>OY293421.1:2811355-4110105 GCA_958502065.1 Chrysolina americana | reverse complement strand
CAGTTACTCGAGAACGAAGCCAGTCAGAGCAATTCTGAAGGCACCTCTGATTGCGGAATGATACATTTAGTTGAAAAATCACATTTCGAAAAATTTCTGACTTATCATGTTTCCGTGAAATGAGGGAGAGACGTGTCAAATGCAGAAAAAAGTAATATTTCGGTAGTTACTCGAGAACGAAGCCGGCCAGAGCAATTCTGACGGCACCTCCGATTGCGGAATCATGCATTTGTTTGAAAACTCACGTTTCGAAACAATTCTGAATCATCATGTTTACGTGAAATGAGGGAGAGACGTGTCAAATGCAGAAAAAGCGACATTTCGGTAGTTACTCGAGAACGAAGCCAGCCAAAGCAATTCTGACGGCACCTCCGATTGCGGTATCATGCATTTGTTTGAAAAATCCCGTTTCGAAACACTTCTGAATCATCATGTTTCCGTGAAATGAGGGAGAGACGTGTCAAATGCAGAAAAAAGCGACATTTCGGCAGTTACTCGAGAACGAAGCCAGTCAGAGCAATTCTGAAGGCACCTCTGATTGCGGAATGATGCATTTAGTTGAAAAATCACGTTTCGAAACACTTCTGAATCATCATGATTACGTGAAATGAGGGAGAGACGTGTCTAATTCAGAAAAAAGCGACATTTCTGCAGTTACTCGAGAACGAAGCCAGTCAGAGCAATTCTAAAGGCACCTCTGATTGCGGAATGATACATTTAGTTGAAAAATCACATTTCGAAACATTTCTGACTCATCATGTTTCCGTGAAATGAGGGAGAGACGTGTCAAATGCAGAAAAAAGCGACATTTCGGCAGTTACTCGAGAACGAAGCCAGTCAGAGCAATTCTGAAGGCACCTCTGACTGCAGAATGATGAATTTAGTTGAAAAATCACGTTTCGTAACATTTCTGACTTATCATGTTTCTGTGAAATGAAGGAGAGACGTGTCAAATGCAGAAAAAAGCGACTTTTCGGCAGTTACTCGAGAACGAAGCCAGTCAGAGCAATTCTGAAGGCACCTCTGATTGCGGAATGATGCATTTAGTTGAAAAATCTTGTTTCGAAACACTTCTGAATCATCATGATTACGTGAAATGAGGGAGAGACGTGTCAAATGCAGAAAAAAGCGACATTTCGGCAGTTACTCGAGAACGAAGCCAGTCAGAGCAATTCTGGAGGCACCTCTGATTGCGGAATCATGCATTTGTTTGAAATATTCCGTTTCGAAACACTTCGGAATCATCATGTTTACGTGAAATGAGGGAGAGACGTGTCAAATGCAGAAAAAAGCGACATTTCTGCAGTTACTCGAGAACGAAGCCAGTCAGAGCAATTCTGAAAGCACCTCTGATTGCGGAATGATACATTTAGTTGAAAAATCACATTTCGAAACATTTCTGACTCATCATGTTTCCGTGAAATGAGGGAGAGACGTGTCAAATGCAGAAAAAAGTAATATTTCGGTAGTTACTCGAGAACGAAGCCGGCCAGAGCAATTCTGACGGCACCTCCGATTGCGGAATCATGCATTTGTTTGAAAACTCACGTTTCGAAACAATTCTGAATCATCATGTTTACGTGAAATTAGGGAGAGACGTGTCAAATGCAGAAAAAGCGATATTTCTGCAGTTACTCGTGAACGAAGCCAGCCAAAGCAATTCTGACAGCACCTACGATTGCGAAATGATGCATTTGGTTGAAGAATTTTGTTTCGAAACACTTCTGAATCATCATGTTTCCGTGAAATGAGGGAGAGACATGTCAAATGCAGAAAAAAGTGACATTTCGGCAGTTACTCGAGAACGAAGCCAGCCAAAGCAATTCTGACAGCACCTACGATTGTGAAATGATGCATTTGGTTAAAGAATTTTGTTTCGAAACACTTCTGAATCATCATGTTTCCGTGAAATGAGGGAGAGACATGTCAAATGCAGAAAAAAGTGACATTTCGGCAGTTACTCGAGAACGAAGCCAGCCAAAGCAATTCTGACAGCACCTACGTTTGCGAAATGATGCATTTGGTTAAAGAATTTTGTTTCGAAACTCTTCTGAATCATCATGTTTCCGTGAAATGAGGGAGAGACATGTCAAATGCAGAAAAAAGTGACATTTCGGCAGTTACTCGAGAACGAAGCCAGCCAGAGCAATTCTGACGGCACTTCCGATTGCGGAATCATGCATTTGTTTGAAAAATCTCGTTTCGAAACACTTCTGAATCATCATGTTTCCTTGAAATGAGGGAGAGACGTGTCGAATGCTGGAAAAAGCGATATTTCTGCAGTTACTCGTGAACGAAGCCAGCCAAATCAATTCTGACAGCACCTACGATTGCGAAATGATGCATTTGGTTGAAAAATCTCGTTTCGAAACACTTCTGAATCATCATGTTTACGTGAAATGAGGGAGAGACGTGTCAAATGCAGAAAAAAGCGACATTTCTGCAGTTACTCGAGAACGAAGCCAGTCAGAGAAATTCTAAAGGCACCTCTGATTGCGGAATGATACATTTAGTTGAAAAATCACATTTCGAAACATTTCTGACTCATCATGTTTCCGTGAAATGAGGGAGAGACGTGTCAAATGCAGAAAAAAGCGACATTTCTGCAGTTACTCGAGAACGAAGCCAGTCAGAGCAATTCTAAAGGCACCTCTGATTGCGGAATGATACATTTAGTTGAAAAATCACATTTCGAAACATTTCTGACTCATCATGTTTCCGTGAAATGAGGGAGAGACGTGTCAAATGCAGAAAAAAGCGATAATTCGGCAGTTACTCGAGAACGAAGCCAGCCAGAGCAATTCTGACGGTACCTCCGTTTGCGGAATAATGCATTTGGTTGAAAAATCTCGTTTTGAAACACTTCTGAATCATCATGTTTCCGTGAAATGAGGGAGAGACGTGTCAAATGCAGAAAAAAGCGACATTTCGGCAGTTACCCGAGAACGAAGCCAGTCAGAGCAATTCTGAAGGCACCTCTGATTGCAGAATGATGAATTTAGTTGAAAAATCACGTTTCGAAACATTTCTGACTTATCATGTTTCCGTGAAATGAGGGAGAGACGTGTCAAATGCAGAAAAAAGCGACATTTCGGCAGTTACTCGAGAACGAAGCCACTCAGAGCAATTCTGAAGGCACCTCTGATTGCGGAATGATGCATTTAGTTGAAAAATCACGTTTCGAAACACTTCTGAATCATCATGATTACGTGAAATGAGGGAGAGACGTGTCAAATGCAGAAAAAAGCGATAATTCGGCAGTTACTCGAGAACGAAGCCAGCCAGAGCAATTCTGACGGCACCTCCGATTGCAGAATGATGCATTTGGTTGAAAAATCTCGTTTTGAAACACTTCTGAATCATCATGTTTCCGTGAAATGAGGGAGAGACGTGTCAAATGCAGAAAAAAGCGACATTTCGGCAGTTACTCGAGAACGAAGCCAGTCAGAGCAATTCTGAAGGCACCTCTGATTGCGGAATGATGCATTTAGTTGAAAAATCTTGTTTCGAAACACTTCTGAATCATCATGATTACGTGAAATGAGGGAGAGACGTGTCAAATGCAGAAAAAAGCGACATTTCGGCAGTTACTCGAGAACGAAGCCAGTCAGAGCAATTCTGAAGGCACCTCTGATTGCGGAATCATGCATTTGTTTGAAAAATCCCGTTTCGAAACACTTCGGAATCATCATGTTTACGTGAAATGAGGGAGAGACGTGTCAAATGCAGAAAAAAGCGACATTTCTGCAGTTACTCGAGAACGAAGCCAGTCAGAGCAATTCTGAAGGCACCTCTGATTGCGGAATGATACATTTAGTTGAAAATTCACATTTCGAAACATTGCTGACTTATCATGTTTCCGTGAAATGAGGGAGAGACGTGTCAAATGCAGAAAAAAGTAATATTTCGGTAGTTACTCGAGAACGAAGCCAGCCAGAGCAATTCTGACGGCACCTCCGATTGCGGAATCATGCATTTGTTTGAAAACTCACGTTTCGAAACAATTCTGAATCATCATGTTTACGTGAAATTAGGGAGAGACGTGTCAAATGCAGAAAAAGCGATATTTCTGCAGTTACTCGTGAACGAAGCCAGCCAAAGCAATTCTGACAGCACCTACGATTGCGAAATGATGCATTTGGTTGAAGAATTTTGTTTCGAAACACTTCTGATTCATCATGTTTCCGTGAAATGAGGGAGAGACATGTCAAATGCAGAAAAAAGTGACATTTCGGCAGTTACTCGAGAACGAAGCCAGTCAAAGCAATTCTGACAGAACCTACGATTGCGAAATGATGCATTTGGTTAAAGAATTCTGTTTCGAAACACTTCTGAATCATCATGTTTCCGTGAAACGAGGGAGAGACATGTCAAATGCAGAAAAAAGTGACATTTCGGCAGTTACTCGAGAACGAAGCCAGCCAAAGCAATTCTGACAGCACCAACGATTGCGAAATGATGCATTTGGTTAAAGAATTTTGTTTCGAAACACTTCTGAATCATCATGTTTCCGTGAAATGAGGGAGAGACATGTCAAATGCAGAAAAAAGTGACATTTCGGCAGTTACTCGAGAACGAAGCCAGCCAGAGCAATTCTGACGGCACCTCCGATTGCGGAATCATGCATTTGTTTGAAAAATCTCGTTTCGAAACACTTCTGAATCTTCATGTTTCCTTGAAATGAGGGAGAGACGTGTCGAATGCTGGAAAAAGCGATATTTCTGCAGTTACTCGTGAACGAAGCCAGCCAAATCAATTCTGACAGCACCTACGATTGCGAAATGATGCATTTGGTTGAAAAATCTCGTTTCGAAACACTTCTGAATCATCATATTCACGTGAAATGAGGGAGAGACGTGTCAAATGCAGAAAAAATCGACATTTCTGCAGTTACTCGAGAACGAAGCCAGTCAGAGAAATTCTAAAGGCACCTCTGATTGCGGAATGATACATTCAGTTGAAAAATCACATTTCGAAACATTTCTGACTCATCATGTTTCCGTGAAATGAGGGAGAGACGTGTCAAATGCAGAAAAAAGCGATAATTCGGCAGTTACTCGAGAACGAAGCCAGCCAGAGCAATTCTGACGGCACCTCCGATTGCGGAATGATGCATTTGGTTGAAAAATTTCGTTTTGAAACACTTCTGAATCATCATGTGTCCGTGAAATGAGGGAGAGACGTGTCAAATGCAGAAAAAAGCGACATTTCGGCAGTTACTCGAGAACGAAGCCAGTCAGAGCAATTCTGAAGGCACCTCTGATTGCAGAATGATGCATTTGGTTGAAAAATCACGTTTCGAAACACTTCTGACTCATCATGCTCCCGTGAAATGAGGGAAAGACGTGTCAAATGCAGAAAAAAGCTATATTTCGGCAGTTACTCGAGAACGAAGCCAGCCAGAGCAATTCTGACGGCACCTCCGATTGCGGAATCATGCATTTGGTTGAAAAATCTCGTTTCGAAACACTTCTGAATCATCATGATTACGTGAAATGAGGGAGAGACGTGTCAAATGCAGAAAAAAGCGACATTTCGGCAGTTACTCGAGAACGAAGCCAGTCAGAGCAATTCTGAAGGCACCTCTGATTGCGGAATGATGCGTTCAGTTGAAAAATCTAGTTTCGAAACACTTCTGAATCATCATGTTTACGTGAAATGAGGGAGAGACGTGTCAAATGCAGAAAAAAGCGACATTTCTGCAGTTACTCGAGAACGAAGCCAATCAGAGCAATTCTAAAGGCACCTCTGATTGCGGAATGATACATTTAGTTGAAAAATCACATTTCGAAACATTTCTGACTCATCATGCTCCCGTGAAATGAGGGAAAGACGTGTCAAATGCAGAAAAAAGCGATATTTCGGCAGTTACTCGAGAACGAAGCCAGCCAGAGCAATTCTGACGGCACCTCCGATTGCGGAATCATGCATTTGGTTGAAAAATCTCGTTTCGAAACACTTCTGAATCATCATGATTACGTGAAATGAGGGAGAGACGTGTCAAATGCAGAAAAAAGCGATATTTCTGCAGTTACCCGAGAAGGAAGCCAGCCAGAGCAATTCTGACGGCACCTCCGAGTGCGGAATCATGCATTTGGATGAACAATCATGTTTCGAAACACTTCTGAATCATCATGTTTCCGTGAAATGAGGGAGAGACGTGTCAAATGCAGAAAAAAGCGATATTTCTGCAGTTACTCGAGAACGAAGCAAGTCAGAGCAATTCTGAAGGCACCTCTGATTGCGGAATGATACACTTAGTTGAAAAATCACATTTCGAAACATTTCTGACTCATTATGTTTCCGTGAAATGAGGGAGAGACGTGTCAAATGCAGAAAAAAGCGATAATTCGGCAGTTACTCGAGAACGAAGCCAGCCAGAGCAATTCTGACGACACCTACGATTGCGGAATGATGCATGTGGTTGAAAAATCTTGTTTTGAAACACTTCTGAATCATCATGTTTACGTGAAATGAGGGAGAGACGTGTCAAATGCAGAAAAAAGCGATATTTCGGCAGTTACTCGAGAACGAAGCCAGCCAGAGCAATTCTGACGGCACCTCCGATTGCGGAATCATGCATTTGGTTGAAAAATCTCGTTACGAAACACTTCTGAATCATCATGTTTACGTGAAATGAGGGAGAGACGTGTCAAATGCAGAAAAAAGAGACATTTCGGCAGTTACTCGAGAACGAAGCCAGCCAAAGCAATTCTGACGGCACCTCCGATTGCGGAATGATGCATTTGGTTAAAGAATCTCGTTTCGAAACACTTCTGAATCATCATGTTTCCGTGAAATGAGGGAGAGACGTGTCAAATGCAGAAAAAAGCGATATTTCTGCAGTTACTCGAGAACGAAGCAAGTCAGAGCAATTCTGAAGGCACCTCTGATTGCGGAATGATACACTTAGTTGAAAAATCATATTTCGAAACATTTCTGACTCATCATGTTTCCGTGAAATGAGGGAGAGACGTGTCAAATGCAGAAAAAAGCGATAATTCGGCAGTTACTCGAGAACGAAGCCAGCCAGAGCAATTCTGACGACACGTACGATTGCGGAATGATGCATGTGGTTGAAACATCTCGTTTTGAAACACTTCTGAATCATCATGTTTCCGTGAACTGAGGGAGAGACGTGTCAAATGCAGAAAAAAGCGATATTTCTGCAGTTACTCGAGAACGAAGCCAGTCAGAGCAATTCTGAAGGCACCTCTGATTGCGGAATGATACATTTGTTGAAAAATCACATTTCGAAACATTTCTGATTCATCATGTTTCCGTGAAATGAGGGAGAGACGTGTCAAATGCAGAAAAAAGCGATATTTCGGCAGTTACTCGAGAACGAAGCCAGCCAGAGCAATTCTGACGGCACCTCCGATTGCGGAATCATGCATTTGGTTGAAAAATCTCGTTACGAAACACTTCTGAATCATCATGTTTACGTGAAATGAGGGAGAGACGTGTCAAATGCAGAAAAAAGAGACATTTCGGCAGTTACTCGAGAACGAAGCCAGTCAGAGCAATTCTGAAGGCACCTCTGATTGCGGAATGATGCATTTAGTTAAAAAATCACGTTTCGAAACATTTCTGAGTTATCATGTTTCCGTGAAATGAGGGAGAGACGTGTCAAATGCTGAAAAAAGCAATATTTCGGTAGTTACTCGAGAACGAAGCCAGCCAGAGCAATTCTGACGGCACCTCCGATTGCGGAATCATGCATTTGTTTGAAAAATCCCGTTTCGAAACACTTCTGAATCATCATGTTTACGTGAAATGAGGGAGAGACGTGTCAAATGCAGAAAAAAGCGACATTTCGGCAGCTACTCGAGAACGAAGCCAGTCAGAGCAATTCTGAAGGCACCTCTGATTGCGGAATGATACATTTGTTGAAAAATCACATTTCGAAACATTTCTGATTCATCATGTTTCCGTGAAATGAGGGAGAGACGTGTCAAATGCAGAAAAAAGCGATATTTCGGCAGTTACTCGAGAACGAAGCCAGCCAGAGCAATCCTGACGGCACCTCCGATTGCGGAATCATGCATTTGTTTGAAAAATCCCGTTTCGAAACACTTCTGAATCATCATGTTTACGTGAAATGCGGGAGAGACGTGTCAAATGCAGAAGAAAACGACATTTCGGCAGTTACTCGAGAACGAAGCCAGTCAGAGCAATTCTGAAGGCACCTCTGATTGCGGAATGATGCATTTAGTTGAAATATCTCGTTTCGAAACACTTCTGAATCATCATGGTTACGTGAAATGAGGGAGAGACGTGTCAAATGCAGAAAAAAGCGACATTTCTGCAGTTACTCGAGAACGAAGCCAGTCAGAGTAATTCTGAAGGCACCTCTGATTGCGGAATGATACATTTAGTTGAAAAATCACATTTCGAAACATTTCTGACTCATCATGTTTCCGTGAAATGAGGGAGAGACGTGTCAAATGCAGAAAAAAGCGATATTTCGGCAGTTACTCGAGAACGAAGCCAGCCAGAGCAATTCTGACGGCACCTCCGATTGCGGAATGATGCATTTGGTTGAAGAATTTCGTTTCGAAATACTTCTGAATCATCATGTTTCCGTGAAATGAGGGAGAGACATGTCAATGCAGAAAAAAGCGATATTTCTGCAGTTACTCGAGAACGAAGCAAGTCAGAGAAATTCTGAAGGCACCTCTGATTGCGGAATGATACACTTATTTAAAAAATCACATTTTGAAACATTTCTGACTCATCATGTTTCCGTGAAATGAGGGAGAGACGTGTCAAATGCAGATAAAAGCGATAATTCGGCAGTTACTCGAGAACGAAGCCAGCCAGAGCAATTCTGACGGCACCTACGATTGCGGAATGATGCATATGGTTGAAAAATCTCGTTTCCAAATATTTCTGACTCATCATGTTTCCGTGAAATGAGGGAGAGACGTGTCAAATGCAGAAAAAAGCAATATTTCGGTAGTTACTCGAGAACGAAGCCAGCCAGAGCAATTCTGACGGCACCTTCGATTGCGGAATCACGCATTTGTTTGAAAAATTACATTTCAAAACATTTCTGACTCATCATGTTTCCGTGAAATGAGGGAGAGACGTGTCAAATGCAGAAAAAAACGACATTTCGGCAGTTACTCGAGAACGAAGCCAGTCAGAGCAATTCTGAAGGCACCTCTGATTGCGGAATGATGCATTCAGTTGAAAAATCTTGTTTCGAAACACTTCTGAATCATCATGTTTACGTGAAATGAGGGAGAGACGTGTCAAATGCAGAAAAAAGCGATATTTCTGCAGTTACTCGAGAACGAAGCAAGTCAGAGAAATTCTGAAGGCACCTCTGATTGCGGAATGATACACTTAGTTAAAAAATCACATTTTGAAACATTTCTGACTCATCATGTTTCCGTGAAATGAGGGAGAGACGTGTCAAATGCAGATAAAAGCGATAATTCGGCAGTTACTCGAGAACGAAGCCAGCCAGAGCAATTCTGACGGCACCTACGATTGCGGAATGATGCATATGGTTGAAAAATCTCGTTTCGAAATACTTCTGAATCATCATGTTTCCGTGAAAAGAGGGAGAGACGTGTCAAATGCAGAAAAAAGCGATATTTCTGCAGTTACTCGAGAACGAAGCCAGTCGGAGCAATTCTGAAGGCACCTCTGATTGCGGAATGATACATTTGGTTGAAAAATCACATTTCAAAACATTTCTGACTCATCATGTTTCCGTGAAATGAGGGAGAGACGTGTCAAATGCAGAAAAAAGCGATATTTTGACAGTTACTCGAGAACGAAGCCAGCCAGAGCAATTCTGACGGCTCCACCGATTGCGGAATGATGCATTTGGTTGAAAAATTTCGTTTCGAATCACTTCTGAATCATCATGTTTCCGTGAAATGAGGGAGAGACGTGTCAAATGCAGAAAAAAGCGATATTTCTGCAGTTACTCGAGAACGAAGCCAGTCAGAGCAATTCTGAAGGCACCTCTGATTGCGGAATGATACATTTAGTTGAAAAATCACATATCAAAACATTTCTGGCTCATCATGTTTCCGTGAAATGAGGGAGAGACGTGTCAAATGCAGAAAAAAGAGATAAATCGGCAGTTACTCGAGAACGAAGCCAGCCAGAGCAATTCTGACGGCACCTACGATTGCGGAATGATGCATTTAGTTGAAAAATCACGTTTCGAAACATTTCTGACTTATCATATTTCCGTGAAATGAGGGAGAGACGTGTCAAATGCAGAAAAAAGCAATATTTCGGCAGTTACTCGAGAACGAAGCCAGTCAGAGCAATTCTGAAGGCACTTCTGATTGCGGAATGATGCATTTAGTTGAAAAATCTTGTTTCGAAACACTTCTGAATCATCATGTGTCCGTGAAATGAGAAAGAGACCTGTCGAATGCAGAAAAAAGCGATATTTCGGCAGTTACTCGAGAACGAAGCCGACCAGAGCAATTCTGACGGCACTTCCGATTGCGGAATCATGCATTTGTTTGAAAAATCTCGTTTCGAAACACTTCTGAATCATCATGTTTACGTGAAATGAGGGAGAGACGTGTCAAATGCAGAAAAAAGAGATAAATCGGCAGTTACTCGAGAACGAAGCCAGTCAGAGCAATTCTGAAGGCACCTCTGATTGCGGAATGATGCATTTAGTTGAAAAATCTTGTTTCGAAACATTTCTGACTTATCATGTTTCCGTGAAATGAGGGAGAGACGTGTCAAATGCAGAAAAAAGCAATATTTCGGTAGTTACTCGAGAACGAAGCCAGCCAGAGCAATTCTGACGGCACCTCCGATTGCGGAATCATGCATTTGTTTGAAAAATCCCGTTTCGAAACACTTCTGAATCATCATGTTTACGTGAAATGCGGGAGAGACGTGTCAAATGCAGAAGAAAACGACATTTCGGCAGTTACTCGAGAACGAAGCCAGTCAGAGCAATTCTGACGGCACCTCCGATTGCGGAAAGATGCATTTGGTTTAAAAATCTCGTTTCGAAACACTTCTGAATCTTTATCTTTCCGTGAAATGAGGGAGAGACGTGTCAAATGCTGAAAAAAGCGATATTTCTGCAGTTACTCGAGAACGAACCCAGCCAGAGCAATTCTGAAGGCACCTCTGATTGCAGAATGATGCGTTTGGTTGAAAAATCACGTTTCGGAACAATTCTGAATCATCATGTTTCCGTGAAATGGGGAAGAGACGTGTCAAATGCAGAAAAAAGCGATATTTCTGCAGTTACTCGAGAACGAACCCAGCCAGAGCAATTCTGAAGGCACCTCTGATTGAAGAATGATGCGTTTGGTTGAAAAATCACGTTTCGGAACAATTCTGAATCATCATGTTTCCGTGAAATGGGGGAGATACGTGTCGAATGCAGAAAAAATCGATATTTCTGCAGTTACTCGAGAACGAAGCCAGCCAGAGCAATTCTGACGGCACCTCCGATTGCGGAAAGATGCATTTGGTTGAAAAATCTCGTTTCGAGACACTTCTGAATCATAATGTTTCCGAGAAATGAGGGAGAGACGTGTCAAATGCAGAAAAAAGCGATATTTCTGCAGTTACCCGAGAACGAAGCCAGCCAGAGCAATTCTGACGGCACCTCCGAGTGCGGAATCATGCATTTGGATGAAAAATCATGTTTCGAAACACTTCTGAATCATCATGTTTCCGTGAAATGAGGGAGAGACGTGTCAAATGCAGAAAATAGTGGTATTTCGGCAGTTACTCGAGAACGAAGCCAGCCAGAGCAATTCTGATGACCAGATCTGTCGGAGTTTTTGCTGATACTTGCCGCGGAGAGAGTTTATAACAGTGTGGCGTTGTTCCAACCCTCGGTAAGTACACGTCTCTCCAGCATCCAGATGATGTAAGATGCTTCTGTCTACAAGCTGAACGTCCTGTCTGTATTCCTCGCATAATAATAAGAGGACATAGGTATTATTACGAGTGTCATTTTCTTCATATGAAAAAACTCCTACTTGGTATAAAGTACCGTTATCAAAAGTTAAGTGAAAGTATATATTATGATAATGGAAAACATAATATTATTTTGTTTCTAAGAGACCCAAATCCACCCAACTATCCCAGTATTTTACCAACCCACCCCCTGTGCCGACGCTGACCCTCACTCGGCGACGGTCAGCCGCCACCCATAGCAGATGCCGCGATGTGGCCCCGCGAGGCCACCTTCGCCTCGCCCGCCCCCCGACCGCCCCTCCCGCAGGTCTGTCCGTCACGCACGCAGGGCGCGAGCTGCGAGGTCAGTCTCGAAGACCCCCTAACTGCGCACTTAGCTGAATACAACCCGCCACCGCCGCGTGGGTGGCGGATTCGGGAGGCGAACGGTCGAAAGGGCCATAGGCGACGGGATATCGAGATCCGAGAGGAAATTCGCGGACGTGACCGGCTGGATGTAAGTACAGTTCTGGTGTAACGAGTGTCGGCAAGAACAAGGGAAAGTTTGAATGTTAATATTGTCGGGGTGTACGTTCAACGACTCGAAAATCTCTTGTGTCTAACAGGGATCCATATTGGGGCCCTTCTTATTGTCCATGTACGGAGTGCTAGGAGTATGACTGATATGACTGTTGAAAATTGTTACATCCGTCAACCGACTGTACCCTTTCGCCTTTCGAGCACAACCCTCAAAAATCTTCAAAAAACTTGTGCGAGCTAGGGAAGACGCAGATTCGAACTTATTCAAGGATGATTTTGAATTGACAGGAATTAGTAAGACCAGAACAACTGCCCTTCATCCACAGTCTGATGGCATGGATGAAAGGTTTAATAGGACTTTTCCAAAGTAGTAGAGGAGCACCAAAAGAACTGGGATCGACATCTTCCACTATTTCTGATGGCATCTGTGCACGATTCCGCAAATCTTACCCAAGCCAGCATTATCTTTGGGAGAGATCTTCGTTTGACTTGTGACTTGGTGATCGGGTTACCAAGTGCAGACGAACTGCGAGATTGCTTGACTGGGATCCAAGAATTTGCAAGAAAAAAATTGGAGATAACTAGTTATAGGATGAAGGCAAGATACGATCTTTCCTAGACCTCTTATTCCATGGAAAAGCACATATCTGACTGAATGAAAATAGCAGAATGACGCATATTGGCATGTTGGATGAAAATACTAAATTTCCATTGAGAATACTAGGCTACTAAATGTAGTCGAAAAGTACTAAATTCAGTAGGATTATACTGAAAATCACAACCCTGAATATATCGAGATTGAAAAAAACGTAACTCATTTGCATAAAAAATAAACCGATCTTTTGATGTAAACCTTTCCTCATTCTTGGAGCATTTTTTTTATATTTTTCTATACTGATCATTCTGGAAGAATCCCGAAAAATCTTGTCCACTCGAATTAAGTATACAGGGTGTTCCAAATTAAGTCGACACCATTGCCAACTCCGTTATAATTGATGCTACGAATTCAGTTAAATGGGCAAACTAGTAGCATTTTTAATGGCCTTCTCGATGCCGACAACAAAACAAAAATTGAAAATTTCAGAATATTTCATAAAATGATATTTCTTTCAATGGAACACCCTATATTTTTTCAAGCATTTCGATTCATAATAATATTCTTAAAAACAAAGCTCATATCACCTTTCTACCTAAAGTGGAAAATGAGCGACTAAAGTAGAAATATTTATTTCTTTCACTAGTACAAAAATTTCTTTGTTTTGGCGAATAAAACCTCATGATTATCCAAATACCCAATTTTGGTACTTATACGAATGACAATATTTTGTTACTAATAGCAAAATAAGACAGTAAAAAGAAAAAAATTGCGCTGGGATGTGAACTCGTGAAACCCGTGATCATGTCGTAGCAGTCAATTGACACCACTGAGCATTGAGTGCTTGAAAAACGTATTGTGAATCATTCTTTAATCACCCTGTAGCAGTAAATATTTAGCTGAAGCTTCCAATGTACATCTGACCAAAACTCATATTGAACTTATATCCGCAATGTAAGTCAATGCAATTTTTCAATTTGAGGAAAAATTTTTATGAAATCAGTATTTCTCCACTTTAACGCCCTGTATCTAGAAAACTGGTCATAGGATCGAATGTGGAAATCATACCTCCCAAGACGTTATTAAAATAATCATATACTTACTGAGAAAATGGTAACATTTGACCGGGTAAATTTCAGAATACAGTTCATGGTTTTTGTACTTATCTCAGAATAGAATACCTTTCGGAAAATTAACCACCTTGTATATCTTGAAGCTTAGAGACCCTCATATATTAGTGGTAATAATTTATCCCCAAATCAACCTATAGGTACAGGGTTTTGAATTAATCCATGAAAAAAATTATTTGATGTTGTGGTTTTCTCTATGAAACACACTGTATGAAAAATGTGTACTATGCGTTATATTCTCCTCAAAATACTATATTGAGGCGTTATTTTCGAAAACATACTTTCCTAAGTTTACAGTAGAAAAGTGAGATTTCGCAAAAAATTACTGTCATTCATTTGTGAGTCATGCATATTTTTAGTCACATGTATTCACCATTGTTTTACTAAAATATGTAGTAAACGTCTGTATGAAACAGAAATTCAATCTGGTTCATAAGTTAACAAAAAAAAATCCGAAAATCTGGGCAATTCTCAGTTTCAACATCCCGTATCTAGAAAGCTAGTCATAGGATTGGGTTGGGCCCATTGAAACTTTTGGTCACTAGGTCGAGTACAACAACATACCAAAGTTTCAGAAAATTTGACCGGTCACCACTTTACATGAGAAAAGTGCGGGGTCCTTTGTTGTTTCTTCTACTGATTCAAAACGTTTTATGGCAAAAACAAAATGTGTTGAAACAGCGGGATAAAGATAAGGTCATAAATAAATTAAATCGGTACGTAAAAAGCTGAGGGGGAGATAGTCCAAGGCATTTGTTTTTCCAGGGAGTTGGTTTCCTCATTTCTGATTCAACACAGTGGAATAATTGATTGTGAAACGTTCGTTTGCTGTAAATATTTTTCTTTCGTTCGAAAACTTTTGTGAGCAATAAAGAATATTTTGATGTAATTGTAAAACGGCAGACCACATTGCCACGGTATGTTTCTATTGTAATAACTGTACAGTTGCCAAAACAGCCTCGAGAGATCCGTCTCACACTGAAAATAAATCCTCCTGAAATCAGCGTTGAATTTTCCGCTTCACCAAGAGTTGTTTCCCACATTCTTTCCCCATTCCGTTATGGGCCCATAAATCTCCCAGCGTTTCTTTATTAGGTACATCTCACTTTCTCATTTAGTCTCCCCCGAACAAAAGGCGACAGAGAAGGGTTTGCTTGCTTCACTTGATATTTCGTTTAGAACGGGATTTCAATTCACCGAAATACGTCGGTATCGATGCGTATTTGTTCACGGGGTTGAGTTATGGAGTTTAAGGGTAGGTCAGCAGTGGAGGGAGTTCGAATATTCAATCCTAATAGACGAGAATGTGGTAATAACACTCTGTTCGTCGAGTATTTTATGTATTTTCATCCACAACTGGCGTCCTATGAAGTCGTAATGCTTCTGATTACAAACGTCTAATGAGGTCATTAAATCACTGGTTTATTATGGTCATAATACACTGCCTGATTTTTGAGTATCTATTAAAAGAGAATGAAGTTCTAGTTATTCGTTGACTCTATTGATTATTTCGAAAACAATGATTTTTATCAACACTGAAAACTAATTTGTATCTGATATCTCAAATTTGAGAATCGCGAATATTGATCTGACGTCTCATCAATAATTAATTTATTGACATTCCTCCTATCGAAGTTAAGCTCAAATTGATATTCTCCAAAATCAGCAAATATTCCTCGGACATTTTGTTCACCGATAGTCAAAATCTGGATATAAGATAGTTGTGTTCTTTATGCTCTAGTACAAAAAAATAATGTGAACAAACATACATCAGACAGCATTGCCAGAAAGATACATATATGACATCACTAATGCTTATAAGATCGCAACTCAAATATCATCATATGCTTACTTCGTTCTCAAACTCTATAACAATATATCAGAAACGATAAAATCAATAAATAATATCAAACGCTTCAAAAAAGTATTAACGAAACATTTACGTCGAAGTAACAGAATTGAAATTCACCAAATATTCGAATAGACATACTTATAGTACCTATATCAATAATATATTAATATAAAAAATTATGTATCTTTGCTATATTGTAGACTTGAGTTGATATTTCTTTGATTATAAAATCAACTATAAATTTACCATCTATTAGTAAAACTGTAATCAATTCTTATATTTTACTTTCTCGATTTTCAATATTCTTATTTTTATTTTTATATTTATTTATATTTTTGCTATATTGTCAACTTGGATTTGCTATATTGCTGATAGACGATGCCAATATACTGAATCAAATTCAAATCAACGATTCTATTCGGCCACTTAGAACAATCCATTTTTTCAACATATCTTTTCGCAATATTAACAGGTACAATTATCAAATCGATATTTTTTCTAGTTAAATTAGTAAATACAAACGTCTAATCATCTAATTTTCTCTTTATTGCTTTGATATAGGTATATTGTTTATATTTTTCAGCTCAATTGCTGGTTTGAAATGGTACTCAAGTTTAATTAGGTCAGAGTAAAAGTAAAAATACACTTTAATGTCGGGAGTTTTACAGCTTATCAACTCATCAACAAACATTTAGTAACTAAAAATATTTATACCAATACAAGCGATTAGGTATTATCTACTTATGTAAATTTTATGTATATTTTATAGTTTTATACCTATTACTAAGAATATATATACAGTGCGGCTTTTAATAGTTCCCCCGTTAACTTTTGAACGGTTTGACGTACAAACATAAAAAAGTAGTATCACCGATACTACTTTTTGAAATAAAACACAACAATGGCGCGGGGGGCACATCAACTTAAAAATTTTAAATAACAGGGGGGGTCAAGTTTCACATCGTTGAAAAGATAATTAAATTTTCTTTTCAACCATCCACATTTTTTAGAATTTCGTGACACTTGACCCCCCCATGAATTATATAATTTTTAAGTTGCAGTGCCTGCCCCCCCGCGCCATCTATGAAGCAGTGACAATGTGTTTTATTTCAAAACTTAGTATCGGTTATACCCTCCAAACGTTTTTATTAAGTTTGTACGTCAAACTGTTTGAAGTTAACAAGGGCGGGGACTATTGAAAGCCGCACTGTATATGAACTCTATAATAATGTAGATACTTTAGTGGACTTTTTGTTTGTATCTTTCATGACCATAAAATAAATGAATAAACATTATCAACTTGGAATAACTAGATCTATCTATCAAATCTTGCAATTCATTTTTGACACACTTATCTTCAACCGATTTTAATGAAATTTGGCATCATAATGTAGGTCCGATGAAAATACAATATTATGAAAAAAATTAGGGGGTTGGGGGGTTGTATAAAGGGGACAAATTTATACTTTTGGAACCAAAACATATACGAACATGCGGTTTTCAGATTTATGATTTGATGTAGTGACAATATAATTTCATAAAAAAAAACAGGGGCAGGAAGTGCCATCAAATAACCCTGTATTCAAAAAGGGATAAACAAAGAAAATAAATAGTGTAAAATAATTATTACAAGCACCCAAATTACTGAACTTTTCAAGACTATATTGAGAAAACGTAATTCAAAGTAAAAATAAGCACAATTTAAGTTTTCCGCGTTAGTACAGAAAAGTAATATTTTCCAAACCAAAAGGAGTCAGGTAAAGTGAGCAAATCAAATCTCACGGTCAGAAAATAGTTGTTTTGAATTGAGGACGTTATTTCTCAGATTATTGAGGTAACCCGTAGGATTCAAAGTTCCCAGATAGAGACGGTCCAACGCAAATTTTTACAGCATGGATTAAACTTATTCCAGAAGATTAGAATGTAATATAACGCAAAACTTGAATGGTTTGCCTGTGTCCTACCTAATCTTTTATACCTGTACGCCGTGTTAATGTGCTTTTTGCCTCCGGTAATTGCGAATTCTCAATAAATTTGTGGAGACGGTTAGGATTTAATCGTCTGTGACGAGAGGTTAGACCAAATGAAAAACCTAAACCGACGCAACTTAATTATTCCCGAAGTGGATTCTTCGAAATTTGAAATCGGGGAATTTGTTCTTTCCATCGAGGTCTTCAAGCTGCAAGCTGAGATTAGTGAGTTCCGTTTCAAAGGACGTGGTCCTTCTCGTTGAAGGGCCTCTCAACATCACAGCGGGATGAAGAAATAATAAGGCCCGGCATGAGGAGGCGGGATGGGCTTTTAGATTTTATTTATTTGTCTAATAATTTATTTATTTATGGTCTGGTCAGCAAGTGTCTTTTTGGTTGACTTTTTTCAGCAGTCTCGTAAAAATATGATCCAGAAAATAATGGACTAGCATGTAGATGATTTTTGAGAAGAAGAAAGTTCCGTTTGCAAAAATTGCAAAAGTTATAATCAATCGACTGAAAATAGGGGAGTTGTTTGCGAATATCTCAAAAACTAATTGAGATTGTTCAAATCTAACAAAAGGTTCAAAAAGAGGAGGAAATTTACTACCAAAAAGTCTCGACTCCCAGAACTGAAAATGTGGCCGAAACCGCGAAGCCACGCCTATTTCGGACCTTCATCAATAAAAATTATTTAAACATATTAAATATTAAATCCACCAAAAAAATTGTTATCGCAATTTTTCAGTTAGTTATGCAATACTTAAATAATAATTTTTTGCTGCTTGAACATGAACATTGCGAGTGTGATAACTGTTAAACTTATACCTAAATATAAGATTTTCTTCCTTCCTTGAAGCTATTTTCGGAAGGCTCCAGAATAGATACCGGTTATAAAAATTTAAAAAAATAATTTTCTTTTTTATTAAAAATTTACGTTTTTGCAAAATTAAAAACTTGAATCCAACATCGAAAAAAGTTTTTTTAATAGGATTAATCCGTATCTTGTTATCAGAAGCTGCATGAAAATTATTTTTTTCATCCTCTTTTGTATAATAAGTTGTCATAAATAAATGCATTGTTTATAAGATAATTGAATTTTGTTTTTTGAATCCTAATCTTTGATGCAAATAAGGATTTTTAAAAGGAAAATCGTTCCTCAATTTTTTTTTTTGGTTCAAAACGCATTTTCTACCACTTAAAATTAACATTAAGGAAACATTTTCTTAAATCATTATTTGTTTTGCAATTAACAATTTGTTATAAAAAAATTAATTCCTACAAAAATAGCCATGAGTTTGTTTTTTCCCTCTGGGAATATTCTAAATATTGGTCCGACAGTTCCGGGAGTCCAGACTATTTTTTAGTAAATTTCATCCTCTTTTTGTATCTTTTTTTAGATTTGAAAAAGTTCAATTGGTTTTTGAGATATTCTCGAAAAACTAAATCCCTTTTTTTTAGTTTATTGTTTATAACGTTTGCAATTTTTCAAAAAGTATCTTTTGAAAAACGAATAATACCTGGTTCATATTTTTCCGAAAAAAAATGAGTAATAGGCACTTGTAGACTGACTGGACTATTAGTAGCATTGCAGAATACATATAATAATGAAACTAATGAAAAAAATACAAGCGAAAAAGTCATATGGTGAAGATATCCGTGTATGGATTTTGTTGTTTTGTTGTTGTTGTTGTTGATTACAACAACAAATGAATTAATAATAAAAATTATGTATGAAATCAAAAATATCAACAACCATCTGCCAGTAGATCTTCAAAAATATATCTTGCTGGCCCAAATAAATTCAGAAAAAAAGGTAAAGAAGCATTTTCACAGATAGCTAAAAAATACAAACAAAAAATTAACGTGGGGAAATATTCATATACATTTGGATTCACTTCTCATAGAAACACCCTCGTATTTTCTGTAATTTGTCACAAAAAATCATGAAATTTTCAGGATCGATAGATGCACTAGAGATGAACTCTCTGCACGAAAGGGGGTATCCTACGTGATATACACTACACGCCACCAGCGATGAAACCACCCATTTTTATTAGTGGGCAAAATTGGCCAAAAGTTTTCTCATGAAAAAATTTCAGTTTTGAAAAATTATAATTTGTTTCACATCCCATATAAAACGCCCCCGTCTATATCACGTATGATGATCTCTTTTGTGTAGTTAGTTCATCCTGAAAATTTCATGGTTCTATGACGAAAATAACGGAAAATACGGAGGCGTTTCCATGAGAAGTGAAACAAATTATAATTTTTCAGGAGTTAGTTATATTAGTATTAATTTGAGGATCTTAAACACGAATCTGAAGGAATTTCGGGCCAATTTTGTCCTCTAATATAACTTTCCGAAAAAATGGGGGGTTCCATACCTGTTGGCGTGCAGTGTATATCACGTAGGATGAAACTTTCTGTGCGGTAAGTTCATTTCTAGTATATCTATCGATTTTGAAAATTTCATGATTCTACGTTGAGAATTACGGAATTTACGGGGGTGTTTCCATGAGAAATGAAAAACACTGTATAAAATATAACAACAGATGAAATGAAAATTATGTGAAGAAGCAAAAATATTTATGATCTTCCAGTACCCTATGTAAATATATTTGGCCAAAAAATTCAGAAACAAATGTGAAAGAAGCATTTTTACTAAAGGTTGATAAATAAAAGCGAAAAATTAATATGATAAAATAGTAGCCTATATAAATATACCTTTCCCAAAACATTGACATATTTTTTAAGCGTTTTATAGAAGACTCATAAAAACAAGAGAACAAGTAAGTACCTATGATGAAATAATATTTATGATGATAATTTGCCATAATTATCTTGTCCAACAAAATTCAGAGAAAACGTGAAAGACGCATTTTTACTGAAGGCTAAAAAATAAAAGCGAAATAATCATATGATAAAATATTCATTTATAAATTATAGCAACAAATAAAATTTCAATAAAAATCATGTACGAAAGCAAAACTATTTACGATCATCTACCAGAATCCTACATGAATATACTTTGCCCCAAAAAAAGCAGAAAAAAAGTGAAAGAAGTATTTTTATAGAAGGCTGAAAAAAGCAAAGCAAAGTAATATGTGAAAATATTCATGTATGAATTATAAAAATTATGTATGAAATCAAAAATATTTTTCACTGCCAGTAGCCTACAGAATTATATTATCTGAAAATCAGAAAAAATAATTTTTGGAGATATTAAACATTGACGTACTCAAGTCATTTAAACTTTTCTTCCTGATGACATCTTTTTTTACAAATGTCACTCTCCAGCCTATCTTATCTGCCTCAAAATTATCTATTCAACCATTTATCACATATTTGAATTCGTTTTTATTAAAAATCATCAAGTTGGCTGTGACCCGAATTCGTGATGGCACGAGTCCGGTCCTGTCCACTCGGCGGTGGGTGTGCTCGCAAGTGTTTGATTTTCGGTTTTCGCCAAAAATAGGAATGCAACGTGACGTGAGGGGATAGGAAAGAGTGACAGGCACAAACGGCCTTCGTAAGAGGCATGCTACGATGCCGTGGAAGATTAAGGGCACAAAGGAGCCAACGAAAAGAAATTGTTTGGCGTCACTCTGTCGATGTGCACGGCGGCGGCGACTGAGCCGGAACGCGCCTTTGGCAATCGTTCGAGCGAACATTATACGAGGTCGGTCGAAAATTAGCTAAATTCACAAAATTTTCTCGGTGGTTGAATTCGCACATTTGATCAACTAAAAATAGGTCATTAACTTGTTTATTTTTCACTTGTCTTTCACTTGTGTTTTATTCTTTGTTGAAATCTGCTCATTATGGGGCATCTGATAATGCGAAACAATATAGGGTGATCCGTTAAAAAAAATTGGTGACATGCTCTTGGGGTATGATAGGGAAAGTTAGATCAAATGTGAATATGTAAAAATGTGTCGCTCTGTATACTATCGTTGACGTGTTTTTTATTCTTTCTGAAAATCATTGTACCAACAGTTATTCAGGGTGGCTCGTTTTAAATGGAATGCACTGTAAATGTGTACATATTTTGTTTCTTCTTTGAAATTTCTTGAACGTTGTTTAATATTATTATTATATGATGAGGTACTTGACTCCAACACTATCGTCGAGAACTTAATATCTACGACTCTGCAGCGTTAGCGTTGTATAGTTTGTAGTTTCAGGCATTACTGCGACACGACATCGCATCGGACAATATCCCAAATCCATCAGACCCTCGAGGGCGGAAATGCCGCGGCCGCGTTCTGCTCCCCCCAGACCCCTCCACCCCCGTAGTCGCCATGTCTCCGCGAGTAACGATCTCCTTTGGTAATTAGCTCGACAAGTGGTCAGTGGTCAGTCTGAACGACGTTAGAAGCTTTTCTATTAAGTTGGACGTATGAAGTTACGCGAATTCCTTAAATTTGTTCGTCGTTTTTGTCTTCAACAAAAAAGTATGAATGATATGGAGAAGTTTATCAGGAAGTTTCGTTGTCAACCACGGAATGAGAAATTGTTCCACACTTGTAGAATATTCATTCGTATTTGAATAATTATTTCGATCCTCTAGGAATGGTCGACTCAGGTCCTTTTTTCGTGGCTTTCTTTGTACGTCAAACTTTTGAACAAGTCTATTTTGCGCGCTGAAGTTCTATCAGTTCTTTAAGTAGCACGGAAACTGTCTATTACGCAAACACTTATCTATTTAAAAATCCCAGTTCTGACACCACTGTTATCAAAATGCAATTATCTATAATTCACTAATTTATCCAAGACTCGTTAACTAAAACTCCTAATTTATTTTGAACAACTATAGTAATTTATTTCACTATCGCTAAGCCAACTCTGTATTTCTGTCTGCAAACTCTGGCTATCTGTAACTGCCAAACTGTCCCCCACTTACATCGATGCAGAGTCCTTCTCGAAGACTCGACTATTTTTCCACCAGGCCTAGAAGCTCCATAGTTCTGCTCGCATCCAGGTGAATCCATCTAGAACAATTTTGAACTCTGGGGTATTGAAAAAGATGATGACTCATACTTACATGCATCTTTAACGAGTTGAGCTTGATTATCCAAACATAAGTGGTCGGGTCAGGCTCCAGGATTGTTACAGTACAAAAACTCTGGCCTCAAATTTGCAAAATTAGCAAAAAAAGGAACATTTATTCCATGAGAGCTACCCCTATGTACAATGTTAACGATTTAGTTTGTCTTATTGAAAGTTTTCTCACATAATTTTGGGGTGTTTTTCCGAATGCCATTCCTTCAGTTTTTCCAGAACCTTCAGTCTGTGGAATATCTTTGTTTTACTAAAATATCTAGCAAGAAACTTGGGTACATGACACAGTGGATACTTGTAGGTAACTTATACACGGAACCACCCCCATAACTTCCATAATTTTTGCAGTAGAATTCTGAATTTTGTAGCACATTCTCTCCAGAGTACTTTTCAATTTTTTCAACCATTTTTTGGCGAAGTAACTAGAAACTGATTTTCACAAAGTGCAGTTTTCACTAGTAATTTTCACTTATGTAGTGTACTTGTTTGAGAATATCTAGACATTTGTAGAACATATATTTTTCTGAGCGTTTTATATAATACAGGATGCCGTATTGAAATCAAATCATATATTTTCGGAACCTGCATGAAATTTTGCGTATATAGTACGAATTTCAAGTAAATCTGACGAATTTGTATTTTTCATGATTTTTCGATTTTTTATGCATTAATGAAACACAAAATGAAAATATTATGTCGATTGACTTGGAGGAAAGAGTAATTTCTCTCCATATTTTTTCTAGTACATTTTTTACATTTTTATTTATATGCTAAACCTTGATTCAAACAAATTATATATTTTCAGAATCGCCATGAAATTTTGCGTATATTTGTATTTTTCATGATTTCTGGGGGTTTACCCCTAGGTCATTTTTTCGATTTTTCGAATAATTTTGTTTTATTAAATCGGTTGGCGTTCGCAGAATTGCTATATCTTCAACCGTTCCCTGATTAAAGAGTTCATCTGGAGTGGGATTCATTTCCCATTTCCATTCGGGACATGTCTGACATTGTAATCCTTTTATATGCCAAACCTTGTATCTGAGCATATACAAATCATATTTTTTCGGAATTTGCATGAAAATGTACGTACCCAAATAGTGCGATTTTCAAGAAGATCTGATTCCATAATTTTTACATGATTTTTAGGAGTCTACCTCTGTGGACGTCTTGAAATTCACAGAGTACCTATACGATTACATATTTTATCCTTCTGAATCGATTGTCGTTCGCAGAATTGGTCCTTCTTTAACGATTCCCACCAATATTTGTGTTCTATAATTTTACTATCGATTTTCGTAAAATTCAACATTTTTGAACATGTTCACTGAATTTCAAACCGATGTGTGTCGAAGTACATATTTCATAGGCTCTTTAAGGAACCCCTGCAATTTCAAACCAAAATTTTTGAAAATTTTCATTTCTCATTTTTCAAAAAACACAAACTTCTCTTTAATGTATCTTGACGAGTTGAATTAGAATCATACCACTTAAACAAACTTCGATAACGAATTAACAATATTCAAATTGAAGAAGCAAGTACATTTCCTGATTCAGAAGGAAAGTTTATATTGGTTCAGGTGAAAATCGCAAAAATTTTGCATTTTCGAAAGATTCATATGGGATCAAAGTCAAGTAATGCAATATTCGATATTGAAGGACACCAAATTTTCGAAAATTCGATCAGCTTGAAATTTTATGCATGTTGTGCGAATTTCAAGTAGATTTAGGGGCAGGGGCAGGGGCGGCGTGTGGGTTATAAAAGTGGGGGCACTCAAAGTGTATATTGAAATTTCTTCAAAGTTTGTAGTGAGGCGCTACTGTTTACTCTCAACAATTTAAGGATTATTTTGGATAATCCCCCGAGGCGCCACCCCTGTTTGTGTGTGGATATAGGGCGAAAATGAACGCCTGTAGAAAAAGTAATAACGCAACAGAGTATCTGCTTAGACAAACATCCATATCTTCAAAGCTCAAAGCAGAGTAAATTTTTGGAGATTTTTTCAACGCTGACCTAGTTTTCCCTCGGAACTCTTCGCCGCCGATTCCAAAGAAACCGCGACTGTTTCCCACCAGCGTTTCGTCTCCTTTACTGCCGTCGTTCGCGGGTAGGTCGTATAAAAGAGCATAAAATTTCGCGCCGATACGAAATACACCGCGCCGAAAGTCATTAAACGTCGTTATTGTGATGGAGCCACGGAACGTTTTGAGCCATTAACAACGGCATATTTCTTGGTAAAGATATACGAGCTCGAGGGTGGACGTTCGAAGGAGCGCGCCCCGTACAATTATACTGTTCGTTTCCACGAATTCATCCCCGTCAGGAACGCGACAGCTGCGGCTAGATCGGCCGAGGGTCAGGCAGAAGGACGCGATCTGTCTCGCGGATACCGAGGGCGACGAAGAAGCAAAGAAAAGGGGAACAAAGGAGTCGGTTTCCGTGCTGGATGAAGTATTGACTATGCCAATAAGAAGCGCTCGCCCCCTAGTGGGAAATTTACCACTTTGTTACCGAACCATCGACATCGAAAATTTGTTTCCACAATGACTACGAACAGCGATATAATCGGCCTGTTCTAATCTAGAACGGCCCTAGAACGGTCCTAGAACCGTCCAAAAGAGCAGCTCAGTAAAGTTCTGACAAATGTTCCAAACTTGAATGTGCCACTGCTGAAAACTGGTTCAGAACCGGTTATGGAAGGAACCAAAACAAACCTATTTACTGCAAGCTGGAAGAATACACTGAAGGCTTAAGACTTTGATGGTGGACCAGTGGCTATGGTGGAACTTCTGGGACGCATCAGACAGAAGTTCGAGGCTCCAGTACGCGGAAATCTTTTTTCTCAAGTACACGGGTCTCTTTAGGTGGCCACATGCCTTGTTGTAAATTAAGTGTGATGTGAGTTGCCAATCTCGACGTCTGGTGCTAGCTTGAAGTGCGCACCGACCGATACAACATATATGTACGTACGCCGTTGATGTACATAACGAACGTCAACTGTATCCACAGAAATATATCAAATTCACGTCCGTTGAACGTAAAACATGTATCTTGAGTATGCCCGGAATGAGCACATGTACGTCTGATGTTTGTACAGTGGGTGTATATCTTGGATCTTATAGACGTCCGCTGGACGTCCTGTTACTTTCATATATATCTAGATACGCTGGATACAACATATTATGTACATACGCCGTTGATATACATAACGAACGTCTACTGTATCCACAGAAATATATCAAATTCACGTCCGTTGAACGTAAAACATGTATCTTGAGTATGCCCGGAATGAGCACATGTACGTCTGATGTTTGTATAGTGGATGTATATCTTGGATCTTATAGACGTCCGCTGGACGTCCTGTTACTTTCATATATATCTAGATACGCTGGATACAACATATTATGTACATACGCCGTTGATGTACATAACGAACGTCAACTGTATCCACAGAAATATATCAAATTCACGTCCGTTGAACGTAAAACATTTATCTTAAGCATGCCCGGAATATGCACATGTACGTCTGATGTTTGTACAGTGGGTGTATATCTTGGATCTTATAGACGTCCGCTGGACGTCCTGTTACTTCCATATATATCTAGATACGCTGGATACAACATATTATGTACGTACGCCGTTGACGTACATAACTAACGTCCACTATATATACAGAAATATATCAAATTCACGTCCGTTTAACGTACAACATGGATCTTAAGTATGTCCGGAATGAGCACATGTACGTCTGATGTATGTAGTGGCTGAACAGTATGGATATCAACGCCTTCGGTATTATTTTTTTGCCATCCCCTTCGTTTATACTCCCTGATAACACGGGTCCGCGATCTGAGCTGAATTACGCGCGATAGCCGCGAGCGTCGGCGGCCATTGTGCCGTTCCCTGTCCGTTTGCCACCCGCCGCCGACCCGCTCCCCCACACCCCCTTCGCCACCATCCCATCGCCCTTATCTACCTACACTTCGCGATCGTACGACTGTGTGTGTCAGAGTAATTTGCAGATGCCTCACTAGCCGTCCGTTAGCCGTTCATCCGACGATCCCGACCGCTCACCCAGCATAATTCGCCGGCTTTCAGACGATGCTCGCCGCTGGAAGTACGTCGACGTTGACCGAGTACAGAGCATCTTTCGATCAGGCGCGGCTTTTGTACGAGTAGTTTGGAAATACACGAATTTGAATTTGGCAAACAGTATATTGGTCAAACATCATAATATGTCTGAATGAATTTTAAGGAACACAAGAGTTGAACTCGCGTAATTCCGTTCTCTCAGCCTTCTATTTTGATAATATCTGTAGTGCTCTCTTCAAACCTATAGCATTGACCTCAATAGTCATAAGAACAGCCATTCATCAATGCCGAGCTTCAGAAATATCCAGAACAGTCACGGATTCTGAACAATGGACAGTATGGTTTCCGTGGCCAAACTTTAACTTACCCATCATATTTTGCATCAAGCAATCCGTTTCTGAAAGGAAAAGGCATGGTAACGGAAAAATGTAGTCTTCAAGAATCCTTATTCTTGTTTGAAATATTCATCCCAGAGCCCTCTATAAAAAAGCGCACTCAGCTTGCAAAAGAATATTGTCTTGAAAATAATTTTCTGTAGAGTTTTCGCAATTACTAATTTTTACTGTCAGTATATAGCTCAATGAATTGATTTTTTTGTTTGGAATCATAGTAAATTTGGTTGTTGAATTCTTTATTTTTAAACAAAAATGTTGACTAGTTTCCAATCCACTGCTGTTTCAACTTATGGACCGAAAAAATAGTGATTCCCTCACCAATGGATAAATCTCCCAAAGCATTAATACACAATTACAAACAGCAATGGGCCGAGAAGAGCCCCTTGTGGTATCCCGTATTTCATTTCCTTTTTAAAACCATTAAACGTCATTTTTGGCTCAAGACCTGTTAAATATGAGAAAAAAATTTGAAAGGTCTTACATTTTCTTCCAACGAAGAGGTTATAGAAGCTGCAGAGGCCTGGTTGCAGAGCAAGATGATTTTATTCGAGGGTATAGAGGCCTTGCAGGTTTGTTATAATAAATGTGCATTAGGAGGAGAGTATGTTGATTAAAAAATATTTTAAATTTCAAATTTAGTTTAGTTCACGATACATTCTGGTAAAAGAGCATAATTGTAAACTCGTGTCGTACTCGTTCAAGTGTTTCAGAGAAAACTCACATTAGAGCAGGAAAGGAACTTTTACCACACTTGTGACAGGCACCTGGGATCTAGTGGAACTGTGTACTTCATCAACTTCTACAACATTTTCTAGAAAAATACTATTCATATAACCCTATAATTTTCATCTTGAAATGAAAAATGTGCTCTTCCGTATTCTCAGGTGCCCATAGAAAAGATACGGTTGCCATAGTAAAAGGAACGGTTGCCATAAAAAAGGAACTTCTGCCATAGAAAAATAAAAAGTTGCATTACAGAAAACAGTTGCCATAAAAATAAACAGTTGTCATACAAACACCAGTTGCCATAGAAAATGAACAAATGCCTTGGAAATGTGTTCTTCCGTATTGTTAGGTTGTCATAGAAAAGATTCAGATGCTATAAAAAAGGTACAGATGCCATAAAATAAACAGTTGCTTGAAAGGGGACAGTTGCCATAAAAACAGTTGCTATATAAAAGAAACAGTTGCTATAGAAAAATAGTTGTCATAGAAAATAAACCGTTGTCATAGAAAATAAACAGTTGTCATAAAAAATAACGGCTGCCACCAAAATGTGCTCTTCCATTTTCTTAGATTGCCATAGGAAAGATCCGGTTGCCATAGAAGAGGAACGGTTGCCATAGAAAAACAGTTGCCATAGAAGTGTGTGTACTCTTGTTGACAGAAAATATACGATAGCCATATAAAATGAAGTTTTTATAGAAAGGGATCAGTTACCATATACAAGAAAGAGTTGCCATAGAATATAAAGTTTTCATAGAATAGAAACATTTGTCATAGAAAATAAATAGCTGTCATACAAAAGCAGTGGTTAATAAAAGGAACAAAGTTCGAGTGTGTATATTGGAAATAAAACGAATGAAATTGGAGAGTTCAATTCAATGAAACAAATATTTTGTAAAACCAAAATTACCTGTCTCTCCACACAATTCCTCAAAGTGGTCTCAGAAAATAAACAGTTGCCATAGAAAATAAACAGTTGCCATCCAAAAAATAGTTGCAATCCAAAAAAACAATTGACTTAGAAAATAAACAGCTAATATGCTTTTCCACATTGCCATAGAAAATATACGGTTGCCTTGGAAAAAGAACAGTTGCCACAGAAGAAAGCGGCTGCAATAGAAAAGAAACAGTTGCTAAATAAAATAAACTCTTGTTTTAGAATGACATAGAAAACATACGATTACCATAGAAAATGAACGGTGGCTATAGAGAAGGAACAGTTACCATAGAAAAGAGAAAGGGTGGCAATAGAAAAGAAACAGTTGCCATAGAAAATAAACAGTTGCTATAGAAAATAAACAGTTGCCATACAAAAAACAGTGACCAGAAGTGTGTGTACTCTTGTTGACAGAAAATATACGATAGCCATATAAAATGAAGTTTTTATAGAAAGGGATCAGTTACCATATACAAGAAAGAGTTGCCATAGAATAGAAACAGTTGTCATAGAAAATAAATAGCTGTCATACAAAAGCAGTGGTTAATAAAAGGAACAAAGTTCGAGTGTGTATATTGGAAATAAAACTAATAAAATTGGAGAGTTCAATTCAATGATACAAATATTTTGTAAAACCAAAATATACCTGCCTCTCCACACTCAAAGTGGTCTCAGAAAATAAACAGTTGCCATAGAAAATAAACAGTTGCCATCCAAAAAACAGTTGCAATCCAAAAAACAGTTGCAATCCAAAAAAAAAATCGACTTAGAAAATAAACAGCTAATATGCTTTTCCAGATTGCCATAGAAAATATACGGTTGCCTTGGAAAAAGAACAGTTGCCATAGAAGTAAGCGACTGCAAAAGAAAAGAAACAGTTGCTAAATAAAATAAACTCTTGTTTTAGAATGACATAATAGAAAAGAAACAGTTGCCATAGAAAATAAACAGTTGCTATAGAAAATAAACAGTTGCCATACAAAAAACAGTGACCATAGAAAATAAACAGTTGGCATAGAAAACAAAGAGTTGTCAAACATAAAACAGTTGTCATAGAAAATGAACAGTTGCCATAAAAAAACAAACAGTAGTTGCCATAGTGTCCAGACCGTACAAAAGAAAATATCAATTGTGTTGCGTAAAACACGGAGAATTTCGAAAAAAACTACTCTTAGCGGAAACCCATAATTCCGAAAATATTGAATTATACATAAATAATGCATTGAATCGACTTCATTTTGCTGAAAAGTAAAAGTCAAAGGCTGAACCATTTTCAGTATGTATATCCTCCACTATCAGTAATCGCGGTGATTAATTTTATTTTATAGTTTTATTTACTTTTAGCATAACGGTTATACGGACATGCTAGGTATTTCTGCTATTTATTATTTTGATTTAGATAATTTCTCGCTGGATGCGTCATTTGTTTTGAATTCATTCGCTTGTTTTATAATCGACTCGATATAAACAAAATGCGTTTTTATGACTGCTATGGAAAGTGAGGCTTCTCCTCTCGTATCGCTTGTTAGTTATTATCAAAAGGATTCTCAAGAAATACGGAGAAAGTTATGCCTTGTGCCGTCTCGGAAAATATTGAATTATATTCAATTCTTCCTGTTGGAAGATTTTTTTTGTTTTGTCTGATTTGCTCGGACGAAATTTGTCCAAAACGATTCATACTGTAGGTTTTTGTATCAATAAAATACAAAAATCATAGCTGACAAGACCGAAATAAGAGTGACGGCCGCTACTAGATGAAACCTGGTTTTGAGGAACATGCATTTTTATATTTTTATCGCGACTCATGAGTTGATTTATCACTTTTACTTAATATATTAACACTTTTATATTACTTAAATGATTATTTCCTGATTGAGTCTTGTGTATTCGAAATTTTGAACATTTTGATGGGATTATGACAAAGACATATGACAAATTTCAGGTTTACTTCAGTTTATTTTTGCCTGATCATATCTGAAATAGAAAATTGTCAGAACAATACACAGGGGAAAACTTCTATCAATTATTTATTTTGAAGTTTGACTTGGGCGTTACGTTGTAGGTACTTTTGTTTCATTATGTAAATGGGATTTTTTTTTTATTGTTTATTCATAAACAAGGTGCTTAGTGCTTATATCAGTGCTCGGCACAGCTCTGTTTGGCATATACCTGAGAGGAATGAAATGTCAAAGATTCCACGAATTGAAGTAAGTATAACAAAATATGGAAAAAATGCAAAATTGGCAGATTCACTTCCAATCTACTATACTATACCGGGTGGCTACGAAAGTATTGCCTACGGAATATCTCAGTTATTGTATGAAGTAGGTTTGTGAAATTTGGAGCGTCGATATAATGACATAAGAGCTAGAATTTGAGCATATTGACATGTCGAAGTTAACTTCCGGTCTGACCGGAAGTAACATCAACTTTCTTATTTTAAATGGAAACCCTATTTTTTTTTCTTTTCGCTTTATTCAGCATTCAATTCCCTTTCTAATGACATATCACAAGTTGGTATCTAACCAGAAACTAGATCAGAAAAAAATTATTATTGAAATTCACCGAGTAGGCCGTGGAAGCAAAATGAAAGCCAAAAATTGAAAAGTTGGCTATGGAAACCATACGTCACTTGATAACAGTTGGTACTACTGTGAAATTTTATTTTCATTCGTCGGCGTTATAAAAAGCCGCCAAAAAAATATTGGAAAAATTGGGAAAAAAACAATACTCTGTAGGTCCATAACTTAAATAGGAACATACAACTTTTTCTTGCCTGTACTATTCAGCATAACCATTCCTTTCTAATGATATAATAGAAAGTAATTTTTTGAAATGAAATACGAAAAAATCCAATCATTATTCTTCAAATAACAAAACAGATTATCGCCATACACAAAAATAACATTAAAAATAATGTGGAATGATAAATTATATCCTGTAGGTTCTAGGTTAAATAGGAACATAAACGTACTTGGTCTGTGCCATCGTCTATAGATATTCTAATATCTACCTATGGACGATGTTTGTGCTATTCAGAATAATCATTCCATTGCAATAATCATTCGAACCAAAATATTAACAAGTAGGCTGATTAAGATGTATTTTGGAATTAAACAAAAAAGAAACGAGAGCTCTCACGAACGCTGCTATCCATATTATTTTGACGTTCGAAGTAGTGTTTTTGATTCTGCCATTTTAAAAGGGTTTGGAAATCAAAATCAGTTAGTGGAATATTCAAAAAATGCCCCGTTATTCACGAACCGAACAAATTGACATGCTTCTCATTTATGGTGAATGTTTAAAAAATTCTTATGCCGCTGAACGATTGTATTTAGAGCGATATCCAGGGAGGCAGCAACCGTCAAGAAGGTATTTCCAGTGGCTTGAAGAAAAATTAAGAACTGAGCCTGATGTTCACGAAGACCAAGAAGCATTTGTTATTAATGAGGAAACTGAAATTAATGTATTAGCTTTAGTACAATATGATAGCACAATTTCCTCAAGGCAGATTGGCGCCGAATTAGCTATAAGTAAGGACTCTGCTAGGAAAATTTTGAAAAAACATCGATTTAAATCCTTCAAGTATCAGTTGCATCAACATTTGTATGAAAATGACGGTGAAAGGCGCCTGGAATATTGTAATTGGTTTCTTCGACAAAATGCTGAGAATCACCTATTTAACTATTATATCTTGTTTACGGACGAGTCAAGATTTACCAACAATGAATTATTTAACAGGAATAATACAAGGTAGGTACTGTACTTTATTTGGATTATTGTCGATAGTCGAAGTGTAAAGTGCTAAAAGTGTGAACGGTCTTTTGTTTCAGGTACTGGGCGATAGAAAACGAGCACCGGTTTCGACAAGGTGGCTTCCAGGAGAGATTTGGTGTGAATGTTTGGGCAGGAATAGTTGGAACTCATATTGTTGGCCACATTCTTTTTCAAGGCCAACTAACCGGAGAGCGATACTTTAATTTTTTAACGAATGAAATTTCGGAATTCATTAACAACCTACCAGCGGAAATAACTGAGAGAATGTTCTTCCAGCAAGATGGCGCCCCTCCGCATAATTCAAGAATAGCGAGAAATTATCTTCAAAATCGCTTTCAAGAGAGACTTATAACAACCCATGGTCCAGTCAGGTGGCCACCAAGGTCACCTGATCTTACTCCGTGCGACTTTTTTCTATGGGGGCATCTTAAAAATAGGGTGTATTCCACACAGCCTACAACTCTACATGAGCTAGAAGTAAAAATTCGTAGAGCTTTCCAAGATATCACGCCCCAAATGTTGAGAAACGTTTTACATGAAAATATCACCAAAGTCAATAAATGTATTGACACTGAGGGAATGCATTTCGAACATTTGTTTTGAATTTATTTTACCTTTAATCCTATCAATTCGATTTTTTTTTTTTTCGATAAATCTGTTTTTTGTTATTTGAATAATAATGATTGGATTTTTTGGTATTTTATTTCAAAAAATTACTTTCTATTATATCATTAGAAAGGAATGGTAATGCTGAATAGTACAGGCAAGAAAAAGTTGTATGTTCCTATTTAAGTTATGGAACTACAGAGTATTGTTTTTTTCCCAATTTTTCCAATATTTTTTTGGCGGCTTTTTATAACGCCGACGAATGAAAATAAAATATCACAGTAGTAGCAACTGTTATCAAGTGACGTATGGTTTCCATAGCCAACTTTTCAATTTTTGGCTTTCATTTTGCTTCCACGGCCTACTCAGTGAATTTCAATAATAATTTTTTTCTGATCTAGTTTCTGGTTAGATACCAACTTGTGATATGTCATTAAAAAGGGAATTGAATGCTGAATAAAGCGAAAAAATTGGGTTTCCATTTAAAATAAGAAAGTTGATGTTACTTCCGGTCAGACCGGAAGTTAACTTCGACATGTCAATATGCTCAAATTCTAGCTCTTATGTCATTATATCGACGCTCCAAATCTCACAAACCTACTTCATACAATAACTGAGATATTCCGTAGGCAATACTTCCGTAGCCACCCTATACGCAAAATTTCATGCAGATTTCGAAAATATATGATTTGTGAAGGATGGGCTTATAAAAGGATAACGTCAAAAATGTCACGAATAGAAGTAGAAGAAATATGAAGGGAAATTACTTCTTTTTATGAAAATGAACTTTCAAACTCGGGAGCGGTTGAAGGTAGAGCAATTCTGCGAACTCCAATCAATTCAGAATAATCAAATTAAAATAATCTGTGAATTTCGAGTTAATCAAAGTAAAGCAAATTCAACAACACATGTGATGTAATTGACAGCATACTTCATTGCATGTGTATGATATTTTTGTGAAGACACGTGTGTTTACATATTAGAAAAAAACAGTGTCTATAAATTATTCCTTCCCGCAATCATTTGAAACTCAAATGTTGCCTAAAAGTCGAAATTGTGTAGCCCGCCCGCGCGTCTCTAACAAATTTCGAAACCATTTCCAAACTGAGCCTCTCAATACCCAGGATTCCCAGAAAACTCTCTATTCGACACATTTCCGAAACGGACCGCTTCAAAATACACACGAATTTCAACGGAAATCCACAAGTGCCCTATCCCGAACAGGGCCTTAAAAAGATAAAACGTCATCGGTAGCCTTGAAACCCAATACACAAACCTACCCCGTGCGCAAACAAGAGGTTAACGCACTAAAAGACAACAAAAGATGCACAAAAACGTCTCTCACCAGGCAAATTTGCCAGTCGAACCCCGACGAGCGATAAATGACGCTAGCGAAGGATACGGCGAGTGTAAGCGACCCTTCGGTCGGGGGGCATAAGGCTCATAATCGCCTGGCAGCCGGATCAGAAGTGGGATACTCCGTGCGTGTCCCGACCGATCGCGATTACCGGCTCGGACGCAATGGAAAAGGAAAAAACCGAGCACAGGCTGCACTTTGACGGGCTTAAAGTCGGAGTCCCGCTGTTAGGGTGCAATTGCGCGGCCCGATCAGGTACCCCGATGGACCAAGAACACCCTCTGGAGGGTCGTTGAGACGCTGTCTGTTGGTGTACAGTCGCGTCAAGGGTTTTTGCAACAGCGCGAAATTTTCTGGGAATTAGTCGGCCAGGCAGATTTTCGGTGCCGCACGGATGGCTGATCCTCTTTGATGACGGCGGGGTTGATACGGCGGGCTCATCAGGGGGTTCTAGGAACTCGGGTACGGTCAATAGCGTGTTTGCCTGTCAGCTAGATTAGGGAATTGGCGGCAGGCTCTGCGATAGTTCGATGCCTCGATGGGCTTCTGGGAACTGTTACTTTGGCGATTAGAAACGCTTAGAGGACGGTTGGAAAGATGGGTTTCACATTTTATGAGGCCGATTTGCTCAAAATGTATACTGTTTATGGCGGTCCGGATAAAGAAGATCCAGTGGAATTCTAAGGGAAACTGCATTGTAGAGAGAGGTAGCTAGCTGATTGTCGATGCAACCTGACCTTACAAGAACTATCAATAAACCGTCAAATAAGTCGTTACTTATGGGTATGAAGTGAATAACATGATTCTTTACTAACGGAATTACAATAGCCAGAAAACTAGTTTTTGAAATGCTGGATGAAATTTCAAATGGAAGAGACAATGAACGATCAAGAAACAAAAGTACGTACGGCAACAGTTTGCGACGTGGAAACTTTTTTCATTTTTCATTTAGGAAATAATCAATATTTTGCACCTTGGTGTAGAAAAGTTGCAAAATTTTCTAAAGGTAAGTGAAACTTTTTGACTTCGTTTCGTAAAATAAACAAAATTATACACAATGTTCGATGAAAAATTACGCGATTCATCATCAAGTGGAAGGTGAGGTAGCAGCAGAGAAAATCTATACTGAAACAACTATAAATAACTGAAAACGTTATTGATTATGATGAGATTAGATACAAAAATGTACTGATGGGCCATGGGCTTCTATGTTCAGATGCAAATCGAAATAATAGAGGAAATAATTATAATAACATTTGATAGACAGATGTGTGATATTTTTTATCCATTTTCATGCCCTCAGATTATACAGGGTGGCTAAAAATGATTTTAGTGAAAATGAGCAACCGAAAATTATAAAAATTCAATAGTTGTTTTCTGTGCAAACGAAAAATGTATGGGTCTATACGGATATACCGTCAAGTAGGGTCGTTCACTCTTCTTTGAGAGTATTCGATAATTTTTTCCACCGCCACTTCATAATTTTGAAAATGCTCCATTTTCTGATTTCTGATGCTGTGTTCTCTAAATAATTATATTTTTCATTCATATATTCTATTTGAGGAGTAAATATATTGAAGATTAGGTAGTATGGTGTAGTGGGGATAGCTTTACAGGCAGTGCCTTTAGAATTACGCGCATTAAGGTATTCCCCAATCTACTGCCTTAAAATAGCCCAGCAACTTATCCTCAATTTTCATTTCAGGTTTGTGGAGGCTGCATGCAACGAAAAAGTTTTTTTAGTTGCGTCGATTTCTGTGATTAACCAACATTGATTTTTTTTTTTTTGTTTTCGTTATATATATAATAAATATAATAATAAATATATTTTTTTGAAGACTATGTTATTATTTTGTTGTTTTATGTTATTTTATATTAGTTAGTGTTAATAAATATGTTGAAAATTGTATCAAATCATTTATTCATTCCAAAGAAATTCCCAAACCTACATTTATTTCATCAATTCGGTAAATATAAAAGGAATGCTTTCAAAAGTTCAATGCAGTAATTACAAATGTGTATATTCATTTAGTTTCCGTGAGAGGTTTATTTAAATTCCATTTGAATATTTATAATCTTTCAAAAAACCGCTGCTTTGTGAATTCGCTTTGAGGCTGTCTATAGAAACGTAAAAATGTACGCTTCGCGACGTCTTGGGTAGTTACTGGCGATGAGCGTGTTTGCGGACATTAAGCACTCGCAAATAATTACTAGTGCCTCTATTTTGTATCCACATTGCGAAGTCGCAGATCCCAGCAGTAATTCTTTGCAACTTCTATGCGATGGATTCTGGTTCACTGGGATAGTTCTTGAAGAGTTGATTTCACAATTTTATCACAATATTTTAATTCTAAATCTATACTTGCGGTAAATCTCAATATAATCAGAATTTGAAACAGTAAACGTTTTTGCGCAATACGCATAATTACTGTCGACGTCACATCTGTCATTTTGTTGAGAAATGTCATAGCACTGAATCCAAACACAGAAATCGTATATGGCGTTTTGCGTTGGTATCATTTTGAAGTGGTGATTTTTTCTACTCCCCTCAGTTTTTGTAACCCTGTTGGTCTGGACATTATTGTTTTCATCTCTAGCAGTGGATTGTGCACAAAGGGAATTATATATTGGTCGAATACAGGAACATATCAATTGAAAAGGCATATAACCTAGAAAAACATTTATTATTTCTGAAGCATAATATATGAGTTTGCTATTCGAGTTACGATATTTTCAGAATGGCTGACCACCAAAACTCACTCGGCACAGTGCAAAACTACATAAGAAACAAATGTTTGGATTCAGTTTCGTAACCTACCCCCAACTATGACGTCACATTATAGACCCAGCATCTTCGATGGGATCAACAGTTACATTAAATTATGATTAAATCTGTACTTTATCCATTTAATACAGAATTTTTTAAAAAAAGTTCTTCCGCGAATAATGTTGGGTCTAGTATTGAACCTTAAGGTACGCCGCTATATATTTTCGCTATTTCTGAGCGATGTTTGGTTTTCACCATCTGACTACGACCTGATAAATATGAGCTGAACCAGCTCAGTATCACTCCTCTGAAGCCATAATAAGGAATTTCCGCAACAGTATTTTGTGATCAACACAAAACTTTCGAAAAATCACAAAATACTGCAGCAGCAACATCCCCACCTTTGATTCTAGTATAAACCTTTTCTATGAAAGTTGAGATTGTGTCATTAGTGCCTTTGTCATATAAAAGTAATTTACTCTTTCATCACTTTCATATTTATTTACACCCTTCCTATAAAACTGAGAACCTTTTGTTTAAGAGTTTTTATGAAGAATGATTTTTTTTAATGAAAATTAAAGAAATATTCCATATGTTGCCAACTTATGCGGACAACACACTGTAGAAGTCGAAGAGTCGAAAAAAAAAGTCGCCAACTCAATTGGACGACACCCTCTGGATTATATACTTACGATGAAGTAGACAAATTTTCCCAAGTAACCTTTTTCTGGAGAGAAATGTTTAAACAGTTTAAATCTTCCCCTTAGATTTTCAAGGTAACTTCCCTCCAGAGTTGGGTAATTCCTAGTTGAAAAGTAATTAATAATTACAATAACTATTTTTTCGTGTAATTTGTAATTGTACTTAAGTACTTTTTTTCTTAGAGTAATTTGGAATTGTAATTGTGGTAAAATCTGTGCAGGAATTGTAATTTGTAATTATATTTTTCATATAATCTAATTACAATTAGGTACTTCTCATAAGTAAGTAAATAATGTTATTGAATATAACATTAGTCTTCGCGATAGACATATACATAGCATTGCAAAGTGTAAGGAATTGTGGAAAAAGGCAAATCGCCGAAGACTGCGGAAATTATTCAATCACACTTGGGTCATACATTTAGTTCGTCAGGTGTAACTAGGTGGAAATCATTATATGACAGTATAAATCAAATAATTTCCGAAAACCATTGTTACTAAACCATTAGCAGAGACACTAGATTTTTTGCAAACTGAGACCAATATATATTATGGTTCTCTTTTGCCTAGCAGAAATTCACTTCAAAATAAATTAATTAAATTGAAGGCAAAAACATTCAAATGTGGTGGAAATATACTGGTGAATAGTGCAATTGAAGGTATAGAGAAAAGATTTGAAAAACTACTGACATTACAAGATCGCCATGCTGTTTTAGGTGCAATTTCCCATCCAGAATTCAAGTTACGTTGGTTTCCAATAGTAGAAGGAAAAACTGGATTAAGCAAAGAAGATTTAAAGCAACTTCATATAGCAGAATGTGAACTATTGCATTTTCAAGATCAAGATTCAAATACCGATTCGTATCCTACACAACTGACCAAAAACAATCCAAATGAAGATTTTTTCGATTTCAATGAAGATGTAACACCTTTCGTTGAAAACAAAAATTGGAAGTTTTACAGTACTTAAATGATTTGAGAAAAAATATCCATTGGTGAAAACCGTATTTTTTTAATATAACACCGCACTTCCTTCTTCTGCGCCTGTAGAAAGATTATTTTCCTTTGCCACAATGGTCAACGCGCCCAGGAGGAATGCGCTGAGTAACACTAATTTTGAAAAACTAGTTGTACTGAAAAGTAACAATAACAAAACGGCTCCAGACTAATAACACCTGATTTATGTGGTATACTATAATAAATCCTAAAACTTTTGTGTTGATGTAACTTTTTTGTCAATAAACTCTTGAATGTTCAAATGTTCAATTATTATTGAGTTAACTATAACTATACCGATATTTTTATAAATTACTGTACTTGTTATTTTTATTGATATTGTGCTTGATCTTGAAGAGGTATAAACATTTTCGATTTGATTTCTCATAAATACCTAATTGATATAAATTTTCTGATATATTTGTACAGGGATTCACCATTCAGTTGAACACTTAATTATGAAATTTTTTTAAATATTAGGGTTCCTCAATTTTATTGTTTTATCCGAAAGTATTTAGAAAAAAGTAATTAGTAATTCCTTTTTTTAAGTCATGTACTTTGTAACTGTAATTAATTCCTTTTTTACAAAAGTATTTTGTAATTGTAATTAGTTCCATTTTGAAAAAGTACTTTGTAATTGTAATTACTTTTAAAGTACATGTAATTACCCAGCTCTGCTTCCCTCCGATTTTTTTTCGAAGTTTTCAAATCGAGACTGTGTTTTTTTACAATCATGGGTTCTGATCTTCTTGTGAAGACAATGAACATTTTTCTCATAAGAAAAATCTATAGATTTCGAAAGAACTGCATAAAACTGATGTTTACTCGGTGGTAATGGCGATTACCATAATAATCATTCTTCCCTTAATCACCGTCGCTGAAATTATCGTGGAACTCGACATCGTTAGATATATTTGTTTTATAACAATGGCTCGTATCTGTTGTTTGATTTGCACATTCCGTTTTATCAAAACGAAAACATCAATATCGTGGAACAGGCTGATCGTTTCAAACGGTTATGCCAACCCATTCTTGCTTATCTGCGAGGAGAATTATGAATTTTCTTATTTACACAGGATGTTTTGATATCAGGATTATCACGGTAGCTGAACATCTTCAAGCTCACTTCACGTTTAGACCAACTAATTGATAGAGAAAAATATAGGCTAGTTTCATACTTTTAATAAAGTCGCAAATACCCTAGTACCGCAGCAAAATCTCGTGGAATATTTTTAGAGATAGTGGATTTTCTTAAGAGCTATGACGTTGAATATATCTCTCACTCACACTCATTGCCGATACGTAAATTTGTCCTCTGCTACGGTATGAGTCATAGCTCTTGAGTAAATGTTCCCAAAAATTATCACTTTTTACGAATATCTCGGAGTACCTACCATTGAAGGAATCGTTTAACAGTCAATGAATGGTTGGTAGAAAATTTAAAAATCTATAAAATAGTCATTTGTATACTCATAATAAGGCAGCAAAATGATTTTTCGAAGTCGCAAAAACATTTCGTGGACATAGTATATACAATATTTTTTGTAAAATAGTTATTTTCGTGCAACCTTTTTTTAAAAAAAAAGATAACAGTTCAACGCGAATAGAAAAAAGTAAACTGATGACCTCAATATGACAGTGTTTCTGTGGAAATGAAATATTTAGCATTGCACCAAGATTTGCATAGCAGCACAAACCAGTAATTTATGTATGCGTAGGTGTGCATATACAGGCCATTTCTTTTATCATGTGGTAACATTGCGATATTCTAAACCGTAATAGATACAAAGACGATTAAATGGGAAAAAATGTAACTATTGTGGTGAGCAGTACATTGGTCAGAGAAAATCTACGGGGACTCTCGCCCTTCCCGACTTATACAGGGAAAACTAAAAATGCTGTTTTCGGTTTTTTACGAATAGAATGGTTATTTCAGAAAATATAAAAAATGAAAGAGGAAAGTTTTATTGTATTCAAAATGTACTAGAACAACGTAATGATAAATTTTTAATTAAACGTTTCGTGTCGACACTGCCACCATCAACTATTTTTTTCAAATACGGACCTGTCTATTTCATCACAAATATTGATAAAGGGATGAAATCACAATTCAGTGGTATATCACACTTGACATTTTTATAGCGTTTCATATAAAATAACTGACATCAGTGACAACAATTTTTAATTACGGTCCTGTCGTTAGTTCTTTTGTAAATTGTTTTGATTTCTTCATAACTTATTCAACTATCAGGATACTTCAGTCATTACCCAATACTTTCGATAGGAAGATACCCCAACACAACGAACATTCGTATTTTTCCTTTTTGGGATTTTTGTATTATAGTAATCCTTGATTCAAGGCTGATTCTCCTGTATCAATTTTTACACGGATTATTTTCATAATTCTCAATCCTGGAAGTGATGAAAATATCAGTTTGATCAAAATACAAGTGTTGTCTAATTTGGTACAATTAAACAGCATCTCACTTCTTTTTCCATATTTAAACACGTAGGCTTTGCTTGATTTCTATGGCAGGAAAAATAAATGAGTTGTTGATATCTGTTAAGAATTGTCAGACATTTAAGCACTCGGTTACATATTGAAGATGTATTCGAATGACGAAAGGACTGATATGCTATTTACTTATGCAAAATCAAATAGAAATCATCTTTTGGCAAGAAATATGTATAGTGAGCTATACCCGAATCGTCGCATTCCAAACTGTGGTGCATTTGACAAAAATAAAACTAGAAAATGTGTTGTTACTGGAAGTATAAGGAACCAAATAAATGTTTAGGGTAAGCAAATATATATAAAGACTAAAAAGTGAAAAATAACGTCTTATTTTTAAATCTAGGATTGGTCAGTTACAAAAATATTTCTAACCAAGATTGTTCTTTACGAGAAATTGCCCACGAACTTGGGATATCTGTAAAATCTACCAGAAATATTTTGAAAAAGAACAAATACAAATGCTACAGGATACGCAAAGTTCATCACTTTAATGAAAGGGATTACGGAAGGAGAGTACGATTTGCGAAATGGTTAAGACGTAGAAATAGGGAAGTTCGAAATATTTGTAAAAAAATAATATGGACGGACGAATCAAAATTCACCAACAATGGTTGGTTTAACAGAAACATCCATTATAGGTGGAATAATACGAATGAACATTTACATAGAGAAACCAATTTCCAGGAGAGGTTCGGAATAAATGTTTGGTTGGGAATTTTGGGAACAAACATACTAGGTCCTTTCTTTTACGATGAGCATTTGAATGGTGAAGTGTATTTAAATTTTTTATCCAATGAGTTTGATGGCTACTTAGATGAATTGCCATTAGGCACCCGCCGTGAAATACAATATTTTCAACAAGACGGTGCCCCTCCCCATAATGCAGCAATAGTAAGGGAACATTTAGATGCACTATTCCCAACAAAGTGGATTGGAAACAATGGACCAATTGCCTGGCCAGCTTGATCCCCAGACCTTACTCCTTTGGATTTTTTTGTCTGGGGATACATAAAGGATAAAGTTTTTTCGACACCTAGTACCGATATCGACCATCTCAAACAGAAAATAAGAGATGCATTGTAATAGCATTACAACCATCATGCTAGAAAATTGCCACAGAAATTGTATGGACAGACAACTTATGTGCATTCAACAAAGAGGTCGTCAATTCGAGCATTTAATGTAGAATTCTTTTTCTGTATTGGTTTTATTTTCTTCCACAAATTCATTATGAAATAAATTGTTTTTCTGTTTTTCTCCTCTTAAGTAAGTTTATTTCTGGGGTAAATTGCTATCGTTCGTCTCTGAAACTGCAGAAATCTTTTATGAATTTTTATAGTATAAATACAATTTTCATAGGTACATTCATTCAAAACGTCACTGATAATTTTTATATCGAAGCGTTAGATTCTGTGGAATTCATAAACAAACTAACGACAGGACCGTAATTAAAAATTGTTGTCACTGATGATGCTAGTTATTTTATATGAAACGTTATAAAAATGTCGAGTGTGATATACCACTGAATTTTGATTTTATCGCTTTTATCAATATTTGTGTCCGTATTTGAAAAAAAATTGTTTATGATGGCGGTTTGATTGAAAATTTATCGTTACGTAGTTCTAGTACATTTTGAATACAATAAAAATTTCCTTTTCCATTTTTTTTAATTTTCTGAAATAATCATTCTATTCGTAAAAAACCGAAAACAGCATTTTCAGTTTTCCCTGTATAAGTTGGGAAGGGCGAAAATCCCCGTAAATTTTCTATGACCAATTTACTGCTCACCACAATAGTTACCTTTTTTCCCATTTAATCGTCTTTGTATCTATTACGGTTTAGAATATAGCAATGCTACCACATGATAAAAGAAACGGCCTGTATGTATACTATTATGCGTATTTGTATTAATTCCATTTTTACGCTCGTTCATATTTTTCTATTTTTAATCGTTTTTATATTTGTAATTGCTCCTCTCCAATGTTCATATTAGATCATCTTCATTACGAATCATGAATAGAAATCTCAAATTTTCTCATCTTGACAGGTGATATGAATATCAATTTACTCTTGGATAATTGTGCATCAAAGCATTTCTCAAACTTTATTGAAATATATAACTTGTTCAAGCTCATTGAAGAGACCACACGAGTAACACCTCATAGTCAGACTTTAATAGATATTTTGGTAAAATCAGAGAGAGATGACATGCGACACGTGAATGTCATTGACATTGGTATCTCAGGTCACCTTGCAATCACTTGCTCAATCCAATCACTGAAGAAGACTTTCTTGATGACCTTCATGCTATCAACTAGGATGAAATATTCAGTCTTGAGACTACCAAGAAAATATTGAGTTTCTTAATTCAGGTATCTGAGTACGGACATAATATCTGAGTTATGTTAGAGGTTCAGTAATAGTTTGGGCAAGAATATCTCGGGAGGCCTGCACTGAGCTGTTGATATTGAGCAATTACGTTGTACCTTTTGGTGAAATGATCGGCGATGACTTTATCCTGGTGCATGAAAGTGCGCGGCCACATACAGCAAGGTGTATTACACAATACCTCGCGGAAGTAGGTATTAACAAAATGAACTGGCCAGCATGTTCGCCTGATCTCAACCATGTTTGGCACATGCTTGGTAGGTGAGTCAGAGATCGCGAAGTAGCTCCGGCAACGATAAGAGAGCTTCGTTTAGCAATTCAGGAGGAATAGCAAAATATTCCTCAAGATGCTATTCGTAACCTAATTGACAGTATGAACCGTCGTATGCAGGCAGTAAGTAATGAGAGCTATAGTCTAGTTCCTAAATTGTAGATAGTGACTCATCGTACATTTTCTGGTTTTTACGGGATTCGAAAGTGCGGAGGGGATGTACGAAAGTGGCAAAGTAATAGTATATTATGTATCTAGTAGTAAAAGCAATACATTCCCGGACGACAATGTAAATTGTTGTGAGGCGATAAGCCGAGGCTAACAAGCATTGAAGTCTGGGAATGTGCTTATACTACGAGGTACACATACTATTTTTTCTGAAATCGCAATCAGCATTATCATAAATTAAGGAATTATACTTATTGTTTGCGTGCATTCATTTACTGTCTAAAATGTATACAAGCCGTCAAAAATTTTTCCGGATCGTTTCCCGTACAGTTTAGTGCCGAAAACGGTCCGGGAAAGTTCGTTGCTTAGCAACGGACTAAAATACTAGATTAGCGTATTTTGAGGCCTGAAGTTGCTCCGAGAAAGTGGGCATTCTTGAACGATTTCGGAAAAAAGTTGATTTGAAACCAAAGTACCCAGCTTATTTCTGTTCTATTTTTTGAACTGCTTCATATGAATTATGAACCGTACAACCGATGAGTCACTATCTACAATTTAGGAACAAGACTATAGAGGTGGTAATACAAAATATTGAGCTGACTTTGTTGTGAAAAGTACGTTTCTTCAGGTTATTTAAGTTACAGTTGAATTGGTTTGTTTTGAGGTTTGATTTCGAATTTGAATTGAAAAGGTATACATAAATAGATTTTGCATTAATGGCTTATTGCAATATATTGTTGCCTTTTCTTTGCTAGACCATAAACTGGGCTCTCGTACTGGCATTATGCTACAATGAGCAAAGCCATTTCGTCAAAAAATAACATTTCTAAAATTGGGTATACTGTTGTTTGGAGTTCATTTCTCTCTTAAAAATGAACTAGTTCACATGAACTAAAGAACAATATATTGAAAAGGAATTGTTCTCAACAAAAATTGGTATTTTGAAAGAATTTGACCACGAAATAATTCCACAGGATGTTTTAAAATTAGGGTTTAACAACAAACTTAAACAGCATATAACGAAAGACTGAATGCGCAAGTTGAAATTGATAATTGTATCTACAGTTTGATGAAATAATTTTGGAAATTGAACTACAAATGAAAAACTATAAGACCACAAATTTTACGAAATATTTACTAGTTGCGTTTTTTTGCATGTGAGAGTGTACACAGAGTACAATCAATGTTAATAATCGTAAATAAATTATGCTTCTGTTGTGAATTTTGAATCATTTGCTAATACACTGTCATATTTCAGAAATGTCAAACACTGTAGTAGGGTAAAAATGTTTGTCCGGTTGCACGAAAAATAGCTTTTCATAGGGAGGAGAGTCAAGTTTCTAAGGTGTTTGAAATTAGTATTCTTTGTTAAAATTTGATTTAACATCATCGACATTTCGCTCCTGCGAATCGCGATACTTTCAGTGTCAAACTTGTGAGAAGTACCGAAAATGTTTGTAGATTTTTCAGACGTTGGATTCCCAGTATGAAAATTTTTCACATCGTGTGAATGGATATCTCGAAAACTAGTCACGGGATTGACTGAGGGGCGTGTGGTTCGAGGGGTCGAATACCACATTCAACCCAAAATCTGAAACATTAACGAAACGTAATTTTTAAAGCCATGCGGTGTCCAATTTCACGCGTTTCTGAGTAATACGAGCTTGTCGGCAAAGCTTCGATCTACCTTCTCGTCAATCTCGTTTGGTTTGCCCGGTTCGGCAGAAGGTCCACGGGTTGCGATCGTTCGGAAAACTTGCCCACGACAAACAAAAGCGCAATCAGCGTTTCTGACAAAAACGACGGCAAAAAAGTCGACCCTTCGAAGGAGAGAAGGGAAGCGCGAACTCGACTTCCAACCGTCGGATTTTTTTCGGTTTCCCATGGAATGGATGAGCGACATCGCGGCCCATTATGGGATTAAAGATAGCGGGGCGCGATCGATGGCGGTTGATAGCCCAGGCGTTTGTTAGAAATTTATAGAGAATTTACTACACACCCGCTATTCACCGAGCTGTTGCCAAAATACTCGACAGCATGGCAGATTATTGTTATTTTTGTCATGATCGACGGGAGGGCAATGAAATCTGACAATGCCATTTGTTCTCCAAAATGTTCTCAATAATTTGGTGTGAAAAAATTTACTACGCATCCACTATTTACCGAGCTATTGCCAAAATACTCGAAAACATGGCTGATTATTATTATTTTCGTCACGATCGACGGAAGGACAATGAAATCTGATGATGCCACTGATTTCTCCACAATTTTCTCATCCATCCAGTGTAGAGAAATTCACTACACATCAACTACTTTCCGAGCTATTTCCAAAACACTGGAGAAAATTGCATATTATTATAATTTTCGCCATGATCGATAATATTAAAACCGTGGATGACAATTTGTCCCACTGAAAATTGATACCAGGCTCTTTTAGAGAGAATGCATAGTTCTGGTTCGAAAAATAATGGCCAACTTTAGACTCACATTGTATATCGTGAGTCCGTGCAGGAATTGATGCACGTTATAGTGGATTCGACTCGGCATATCGAACAAACGATGTGAAGTTGATTTGGTTGATATACTTGAAATAGTATCGACACCATGGCCATTTGAAATTTTGAAAAAGTGAACTTCAGCACCCTGTATAATCGAATCTATTGAATTTAGAACGTTAGTGCAGTGGAGACATTTGATCAGCATCATGAAATCTATAACATATGAAAAAATCAAGCAAATTCACCGAAAGCCAATTTCCCATTGATGCGGTGCGGGGTCCTTGGGAAAATTTTAAAAACTCGACAACACCGCAAAGCGGTCGAAAGCAAATTCTCCCGATACAGAAAAGGTGTGGCTGGCAAAGTATGGATAACTTCACACTAATGAAAAAAATACCTTTGTTTAGGTGAAACTATTAAATTTAGTAACTTTTCCTACCTAGGAAGGTAAACTGCCACTTTCAACCCAAAAACTAGGGAGAAAAAGTCAATTTTCAAGGGAGGTGTTAAAAAAATAACGTGTTTCCATTTATTTCAACCACGGAGCTCCTTTCCTTCGACTTTGGAATAATTATTTACGTAACAAATCCGGAAAGTAGAACTTTTCCGCACGACAGTCAAGGGTGGAAAAGACATTTTCCGCAAGAGTTAGGTACAATGTTTTTCCTACGAGTGTTTTTGTCCATCTTATTTATGGAAAAAAAAAAGATTTTTAATAAACAAGATTTTGTAATAATGCTACAAAATGACACCTAAGACAGAATAGTTTCATAGATCATTAGTTAGTCCTAAATATACTTATTGTCTACAATACAAAAAACGTGCGGAAAAATAAGTTTTCAGCTGCACTAGTGCGGAAAAGTAACTTTTCCGCACGATTTTTTATGCACTGAAAGTTACAACTTTCAAAACGAAAAATCGTGCGGAAAAGTTAATTTTCCGTACTCTCGTTGGAAAAGTTATTTTCAGGTTCTGCGCAAAAATGTCGATATTTTCCGCGACTATGACGCTTTCGATGCAGTATTACACCGTGAACATCTTGCGTTGCGAATTTCCATCATTAGCGCCCTTCAAAAGGACGGCGACCGATCTTTGGGTCCTTTATCAGCATCCACCCCTTTCGAATTTGCTTTGTCTATCCAGGTACGTAGACGGTTCGGATTCGGGTTCGGGTTTGCGGCTTTGTGAAGGATTGTCCGCGATAGATAAAAGGAAGAGGTCAGGTAAAATGTTTGGCGTTAACTAGAAAATCCAGAACTCGCCGTGTACGGAGTTCACTCCAAAAGCGAGTATTGTTCCTTGACGTGGAATGAATTGTGAAAAGACTAGACTACGCTGTGCTCGGAATTGTCGAATGATACTGATGATCCGCAATGTTCGGTTTTTAGTCCACCTTTTATGATGGGACAAACGGGAGGAAATACCAGAAACGAAAATGAAAGAATGTATTTGAACCATTGATCTCCTACTCTCCTGCAAATTGCTCGGGGCGTGTTTAAATTTGAATCGAGATTTGGGTCTAATATGAAAAATTATCATTCTACCACTTCACTGGGTGTTGAAAACTAACAAAATATCCATTGGAAACGATCTATTCCAGGAAGTGGGGATCTTTTCAGTAGTAATATCCCGACAAAATGTGTATGGACTAAATGTGCATTGTAAGAACGGTTCATCTTGTGTAATCAATTTCAGTTGAAGAGTTGAACCGTCAAACTGACGTTTCTATATTTACCGTGATTGTCGTAAATATGGAAATGAATACACAAGCTGGAAGCGAATCACCGTTTTGAAAATACCACGATCTGGAGGAAGTGTTTTGAAAAAGTCCTGTTCTCATTATGGTTCGAAATGAGAAAATTATGGCATTTGATTGGTTTATATAATATGAGGGAAATTGTCGCCAGAATAAATACAGTCCACAGTCTACCACACAACAGACACAACATATAACGAATTAAATACAGAACTGTGAGTATCTGCAGAGAGAGAAAATGCTTATGCACAACGTTGTGTAAGACACAGTTGTGCATACACAATTGTGTAGAAAACATACATTTATTTCTCTCTGTGTGTGATTAGCTTTTATGAAATACTTCCAAAGTTGGCTAATTTACCCTGACGAACTGAGAACTAAGAACCATTCTTAAAAGAAAAGTTGCTTGGACCGCTCGATAGAAAGGCATCAATCAAAACAACAGCGAAACATTTTTATTTAATATCGTGACCATTAGGACAAATGGGAATCCCCCCAACATGACATTAATCGTTGTGCTCCACAATTAAACACATCAAAGAATGTAAATAAAGCGGTATCGAATTACCGTGATTTAATGCAGTTATTTGCTCACCCTCTTTTGAAGAATAATAGCACGATGAAATTATAATGCGGTAGCACGAATACTCCATGAAAATTTGGTAAAATACCAGTATCAATAGATCATAGAACAGTTAATTTTTCGGAAATAACATGACGATTCTTTTTTGTCCGTTTTGCTAAAAGTTAAATGAAGCATCGAATATTTGACCTTTTTCCATAGCCAAACACCATCAACATTTTACGTAGGTGCAAATTTCAAGTGAATCTTATTATTTTGTATTTTTCATGATTTTTAGGGGTCTACCCCTTTGGACTTTTTTCGAGAAATAGTTTTTTTCTGCGATCGTCATGAAATTTGAAGAGTATACTAACTTCATCCTTCTGAATCGATTGGCATTCTCATAATTGTTCCATCTTCAACCGTTCTCGAGTTGAAACAGGTAAATTCCAGCCAAAATTTATTTCAAATTGAAAAAAGTACATTTTCTGATTTAGAAGGAAATTTTCTATTGTCTCAAGTGAAAATGGCAAGAATTTTGCATTTTTAAAAGGTTCATATGCGATCAGAGTCAAGTAATGAAATATTCGATAATGAAGGACACCAAATTTTCGAAACTTCGATCGTGTGAAGAAACTTTTGAAGTTTTTTTCTCGAACCTTGTGTCTGAGCATATAAGTCATATATTTTCGGAATCAACATGACATTTTTTGCATGTTTTGCGAATTTCAGTGGACCTGAAGATTTTGTATTTTGCACGATTTTTAGTGGTCTACCCCTTGGACTTTTTACGAGTAATTTCTTTTTTTCCTGCGGTTGATTTGAAATTCTCTTGAGTATACTAATTTTATCCTTCTGAACTTCAAGTTAAACATTTTTAAAAATTTATATTCATAACTTTTCAAAAAAGATTTTATTAGCTAAAATGATATTTGCGAGGATTTTGCATTTCTAAAAAATTCATAGGCGATCAAAGTTGTATTTTTTATGAACTTTTCGAGTGACTTTTTTTTCTACAATCATCTTAAAGTTCACAAAGTATATCAATTTCATCGTTCTGAATCGATTGGCGTTCGCAGAATTGGTCTATCTTTATAACGCTCTCGAGTTGAGAAGTTCATCTTTAGTTGAGGGTGGTAATTTCCCGCTAAAATTTGTTTTTCAACATTTTTCCATTAATTTTCGTTAATTGCAACCTTTTTTGAATATGCTTAATACATTTGAAATCAATTTGTGTTCAATTAAATATTTTATATGCTATTTACGGAACCTCTGAAATTTCGAATAGAACATTTTCGAAAATTTTTATTCTTCAATTTTCAAAAAAACGCATATTTCCCTATAATGTATCACGAAAAGTTGATTCCAAATCATACCATAAAAAAAATTCGATAACAAATTGACAAAATTTCGGATGATTTTTTGTCAAAAAAATGCACCTATCCATAAAATCAATTGTTTTTGAGTCACCCGGTATTCAAATTCAAAAACAATTTTTTTTTCGGATTCAAAAGGAAATTAGCTAGTAGGACATCAAATTTTAAAAAAATCGATAGTGCGAAAGAATTTTTAAGGTATAATTTTTTTGTGATCTTTTATCAAATCATATACCGGGTGACCACGAGGTGAGGTACGCCCCCTAATTTTTCTATAGTTTTTAAGATACAGGTTTCGAATTTGGTACGTCAATATATTACTCACATACGCATATTTTGACTCCATTACCGAAAATTCACCACTTCCGGTTCGACCGGAAGTGACCCCAAACTTTTTTTTCAAATGACACCCTGTACATTTTTTCCATTATCAGGAAGAACACGCAATTTGTGATAACACTGTTTTTCAAGATTGAAAATCGGTTAAAAATGGCGGAGATGCACTTGATTGTTCAATCGAACAAAGTTGGCCATGAACATCAAACTCAAATCATCACAACTGACGAACGGCGTCAACATTTACGAGAGGAAGGATCGAGGTAAGATACAGTTGAAAATTGAGCTTCTCATGTAATTGCATCAACCATATCTTCCAACAAATATCAAAAATTTACTCAAAACGAAGTAGTACCCATAAAGAAATGCTCACAACTGCCATTTCTCAAATGGCAACATGCTCTTTTCATATTGCCGTATTGAAAAGTTATCCAAATAATCGATACGGGATGTTTGAAGTTTCATTATGAATGTACTCAAAATTGAATATTCTTAAACAGAGGCGGCTTGAACCTACGAAAGCTAAGCAAAAAATCAAATCTTTTCAATCGGTTAATCTGATAATTCATCATCAACCTGTATCTTTGAAACTATGGAAAAATTGCGAGGCGTACCTCACCTCGTGGTCACCCGGTATATACGGAATCAGCACGAAATTTTGCTCATGTAGTGCAAATTTCAGTCGAATCTGATGATTTTGTATTTTTCATGACTTTTAGACCACCCACTTCTTTTTTCGTGTAATTTTTTGTACCGATCGACTTGAAAACCACAGATTATACAATATACAAAGTGACACTTGTACTCGGACAAAAAAAAAGGGGTACCATTTATCTAGACTCTAGACAGAAACTTTACAGCTGTAGTTGTCAAATCTTTTTCCTCTGACATGCCGCTCACAAGTGGGGTGCTCAAAGGCTCTCTCTGTGGCCCGCTCCTATTACAGATATTTGCAAGCGACACAGTGACTAATCATGGCATAATGCAAGTCGAAGTAAACTAAATCTTCAACTGGTACAGTGATAAGTTGCAAAGTTCCAACCCTTGATCACCAACAACACCCTCTATAGGTTGATCCCCTATGAACAGTTTATTCCAATGTGGACTTGGGTGTTACCATTATCTTGGACATTTTCTAGTACAGTAACATCATTGCAACCTGTAAACTGTCGAACTCTTTGGATCCCTTAGAACGAGAGTCTTCCGATCTACCTATAGTATTGATCTCATTGAGAAAAGGTGCACAGGCATTTGTCAGATGTAATGCATTGTCCGTCGTGACATTAGCCAAGAAAGTAGATGTTTTTCTGACAACTATCCGAAACGATATGGGAAAAAAAGGAGTTTTTCGTCAATTAAGTCTTATTTCACGTGTTCACTTTCATTTTGTTACCCTACAGGGAAGTTAGAGCTAAAAAAGTTTGTTCAACGCACTAAAACGATCATCTAGCTACTCTCAAAGGGCTCAAACCGACGATAAGAAAATTAGAACGGTTTTTCTGTAGATTATGTACTCTAGAACAAATGACTAATTTCTCTGGATCAAAAGTTACGAGTTCTGAGCAACAAGTGTCTATAAAAATCAGATATAGGGAACGAATTTCTAAAGAATTGCGAACCCTTGTTTGTTTTATTACTTTTATTACGACGGATGAACTTCGGAAGAGTAACAGGTGGTTAAAATACATGAAATAACTTCCGGACAATTGGAATTGTCCGGCAGAGCTTTGCTGACGTGTTTGCACATTTGAACTTTATGTACCTAATGAGGTTTTAATGGGAGGGAGATTTTTTCGCTATCCGCTGTGTTTTTGATAGCCATGTGAATAGATATGATGATTATGTAGTTTTTAAAGGAGGTATAAGTTACTAAAAGGAGGGGGTGGGAATTTGAAACAGGACAATAGCACACAAAATGAAATCCAAAATTAGGTATCGATTTAATGAATAGCTCTTTTTATATAATTCGTTGGATTTTTGCAAAATTTTACAACTATTAATAATATTATAATAAATGAATGATAAAATTTAAAAATAATATTCGTGAAAAAATGCATTGTAACGAGATTATTATGCGACTTGAAATAATCGAAATTTATTTAAATTGCATAAAAATCTAGTTACATTCAAAAATAAAATCAACAATTTGGGTTATTGTCACGTTATTGTCATATTAACCTGCCACAAAAATTAAACTTTATTGAAAATCATGGCAGATGTTAAGAGCTTGTTTGGAGTTGACGGAAAGAGTAGATATCGACAAGTAGTATGACGCTTTGATACAATTTATTAAGAAAAAAAATTGGGATATAGAGCGAAAAAATCGAAAATATTCACGAAAGAACAGGTTAGTGAATTTGTTCGTACTGCCTCAGACGAGACATTTTTGATGATAAAAATAACTTTTTCAATTGGAATTACGGTATTCATTTCTTTTTTGAAATACCTGAGAAAATTGCTACATATCTCAAACTCGAAAATCCAGCTATGTAAACTAGTCATTTTATTAGAAGATCTTTAGCAATTTTTCTTAATATAATAGTAATAGTAATGAATTCAATGCAAAATAAATTCACATTAGTTAGCAGGCATATAAATAATATCAATCATACATTGAAATACAAAATTAGACCATTTAGGCTCTGAATATTTAAGTATCACAATGACGACTTTCACATTCCACCAGAGATAAAGAAAAGATAAACTCGTTACGAAGTTTGACGAAAAGAAAGATATTCAAATCTTCATAAAAACAGGGGGTACGTATTTGAGAATTACAGACCTACCTAATAAGTTGTTTGACATATGAATATTCCGAACAGGTTCAATACTATTGAAAGAAGATCGGTCGTGTATTGCAATCCAATGACGATTTTTTTTATAATTATGAGTGTTTCTCCGCGGTAGAAATGTGTCCTAAAAAATGCCAGTCATCACTCAAAAATAGGCCCACAGTTCCGAAATTAGTTCAGACCGCCAAAAATTTCATTTGGATTTTTTGTTCAGGAGGCCAAACTACCTAAAAATTTGTTGATAGCAATTGTGGCTATTAGTTAACGGAATTTTACCGAAATGGCTATAACTGACAAATTCACTTTATCTTATTCACCGTTTTGCGACTGATAATCGCTTTGTTGGGGTTTGGATGAAACAAAAGTGATAATCTTTCTTTATAAACAATGGTGATCACTTATAATTACTCCTATTTATCGGATTTTCTCGCCATCTATTTGATTTTACTAGAACTAACAGAGCTCTGCCTAAATCGATGGCGTTGTTTCGCTGAAAGAATCGACACATCGTTGAAGACAAACTTTGGCTACCGTCCTAGAGATGGCAGATCGGCGCTTAAAAATACCTTTTCATGGAAAAATTCAAAAATCTCAAAAACAGTTAAAGCTAAACGAAATCTGATTGTGTATTCAGATTCTGCTCGTGCAAATTTTGTGGCAAATTTATTTTTCATTTTCAGCTAGAAATTTTCCAAAAGGAAACGACTTAAAATTTAGGTTCTTCCTAGAGCAAGGATATTTGCCGTGGAGAACTTTGAAGCCATCCACTACCACGAAATACAAAATACATGTTCAAAATACCAAAAGTTTATTAATACTATATTCACAATGAAATAATACAACTCAAACGTATAAATAAATTAAATCATTAAAACTATCCCTAAGCCCAGGGGTTAGGATGGCACAAATAATTTCAATAATTTTTTTGTTTCCAGCCCCGTCATCTCTACTCGCCGCACACGACTTTTCTGCGCCAAAGCGGCCATTCTTTCGAATTAGCAACAGCCCTGTGTTCTCTGTTGATCGGTGTTGGCTATGACGCTTACGTTGTTTCTGGATACGCCATCAAAGACGTAACTTTGAGAATAATGTCGAGGTTGGTATTTATTCTGCCCCATAATACTCACCTTGCCTGCCTTGTTTTGAGGCTAGAGACATTCGATTTGATCCATTGCACTTCTGTCCATTAGAGTGGACTGCCCGCACATCGCAGAAGGCGACGACGAGAAAGAGACGGATGATGGACGTGTGGATGAAAAATACAAACTGAAACCACCGAGAGACCTGCGCAGCAAATTTTTATTGATGATGGAGCAGAGAGAAATCGACAAAGCCAACAAAGAGAAAGAAAAGTTGGCTGAACAGGAACGTCTGAGAACGTTGGTAAGAACACCAAAACAACGGCAATTTCGCTAGATGCTGCTCTACTCTATACTCCTATACTCTAACTTCTTATCAGAGTGGCTAATTTTTACCTAATCTACCCAGCAAACACACTCGTTACATTTACATAAATGTGAGATAAAATCAACGGAACGTATTTACTTATGTGAAATAGTTACGTAAAAACTCCATCACATTTCTAAGATTCTTAAACACCATATTCACGTAAAATTTTTATGTATGTCGTAGCTAATACGTAAAAACATGCGGCAAATATATTTTCTTGTTTTTCTTAACTGCTACGTTAATGTTTTACTTTAATTAGCAATTGAACATAAAGGGTACTCCATCTGGTGTTGAGTTTTGAAACTGTGTCAAGTACATATAATTATTGTTTTCGTCCAAATTCCCAAGATGTTACGTAATATTTACTTAATGAAATGATATAAAATATATGTGAAGTAGTTACATCAGTGTTATATAAAAATGAGGTTGTATTTGTGGCGGACATTTCCCCATAATAGGGGGGTAAATTTCACATAAACATAGTTACGTAACAAGTAATATTAGTTATGTAACATTTATGTCAGTTCTACATAATATTGCTGGGTACCTACTTCGATTATTCAACTATTTCATTTTGTACTACTTTGTTTCAAAATCAATGACGAATATTCTTGAAAATTAAAGACTAATGATTTATTCGTAAAGGGGAGAGAAGCTTTTAGTTTACTATATGAACATGCTTCTTCTCGCAGCTCATGCAGCTAATTCCATAAATCCCAGACTTTTCTTTCTCGTCTGTCGTATCTTTGGGAGTATCCAGGATCTGTAGATTGGTGTTTTGGGTAGTTTTTATTTCTTGAATTTTATTCACACCGAAGGGTCCGGATATTCAGTCAGAAGAAGTTGTGTGAAGCTGAAGATAAAATCATCTTTATTTCAGTGAATCATTTAGGCAAATTTCCTGGAATAATTATTGTTTGCTAACGGAAATCAATAAAAGATAAGGAGAGAGAGATAGAAGGAGAAGAGAGAGAGACAGCAGTGAGATTACTTTTTCCATACATACAATGCAAAACTTTTATATTCTATTAAAAACCGAGCCATTCGTCTCGTCGGCGATGCTTGGCTCACAGACTCGCTCACTTCTCTGGAACACCGCAAGAGGCTGATGATCTGTCTCTATTTCAAAGATCTTTTCTTGGACGAGTCTCTTCTGTCAATTAACGTTTGATATATGTGGGCGTCCAGTCACATACATAAATGTCCAGTAAAAGTCCACCAAATATTCCAGATACACTGTATATAACATCTTATGTACATACTCCATAGATGTCCACTGCATGGTTGTACGGAAATATACCAAACTCACGTCCATTCGACGTCCATAAATGTCCGGTGAAAGTTAACCAAATGTACAGATAGGCTCGATGTAACATATGTAAACCGTAGATCTTATAGACGTCCATTGGACGACCGTTGCATACATAAATGTCCTGTAAAAGTCCACTCAATGTCCAGTTACATTGGATTTAATATCCAGTGGATGTCCATTGGACACACCAAACGTCCATTTGATGCAGATGAATATTCCAAAGTCACGTCCATTGGACGTCCTTAAATGTCCGGTAAGATTCCACCAAATGTCCAGATACACTTGATGTGTATTGTGGATATCCATGGACGTTTGTATTATCCTACTCCAAAAGGGTTATGTACGCTATTTAAAATTTTTCTTGTGATATTTTTTACAGAAAAAAGTAGGAGCTACAAGTTTTGTTCTGAACTCTTCGCTCCATTCTCATTCTTTCAAAAGTTTTAGCACCAAACAATACAACCAAAAATGGTATCTTTTGTTTGGCTAGGTGGCGAATGAGAATTTTGCTCATTTAAATCGTAGTTTCACCTACTGAAATGAAAGAATTTTAGCTGTTCATTATTTTTTCCAACTTTTGCCAAAATCGGGTCTCTCGTGTCTCTATTGGCTGGATACAATCAACAGTTTTTTCAATTCGAATAAATAACATTCAAACTGATCCGAAATAAAATAAATTTTCGTTTATTGGAACTAGTCGCAAGAAAATAAAGTTATACAACTCGCATGCAATTACTATCAATATCCACCGTCGCTTTACTGACATCCTATGACTAGTGTATCAGTTGAATCATGTACTATTTCCATCAGTACCTACCTCAAATGTTTGCATTCAAGGAAGAAGAAAAACGACCACCAGATGAACTGGAAGGACAGAGGGTGCACTCATGGATCCTTCTAATGGCCGGAGAAAGAAATGTGACTGAAACCACTTTTATCGAGCCCAGCACTGGATTATACCATCCGCTGAATACGGACCTGTACTGTGGAATTGAAAGTGTATGGAACCACCTCAACTACTGGGTAAGATATGTGCTGACCAGCAGGCCCAACAAGAGTTTTTTGTTAGAGTTTTCGGTTTGCGTCGTCAATTATTTCAAGAGGTATTCCCTCTCTCTCTCTCAAACAGAGAGGAGTACCACCCCTCTGATTGGGAGGCATGAGCGACGCGAACACAAAATGGAAGCTAAGATCAAGTCGGCGAGACAACACGCGTCTCAAATCCAATGTGTGGTAGACTAAGTGGGGGTCAATAGGCTTTTCACGTTCATAGTGCAGCAAATTGTCGCAAAATTAAGACCTTACCATCAAACGGCACTGTCTTGATAGAATACAAATGCTGGTGGCTGCAAAGAAGTCACTAGTTCAGCTTCTTCACATTCCTCTTCTCAAAATCTTATAGATATTATTATTATTATTTATATAATTTAGAAACCATTTGTATTTTTGCCCACTTATATCCAACAGAATTGGAACGGCGCTTCTCTCATCCATTAACTTTTCATTACATGTCTAGGTGAATATGCAAGATTGTTCGAAAGGTCTCGCCTCTATTGAATATGACCTGACCGATGTTCAGAAATGGGAGCATTTCCTTGTGGGAGAACCGCTCAAGTGGAGGAAACAGCAACAAAAAGATCTGGAAGAAGAAGACACAAGGGAGATGTTCGATGAAAAGCATTTGGACATGCCGATTTCGTGGAGCATGAGGATCAGCATCCCTCATGATGGTAAGTAGTGTGAAATGAAATAATTGTTATCTGTTCCTCCATTGCCACGTAAATTGAATTCGAAATATTGTCATTCCCCTTCATTACGGTGTCAAAATAGATGAATGTTTTAACAATCGTGCGTGATTCACCCTGTACCTGCACGTAGTGTAATTTTCCCGTAATCGCATCCCATTTATTTTTATTTCCTCTCAGTAAACCATTTTACATAATTCAGTGACAATACAATCTATGAAATGCCCACTTCTCTCAGAAGGCTCTCTTACACTGTTGAAATATTCCAGGACTTTTCTTAACCTTTAACCGTTCCACGTGGTGTTCCACAGGGGGCAGTTCTTGGCCCGTTGTTCGTTTCTGTGTATAAGTGTTCAATGCAAAACGCAATTAGTCACTCTCTTTTATATTTTCCGTTGATACGCAGATCTACTTTTCTCTCTGAATAATGTTGATTTGAAAAATTCTGAAATCATTGCCAAATTAATACGGCATCGTGGAAACATTGTTTTAGCTAAAACCTACTAAATTCTGCGCAATTCTCTTTAAATATATTACTTAGGTGAATAGAAACTTTGCATTTAGTCAAATTCAGTTCTAGGGTTGTGACAATATTAATTTATATTTTTTAGTGCTCAAGAAACGTTTTCCAGACGGCATGAGAACCACCAATTACAAGTACACCTGTGTGGAAGAGTACGCACCTTATGTGTTGTATGACGGCCTTGTTAAGAAAATAACAAGATACAGAGATTTACAATGCACGGATATAAATATTATAGAGGAACATTTCGACAATAGACTCGATAAATTGTACAAAAACTTGCTGGATACCAAAACTGATTTGATAACGGAGCATTTTCATAAAGGAAGAGAGGATTCTGTAACTAGTGAGTATATGTACTGCCTGGAGTATTTTTTATTCAATATTTTTCAGTTTTTCTATCAACACTACACTAGACCACACAAATACTGCTAGATTCTAGCCCAAAGGCTAGTAGCCTTTTCACCACGACATTTGACATTTTCAGATCTATTGTATGTGCCCCAATATTCTGTTGAGTTCTTTCCCCACTTCCATCGACATCAATAGACTCTACAGGTTAAAGTTTGAGTCAGTCCTATTCTCATCAATGGACTCCACAGGTTGGAGTTCAGTCGGTCCCATTGTCATCAATAGACTCCACGCGATAGGATTTAAGTCAGTCCCGTTCTCCTTAATATACTCCATAGTTTAGAATTTCAGTCAGTCTCGTTATCATCCACAGGTTAGCGATGAAGTCAGTCCCATTCTTAACAATAGACTCCACAGGTTAGTGCAAAAAGTCAGTTCCGTTCCCATCATCAGCCTTCACAGGTTAGAGTTTGAGTCAGTCCCGTTCTCATCAATAGACTCCACAGATTAGAGTTTGAGTCAGTCCATTCTCATGTAAAAACTTCACAGGTTCGTATTCAAGTCAGTCCCATTCAAATTAATAATGTTTGAGTTTGAGTCAGTCCCGTTCTCATTAATAGACTCCATAGGTTGAAGTTTCATTTAGTCCCGTTCTCATTGATAGATTCCACAGGTTAGCTCTCAACTCAGTACCATTCTCGTCAATAGACTCCACACGTTAGAGTTTAAAGTCAGTTCCGTTCTCATCAACAGCCTTCACAGGTTAGAGTTTGAGTCGGTCCCGTTCTTATCAACAGACTTCACAGGTTACAGTTTGAGTCAGTCCCATTCTAATCAAAAAACTTCACAGGTTAGTGTTTGACTCATTCTCATTCTTATCAATAGAATCCACAGGTTAGAGTTTCAATCAGTCCCATTCTCATCAATAGATTGGACAGGTTAGCGTTCATGTCAGTCTAATTTTCATTAATAGACACCACAGGTTAGAATTTGTCAGTCCCGTTCTCATCCATAGTTTAGCGATTAAGTCAGTCCCACTCTCGACAATAGACTCCACAGGTTAGTGTTAGAAGTCAGTTCCATTCTCATCAACAGCCTTTACAGGTTAGTGTTTGAGTCAGTCCGGTTCTCATAAACAGAATACACAGTTCAGAGTTTAAGTCAGTCCATTTGTATCAAAAAACTTAACAGGTTCACGTTTGAGTCAGTCCCATTCTCATCAATGGACTCCACATGTTAGAGTTTGAGGCATTCTCGTTCTCATTAATAGACTCCATAGATTAGAGTTTCAATCAATTTCGTTCTTATCAATAGATTCCACAGGTTAAAGTTTCATTCAGTCCCGTTCTCATCGATAGATTTCACAGGTTAGCGCTCAACTCAGTCCCATTCTCGTCAATAGACTCCACACGTTAGAGTTTAATGCCAGTTCCGTTCTCATCAACAACTTTCACAGGTTAGAGTTTGAGTTTGTCCCGTTCTTATTAACAGACTCCACAGGTTAGAGTTTAAGTCAGTCCCATTCTCATCAATAGACTGCTTACGTTAGAGTTTGAGTCAGTCCCGTTCTCATTAATAGACTCCATAGGTTGGAGTTTCAGTCAGTCCCGTTCTCATCAATAGATTCCACAGGTTAGCGTTCAAGTCAGTCCCATTCTCGTTGATGGACACCACAGGTTCGAGTTTAGTCTCCTATTTATTTTTCCTGCTCCAGATTAATCAACAAATCACTGCTGGCTTTTCCTAAAGCACAAAGAGATGAGTTTCCTCCTGACGTTTCGACGAACTCCGTCCATCATCTTCAGTTCAGTTCTTTCAGTTTATTTTTCTAGAGCACGTCTTCTACAAGAACCAAGACACAGTTGACGCTGAAAGGACAATATTTTTCAACAGCGAAGCCAGATATGATGCACTCAGTAAGATTGAAGTTGAGTTTGACAAAATAACGGAGCATTACATCAAAAGAGACGATAGGTAGGAATGATACATTCAGTATACGTATACTTTAATTTCATGAATCTTTTCAAATTCGTTTCTGTACATGGGGATCTCGTAAACGATGAGAGATAGAGTGTCGGTTAAATTGTGGCAAAGTTACGTATTTTAGAGATCTATTCAATGGTGTAAAAAAATCGAATTTAGCTCTTTTGCTTCTGGAGATATACAGGAAAAAACAAAAAATCCCAAATTATATTCGCAGACATATTGAAAATCTATCCACAGTTTGCTGTTGGCACTATATGTGGGCTATCAGAATATGTCCATTATTCTTTTATACAGGGTGTCATCCGACTTGGGCCACCCCCATCTTTGAATTTTTAAATTCGGTCCTGTATTTTTTGTTGTAGTTTTTGGATCGTCGACGTTCACTTCATACTGAAAAATTAAATTGAATTTTATTTTCCGGGATTTTTCGGTAATATTTTATTATAATTGGGAAAATGGTTGACTGAGTTAAAAACACAACAGCAACTTTCACGACTCCCCATGTACCATAGTGTTTTTCGAAAGTATTTTTTTCATTTTTAGGTACTAATTCATATTTCTTCACATTCGCACTGCTCTTGGAGTGTTTTCTACAATGAACTTCGAATAGCAAAACATTTTATGATTATCTGAAACATATCTACAACAAAAATAGATTATATGTATTTTGAAAGAAATGATAGCCATAATTACATCCGAAGCGAACACTGTAATTGTAATGAAAATTGAAATGAAGTAATTTATAGACACAAAAAAGTTGATGGCGCAATACATGTTCGAATTCGAATCATTCCATTTCGAGATATTTTTGAACTCGTTTTTTCATATTGTTTATGGCCCTTAACACACTTCTTTGCTGCATTGTTGCGAAAGCATTCAAAATCCTCAATCTCAAGTCTTCCATATTTTCTATCTCTCCGCCAGAGCAAATCCAATTTTTAAATGTCTCCCATAGAAAATAGTCCAAAATACTAAGATCTGGTGATCTCATTGGCCCATTATTTGCTATCCATCTGTTGTTGAATATGGTATTCAGAAACTGATTAACCTCTCTAGCCCAAGTCAGATGACACCCTGTATAAAAGAATAATGGACATATTCTGATAGCCCACATATAGTGCCAACAGCAAACTGTGGACAGATTTTCAATATGTCTGCGAATATAATTTGGGATTTTTTGTTTTTTCCTGTATATCTCCAGAACCAAAAGAGCTAAATTTTTTACACCATTGAATAGGTCTCTAAAATACGCAACTTTGCCACAATTTAACCGACACTCTATCTCTTATCGCAAGTATCATGGACTTAAAATTAATCTGAAAAATATGGTACAATTTCTTGAATGGAACATATCAACAGAATTTACTGTTTCAGGTTACACTATAGACAAGTCACATATTCAAGCAATTCTGAAAACAAAGACAACAATGAATCAGGAATCAGAAGACCTATTCTGGTAAGGAATAATCTCGAACAGTTCACACAATACTGTAGTGTGAAAACACTCAACTTAATTCGCTAATTTATTTAAAACTCTTGTACTAAACGAGTCATTGGTTTACCGTTAGTAAGCAGAGATAAGATCATGCGTTGTTTAAGAGTCAGGTCCGGCCTCAAAATCATTACAATACGTATAAAGGAATTGCTCCTCTGAATCCTTTGTCTGAACGATGAGACTATATGCTTTATAATAGATTTCATCTGACGTATAATGTCCTATAAATACAGATGATGGACTCGGCATTGCCGTACCTACAACACGGGTTGTTTCGAAGTCACTCAGTTCTATCTTCAACCGTTCTCAAGTTGAATAGTTGTTTGGAATTGGAAGAGATCATTTGTCCCCAAAAAAACAAATAAAAAGTTCTTCCCATATTCTGAAAATTCCATCTATTTCGACTATGCCCTTTTTTTCATCAAAACTCTTTATTTATTTTTTGTTCGAAATAAAGGATTGTGATTTTTTTTCAATTTGAAAAAAGTATTAAAAATATTTTTCTCTACAATTTTTTTTTATTTTTTTGGAACTATCAGTGAAACGTGATTTTGAAAATTGACCTTGACTATGACCTTGACTACGACCTTGACTCGACCTTGACTTTGACCTTTTTTTTTCATCAAAACTATTTATTTTTTGTTCGAAATAAAGAATTGTGAAAATATTTTTCCCACCGAAATAATTTTTTTCTTTTTTTTTCCTCCAATTTTTTTTATTTGTTTGATTTTTGAAAAACATACTGAAAATATTTTTCCTGCAACAATCGCCAGCGACAAACGCCGGCGACAGTCGCCAGCGACAAACGCCGGCTATAAACGCCGGCGACAAACGCCAGCGACAATCGCCAGCGACAATCGCCAGCGACAAACGCCGGCGACAGTCACCAGCGGCAAACGCCAGCGACAATCGCCAGCGACAAACGCCGGCGACAAACGACAGCGACAATCGCAGGCGACAATCGCCAGCGACAAACGCCGGCGACAAACGTCAGCGACAAACGCCGGCGACATACGCCAGCGACAATTGACAGCGACAAACGCCGGCGACAGTCACCAGCGACAAACGCCGGCGACAGTCGCCAGTGACAAACGCCGGCGACAAACGCCAGCGACAATCGCCAGCGACAATCGCCAGCGACAAACGCCGGCGACAGTCACCAGAGGCAAACGCCAGCGACAATCGCCAGCGACAAACGCCGGCGACAAACGACAGCGACAATCGCAGGCGACAATCGCCAGCGACAAACGCCGGCGACAAACGTCAGCGACAAACGCCGGCGACATACGCCAGCGACAATTGACAGCGACAAACGCCGGCGACAGTCACCAGCGACAAACGCCGGCGACAGTCGCCAGCGACAAACGCCGGCGACAAACGCCAGCGGCAATCGCAGGCGACAATCGCCAGCGCCAAACGCCGGCGACGGTCACCAGCGCCAAACGCCTGCGACAAACGCCAGCGACAAACGCCGGCGACAATCGTCACCGACAATCGGCGGCGACAAACGCCAGCGACAATCGCAGGCGACAATCGCCAGCGAAAAACTTTTTCCTTATATTTTTTTTTATTTGTTTTATTGTTGAAAAAAAATTGAAATAAAATGTGAAAATATTTTTCTCTCCAATTTTTTAAAAATTTTTTTGGATCTTGTGACTCGAAAAATTTTTGGATGGAACGAGATTTTGAAATTTGACCTTGACTTGACCTTGACTTTGACCTTTTTCTTCATCAAAACTTTATATTTATTTATTCTTCAAAATAAAAAATTGTGAAAATATTTTTCCCGACAATTTTTTTTTGTTTTTTTTCCCATTTTTAATTTTTTCAAATGTTTGAAAAGAAATTTTGAAAAGATTTTCCCGCCAAATTATTTTGTCATTTATACCCCTTTTTTTTATTTTCTCAAATGTTCAAAAAGAAATTGTAAAAATATTTTTCCCGCAAAATTATTTTTCAATTTTTTGAAAGAAAAAATGGGAAAATGTTTTTCCCTCCATTTCAAATTTTTGGACAAACGCTGGCGACAAACGCCAGCGACAATCGCCAGCGCCAAACGCCGGCGACGGTCACCAGCGCCAAACGCCGGCGACAAACGACAGCGACAATCGCAGGCGACAATCGCCAGCGACAAACGCCGGCGACAAACGTCAGCGACAAACGCCGGCGACAATCGCCGGCGACATACGCCAGCGACAATTGCCAGCGACAAACGCCGGCGACAATCACCAGCGACAAACGCCGGCGACAGTCGCCAGCGACAAACGCCGGCGACAGTCGCCAGCGACAAACGCCGGCGACAAACGCCAGCGGCAATCGCAGGCGACAATCGCCAGCGACAAACGCTGGCGACGGTCACCAGCGCCAAACGCCTGCGACTAACGCCAGCGACAAACGCCGGCGACAATCGGCGGCGACAATCGGCGGCGACAAACGCCAGCGACAATCGCAGGCGACAATCGCCAGCGAAAAACTTTTTCCTTATATTTTTTTTTTGTTTTTTGTTGAAAAAAAATTGAAATAAAATGTGAAAATATTTTTCTCTCCAATTTTTTAAAAATTTTTTTGGATCTTGTGACTCGAAAAATTTTTGGATGGAACGAGATTTTGAAATTTGACCTTGACTTGACCTTGACTTTGACCTTTTTCTTCATCAAAACTTTTTATTTATTTATTCTTCGAATTTAAAAATTGTGAAAATATTTTCCCGCCATTTTTTTATTTTTTTCGGCAATTTTTTTTTCCAATTGTTTAAAAAAAATGGGAAAATATTTTTCTCTCCAATTTTTTTTTAATTTTTTTGGTTCTTGTGACTTGAAAAATTTTTGGATGGAACGAGATTTTGAAATTTGACCATGACTTGACCTTGACTTTGACCTTTTTCTTCATCAAAACTTTATATTTATTTATTCTTCAAAATAAAAAATTGTGAAAATATTTTTCCCGCCAATTTTTATTTGTTTTTTTTTCCCATTTTTTATTTTTTCAAATGTTTGAAAAGAAATTTTGAAAAGATTTTCCCGCCAAATTATTTTGTCATTTATACCTCTTTTTTTTATTTTCTCAAATGTTCAAAAAGAAATTGTAAATATATTTTTCCCGCAAAATTATTTTTCAATTTTTTGAAAGAAAAAATGGGAAAATGTTTATCCCTCCATTTCAAATTTTTGGACAAACGCCGGCGACAATCGCCAGCGCCAAACGCCGGCGACGGTCACCAGCGCCAAACGCCGGCGACAAACGACAGCGACAATCGCAGGCGACAATCGCCAGCGACAAACGCCGGCGACAAACGTCAGCGACAAACGCCGGCGACAATCGCCGGCGACATACGCCAGCGACAATTGCCAGCGACAAACGCCGGCGACAAACGCCAGCGGCAATCGCAGGCGACAATCGCCAGCGCCAAACGCTGGCGACGGTCACCAGCGCCAAACGCCTGCGACAAACGCCAGCGACAAACGCCGGCGACAATCGTCACCGACAATCGGCGGCGACAAACGCCAGCGACAATCGCCAGCGAAAAACTTTTTCCTTATATTTTTTTCTATTTGTTTTATTGTTGAAAAAAAATTGAAATAAAATGTGAAAATATTTTTCTCTCCAATTTTTTAAAAATTTTTTTGGATCTTGTGACTCGAAAAATTTTTGGATGGAACGAGATTTTGAAATTTGACCTTGACTTGACCTTGACTTTGACCTTTTTCTTCATCAAAACTTTATATTTATTTATTCTTCAAAATAAAAAATTGTGAAAATATTTTTCCCGCCAATTTTTATTTGTTTTTTTTTCCCATTTTTTATTTTTTCAAATGTTTGAAAAGAAATTTTGAAAAGATTTTCCCGCCAAATTATTTTGTCATTTATACCCCTTTTTTTTATTTTCTCAAATGTTCAAAAAGAAATTGTAAAAATATTTTTCCCGCAAAATTATTTTTCAATTTTTTGAAAGAAAAAATGGGAAAATGTTTATCCCTCCATTTCAAATTTTTGGACAAACGCCGGCGACAATCGCCAGCGCCAAACGCCGGCGACGGTCACCAGCGCCAAACGCCGGCGACAAACGACAGCGACAATCGCAGGCGACAATCGCCAGCGACAAACGCCGGCGACAAACGTCAGCGACAAACGCCGGCGACAATCGCCGGCGACATACGCCAGCGACAATTGCCAGCGACAAACGCCGGCGACAAACGCCAGCGGCAATCGCAGGCGACAATCGCCAGCGCCAAACGCTGGCGACGGTCACCAGCGCCAAACGCCTGCGACAAACGCCAGCGACAAACGCCGGCGACAATCGTCACCGACAATCGGCGGCGACAAACGCCAGCGACAATCGCAGGCGACAATCGCCAGCGAAAAACTTTTTCCTTATATTTTTTTCAATTTGTTTTATTGTTGAAAAAAAATTGAAATAAAATGTGAAAATATTTTTCTCTCCAATTTTTTAAAAATTTTTTTGGATCTTGTGACTCGAAAAATTTTTGGATGGAACGAGATTTTGAAATTTGACCTTGACTTGACCTTGACTTTGACCTTTTTCTTCATCAAAACTTTATATTTATTTATGCTTCAAAATTAAAAATTGTGAAAATATTTTTCCCGCCAATTTTTTTTTGTTTTTTTTTTTCCCCATTTTTTATTTTTTCAAATGTTTGAAAAGAAATTTTGAAAAGATTTTCCCGCCAAATTATTTTGTCATTTATACCCCTTTTTTTTATTTTCTCAAATGTTCAAAAAGAAATTGTAAAAATATTTTTCCCGCAAAATTATTTTTCAATTTTTTGAAAGAAAAAATGGGAAAATGTTTTTCCCTCCATTTCAAATTTTTGGACAAACGCCGGCTACAAACGCCAGCGACAATCGCCAGCGCCAAACGCCGGCGACGGTCACCAGCGCCAAACGCCGGCGATAAACGACAGCGACAATCGCAGGCGACAATCGCCAGCGACAAACGCCGGCGACAAACGTCAGCGACAAACGCCGGCGACAATCGCCGGCGACATACGCCAGCGACAATTGCCAGCGACAAACGCCGGCGACAGTCACCAGCGACAAACGCCGGCGACAGTCGCCAGCGACAAACGCCGGCGACAAACGCCAGCGGCAATCGCAGGCGACAATCGCCAGCGCCAAACGCTGGCGACGGTCACCAGCGCAAAACGCCTGCGACAAACGCCAGCGACAAACGCCGGCGACAATCGTCACCGACAATCGGCGGCGACAAACGCCAGCGACAATCGCCAGCGAAAAACTTTTTCCTTATATTTTTTTCAATTTGTTTTATTGTTGAAAAAAAATTGAAATAAAATGTGAAAATATTTTTCTCTCCAATTTTTTAAAAATTTTTTTGGATCTTGTGACTCGAAAAATTTTTGGATGGAACGAGATTTTGAAATTTGACCTTGACTTGACCTTGACTTTGACCTTTTTCTTCATCAAAACTTTATATTTATTTATTCTTCAAAATTAAAAATTGTGAAAATATTTTTCCCGCCAATTTTTTTTTGTTTTTTTTTTTCCCCATTTTTTATTTTTTCAAATGTTTGAAAAGAAATTTTGAAAAGATTTTCCCGCCAAATTATTTTGTCATTTATACCCCTTTTTTTTATTTTCTCAACTGTTCAAAAAGAAATTGTAAAAATATTTTTCCCGCAAAATTATTTTTCAATTTTTTGAAAGAAAAAATGGGAAAATGTTTTTCCCTCCATTTCAAATTTTTGGACAAACGCCGGCTACAAACGCCAGCGACAATCGCCAGCGCCAAACGCCGGCGACGGTCACCAGCGCCAAACGCCGGCGATAAACGACAGCGACAATCGCAGGCGACAATCGCCAGCGACAAACGCCGGCGACAAACGTCAGCGACAAACGCCGGCGACAATCGCCGGCGACATACGCCAGCGACAATTGCCAGCGACAAACGCCGGCGACAGTCACCAGCGACAAACGCCGGCGACAGTCGCCAGCGACAAACGCCGGCGACAAACGCCAGCGGCAATCGCAGGCGAAAATCGCCAGCGCTAAACGCTGGCGACGGTCACCAGCGCAAAACGCCTGCGACAAACGCCAGCGACAAACGCCGGCGACAATCGTCACCGACAATCGGCGGCGACAAACGCCAGCGACAATCGCCAGCGAAAAACTTTTTCCTTATATTTTTTTCTATTTGTTTTATTGTTGAAAAAAAATTGAAATAAAATGTGAAAATATTTTTCTCTCCAATTTTTTAAAAATTTTTTTGGATCTTGTGACTCGAAAAATTTTTGGATGGAACGAGATTTTGAAATTTGACCTTGACTTGACCTTGACTTTGACCTTTTTCTTCATCAAAACTTTTTATTTATTTATTCTTCGAATTTAAAAATTGTGAAAATATTTTCCCGCCATTTTTTTATTTTTTTCGGCAATTTTTTTTTCCAATTGTTTAAAAAAAAATGTGAAAATATTTTTCTCTCCAATTTTTTTTTTATTTTTTTGGTTCTTGTGACTTGAAAAATTTTTGGATGGAACGAGATTTTGAAATTTGACCATGACTTGACCTTGACTTTGACCTTTTTCTTCATCAAAACTTTATATTTATTTATTCTTCAAAATTAAAAATTGTGAAAATATTTTTCCCGCCAATTTTTTTTTGTTTTTTTTTTCCCCATTTTTTATTTTTTCAAATGTTTGAAAAGAAATTTTGAAAAGATTTTCCCGCCAAATTATTTTGTCATTTATACCCCTTTTTTTTATTTTCTCAAATGTTCAAAAAGAAATTGTAAAAATATTTTTCCCGCAAAATTATTTTTCAATTTTTTGAAAGAAAAAATGGGAAAATGTTTTTCCCTCCATTTCAAATTTTTGGACAAACGCCGGCTACAAACGCCAGCGACAATCGCCAGCGCCAAACGCCGGCGACGGTCACCAGCGCCAAACGCCGGCGATAAACGACAGCGACAATCGCAGGCGACAATCGCCAGCGACAAACGCCGGCGACAAACGTCAGCGACAAACGCCGGCGACAATCGCCGGCGACATACGCCAGCGACAATTGCCAGCGACAAACGCCGGCGACAGTCACCAGCGACAAACGCCGGCGACAGTCGCCAGCGACAAACGCCGGCGACAAACGCCAGCGGCAATCGCAGGCGACAATCGCCAGCGCCAAACGCTGGCGACGGTCACCAGCGCAAAACGCCTGCGACAAACGCCAGCGACAAACGCCGGCGACAATCGTCACCGACAATCGGCGGCGACAAACGCCAGCGACAATCGCCAGCGAAAAACTTTTTCCTTATATTTTTTTCTATTTGTTTTATTGTTGAAAAAAAATTGAAATAAAATGTGAAAATATTTTTCTCTCCAATTTTTTAAAAATTTTTTTGGATCTTGTGACTCGAAAAATTTTTGGATGGAACGAGATTTTGAAATTTGACCTTGACTTGACCTTGACTTTGACCTTTTTCTTCATCAAAACTTTTTATTTATTTATTCTTCGAATTTAAAAATTGTGAAAATATTTTCCCGCCATTTTTTTATTTTTTTCGGCAATTTTTTTTTCCAATTGTTTAAAAAAAAATGTGAAAATATTTTTCTCTCCAATTTTTTTTTTATTTTTTTGGTTCTTGTGACTTGAAAAATTTTTGGATGGAACGAGATTTTGAAATTTGACCATGACTTGACCTTGACTTTGACCTTTTTCTTCATCAAAACTTTATATTTATTTATTCTTCAAAATTAAAAATTGTGAAAATATTTTTCCCGCCAATTTTTTTTTGTTTTTTTTTTTTCCCATTTTTTATTTTTTCAAATGTTTGAAAAGAAATTTTGAAAAGATTTTCCCGCCAAATTATTTTGTCATTTATACCCCTTTTTTTTATTTTCTCAAATGTTCAAAAAGAAATTGTAAAAATATTTTTCCCGCAAAATTATTTTTCAATTTTTTGAAAGAAAAAATGGGAAAATGTTTTTCCCTCCATTTCAAATTTTTGGACAAACGCCGGCGACAAACGCCAGCGACAATCGCCAGCGCCAAACGCCGGCGACGGTCACCAGCGCCAAACGCCGGCGACAAACGACAGCGACAATCGCAGGCGACAATCGCCAGCGACAAACGCCGGCGACAAACGTCAGCGACAAACGCCGGCGACAATCGCCGGCGACATACGCCAGCGACAATTGCCAGCGACAAACGCCGGCGACAGTCACCAGCGACAAACGCCGGCGACAAACGCCAGCGGCAATCGCAGGCGACAATCGCCAGCGCCAAACGCTGGCGACGGTCACCAGCGCCAAACGCCTGCGACAAACGCCAGCGACAAACGCCGGCGACAATCGTCACCGACAATCGGCGGCGACAAACGCCAGCGACAATCGCAGGCGACAATCGCCAGCGGCAATCGCAGGCGACAATCGCCAGCGCCAAACGCTGGCGACGGTCACCAGCGCCAAACGCCTGCGACAAACGCCAGCGACAAACGCCGGCGACAATCGTCACCGACAATCGGCGGCGACAAACGCCAGCGACAATCGCCGGCGACAAACGCCAGCGGCAATCGCAGGCGACAATCGCCAGCGCCAAACGCTGGCGACGGTCACCAGCGCCAAACGCCTGCGACAAACGCCAGCGACAAACGCCGGCGACAATCGTCACCGACAATCGTCGGCGACAAACGCCAGCGACAATCGCCAGCGAAAAACTTTTTCCTTATATTTTTTTCTATTTGTTTTATTGTTGAAAAAAAATTGAAATAAAATGTGAAAATATTTTTCTCTCCAATTTTTTAAAAATTTTTTTGATCTTGTGACTCGGAAAATTTTTGGATGGAACGAGATTTTGAAATTTGACCTTGACTTGACCTTGACTTTGACCTTTTTCTTCATCAAAACTTTTTATTTATTTATTCTTCGAATTTAAAAATTGTGAAAATATTTTCCCGCCATTTTTTTATTTTTTTCGGCAATTTTTTTTTCTAATTGTTTAAAAAAAATGTGAAAATATTTTTCTCTCCAATTTTTTTTTTATTTTTTTGGTTCTTGTGACTTGAAAAATTTTTGGATGGAACGAGATTTTGAAATTTGACCATGACTTGACTTTGACTTTGACCTTTTTCTTCATCAAAACTTTATATTTATTTATTCTTCAAAATTAAAAATTGTGAAAATATTTTTCCCGCCAATTTTTTTTTGTTTTTTTTTTCCCATTTTTTATTTTTTCAAATGTTTGAAAAGAAATTTTGAAAAGATTTTCCCGCCAAATTATTTTGTCATTTATACCCCTTTTTTTTATTTTCTCAAATGTTCAAAAAGAAATTGTAAAAATAATTTTCCCGCAAAATTATTTTTCAATTTTTTGAAAGAAAAAATGGGAAAATGTTTTTCCCTCCATTTCAAATTTTTGGACAAACGCCGGCGACAAACGCCAGCGACAATAGCCAGCGACAAACGCCGGCGACAGTCGCCAGCGACAAACGCCGGCGACAATAGCCAGCGACAAACGCCGGCGACAGTCACCAGCGACAAACGCCAGCGACAATCGCCAGCGACAAACGCCGGCGACAAACGCCGGCGACAAACGCCAGCGACAATCGCAGGCGACAAACGCCAGCGACAAACGCCGGCGACAAACGCCGGCGACAATCGCAGGCGATAAACGCCGGCGACAAACGACGGCGATAAACGTCAGCGACAAACGCCGGCGACAATCGCCGGCGACATACGCCATCGACAATTGCCAGCGACAAACGCCGGCGACAGTCACCAGCGACAAACGCCGGCGACAGTCGCCAGCGACAAACGCCGGCAACAAACGCCAGCGACAATCGCCAGCGCCAAACGCCGGCAACGGTCACCAGCGCCAAACGCCGGCGACAAACGCCAGCGACAAACGCCAGCGACAAACGCCGGCGACAATCGTCACCGACAATCGGCGGCGACAAACGCCAGCGACAATCGCAGGCGACAATCGCCAGCGAAAAACTTTTTCCTAATATTTTTTTTTGTTTTGTTGAAAAAAAATTGAAATAAAATGTGAAAATATTTTTCTCTCCAATTTTTTTTAATTTTTTTGGATCTTGTGACTCGAAAAATTTTTGGATGGAACGAGATTTTGAAATTTGACCTTGACTTGACCTTGACTTTGACCTTTTTCTTCATCAAAACTTTTTATTTATTTATTCTTCGAATTTAAAAATTGTGAAAATATTTTCCCGCCATTTTTTTTATTTTTTTCGGCAATTTTTTTTTCCAATTGTTTAAAAAAAAATGTGAAAATATTTTTCTCTCCAATTTTTTTTTATTTTTTTGGATCTTGTGACTCGGAAAATTTTTGGATGGAACGAGATTTTGAAATTTGACCATGACTTGACCTTGACTTTGACCTTTTTCTTCATCAAAACTTTATATTTATTTATTCTTCGAAATTAAAAATTGTGAAAATATTTTTCCCGACAATTTTTTTTTGTTTTTTTTTTTTCCATTTTTTATTTTTTCAACTGTTTGAAAAGAAATTGTGAAAAGATTTTCCCGCCAAATTATTTTGTCATTTATACCCGCCTTTTTTTTTATTTTCTCAAATGTTCAAAAAGAAATTGTAAAAATATTTTTCCCGCAAAATTATTTTTCAATTTTTTTAAAGAAAAAATTGGAAAATGTTTTTCCCTCCATTTCAATTTTCATATTTTTGGACAAACGCCGGCGACAAACGCCAGCGACAATCGCCAGCGACAAACGCCAGCGACAGTCGCCAGCGACAAACGCCGGCGACAAACGCCAGCGACAAACGCCGGCGACAATCGCCGGCGACAAACGCCGGCGACAATCGCCGGCGACAAACGCCAGCGACAATCGCCAGCGACAAACGCCGGCGACAGTCACCAGCGACAAACGCCAGCGACAATCGCCAGCGACAAACGCCAGCGACAAACGCCAGCGACAATCGCAGGCGACAAACGCCAGCGACAAACGCCGGCGACAAACGCCGGCGACAAACGACAGCGACAATCGCAGGCGACAATCGCTAGCGAAAGACGCCAGCGACAAACCCCTGCGACAAACGCCAGCGACAATCGCCGGCGACAAACGCCGGCGAAAAACGCCGGCGACAATCGCCAGCGACAAACGCTGGCGACAATCGCCAGCAACATAGGCCGGCGACAATCGCCAGCGACAAACGCCAACGTTTGTTGACATTTGCCAAAGACTTGCCGATGAAATTTGTAAAAAATTAAAAAAAAAATGTTAAAATATTTTTCTCTCCAATTTTTTTTTTTATTTTTTTGGATCTTGTGACTCGAAAAATTTTTGGATGGAACGAGATTTTAAAATTTGACCATGACTTGACTTGACTTTGACCTTTTTCTTCATCAAAACTTTATATTTATTTATTCTTCGAAATAAAAAATTGTGAAAATATTTTTCCCGCCAATTTTTTTTGTTTTTTTTTTCCCATTTTTTATTTTTTCAACTGTTTGAAAAGAAATTGTGAAAAGATTTTCCCGCCAAATTATTATGTCATTTATACCCGCCTTTTTTTTTTATTTTCTCAAATGTTCAAAAAGAAATTGTAAAAATATTTTTCCCGCAAAATTATTTTTCAATTTTTTTAAAGAAAAAATTGGAAAATGTTTTTCCCTCCATTTCAATTTTCATATTTTTGGACAAACGCCGGCGACAAACGCCAGCGACAATCGCCAGCGACAAACGCCGGCGACAGTCGCCAGCGACAAACGCCGGCGACAAACGCCAGCGACAAATGCCGGCGACAATCGCCGGCGACAAACGCCGGCGACAATCGCCGGCGACAAACGCCAGCGACAAACGCCGGCGACAGTCACCAGCGACAAACGCCAGCGACAACCGCCAGCGACAAACGCCAGCGACAAACGCCACCGACAATCGCAGGCGACAAACGCCAGCGACAAACGCCGGCGACAAACGACAGCGACAATCGCAGGCGACAAACGCCGGCGAAAAACGCCGGCGACAATCGCCAGCGACAAACGCTGGCGACAATCGCCAGCAACATAGGCCGGCGACAATCGCCAGCGACAAACGCCAACGTTTGTTGACATTTGCCAAAGACTTGCCGATGAAATTTGTAAAAAATTAAAAAAAAAATGTGAAATTATTTTTCCTTTCAATTGTTTTTATATTTTTATGAACCTTCAGTGACTCGAAAAAATTTGGGATGGAACGACATTTTGAATATTGACCTTGACTATGACTTTGACTTCTACTTTGTTTTTCATCAAAACTCATTTTTAATTTTTCGTTCGAAATAAAGAATTGTGAAAATATTTTTTCCCGCCTAAATAATTTTTTTTTTCCTTAAATTTTTTTTTATTTGTTTTAATGTTGAAAAAAAAATTGAAATAAATTGTGAAAATATTTTTCTCTCCAATTTTTTTTTAATTTTTTTGGATCCTGTGACTCGAAAAATTTTTGGATGGAACGAGATTTTGAAATTTGACCTTGACTTGACCTTGACTTTGACCTTTTTCTTCATCAAAACTTTTTATTTATTTATTCTTCGAAATTAAAAATTGTGAAAAGATTTTCCCGCCAAATTATTTTGTCATTTATACCCGCCATTTTTTTTATTTTCTCAAATGTTCAAAAAGAAATTGTAAAAATATTTTTCCCCCAAAATTATTTTTCAATTTTTTGAAAGAAAAAATGGGAAAATGTTTTTCCCTCCATTTCAATTTTCATATTTTTGGACAAACGCCGGCGACAAACACCGGCGACAATCGCCGGCGACAATCGTCAGCGCCAAACGCCGGTGACGGTCACCAGCGCCAAACGCCGGCGACAAACGCCAGCGACAAACGCCGGCGACAATCGTCACCGACAATCGCCAGCGAAAAACGCCAGCGACAAACGCCGGCGACAATCCCCAGCGACAAACGCCAACGTTTGCTGACATTTGCCAAAGACTTGCCGATGAAATTTGGAAAAAAATAAAAAAAAAATGTGAAATTATTTTTCCTTTCAATTGTTTTTATATTTTTTTGAACCTTCAGTGACTCGAAAACATTTGGGATGGAACGAGATTTTGAATATTGAACTTGACTATGACTTTGACCTCGACTTTTTTTTTGATTTTTTTTTCCCGCCATTTTTTATTTTTTCAACTGTTTGAAAAGAAATTGTGAAAAGATTTTCACGCCAAATTATTTTGTCATTTATACCCGCCATTTTTTTTATTTTCTCAACTGTTCAAAAAGAAATTGTAAAAATATTTTTCCCGCAAAATTATTTTTCAATTTTTGAAAGAAAACATTTGAAAATGTTTTTCCCTCCATTTTATTTTTCATATTTTTGGACCTATTACTGATTCGAAAAATTTTGGGATGGAACGAGATTTTGAAAATTGACCTTGACCATGATCTTTACTTGACCTTTACTTGACCTTGACTTTAATTTTGACCATTTTTTCATCAAAACTTTATTTATTTATTGTTCGAAATAAAGAATTGTGAAAATATTTTTCCAGCTAAAGTAATTTTTAAATATTTTTTCCCACCAATTTTTTTATTGTTAAAAAAAATTAAATTGAAAATATTGCTTCCGCAAAATTTTTTTTTCGATTTTTTGCCGGTGGGTTTATTTTTTCAACTGATATTTTCAGGCCATTTTTTTTTTCCATTTTTTTTTAATTTTTACGCAGAAATTTTTATTCAGTTGTTTAAAAAAAATTGTGATTAAATTTTTGACCTTGACTACGACCTTGAAAACAAAAAACCAAACAAAACTACACCATCGAGTTGAAAATTTCGAACAATCGCTAATGTGTTCATCCAAGAATATTGGTCCGTTGATCCTTCCATATCAAATCAACAGGGTATACCATTCTGAATCGATTGGCGCTCGCAGAATGGCTCTATCTTCAACCGTTTTCGAGTTGAAAAGTTCATCTGGAGTTGAGAGAGATCATTTCCACCCAAAAGAGAGAAATTTTTTTTTCTTCTCGTATTCTGAAAATTCAATCTATTTTGAATATTTCCACCTAATTTGAAGTCGATCTCCAGACAATTGAATGTGTTAAGGTATAACATACTGTTTTTTTTATGGAAAGTCGTATCATATCCAAACCTCCATGTACAGTATTCGGTGGCTAACGCTGTACTTTGTTTGCCCAATGTACTTCTCGTCCTAAAATGGACATTGATTCGAATATCAATGCAATTTCAGAAAATTATACAAAAATACGAGAGAGACGAAACCAAACCTGCTAGCGACGACATCGCCGTGAGAGAATTCGCCATTGTCGACAGAGAAATCCGCTTGAAGTTCCATTACGGAAAAGGCAACGTAACAGCGTCCACGAGGACTTTCATCAAACCGCCCATATCGGAGATGGGCGAAGGGATGGTTTTCAAGCCCGAATTGACGTACGGTTATCAAGCCGAGGTTGGGGCTAAGCCCCCTAGGCAGCTGAATTTATTCATCTTGTTCGAAGAGCAGCTGAAAGAAGAGGAAAAAGCCATGAACAGTATCCGGGACGTCGAAATACAGGTGAAATGGTCTTTAATAGTTTGGGTTGTTGTTGGTATTGGCATAAATTCGAAAGGATTTGTTTTTATTAACTTCGTTATGAACATACAACAACTACACTGACTAATAAAACACTTGGATCTTTTTAAACTGCTCAACTGATTTCAACTAGCTGAATATTCAAAAACTTCTGCAAAACTTCTTCCTCCGAGTGAAAGGTGTCGCCTTATATACTCAATTCGAGCAGAGTAGATTTTTCGGAATTCTTCCGTTCTCCAGAATGATCAGTAGAAAAAACATCGAAAGATCGTATCGAGTCTTCATCCTATCACTAGTTATCTCCAATCTTTTTCTTGCAAATTCGTGGATCCCAATAAAGCTATCTCGCAGTTCGTCTGCATATTCCTGTACGTCTTTTTCTTCAGCACTTGGTGATCCCAACACCGCAGGGCACACGAAGTTCTCTCCCGAAAATAATGCTGGCTGGGGTGAGCTTTGTGGAATCGTGGACAAATGCCCTATGGCCATAAGAATAGTGGAAAATGTCGATCCCAGTTCTTTCGGCACTCCTCTACTACTTTGGAAAGATGTTCTTCCATAGTCCTGTGAACCTTTCAACCATGCCATCAGACTGTGGGTGGAAGGCAGTTGTTCTGGTCTTGGTAATTTCCATCAATTCACAAACTTCCTTGAATAAGTTTGATTCAAAATTCCTTCCTTAAATCGAAATGTAGCTCCATTGGCACTCCAAACTTTGAAAACGTGTTATCCACCAGAACTGGGGATACTTCTTGATTGGGCAGGGCATAAGCTTCAACCCATTTTCTAAAGTAATCCATGGCAACAAGCATCATTCGTCATCGGAAACGGTCCAGCTACATCGATGGCGATTCGTTCGAAGGGAGCACCTTCATTGTATTGTTTCATCTCTCCTCTCGATCTTGTATTGGGGCCTTTGCTTGCTTCACACTTCGGACATATTCGGCACCATCTTTCTACATCTTCACGACATTGGACCCAGTAAAACCTCTGCCGTATTCTATCCAAGGTCTTATTCACTCCAAAATGTCTACCAGATTTGCCGCCATGAATCTCCTCGAAGACATCACTCATTCTCGACCTAGTCACAACCAATTATAAAATCACTTTTCTGCCCTCAGCTGATTCCCAAGCTCTTTTCACCATTCTCAACAATCCCATTGTGCCCACAATGCTTTGAAAGTTGGTGATCTAACTGAGATTTCTTTGCAGTGGGTCTTTTCATTCCGCTTTCCTTCCTTCCATCTTAGAATATCTGCAATGATTGCAGGTGGGTGCATAACGGGCCTGAATGATTATGGTTCTGTCTGCCCACAAAATATATTCTATCAATCTAAACAGTCAGTAGTCTGTATTCAAGAACAGTATCTCTTTTTTTTTTCTCTTAGATTTCCGAGTTTCTGCTAACGAGGGCCCACGAAATGGCATTCAATAGTCTGGAAATATCTCTCTTCAACAAGGAGCAGAACGCTGAATTCAGATCGGGCATGTTGGAGAAAGAAGAACAACAACGTGTGTGTAAAGAGAAAGAAGTGGAAGAGGAAACGGATTACTTCGCTCCGTACTTGGCCAAACTCGGCTATCCGCAAAAGTTGAACTACTACCAGGCTATGGAAGCCAAGTACGCTTGTTTGAACGATTTCAAAGCTCTGCTGCTCGAACGGGCCAACTGCATCCAGAAGACTTTCGAAAAGGTAAGAAATAAAGATACCATTGCTTAAATCTCAATTATTATATCCGGCATGCCTTTTTTGACAGACAAGTGATCGGCTTCAGAACAAGAAAAACTACTACACCACCAATCATGAGAACCTGTCCCCAGAAGAAGAAGCCCTCTATTTCGAAGACGTGAACAACATGATCACCTATTTGAGGACTTTGGAAATACGGTTGGCTAGGCACAAGGAATTGACTCCTCTGAGGTAAGCATCGTTTTTCAGTACACCCATTACGTATAGTGCAAAAAAAAAAATTCTACTTCTCGTAAGATTTGAAGATTGAAAAACACTCCAAACACTTCAACTTTAAAATCTAAGGGTTTTTCAGCTCAACTACAACCATATCAGCTTTACCATTGCAAAAACTAAACCCTATGTTATCACGTCTATTCTCCTCATTTTGGTCGTCCGCTCGTAGCCGTCACGTTCCACCCCTCCCCCACTAATCACCTCCTAGACAGTTTTTGAACAGGTCGCGCTTCAAACATGTTCTTTTCCAATTTGAATGGATATCTGACCACCATTTGAACAGAAAGCGGACCAGGACCTATTCAAAAGCTGTTTAAAGCTGATCAGGACCTGGACAAGAGATGTTTAGTGAGAATTTGTCAAGCTCTGATTGGTCGATAGGGTACGGGTGTGCCGCAAGGATACGATCGGACAACTAAAATGAGCAGAATGAACCTCCATAAGTAATAACACGGGGTTTTGTTGTTGAATCGGCGCATCATATCTACTTAAAAGTGTTTCAATGGGTTATTGTCAACAGCTATTAGTGGAGATTATCGTAAAAAATTCGTTAATCTTAGCACCAAATATATGCTGTTTTAGTATGCAGTAGATCCCACACAATTTTTTGAATTTTCACAAAATCATTTCAATAATTCTCTTTGCAATAAATTGATATAGGAAAGTAACAGTCCAAAAACTTAAATAAATGAGATATATACATGTACAAACTCAAATGAGTACATTGGGAAAATCTGAAGTCATCAGTTCTCGAAAACGAATTATCCCAGAATCAGAAATCGTCACATCAGACTTTTGAAGAACCAAAATTTGATGAACAGAAAAATCCCAAGACCGTATAATCTGTAATACCATAAAATGAGAATAAACACAAATATGAAGACGGGTATTCGACAAATATCTTATGAAAATGATAAAATATAACAACAGAATATTGTAAGTCTGCAAAGCGTAATATTCGAAAGTCAAAGGAATTATAATCGTCGAATTAGTATACCCACAAGTCCTAAAATTGGCATATCAAAAATCATCAGAAGAACAAATGCTAATGCCGAAAAGTAAAGAACCGAAAATTTTCAGAAATTAGAGAGGTTATAGCCTAGCAACACGCCGGTTGATCTATTCTCTCAGAGATGGCGTAGCGTGAGGTTAATATACTTAAATAATTTCTCATATCCCCATTGAATTCCTTCTCATTTCTGTCTCACCACCTAATATTACTAAAATGCTAGGCTCACATTGAATTTCATCACCAGTATTAGGTACCACGAAAATAATATGATGCCGCATCCAAATGTTTTGTGGATTGACACGCTACATCCTCCTAAAGCGTCCTTTTGGTAGGTAGGTAGGTGGGAAGTATTTTGCCGATATGTGGGTAATAATTAAGATCTGACATATTGCCAAGGTTGATCGTAGCATGAAGGGATTATGAGTTGAGTGAAATTCAATGAATAACATTGGCTGTTTTCCTCGATATTCTTGCAAATCACCACCCAGCAATTGAATTCTTGAAAAAATCGAGAAAGGAACAAACAAATGAACGATCAATATGAGTTTAAACCAGACGATTCGATTTGTTCAACTAGAAGTTAGCGCCATCTGAGAGCTAATAGAGCAAGTTTCTACTAGACTGGTATACTATTCGCTAAAATTTCAGCTGGATTTGGATTCTGATCATTTTATATCTTACACATTACGTTTCCATAAATTTCACCATACTACATTTTTTTTGGATTTGTTGGTTTTACGCTTTCAGATAATATTAAATGATGTTTCGATGAAATTATGTTTCGTTAATTTTTTAGTTGGACGGTTTTATGATATGAATAGCTCAGCTTATTAAGATTTGCGATTGCTTAGTTTCATCATTTCAGTTACTTTCGTTTCTTAACTAATTCAGATCGATGAAAAATAATTCTTACCGTTTGCGCGTATGATTTATGGGTTCTCATACAAACGCATTAGATGAATTTCTTTTCGGATTATAAATCAGTTCTATACATTTCATTCTGCTATATTTAAGTCTTATAAAAAGTTATTCTGATAAATGATCAATTCTCCATTTTATTGGTTTTGCGTATTAACGGTTTTTTCATTTATTGTTACTGAATTCTACTATTCTTTGGCTCACCTCAGCTTTCAACATCTGGAGCATATGTGTTTGTCACTCATATTTTTTATAGAGAAAATGTAGTGTTTAATATTGGAAATTCGCCTACAGATGTCTCTGATATGCTGATTTTCATGCTGTACAACGGGAATGGATGGGTTAAAAATAGAGGTTTTTATGCGCATACAGTTTACACACCAACGTTCAAAAGAAAAATATAAGTTATTAAAACAAAAAAAAAACGTCCAAATCGGACAAGTAGTTTCGACGAAACTGTATCGTAAACTTTTGCCTAATTTTTGGTGGTGCGTTAATTTCTTAGAGAAGTGTAGTTGATCTTTGTCAGATATTCGTATACTTATACAATTTGTGTTTTCCACATGAAATATCACGAAAGCTATTAATAATAATAACTTTATTATTCCCAAGAAACCTAAGCTGATTAATTTTTTAAAATATTGTTTCAATTTGAACTTGAATTTTAAAGAGCATTTGATATTCTTCAATGTGCTTAGTAGTTTATTATAAATGAGTATACCATCGTGCATAATATTTCTTTTTCCAATGTCAGTTTTGATTCTACTGATTTGCATTTCATGAACATTTCTTGTTCCGTGATTATGTCTTATTTCAACTTTTAATTTTCAGGTATGAAGCCTTGATGACCTACTTGAATAACCACCCGATTCTGGGGAACTTATATTGAAACATTATTGGTACATTGCATTGATGAAAAAATAAACATATTCAATTGTGGTTGATTTTATTTATTAGTACAACATTCATAAAGTAAAGTAAAATATCAATATATGAAAAACATCAAAAATTAAAGCTCAACTGATATCATACGGCATACGCCAATCACATTTTGGGCAAACGCATCAGCCCATCTGATTTCTGATAGATAAACTGCTGATCAAAAAACAAAAAGTCAGGGTATCACTGGAAAAAACTTGAACGCCAATCAAAATCATGTGCCACTTGAACATCCTTCCCATTTAAGATTATAATGGTATCATCTGCCCCTCCTCGGAGGTTGAACCACGAGGACAACAAATATCCCTTGAAAGTGTCCCTCTTGAAAATAAAATTGACCTGTTTTTTCGATTCCTCATATTATTTACTGGAAGCAATATATTAAGGGTGGAAAGTTTCCAAATTGACACCCTGTATTTAATATCAATATATTTTTGGGTCAGTATAGGTTTGGTAGATTCTATTTGAACTGATGATAGTTGAGTTATTGAAAAATAGAGTTGTTGACTTTTAATATTCGGAATATTGCTGTTTTGGGGGATCAATGGAGAATTTGTGATATTTGGTGTCAGCAGTGGCATTATTTTGAACCCGGAGTTCATTTAAAAAACGCTGTTGGGAACAACCTGATAACCCTAGAAAAAAAATTATGAACGCTCATTCATAGACAAGCAGCCTACTATTCCACAAATTTCTCCTGACAAAAATTATATCGAAACGTCTAAATCCGCTGCAACTTCATCCTCGACCGAATTCATCTTTGTTCGTTATTGTTCATACTTTGTTCAATCCGTCTCTATCAGCTGCACCCTTACGAGCAACCCTCAGAAGTCTTAGAGAGACTTGAGCGAGCTAGAGAATACTAGGGCCTTACCTTTCAACGTGCGATCCCAAGCATAATTCATATTGCGGTAATTTCTTCTCCTCTTATTTTTCAGTGCATATAACATCATACTTGATAGTTTCCACAAATCGTTTGTAAGGTTTAGCAGGAGTAAAATGGAAATTAGAACGATGGTGAATTGTACCTAGCAGGAATCAGACGTGATATGATGCCACCCTTGTCTTTGGTTAATATAACATAATACTGTGGACACAATATGAACAATATGTGTGTGGGTTCCTAATAGGGAATGTTTACGAAGAATATTATAGGGTACATTCCAAAATTTTCGGACGAAATTTGTATCAGCTTGTTTGCTGATTTTATTTTCGTCTTAGTGGATATCGAAATATTAATAACTGAAAGACCACGATCCCGTTTGGCCTATGCAACGACCATCTTCATCGAAGGTGGCGAGAGTGAGTCTGTTCAGCTTGTTGCTAAGAGATGTCAGCATTGTCGGATGTAGGGTTCCCATAATATTCGATGAATGAGTTTCTGAAAACAAATTTTTAAATTATATCTTGATGTACAGCAGCAATTCGAAGAATTTAGTGGAAATATGGTAACGGTGTGCTTCAAAGAAATTTCAGGAGAGTTCCCGAACATTTCAACGGTGTGAGATCAATTTCCAAGAGCCATGTTTCTCTCATGTTATCTTAGTAGTAGGGCAAAGTGAGTTCTGCGACCGAAAACCATACCTTGAGGCACACCATGGTTGAGATTTACTTGTGCCACTCTCCCTCAAGTCACGCCATCTGCCGACCGATAGCTGAACTATGCAAGAATAGACAGTTGCTGCCAGTGTCCAAATGCTGGGGTCGTGGATTGTCATAGTCTGCTCGTAGGAGGTTGGAATTTTTGGGGTCGATTGCGTGAGTTCTCACCTTTCAGCGGGTCGCAGGTATACGGGGATATCAAACGTAGAATTCGAAAGTTTACAACTACCAGGATTGCGCCTTTGAATAAATAAATGGATGATGATAATTGAAAAAGAACCAAGCGACTTTGATAATATTCTATGAATGGGATTGATATGTTGGATTTTTTCTATAATGGGAAACTGCATTTGCATTCAAAGTCGCTTGGATCATTAGTCAATAGATGTCGCCAGAATTCTAGTAGGCGCTTAATACTTTTACACATAACGAACTAAAGTCACGTTGTCAGTTGGATCCTTTATCTCAGTGTTTGCAATTTGGCGCTTGGTTCCTTTTCAATTATCACCATCCAAATGACGTCAGAATCGTTAGAGTGTGTCTCACTAGGATTCATGATTCGTTCTCTACCTTTATTGACTCGAGGGATTTTTTGAAAGCGATCTGACTACCCCGTGACCCGATAATAACGCAATAAACCTTACCCCGATCACCCCTAATAAAGCTAACCTCCAATGAACATCCCCGTGCTTCAGAACAGTCGATGACGCCCGAACGTCCAACATTCGGATACTGTAGGGACGAGATTATGACATCGTTCAGCTATTGGCCAACAGATGGCGCCATCGATGCGCCTCTAGAAATAAGACTTCGGGGAGAGTAGAGTGAATTGATCACATCTACGGTGTGGTGCAAGGTATAGTTTTCTGTCGGAGAACATACTTTGCTCTATAACGTCCATTATGTCACCTGTTCACGAGTTGGAGCCCAACACTCCTCATTTAGGCTGCGTGAAAGAACTGCAACACAGTTTATAAACTAGTATTGTGAGAAAAATTTGTATGTTTCTCAAATTTTACACCAAAAATCTCATCTATCGAAAATTTGACAACGTTAGTGCCGTATGGGCGCTCTCAATATTTTAGCATCGTTCAGCTACTGGTCAATAGATGGAGCCATTAATGCACCTGTAGAAACACGACTTGCGGGAAAGTGGAGCAAATTAATCACACCCATAGTGTGGTCCAAGGTATGATTTTCTGTCGGAAAACGTACTTTGATTTACTACTTCCGTTATATTTCGCCTGTTGACGAGTTGGAGCACAACACAATCTCTTATATAGGCCGCGTGAAAGAACTGCGACGCAGTTTATTAACTACTATTGTGAGAAAAATATGTACGAGCATGTTTCTCAAATTTATCGTCAAAAATCTCATTCATCCACAATTTGGCAACGTTGGTGCCGACTGAGTGAATTAGAGTCTCGTCAAAATTGGAGCATCGTTCACCTATGGGCCAATAGATGGCGCCACTGATGCGCGTGTAGAAATTTGACTTGTAGGAGAGTGGAGCATAGCAATCACACCCATGGTGTGGTCCAAGGTATGGTTTTCTGTAGGAGAACATACTTTGCTCTATAATTTCCATTATGTCACCTGTTCATGAGTTGGAGCACAACATAATTTCGCATATGGGCCGCATGGAAGAACTGCAACGCAGTTAATAAACTAGTATTGTGAGAAAAATATCTATGAGAATAGTTTTTCAAATTTAGCGCCAAAAATCTCATCCATCCACAATTTGGCAACGTTGGTGCCGACTGAGAGAATTAGACTCTCGTCAAAATTGTAGCATCGTTCACCTATGGGCCAATAGATGGCGCCACTGATGCGCGTGTAGAAATTCGATTTGCGGTAAAGTGGAGCAAATCAATCACACCCATGGTGTGGTCCAAGGTATGATTTTCTGTCGGAGAACATACTTTGCTCTACTACTTCTGTTATGTCGCCTTGACTTGACCAGTTGAAGTGAGTCAACACCAGCTAGTGTTTGAATACAATTTATTCAAACTAGCCTATATCGATTTTTCCTGAAGGTGTATACCGGGTGGATCAGAACTGTCGTCTAGAAGATATTGTGTATTTTTTAGACGTTTATGAAATATATGACATTCACTTAGGAACATTTATTTTTTTGTTTGATGCGATATAGGGGTCAGTGACTCGCCGGAATACTTTTTTGTAGAATTGGGAATAATAAAAACAAATGAATTATTATTACGATTATACTTTACCAGATTCGTTATTGGCGTGATTATCTGCCGGCTTGTCAGTCTCATCTGTAGACGTAGACTTCACCTGTCCGACAAACACCGTGATGAGCTTGTCCATGAGACTGGCCTGCCTGGAGAAAACCTGCAAAATTTTCGACACCCTCGCTCCATTTTCCACCACCAGAAACTGCAAAAACAGACACGGCAAACAGTTGGGGTCTTCTTCCGAAGAAGGCCTCGCATATTCCCAACTGAACTCTTCAAACTTCAGACCCAAAAGAATCACCTATAACAGTCATGGTTGACGATAAGCGATAATAGAGCAGAAAAGCCAATTCTTACACACTGCAGATCGTCTATTACGTAGACGCCTCTGGAGTTTATCGCTACCAGCACTGGGACGTCTTGGTGTACGATTAGCGACGTTAATCCCCTGACAGGCTGCTCCACTTGGCCCTCGAAATACGCAGATCTGAAAGTAAATACCACGATTCATTTCAAAAACGGAGAAAACCACTCAAACACGAAATTATATTGTAACGGGTGGGAGCCGGACCTGTTTAACAGACCTGATCGTCTGTGTTTAGATGGTCAACATCGGCTTGTTTAAAACGCATGACATCATCGCATTCCAACATAACACATTTCCGAACTATTCACCGGTGCGAAGTTGGGAGTGAATTTCCAGCAGTAACTTTCGGTCCAGCAGTAAAACCACCAGTGATGACAGTAAAAATATAATTTTCATTGGTTCGGATAAAAAAAACTCATTCGGAATAAGAACTTTACACAATCTGCACATCCTGGATCAATTTAATCAAAGGGGTTAAAGGGTTAAAATCAACCCTACAAAGTATTGAAATGCACAAATTCATTCAGAATAAAAAAAAACTGCCAAATTGAAAGTCACAGGACATGAAATATCATACAATTGCAAAGGGGATGAAGGGTCAAAATTAACCTTCTGAAAAACATGAAACGAAGCAATGTCCTCCAGAAAAAACCTGCTGACTTGAAATTCACAGTACACAATTTTATTCACGGAATAAACGTCCTGTATCAATTTCATCCGTTTGCAAAGGTGATGAAGGGTCAAAATCAACCCTCCGAAAAAAATTAAATGGAGCAAAGGCCTTCAGAAAAAACCTGCCTACTTGAAATTCACAAAACACATTTTTCTTCACGAAATAAACGTCCTGTATCAATTTCATCCATTTGCAAAGGTGATGAAGGGTCAAAATCAACTGTCAGAAAAAAATTAAATGGAGCAAAGGCCTTCAGAAAAAACCTGCCTACTTGAAATTCACAGAACACATTTTTCTTCACGAAATAAACGTCCTGTATCAATTTCATCCATTTGCAAAGGCGATGAAGGGTCAAAATCAACCCTCCGAAAAAAATTAAATGGAGCAAAGGCCTTCAGAAAAAACCTGCCTACTTGAAATTCACAGAACACATTTTTCTTCACGAAATAAACGTCCTGTATCAATTACATCCGTTTGCAATGGTGATGAAGGGTCAAAATCACGTCTGAATCCCATTGAATTTCACGTCTTATTAGCATACATAAAACACAATATAATTAACAATGGAACCTTCGAATGCATTTTCTCAAAATGCGAAGTTTCAATACTTTTTCCTTTCACGTTCAATACTGTGAAATACTTTAAGCTTGACGTACTCACCCATAAAACGGCAGCGACCAACAAAACTCCAGATACTTCTTCATCAACTTTCGATTGGTGGCAGAAGTGGGAATTCTCTTGAACTGCTCCAAAAGCCTCACCTCCGCAGAGTTTTTCGAACTGATCGGTAACCAAGTCCACGTCGAGCTCTTCCTCACGTGTAATGGAAGATACTTGGATTGTTCCTCTCTGAAGTAATGCGTCGAGTGGACCAGCGGATTGTAAGGACCGAGTTCTATTCTGGCCTGAATGCCGCCCAGCATCACGTAGTGGACAACTTCGCACGGGTATTTACCTTCGAGGATATTGTCGCGAGCTTCTTCGTACAACAGTTCCAAGATCTTTTGATCTCTATCAAGAAAACGAGCACATTCAATTCTATGGTACATTGCTAGTCTAAATATCATCACTTCAGCTTCATACTACAAAATCCGCCGCTTTGAGTAGCACAAATATTTTGTCGCTAAGCAGCATATATTTTGACGCTAAGCGAAAGATATTTTGTCGCTGAGCAGCACATATTTTGCTGTTGAGAAGTTGAACATTGCTGCTTTAAGTAGCACATATTTTGCCGCTTTGAGCAGCACATATTATGTTGCTTAGCAGCAATATTTTGCAGCTAAGCAGAACATATTTTGCAGCGAGGCAGTACAATTTTGCTGTCTACCAATAAGTACAACTTTTATCTCTTTAAGTAGCACAAATGTTGCTGTCAAGCAGTACAACTTGTTTTAACCAGCACAAATTTTGCTTAAAAGCAGTACAATTTCACTGCTTTGAGCGGCACATATTTTGTCGCTTAGCAGCGCATATTTTGCTGCTAAGCAGAACATATTTTGCAGCAAGACAGAACAATTCTGCTGGCCACTAATCAGTACAATTTTCATCTCTTTAAGTAGCACAAATATTTTCGCTAAGCAGTACAATTCTGCAGCTTCAAGCAGCAAGTATTTTGTCGCTTAGCGCTATAATTCTGCTGCTTTAAGAAACATATATTTTGCTTATAAACAGTACAATGTCACTGCTTTAAGCAGAACATATTATGTTGCTTAGCAGCAATATTTTGCAGCTAAGTAGAACATATTTTGCAGCAAGGCAGTACAATTTTGCTGGCCACCAATCAGTACAATTTTTTATCTCTTTAAATGGCACAAATGTTGCTGCTAAGCAGTAGAACTTGTTTTAGGCAGCACAAATTTTGCTTAAAAGCAGTACAATTTCGCTGCATTGAGCAGCACATATTTTGTCGCATAGCAGCGCATATTTTGCTGCTAAACAGAACATATTTTGCAGCAAGACAGTACAATTCTGCTGGCCACTAATCAGTACAATTTTCATCTCTTTAAGTAGCACAAATATTTTCGGTAAGCAGTACAATTCTGCAGCTTCAAGCAGCAAGTATTTTGTCGCTTAGCGCTATAATTCTGCTGCTTTAAGAAACATATATTTTGCTTATAAACAGTACAATGTCACTGCTTTAAGCAGAACATATTATGTTGCTTAGCAGCAATATTTTGCAGCTAAGTAGAACATATTTTGCAGCAAGGCAGTACAATTTTGCTGGCCACCAATCAGTACAATTTTTTATCTCTTTAAATGGCACAAATGTTGCTGCTAAGCAGTAGAACTTGTTTTAGGCAGCACAAATTTTGCTTAAAAGCAGTACAATTTCGCTGCATTGAGCAGCACATATTTTGTCGCATAGCAGCGCATATTTTGCTGCTAAACAGAACATATTTTGCAGCAAGACAGAACAATTCTGCTGGCCACTAATCAGTACAATTTTCATCTCTTTAAGTAGCACAAATATTTTCGGTAAGCAGTACAATTCTGCAGCTTCAAGCAGCAAGTATTTTGTCGCTTAGCGCTATAATTCTGCTGCTTTAAGAAACATATATTTTGCTTATAAACAGTACAATGTCACTGCTTTAAGCAGAACATATTATGTTGCTTAGCAGCAATATTTTGCAGCTAAGTAGAACATATTTTGCAGCAAGGCAGTACAATTTTGCTGGCCACCAATCAGTACAATTTTTTATCTCTTTAAATGGCACAAATGTTGCTGCTAAGCAGTAGAACTTGTTTTAGGCAGCACAAATTTTGCTTAAAAGCAGTACAATTTCGCCGCATTGAGCAGCACATATTTTGTCGCATAGCAGCGCATATTTTGCTGCTAAACAGAACATATTTTGCAGCAAGACAGTACAATTCTGCTGGCCACTAATCAGTACAATTTTCATCTCTTTAAGTAGCACACATGTTTCCGCTAAGCAGTACAATTCTGCAGCTTCAAGCAGCACATATTTTGTCGCTTAGCGCTATAATTCTGCTGCTTTAAGAGACACATATTTTGCTTATAAACAGTACAATGTCACTGCTTTAAGCAGCACATATTATGTACATGTAGCAAGGCTGTACAATTTTGCTGGCCACCAATCAGTACAATTTTTTATCTCTTTAAATGGCACAAATGTTGCTGCTAAGCAGTAGAACTTGTTTTAGGCAGCACAAATTTTGCTTAAAAGCAGTACAATTTCGCTGCATTGAGCAGCACATATTTTGTCGCATAGCAGCGCATATTTTGCTGCTAAACAGAACATATTTTGCAGCAAGACAGTACAATTCTGCTGGCCACTAATCAGTACAATTTTCATCTCTTTAAGTAGCACACATGTTTCCGCTAAGCAGTACAATTCTGCAGCTTCAAGCAGCACATATTTTGTCGCTTAGCGCTATAATTCTGCTGCTTTAAGAGACACATATTTTGCTTATAAACAGTACAATGTCACTGCTTTAAGCAGCACATATTATGTTGCTTAGCAGCAATATTTTGCAGCTAAGTAGAACATATTTTGCAGCAAGGCAGTACAATTTTGCTGGCCACCAATCAGTACAATTTTTTATCTCTTCAAGTAGCACAAATGTTGCCGCTAAGCAGTACTATGTGCTTTAAGCAGCACAAATTTTGCAAAAAGCAGTACATTGTCGCTGCTTTGAGCAGCACATATTTTGTCGCTGAGCAGCACATATTTTTCTACTTTGGGTAGCACAAACTTTGCGCCTGAGCAGTACAATTTCGCTGTTTTAAGCAGCACATATTTAGTACTTATAGCCCTAAAAGAGGACAATGGACTAAATACCGAATTCTACTCCATTTGAACTATCAGGCTTGCTGTGAGATTGCAGAAATCCTAGCCAAACGAATGAAGTAGGCTTATTGCTTACGAAAGAGGTCCTAACTGAAACATTTGGAAAGAAGAAATACAAACAAAGATTCAATTTGAAAAAGGGATGTTTTACGGCTGGCTGAAGTTTAATTAATCACGTTATAAACAGTTCTGAGTAATTCTGAATAGAACGTTTCACTCTTGAGATAATACCGATTGTACATTACTAATTATCACCTTGAAATAAGGTAAGGAGCTCAGGTCGCAAAAATGTAAAATTGTGCAACAAAACACCGTGATTCAATCATACGTCGTTACTCACTTGATCTTTTCCTCCAAGTGCTGTGGGAAGAACACGTTCCTCTGGAACATCACTTTCGGTTCGTCTCGTTGTTTCCTGTTGAACGACGCGTGGCTATATTGTTCCACCAGAGACCACCACAGCTGCCTCAACTCGTAAGGTCTTTGAGAAGGTTTCAGTTGCAGTTCTACAAGGTCATGTCATATCATCATTTCAAGCTATAACATTCAAATGGAAGAGACATTTTCTACAAGCGTGCGTGATTCACCCTATTTCCGCACGCAATTCAGTTTGAGAAGTGCCATTTTCCCGCACGCTAAAGTCACTTCAAGCGAGTTTTTCCCGCACGCGAAAGTTTGTTCAAAGCGCTACATTATATTGTGTATCTAGTAGTAAAAGCAATACATTCCCGGACTAAGCCGAGGCCAACAAGCATTGAAGTCTGGGAATGTGCTTTTACTACGAGGTACATATACTATTTTTTCTGAAATCGCAATCAGCATTATCATAAATTAAGGAATTATACTTATTGTTTGCGTGCATTCATTTACTGTCTAAAATGTATACAAGCCGTCAAAAATTTTACCGGATCGTTTACGATACGGAATAGTTATTATCCTAACAAGTACGGAAAGAGTACTATTCCCGAATGAGACTGCCGTTACCCGAACGACGCAAAGCGGAGTTCCGGTAAGCAGTCGAGTGCGGGATAGTACCTTTCCGTATGAGTAAGGATCAAGATTTTTTCTACAAGAGCATTGAAACATCTTATGTGATGCTCTTGAACAAACTTTCACGTGCGGGAAAAATTATTACCGCACTAGTGCGGGAAAAACTCACTTGAAGTGACATTAGCGTGCGGGAAAATTTTTCCCGCACTAGTGCGGGAATATGACACCTCTCAAACTGAATTGCGTGCGGGAATAGTCTGAAAAAGTGGGCATTCTTGAACGATTTCAGAAAATAGTATATTGTGTATCTAGTAGTAAAAGCAATACATTCCCGGACGACAATGTAAATTGTTGGCCGAGGCGATAAGCCGAGGCCAAGCGTTGAAGTCTGGGAATGTGCTTTTACTACGAGGTACACAAACTATTTTTTATGAAATTGCAATCAGCATTATCATAAATTAAGGAATTATACTTATTGTTTGCGTGCATTCATTTAATGTCTAAAATGTATACAAGCCGTAAAAAAATTTCCCGGATCGTTTATTCCCGGACGACAATGTAAATTGTTGGCCGAGGCGATAAGCCAAGGCCAACAAGCATTGAAGTCTGGGAATGTGCTTTTACTTGAAAACAAAGAGGCCAACTTCTACAATGAAGAGCAGTGCAAGGAAATTTTGCAAGCCACTACCGTGAGAGTCGAGTCCGAAGAATCTGATTTATGGACAACAGAAGAAATGAGGAAAAGTCAGAAGAAAGATAACAATCTGAAGTTAGTCCTAAGCTGGCTAAAAAATGGAGTAAGACCCGAGTGGCAGGAAGTATCCAAGTTTTGTGCAGTTGCCAAAGGATACTGGGCTCAGTGGGATTCCCTATGTCTTCGTGATGGCCTATTGCATCGCAGATGGGAGAGCCCAGATGGAGCAACTGTGGTGTACCAACTGGTGCTGCCAAAGGTTCATGTCAAAGATGTGCTTGAACAACTTCATAGTAGTCGTGCAGGTGGACACTTCGGAATCAAGAGGACCCTAGCTAGAGTTCGAGATCGATTCTATTGGGTGAATTGCAGTCGAGATGTTGAAGAATGGTGTAAGAGATGTGATCTATATTCTTCAAAGAAAGGACCGAAAGCCAGAAGTCGAGGAAAAATGGTCCAGTATCTTTCTGGTGAACCATTCGAAAGAGTAGCAGTTGACATTCTGGGGCCGTTTCCTGTTACTGAGCATGGAAATAAATACTTGATGGTAGCCATGGACTATTTCTCCAAATGGCCCGAAGTTGTGCCCATTCCAAACCAGGAGGCAAAGACAGTTGCAAAGGCCTTTCTAGAAAATGTGATAGCCAGACATGGAGTTCCGCTAGAGTTACATTCAGATCAAGGAAGAAACTTCGAATCTGAGTTATGGCAGGAAATGATTTTAGGCGTGAAGAAAACTTGCACAACAGCCTTACATCCACAATCAGATGGAATGGTTGAACGACACAATAAAACCATCAGCCAGTATCTGTCGATGTTCATCTCCAAGAATCAAAAGGATTGGGATGAGTTGGTGCCACTATTTCTCCTATCCTATCGAAGTGCCCAGCATGAGTCCACCGGATATACCCCTTCAATGTTAATCACTGGGAGAGAAATGAAACTGTCAATCGATCTGCTATTTGGAATGCCACCCGCCAGGAATGTAGATGAGGACAAAGTTCTTCCAGAATTTGTCAAAGCATTGCGAGAAAGACTGGATCGAGTGCATGAATTCTGCAGACATCGTTTTCAAATCACCAGTGACAAGATGAAGAAGAGATTTGACAGGAACACCCCAGGGACTATGTTTGAGCCAGGTGATGCTGTTTGGCTGTACCAACCTCAAAGAAAGAAAGGTCTATGTCCCAAGCTACAGAGGAACTGGACAGGCCCTTATGTCGTCGTAAAGAAAATCAACGAATTGGTGTACCGCATCCAGCTTACCCCAAGAAGCAAACCCAAAGTTGTTCACGTGGAGAGGTTAGCAGAATACCGAGGCCACGACCCTCCAAATTGGTTCCAGCGAGACAATCAAGATGAAGATGATGTTATCCGGGACGGAATAACCTAGAAGATGAGGCAGTGTTACGAACCTGGTAGTAGATAGAAAAATCATGAATCCTTCTGTTTGCCTTCTAGAAACCCATTAGAATGTACTAGAATCATTAAAGTTTATTCGAGAACTTAGTATGGAATGTTCTATTGAAAGTTCTATAGCTTCTAGAATAATGTTATCCTATAAATACGATCAGATTTGCCAAGTTTGGGAAGTTTTTGAGTTTTGTTTACTTTTTAAGTGTGGATTCATGCAGCACCAATTAACAATTATCAAGTAGCAATTGTCAATTAACAATTACCAAGTACAAGTTGAACTCCTTGTATTACAATGAATGCATTCATGCAGACAATTAACAATTATCAAGTAACAAGTAGAAGTTGGCCAACTTTTATCTTTCTACTCTAATTGAACGAGATTTTCTTCTAGTGCGCAACTAGTACGCAGATGATCGTGGATTGGTCAGTATAAAGACGGAAAGCATCTAAAATTAACAAAAAAAATGTTTGAGTAGCTTCCATTTCAATGATAATCGTGAATGCACAAAATTGATTAAAACGTTTGGAAAAAGAATAGAATCTGAATGTTTAAACAGTTTCTACGACAAAGTGAGGTTAACTCAAATGGCACGGATCTGCTTTGTGCGCATGCTCACTTGTTCCTTGGTAATTGTTAATTTGGGTGCATGAATGCAGCATTTTCAATACTTGTTAATTGATAATTGCTACTTGATAATTGTTAATTGGTGCTGCATGAATCCACACTAACATTTGACTGTTGTAACGTTACCAAATGAAGTTTGAAGTATTTATTTGAACTGCAAAGTGTCAAACAGTGTTGTCAGTTGTATTATTTGTTCTGTGACAATAAAGGCGAGTTTATAAGTAAGTGTACCACTTATTGAACCGGAAAAACGCTACAATATACATTTATAAAAAAAAAATTATGAATATAAATACAAATATTCCTATTTTTGTTAAGTTGTGAAATCTTTTATGATAAAATAAGTGTATTAAGTTAAGTTAAGATATTACCTGCTTGTTATTTCATTGAAATCTTATACTTGATCAATTCAAGTGAGGTATTGATTTGCTTTTGTCAGTGATTCCTCAATTACTCATTGAACAGACATAAGAGGTACATATACTTATTCCGGACATTTATGGAAGTATTTTATTTCTTTGTTGTACGTCCATTGAACATCCAAGTCGGACGTACATCCAGTGTGTATCTGGACATTTGTTGTACCTTTACTGGACATTAATGGACGTAACTGGATGTCTATAAGATCCATGCTGTACATCCACTGGACATACATTAGACGTACATGTGCTATTTGGGATGGCCGAAAACGTGGACAACCAGAAGAAATAGACCCATTGAAATCAATGAAATAAGACTGGCGTGTCATATAATCAAATCATGTGTCGTGTTACCTTCTAAATATTTTTTTTATTATTAATATCTGAAAAATAGAACAGATTCTAGAATCGTCGATATTTTTGAAAACTAATCACGACAAATGAAATTTTTACTTGGTTTGCAGACATTTAATAAGAACTGACATCGTCGCTTTTCTTGATTGTTGAAGTAAATGTCTCGAAAAGTTGGCCGTGCAAATATGCGAAGAACCGAAGTTACCAACCTGACATGAATACATATTCACTAAACATTTTGCATAGATTTGTTGTTTTATATCATGTTTTTGAAAGAATACGGTTGAATTTTTGGATGAAGAATGCCGTTTTTAATGAAAAACAGTTAAAGCGTGTGAATTAGGGTGTGTACATTGTGTTAGTGTAAAGAAGGAAGACTTTTGAGTGTTTTTTTGTCGCAGGAGCGTGTGCTAGAAAATACAGGTCATCACTCAAAAATAGGCCGATATCTCCAAAATTACTCAAGACTGCCGAACATTTTATTTGCATTTTATGGTAAAAAAGACCTGATATACTTTATATCAGTTTAACCAAATAATTATAGATGTCGCACCATTTCATGCATGAATGACAGATGTATGTTTATTGTGACTATTTTGATGTTTGATGTTTATAAATATGAACTTTGAACTAAATTGAACTACCGCGAATTCAGTTGATCTATCTGGATACCAGTTGCATAAAAAGGTAAATTTTAAATTTATATTTTCATTGAAACCAATGAAACCGCTGTGAAATAACGTACACAACTTTTATGACAACAAGAACGACATAGTACAGAGAATCTCACTGCCTCTTGAAGGAGTTTTTCTCCAAGCTTTATAACAATTAAGCCAGCCATCCGTCACATATTTCGATATATGAAAAATTACTTGGGAAATGAGAGTTCCTAGAGTAATATTTGGGAAGTGCTCCGATATTCTATTGACAAAGATAAAACATTTATTTTATAAACATGGGGATGAATTATTAACCTTAGGAAGATTCCTTGTGACTGTGATATTTAAGATGAAAGTGCAATGAAATGTTTTGTTGCCCAGTCAAACCTTTATAGAATGATAAATTTATAAACTAGTTTTAATGAGTTGTGCGGATACCTGTCAAAATTGTTACAAATAAAAAAACAAAATGCCAATCATGATAAATATTACTTAGTTTGTTCTTGAAAATCTATGAAAATATACAAGTGGCATCTGCAAGTGAAAATTTTCATCTGAATTAGATGTAGGTATTTCCAAAATAAATAGAATGGGCCCAAGTGCTGTGTTTAGGTCTTGACCATTTTTCAATTATTGATTTCATATGGTTACAAACAAACGTTTAATATTCAGAAATAATGTACGTATGCTTCTCATTTCAGGCATTACAGTTTCAAAATAAAAATTTTCAAGTATGTATCATTGAAGGCTTTGTGGGGGTGAGTAATTTTTGACTGTTTAAACTAGTTTAAATATTATTTGAAAAACTATTTCTGAAAACTCTGCTTTTCGTATATTGAGAAAGTTCTCCTATGGCAGATGGGTCAATTTTGATAATTACTTGGTTAGCCTAACTGTGCCTTCTGTCTTCATTAGTATAGGATCATAGAAAAACCTCTCAGAATTTATATCAACTTCTTCAGGCTGACATATCAATAAATTACAAGATACCATAATAGGTAAAATTCCGTTAACGCCAGGCAACCGATTTTCAAAAAAAAAATTTGAGACTTACCCAGCTCGGTGTCCTGAACAAAATATCCAAATGAAATTCTCGGCGGTCTCAAGTAGTTTCGGAGATACGGCCCTTTCTTTGGATGGAAACAGGCATTTTCTAGCACACGTTTCTGCTGTGAACACTCACAATGCTTCCTTCTTTTTGTCAACACAATGTACACACCCTAATTCACCTGTTTCATAAATTTTTTTAAATTAAAATCTGTATTTTTATTAACAAATTCTTCCTTCTTTATAGACTGTTACAAACGACATTTTTATTGTGATTCTGATAAATGACAGCCAAAAATCTAGTGTACTTTACTCATGTTGGGTTGGTAACGGTACGCTCAACCACCGCCAACTTATGAAATTCAAATCAAATTTGACAGATTCGTTTCGAATAAAAATTTTATAGAAAGAAACTAAAAATGTTGAAATTAGTTGAATATACGACTCTGGTTCAAAGTAAAATGACACTCGTCAATTTTCTTGTAACCATAGGATGTTGTTGTATTCAATGCATTCAATATAAAATCAGGCCATGATTCAGAATGGCCAATAGCATCTTGGACCAGCCATAAAGCATCATCTAAAATCATTGTAATTTTAGAAATAAGTTAATTTAAATAATAACAGGTTTATTTACTTGGTCTATATTCCGGTTCGTAGGCTTTTTTCAATCTGTATCTCAGATCCATTTCCTTTTATTTAAGTATTTTTTTTAATAATGCGAAATTAAATTTATTGACGTTTTGAAAATTTGTTTCTTCGCGTCTGAATTTCATAAGTTAGCGGTGGTTGAGCGTACCGTTACCAACCCAACATGAGTAAAGTACACTAGATTTTTGGCTGTCATTTATCAGAATCACAATAAAAATGTCGTTTGTAACAGTCTATAAAGAAGGAAGAATTTGTTAATAAAAATACAGTTTTTAATTTAAAAAAATGTATGAAACAGGTGAATTAGGGTGTGTACATTGTGTTGACAAAAAGAAGGAAGCATTGTGAGTGTTTGTTCACAGCAGAAACGTGTGCTAGAAAATGCCTGTTTCCATCCAAAGAAAGGGCCGTATCTCCGAAACTACTTGAGACCGCCGAGAATTTCATTTGGATTTTTTGTTCAGGACACCGAGCTGGGTAAGTCTCAAAATCGGTTGCCTGGCGTTAACGGAATTTTACCTTATACCGTAGCAAAAAAAATAAAAAAAAAATAAAAGAAATAAAAATATGTATGTTGTGATTAAATGCTTACCCAGAAGCGGACTGACCATCCACAAAGTAAAAACTTGTGCTGCCAATTGTTTACTCAGCCCCAGCTCATCACAGTTGGCTATTGCTTGACAGATACGCTCGCATGTTGCTGTGGGAGTGTCTTCGATCTCCATCATAATGGCTGAATGGTTATGTAAATATACGCATGTAGGTATTATATGAGCGTGCAAAGGCTCAGAAATACCACTGGTTGTCGGGGCTTTGCTCGATGTGGATGTTGATACAGCAACAGCATTTAATTCTATAAAGGCACAGCTATATTGACCTTTGAGGTACTTTTGTGATGAAACAAATTTGATTGAAGAAAAACTGCACCTAATGTCTCACCATTTGTATGTTTATCTTCCGAATTGATAACTTTATCATCTGTATTCAACTGGGTTTTTTCTTTGTCCCACTCCGACTGCTTTATCGGATATTTCCCCTGCTCTCCGAATCCACCTTCCGACAAATTTGAGTAACTTGCAGTCAACTGTGGGAGTCTTTGGGATACACAGTATAGGGCACCCTGCCCTGATAAGTCTTCAGTTTGAGAATAGTCGTCATGTGTACGGCTGAAAACATCAATAAAATACAATCCCTAGCTGCAATTGACATTCTTACCTATAAGGTTCAACCAAATAATCTGCGTTTTGGGTAGTGTAAGTCCTAGTCCGATTAAACTCCACTGGTATAACTGTAACGTTGTAATTACTGGTTTGAATCACGATTTGTTGCGTTTCATTTTTGGCAGATTTAGCTTCCTCCATCCCAAGACGTTTTTCCCAAGGGTTACTAATACCACAACAAATCTCTCTTCATGTTTTATGGAAAGGCTGAAGGTCTACAAGTCACCCACCTACAATAGATGCCTTACATGGTTGAGTGAAATTGAATGGTGAATGCAGATTAGATGAATGTTTTCATTAAATTGATGATCGAACGTGATTATCCGTATTTGGTTTGCAGGAATCAAGGTTTTCTTGTTTTTAATATAGCTTTTATATCATTCCAAATCTTTTCACAGATCGTGGTGGTCTACGGATGTTCTGCAGGAATATTATTCTCAAAATTCGAATTAGAAAATTCAAATCGATGAAATGTCCGAAAAGAGAAGTAAAATAGTGTTTTCTCTTTCTACCAAATGGGGGAGCGAGGCGAAGAGACATGGACATTATATTACTCATTAATGATTATTAGGAATAGCTCAATTATTGAATTAAAGAATGGACACATAAAATTCCTCAGTTCTATTTCTATATCTTGATATTGTGAAAAATATACATTCATACATTCTGCAGAACTCGTATTCGCAATCAGCGCAAAGGGTGCGACATCTATAATCATTTCATTGAACTGATGTAGAGTATATCCAGGTCTTTCTTGCCCCAAAGTCCGATTGATCCGATTCATATACATGCGTGCCCATGTAGGGTTTTTGAAGCACGTGCATCTTACACGCAAGACGTGAAAATGTCATTAATCAAATCCATTCAATTCTTCTCCTCAAACAAAATACCCAAGACTAGACCGACGCTAGTGGAGTAGAAATGACCGCAATCGTGTCGAGTTGAACAACATGCTACCCAGAATTTTTTTCACATAACTTGTCCAACTCGACATCAACAGCATATATACGAAATATCCAAAGATTGAGTTATAGTTTTTTCTCCTAGTAGTGGGACCGAGGACTATTAGCAGTCAGCCAGCTGAGCCTTTGAACATTGAAAAATGTTTGTTTCAGAATAAGTTAACTTGAAATGGCTGCAGAAATCAAAAGTTCAATTAGTAATAATGACATTGCTTGCTATCTACTACGCGTATTTGCTCTTTGCTCGGTGTTTCAATGTTGTAGATATGCGTACTCGCATATATAAAACGCACATAATACACGTTCTTTAATTTTGAGTTCTGTGTTTATTCTGTAATTTGTGGTGTTCTGTTATTCTGTGCTAGCACGTGTCTGAACCTTGAATTATCTACTGTCTTTTGTCTACTTTCCATAGAGAAGAGGAAAAGTAGGTATCAAATCAAGGTTATGGAAATCAAAACACTCTAAAATAATTAATTTCATAATTATAATAGATGACTAATAATTTTGATAAATGTTTATCTTCCATCAGTTACGTTTTCTATTATTCACAAAGAACTTTTCACGTTCTTTATCTTTATATTGAAAGAAAAAAATGTTGGCAATTAAATATCCAGACGATGTGAAAAAATATGACGATAAAAACAAATCAAGGTAATTTTTTTGGTATTTTTTATATGCACTAGTTCTTTCACATTTTTGTGCAAAAAGTTTTACAAAATAGAAGTTTTTCGACATCGAGAAAAATATACAGTTTTGATAGTATCATTTTCTCTTTCTGAAACTATTTCCTCGTTTTTATTTTGGTTATGGTATTCAAGTAGTTATAAGTTATAACAATGATCAGTTTGCTGAATCCTTTGAGTGACCTATCGATTATTACAGTATTAGGTTTCACCTTATTTTACAATATTTATGTGAATTGCAGCTGGCTGAACACTGAATGGTTATCATGGAATAAATTCTCAGAGAGTATGCTCAGAACATTGGAAAAGAAGATATTACAGGGTAAGTGTGCTGTAATTACTAAATTGGCTTCAATATGGTGAATTTTGTATTTTATAGTATGCAAGACACCACATCGAGGTTGGTATGTGGACATTGGACCCCTTGTAGGACCCGCTGATAAAATATGGACGATATCGATGAACACAGAGTCTCCAAAGACGCCGCTGGTTCTTCTCCATGGCATCGGGGCTGGTGTGGCCACATGGTGCTTGAATTTAGATTCATTTGCTGAAAAGAGACCTGTATATGCTATAGACTTATTAGGTAAGTTTGAAGTTGAAGAAAGCTGTTGAATAATAAATAATCTAAAAGAGAAATGTCCTAAGATGATATGCTTCGAACTCTTTTTGATTCGTATGATTAAAATGAGTTCTACTGCTTCATGGCAGGAAAGTTGAATGAAAGTGTAAGCCTGTAGTCCATAAGGTCTTTGGAAATGGCTAGAAATATTTTGAATACATGGAAATCTAGTTTTATGCCACAGAAACACCATAGAATTATCCTTAATTATTCACAAACATTAAAAACGTGGATATGGATGAAATTCTTGTTGAGAACGTGCTAAAAATATCAGTAATTGGTATAAATATTTCATTTGAGGGGCCTAGTTCCAAAGTGTGCAATCTCCAATTTTTATTTAAAATGAGGAAGATGGATGAATTCAAATAAACTGTCATTTCGTACCAAAACAATCAATCGCCAATCTATTATTGATGTAGAAAATCAAGCTTAGGTCCATAACGTACAATCTCCAATAATAATTGAGGTCCAAACCATACAAACTCCAAACTCGTCAATTAAAACAAAACGTACAATATCCAATGAATATTAAGACATTTTCAAGAGTGATTTTTTCAAAATAAGCCTTATTTCTTTCGCGCTAAAATCAACTGTTTAGAGTATTGTCTCAACAGGTTATAACTAGAAATGAAACGTTTTTTGTCTGATTCCGATTCAACCGGTTAGTTTCATGGATTGCAGAGTGTGGTGTACATAATATCCAAATATTTTTATGAAAGTAATTAATTAATTAAGTTGCCAGGACAGTGGCATTTTGCTTTTTCGAAAGTGAAAAAGATGGTACTCATTCAAAATTCCAATTGGGTAGTAATAGTCCGGGGAGAAAGTAATTATAGATCAGATCTAGGGAATGGAAAACCCATTACAAAAAAAAGGTAAAAGCATCCCTAATATGGATCCAACCATAATCACCAAGTAGAATGCAGTAACCGAAAACAAGAAAGTTTATGTCAAAAATCTTCTCCTTTCACACACATTATGGAAGAGTGACCCTAGATTAACATTTTACAAATTTGTACTGGAAGGAGAAGACCAACCAGAAGATACTGAGGATGGTGAGACCACGGTACTATGCGAAGCAAGGGAAGAAGAGTGTGGTTTGACAGTTTAAATTTTTGCATTTTACCCAGTAAATTCATTACAATTTTTGAGGAAGAATTCAAAAGCATTCTTGTTTACGTTAGATATCTAAGTCTGAATTTCTGTTGTTAATTGGTTCAAAATAAAAATATTTTTTCGAATTCGAAAACGGTATTTCATTTCCAAAGTGAACATTCTCCATTACAAAATTTCGTAACATACAATCTCCATAACTTTTTTGTGAATAATTTTGGAAAAAAATACATTTTTTTGTCTGGGACTTCTTGAATTATCTATGGGTAATGATTACTTCATAAAATAATATTCAAATTTCAAAAATAATGGACCACCTTCAATTGCGAGGTTTTTCCTGTTTTCTGGAAATTTGTATAAACTGGAGATTGTACACTTTGGAACTAGGCCCCTCATTTCAGAGTGACACATTCCCCAACTTCTCGTCTGCTTCCAATGTAATTCCTCTGCCCAATGTTTCTCATTCTAACCCTAGCAAATTCAGAAAATATTGTAAAACAAGAATGAATGCATTTATCTGTGATCTATCAAAAGCTCTCAACTGTGAAGACCATGTAACATTGTTGAAAAGGCTCTAAGTTTTTAGCTTCAGGAAAAAAGTCTGAGCTGGTTTAAATAATATTCAGCTGGTAGCTGGTCAAAAACATTCAAAATAACATCACACTTACATCAAACAAATGTGAATTTTGGAGTTCCTCAAGGATCTGTATTAGGCCCATTACTGTCTCTTTTATATGTTGATGTTATTAATTCCCTTGATTTGACTGGAAAACACTTGGATAACTTAACCATTACAAGACATAAAAAATATTACAATAAATTAAGGATTGGTGTGATGATATCACTAGGAATCGCACGTAAAGGTAAGACCTCGTTAATCCTTAGCTCGCACAAGTTTAGACTTCTGAGGGCTGGCGTTCGTAGGGGGATATCAGTTGGTAAACGGAAAAAACAATTTTTAAATAAAAACAATAAAAAAAAATTCATTCAGTTTTTAAAAACGAATTTTGTATCTTGTCTCAGATTTTAGACAACATATTGAATAACAGGATTAAAAAAAGATTGTACAAAATTTTTAGGTCTCTTACATAAATTTAAATTTATAAAAAATTATTTGGATGTTACCCAGTATGGGTTATTGCAAGATAATTGGTATTTTTGCCAGCCAAAATGGCGTACAAGGTGTGGTATTCCAATTTGGGGGAATTTAATGATGACTTGCTGGATTCGATTAATGTCATACAAAAACGAACTGTTAGAAATGTATACTAAGCTCACCCTAGAGATTTTTGTAGAGAGCTTTTTAGAATACAGAAAATACTTGCCAGCCCACCTTCTCAAAATTAAAAAAAATGTTCATCAATAAAATTCAACTCGCCTATCTACTTACATCATTATCATCAAGTTTGTGAAGAATCAGTACCTTTCTGACAAAATTCCTAGATAATTCAGTTGCTGTAGCAGCTATAATAATAGTTAAGACAAAATATTCGTCGCTAAGTATATTTTCCTAAATATTTCGACAACGGATCGATCAATTAAAAAAAAAGAAACGCCGACCTGTAAAGGCATTACTCGGTACCCCTTCTCATTTAAGATTTTGATGTTGGTAGCTCCCCCTCGCAGGGGATGAAAGGGGGCGCGTTCATTTGCTGATGAAAACTTGTCCCCTTCGATATATTTGTTGACGTGTCTCGGGATTTTTGGAAAAAATACACACATTTCGAGAAAATTAGTGTGGTAAGTCCTGAAATGAACACCCTGTATATTTCGGCAACGGTTGATTAAAATGTCTGCAAGAAGCTCAGAAATTTACACTCTTATGTGCCATTAAAAAACACATTCATTTTACGCACTTATTACAAAAATAACTATTTTCTACTAAATTACTACTACCATAAAAATTGCACTGTATCGAACACTGGATTCAAAATTTGAGACCTAAATGACCCTCAGGCCATCTTCACTCGAATATTGTGACATACCCTCAGAACTTATCACTGCTCCAATGATATTTCCGGGGTTTGGGAATCCATAGGCGGCTTATAATTAGATCCGTGATTTTAACAAAAGCATTTTCATCAGATCTGAGATTGGTCATTCGAATTACAGGTTGTGGGAGATCTTCCCGGCCGGAATTTAGCACTGACAGCATCGAGGCCGAGTACCAGATGGTGAGGTCGATAGAAGAATGGCGCAAAGAGATGAAACTGGAGGAATTCATCATTCTCGGTCACAGTTTCGGTGGATTTTTGGCAGCTTCCTATTCGATATTCTACCCGCACAGAGTGAAGCATCTGATTTTGGCCGATCCTTGGGGTTTCTCTGAAAAACCGCCCGAGGTTGATGACGACCCGTTGTGGCTCAAAACCATTTCGTATGTTTTAAGACCGATGAACCCTCTGGCGCCGATGAGGGTCGCCGGACGTTTCGGTTAGTAGAGGGATTTGTAATTGAGAAGTCTGAAGAGTTTTGTATTCTTTATTGTTTTTTTTTTCAGCACCTTGGCTCATCAAGAAATTAAGGTCGGACGTTTGGAGTAAATATACAGATGCCGTGAAAGACCCTTATCTGATGCCACAGTACATATATCAGTGCAATTCTCAATACGCAAGGTAGGGAATTATAGCAAAAATTCCGTGAACATTTTTGTTTCTGTCTTATTTTGATAATATTCAATTAAGATATGAAATATCCGAAAAATATTTGGAAATTTGGCAAATGTGGACATAAGCCCGAGCTCAATGAAATTTGCACAGTACGTGTAACATCATAAAATTATACCAATAGAAATTTTTCCGCGGAAACGTCTGTGGGTCGTTTTTTTGGGCGAAATGTTCCTCAGTTCACTAATATTCCCTGATAGAAGACTATTCATGGAGTTATTTATTTGATAATCCAAATACCTGGTTATTAACTATAAACATCAAAAATTCTCATAAGAATAAAGGAAAAAGTTGAGGGCTCGGAACACTTCAATGACGGAAACATTATTAGTTACTATATGGGTCTATAGATGGCACAAGTGACACAAAACCTTAATTATATTTTGAACTACAACCAACATATTTGACAAACAAAATGACAGCCCTCGTCAATCAAAGCATTCTTGTTTCGATCGGATGTATTTAATGCGACGTTGCCAACTTTGATAGAAAAAGGTTAATGTATGCTTTCCGGTCAGCAAGGTAGAGGTAAGTTTATCGGCAGGTTGTGTGCGAGCGCAGCGAGAATCTGCTTTGATTTCAATTTTTTATACCAATTGGTGATCGGATTACCAGCAGTAAGCGATATGTAATTAGGACTATGCCCTTAGGAGACGAAACTACGCGAGTTGCGTATTTTTGTTTTAAGGCCGAGCCCGATATACTCACCTTTACGTTGCTTACCGGCGAAACCTGAACATTCCCATTCTCGTTGCCAGCATTGCACAAATAAAAAATACCAGATATTCAGTGTTCTACAATGAAATTCGAATTATTGTTTACGTTTAGAAGAAAAGTGATTTTTTTGAAAAAATTATAGTTTTTTCCACTAAAAAGTGCTGAAACGAAATAAATAAGGGCGCATGTGGTGTTTTGATCGAAAGTAAAACAAATATTGTGAATTGTCAACTGTCGACTGATTAGATTTCGTTTAGATTTTTTTAAGACAAAACAAATGAAATCGTGGTCTGTTTCTGTAATTGGATCCAGAGATGGCGCCCCGTTCTCATGTCAATATTCCAGGGATATAATGATTGCGATTGTTGTTGATTGAAATTGACGGAATGTCAATAAACTTTTTGAATATCATTCTAAATTAAGTAATATAGTCTCCATACTCGAAGTGGAAGACCAAACTTTTTGGAAAAATAACATCACACAAATTGTGTTATTTTCCTAAATACCGTTTGATAGTCAAAAAGTGTGGCAGTTGTGAAAGTCCGTGAAAAGTAAAAAAAATCACCACTCCTACTGAAATCTATTAATTTTGCATATATCATCAAGTTTGTTTAGGTTGTAAAAATGTAGTCTTTCACGGCTGGCGTCAATGTTTTGGTTGGTTTCCGGGTTTTGCCGTGGTTTCTTTGGTTTAAATCTCCAAACGTTTCGACTGCAACTGTGGCAGATATCTTCACCCGCTATTACAGAAAGTGCGCGAAAAAACATCACTATAAATAACATGGCAAACTCGAATGCTTCAGTTTCAGTTGATACGTCTAGAAGAGTACTTCGTCCACGCCACTGAAGATGGCTGCCGCAGTTGCAGTCGAAACGTTTGGAGATTTAAACCAAAGAAGACCACGGCAAAACCCGGATACCAACCAAAACCTTGTTTGGGTTGTCATTTTTACCATTTGTTTTCGTAAAATATTTTCAGAGTGGTTAGATAGTCCAAAAAAATTTAATTTTCTGTCAAAAAAAAAATACACGAAAAAAAGAAACATCTTCACTATTACATGACATTAACAGTTTTTAAAATAGCGAAAAACTCTGATACAATTGCACAGATTTTACGCACAATAATGAAACATAATTTCCAATCCAGTTTTTGTTGTATGTTTCATGCAGATGTTCCGTAACTGCTTGCCCTCAGGTTGTGTGGTGGAGCACTATATTCGTTTTTCGTACGAAATCTGTCGAAAGCAGTTCAAATATATATCGTGGCGGCAAATTTCGACTGATGGTACGAATAAATTCAAGAAGTTGAAATAAAGTCAACATGTCCGAAATTTTAAGGGGAAACAGTGATCAGTGCGGTTATATTTGTTTGTTTCCAGGCATATTAAAAATTTCAATGTTAAATATGGAGAGCAATCTCATGATTATAAATATAAGTATAAGAACAACCGTAATATTTTATATTCTACTGATTTTGTTAACGAATTGGAATTTTGAATTGAAGAAAAAAAGAAAAAGGGCTCCCGAACGTTTTTGGGTGAGACCTATTTTCAAACTACGAAAATTACAGCTCAATTAACTAGCTGAGGAATTTACTACAGAAAATGGACGGTTAATTAGGGGGTTGACGTTGAATATTTCATTTAATCCGTGAAGGCATTTCGCACAAATGAAAACCGCTCAAAACATCATTCGTACGAAAAAGTGACATTTCCTTCAAATTTCCTACGAAAAACCGAAAATTCGGTTGCATGAAAACTTAGCTTTAATCGTAATAAAATGCTCTTTTTTTTAACTCGACGAGCCACCATGTTGCTTTTTGAAAAGAAGTAATAAAAATTTAAGAATTCAACTTCACATTGCTGAACCATTTTGGCCGAAAACAGTAAAGTTTTATTTTTCCAAACATTTTAGAACTGAAATTAGGTATTTGAACGTATAATGAAAAAAAATAAAAAAAAAAACTAAATGGATACAAGAAGTAACAAATGATACATGGTTGTATTCTAAATGTCATATACTGAAAATATATTACGTGTCCCATTTAAAAATCGAGAGTTTTTATTACTTCCGGTGAATCCGGAATTTTCATGAAGTTGAGATACTTGCCAAAAAATGCAGTATTATGCATTAAACAGATCCTCCAAATTTCATTCCGTTTTCTCCGAAAACAAATGAGTTATAGGCGAACCATGCATATCCCGTGGACTCCCGGTATTTTTACAGTATTTGTTTGTTTAATAAAAACAATTGTAGTTACTTCACTTATTCCTTCTTATTTGAAGATTAAACTCTTTATTTTTGTGTTTGGTATCTAGTTTTCATTTTCAGTTGAATGTTTGACTAACGTAAATTTTGATTTCCAATTATTTGGAATAAAAGTTTTTCAACACACCACTTATGATTATATTGCAGTGGGGAAAGTGCGTTCCACGCCATGATGTCTGGATACGGATGGGCAAAAAATCCAATAGTCAAACGAATCGACCAGCTGAAAGAAGATATTCCAATCACTTTGGTATATGGATCGCGGTCTTGGGTAGACAACTCTGCAGGAAAAATCATCCAAGATAAGAGGATCAATTCTTATTTCAAATTACAGGTAAGGAGGTTGTTACACTGTATTGTTAACATCAAATAATTGAAATATATTTTATTCGTGATTCTTGTTAAACGAACTGAAAAGCGTGTGAAATTTCAAGATTGAAACACGCATTTTGAAAGTTGTTGCTGAGTAACTTAAGTCAAGTTATCAGTTTTCATCATCATTATTATTATACAGGGTCTTGCAACAAGAGCAGAAGGGCATATCGGCATTATGGTAATAGATAGATGGTTGATTTTATCAACGAAATGATACTATTTTCTGAGCTGTACAAAATGAAGATGATGATACTAACACAGGGTGTTCAGTTCTTTCAAGGCGGGTCCCAACTTTTTTTTTCCGCAACTTGTATTTTCTTTCAGTTTTTTTGTTTCTACATGAGAAATACATAAGGTACTTTATACAAATCTTTTTCGAAAATGACTGTTTTCAAGACTTTTAACATGACAGCTTTTTTTCCTAAATTCGTCACTCAAAATATTTAAAATCATAAAGTTGTGCCAAGTCCCATTAAAATTCATTTTTGGTCAAATATTTACGTCGGTGGCTCTCTCAAACGATATATCTAAAGTCGACCTGTGATATACAGGGTGCGAAAAACAGCGTACTACACATTGTAAATAAAAAGGTGCAAATTCTTCCTGATACCAAATGCAACGCCCTGTATATTATCGATCCATAAGAATGGCCAACAAAGGCTCTACAAATTGTACCTTGCGGACGTGTTCTGACGTGTTGTCTTTTATCAATCAACGAGAATATCTCTAATTGTAAGTTCTTCATCATGTTTTTTCAGGTGTGATTTTCATTTTACTTTCAAGTTTGACATTAAAAAGAATCCTCTATTTTCTTTGTCCAAATTGAATAGTAGGTAGGAGACGTAAACGTTTTGAAAACGCAGTTTGAGAACAACACTCATATCATATATTTGTTTCAAGAGTCCTTTATATTCGTTTTATGGAGTCGTACCGTATTTTCCTATAATTTCCTCTTCTTCTTTGTTTCCTCATTATATCTTCTATTCTGTCCTTTGTCTAGTCGTCTTGTTTCCTATTTTTTATTTTTCTCCTTTTTTGTCCCTTATTTAGTATTTTATTTCAATTTTTTTCTAGTTTCCACTTCTTTTCTTCCACTTCTCTCATCCTCCTTTTCACTTTCCTCTTTCCTTCTCTTCATCTTTTCTCACACCCTATTTTCGTTTATGTTTAGGTAGCCATGGCATTCGTCAAGTTTTGATGAGTCATATCAATCATTCCCTCTTCGTATTGACTTGTTTTTGTTAATTCATTCCCCAGTTTCAAACTTTTGCTTTGTATGGAACTGTTGAAGTGAAGAATTCATCTGAAGAGGTGGTCGATCTTGAAGGGATATCATATTTTTTCCGCGACTTTCAACCCATTAATGCGACGAACTCATATATCTGTGGGGCGCCGTTAGTGTCAAAAGTAGTTGTTCTCATATATTTTATTTTTACTCAAATATATTTGTTGATGACCATATATTTATTAGTTGACACCAATATATATTGAAACTGAACAAATATTTCCATTTTAGCGTTCATTCATTCATAAATATATCGTCAAAGCATATTAGAAGTGAAGAAAAATGAGCTTTTGAGTACCACCACTAGATGGCGCCATGTAACCGATTCATGCCATTTCTTCGCAACGCGTCCGCTATGTTGAAAATAATCGAAAGATTGTTCGAGTTTTCATCATTGCATATCTTCAAAAAGTATGAATGCAATGCCTATCAACATAACAGGTTGGCAAAACAAATTATATTCCAAAACATGATGTGAGCGCCACCTAGTGGTGGTAATCAAAAGCTCGTTTTATATATGGATTGTTAACAAGTAATAAATATATTGCTCTTCACTGCTAATATGCATTGACGATATATTTATGAATGAATGAACGCTAAAATGGAAATATTTGTTCAGTTTCAATATATATTGGTGTCAACTAATAAATATATGAGAACGACTACTTTTGACACTAACGGCGCCCCATATATATCTATTAACTACGAATATGGGTAACACACCATACGACGATATGTAATCAAATTGAAGCCAAAAAACTATCTTTTTCCTTTTCTCGCATGGGCGCTGAGAAACTACTGCGCATGCCGAATTCTGAAACATGACGAATATCATACATTTTTAAGATTGTGCTTATTTTGACATTTTGATAATTTCAACCGTACCATATTTGCAATGAACTTTTATTTTCCTATGATGTGGATTAAATGAAGTGAGAATTATGCAATAAAACTCCGTGTCATTTAAAAATCGATTCATTGATTCATTTGTAACTCTATACAGGCCGTTACTTTTATCATGTGGTAACATTGCTATATTCAAAACCGTAATAGATACAAAGGCGATTAAATGGGAAAAAAGGTAACTATTATGGTGAGCAGTAAATTGGTCATAGAAAATTTACGGGGATTCTCGCACTTCCCAACTTATACAGGGAAAACTGAAAATGCTGTTTTCGTATTTTTACGAATAGAATTGTTGTTTCAGAAAATATAAAAAAATGAAAAAGCAAAGTTTTATTGTATTAAAAATGTACTAAAACTACATAACGATACATTTTTGATCAAACGTTTCGTGTCAACACCGCCATCATCAACTATTTTAAAATGTCAAGTGTGATATACCACTGAATTGTGATTTCATCGCTTTATCAATATTTGTGATGAAATAGACAGGTCCGTATTTGAAAATAATAGTTGATGGTGACCGTGTTGACACAAAACGTTTAATTAAAAATTTATCATTACGTAGTTCTAGTACATTTTGAATACAATAAAACTTTCCTCTTTCATTTTTTATATTTTCTGAAATAACCATTTTATTTAAAAACAAAATTTGATTATAAAAATAATCCAGCCTTTCGCAAATTTTCCTATACAATAGGATTGTCGGCAAACGTCGAACAGAAATAATTCAACAGCCCCATACGACCGCCGAATCACGTCACCGATTGGAAATCAATTACATATTGTTGCCGAGTCTGTACTGATGAGCGAGTTGAATCGCGAAATCGGTCTTTTTCGATTGCCAGTTGGTGGTTGTTACAGGAAGATTGCAAAGTATATCCTTGTAGGAAAACTTTGCCAGGCGTTGGATAGACGTGATTCGGCGGTCGTATGGGGCTGTTGAATTATTTCGGTTCGACGTTTGCCGACAATCCTATTGTATAGGAAAATTTGCGAAAGGCTGGATTATTTTTATAATCAAATTTAGTTTTGAAATTTATGGCCTTTCGTCAAGTACTCTAGTTCCACATGAGAAATATTTAAATATTTTTCATGGTGTAAATTTAGAACCATTTTATTCGTAAAAAACCGAAAACAGCATTTTTAGTTTTCCCTGTATAAGTCGGGAAGGGCGAGAGTCCCCGTAGATTTTCTCTGACCAATGTACTGCTCACCACAATAGTTACATTTTTTCCCATTTAATCGTCTTTGTATCCATTACGGTTTAGAATATAGCAATGTTACCACATAATTATAATAATAATAATAATTTATTTGTTACCAAATACAGGACAATAACTCAATTACAGAAGCAGTAATTTAATTATTAACATTACATGATAAAAGAAACGGCCTGTATAGCATGTCTGTTCATTTTAACTGATACCAGAGTTTCATCAATCAATTTTCTGCCAAAAGCGGATAAAAACTCATTAATCTTTATAATTGAGGATATGTGGATTGACTATGTGACGGACAGTTGTTTGAAACGATAAATCCCGTTCCATATCGGCCTCATGACCGCCGAGAAAAATAGTTTGGTGGTAGTGATTAGTGATGTATTTTTGTCTCCTAACTACATACCCGAAGTAACGCGTCGATCTTAAATCTTTCAGGCATGAATCTAGAAATTTTCAAAACTGGGTCATTTTCTCAGGAATAAAACCCTATAAACTCTGTAACCAGATACGGATACCAGAACAAGACGTTATGTTGAGATATGCTTCTCCTCAAATCTGCTCATATCTTCGATAATTGTTGGTGCCGCACCATGCACGCTGGAAACAGTTGAAAATACAAAATCGTGTGTTTGAATAGGAATCTCCTGGCGCAAGCGCATTAATTCAGCAGCGTCCAATTCGAGGTCGATGCTCATTTGTTTCGGCATCACATAGGCTGTGTTTATTATCCAGAATCGTAGTTGATAGATATATGGACGGACTTCGCAAAAATGGTCAAGTCACAAACAGTTCTAAGCAGTCACATAATCAAACACAGGAAGTCAGATCGTCTGAAACAACAGATGATAGGTGTCCTACTACTTTGAGTAGTTGTCGAGCCGTCCTTAGCCATGCAAAAAGGGTGGTAGTTCTAATTGATATGCATTGAAAAATTAAAATTTCAAGACCTACTTCGAATTTTTTTCAAAGTCAAATTTTTGGATATATTAAAAGGCTATACGGTTATACGGCTATACGGCTAAACGGTATTTTCTTGAAAATAAGATCCCACTATCAAAGACGACGATACGCCTTATTGCTATTTCAATTATTGGAAATGCTCTCAATGATTCTTTTGATTCTTGAAATAATTAGTCCTGCGGCAGTTTTTCGGGCGCCTCTCAAACTTTTTTTTTCTAGGCTGTTTCAGGGGCAGGTCATCACATTTTTTCCGAAAAACCGGATCAATTCAACCAGATGGTTCAAGTCGCCTGCGATTACACCGACTCTCGTGCGAATCCCAAATATCTAGCTATCATGTCCGCGGACGAGCCTGAATATGAATAGCTGGAATGTGATGAGAGACAATGAGTGCTAGACAATTATTGTCTAGCCGATTCGTGGTATTTCAGGTGGAGTTTCAATTGTACCTTGTTCTGTTTTGAGTTTGTTATTTCTACACTGCAGTCCATCACTATAAATGAAGGGTTCAACCACGGGCAGTGAATTATCAATACAGGGCAATTCAAATTCGACCCCCACCATTGGGATCTCCTAAACTACAGGAGATACGTCGAAGCGTAAATTGGGGCAAAGTTGCGTATTCTGGTGCTTAACAAAATACTGTTTTGAAAATTGGAAAAATTCCGCGTATTTCCGGAAATATCGGGAAAAAACTGAAAATCGGGATTTTCGTTTTTTTTTTTTTTCTATCGTTATTTGACAACATAGCTCAAAACCAAAAGTACATTTTCATTGATACTTTTTTTCAGCTACACGTTTTCATGTTCAGATTTACTATCCGACGTTTCGTCTTCTGGCATTCATCATCAACTTTTATTTCTGTTATGGGTGCCATATTGTTTTTTTTATACAGAAAAATAGTGATTCTCATTCTGATTTCATTGATGTATAATTTGTTATGATTTGCACTTCTGAAACCACAGATATTAAAAAAAACAACTTCATCTAAGATGGTCATGACTCCATCGAAAAATTTTGTTTAATAAACGCTAGTTGTCAGAACTCATTAAACATCATAAGTTTGCACAAATACTTCAGTCGAAATGTCCTCATTCTCAAATGAAGAAAAACGAGATATGTTGAAACTTTATTATGAATTTGATAGGAATAGTTCGAAAACAACACAAATTTATTTTCAGTTATATCCGGAATTTTGGGCAAACACTTGGCTGAGTACGGTGCGTTTCAAAAAACAAGAATGAAATCATGAGCTTGTAAAAAATGCACAAAAAGTATTACAACAAGTGTTCGAAATGATGGCCTTCCTCTTGAATACATAACCGAGCTCGTCGTCTCAAATTAAGAACAGCCCTAACAATATCCCTTCTTCTGATAGACCTGAATTGCGTGATGATATTGTCTCTAAGTTCATCTACTGTGTCATATTCTTGCTCTCCATAGATTCTGTTCTTCAAAGTGCCCCACAAGAAAGTATCCAAAACTGTAAGGTCAGGTGACCTTGCCGGCCACCTCACTGGTGAAAATTTCCTAACCACCTATTAGGAAATGTTTGGTGTAAATATTCGCAAACTGCTCTTTTATTGTGTGGAGGAGCCCCGTCATGCTGAAACCAGCAGCTGTTATAATTAACAAGGGGAAACGTATCAATATATTCTTCGAATTCGTTTCTTAAGAACCGATGATAGGTTTCCCCGTTCAAAATATTAGAGAAGAAATGAGGTCCAAGTATTCGGTCGGTTCTAGCCCACACATTCAAACGAAACCGAACTTGTGATCTGACTTCTCTGAAGTGTCGTGGATTATTTTCACTCCAAATGTGCTCATTATTTCTATTAAAAACACCACAGTTCGAAAAAGTACTTTCGTCTGTCCAAATAATGTTTTTCAAGAAGTTTGTAGAGTCTCCCCTATTCGAGAGCCAGCTACAAAATTCCATCCTTCTCTCAGGATTACCTGGATGTAATTTTTGTGAAATATGTATCTTATAACATTTCAAACCACTTTTTTGAATTCCCTCCAAACGTTTGTCTGTGGCACATCCATTTCTGCCGAGACTTGATGTGTTGATTTGAAAGGATCTGCATTTATCTAAAAAAGTACAAAAAATAATTATACTTCTTCGAATATGGAATGAATAATTATTTTACCTCGGCTAATAAGTTACGTCTAATATTTTGTTCCATTCTGCTTCCATATTTCATTCTTGGTTTTTGAAACGCACCGTACTCAGCCAAGTGTTTGTCCAAAATTCCGAATAATGTTCAATCCGGCTGTTGTCTTTCCGGAGAATTCAAAATATATTTGTGTTGTTTCCGTACTATTTCTATCAAATTCATAATAAAGTTTCAACATATCTCGTTTTTCATCATTTGAGAATGAGGACATTCGAATATCGACTGAAGTATTTGTGCAAACTTATGATGTTTAATGAGTTCTGACAACTAGTGTTTATTAAACAAAATTTTTCGATGGAGTCATGACCATCTCAGATGAAGTTGTTTTTTTTTAATATATGTGGTTTCAGAAGTGCAAATCACAACAAATTATACATCAATGAAATCAGAATGAGAATCACTATTTTTCTGTATAAATAAACAATATGGCGCCCATAACAAAAATAAAAGTTGATGATGAATGCCAGAAGACGAAACGTCGGATAGTAAATCTGAACATGAAAACGTGTAGCTGAAAAAAAGTATCAATGAAAATGTACTTTTGGTTTTGAGCTATGTTGTCAAATAACGATAGAAAAAAATAAAAACAAAAATCCCGATTCTCAGTTTTTTCCCGATATTTCCGGAAATACTCGGAATTTTCCAAGTTTCAAAACAGTATTTTGTTAAGCACCAGAATACGCAACTTTGCCCCAATTTAAGCTTAGACGTATCTCCTGTAGTTTAGGAGATTCCAATGGTGGGGGTCGAATTTGAAATGCCCTGTAGAGTGGGCCAAATTGGACACTTTTAAACGGAAAGTCCTGTTTTCAAACTAGATGGAATGAAACTTGATGTCGAAAACCGCGTATCGTTATCTATCATCGTTTTGGAATTACAGCATGATTTTCGAAAATGTGCATTTCCTAAAAGTTGCTCTAACTATTTTTCTGTCAATTTCTTGTTTCTATGTAAACATTTCCGGATCAACTTTTTACGCAGAATTCATTGGTGTAAGTAACTTATTTCTTCAAATATGATATCCATACATGATGGCAACATATTTTTTGTAAACAATACACCCTGTATATTCCTGCAAATTTCAATTGAGCTCAAAATTACCTTTCTTAAAATGTAGCTCACTTGATGTTTTGAGATACAGAGCGTTTTGGGTTTTTCATGTAGACTCTAAAACGCACACGTTGAACGAGTAGGCTTTGGAAGACGCGGCGATAAAACAAAGAAATTGTTCAGTAGTAGCAAATGTTGAGACAGCTTTTCACGGCAGTAATTCAAACTCAAAGTTTCAATAAAACTGAAAACAATTTATACTACAGTGCTCAAAAATAGAAACGGGACACTTAGCCGCGTTTTATTGGCGCCATTCTGATACCGATTTGGGAATGAATTGTCAATTATCTGTCAGTTCTGTCATTTTTATCATTGTATTCGTGTCGTATGTCAATTGATTCCATCAAACCAGTATCGGAACGAGGTCCAATAAAACGCAGCTTTAGAAATTTAGTTCGAACTTGAGCAGTTGGTACTTTTGATTGGCTGAACCGATTTGAATGTTCCTTGCAGATCATGAGAGTGCGTTTCATTGGCTTCTGACTGTTTGGGTCGAATTTCGTCTATTGTCACCCTCGCAAAAATTACAGGGTGATATATTGGTTTGTGCAAATCTGACTAAAAATCATTTAACCCCCGCGTTTACGCCAAACATTTTTTTTTCATTCACAACTATTCGAACATGAAATATCATGCATTTTCATGATATTCTGAAAAAAAAAAAAATGGTATAGGTGCACTGGAATTAGAAATATCGATGTTTTAAGGAAACATCGCATGTTACACCTTTCCATTTACAAACAATTTCAGCTCTTTCATTTATGAACCGATTTGAACATACTTCATATATTCTGGATAATTTTCTGATTGGTGTTTATTTTATCGATATTCTGAAAAAACCTACAGGGTGTTATAACAACTGTAAATTCCACAAAAATCATGCTTCTTTGCATGCATGCATCTTTGACTCTCAAGAAATACACATATTTGCACAAACCAATATATCACCCTGTAACTTTTTCGAGGATGACAATAGGCAAGGTTTGACCCAAACAGTCAAAAGCCAATGAAACGGACTCTCATTATTTGCAAAGAACATTCAAATCGGTTCAGACAATCAAAAGTAACAACTCCTCAAGTTCGAACAAAATTTCTGGGTGTCCCGTTTCCATTTTTGAGCACTGTATATTGACTACTATTGAATGAAATTACAACAATAATAATAATGATAAAGAACAAATAATGAAATATATTTCAAACATGCTGTAACTCAAAAACGACGATAGATATCTATATGCGGTTTTCATTTGAGTTTGTCATAAAATGTGACCCTCAGACACAGCCATCAGTTTTCATCTTTCTAGTTGTAAATCAGGACTTTCCCTTAAAAAGTGTCCAATTTGGCCCACTCTGTACACAGGAAGTTGGTTTTAGTTGAATTACAGAGTTTTGTTAACATCACCAAAATTGGCTGGTCTTTTTTTATAACCTCTGTATATAGAATTATTTTGCTAACAATAACTTTTCGTTTTGCCTCGGTTGGCCCTGAAATAAGCACTTATAGTTCAATTATTGTTGAATAAACTGATAGTATTGACTTGTTTTGTGTTCATTGTGATTTTCACAGAGATTTTGTATGCTTACTCAAAATGTAAGAGTTATATTGTTTTGATATTTTAAACATGTTTTTAATAAGATCACTGCTGGCAGTTCTGTGATATGAATACATTTTTAAAGCGTGAAGTTTGTTTCATTTTCCTTGTTCCGCCCAAGATAGAGAGACGCAACTACTTGGTAGAGACCGGATCTCTAGCAGTCGGTTTGCAGGCAGAAGAAATCAAGTGGATCGCAACCTGTGATCACGTGAATATGTTTACCGAGCTGGTGTATACATTTTTCAAATGAATATTAGGCTTGTTGTGTTCAAGAATGAATTCCTTATTGAATGATGTTATACACATTACTTCACATACGCCTGACTTCATGCCTATCATTCCCGAAAGAGCCGTAATTTTGCAGTGAAAAACGCCCATGTCTTCTAGCATTTACCTGAAGGTAGATAGGAGCAGTTGAAACGTTGTGAAATACAATAACATCGAAATTTATTAGACCATAGAAGTCTGAAATCAGTCTAATTCTGTATGTATGTTAAAAATACAGGGTGGTCCACCGAAAGGCACTACAAGGTGGGCAAAATCCAAAAACACGTCAAGATTGTTTGTCAGTTGGACGCATTTTGACGCAAAAAGCATGGTAAAACCTACCACCCCCTAAGTAGGGGTTTCATCCCAAAAAAATTCAAATGAAGGGTGATCAAGTGATACCTCATTAGAAGGGGCTTGTCATTCCCTATATAGTGTTGCGTAGTTTTTGAAAATCGATCCATTCAGAAGATAGGTAGCGTCGAAAAATATCACTGCCATAATCATTTTTTGACATACCATTGGTTCAGTTTCCAATACTGGTTAGTATACAAAATTTATATATAGAAATTAGTACAATAGTAATAAAAGTATACAGGGTGTTGAAAATTAAGTCGGCACCATTGCCAACTACGTTATTATAAATGCTACGAATTCGGTTAAATGGGCAAACAAAAATTGACAGTCGCGTTTTCAGAATATTTCATAAAATGATATTTCTCTCAATGGAACAGCCTATATTTTTTCATGCATTTCGATTCGTTATAACATTCTCAACAATAAAGCTCGTACCACTTTCTTCCTAAAGTGGAAAATGAGCGACTTATGTGGAAATATTTATTTCTTTCACTAGTACAAAAAATTTCTTTGTTTTGGAGAATAAAACTTCATGATTGTCCAAGCACCCAATTTTGGTACTCGTACGAATGACAATATTTTGTTACTAATAGCAAAATGAGACAGTAAAAAGATAAAAAGAAAAAATTGCGCTGGGGTGTGAACTCGTGAAACCAGTAATCATCATGTTGCACCACTGAGCTATTTGGTACAAATGTACAAAACGATGATTTCCATCTTAAAGCCATTCCGCTAGCCGCATTTATTTTGTGAATTAGAATATGTCTGCTGTAATGATAACTTTGCAAAGCCGTTTTTGTATAGAACAGAAAATACTGGTTGGAAAAAATGTCTTTGATTCAATAAAACATATGAGCAATCAAGTTGCCTTGAAACTTTGTTGAAATACTATTTGTCAAATATTCTCAAGCATATCATGACAATGTCATAAATTATTGTAACTCTCAACTACTATTCCAATATTTTTCGAAATGTCGTTTTCCCATCAAGAATCATGTGATATGTTAGAATCCTACTATGTTTGCCAGAAAAATAGCGTAAGAGCACTCCAACACTACAGCAATTCGTTCACCGATCGTGAATGACCTAATCGGCGTTTTTTTGCTGTGCTTCATCGTCGATTCAGGAACAATGAAAAAGTTTTTGAGAAGAGGAGAACTAAAAAACGTTTTGTAATATCTGAAGATACAGAAATTGACGTTTCATCCTACTTTGAGGTATATCCAAATAATTCCATCGGAGATTTATCTAGAGAAATAGATCACTGTCTGGTATTCAACGAATTCTGAAGAAACATAAGATTTCTCCTTATAAGTTAAGACTAGTGCAAACACTAGGACCTGATGATCCTGAGAGACGATTGGTGTATTGTCGGTGGTTTATGAATAAATGCAGACAAGATCCAAACTTCTATAGAAATATTATATGGAGCGATGAGGCTAATTTTTCAAATCGTGGGATGTATAATAGAAATAATTTTCAATATTGGAGTATACATAATCCATTTCTAGTCCATCTCCACAATCCGCAAAGACGATTTAGTATTAATGTTTGGTGTGGTCTATTTAGAGGCAGAATTATCGGACCATTTTTCTACCATGGTTCTTTGAACGGACCCCGTTACATTAATTTATTAACAAGAGTGTTGGAAGAGTTTTTGATGAACTTGATCTGGAGGCTCGTCAGATGATCTATTTTCAGCAGGATGGAGCACCAACACATAATGTCAGTGGCATAAAAAGAATGCTGCGAGGCTGTTTTGGATACAGATGGTCCTGTTAAGTGGCCTCCTCGTTTACCAGACATGACACCTCTAGATTTTTATTTTTGGTGGATTTCTGAAAAATGAGGTGTACAAAATAAAACAATAATGTAGATGAACTGAAAAATTATATTGAAACTATAATTAATAGAATTGATGGCCGAACTGTGTTGAATGCCACAAGTAGAGTCAATAGAAGGGCCCAAATATGTGTTCAACAAGAGGGCGGCGTTTTTGAACATTTACTCGATGTTTTATAGCATTTTATCAAATCTGTTATTGAATGTTTTCTATTGATAAAACTGTCTTTATTTTCACCTTAACGAAAAAAAGTCAAATGAGATTTGTTGTTGAGGATGTTATTACGAATCGAAATGCATGAAAAAATATATAGGGTGTTCCATTGAAAGAAATATCATTTTATGAAAACGCGATTGTATTTTTTTTTTGTTTTCGGCATTTTTAGTTTGCCCATTTAACCGAATTCGTAGCATCAATAATAACGGAGTTGGCAATGGTGCCGACTTGATTTGGAACACCCTGTATACCCAAAATTTCATGCTGATTTCGAAAATATAAGATGTACCAAAAAAAGCTATAAAACGTCAAAAATTTCCTCACACCATCGAATTTTCGGGAATTTTCATTTCTAATATTTTGAAAAATCTCAAACTCTCCTCAAACCTATCTCGACAAACTGATTCCCAATTCAACCTCAAAAATTAAATTCGAAAAAAAATTTACGAAATAACTTTTGCGATTCCTACGAAAAAATTGCTCTCATCTCGTGTTAAACATATTTGTCTAATTCTATCATTATTATTATTATACTTTGTCAGTCACTTAAATCCAAATAGTTAAGAAAAATAAAAAAAAATGTGAATTATTCTCAAAAGTTCTGCACAGATTTTAACATTTGGTCTTTTTTGTCGTTTGGACCATCTAGAATTCCTCTTTTTTTCTCTTTTCATTAAAGTAAATGATTGAGAAACAAATCCTTGTGGTTCTCCTGCGCTTTCATATGCTGGATCGCGTTTAACAGCGCACGAAATTAATAATTTCAATTATTTATTTCAATTAAATTGAAACACGAAATAAAACCGGAGATCTCACCGCATCGCGCCAACCGGCAACGTCGCCCGGCACTCTTTCGGCAGAAATCATCCAACAAACCATCATCCCAATCGCCGAAATGCGCGGAGGGTGGTTTCTTTCGACGCTCCCCAACCCGCATGCGTGGAGTGAAGACGCGCCCTATAAGCGCTGGCCAAGCGAGTTCGTCGTTCCAGCACCTGTTACGTCCTTTATTGTTCGCCAGAGCTGCCAGAAGCAAGAGCTAAGCCGGCTGTGACCAGTGACAGACAGAATCGATCGTTCCGTTCATTTGTTCCCTGCTCGCGAGTGATAAGCAAAAGCAAAAATGTCCGAACAAGAAGCGGTTGCTGTACCGGCAGAAGAAAAGCCAGAAGCCGCGGCAGAGGAGAAGGAAGTCAAGGAAAACGGCACCAGCGATGCAGAACCTGTTGCGGAAAACGAGAAAGAGGTCCCGAAGGAGATGAGGGCCGTGGTTTTGACGGGATTCGGCGGACTGAAGTCCGTGAAGATCCTCAAGAAACCAGAGCCTGCCGTAAACGAAGGGGAGGTTTTGATTCGAGTCAAGGCTTGGTAAGTTTTCACATGAATCTAGTCTGTAAAACATATTGAGTGTTTTTGCCAAGTTTTTTAAACAGATAGTAAATACTTTGTTGTTTTATCGAATTCTTGAAGAAGATGCATGTATTCGTTGTAAAACTTTGCTAGATTCTTATTTATCTGTTCTGTTTCATTGTGTACCGGCATTTGCGTTTTCTTTGTGCTAATATTAAACCTACACACAATGAATGAAAGGCTCTAAAAATGTAAAGTGCCGCTGTGTTGACTGTTGTTGGATGTCACTTTTTTTGAATAACGAGAACATTAAACTTTTTGTGCTTTTCTGGTAGGTATCTGGCAATTTAATACGTTGATTCATTTAATAGTTTGGTGAAATGAGTGAACAGGGGGTGATCAGAAACATCAGATTCGCAAATGACACTTTTCAACTGAAACTTTCGTGTTTTGTTAATTCGAAAGATATTTATTTCATTATTAAGTGTATGTAAGCAAAGATAATACTTTTAAATGCTACTTATTTACTTAAACGTCTCGTAAAATTCATTGAATTGGGGAAGATTTATTTGTAATTCTTATTGGATGATTGCATCTTTTTTTGACAAGTGGTTGGTAAAACTGAATTTGCAGAGTCGAACTTAATGAAATTGCTATTTGATCACCAGTGAGTTATTGGGTCCCCAATCTTTTATTTCTTTAGGCCCGTATGTCTACAGGGTTCATGATGGATTGTCCAACTGAACCAACCTTATCAAAAACTGTATGAGGCTCTCTCGGGAGGAAAGTTCCATTACTAGTAGAAACTAGAGTCAATTCTAGCTCGAAGTGGAGTAGTATAGATGACATGGAGACTATGGAGACGTTTTCATGAACTTTCTCGCTGAAATTTAGTTAACGAATATCCACAAGCTATTTAACTTGGAACTCACGTAATTTGGTCTCCTGAACAAAAAAACTCCTAATGAAATTTTCGGCGCTCTCAAGTAATTTCGGAGATATGGGCCTATTTTTGAGTGGTGACTAGCATTTAGTAGCACAAATTCCTACAGAGAAAATAAAAAAATAAAAATTGTTCCTTCTTATCACTTGCTATTTGACCTGTTTCACACTTTTTCTTTATTGAAAACGGCACTTTTTATGAAAAAACTCGTCCTTCTCTTATGACCACATAAACAACAAATCTAGGCAAAATGGTTAGTGAATTTTACTCGTGTCAAGTTGGTTACTGGGAAAAAACATAAGTAAGTGAATAATTTCTTATTCATGTTGAAGTTCAATGGCTCGAAAAGTTGGCTATGCAAATATGCAAAGATCAATGTTCTGACATAAGTGTAGTAGTTTGTATGTAGTGAATAAATTCACTAAATGTTTTGCATAAATCTGTCGTTTTTGATGTTTTTAAAAGAAGGTTGAATTTTATTATAAAAAATGCCATATTGTCGCCATATTTTACTACGAATATTTGTCGTAAATGCAAGACCAAGGTTATTTCTAAGCATAAATTATCAGAATATCAACTGGATTATTCAATTGATGAATTTTCAGTACTTTGAAATGTTTGTCAACTAGGTAGCTTTTTAAGATCCAATCAAAAGAATTTTTGTTCCTCCCGAAGATAAAAGACGTCGAATAATATATCAGAAGATTAAAAGGGTTATTTTAGGAGATGATTCTAGAGAGAAAAAAAATTAATTTGCGGAATTAAACTGTCCAGTGTTTTTAGAGCACCCGTTAAAAGATCCCAAACATAAGCACTTGAATTTCTGGACTATCAGGGTAGTTCTATTGTCCAATGAGTGCTGAAAAAAAAAGACTGCCTCAAGTGAACTTTGTCACTTCAAACAAACTCTCCCTTCCAATGAACCTTTCTCACGTCAAATGAACCTTTTTCTCCTTGAAACGAACCTTTTCCTCCTCAATTGAACCGTTTTCTCATGCAATGAGCCCTTTCCCTACGAAACTAACCTCTTTCACCTCAAACAGACAAATTTCTCTAAAATAAACTTTTTACCCTGAAATTTTTGAGCTCGCATGACTTTTCTCTTCTAAATGAACGTTTTCTTCCACGAATGAATCTTTCTTCCTCTCAAAGAGACTTTTTCTACCCTCATATGAACTTTTTTGCCCTCTTCAAACCGTTTCCCTTTCAAATTATCGTTTTCTTCCTCAAATAAATCTTTCCCCTCAAATGATTTTTTTTTTCCTCAAATGAATATTCCCCTTTCAAATGAATTTTTCCCTCCTCTTCATTATTTCCTCAGTTGAATTTTTTTCCTCTCAAATGAATAATAAATCTTTTCTCCTTTAAATTCTCCTCAAATGAACGTTTTTGTCTCTAATGAATTTCCACCTCAAATGAAAACTTCCACACAATTTAACCTATTCCCTCGAATGAACCTTAATTTCTTCGAACTCTCCCCTTCTCAAATGAACTTTTGAGTGTACTCAAGTGAAACTTCATCCTCAATTATACCATTTTTCCATTTAATGAACCCTTTCCCTTACAAACGAACCTTTTTCACCTCAAACGAACGTTTTTCACCAAAGACGAACGTATTTCACCAAAGACGAACGTATTTCTCTCTAAAGAACTTTTTACCCTCAAATGTTTGCCCTTTTTTGAACCTTTTCCCTTAAAATGAACCTTTTTTCCTATAAGTGAACTTATTCTTTCACAAATGAATCTTTAGTTCTCTCAGATGAATATTTTCCCCTCACAAATTAATCTTTCCTCCTTAAACGAAAGTATTTCTCTCAAAAAAACTGTTTACCATTATATGGTGAACATTTTTGCCCTCGTATGAACCTTTCCTCCCTCAAATAAGCCTTTTTCTCTTCAAATGATCGTTTTTCCCCTCGAATGCATATTTTCCCCTCTCATATGAATACTTTCCTCCACAAATGAATCTTTACTCTCTCAAATGAATCTTTTCTTTCCCAAATGAATACTTATTTTTATACAAATAAACCGATTTCCTCTCAAATTAATCTTGTCCTCATTTAGAGTCTTTTTCCTCTCAAATAACTTTTTCCCCTCAAACTAGCCTATTTATCTCAGATCAGCTTTTCACTCTCAAATGGATAAGTTTGCCCTCATATGACCCCCCTTTCAAATGAATTTTTTCCCTCTAAAATAAATCCTTTCTCGTCAAATAAATCTTTTTCTCCTTAAATTAATACTTTCCTCCTCAAACGAATAAAAGAACTTTTTACCCTTATGTGAACATTTTTGCCCTCATATGTACCTTTCCCCCCCTCAAAAAGAAACTTCTCTTCCAAAATTTACATTTTTCTCCTAAAATGAATCTTTTTCCCTCTAATTAATCTTTTCCTCGTCAAATGTATATTTTCCTCCTCAAATGTATATTTTCCTCCTCAAATGTATATTTTCCTCCTCAAATGAATCTTTTCCCCCTCAAATGAATCTGTCCCCTTGTCAAAATGAATCTTTTCCATCTCGAATGAATCTTTTTTTTCTTCAGTTGAATCATTTTCTTCTCAAATTAATTTTTTTCTTCTCAAATGAATGATGAATTTTTCTCCTTTAAATTCTGTTCTCCTCAAACAAATGTTTTTGTCTCTAATGAACTTATTTCACTCATTAAACTATTTCTCGCAAATACTCTCTTTGAAAGCTAACGTGAATCATAAATCTCTGTGAAGTTTTTTATGTAACCACTTAATTTTTCTACACATATTTTGAACGTCTCGATTCTTTCATTTCTGAAAGTTTATCAGCGATTGTAGTTCATCACCACTTCTTTTTTTCGACATTTTCACTCCATCTACTAGTTGTTAGTTGATTAATTATGTGGACGTATGAATTTTTGACTTTCTTAACATTCAAGATTTATCATGAACTTTTCAACAGAGATCAAAAGTGCATACTTTTGGCCAGTTAACTTCATCTGTTTATTTTGAGACTGTCAGTCAAACTCCACTAGTAGTAAAGACAATATAAAGTGCGATTCATTTACTGAGAGCGATGAGAATATATCTGATAGGAAACAACTAATTCCCTGGCTTATACTGCCATGGATTTTGTAGGATTGAAGGAGAAAAGACAGAGGAAAAGGCTATTTACGACTTGATCTACTGTTTTTCACATACATTCTAAGAATCGAAGATTCAGTTGAAAAGTAGAATCCAAACGAAACCGCAGGATGGTTTATTTGATGACTAAGAATCAGATCTGACTGAAACGACCTAACATAATTCGCTATACGAGGGCAGGATGAAAATTAATCGGCCCTGGCGAGAAAATAAAAAGTTTGTGTAAAAATACTTGATTGATTTCTGAAAAAACAAGTTCCTTCCATTGAAAGATAATCCTCGAGTGCATTTTAGAAAGACTAGTGAAAGAGTTGAAATCCCGTTTGTATTGTTATTGTTTATTGGGACATTATCACCTGCTACGTGCGCTTTCAATGTGATGAACAAGCGAAATGCATAATGCATGTCTCGTAATTTTCCACGGAAATTGCTCACCGTAATAACCAGAACATCAACAGCTATCGAAAATGTGGAGCGACATGAATCACTTCTCGTTAAACCGGAAATTTATTGTAAACAAATTGTTGTTGCCATTATATTCCTTGCGACATGTAAATATTTGTAATGTTGCGACATTGATGTATGTTATACGACGACAATAATATGTTGTGATGCTGCGCGAGGGTCAAACGCTCCGGAAAAAATGCAAAAACGCAGCGTAATTAGAGACAATTCGATAACGCCATTTTTCTTATCCATATCTTGTTTTATAGAGGATTACCGGGTGGCAGAGGAAATTTCATGTTTTCTCGATATCGTGAGTTGTTTTTATATGTTTTTTCAATAACCTGGATGGAAACATTTCAAGGAAAATTGATTGGGAGGAACAGTCATTCTATTTGTTGGCCTCCTCGATCACCGGACCTGATTCCATTAGATTTTTTCTGTTTTCAATGTCCGTAGGGGGAAGTTTTATTATTGTGTTGAAAACAAATATTTTTTAGTGTATTTTCCAGTATGCAGTATGCCTAAAAGTTGTTCGTGTCTTTATGGGCATTGATCATGTTGTGAAAATGTCTTGACAATTTGGTCACAAAATTCCTCAAGATTGGCAAGTGATGTTTTATTATCCATAATACATTTTAGGTTCGATTTCATCACCAACAGTAATTGATTGCTCAGTCAAGCGGCTGTAAAATAGTCCTTTGGATACCAGTAACCAGATGTTTAGACGTCAATATTTTGTTTGCATAGAAGCAGTACAATAACGTAGAGAAATAATGGAAAATTTCAAATTAAAATATTTTGCGATTTATATCCAGAATTCTTCCAGACACTGTGTAACTGTTTGTGGATAAATTCTTTACACTTTTTGAACCTTCGTAGTATTCACCATGAGGAGTTTGTGATAACGATTGCATTTTCTGGCCTACTTTATGCATTCGATTCGTGTAATGTAGATAAAAAATGCAGTTTTCATGCATCAAATTAAGATAAAAGCGTTGGAAATGTGCTGCAGTATACACAGAAGTCACATGAATGAATACATTTGAATAAGTGCGCGTCCCTAGGTGAAAAAACAATGCTATATACGCGTTTCAGAGTTGTTGTCCGTCATCAGTACAGTATAGACAGATGTAAGAAGTTACAACACTTGGATAAAACGGAGCCAGCTGTACTAGCCTTGAGTAGCATCTACACATCATCCAAACAACGCAAAATATGGAATTTTGATTATAATAATGAGAATGTTTATTCGTGTTATCTTTCTTATTTGTTTGGCACTGTTTGTATAAACTGGGATTCGCATGTTATTGTTTCTTCAAGTGCAGGAGAAATCGCTTTCGAGGCGGAGCCTTGATTGTACAGAGTGTTTCAGGAATACCCGGCAAACTTTGTAAGTCGAGGTAAATCGATAGATTGATGATTTTTATCAGCGAAATGATTATGTTTTGTGAGCTGTTCGAAATGAAAATGATGGCACTTATACAGGGTGTTCAGTTTTTTCTGGGCGGGTCCCAACTTTGTTTTGTTGTACTTTTTATCAGTTTTTCGGTTTCTACATGAGAAATAAAATGTACTTCATATTTTTTTTCCGAAAATATTGACTGTTCTTGAAATTTTTAGCATGATAGCTTTTTTCTCCAAAATTTGTCACTCATTATATTTGAAATTATAAAGTTTTGTCAAGTCCCATTAAAATTCATTTTTGGTCAAATATTTTACGTTGGTGACTCTTTTAAACGAGATATCTAAATTCGACCTGTGATATACAGGGTGCGCAGAATAGCTTGCCACACATTGTGAATACATTGTGCAAAATCTTTATTTCAAATGGAACACCCTGTATATTATCGATCCTTGAGAAGCGCCAACAAAAACAAAGGCTCTACAAATTTAATCGAATACTCCCTATGGTTGAAATCAATATCTAGTTTTTTTTTTTTTTTCGTAATGTGGCAATTTTTTCTATTTCTTCGCCATATCTCAATGAACGTCTTTTTTTCCGCGATATTTCATCTGAATGCCTCCTATTTGGATACTGTTTAGAATATATTCTACTTGCCAATAAACAGTTCTGATCACCTAATATGAAAATATTTTCAGTCAAATCAATTTCAAGGACTCCGATTCCTGTTGGAAAAATAGAAAAATTTGGATATTTTACTTTTTCACTGACTATCAAAGGTATTGAAAAATAAAAAATGTAAATAAAGCAATCAAGAATTATTTTAATTATTTTGTTTCCTTATTACTGAATGATATAACTTTTTTTTTATTTTAAACTTTCTTATTTTTTTTTGATAAATTTAAATACGATCAAAATAATGATTTTTAAGAAAAAACATCGTTTTCTAGTAAAAATTGGGTTTATTGACAAAAAACGCACTAAATAATTTTAATATTAATATTAAGTAAGTAACCATTTTCATGTTCTTTCATATTCTGAAAAAAAAAATTCATTTGTTCATCAATCAAACAATTTGTTATAAACAAATAAATTTTTGTGCTTTTTTTTGAATACTAAAAAATATGGAAACAACTATGTCCAAGAGTACAATATTGTAGTAAAACTGCATTTACTAATTTTTCATTTAATAAAAGAGGTATAGGTAGTTGTTTCCAAAATATTTTCCAGTATTTAAAAAAAATTGTGCAAAAATTAATTTGTTTATAACAAATTGTTTAATAAACAAATGAAGATTGTGAAAAAACGTGATAAATAGGAAATTGTCTGCTCTTTCAGGATCTTCTCTCAAAACTGTTCGAAAAGTTTTTACAATATTTTCAAAGAAAAACCATTCTATTGTCTTTCAGGTTATTGTTTATAACTTTTGCAATTTTTGTTGACAGCAATTTTCCTTCTTGACATTTTTTTAGGTGCCCTTTCAAATCGAGTGCATCAAATGAACTAATTAGAAAACACGAAAAATTAAGAATAAAAATTTACCTGTTCCAGCTTTTTACCAAAACAACTAATTGGTTACGATTTTAAAGAATTTACAAAACTTATAGCCCGCCTACATTAGTTTCGGACACCCTGTATAACCAATAACTAACCCATCGTGAAAAAAAGAAGTTTTCCATGATCCAAACTAAAATATAAGGTTTCTTTAAAAAAAAAATTTCGATGATTAATTTCTCCTACAAGTACCTATTACCCTGTAATTTTTTTTTTTTTTGGAAGAAACGGTAAAAAATAACAATAAAAATTAGCCTTTTCGAGCGTTTTTCCCAAAAAGGAATTCGATATGATTTTAACGAATTTTTCCACAACTTTATTGAATAAAATCGGTTGGAGAGTTCAGAGCCCGCCTAAATCAGTTTTGGAAACCCTGTACAACCTAAAATTCGTCTATCATCTATCGTAAAAAAATTAAATTTATCAGAATCCGCAACAAAAATTGGGTGTTTCAATTTGAAAAAATTTACCCTATCTCCTAAATGTAACACCTTGTATATTTGACTTTTTTGGAGAAAACGCAAAAATAAGAATAAAAATTGACCTATTCGAGCGTTTTTCTAAAAAAAAAATGTTTCGATTGAGACCAGCGAAAACGGATTATCATCGTTTCTTTTCAAGTTTAAAAAAATCAAAATGCTCATTAACATGTCTGTACTGATTATTTTATTAATTGAAAAATAATACGTATATTTTTATTGAATCACACGATTATTCCCAACAGTCTAAGCGCACCCACCCCTATTAATGTTCGTTTTATGTCTTCATTATCAATTGACCGGAAAACATAATTTATGATGTCTGTATTGCTTCATTTCTCTCATTCAATTTAAAATGATTGAAGATGCTTATCGATGTTTTTTTCTTATGCGTTATTGAATCAACCAAGGAACCTTTCGAGATAAATAGGAAATAAATACTTTAATGCGTAGACAAAAAGGTACGGCGAGGTTTCATCGGTCGTCGGATGCAGTACAGGATGTTGTAGTTCTGCTGACCCTCAAAAGTAATATTAAAATAGCAAACAACTGAACTTGAAAAACTTCGGAAGAACTAATTGACCTGGAGTGGACGAACATACCGTCATTCACAAGAGATCGAGAAGAATTTGCCCAAAAACTGAGCTTTTTCAGAATCCGCAATAGAAATTTGGGGTTTCTATTTAAAAAAAAATGTCTATGACGTCATATCTTCTTGTTTATTTGAATTTTTTTGAAAAAAACGCGAGATTGAGAACAACAAACGATCTGTCCGAGCCTTTCGCTAATTAAATGAAAATGGAAGAATTAATAGGGGTCACTGTATGATCATTAACGTCGGAGTAATCTAAACAGAGGTACCAAACTTTACTAAAAAATTATCAGCATGGCACGTTGGCGCGCAGTAAGTTTGTTGTGTGGATGGCTCAACGAAGCTCGGTATGTTAATCTTTGGAATTGCTTCACTGATATTTTTCTTCTTTTTTTTGTGTCGGCTGGTTCGGATCTCTGAACTCTTTTTAATTCTGGTTCTTATATCCCGAAACTATCAGAAGACTAGGACTAAGTAGACTTGACTCAAAAAATACCCCATGAAGAAAAATAACCCGTACCTAATTGGAATTTTCTCGTTACCGCCTCAATTTGTGAATATGTTCAGGGTGTTGCGTTTTAAATGGACCACCCTATAGACTGCCCGAACAGAGCACTTCTCGAAATTTGTCCTCCACTTTGAGCGTACAGCGATTTCTATATTTACCGGTTGGTCAGTGTCTGGCGTGGCAAAAGGGCGAAAGCGACCGACTTCCTGGCAAATTGCGCCTGATGTGCGTTTGGCAGTTAATTCGAGTATAGAAATTGCCCGGGGACATGGTCCCCGATCTCATCAAGAAACTCTTTGTGTAATACTCCGGAAGTTGGCTGCATAAAGAAGCGATGAGTCGCCGTCGAAAGTCGAGATTCTAGGGCGTGGCGTAACATGATTTCATGGGAAAATATTATACGCGTGTACCGTCTTTGTACGAAACTTTTCAAGCACTTTATAATACTAAAACTTATAATACAGCTTCACGAATAAACAAGGTTTGAAGTTTTATATGTATAGAAAAGTTGCCACAATACGAGGCTGCCACTAAAAGTTTTTAGAACCGCAGTATGCCTTGTAAGCAAAATAATTTTACAAATTTATCAATGTTAAATTTGTGATACGAAATAATGGGGTATCAAAACTATTCCGGACAACAATATTTTTATGAAACTTTCATAAAGTGCTCAGAACACTAAGCCCGTTTGAGGAGTGCTCAGATCACTGAGCCCCTTTATAAAGTTCTCAGACCACTTGAAACACAAAGAACGCTCGAACACTAAGCACTAAGCCACTTTATGAAGTGCTCAGACCCCTAAACTCGTTTATAAAGTGCTCAGAACACTAAGCACCAAGTCCGTTTAATGTGCTCAAAACTCTTAGCCAGTTCATAAAGTGCTCAGAGCACTGAGCCCGTTTATAAAATCCACAGAGCACCAAGCCCATTTATGAAGTGCTGTCGGTTCGTGAAGTTCTGAGAACATTGAGAACAAGGCCACTTTAGGAAGTCATCAGACCACTAAACTCGGTTATAAAGTACTCATAACACTAAGCACTAAGTCCGTTTAATGTGCTCAAAACTCTTAGCCAGTTCATAAAGTGCTCAGAGCACTGAGCCCGTTTAAAAAGTTCACAGAGCACCAAGCCCATTTATAAACTCGTTTATAAAGTGCTCAGAACACTAAGCACTAAGTCCGTTTAATGTGCTCAAAACTCTTAGCCAGTTCATAAAGTGCTCAGTGCACTGTGCCCGTTTAAAAAGTTCACAGAGCACCAAGCCCATTTATAAACTCGGTTATAAAGTACTCATAACACTAAGCACTAAGTCCGTTTAATGTGTTCAAAACTCTAAGCCCGTTCATAAAGTGCTCAGAGCACCAAGCCCATTCATGAAGTGCTCAGAATACTCAGTCGGTTTATGGAATTCTGAGAACATTAAGCACAAGGCCACTTTAAGAAGTGCTCAGACCACTAAACTCGTTAATGGGGTGCTTAGAGCACTAGCCACTTCATAAAGTGCACAGATCACTAATACTCGTTTATAAAGTGCTCAGAACACTGTACGTTTATGAAGAGCTCAGAACACTCAGTTCGTTCATGAAGTTCTTGGAACATAAGCACTGAGCCACTTTATGAAGTGCTCCGACCATTAAACTCGTTTATGAAGTGCCTAAAGCACTAGCTACTTTATAAAGTGTTCAGAACACTCAACACAGCCCTTTTAAAGTGCTCAGGCCACTAAACTCGTTGATGAAGTGCTCGGCACACAAAACCCTTTTATAAGGTGCTCAGAACATTAAGCCCATTTATAAAGTACTCAGACCAAGACCCTTCATAAAGTACTCACAGCACTAAACTCGTTTATGAAAGGTTCAGAACAGTAACCCCGTCTATGAAGTGCTTAAAACACTAAACTCGTTTATAAAGTGCTTAGAGCCCTAAACCCCGTCATAAAGCGATCAGAGCACTAAGCCCCTTTATAAAGTGCTCACAACACTCGGCCAGTTTATGAAGTTCTCAGAACATAAAGCACCAAGCCACTCTATGAAATGATCAAACCACTAAACTCGTATATAGAGTGCTTGGAGCACTAAGCCACTTCATAAAGTGCTCAGATCACTAAAACTCGATTATTAAGTGCTCAAAACACTTAGAACTAAGCCCCTTTTGAAGTGCTCAGACCACTAAACCCGCTAATAAAGTGCTCGGCACACTTAGCCCGTTTATAACAACACTAGGCCCATTAATGAAGTACTCAGAACACCAATTACCTTTAAAAGTGTTCAGAGCACTTGGGTCCGTTATAAAGAGTTCAGAACATCAACCCCGTTAATGAAGTGCTTATAGCACTAAGCACTAAGCCACTTTATGGAGTGCTCACTAGTTGAACACTAGGCCCGTTTATGACGTGCTTAGATCACTAAGCACCAAGCCACTCTGAAGTACCCAGACGAACTACAACTCGTTTATAAAGTGCTCATAGCACTAAGCCTGTTCATAAGGTACTCTCACCACAAAACACACCGTTAATGACGTAATCGACACACCAAGCACTAAGCCTGTTTATAAAGTGCTCTCTACACTAAGCCCATTCATCAAGTGCTCAAAGCACTAAGCCCCTTTATAAAGTGCTCAGAGCCCTAAACCAATTCATGTAGTGCTCAGAGCACCAAGCCCCTTCAAAAAGTGCTAAAAGCAATAAACCACGTTATAAAATGCTCAGAACGCTAAGCTCGTTTACTAAGTGCTTAGAACACTAGCCCCTTCACGAGGTTCTTAAAACAGTAAGCCACTTTATGAAGTTCCCCGACCAAATAAAACTCATTTATAAAGTGTTCATAATACTGAGCACTAAGCCCCTTCATGCTCAGACCACAAAACCCATTATTGAATTGTTCGACACACTAAGCACTAAGTCCGTTTATGAAGTGCTCTGAACACTTAAGCCCATTCATCAAGTGCTCAGAGCACTAAGCCCCTTTATAAAGTGCTCGACACACCAAACACCAAGTCCGTTTATAAAGTACTTCAAACACCAAGCCCATTTATCAAGTGCTCAGAACACTAAGCCCCTTTATAAGATGCTCAGAGCACTTAGCTCCTATATAAGTTATCAGAGCACTAAGTTCCGTTATGAAATGCTCAAAATACAAAGCTGATTTATTAGGTGCTCAGAACACTACTAAGCCCGTTTTGAAAGTGCTTAAAGCACTAAATACGTTGATAAAGTGCTCGATACACTAAGCATTTATTAAGTGCTCATAGCACTAAGCCCCTTCATAAATTGATCAGAGCACTAAGCCCCTTTATAAAGTTCTTGGACCACTAAAACTCGTTTGAAAAAATGCTTTCAAGGACAGTGGTCGCTACAGCTATGAACTATGGGTTTTTAACCAATTCTAGCGAATTTTGAAAAAAAATTATTGAAAAATCCAAGGTTCCGCTCTTGAATTTGGTTTAGTTTTTGTACCGAGTGCTTTATTTTAGAGGGTCATTCAAATATTTGCAACAATTTAATTTGCTCGTCGAAGAAAATAATTGCAAAAAATAATAACCCGTTTTAATTTTCATTGTTTGACTGAAACGTCATCTCGAATGGATTAAGAGATATGATCACATCAATTATCTTCACAAGAGCGGAACGGTACCAGTCCATTTAAATACGTCTTTATTGATGTAATGCCATGAGATGTTGAAGACGTCGGATATTGAATTAATTAGGATTTCGTGGGAACTTGCCATCGAAATGTAGGAATTTTATCCGTCGGAACAATAGAAGGTAAGTAAATCAGATTACTCCGCTATTAACAAGAAAGCTATCTCCTGGTAATTCTGTGGAATTAAAACGAATCGGTGGAGAACGGCTGATGCTTTCAGGTCCGATTACGTCGGAAACGATGTATTGTTGAAATAGTGACGGTATTGGAAAGGAGATTACTTTTTTTCTTTCTCGATCCAATTATTCTTGATTATTGTCATGAAATGACTGGTTCTTTGTCTTGTGCGATGTGTGTTCAACTGTGATCGAATTCACGGTAGGTAGTACCAGCGGCGGCTCGTCAAAAGTGCAGCGGAGACTAAGCCTACTCAATACTTGTTTTTTTTCCAAAATTCTTCGGATACCGAAAATTTCATTGATTTTGAAAGGGGAGAATTTAATTTCACTAGCTTTATTTCATTTTTGGAGGATACAAATCGCTTTAAATCCGCACTATATACGCAAAATTTTATGCAAATTACGAAAATGTATGATTCGTTTATGCTGAAATTTAAGGTTTGGAAAAAAGAGGAATACAACGTCAAAAATTTCACGAATAGCAGTAGAAAAAAATATGGAGGAAAATGACTCCTTCCTCCCTCCAAATGAACTCGATGAAATCAATCAACATAATATTTGATGAAAATAATGATTCCTAATAAAAAATCGTTTCTTGAAACAACAATTCATCGACAAAAAACTCATTTGTTGATAAACATTTTTTTTTACTAAATATTGATATCGAGGAACCATATTTTACAAAAAAAGAATCATTATTTTTCACGTTCTTTAATATTCTGACAAAAAAGTTATTAACTTTTCATTTGTTTATTAAACAGTGTTATGAACGAATTAATTTTTGCTCAATATTTTTTAGTATTAGAAAAAATATTGCTCAAAAATTAAATTGTTTAATAAACAAATGAAAAGTTGAAACATTCTTTTTCAGTTTATAAAGAACGTGAAACAATTATTGAAAAAAATGGTTCCCCAATATTAATATTTAGTAACAAATCAAATTGTTAATTAACAAGTGCGTTTTTTGTCAATAAACATTTTTTTAAGATACGATTTTTTTTTAATCATTATTTTTATAAAGCATTTAAATTCTCAAAAAAAGTCTTATTAACCATGCATTTGTTTGTAACAGTTATTTGAACGATGACAGTTGAAAATAAAAGAAAATCATTATTGTATACATTTCAGTCATAAGGAAACAAAATAATTAGAATAATTTAAAAAAAAGGGCCTCATTGCTTTATTCACATTTTTTATTTTTTTAATGCCTTTGATTGTTAGAAAAAAGTAAAAAATTAACTAATTAACAAAAGCATTACTTGTGTACAGCTTTTATATTTTTTCATCCTACCCTGTATGCTGTTTGACTTGCACTATCCTAAGGGCTCCTGATGATCAAACATGCATCAACTCTCAATAGTTTTGAAATAAAAAAAATTTCCCTATGCTGTCCAATTATTTGGGACACTGTGTATGACAGAAAACAGCAAGGCTTTTTTCAAAACTTTCATCGTCGCCCTCAATTTTTTCAGCAAAAATGTTCGGCATAACACAATTATTTATATCATGTGCCTTCGTTGAAAATACTTCAACATAATCGACATTTTCAAGTCATTATACAGGGTAGCGGGTACCAGAATTTTCCCATTTTCTGAGTGAAAGGTTAAATGTTTTTTATGGTTCAATAATCCGTAATTATTTTCAACGTACAATTAAAACCAAAGATATAATAACGAGTTTGATCACTGACTAATCCAAAACATAGAACATAAAGCTGACGCCACTCCACCAATGTTTCCGTGATTTATATGCACTGATATCCCGTGAAAATTTCCCGGTTACTAGACGACAAATCTCTTTCATGCCAACATCCCGTGGGTATACGGCATCTCGATCCAACAACCAGTTGAATGTTTGGAAGCTTTCCAAAAATGCATTCGGCCATGATTATTCACACTTTCTTATGGATTTCACTCTCGTTTTCAATGGAGTCGACGTTTGAATGAAAAATAGATGCGCGTTACTGGAAATCCGGAAGGAATTAATGCATTCGAGAATTATGAATGAGGATTTGATGATTTATTTTGGCTTCACTTCAACTTTCAGGAATTCATAAATATTTGAATCGTGTCTGTACAATTTCTTCAGACAAGGGTGAAGAACATTCCGAATATTTCCGGAAATACACGTACAAAAGACCTTTTTATTAAATACAGGGTGTTTCAAATTAAGTCGGTACCATTGCATTCGGTTAAATGGGCAAACTAGTAGCATTTTTAATGGCCTTCTCGATGCCGAAAATTTTTTCATGCATTTCGATTCGTAATAACATTCTCAACAACAAAGCTCATTTCAAAACAAAATTTGATTATAAAAATAATCCAGCCTTTCGCAAATTTTCCTATACAATAGGATTGTCGGCAAACGTCGAACAGAAATAATTCAATAGCCCCATACGACCGCCGAATCACGTCTATTCAACGCCTGGCAAAGTTTTCCTACAAGGATATACTTTGCAATCTTCCTGTTACAACCACCAACTGGCAATCGAAAACGAAAGGCAATAAATTTCAAGTACTCTAGTTCCACATGAGAAATATTTAAATATTTTTCATGATGAAAATTTAGATATTCGACTCAAAGTCGTGGTACTGGTCGGAATCTTGCTGTGGTTTCTACAGATGGCTCTGCTGCTCACTTTCTTAATGGGTGCCAGAGGTATCGTAGTGCCTGTTAACAAAACCGATTGGAAATCAATTACATATTGTGGCCGAGTCTGTACTGATGAGCGAGTTGAATCGCGAAACCAGTCTGCAGATGTCACATGTTTTCGATTGCAGGAGTTTTTCGATGATCTTGATCTGGAGACTCGACAGATGATCTATTTTGAGCAGGATGGATCACCAGCACATGATGTCGTAGCGTAATAAGAATGCTGCGAGGCTGTTTTAGAAACAGATGGATTGCTACAAATGGTCCTGTTAAGTGGCCCCCTCGTTCACCAGACATGACACATCTAGATTTTTATTTTTGGGGATTTCTAAAAAATGAGGCGTACAAAATGAAACATAATAAATATTGTAGATGAACTGAAAAATTATATTGAAACTATAATTAATAGAATTGATGGCCGAACTGTGATGAATGCCGCACGTAGAGTCAATAGAAGGGCCCAAATATGCGTTCAACAAGAAGGCGGTATTTTTGAACATTTACTCGATATTTTATAGCGCTTTATCAAATCCCTTTGTTATAAATGTTTCCTATTCACCTTTACGAAAAAAAGTCAAATGAGATTTGTTGTTGAGAATGTTATTACGAATCGAAATGCATGAAAAAATATAGGGTGTTCCATTGAAAGAAAAATTATTTTATGAAATATTCTGAAAACGCGACTGTCAATTTTTTTTTGTTTTCGGCATCGAGAAGGCCACTGAAAATGCTACTAGTTTGCCCATATAACCGAATTCGTAGTATCATTAATAACGGAGTTGGCAATGGTGCCGACTTAATTTGGAACACCCTGTATATCCGATACTCATCCAAGGGCGAATCTTGGCCTAGGTCCGGGGGAGGGTTACTGGCAACGACACCAGGGGCGTTCTCGTTTTTTTTGGTGGGATTTGATGTTTTTTTTAAATTCTGAATCCCAAAATACATCTTCACAAGATATTGTTAGTGATCATTCAAGTGGTAGTCACATATTTCTGGGTATAACCCATGAAACCCCCCTATTCATCATGTGATATTGATATATTTCTGGGTACCGGGGGCTTATATTCCTGAAACTCCCCTTGGTGTCCTTTTGCTGGCTACAAAATCACAATAACCGGTGTCATGACATTTGACACATTCATCAACTATTTTTTTAGTTTATTTCTTCAAAAATACACTCGTACATTGAGACACTTTGTATTTCAAACGATATTACTTATTTGAAATGAATTATCAGTAATCAGTATTATTATTATCAGTATGCTATGTATGTGTATTGTTTTCTGCAATCAAGTTATTTTTTCAGCGGTTTGAACTTCCAAGATCTCATGGTCAGACAAGGTGCCATCGATTCGCCCCCAAAATGCCCCTTCATTCTTGGATTCGAGTGTGCTGGCGAAGTAGAACAAGTGGGGGAGGGTGTAGAGAATCTTGCTGTAAGTATTTGATGATTATTTGAATTGAAGTAGAAAATGTTGTTCCACAGGGATCCATTCTGGGTCCCCTACTTTCGTATACTCTACAGATTTCTATGTACCGTCACAGATTAATTTGTGGTTGAAGGTTTGAATTGTATGTGTTTTTCCTAGTTGTAGTGTATTTTTCCAAAGGGAATATAAGGGTTATTATGTTCAAGAATGAATTAATTTCTTTTTTTTTTATACCTGACATATTGTCAATTTCTTTCAATTGTTGTATCCTTAGTTAGTTTGTGTTATATCCTAGAACTATTCATTTTACATTAACTTTCAAAATTTTTACACATCGGGTTGAATAATATTTACTCTTTTTTTCAAATTTTTTCACAATCGGTTTGGTAAATCCTAGATCTAGTTCAAGCCCAAAGCTCTTACTGTCTAAATTCTTTACATTTACTCTTTATTTACACACATTTACACAATTACATTGCTCTTTAGACAACGGATGAAACAGTTTTTACACGATTGATGAAAACTAGGTAGAAATAAATCTATAGACTCTGTCTTAATTCTCTACATCTAATCTTTATTTCCTTAATCCTATTCTTTAGACAACAGATAAAAAAGGTTTTTACTATTTTTTACAAATTTGTACACAACAGTATTGATAAATTGAATTAAGCCATAGACTCTTGTCTTACCGTCTAAATTTTTTACATTTACTTTTGGATTTTTAATTATTTCTTAAAATTTTCACACAATCGGTATAATAGGACTGGTAAATGTTGAATATAAATTCAGCCATAGACTCATACTGTCTAAATTATTTACATTTACTTATCATTTACGCACATTTATGCTTTGTCAATAAGAATCCTGTTCTTTAGACAACGGATAAAATGGTTGCGCATTTTTTCAAAATTTTATATAATAGGATTGATAAATCCTAGATGTCAATGCTTACTGTCTAAATTCTTTACATTCATTCTTCACTTAACACACATTTATGATTTGTCAACAAGGATCCTGTTCTTTAGACAACGGGTAAAATAATTTTTGATAATTTTTTCATAATAATATTGATAAATCCTAGATAAAAACCCAAGCCATAGACTTTTGTTGTCTAAACTATTTACATTTTAATCTTCATTTACACACATTTACGCTTTCTCAACATGAATCCTGTTCTTTTGACAACGAGTAAAATAGTTAAGAAACAAAATATTTCGTAAAACCGAAAATAAATAATAAATTAGTTATTACACATTTTTCCAAATCTTTAGTCAACAGTATCGATAAATACTGGACATAAATTAAGCCATAGACTTTTACTGTCTGAATTCTTTACATTCACTCATTATTCATTTGTCAATAAAAATCTAACGGGTAAAATAATTTTTACAAATTTTTTCTAGTTTTTACACAATAGAATTAATCCTAGATAAAAATTTAGCCATAGACTCTTAAGTCTAAATTATTTACGCACATTTATGCTTTGTCAACGAGAATCCTGTTCTTTAGACAACGGGAAAAATAATTTTTTCTCTTTTTTAATTATTTTTTTCAAATTTTTATATTCACTCTTTACACACATTTATGCTTTGTCAACAAGAATCCTGTTCTTTAGACAACGGCAAAAATATTTTTTTCTCTTTTTTATTTTATTTTTTTTTAATTTTTATATTTACTCTTTATTAACTCACATTTATGCTTCGTCGACAAGAATCCTGTTCTATAGACAATGAAGAATATTTTGGTTTGGTTTGATCGCTTTGTTTTGAAGAGTTTTCAGTGGTTTGAGCATAATTAAACGAAACATCTTGGGTGTTTTTCCGTACTTGTTACGTGAATAAACATTTTCCTTTTCAGAGCAATTGGACTGCAGACTCTCTTCAGAAAAGCCTCTGTTTACCATAAGGTCAATAGTTTTAATGTGTCGAGGAATAAAACTAATGGCCAAGCTGCGGTTCTTCATTGTATATGTACAATAAATTAACTCGACTTCACCGCTTCGAGATTCCAAGAACAAAATGTATTTGTTTTTGATGTTTACAGCAGATGTTTGGCGTTATTTTGACTCGGAAACAAGTTTACACCGGGGCTGGGATAAACATAATTGTTTTGTTAAAAGGGGCTATATTTAGTACCAGAACTAATACATAGATTATCTATGCGACGATACCATTATTTAAAATGCATATCGTCGCATTACTTCACTTGTTTACCACGAAGTTGAATGTGGAATGTTTATCTGTTTCAGCGTCGTTCAAAATTCGGTTACTATTGGGGGAATATGCGGGGTCTTAATCGTCGATATCGTTGTTATTTTTTTGGATTTCCTAGTGGAAGGGTTTATTTTGCCGAATCATTAAAAATTATTCATCCGATCGACACTTGGATGGGTGATCTGGGTTTTAGAAATGAGGGTTAGGGTTCACCCCTGCTTGAAGGTCAAACGTCTCACATTCACGCATTATACAGTGCTTACCAAAAGTATACCCCGTCTCTAACATTTGAACAGTTTGATTATTTTATCTTTACCAGTGCGTCATCAATGTAAGGCATATGAAATAAGTCGAGACGTTTGTCAAAATAACATCTAAATGTAGAATGCCGTGGCTAATATCCCGATAAAATTACAACGTTTAGGTAATAAGGTAGGATAATGAATTACTAAATTAACTAAATTAACATTTTCAAATTCATGGAAATGGCGAACCACCAGACAATTAGAGTTTTTTTTTAGTTCCAATAGAATACCGTGTGACACACTCATGGGTACACCCCCTTTTCTCCTTTAATTTTTCCCTTATTTTCCAAATATGTCAAAAAGTGCCGTCCAGTGAGTTTACTAGAAACTTTTGATCTCTTTTGATTCTAATTTCAGTCACACTCATATAGGGAAGTTGTTTTATCCATACCTCCGCAGCCGTTCGACACAAATCCATCAAATCCTAATTTTATCGACATTAATGCCATTTCTGTAGGTAATAGTTAACGAAAAAAGTTGTTCAAAAAACTAGGTTTGAGTGCAATATTTCCAAAACCTTCGCATACGTTGATATCAAAAAATGAGTTTCCATTCAAACATGACTAAAACTCAGAAAAGGAATCTTCTAGACTTAGGTATTCAAATTTTTTCAATGACTTATTCGTGCATGGATGCAAGGACACACTGTTATGATAAATAAATGAATATCTAAGAAGTAAAAATACACCAGTTGAAATATATTTGGTAATGAAATACTCAACACATGATTAACAAAAAATGTATTCCTACATTTATTTATGTATTGCGAGCATGTAGTACTATGTCCCGTTATGAAAGAAAAATTAATACAGCGTGATTTACGTAGGCCGTGCATTAGAAGTTTTTCAACTTGCAGTTGGACTAGAAACTTGAAATTTGGTATGCTGTCATAATTGATCATGTGCGTTCTACCTCAAATGTTTTTAGTCCTACAACTATACAGGGTATGCCAAAAGTCGGTACCAACTTTCTTATTTTAAATGGAAACCTAATGATTTTTTTGTCATGGTTCGATTGGCCTTCTGATTATGACTTTAGACAACCGAAGTTATGTTTACTTATCTATCACAGTTTTTGAGATATGTCCATGTTTCTGAAAAAAATTACGGCTGTAGTAGTTTACGAAAACACGTGTAGCCCGCAAACTGTTCAAAATTAGGAAACCAAATTTATGGAGCAGTTAGCTGGTAGTCCAGGCTAACACCTGATGTCCCATCGACGGTCCCATTTTGTACCGTATGGGCGCAGCCGATTTTTGAATGTCGCAATATAAAATTGTCAAAAACTAATTTTTTCAAATGGCACCTACTATTCCTTTTTGAACCATTCAAAAGAAAATTGAATTTTAGAATGAGATATTTTGGCAAGTTTAGTTGAAATGTAAAACACTGTCGGTTTTATGGCTATCTCTCTTCACTGTTTTGACTTTTATTCGATCATCACAATACCATAATTCCTAGCTTAGAAGACAAATGTTAACGAATTTTGATTCGCTCATAGCGGTTGATAGAAAGAGATGTTCGATAGAGGGTGTGTGATTTCTTCGATCATGAATTGATGACGCATGGGTAAAGATAAAATAATCGTTTACAAGTTGTAAAACTTGTTAATTCTTGTTAATGCAAGTTGAAGTTTCTGCTTTAGAATTTTGGGGTTATCATAGAGTAATCATGGTTAATTATTTGGATGAGGGTAGAACAATAACTGGTGATTACAATTCGAGGTTACAGACCAGTCTACAAGAAAAAAATTAAGGAGAAAAGTCAACACACAAATCTCGTGTTGCCATGCAAATAACTCGTAATTTGTGGTTCGATTATTCAGAACATCCTTCAGACTGGCTCCGTTATACTATCATCTCTTAACACCACTGAAAAAATGTTTAAAATGTCGTAAATTTTCTTTCAACGAAGATGTTATAGAAGCTGTAGAGGCCTGGTAAGCAGATCAAAATTAACATTTTTTTCAAGGCCTAGATTCTTTGTAATAACTGCGTTAAATTTGGAGAGTTTGTTGAATAGTAAAATATTTTGAATTTCAAAACTTGTTTGCTTCTCTAGTAGGCTACGAATTTTTCTATCTAGAAAAATGTGCAAACCAGTAAAGATTCCAAATAAGGGATCTAGTTTAGCCCTATTTCAACATTGAATAAAAAATATACAGTGCATTCCATTTAAAACGAGCCACTCTTAATAACTTTTTAAACAATGATTTGCAGTAAAAATAAAAACAGGTCGACAATTATACAGGAGACCACATTTTGAAATATTCGTTGTAAAGACAAATATGGAAGCAATAAATCAGAAAAAGAGATTTTTTATTAAATTCTTGAATCAAAATCTGACGACTTGACAATGAGAAGAAACAAATTTTCTATAGGAAATGTTCAAACGTTTCCACCAACTTCCATACAATGGTACAAACGAGCTTCTATTGCCGCCCTCACATGGTTGAGAATCTCGGGAGTTATTTCTCTGCAATGCCTGCAATGATATTCTCTCTCAAATCTTCTTATGATTCTGTCTCATACACTTTAGACTTCAAATGACCCCATAGAAGGAAATCTAAAGGTGTGAGATCCGGAGTCCTTGGTGGCCATTCTGTAGGACCTCTACCAAATCGTTCTACCAAAAGTTTTTCAGGGTGGCTCGTTTTAAACGGAATGCACTGTATAGATACCTTCAGTGCTTCTTCAAAATGCAGAGGTGGCCTAAAGTAGAGATGTTATCAATATAAAAATAACTGATGAATACAATAATTTGGGAATCAGTCGATTGCAGTTTCTCAAAATTAAAGGATGATTTTCTTACCGAACTGAAGACCGTTTTGGGTGATTTAATCTCCAACTGCGGCAGACGTTTTCAAAGGCGATGTGGCAACAGAAGACGTGCTCGTGCAAGCGTAAAAGCAGCGCATATCGCCTTTGAAAATTTCTGCCGCAGGTGCAATTTTCACTAGTCTTCTTCGAAGCCTTCTTTATCTGTTGGCGCCTTTCCGATAGTACGACCGATTTTTGAATTTCAGGTTGGAGATCAAGTCGTCGCTTTACCGGAGTACAGAGCATGGGCGGAGCTGGTATCTGTTCCCGCTAAATATGTCTACAAACTACCCAAAAACGTGTCCCATCTGGACGCTGTTACCATTACGATGAACTACACTGTAGCGTACATTCTCTTGTTCGAGATTTCGGGATTGTCCAAAGGAAAGTCCATCTTGGTGCATTCAGTAGGAGGCGGAGTGGTAAGTAGATCATTCTAGAATTTCTACTTGGGTGGAAAAATACGATTAAAAGAGAGAAAAATCGAAGTATGGTCTGCCGTTATTATGCCGAGAGCACATTCTGAAAAAAAAACTTAGCACAGTGCTCATAAAAAATCAAATAGCGATAATTGTGAAGAACCAGGACCAGGAATCATTGCACAAGTATACAGGGTGTTCCAAATTAAGTCGGCACCCTTGACAACTCCGCTATTATTGATGCTACGAATTCGGTTTAATGGGCAAACTAGTAGCCTTTTCAGTGGCCTTCTCGATGCCAAAAACAAAAACAAAAATTACAGTTGTGTTTTCAGAATATTTCATAAAATTATATTTCTTTCAATGGAACACCCTATATTTTTTCATGCATTTCGATTCGTAATAACATTCTCATGTCCGATGTGATTCTATGTCCGTAGCAGTTTTAGCTAGAAAAGCGGTTGTTTTTCTTCTTATTTTCCTAAGAGTATTTGACATTTCGTTGATTTGATCCCTCTATAGCTGTTTTTGAACTTGAAGGAGGCTATTTTCTTTGAGACCAAGGCTTTCACAATTTAAAGGAGTAGTTTCAACAATATTTTTTATAAAACTCCAATTCAATATTTATTATGTTATAACTCACATTGGTAATCTTTTAGTTTTGTTTAGCAAAAATTAGTGAATAATTCAATATAAGAACCAGCGTTTTAATAATCACTGTACGAGGATGGCCTTGAAAGCTTTCATAATTATTATTATTCCCATACTTTTATTCAGAGCTAAATAATTCTGATGTAATAATGAAGTTTGTGTTGTTTGCACATTCAACTACATGTACTGGAAAGAGACAAATGATATAATTTATAAAGTCATTTACGTATATGATGAATAATATCGGCCCAAACATGGATCCCTGAGGAACGCCTTGCTCGATCGGTGGAGAGTTTTTCTAATTATTATAAACTTCAAGTTAGCCCGTGGCATTTTATGAGTGTAGCTCTGGCACTGATTGTTCACGACGGCTAGATTCGAGCTCATATTGTTGATAAGAATTTCAGTAGAAATTATTTTCTTTATCGATATACATATTATAAGGAAATAGGTTTGCTTTAAACGTGATAAAAACAGACTATACCGTTGAAAAATTTACGGATTATCTGAATTCATGACACTGGATTAATCCACAAAATAACTGATATCAATTTTCACTACCATGGTAGGGTATTGTAAGGCCTCTATAGTAGAATTTTCTGTTACCGGCCTTGTTTATGCTAATTTGATTACCTGTATTAATTTCATATTATCTCAACGATAAGGTGATAATGAGAATTTCAGATGAACTAAGCAGTTTCATTTTAATGAGGACAAGTTTCTGTATATAGTATAGATCATCCCCTGTGGAGTAGTTATACATTTCAAAATTACAATAGGAAACATCGTTTTAGTAGGTAGCACTCTGACTCAGATTTCAACAATGAATTACTACAATTGATGTTCCTGATGCTCTCCATTCCTTTCCATACAATCTCAAACGCTGGATTCAAATGAGTTTAGTACATTGTGGGGCATTTCCGGAGTGACTCGTAAGAATTGAATAGCATAGCATATGCTTTTGATGAAAAACAAGGTGGTTAAAGTCAGGAGATCTAGCAGGCCTCTCTTATCCACTACCTAGGAAATGTCAGATGTTCACCGGAGTGACTCGTAAGGATTGAATGTCATGGCGCACGCTTTTGAATGACCTCATAATGAAAAAACAAGGGGTTTGAAGTCAGGAGGTCTAGCAGGCCACTCCTATCGACTGCCTAGTTAGGGTTGAATGTCACAGCACACGCTTTTGAATGACCCCAAAATAATACAACCAAGATGGTTGAAGTCAGGAGATCTAGCAGGCCATTCCTATCCACTGCCTAGGAAATATCAGAGGTGGAAGTGCACTGTCATGTTGAAAATATAAATCACCTCCGTTCCAACTGTCACAGCCTGTGCTGGTAGGGGTCACCTATTATTATTGTTTGCCTCTGCGCCCTCAGGTCCTTCACTGATTTTTTGTGGCTTTTAGCTGTAGGGAAACCAGGAAGTACCTACAGGTCCACCACGGCTTGATAACAACGTTCGAAAATGGATTGGAGGTGCGGTAACATCGGAAATAAACAGCGTTACTATAGTTTGCAAAAAATGCAAAGCTCTGAATTCTACTCAATACGTTATAAACGCTGAATCATGATTCAATCTCTGGGCTTTTTGAAAAAGTGGTCGTCATCCTCGCATCAGGCATGATATAAAACTGGTGGAATTATAGTGTCAGACCGTCTAAAGGGTTGAAATTGTTGGTGCGGCCAATATTTCCCCTAATGTTCTGTCCGTGTGGAGAATTATAGTTCAACAAAACTTCTAAGAGGGTGAAATTTCTTGACTTGAAATAGCAACGCAAACCAAACCATCTTCTTGTTTTTGTCAATGACTTCATATTTCTACATATTTTCAGTGACAGGGGAAAATGTTTTTGGCGTTCATAAAGGATATTCATGCCAAGGTTTTTTTTGCTGATATTTTTGTTGAATCTTTCAAGTAATACGAAGTTAACTTCGATGACGAACTTACCTTGGTCCTTCGAGCCGGATTTAATAAGATCGTGGAAATTCAGCTCAAGAAATTGAGAAACAAGACAAAAAGATGTAACATCATCCCCTCCTGAAGTAGACTTGACACGTCTTCGAGTCTGGTCTTTTTCGTATTTTGACTTCTAGGCGCCATGTCGACGTAGAAGCTGAAGTAATCAACTCCATTTCAGGGGCGGGGGTGTTTTCTCCTTTTTACTCTGTTAGTGACTTAATTTACCTTTTTTGACTTTAGTGGAAGTTTGAGTGACGGCTGAATGTTTATTGTTTTGTTGTTGTTTGTCTGCAAGAATTTGAAGCAGATGTGATACGCCTAATTCAACTGGCTTACCCAGAAGCACCAGTAGATTTCATGGAACTGGCGACTAACACACTTCGAGAGGAATAGCGATGTCTTGGTATGTTCTCTAGACGTGGAGGCGACCCCCCCAACCCCTTGAAACCGAAAGTACTAAAGAGATCCAAGTGTTTTATCGGTCAGTGTAGTAGTTGTATATTTATAGCGAAGTTAATAAAAACAGTTTAGTGTGCTCAGAGTATTATTTAGAAATATCGTAACATTGGTGTCAGAAGTGGGATATTAGTGAAAAGCAGAAACTATATAATAAATAAACTATTTATGGTACATGAGTACATTGTAAACAATAGTAATGAATTCACTACCCCCTTGGGCGGTCTACTTATGAAATGAATATTGTTTTAAATTCGAATCACACCTTGAATAAATCTGTTCTTACTATTCCTATCATTTCAAGTATAGAAGACGAACGTGATTCTACGCGCCTAGGGTGCAGTTTTATTTTTAAACGCCCACCCACCCTCAATCGACGTTTTGACTTTCGCTGCTCGTCTCTGTTCTTTCACCTTGTCTGAAGGCAACAAGTAAATCGTCTGCGTGTTATTCGGTGCCACCCCGACGCGACGACGGGCGTCCTCCGGTCTGGACGGCGCGAGGGGTGGTTTTATCGATCGGGCGCGGGGTGGCACTCGACTCGCGCGCATTTCACGGTGTCTGGAATTCGCGTGTGCTAATAGAGCTCGGAAAAGGCGACGAACTGGCCTCGCTTTTTCATTACTGGGAATGGCAGCGAGAGGGAAAGGAAATATCCGTCGTCCTCGAGTGGTTTGTGATTCATTCTTTCTGGTCGGAATGAGGGAATTTTGATGACGATCTAGCTCGAAGGACCGATGCGGAAAGCAGATATGCTGTCTCCTAACGGCTTGGGACTCGTGCATTCCGTTTGAAAGCGATTGTGAGGATTTTGATAACGATCCGGCTCGAAGGACCAATTTTTTGTGGGTTTGTTATCGATCGAGCTACGGGGTGGGTTTTCAGCATTATCAAAGTTTCTTCTGTTGATTTTTGAACAACTTTATAATTTATCGGTTTAAAATATGAGTTTCTTACAAACTGTTCAACGACGCAGGCGGTTTATAGTGTAGTAAAGGGTATGTCAAAGGTCTTGAGCGGAAGAACACACTGCTGTTACTCTGTGTGGCTTGTCCAAAGCTTTTGACAACGTGCTGCTACTACGGAATTAGAAAAGACGCGTCATTAAGTATTATTTATTTCATACAGTATCGTAAAACACATCTTTACATACATGATTTTAGTCCGGTATCAGTGAAAGCTTTAAAAAAATGTTTATTCTCGTTTGAATGTTATTTGGTAATGATCCTATCGTTTGTGGCAATTTATTGAAGAATTTCACTACCCAACATTTGGGTAATTTTGGTTGACATTAAACAACTTGTCAGTTTTTGCTCTCGCATCTGAAGGAAGTGCAAGGACCTCATGAATAGTTTTTGCCTTTGATAAATCACCATTAAAAATAATGAACAGAAAAGGTCCTAAAATGAATCCCTGCGGTACACCAACTGTGTTTTTTCTTCTGTAGGTAGATTTTTCTCCCACTCTTACAGTTTGAAATCGATTTTTCAAATAAGAGTTAACCAATTTCACACTGAATGTGATACACAGTGAAAAATGCAGTCAATACATTGTTTCAACAGTTTTGTTAGCGAGATTTTAATTATGTCTTTTATGCATTCGATAACTTCAACATTAGAACGATATATTTCGACTAAGTATATTTTTTCAAGAGCTCGATACCTCTTTCACTCCATTGTAAGTAAAAGAAATATTCTTTAGATTCAAATTGTGAAGTTTATCTTGAAGGTCTGAGCTTGATACCTTTCCATTTCTTGAATTAGATTTCTTGCATTTATGAAATCGTTATTAAGGTATTAGGTGAAATTTCTGGATCTTTGAATGTCATTTGGAGGCCTCTGAAAACCCTGAAGGTAATTTCATTTGATTATCGAAAATACGAACGCACAATTAATTTCTGCTCCGACTGATATAGGTTCCCTGTATCTTACTGTAGCAGTTTTCGCGTTTTGGAGGTTATGTCATGCACTCTCTTTAATAGGCTGTCCAATAATTCAATTCGTATTAGGATTTATGAGAAATAAAATGTATAATTGAGCAAGTTAGTGAATGTTATCCAACTGATCACGAATTTTTTACTGAATTATGTCATTCTAATGTCTCCGCATCAAATAGTCTGATTATTCGACATTATTTTCAGTTCCTAACTTTTCGTTGAATTCCAATTAATTGATCTAATTGCCAGTTTATATTCTTTCGGTAACTGACAGCTGTCTGTTCTTAATTTTGTCGGCCCTAGTTAGTCTCGCAGGCATTAATTAGGCAGATGCGTTCCTCTCTTGTTTGAGGGAGATGTCATATGTAATATCAAGTGAGTTTCCATGTAATACAGTTTTTACGCCACCAATGGCGTACATTGTGGGTACAAGTCTAAATATGTCATAATTTTCAATAAAAGTTTATTGATAGACTTTCACAAAAGGGCGACAGACGTAATTCAATGGCCGTTGAGGGAAGTAGTTGTTTTCTGTCAGATTTTTGCACTATCCTCTTCACTCTGTGGAAATGTGTGGGGAGAGGGGTATTTCGAATTGTTTTCTAAGATGTTTGGCGAATTAATGAAATTTTCTTCAAATTTCCAACGACGAATCGGTTCTGTTGAACGTACACTCCTCACAAATAATTCGTTTGTCCAATAACTTCGGTAATATGGGAAATAATTCTCCCAGGCAGGCATCGAGTGGCAGATATCGATCGTGAGGGAACTACTTCTGATAAAACCTTGCTGAATATTTGATAATGTAAATGAACAAGTACAAAGTCAATATTAACCGATCGATAACTCAAGGCATTGTATTCGCAGCAGGCCTAGGACAGTTGAATGAACGTTGAAAAGATCATGTAAATAGATCACGGCGACAAATGCGATCTTAGATTCGTAGTGGGTGATGAAAAAATTCAACATAACCCGTTTTTAATGTTTAAGAAGTTAAAACGTTCTAGAACGTCCAATCAGAAAGTTCCACTCCTCAGGCCCCCTTTCTGGTTGCCAAACATTCGAGAATTTCACCTGAGTGTCATTTCCAAAGCCTTCCGGATCACCTGTTCTGCTTCATTCCAAGGTTTCTTTAATTTTTTAGAAGCTTCGAGAAGATTATAGTTTTTTCTTTCTGGCAAATTTTTGCCGATGTTACACGATACAACATTTTCTGGTCATTGGTTAGGTAGAAGATGTTAAATGATGGAGTGGCCACCTGTGTCGCCAGATTTGACCCCGTTTGACTTTTTTTATGAGATCTCTCGAAAAAATCGATCAACCGTAACGAGATTCTATGGATGATTCGACTGCGAATTAATCAAGAATGTTGCCAAACGAGTTCCCGAATATTAGGCCATTTTATTATTTGAATTGTCTTTGTTGGGTCTTTTGTGTCCAAAAATTTTATAATAATTATGGCCGTAGATGTGATAATTCATTTTAATCATGATTTATGTGATTTTCCTTCCACACGCATATTAATAAGAATTAAATAATGGTCCTTCAATCAGAATTGAATAATGGTCCTTCTAGCTTAATCAGATTTAAATATTGATCGTTCCAGTTCAATTAAAGTTAAATGATGGTCCTTCGAGCCTAATCAGAGTTGAATATTGGTGTTCGAGCTTAGTCAAAAATATATAATGGTCCTTCATGCCTAATCAGAAATAAATATTGATCGTTCAAGCCTAATCAGATTTGAATAACGGTTCTTGCAGCCTAATCAGAGTTGAATATTTGTCCTTTGAGCATAATCAGAATAAAATATGTCTTTCGAGCCTAATCATAGTTAAATATTGGTTGGTTATTCGAGCCTAATCAGATTTAAATATTAGTCCTTACAGCCTAATCAAAGTTGAAGAGTTAAATATTGGTCTTTTGAGCATAATCAGAATTATTGGTGCTTTCAGCCTATTCAGTTTTAAGTATTGTCTGTTTGAGCCTAGTTAAGTTGAATATTGATCCTGTGAGCCTAACCTTATATGAATAATAGTCAATGAAGCCTAATTGAAGATAAATTTTGCTCCTTTGAGCCCACTATCATTTATTGATCCTTTTAGCCTATTCAAAATTAAATTACAGGTCATAAGAGCCCAATTAGAGTTGGTCCTTCAAGCCTAATCAGAAATAAATGATAGTCCTTAGAGCCTAATTAAAGGTAAATATTGGTCTTTTGAGTCTAATCATTCTCGAATTTTGATCCTTAAAGCCTAAGCAGAAGTAATTATTAATCGTTCGAGCCTGATTATTAAATAATGGCCCTTCAGTCCCAACCGTAGTGAAATATTGGTTATACGAGCCTAAGCAGAATCAATTATTGATCGTTCAAGCCTAATCACTATTATAATAGTCCTTCAAGACTAATCATAGAGTATTGGTTAATCGAGCATAATCGGAATCAAATACTGGTCCTTCGGGATTATTCAGAATCAAGTATTGGCCATTTGAGCCCCATTATAGTTGAGTATTGGTCCTTCAAGCCTAATCAGACATAAATGTAGTCTATCCAGCCTGATTAAAGGTAATTATTCAATGTTCGAGCCTAACCAGACTCAAATATTGATCCTTTGAGCCTGAGCAGAATTTAATATTGAGTGTTCGAGCCTACTCAGAATTAAATAATGGTCCTTCGAGACTAATCAGAATGAAGTAATGGTCCTTTGAGACTGTTCAGTATTAAATATTGGTCCGTCGAGCCGGATGTATATAAACTGCGTTCCGTTTCGACACAACGGATCGTTCAAAGAACTCCGATGGCATTGAAAACGTTGTGTTCGACCACCCCGTGTGCGTGAAGTTCGACTCGCCGGATGACTATCAATATCCGCTTCCAGTTGCGTTCTCTGAATAACCTCATAACAAATTCAGCGACTCCCATCATTGCGACTAGCCTAACCATATGTTTCGCCGTGATAACCTACACAAATGCGGGTGTTATTCTCCTCGTCTCCAGACGGCTGGTTCACAGTTGGGAAGCGAAACGCAAGTATTGATCGAAAATGTACGCAGCAATTGAGCAGTGGCGTGCGGAGGGTTTTGCGGAGTGTGGAATCCGAGGAGGTAGGTTGCCATGCCATATGGCCAGCTTGATGGACAGAAAATGGTTTGATTGAGGTCGAGAAATACAATGACTAGTATTTAGAGTTGCTTTAAAAAATCTTGCCTAATTGCTATTTATGTACCATGTGCGTTATATAGATCCTAACGCATTGAGTTACCTGTAGGTATAAATAGTATAGGAAGTGTTCCTTCTAACAAAGCGAAATACCTTAATTTAAAAAACCCGAAAGGTTACACCGGACATTGTCTACGCCGAACGTCGTCAACGCTTCTTGTTCAAGGTGGTGCTTCCTTTGAAACACTGAAATTACATGGAAAATGGAAGAACGGTAGCGGAGAGCTATATTGAAGAAAGAATCTCCTCGAAGAACAAAATTGCTACAATGATAGCCCATTCCGTTTCCGAAAAAGAAAATGTTAATTGCAACCGTTGCCGTTGTAATGGACAAGTGAAAAATAAATAAAATGAAGGCTCTGGTAGAGAAGATTTATCAATTCAAAATCAAGAAATTCTGGAAAACTGAACAGTTTATGACAGTCATATAGACGGTGTCATTCAGTGTAAACATGTAGTTAAATTTGGATTTTATTTCGTTGCATCGGAGGTTGTTAACAAAGCCATTTTTCCAAGCCCTAGAGATATCAATTTTATTGACAAAGCATTATACTATAATAATATCGGGTGAACAGATCCACTGAGTCATAATAAAAAAATTATGAAGATGTTACAAAGTAACGTTGATCGTGGATTGAGAACAATATTTAAATTAACGATTTTACTCTCTTATAGACTGTAGATGACGGCTATTATTATTATTTGCCATGGCAAAGATTGACACATAAAGGCAGGTATATGTATCTACGTGTACATATAGAAATGATGATACTATTAAGAACGCAGGACTCCGTGCAGTAAAAGCGTAACCTTTCAATGGCCTGGATCGATTATCGCAAGGCATACAACATCGCATGAGCTCATCATGGATGTTGGATTATTTTCCGTTCGATGCTTGCCAACGAATTTCCTGAAGTAGAAGAAATTTGTTAGAGGCTGGATTATTAATAATCCATTTTCATTTGATGAAACGCTTGTGGGAATAATTGGTACATTTCCTCTGTCGCATTTCCAATTTTTATTCAAAGGACAAAGTGAGCAACGCCACCTTTTGTGATGAGTTGGTTCAACAGCTGTATTCGTGAAGAAATTTTGTCGGTGAATAAATACTCTTTATACTGTCGCATTGGATTTGTATTCCCAGCCCGTTAGTCACGGTTCTTCGGAATCTTTTTGAGGTGCCAATACGAGTACAGTAGTTGGAAATGGACAACATATTATTATTGTATTGTTGAAAGAGGAAACCAAAATACGTGACCTTTCAATATGGCAGTGCGAGGGAGATTATATTTTATCATAGTTTTATCGTTTGTTATCCTCGGTCTCGGAAGTGGATGATACGTGTTTCGAATAACAATGCTGTGCGATGTAAAGCTGTAGAACTGTGTGCATTTGAGGGTTTTAGAGAGTCATTAAAGTTACTGAGTATCGCATAGTTGTAGATAACGAATTATTGAACGCATTTGAAAAGTTTGTCGGAAAAGGGTTGGGTTGAAAAAATATTTGAGTGTCTCGTATTTTTTTTTCAGAGGCATTCCGCTTTTGTACCATATTTTTCATTCGAAAGACATTGAAAAAAATGGTTAGTGAATAAAATCAAAGGCGGTATTCAATATGATTTCCGTTTCATTGCAGATACAATTCAATAATGAATGAAAACGTATCCACAACCTTTCTTACGGTTTTTTGCGAAATAAGTTCCATTTCTCCGTTTTGTGAAATGAATCAGTCACTTATTGTGATTTTTGTTATGTAACCATACATTTCAGGCGAACAATGGGCTGATTTTTTATTTTTCTTTTAAAACATACCGTTTCATTTGGGCTCAATTCTTGACTACTGAAAGCAGGAAAGATCTGGACGTGTTGAGAATTCCGAAAACAAGTTGATATTCATATAATTCTCCTCCTAATCGGGATGTCGAGGGCGTTTCAGATTTGGTCATCTTTGGGGAAATCCTTTATCTTCAATCTTCATCTTGAGACAATTCTGATCTTCATATCTCTTCATCTAATGTTTCAGCTTCAAAATGAGGCTGATATTTTGAAAATCGGTTGACGAGGAAAAAAGTTATGACGGCAAAACTAAAAAGTAAATTTTTTTAGGTCACCCTGTAAATAGAAGAGTTAATAAGACAATTCGGAAAATGTCTGGAAGTAATGACAATTCCGAAACATTGCACAGTTTCAGGTAATACCCTGTAGCGATTTTATGTGAAAAACCTTATGTTTTGAAGAAGTACGAGATTATAGCTGAATGATTGGGCTAGCGAACAGTGCGAACAGAATTCAAATTGTTCAAAGCATAAAAAAGTTATTCAGATTTCAACAGGGGCAAAATTTTGGGGGGTGACGAAATTAGTGTTTGAGTAGTTTCTAATCTGGCAACGATGTGATTGGAGCTGGCAATTGTGGCACGACCATTAGGTGGAGCTCCCTTTTATTAGCCCGGAAAGAGGTTATGTCAGATATTTGCTCATGTGTTAGTGAAAAGAAATCCCGACGAAGCGTGTTGCAGCGTTTTCGTGACCTCAGCTGGATATAAAATCCATCCACACCTTGCAGATTAGGTCCGCGTCCGACAAACAAACGAACTTAGAAGCCGTCCACAGCCTACGGCGATACCTATCCCGCAGAAACAACTTGAATGAAGCGATGGCGCCTAGCGAGCCAACAGGGGTGAGGAAACGTGACACGAATACGAGACCGTGTCACGAATATCTCGAGTGTGCCCTGCCCCGAAGTCTGTTGCGAATATTTCAGAGGTCTTTCACCGTTATCGTGAATGTGCACGCCATCAAGACCCAGGGACGGATTCAGGTTGTCGCGCGTCTCGTTCTTCCCAGGTTGGGCGCCAATTACCACTGTTTTATATGCACAGAGATGCTGAAATATGCTTGTTCGATTCCCGCATTTTCAATTGTTATAAACCAGGTGTGGACACATTCTGGGCATTTCTATGAGATCGGCGAAATAATAGCTTTCTGAAACGAACATCGGCAGGTTCTGGCTGTTGAAGCTGACGGGCCAGATACAGGGTTTATTCCCATAGTATGCAGGTGTTTCCTAGGTCCAGTTAGTAAGCCGCTAATTGTGCGTATCTTAGATCTGGTTTCGCATTTTTTAAAGTCCTGTTTTAGAGTCCTTCGAATTTTCTAGATGCTTTATCTCCTCACTCTTCGATTTTTTGGAGCCTCAATTCGTGGTTTTTGTAATTTTCTTGAAGCTCTTTTTTCAATCTTTTCAAAATTTGTTTAAATTCTCCCTTCAAACTCTTCAAATTCCCAAGAAGTTTGATAATGGTTTAACAAACCGAAACAGGCCGAAAAATAAAAAAAATCGTAGTGGAAATTGAACAAAAATTGATTGCTATCTTGTCTATCCTAAATTCAAGTTAATCTTCTAATGATTTGGTAATTTCGTCATCACTATTCTTTTTACAAACTCTACTAACTAATTAATAGGTTTTGGGGTATTGTCCTTCAAAGAATCTTTCTGGAGTGCGAGCTACTTACCAGTTGTTTCGCCACTTTCGTTCATCCCCTCCGCACTTTTAAATCCCATAAAAACCAGAAAATGTACGATGAGTCACTATCTACAATTTAGGACTATAGTCTATTTTGCGCCAAAAAGTCGTGTTTTTTTGATACAAGCTGACTGTTCACTACGCGAACACTCAACATTTAAAAAATCCCACTTCTGACACCAGTTATGATAAAAATGCACTTGATTCATTTTTACAATTAATATTCCGCTAATACATATTCACCAACTAAATATGATGAGTATGATACTGTTCGATATGCAACCCGGCTTTCTTTTGTATTGACGGTAAGTTGTCCACTCTTCGCCCTCCCTAAATCTTATACAGCCTGGCAGAGTTCTTGTCGAATTCACCTGATTATTTTAATGAAAAGACATAAACAGATATCAGATACCAATCAATTAAAATGAGGTCAGATTATAATAAAAATTCTCCCAAAACAATTGAAACAATCTTACTGTTTGACACTTCACAAAGAATTATAGTATTGTAACGATTTCGAAACCGGCCTCGAGACCGGCCCTGATCATCTAATTAATTATGCACCCCAGACACGTAAACGTTCCTAAGCTCGCAAACACATGAGTCACGCCTAGAAGAAACGCGAACTTTCTAAGGAACGAGAGCGAAGGTTCGAGGGACATCTAAGAAGTCGCCGGATAGACTCAATTGATCGAGAACTGTGGATGGAATCTGCATGCAGGTATTTAAGGCGCTGGATAGCAGAGGGCAGAGTAGTCAGAGATAGTCACAGAGAGTAACAAATATAGTTCCAGAGTTCTGAAGAATGCCAAGACTCGTTCAGGAAGCTGAAAGGAGCATTCATCCACGCACCAATTCTGAGCTATCCCACTTCTGACACCAAATGTAGTAAATGTCATATATGTATTTGTATGAACTGTATGGATATTATTATCTCCGACTATTCTGCTCTCTGCTATCCATCGCCTTAAATACCCGCATGCAGATTCCATCCACAGTTCTCGATCAATCGAGTCTATCCGGCGACTTCTTAGATGTCCCTCGAACCTTCGCTCTCGTTCCTTAGAAAGTTCGCGTTTCTTCTACGCGTGACTCGTGTGTTTGCGAGCTTAGGAATGTTTACGTGTCTGGGGTGCATAAGTAATGAGATGATCAGGGCCGGTCTCGAAATCGTTACAGTATGTTCACAAAAATTGATTATGAAAATGACTAACGTGTTCATTGACAGAGTAGAAGCGATATTTTAAGAGAAATTTTTAAAACGATGCATAGAGGACATTCATTCAAAATCATCTGGTGAATAAATGATTGTGAAGATTGAAGACGAACGTATTCCTTTGAGATTTACTAAGCCTGTAACGATTTGTACGAATATTCTTTGCGTATCTGGTATTATGGCCATGAACGTCACATTGCTTCATTAGCATATTTGCGCTCTTACGGACTTGTAAAGATATAAGGTGGGTAGAGGCATCACTTTATGTTTCAGAAAAAGAGGTTGGCATTGATCTCCATAGTCTGAATTTGTGATGGTTCTGATTGCTCTCTTCTTGCTACATAACCTACAATTGTTCGACGTGATTATTCCAAGTGATATTGCTGTCCACAATGACTCAATTTTACACTATCCACGTCCGACGTAACAATGCTGGTTGGAAATTTGAATTTTTGAGTTTTGTCAAAATTTAGTTTGTTTTTGGAGAAGACCACGTTTCTGCCTTATTATTAACCTCTTCAGTTACTCTCTCAAGGTCTAATAGGTTCTTATCGGAGTAAATAAATGTAGTATCGTCAGCAAACAAGACAGATTTGTGTGGAATCATAAAACGACTGATATCATTCCCATAAATGATAAATAATAGTGGCCCCAAGACTGATCCTTGAGGGACACCATGCTCACAAGTTTGAAAATTAAAGAAGAATTATTAGTAGTGACAGCTGGATGACGATCCTCCGAATAGGACTCAATTAGATACAAAGCCATTCCCCTAACAAATGTGACATTTATTTACGCCCCTGCGCTCGCGAATGCCCTGGATCCGCCTCTGTCAATAACCGACGCCCGACGGTCTTATTTAAAGTGTCTCGTGGGGCCTGAGGGGTTGCCACTGACTTGTTTTACAATGCGGTATTCCGTGAAATATTCAATGTTCGCGGAACAGGGGAAACTGATACGCGGTCTGTATTTATGGTGGCTGTGATAGAAACCCCCTTCGCGTGTTCGAGTCGTTTAAATATTCATTCAATCAATCAATCAGATATGCTTTATTGCCGTGGAAATAGTTTGCGGCGAAACGCTACGTTCGTTGAGTGATTCAATTAGAGTTTTTTTTAACTTTTGTATGTTTTTGTTATTTTCCTGTCACAAAAAGATAATCAAAATTATAGATCTTTGACATATATAACAAAACCACAAAGCCAGGTAGCCGAGTGGTTAGAATCACCGCTTTTCAATCATTCTGACTGTCGGTCGTGTGGGTTCAAGGCCCAGCGATTGCAGTATATTTTTCTGACGGCCTGAGAGAGTTTTAGGAAAAACAATTTTTTTTTTAATCATTACAGATTGTAAACTCCAATTTCAATCATGTGCTAGAAGGAAAATGACTTGCGAGCCGTCTTGAGGGGTTCAGAGGGGCGAAAACGACTTGAGTTGATTTACAAAATTATTTATGGGTGAAATGAATGAGGTATCACTTTGAAATGATAATGAAAACGTGTAAAACATCAATTTTATTCATGAGTCGGGAGTAAAATGAGTTGCGAGCCGTCTAAGGGGATCCAGGAAAACGAAATCAACTTCAAAATTAATCAAAAAAATATTTACAGGTGAAATAAACGAGGTGTCATTTTGAAATAATAATAAAAACTTGTAAATCATTGATTTCAATCATGTGCTGAAAGGAAAATGACTTGCGAGTCGTCTAAGGGGGTCCAGAGGGGCAAAAACGACTTATTGACATTGACATATTTGAAAAAAAAACAACTTCTGGTTTTTTCGGAAATTACATCAACTTCCGATTTTCAAATGAGACACCCTTTGGCCTTGCAAAAATCCATGAACTGTCGCCATATATACTGTCTGTTGCTTTTGCTATTTTTTGATTCTCTTTCAACTACATTTTCCTCAATAGATTATAGGGACCACTCAGCAAAACGCGACATTTTTTCACTTTTTGAGATATATCTGACATTTTATCAGTATTGTCGGTCAGTGTTGTTGATATTGGTTTCATGCCGACGGAATGTTTTCGCAGGGCAATTATCGCTCCGCAGTGCAATTACCGCTCCGCAGTGCAATTACCGCTGTAATTTTTCGACAAATATTACGCCAAAAATATTATACAGGGTGTCCCGAAACTATGGTGCCAAATTGAAACAGATGATTCCTTTTGAAAAATAAATAGAACTTTCCTGATAAGTCGTTCCTCAAATGTCGTTCGTTGCAGAGATACAGGGTGTTGAATATGAAAAATTCAAAGTGGATAATATGCATGTGGATATATCATTGATTTTTTTGGCAGAATATCCAGTTGTAAGTTCAACCAGTAATTAGGATTGTAAAATTCACAGTTCTGCCGAACAAATTTTTCATTACTAGCTAAGTTTGTATTCATAAAAACGCAATTATCTTGAAAACGGTTGATTTTTCTGGAACCAAATAGGTATAAATTTTTTACTGAAAATTTAAAGTGGAATGCAAACAATTATTAATTTTTCTGATTACACCAGTGGCGTAAAAAATATGGGAGAAAAGGGACCATGATGGCCTTCTTGTACGCCACTGCTAACTACTGAAAATGTGGTTTCTTTTTCGAAATGAAGCACCTATTGTACACAAATATTCTTTAGATTTTTTTTGAAAAATTTTCTGAACTGTGGAAGTTATGAATAAAAATCACTCTTAGTTTTTCATATTCAACACTCTGTATCTCTGCAACGAACGTCATTTAAGAAAAAAAATATTGGGAAAGTCATATTTATTTTTCGAGGGGAATCTTCTGTTTCAATTTGGCACCATAGTTTTGGGACACCCTGTACATAAGGGAAATACTAGAGGGTAATATAACAAGACCTTGATAAATAGTCGACTATTTTTATTGCATCTAAATTTCGACTGTATTTTACAATAATTTAACGAGACATTATTTTGGCATTAATAATCTGATGAAAACCTGAGAGCTAAGCTCGAGAGCTTTCATCTCTGATTATTAATGCCAAAATAATTTCGAGTAAAATTGATAAGTACAAGAGAAATTTAGCAGCAATAAAATAGTCGGCAATTAATCAAGGTCGTTTTATATTTATGAAGATTATTTCTTGAATCCAATTCTTTATATCAGTCAAATGAATGACACTGTATTGTCAGGGATTGTAGCCTCGATATCTCATCGTTTTTGATTTTTCCAAACCGATTCATTTTCAAATAATTATTCAGCTTTAACACGATTGATTCTATTTGACGTTTAATATGTATTTATTTAGAGTACTGTCAGATGCTCAGGCTCCTTGATATGAGTATCATGCTGAATAGTCGGTGACTATTGTGCATCATGTAAATAGTCGCTAATAGAGCGTGTTGATTGGTCCTGTCAAACAGGAAACAAACGTATGATTGGTTGATGACTGATATTTAATAGACGAAAGAAATAATCGTAGGTAATATCCCAAGACCATGACAAATAGCCGACTATTATTTTCTTCATAATTCTATCGAGAGTACCTTGTATTTTGGCAATTTAATGAGACCATATGAACAATAATAGTCTGAATAACTCCCTAGAGCTTTAGCTCGAGGGAGTTATTCTTTGATTATTAATGTTCATATAGTCGAATTGAATTGTCTCAAAATACAAGTTACTCGAGATGAATTGAAGAAAAAATTGTCTCTATTGGTCATGGTCGAGTGATATATGGTCCTGTCAAATAGGAAACAAACGTAAGATTGGTTGATGACTGATATTTAATAGACGAAAGAAATAATCAGTGTAATGTTGACATGATTGGGTTTCATATGTCACGAAATGACAATATTTTAATGGTTGTTAGAACTGTCGAAACATTTTCTTTTTGAAATCGTTGTACTCATTTTCGTAGCTAGAAATGTTCCAAACAATTTCAAAATTTGACTTTTTTTTTCAGGGTCAAGCAGTCGCCCAACTCGCCAAAACAGTACCAGACGTCACCATATTCGGCGTCTGCTCGAAAACCAAACACGAATCCCTCAAGAACGCCAATTCTCCGGTCGACCACCTCCTGGAGAGAGGCTCAGACTACGTCAGCGAGATCCGAAAAGTCTCGCCAGATGGCGTGGACATCGTCCTCGACTGCCTGTGCGGCGAAGAGTGTAACAAAGGCTACACACTACTCAAACCGATGGGAAAGTACGTCTTGTACGGATCGTCGAACGTGGTAACTGGAGAGACTAAGAGCTTCTTCAGTGCTGCAAGATCGGTGAGTAAAAAATCCAGTCAAACAAGATTCGATGTGATGAGGTGTGATTATTATTATTATCATTTTTTTTTGTTTCTAGTGGTGGCAAGTCGACAAAGTTTCCCCGTTGAAACTTTTCGACGAGAATCGCACTCTGTCCGGATTCAACCTAAGACGTCTGATGTACCAGCAACACGGTGAAGAATTTGTCGCTCAAACCATCAAAAAAGTATTTCAGTTGTTCCAAGAGGGACAAATCAAGCCGTTGCTCGATTCTACCTGGGCTCTTGAAGATGTGAGTGTTGCTTTGACAGATGGCATTCCTTCAACCAGTGTGCTGGCTAGCTAGCCTTGATTGCTACAGGCCAATCTTTATTGGCACTTCTCGATCATGTCGAAAAAAAGGCGCGAAAGATTTAAAAGTCTGAAAATTATCGAGCGTGATTGAATACTTGATCTGAAGTTTTTTCTGAGCAGCTCTAAACAAAGTTTCAGCATCGTCTTCTTTTTTTAGGTTGCCGAGGCTATGCAGAAGATGCACGACCGCAAAAATGTAGGTAAAATAATCCTGGATCCGAGTTTGGAGCCGAAACCGAAGCCAGCAACTCCGGCAAAGGGCAAAAATAAGGAAGACAAGAAGAAGCAATCGTCCGAGGAGAAGAAGGAATCTGAGGAGAAAAAGGAAGACGAGAAGAAGGAAGAAAAGAAAGAGGAAAAGAAGGACGAGAATATCACCAACGGTGATTCAGCAGGGGATTCTGGTATGATATATTTTTTTTAATCTTCAGTAATGTTTTGAACGATTTAGGTAGGTTCTAAGTGCAGTTCTAATAGTCCTGCTAATTTTGAATCGCTTTTTCTCTTCAGTATACATTCGACCGAAAGTCGTCGGTAATTTTGTGGAATTTTCCCTGTTGGTTTATTATCTCGAAATCGTACACTGCCAGAGGCCATCATGTTGAATTTTCGACTAGCATATACTAAGGGTAGTTCGTATTCCTCACGGAGTTATCTTAGCACTGCTCCTACTCCAAGTCTGGATGCGTCTGTTTCTACTGTAGACGTTTGCTCAGTCTGGAAAAATTTTAATCCAGTAGTTTCAAGGCATTTTTTAAGTTATGTAAAGGCTTCAACCTTTATTTCAAATTCTTCCATGAGTTTTCAACTAGCATATAATAGGGTAGTATCACTCACGGAGTTTGCTCAGCGCTGCTCCTACTCCAAGTCCTGATGCGTCTATTTCTATTATAGACGTTTGCTCAGTCTGGATCTATAGCTTACAACACTTCTGTTATCCCACATTCTTCTTCCTCAAATTAACCAGAGGTTCTGATATATCCGTGATTTTGAGAATAAACCAAACCAATTAACTATCCCCAAAAAGGACTTTGTTGTTTTGATATTCTTTGGCAAGTAAAAATAAACTTGGAACCGTCTAATTTATGTTGAAATGTACAATTTTATAGCACCATGCCAAGCGGTTCCAAATTCAACAGGGGGTACTATTGACTAGTTCTCAAAGAGGGGTTAGGTTTGAAGATCAGAGGGACCAATGGACTAGACTTCATTCGCTGACTGTAGGGTAGAAAATTGCCGGGGTGAGGTGATGATACTTGAAATTGGTATGGAGTGGAACAGTCTGAAGGGAAAGAAATATAGATACTGTTGGGTGAAGAAGAGTTAGAGACTGTTGAGCGAAAAAAAGTTGTAGACTGTTTTGGTAGAGATCGGTGGAAAATGTAATAACTGTTGGAAGAATATTATTGGGAGAAACACTGTTGTAGAAGTTGTTGAAAGATATACTAAGTTTTTGAAACTGTTGGGTGGACAGATGTGAATTTTATTGCTGTTGAAATCATATGGACTGTTAGGATACAGAGATATTGTTTAAGAAACTGAGGAGACTGTTTAGGATGAGTGACAGAGACTGATTGGCAGAACTGTTGTTACAAGTATGTGGAGACTGTGTTGGAAGAATATTGGAAGGAATACTGTTAGTAAAGATACATAGATACTGAATGGATAGTGTTATAGAAGTGTTGAAAGATACACTAATGTTGGGTGGAACGTTATTGCTGTTGGAAACGTAGAAACTGTTAGGATTAAGAAAGCTATAAGGGTTATTGGGAAATGTATTGTTGAAGAAATATGTGAAGAGTGTTTGAGAAGAGTGACAAATACTGTTGGTAGAAGGATGTAGAGACTGTTGGGGAGAATATGAAAAGAAGAAGAATGTTGGAAAAAACAACTGTTGGTAAACATACATACAGACTGAATAGAAAGCGCTATAGAGGTTGTTGAAAGATATGTCTACAGAGGTTTTTGGAACAGGATATTGTTGAAGAAATATGTGGAGACTGTTTAGAAAGAGTGACAGAGACTGTTTGGCAGTAATTCTTGGTAGAACTGTTTGGGGGGAGAGAGGTATGTGACATAGAGAGGAACACATAGAGACTGGAGATAGTGGAGAACGTTGAAAGATATATTGATTTTTCGAAACTGTTGCTTGTAAAGATGTGTCGGTTATTGACAATTAGGATAAATAATACTATAAGTGTTATTGAAAAATATTGTTTAAGAAATATGTGAAGACTGACTGTTTAGGAAGAATGAAGACTGTTTGGCAGTAACTATTGGTAGAAGAATGTGGAGACTGTTTGGGGAGTGTTATAGAAGTTGTTTTGAAGATATACTAATTATTTGAAACTGTTAGGTTAAAGAAAGCTGTTGGGGTTATTGGGAGAAATAATCGTTTTAAAAATATGTGGAGTGACAGACCGTTTGGCAGTAACTGTTGGTAGAAGTTTGTGGAGACTGTTTGGAAACTGTTGGATGGAAAGCTATGAAGGTTGTTGCTGTTGGATACAGAGACAGGATAAAGAAAACTATAAGGGTTATTGGGAAAGATATTGTATAAGAAAAATGTGGAGACTGTTTACGAAGAGTGATAGACTGGCAGTAACTGTTGGTAGAAGGATTAGAGACTGTTTGGCGAGAGACAGGTTGGGATATAAGTGTTGAAAGAATATTGGGAGAAACATGGTAAAGATACATAGATACTATGTGAGGGTTATTGCTGTTGGAGACATAAGATACTGTTAAGGTGAAAGCTTTAGGGATTATTGGGAGAGATGGTCTTTATGACATTTGTGAGGGTTTAGGAAGAGTGAAATATGTGGAGACTGTTTTAGAAGAGTGACAGGCTGTTTGGCAGTAACTGTTGGTAGAATGTTGTGGAGACTGTTTGGAAACTGTTGGATGGAAAGCTATGAAGGTTGTTGCTGTTGGATACAGAGACAGGATAAAGAAAACTATAAGGGTTATTGGGAAAGATATTGTATAAGAAAAATGTGGAGACTGTTTACGAAGAGTGATAGACTGGCAGTAACTGTTGGTAGAAGGATTAGAGACTGTTTGGCGAGAGACAGGTTGGGATATAAGTGTTGAAAGAATATTGGGAGAAACATGGTAAAGATACATAGATACTATGTGAGGGTTATTGCTGTTGGAGACATAAGATACTGTTAAGGTGAAAGCTTTAGGGATTATTGGGAGAGATGGTCTTTATGACATTTGTGAGGGTTTAGGAAGAGTGAAATATGTGGAGACTGTTTTAGAAGAGTGACAGGCTGTTTGGCAGTAACTGTTGGTAGAATGTTGTGGAGACTGTTTGGAAACTGTTAGATGGAAAGCTATGAAGGTTGTTGCTGTTGAAGACGGAGACAGGATACAGAAAACAATAAGGGGTATTGGGAAAAATATTATTTAAGAAATATGTGGAGACTATTTACGAAAAGTAACAGACTGGCAGTAACTGTTGGTAGAAGGATGTAGAGACTGTTTGGCGAGAGACAGGTAGCGATATAAGTGTTGAAAGAATATTGGAAGAAACATGGTAAAGATACATAGATACAGAATTTATGGAAAAATGTGAGGGTTATTGCTGTTGGAGACATAAGATACTGTTAGATGAAAGCTATAGTGATTATTGGGAGAGATGGTTTTTATGAAATATGTGAGGACTGTTTAGGAAGAGTGAAACAGTTTTAAAAATATGTGGAGACTGTTTTGGAAGAGTGACAGACTGTTTGGCAGTAACTGTTGGTAGAATGTTGTGGAGACTGTTGGATGGAAAGCTATGAAGGTTGTTGCAGTTGGAGACAGAAACTATAAGGGTTATTGGGAAAAATATTTAAGAAATATGTGGTGACTGTTTAGGAAGAGTAACAGACTGGCAGTAACTGTTGGTAGAATGATGTAGAGACTGTTTGGCGAGAGACAGGTAGGGATATAAGTGTTGGAAGAATATTGGGAGAAACACTGTCGGTAAAGATTCATAGAGATTGAATGGATAGTGTTACAGAGGTTGTTGAAAGATATAGCTAAAGGGGTTATTGAAAGAGATATTGTTGAAGAAATATGCGGATACTGTTCAGAAAGAGGATCAGGGACTGTTTGGCAGTTACTGTTGCTAGGAAGATGTGAAGACTGGAGAGAGAGAGAGAGAGAGAGAGAGAGAGTGAGAGAGAGAGAGAGACAAAAATAGGGGACAATGAGATCGGATGCAGAAATATTTATACAGTAGGGTTGTTTGACAACAGTGATACAGAGGATGTTGGAAGATATACTGATTTTAAAAACTATCAAGGAGGAAGATGCTATTGGAGATGTAGACTGTTGGGATGAAGAGAATAAAGGAATTTTTGGGAGAAATATTGTTGAATATATGAAGACTGTTTAGAAGAGAATCAGAGACTGTTGAGATTAGTAGATATTTGTATATCAAAGGTTAAAGAGGGGTATAGAGACTTTTCTAGTGAAGAGGGAAAATATACTGTAACTGTTTGGTGGGAAGATGTGGAAACAGTTTTTGCAGAAAGATGGAGGGGTATTCGTTTTTGGAAGAATATTGAAGGGGAAACAATTTTATTGGAAAAATGTGTAGAGACTGTTGGTAAAAATAGGTGGAGACTGTTTGAATGAATTGTTATAGCGGTTGTTGGAATAAATAGTGTGAAAACAGAGAACTTTGAAGGCTATTGGAAAACGTGAAATATAAATAATAATGATAGATATCTCAAAGGGATGTATGATAAAAATATTGAAGGGCGTATTGAAAAATTAGAGCAAGGTGATTAAATATATAGAAATAGGAGTTGTGGGGTGAGAAATAATTGAAATTTGATTGTATTGATTGAAATATTCATTTTCAGATTCCAAAAAGGAGAACTCCAGTTGAATCGACAGCTAGCTTCTCCGAATAAAAAAAAAATCTCCAAAAAGAATATTTGCTTACATTTTCGTTCCAGTTCCCAAAGGCAGTTTATAAATTGAGTTTATGGATATAGACAGATCTCATGGTGATTGGCCATATGAATGTGAGCTGTGTTATTTTAAAATATAGGATGCCGGGCCGAAAAGAGCCCGAGCGCCGCGAGACCAATGAACTTATATAATTATTTTTTTATGATATATTACTGTATTTCGTCTTGAAGTGTTTTTTGTGTTATTTGTGTTTTAGGATGTTTACGAGATTGTTTTATCGATGGTGCTCTTTTAGAAATCACGGTGGTCAGTTTGGCGTCGAGTTTTTTTTTTGTTTCCGGTCGGGTTTCTTTTGTAGTACGTGCGGGGCGGGCCGCACCGCTCGCCCCGTACAGCTTCGAATTTACGAAACACATATCCCCGTGTGTATCAGACCAAAAATAAAATACTTAGCATTTTATACGAGACGTATTGCCAAGCTTAGTTTTAAATTCTAGTTCCGAGATGTAGGGATGATCTTGCCATGATATTTTTGCTATAATGCGGTTTTCAGATTGAATGCATATCAAAAGAGTTGAGGTTTACGCTGTCGCCAAGTTTCACAAAAACTGTACTCCGGCGAAATTAAACTTTTTGTCTCATACTCCGAAGGAATTAGGCAATTTGTCGAAACATCGCCTTGTCGATCACCGTTTACCCTCGAATGGAATATCGACGACCTAAATGTTGTTTTGATTTTTCTTTGGTTATTGTAAGTTGATTATGAAACAGTTGCTTATGAGATTATTTCCGAAATATTGATTGCCTGAATGTAAATTTTCTGTAAAAGGTATTTTCGTAAGAGATGGAGTGTTCGTGTAGCCATAGATTCCAATTTGTTTGTTGAAGGCTATACGTTGTGTAAACTTAACCGTTAAGCTAAAGTATATTATTATTGCTATTGATTGCTTAAATATATATATAAATGTAAGTGTAAGACTGATGTGTTAACGCTACTGCAGATTATTTGGATGCCTGTATGAATAAACTGTATGTATAATTGCCCTAAAGGTGTTTTTTTCCGTCCTTTCCCGTTCCAGCAAAAACTTCTAATATTAACGTGAATATTACATGAAATCAACTTGTCATTTTTGAATAAAATAGTTACGTAGTTGCTACGTAACATTTCTAAAACAAGTGAACCGCGTATACATGTAAATAGTTTACTTGAATGTTATGTCGCCAATAAATCAGTGTTATGTCATGTTTGACGTAATTTCTAAGTAAAATTGTTACTTCCATATTAAATGATTAGTGATTTTTTGGTTCTCTATCTTCCGAGTGTTTAATAAATATTTTTTCCGTATAAAAATTGAAATATCTCGAAAACCATAAAAGAGCTAGAAGAAAACTGACTGCATTTCTGGTTTCTCTGCACGTCAAGATTCCTCTGTGCACATTTTGAAGCAAATTTATTTTTCATTTTTGAATCGACCAAAAAATGAAGTTCTTCCTAGAGCAACCAAATTTGGTGTGGATGCTTTTGAGGCCATTGCCTACCGCGGAATAGCATCAGTTCAACAATTTTTTTTCCACACAAAAACTCGAATATTTCGAAAACCATAAAAGCTAGAAGAAAACTGATTGCATTTCTGGATTCTGCACGTCAAGATCCTCCCATGCGCACATTTTGAAGCAAATTTATTTTTAATTTTTGACCTGAAAATTTCCAAAGGGGTTAAACCTTAGATTTTGATTCGACCAAAAAATGAAGTTCTTCCTAGAGCAACCAAATTTGGTAAGGATGCAAGCTAGAAGAAAACTGATTGCATTTCTGGATTCTGCACGTCAAGATCCTCCCATGCGCACATTTTGAAGCAAATTTATTTTTAATTTTTGACCTGAAAATTTCCAAAGGGGTTAACCTTAGATTTTGAATCGACCAAAAAATGAAGTTCTTCCTAGAGCAACCAAATTTGGTAAGGATGCAAGCTAGAAGAAAACTGATTGCATTTCTGGATTCTGCACGTCAAGATCCTCCCATGCGCACATTTTGAAGCAAATTTATTTTTAATTTTTGACCTGAAAATTTCCAAAGGGGTTAAACCTTAGATTTTGATTCGACCAAAAAATGAAGTTCTTCCTAGAGCAACCAAATTTGGTAAGGATGCAAGCTAGAAGAAAACTGATTGCATTTCTGGATTCTGCACGTCAAGATCCTCCCATGCGCACATTTTGAAGCAAATTTATTTTTAATTTTTGACCTGAAAATTTCCAAAGGGGTTAACCTTAGATTTTGAATCGACCAAAAAATGAAGTTCTTCCTAGAGCAACCAAATTTGGTAAGGATGCAAGCTAGAAGAAAACTGATTGCATTTCTGGATTCTGCACGTCAAGATCCTCCCATGCGCACATGTTGAAGCAAATTTATTTTTAATTTTTGACCTGAAAATTTCCAAAGGGGTTAAACCTTAGATTTTGATTCGACCAAAAAATGAAGTTCTTCCTAGAGCAACCAAATTTGGTAAGGATGCAAGCTAGAAGAAAACTGATTGCATTTCTGGATTCTGCACGTCAAGATCCTCCCATGCGCACATTTTGAAGCAAATTTATTTTTAATTTTTGACCTGAAAATTTCCAAAGGGGTTAACCTTAGATTTTGAATCGACCAAAAAATGAAGTTCTTCCTAGAGCAACCAAATTTGGTAAGGATGCAAGCTAGAAGAAAACTGATTGCATTTCTGGATTCTGCACGTCAAGATCCTCCCATGCGCACATTTTGAAGCAAATTTATTTTTAATTTTTGACCTGAAAATTTCCAAAGGGGTTAACCTTAGATTTTGAATCGACCAAAAAATGAAGTTCTTCCTAGAGCAACCAAATTTGGTAAGGATGCAAGCTAGAAGAAAACTGATTGCATTTCTGGATTCTGCACGTCAAGATCCTCCCATGCGCACATTTTGAAGCAAATTTATTTTTAATTTTTGACCTGAAAATTTCCAAAGGGGTTGTTAACCTTAGATTTTGAATCGACCAAAAAATGAAGTTCTTCCTAGAGCAACCAAATTTGGTAAGGATGCAAGCTAGAAGAAAACTGATTGCATTTCTGGATTCTGCACGTCAAGATCCTCCCATGCGCACATGTTGAAGCAAATTTATTTTTAATTTTTGACCTGAAAATTTCCAAAGGGGTTAAACCTTAGATTTTGATTCGACCAAAAAATGAAGTTCTTCCTAGAGCAACCAAATTTGGTAAGGATGCAAGCTAGAAGAAAACTGATTGCATTTCTGGATTCTGCACGTCAAGATCCTCCCATGCGCACATTTTGAAGCAAATTTATTTTTAATTTTTGACCTGAAAATTTCCAAAGGGGTTAACCTTAGATTTTGAATCGACCAAAAAATGAAGTTCTTCCTAGAGCAACCAAATTTGGTAAGGATGCAAGCTAGAAGAAAACTGATTGCATTTCTGGATTCTGCACGTCAAGATCCTCCCATGCGCACATTTTGAAGCAAATTTATTTTTAATTTTTGACCTGAAAATTTCCAAAGGGGTTAACCTTAGATTTTGAATCGACCAAAAAATGAAGTTCTTCCTAGAGCAACCAAATTTGGTAAGGATGCAAGCTAGAAGAAAACTGATTGCATTTCTGGATTCTGCACGTCAAGATCCTCCCATGCGCACATTTTGAAGCAAATTTATTTTTAATTTTTGACCTGAAAATTTCCAAAGGGGTTAAACCTTAGATTTTGATTCGACCAAAAAATGAAGTTCTTCCTAGAGCAACCAAATTTGGTAAGGATGCAAGCTAGAAGAAAACTGATTGCATTTCTGGATTCTGCACGTCAAGATCCTCCCATGCGCACATTTTGAAGCAAATTTATTTTTAATTTTTGACCTGAAAATTTCCAAAGGGGTTAACCTTAGATTTTGAATCGACCAAAAAATGAAGTTCTTCCTAGAGCAACCAAATTTGGTAAGGATGCAAGCTAGAAGAAAACTGATTGCATTTCTGGATTCTGCACGTCAAGATCCTCCCATGCGCACATGTTGAAGCAAATTTATTTTTAATTTTTGACCTGAAAATTTCCAAAGGGGTTAAACCTTAGATTTTGATTCGACCAAAAAATGAAGTTCTTCCTAGAGCAACCAAATTTGGTAAGGATGCAAGCTAGAAGAAAACTGATTGCATTTCTGGATTCTGCACGTCAAGATCCTCCCATGCGCACATTTTGAAGCAAATTTATTTTTAATTTTTGACCTGAAAATTTCCAAAGGGGTTAAACCTTAGATTTTGATTCGACCAAAAAATGAAGTTCTTCCTAGAGCAACCAAATTTGGTAAGGATGCAAGCTAGAAGAAAACTGATTGCATTTCTGGATTCTGCACGTCAAGATCCTCCCATGCGCACATTTTGAAGCAAATTTATTTTTAATTTTTGACCTGAAAATTTCCAAAGGGGTTAACCTTAGATTTTGAATCGACCAAAAAATGAAGTTCTTCCTAGAGCAACCAAATTTGGTAAGGATGCAAGCTAGAAGAAAACTGATTGCATTTCTGGATTCTGCACGTCAAGATCCTCCCATGCGCACATGTTGAAGCAAATTTATTTTTAATTTTTGACCTGAAAATTTCCAAAGGGGTTAAACCTTAGATTTTGATTCGACCAAAAAATGAAGTTCTTCCTAGAGCAACCAAATTTGGTAAGGATGCAAGCTAGAAGAAAACTGATTGCATTTCTGGATTCTGCACGTCAAGATCCTCCCATGCGCACATTTTGAAGCAAATTTATTTTTAATTTTTGACCTGAAAATTTCCAAAGGGGTTAAACCTTAGATTTTGATTCGACCAAAAAATGAAGTTCTTCCTAGAGCAACCAAATTTGGTAAGGATGCAAGCTAGAAGAAAACTGATTGCATTTCTGGATTCTGCACGTCAAGATCCTCCCATGCGCACATGTTGAAGCAAATTTATTTTTAATTTTCAACCTGAAAATTTCCTTAGATTTTGAATCGACCAAAAAATGAAGTTCTTCCTAGAGCAACCAAATTTGGTAAGGATGCTTTTGAGGCCATTGCCTACCGCGGAATAGCATCAGTTCAACAATTTTTTTTCCACACAAAAACTCGAATATTTCGAAAACCATAAAAGCTAGAAGAAAACTGATTGCATTTCTGGATTCTGCACGTCAAGATCCTCCCATGCGCACATTTTGAAGCAAATTTATTTTTAATTTTCAACCTGAAAATTTCCTTAGATTTTGAATCGACCAAAAAATGAAGTTCTTCCTAGAGCAACCAAATTTGGTGCGGATGCTTTTGAGGCCATTGCCTACCGCGGAATAGCATCAGTTCAACAATTTTTTTTCCACACAAAAACTCGAATATTTCGAAAACCATAAAAGCTAGAAGAAAACTGATTGCATTTCTGGATTCTGCACGTCAAGATCCTCCCATGCGCACATTTTGAAGCAAATTTATTTTTGATTTTTGACCTGAAAATTTCCAAAGGGGTTAACCTTAGATTTTGAATCGACCAAAAATTGAAGTTCTTCCTAGAGCAACCAAATTTGGTAAGGATGCTTTTGAGGCCATTGCCTACCGCGGAATAGCATCAGTTCGAACTATGAAAATTTTTTGAAATTGCAAAAAAGAACGGAAAATTGTTAACAAGATGGCCGATAGTGTCGACACTCCGTGGACGTCCAAACTTCGGCTACCGTCGGAGAGATGGCACAGCAGTGTTGAAAAAATATATTTTCTGCACAAAAATTATATTTCGAAAACCATAAAAGCTAGAAGAAAACTGATTGCATTTCTGGATTCTGCTCGTCAAGATCCTCCCATGCGCACATTTTGAAGCAAATTTATTTTTAATTTTTGACCTGAAAATTTCCAAAGGGACCTTAGATTTTGAATCGACCAAAAAATGAAGTTCTTCCTAGAGCAACCAAATTTGGTGTGGATGCTTTTGAGGCCATTGCCTACCGCGGAATAGCATCAGTTCAACAATTTTTTTTCCACACAAAAATTCAAATATTTCGAAAACCATAAAAGCTAGAAGAAAACTGATTGCATTTCTGGATTCTGCTCGTCAAGATCCTCCCATGCGCACATTTTGAAGCAAATTTATTTTTAATTTTTGACCTGAAAATTTCCAAAGGGGTTAACCTTAGATTTTGAATCGACCAAAAAATGAAGTTCTTCCTAGAGCAACCAAATTTGGTGTGGATGCTTTTGAGGCCATTGCCTACCGCGGAATAGCATCAGTTCAACAATTTTTTTTCCACACAAAAATTCAAATATTTAGAAAACCATAAAAGCTAGAAGAAAACTGATTGCATTTCTGGATTCTGCTCGTCAAGATCCTCCCATGCGCACATTTTGAAGCAAATTTATTTTTAATTTTTGACCTGAAAATTTCCAAAGGGGTTAAACCTTAGATTTTGAATCGACCAAAAAATGAAGTTCTTCCTAGAGCAACCAAATTTGGTGTGGATGCCTTTGAGGCCATTGCCTACCGCGGAATAGCATCATTTCAACAATTTTTTTTCCACACAAAAATTCAAATATTTCGAAAACCATAAAAGCTAGAAGAAAACTGATTGCATTACTGGATTCTGCACGTCAAGATCCTCCCATGCGCACATTTTGAAGCAAATTTATTTTTAATTTTTGACCTGAAAATTTCCAAAGGGGTTAACCTTAGATTTTGAATCGACCAAAAAATGAAGTTCTTCCTAGAGCAACCAAATTTGGTGTGGATGCTTTTGAGGCCATTGCCTACCGCGGAATAGCATCAGTTCAACAATTTTTTTTCCACACAAAAATTCAAATATTTCGAAAACCATAAAAGCTAGAAGAAAACTGATTGCATTACTGGATTCTGCACGTCAAGATCCTCCCATGCGCACATTTTGAAGCAAATTTATTTTTAATTTTTGACCTGAAAATTTCCAAAGGGGTTAACCTTAGATTTTGAATCGACCAAAAAATGAAGTTCTTCCTAGAGCAACCAAATTTGGTGTGGATGCTTTTGAGGCCATTGCCTACCGCGGAATAGCATCAGTTCAACAATTTTTTTTCCACACAAAAATTCAAATATTTCGAAAACCATAAAAGCTAGAAGAAAACTGATTGCATTACTGGATTCTGCACGTCAAGATCCTCCCATGCGCACATTTTGAAGCAAATTTATTTTTAATTTTTGACCTGAAAATTTCCAAAGGGGTTAACCTTAGATTTTGAATCGACCAAAAAATGAAGTTCTTCCTAGAGCAACCAAATTTGGTAAGGATGCTTTTGAGGCCATTGCCTACCGCGGAATAGCATCAGTTCGAACTATGAAATTTTTTTGAAATTGCAAAAAAGAACGGAAAATTGTTAACAAGATGGCCGATAGTGTCGACACTCCGTGGACGTCCAAACTTCGGCTACCGTCGGAGAGATGGCACAGCAGTGTTGAAAAAATATATTTTCCGCACAAAAATTATATTTCGAAAACCATAAAAGCTAGAAGAAAACTGATTGCATTTCTGGATTCTCTGCACGTCAAGATCCTCGTCTGTGCACATTTTGAAGCAAATTTATTTTTCATTTTTGAATCGACCAAAAAAATTAAGTATTTTCTAGAGCCTCCAAATTTGGAATTGCGGAATAGCATCAGTTCAAACTATGAAATTTTTTTGAAATTGCAAAAAAGAACGAAAAATTGTTAACAAGATGGCCGATAGTGTCGACACTCCGTGGAAGTCCAAACTTCCGCTACCGTCGGAGAGATGGCAGAGCAGTGTTGAAAAAATATATTTTCTGCACAAAAATTATATTTCGAAAACCATTAAAGCTAGAAGATAACCAATTGCATTTCTGAATTCTGCTCGTCGAGATCTTCCTGTTAGTGTAATTTGCAGAATAAAAATTTCCCCGTTTTCGGACGAAAAATTTCCAAAGGGGTTAACCTTAGATTTTGAATCGACCAAAAAATGAAGTTCTTCCTAGAGCAACCAAATTTGGTAAGGATGCTTTTGAGGCCATTGCCTACCGCGGAATAGCATCAGTTCGAACTATGAAATTTTTTTGAAATTGCAAAAAAGAACGGAAAATTGTTAACAAGATGGCCGATAGTGTCGACACTCCGTGGACGTCCAAACTTCGGCTACCGTCGGAGAGATGGCACAGCAGTGTTGAAAAAATATATTTTCTGCACAAAAATTATATTTCGAAAACCATAAAAGCTAGAAGAAAACTGATTGCATTTCTGGATTCTCTGCACGTCAAGATCCTCGTCTGTGCACATTTTGAAGCAAATTTATTTTTCATTTTTGAATCGACCAAAAAAATTAAGTATTTTCTAGAGCCTCCAAATTTGGAATTGCGGAATAGCATCAGTTCAAACTATGAAATTTTTTTGAAATTGCAAAAAAGAACGAAAAATTGTTAACAAGATGGCCGATAGTGTCGACACTCCGTGGAAGTCCAAACTTCCGCTACCGTCGGAGAGATGGCAGAGCAGTGTTGAAAAAATATATTTTCTACACAAAAATTATATTTCGAAAACCATTAAAGCTAGAAGATAACCAATTGCATTTCTGAATTCTGCTCGTCGAGATCTTCCTGTTAGTGTAATTTGCAGAATAATTTCCCCGTTTTCGGACGAAAAATTTCCAAAGGGGTTAACCTTAGATTTTGAATCGACCAAAAAATGAAGTTCTTCCTAGAGCAACCAAATTTGGTAAGGATGCTTTTGAGGCCATTGCCTACCGCGGAATAGCATCAGTTCAACAATTTTTTTTTTCCACACAAATATTCAAATATTTCGAAAACCATAAAAGCTAGAAGAAAACTGATTGCATTTCTAGATTCTGCACGTCAAGATCCTCCCATGCGCACATTTTGAAGCAAATTTATTTTTAATTTTTGACCTGAAAATTTCCAAAGGGGTTAACCTTAGATTTTGAATCGACCAAAAAATGAAGTTCTTCCTAGAGCAACCAAATTTGGTAAGGATGCTTTTGAGGCCATTGCCTACCGCGGAATAGCATCAGTTCAACAATTTTTTTTTCCACACAAATATTCAAATATTTCGAAAACCATAAAAGCTAGAAGAAAACTGATTGCATTTCTAGATTCTGCACGTCAAGATCCTCCCATGCGCACATTTTGAAGCAAATTTATTTTTAATTTTTGACCTGAAAATTTCCAAAGGGGTTAACCTTAGATTTTGAATCGACCAAAAAATGAAGTTCTTCCTAGAGCAACCAAATTTGGCAAGGATGCTTTTGAGGCCATTGCCTACCGCGGAATAGCATCAGTTCAACAATTTTTTTTCCACACAAAAATTCAAATATTTCGAAAACCATAAAAGCTAGAAGAAAACTGATTGCATTTCTAGATTCTGCACGTCAAGATCCTTCCATGCGCACATTTTGAAGCAAATTTATTTTTAATTTTTGACCTGAAAATTTCCAAAGGGGTTAACCTTAGATTTTGAATCGACCAAAAAATAAAGTTCTTCCTAGAGCAACCAAATTTGGTGCGGATGCTTTTGAGGCCATTGCCTACCGCGGAATAGCATCAGTTCAACAATTTTTTTTCCACATAAAATATCAAATATTTCGAAAACCATAAAAGCTAGAAGAAAACTGATGGCATTTCTGGATTCTGCACGTCAAGATCCTCCCATGCGCACATTTTGAAGCAAATTTATTTTTAATTTTTGACCTGAAAATTTCCAAAGGGGTTAACCTTAGATTTTGAATCGACCAAAAAATGAAGTTCTTCCTAGAGCAACCAAATTTGGTAAGGATGCTTTTGAGGCCATTGCCTACCGCGGAATAGCATCAGTTCAACAATTTTTTTTCCACACAAAAATTCAAATATTTCGAAAACCATAAAAGCTAGAAGAAAACTGATTGCATTTCTGGATTCTGCACGTCAAGATCCTCCCATGCGCACATTTTGAAGCAAATTTATTTTTAATTTTTTACCTGAAAATTTCCAAAGGGGTTAACCTTAGATTTTGAATCGACCAAAAAATGAAGTTCTTCCTAGAGCAACCAAATTTGGTAAGGATGCTTTTGAGGCCATTGCCTACCGCGGAATAGCATCAGTTCAAACTATGAAAATTTTTTGAAATTGCAAAAAAGAACGGAAAATTGTTAACAAGATGGCCGATAGTGTCGACACTCCGTGGAAGTCCAAACTTCCGCTACCGTCGGAGAGATGGCAGAGCAGTGTTGAAAAAATATATTTTCTGCACAAAAATTATATTTCGAAAACCATTAAAGCTAGAAGATAACCAATTGCATTTCTGAATTCTGCTCGTCGAGATCTTCCTGTTAGTGTAATTTGCAGAATAAAAATTTCCCCGTTTTCGGACGAAAAATTTCCAAAGGGGTTAACCTTAGATTTTGAATCGACCAAAAAATGAAGTTCTTCCTAGAGCAACCAAATTTGGTAAGGATGCTTTTGAGGCCATTGCCTACCGCGGAATAGCATCAGTTCAACAATTTTTTTCCACACAAAAATTCAAATATTTCGAAAACCATAAAAGCTAGAAGAAAACTGATTGCATTTCTGGATTCTGCTCGTCAAGATCCTCCCATGCGCACATTTTGAAGCAAATTTATTTTTAATTTTTGACCTGAAAATTTCCAAAGGGGTTAACCTTAGATTTTGAATCGACCAAAAAATGAAGTTCTTCCTAGAGCAACCAAATTTGGTAAGGATGCTTTTGAGGCCATTGCCTACCGCGGAATAGCATCAGTTCAACAATTTTTTTTTCCACACAAATATTCAAATATTTCGAAAACCATAAAAGCTAGAAGAAAACTGATTGCATTTCTAGATTCTGCACGTCAAGATCCTCCCATGCGCACATTTTGAAGCAAATTTATTTTTAATTTTTGACCTGAAAATTTCCAAAGGGGTTAACCTTACATTTTGAATCGACCAAAAAATGAAGTTCTTCCTAGAGCAACCAAATTTGGCAAGGATGCTTTTGAGGCCATTGCCTACCGCGGAATAGCATCAGTTCAACAATTTTTTTTCCACACAAAAATTCAAATATTTCGAAAACCATAAAAGCTAGAAGAAAACTGATTGCATTACTGGATTCTGCACGTCAAGATCCTCCCATGCGCACATTTTGAAGCAAATTTATTTTTAATTTTCAACCTGAAAATTTCCAAAGGGGTTAACCTTAGATTTTGAATCGACCAAAAAATGAAGTTCTTCCTAGAGCAACCAAATTTGGCAAGGATGCTTTTGAGGCCATTGCCTACCGCGGAATAGCATCAGTTCAACAATTTTTTTTCCACACAAAAATTCAAATATTTCGAAAACCATAAAAGCTAGAAGAAAACTGATTGCATTTCAGGATTCTGCTCGTCAAGATCCTCCCATGCGCACATTTTGAAGCAAATTTATTTTTAATTTTTGACCTGAAAATTTCCAAAGGGGACCTTAGATTTTGAATCGACCAAAAAATGAAGTTCTTCCTAGAGCAACCAAATTTGGTAAGGATGCTTTTGAGGCCATTGCCTACCGCGGAATAGCATCAGTTCAACAATTTTTTTTCCACACAAAAATTCAAATATTTCGAAAACCATAAAAGCTAGAAGAAAACTGATTGCATTTCTGGATTCTGCACGTCAAGATCCTCCCATGCGCACATTTTGAAGCAAATTTATTTTTAATTTTTGACCTGAAAATTTCCAAAGGGGTTGTTAACCTTAGATTTTGAATCGACCAAAAAATGAAGTTCTTCCTAGAGCAACCAAATTTGGCAAGGATGCTTTTGAGGCCATTGCCTACCGCGGAATAGCATCAGTTCAACAATTTTTTTTCCACACAAAAATTCAAATATTTCGAAAAGCATAAAAGCTAGAAGAAAACTGATTGCATTTCTGGATTCTGCTCGTCAAGATCCTCCCATGCGCACATTTTGAAGCAAATTTATTTTTAATTTTTGACCTGAAAATTTCCAAAGGGGTTAACCTTAGATTTTGAATCGACCAAAAAATGAAGTTCTTCCTAGAGCAACCAAATTTGGTGTGGATGCATTTGAGGCCATTGCCTACCGCGGAATAGCATCAGTTCAACAATTTTTTTCCACACAAAAATTCAAATATTTCGAAAACCATAAAAGCTAGAAGAAAACTGATTGCATTTCTGGATTCTGCTCGTCAAGATCCTCCCATGCGCACATTTTGAAGCAAATTTATTTTTAATTTTTGACCTGAAAATTTCCAAAGGGGTTAACCTTAGATTTTGAATCGACCAAAAAATGAAGTTCTTCCTAGAGCAACCAAATTTGGTGTGGATGCTTTTGAGGCCATTGCCTACCGCGGAATAGCATCAGTTCAACAATTTTTTTTCCACACAAAAATTCAAATATTTCGAAAACCATAAAATCTAGAAGAAAACTGATTGCATTACTGGATTCTGCACGTCAAGATCCTTCCATGCGCACATTTTGAAGCAAATTTATTTTTAATTTTCAACCTGAAAATTTCCAAAGGGGTTAACCTTAGATTTTGAATCGACCAAAAAATGAAGTTCTTCCTAGAGCAACCAAATTTGGTGTGGATGCTTTTGAGGCTATTGCCTACCGCGGAATAGCATCAGTTCAACAATTTTTTTCCACACAAAAATTCAAATATTTCGAAAACCATAAAAGCTAGAAGAAAACTGATTGCATTTCTGGATTCTGCTCGTCAAGATCCTCCCATGCGCACATTTTGAAGCAAATTTATTTTTAATTTTTGACCTGAAAATTTCCAAAGGGGTTAACCTTAGATTTTGAATCGACCAAAAAATGAAGTTCTTCCTAGAGCAACCAAATTTGGTGTGGATGCTTTTGAGGCCATTGCCTACCGCGGAATAGCATCAGTTCAACAATTTTTTTTCCACACAAAAATTCAAATATTTCGAAAACCATAAAATCTAGAAGAAAACGGATTGCATTACTGGATTCTGCACGTCAAGATCCTCCCATGCGCACATTTTGAAGCAAATTTATTTTTAATTTTTGACCTGAAAATTTCCAAAGGGGTTAGATTTTGAATCGACCAAAAAATGAAGTTCTTCCTAGAGCAACCAAATTTGGTGTGGATGCTTTTGAGGCCATTGCCTACCGCGGAATAGCATCAGTTCAACAATTTTTTTTCCACACAAAAATTCAAATATTTCGAAAACCATAAAAGCTAGAAGAAAACTGATTGCATTTCTGGATTCTTCTCGTCAAGATCGTCCCATGCGCACATTTTGAAGCAAATTTATTTTTAATTTTTGACCTGAAAATTTCCAAAGGGGTTAAACCTTAGATTTTGAATCGACCAAAAAATGAAGTTCTTCCTAGAGCAACCAAATTTGGTGTGGATGCTTTTGAGGCCATTGCCTACCGCGGAATAGCATCAGTTCAACAATTTTTTTCCACACAAAAATTCAAATATTTCGAAAACCATAAAAGCTAGAAGAAAACTGATTGCATTTCTGGATTCTGCTCGTCAAGATCCTCCCATGCGCACATTTTGAAGCAAATTTATTTTTAATTTTTGACCTGAAAATTTCCAAAGGGGTTAACCTTAGATTTTGAATCGACCAAAAAATGAAGTTCTTCCTAGAGCAACCAAATTTGGTGTGGATGCTTTTGAGGCCATTGCCTACCGCGGAATAGCATCAGTTCAACAATTTTTTTCCACACAAAAATTCAAATATTTCGAAAACCATAAAAGCTAGAAGAAAACTGATTGTATTTCTGGATTCTGCTCGTCAAGATCCTCCCATGCGCACATTTTGAAGCAAATTTATTTTTAATTTTCAACCTGAAAATTTCCTTAGATTTTGAATCGACCAAAAAATGAAGTTCTTCCTAGAGCAACCAAATTTGGTAAGGATGCTTTTGAGGCCATTGCCTACCGCGGAATAGCATCAGTTCAACAATTTTTTTCCACACAAAAATTCAAATATTTCGAAAACCATAAAAGCTAGAAGAAAACTGATTGCATTTCTGGATTCTGCTCGTCAAGATTCTCCCATGCGCACATTTTGAAGCAAATTTATTTTTAATTTTTGACCTGAAAATTTCCAAAGGGGTTAACCTTAGATTTTGAATCGACCAAAAAATGAAGTTCTTCCTAGAGCAACCAAATTTGGTAAGGATGCTTTTGAGGCCATTGCCTACCGCGGAATAGCATCAGTTCAACAATTTTTTTTCCACACAAAAATTCAAATATTTCGAAAACCATAAAAGCTAGAAGAAAACTGATTGCATTTCTGGATTCTGCACGTCAAGATCCTCCCATGCGCACATTTTGAAGCAAATTTATTTTTAATTTTTGACCTGAAAATTTCCAAAGGGGTTAACCTTAGATTTTGAATCGACCAAAAAATGAAGTTCTTCCTAGAGCAACCAAATTTGGTAAGGATGCTTTTGAGGCCATTGCCTACCGCGGAATAACATCAGTTCAACAATTTTTTTTCCACACAAAAATTCAAATATTTCGAAAACCATAAAAGCTAGAAGAAAACTGATTGCATTTCTGGATTCTGCACGTCAAGATCCTCCCATGCGCACATGTTGAAGCAAATTTATTTTTAATTTTTGACCTGAAAATTTCTTAGATTTTGAATCGACCAAAAATGGAGTTTTTTCTAGCGTAACCAAATTAAGTGTGGATGCTTTTGAGGAGATTTTCTACCGCGGAATAGCATCATTTTGAAATATGAAAATTACTAAGTATTACAAAAAAAACTGTAAAACTTTAACAATATGTCCGAAAGTGTCGACACTCCGTCGAAGTCTAACTACGGCTACCGTCCAAGAGATGACAGAGCAGTGTTTAAAAATTCGGAAATCTGCGTAGTGGGGGGAGAGCTGGTATATAGCATCAAAAGAAAGCTGAACCCAATATTATTTTTGATAGAGAGAGCTAGAGAACGTTCAACGGCCTTAACTTAACCCCCTTGGCCTCAACTCATCACAAAGGATTCGACTCCTGACCGTCGTGTAGGCAGGAGTCATGTTAGGTTATGTATTGTGATGTAATGTAAATGTCTGCCGTATTAACGTGCATTGCAAAGTCAAATATAAATTTGTTTGAGTAGTTCAAGAACTTATTGTGTAATTGTCAGCCCCTCTTGATCTCTACGCCGGTTAGAGGCCGGATGACAACGGATTTGTCGGATCAAGAGGGTTTTTTAAGGAGAGAAGATATTGCCGTCTAACGTGCATCGCATCGAATAATTTATTATATATTGTGTATTTACTTGTGGTGAAAGGATTCCGGGCATCGTGGTATCACTTCGAATGAGACTTCCACTTTGCCCACAGAAGGGGGGCCCAAAAGTGAGGTTAGGGTTCACGGTCCACGTGGCCCCCTCACAAATAGGCCTCCGAGGCTGGCAAACTAGCTTAGTAGCTAATGCCAAATACGGAGAGAAGAAGAAGAACTCATCACAAACAAAGACTGGCTGAACTTGTTAACGAATGCATCCTTAGGGTGAGTTTTCAATGCATCGTTTTTTTTTCTGTTACACTTTCTGATTTGCAAATTCTCGACGCTGTTTGCCGAATCGTCAATCAGATTACGTGAAAAAGACGTGACGCGCAAGTCATAATGGACTACCTAAATTACTTGAGCGCTGGGCTGGCGAAGCGCCTATATGTAAGCAAGGGCCAAGAACTAGAGAGAGAGACTACCTAAGCTGCTTTTCAATTGGCAGGGGTAGATGCACCCAGTGGAGCTTGTTACCCCCTGAACTGCACCTGACTTTATAAATGGAGTTTACTTGGAACATTAAATTTCCTGATCAGGATCTACCCGGAGTTACTCCCTGTGGTAATTGGAAAGCGGCTCTAAGTGTGACGTCAAAGTGGGTGGAACTTTGTGAATCTTTCCATTCTTTCCAAACATTAGAATCGCTATTTTTGGCATGATGGCAAAAGGTTTCAATTAATAGACCCTCTAATAAAAAAAATAAAGATTATTTTCGACCGAAATAAGCAAAATCATCAAATCAATGTCTTATGGGTTTTCAACTCATATTAACCATTTTTTATTTGTTTACATCACCTAGAGAAAAAGGGGAGGAAATGAGAAATGACGTATTCTGATTTTGATATTATTTTGAGTTTTTGAGATAAATTGGAGTCGCATTAGCAGGATGACATGACAAATTACGCAAAAATCAAGGTCAAACAAGAGATGACCAATGAAAAGCTGGGTTGAAAGGTGAAACTTCAAAATGAAATAGAGAAATAGCATGAGATAAATAAATTCCTTGTAAAATAAAAATAGTCATCATTTATCTTCAAACTCACATTCGACAAAGCTCTACGCTCGTTCGCTTTCATATAATGTTGGAATAACCATAATACCGATCTAATCATCACGATTCCAAGACAGAAACCAAAATATGAATACCACGGAAAATACAAATGAGAAGTGTGGCTGGTCAAAATTTTCTGAAAGTAAATTAATAGAAGTTGAAAAGAAGATCCTAAGCGGTAAGTTGATGCTGGTAGGTCTTTTATCTCTATGGATTTCCTTGTAGATGCAACATAAAAAGAAAAATGAGAGACTACTCCAGGTAGATTTCCTAGAAATCATTGGAATATTAAATTTTTTAGTGATCCAGACTGCATATAAAAGTTGGTTCGTCCCAATCGGTTCTGCTGTGGGTAAAGATGACAAAATTTGGACTGTGCTAGTAAACGGGGAATCGAAAAATACTCCGTTAGTTCTGCTTCACGGTTTTGCTGCGGGGCTCTGCTTCTGGTGCCTAAACTTCGATACAGTAGCCAAAGACAGACCAGTGTATGCCATAGATTTATTAGGTTAGAGAAATTCGATATTTTCCCTCAACATGCTTCATCTAATGAAATGTTAACCAGGTTTTGGGCGTTCATCTAGACCAGACTTTAGCAATGACTCCATCGAAGCAGAGCAAGAAATGGTCAAGTCTTTGGAAGAGTGGCGGAAAAAGGTAAAACTGGACAAATTCATACTGCTTGGACACAGCTTTGGAGGTTATTTAGCAGCAAGTTATGCGATAAACTACCCAGAGAGAGTGAAACACTTGATTTTGGCAGATCCTTGGGGCTTCAGTGAACGCCCTGCCAAGCTGGAAGTGCCGTTTTATTGGAAGATGCTGGCAATTTTTTTTTACCCCCTGACATACTTGAACCCACTTGCTACCGTGAGGGCTGCGGGGCCTATAGGTATGAAAATATGAGTGTCAATAACAATCAGGACTGTGAGAGTGTGTGTAAATAACAAAAATAAACCTAGTTTCAAGTGATCACTCTCCAAAAAATGTTTTTCCATTTTTTCAGGTCCGTGGTTAGTTCGCAGAGCAAGAAGAGACATTTCGGCAAAGTACGGTGGTGTTGTCGAAGATACTGAAGTTATCGCAGAGTATATTTACCAGTGTAATTCACAAAACCCGACGTAAGCTGCAAAGCGTTATACCATTTATTCTTTTAATTCTTTTTATCGATTCTAGGGGTGAATCTGCTTTTCAAAAGATGAAGGAGAATTTTGGCTGGGCCAAAAACCCGATGGTTCACAGACTTCAAATGCTGAATAGGGAAATGCCAGTTACGATACTCTACGGACAAAATTCTTGGATCACACAAATACCTTTTGAGGTTTTCAAAGAAAAAAGGCCGCAGTCCTACACTAAAATTGAAGTAAGTTTTTGCCCAAATAACACTTGGGTTATTTTTTGTCCGAACAAAACAGGGTTGCATTTTCATGACACAGTTTTCAGACGTTAAATTTTTAGGTTCAACAGCATAGGAATTTATTGTTTCCTCTCCATAAACTGTATATATTCTTTTTACATGTCAACACTGCATTGCTCAGCTTTATCGGCCCCAACCTGAAAATAATCATTAAAGAAGGTGACAGGATAACAAAGGCCCTAGCATAGATCCTTCTCGAACTCTGAACGTTGACTAGAAAAAAATTAACTCACTTATCGTAAAGATTTTTGAATTTTCCACATGAAACAATTTTTGGTTCAATTTTATTCATCAGTTCTCTTTTACTTATTGATCCAATTTATGTCCACTGGACGTCCAATTACGTCCATAAATATCTGGTAAAAGTTTATCAAATATCCAGATACACAGGATATAACATATAACACCTTGGATGTCAAATGGACGTACATATCGAACGTTCATTACATGTACAGAAATATATCAAATTCACGTCCATTGGACGTACAACATCAGAAGTATGACCGGAATGAACACGGTCTGATGTACGAACAGCAACAGCATGGATCTCATGAATGTCCACTGAACGTCCAGACACGTCCATAAATGTCCGGTAAAAGCTCATCAAATGTCCACATACACAGGATATAACATATAACACCGTGGATGTCAAATGGACGTACATAACGGACGTCCAATTGAAGTACATAATGAACGTCCATTGCATGTACAGAAAAATATATCAAATTCACGTCCGTTGGACGTACTTACAACATGAATCCGAAGTATGCCCGGAATGGACAGTCTGATGTATGAACAGCAACAGCATGGATCTCATGAATGTCCACTGAACGTCCAGACATGTCCATAAATGTCCGGTAAAATCAAATGTCCACATACACAGGATATAACATATAACACCGTGGATGTCAAATGGACGTACATAACGAACGTTGATTGCATGTACAGAAATATATCAAATTCACGTCCATTGGACGTACATCAGAAGTATGACCGGAATGAACACGGTCTGATGTACGAACAGCAACAGCATGGATCTCATAAATGTCCACTGAACGTCCAGACATGTCCATAAATGTCCGGTAAAATCAAATGTCCACATACACAGGATATAACATATAACACCGTGGATGTCAAATGGACGTACATAACGAACGTTGATTGCATGTACAGAAATATATCAAATTCACGTCCATTGGACGTACATCAGAAGTATGACCGGAATGAACACGGTCTGATGTACGAACAGCAACAGCATGGATCTCATGAATGTCCACTGAACGTCCAGACACGTCCATAAATGTCCGGTAAAAGCCCATCAAATGTCCACATACACAGGATATAACATATAACACCGTGGATGTCAAATGGACGTACATAACGGACGTCCAATTGAAGTACATAATGAACGTCCATTGCATGTACAGAAAAATATATCAAATTCACGTCCGTTGGACGTACTTACAACATGAATCCGAAGTATGCCCGGAATGGACAGTCTGATGTATGAACAGCAACAGCATGGATCTCATAAATGTCCACTGAACGTCCAGACATGTCCATAAATGTCCGGTGAAATCAAATGTCCACATACACAGGATATAACATATAACACCGTGGATGTCAAATGGACGTACATAACGAACGTTGATTGCATGTACAGAAATATATCAAATTCACGTCCATTGGACGTACAACATCAGAAGTATGACCGGAATGAACACGGTCTGATGTACGAACAGCAACAGCATGGATCTCATGAATGTCCACTGAACGTCCAGACACGTCCATAAATGTCCGGTAAAATCAAATGTCCACATACACAGGATATAACATATAACACCGTGGATGTCAAATGGACGTACATAACGAACGTTGATTGCATGTACAGAAATATATCAAATTCACGTCCATTGGACGTACATCAGAAGTATGACCGGAATGAACACGGTCTGATGTACGAACAGCAACAGCATGGATCTCATGAATGTCCACTGAACGTCCAGACACGTCCATAAATGTCCGGTAAAAGCCCATCAAATGTCCACATACACAGGATATAACATATAACACCGTGGATGTCAAATGGACGTACATAACGGACGTCCAATTGAAGTACATAATGAACGTCCATTGCATGTACAGAAAAATATATCAAATTCACGTCCGTTGGACGTACTTACAACATGAATCCGAAGTATGCCCGGAATGGACAGTCTGATGTATGAACAGCAACAGCATGGATCTCATAAATGTCCACTGAACGTCCAGACATGTCCATAAATGTCCGGTAAAATCAAATGTCCACATACACAGGATATAACATATAACACCGTGGATGTCAAATGGACGTACATAACGAACGTTGATTGCATGTACAGAAAAATATATCAAATTCACGTCCGTTGGACGTACTTACAACATGAATCCGAAGTATGACCGGAATGAACACGGTCTGATGTACGAACAGCAACAGCATGGATCTCATGAATGTCCACTGAACGTCCAGACACGTCCATAAATGTCCGGTAAAAGCCCATCAAATGTCCACATACACAGGATATAACATATAACACCGTGGATGTCAAATGGACGTACATAACGGACGTCCAATTGAAGTACATAATGAACGTCCATTGCATGTACAGAAAAATATATCAAATTCACGTCCGTTGGACGTACTTACAACATGAATCCGAAGTATGCCCGGAATGGACAGTCTGATGTATGAACAGCAACAGCATGGATCTCATAAATGTCCACTGAACGTCCAGACATGTCCAAATGTCCGGTGAAATCAAATGTCCACATACACAGGATATAACATATAACACCGTGGATGTCAAATGGACGTACATAACGAACGTTGATTGCATGTACAGAAATATATCAAATTCACGTCCATTGGACGTACAACATCAGAAGTATGACCGGAATGAACATGGTCTGATGTACGAACAGCAACAGCATGGATCTCATGAATGTCCACTGAACGTCCAGACACGTCCATAAATGTCCGGTAAAAGTACATCGATTTTTTTTTTTACACATAAACTAGAAGGGATTCGAGGTCGGTTGAATGGAGGCAAACTTGCGCAATTCAGTGCTCCTTAAAACGCCGCATTGAAATTCAAAAAAATTCCGGATACTTCCGAAGATTAAAAAAAAAACGAATATTTGCGATATTATTTTTATTTTTTTATAACTGTATTTGAATAGATTTAACAAAACTCTCATTGCCACTTTTTCTGTTCTATAAGATGGTGTCATCAGATTTTCAAACGTTTCGTCTTTTAGCTGCCATCATCAACTTTGTTTTTTCGAATATGGCCCTGAATTTTTCATTACGGATTTCAAGAGCTTCTAAAGTCCCAAAACCAACGATGTATCGCACTTATTCGAAAAATTTATATTGATGGCATTTTCCATAAGAACTCTTATGTTAGAGAGAGACAGAAAATAGATTTTTGATAAGATGTTACCAGAACGTCGTTGTAACGATTTTTTCAAAAAAGAACGATACATCATTGGTTTTGGGATGTAGGAAGTTCTCAAAACCCATAATAAAACATCCAGGACCGTATTTAAACAACAAAGTTGAAAATGGCAGCTCTAAGACGAAACGTCGGTTTAAAAATCTGATAACTCCATCTTGTAGAACAGAAAAAGTAAGTAGTGATGAGAATGTGTAATTTGTTTTCAGAAATATATCAAGTTCATGTCCATTGGACATACAACTTAAGTATGTCCAGAATGATGTACACCATGGATCTTATGTACGTCCAGTTACGTCCATAAATTTCTGGTGAAAGTACACTGGATATAATATCTTGTGTACGTACGCTGAGGATGTCCAATGGACATACCTGAAGAACTTCTAATAAATGTGTCTGAAATGAAAAAATTCCCGCCCATTGACGGTACACATGGGTTCGTATAGATGTGTATTCCAGTATTCTAAATCCGAAAACGTAAATTCTAGACGCTTCAAGTTGACAAGGTGCTGTACATCCAGTGTACGTACAAAGATGAACGTACAAATGTGGTCCAGTATTTCACATTCAGTGTACATACGTAAAAGTACAATTATAGAAATTTCTAATAATAGTACTGTACGTCCAATGGACGTACATGTATGCGTATGATACGTTTGGATAATTGGTTAATTATTGTACTTCCATTGTACATCCAAAATCGTCCTCTTATTGATGTTTCATGTTGGTCCAATATTTTGCGGCGTCCACTGACCAACCAATGACATATTACGGCTAGACCCCGTCATTTACATTTCGAGCTGCGGTCAACAGAGTCACATTCCAAGCACAATGTTTATTGCAGTTAGTTTCGCGGAACATAGTAGCAATATTAACCATACAAAGCTTGTATGTAAGTATAATTGAGCAGAAACTCAGCTTTGACGACTTTTGGGTTGACTGACCGCGAAACAAGCTGCAATAAACATTGTGCTCATAATGTGACCGCAGATCGAAATGTTTATGACGGGGTCTAGCCGTACTATGTCATTGTGACCAACCATAGAACGTACAATTCGGAATGTACAAAAAATACATTCAGACCCAAACGGCCATTGCGCGGTCGTATCGAGTCCCTGGACGTTTGGATCACTCTTGGGCCCAAAATGGACATGCATTGGACGTTGTGTGCTATATGCGGTATCCTTGATTTCAGATCATACCGGATGCGGGACATCACATAAATGCGGACCAACCGCAATCGTTCAATAAGGCAGTGTGTGATATATGTCACCAATCAGATATCAACGGATATTTCTCAAACACGGAAATAATCGACGAAGAAGAGGAAAGAGAAATGAGCGACGGAAAATGCGAAGTAACTGAAAACAAATCGGATCCGATATACGCAGAAGAGAAACTTCACAACCTGCAAATCAGCAACAACAAAGTATGATAACAGTTCAGATAGGTGTAATTATAGATAATTCTAGTTTCAATTCATTCAACTATCTGTCCATTATCAGTATTATTTTCGATTCGGGGTGAAATGTTTGGAATAAATTAATATATTGCAATGGAGTTTCATTTTCATGAATGTCATGTAATTTCCAAAATATACAACTCTGTAGTGGCGGGAGGCAGCACATAGAAAAGTCAGTCTCTTGGTATATACAGTTATACATGATTTATAGAAATCACCTACATTTTGAAACACCGATAACTGTAATTAGTAAAAGATTAGTTATCTAATAAAATGAGTATCTCATTTTAATCAAATAACCAGTTCACTATAACAAGATACAGAATCTCAGTATAATGAGATAGCTCTCATTATAATGTGATAACTGACTGAATCATAGTAATAGTTATCTCATTAGAATGGCATAGCTTACTCATTATACTGAGATAAAAAGATCTCAGTATAAGTAGCTCTTATAAGATAACTTATTCACTCATTATAGTGAGATAAAATATCATAGTGTAATGAGTTAGCTGTCTCGTTATAATGAGATAAATATATCAGTACAATGAGTTAGTCATAATAAGATAACTCACTCCTTATAGTGAGATAAAAATATCTCACTATGTGTTAGCTGTCTCATTATGTATCTCATTGAAATGAGATGAAAAATATGTCAGTATGAGTTAGCTCTCATTATAATGAGATATCTGACTCAATCATAGTAAGTTATCTCATTAGGATAAGATAGCTTACTCATGATAATGAGATAAGAATATCTCAGTATAATGAGTAAGCTCTCATAATGAGATAAAATATCTCAGTATAATGATGGTCAACTCATTATACTGACATAAAAATGAGTTAGTCAGTTATCTCATGAGATAAAAATATCTCATAATAAGTTGGCTATCTCGTTTTAATGGCATTACTAACTCACTATAATGAGAACTTAGATACTCATAATAAGATAAAAATATAGCAGTATAATGCAAAAAAAATCTCAATATGAGTAAGCTATCTCATTATGAGTCAGCTATTCCCTTATAATGGGTTAGCTATCTCATTATAATGAGATGAAACATCCGCCGTCTCCTCAGAGCTGTTGTCACCGTACCAATTCGTAAAAAATTCAAATTTATTATACAATGACATTTAAACTATATTTACACATCAACTGAAGGACTATTCACAGTATATCCACTATTATTCACCAAAGTCGTCATCTCTACAACTGAAAACTGCAACTGCGACGGTCATCTTCAGTTGCGTGACGAAGTACACCTTAATTATGAACTCAACCTTGAACTCTTAGAATTGCCCCAACAAGTTTTATTTCGATAAATCTCTGAATTGCGAGATCATAGTCCAAATTTCGACATCCAAGTCGAAATACAGGGATTCAATGAAATATAAATTTAAGCTTTCGTTCCCCTCCCACTCTGTCGCAGATCCTGTTTGTGACTTTCCTCAGCACTATCATCATTTTCTCCAGGTCTTCATTACTGCAAAAAAAATAGTTGTATTCAGTTGAATTATGCACTTTTTTGATCACTGGTCATTCCAATTCAAAACAAATGATCAATAATGCACCCCACAATATGTAAAAATAAATAGATAATCATCCCAAAAGATCATACAGCAAAATGTATTGAGCATAGTAATTTTTCGGCGTTCTAGAAAGTTTACGAACTAATGAAGGCAAGGCGAAGCGGGAAAAGTTAAACGGAAACGTACAATTTGAAGGAGAGAATCTGATGAATTCATATTAGCTGTCACATACGTTAGCCGAGGTGTAAACTCTTGCTGAGAATGTGTTTATTTTGTAGTTAGAATAATTACCTAGCTGTTATAATGATAATGATATCGAGTCAGCAGGTAAACTTTGGAAGGGGCGTGTTTCGGGAAGACTACCTTAGCCCTCTTCTTCTCTGCATCATTTTTCTATTACTATTCATTATTGAATTACATTATTGGTTACAACTGTAGCACTTCCAGCAATCGGAGGCATAATGTTAGCTGTCTCATAATGATATAACTAACTCATTATAATGAGATATCAAATTCATCACGAGATGAAAATATCTCAGTATAATGGGTTAGCTATTTAGTATTTAATGATCATCAACTCACTATAATGAGATAACAATATAGCATTATACTGAGCCATCTCATTATAATGATATAACTAACTGGTTCATTATAATGAGATGAAAAATCCACCGTCCCCCTTCAGGGCCGCTGTCACAGTACCAATTCATACAAACTTTATTTTACATGAATGGATCATACTTCTCATCTCTTCATAATTATCAACTCACTATAATGAGATAACAATATCGCATTATACTGAGCCATCTCATTATAATGATATAACTAACTGATTCATTATAATGAGATGAAAAATCCACCGTCCCCCTTCAGGGCCGCTGTCACAGTACCAATTCATACAAACTTTATTTTACATGAATGGATCATACTTCTCATCTCTTCATAATTATCAACTCACTATAATGAGATAACAATATCGCATTATACTGAGCCATCTCATTATAATGATATAACTAACTGATTCATTATAATGAGATGAAAAATCCACCGTCCCCCTTCAGGGCCGCTGTCACAGTACCAATTCATACAAACTTTATTTTACATGAATGGATCATACTTCTCATCTCTTCATAATTATCAACTCACTATAATGAGATAACAATATCGCATTATACTGAGCCATCTCATTATAATGATATAACTGATTCATTATAATGAGATGAAAAATCCACCGTCCCCCTTCAGGGCCGCTGTCACAGTACCAATTCATACAAACTTTATTTTACATGAATGGATCATACTTCTCATCTCTTCATAATTATCAACTCACTATAATGAGATAACAATATCGCATTGTAGTGAGCCATCTCATTATAATGATATAACTAACTGATTCATTATAATGAGATGAAAAAATCCACCGTCCCCCTTCAGAGCCGCTGTCACAGTACCAATTCATACAAACTTTATTTTACATGAATGCATCATACTTCTCATCTCTTCATAATTATCAACTCACTACAATGAGATAACAATATCGCATTATAGTGAGCTATCTCATTATAACGATATAACTAACTGATTCATTATAATGAGATGAAAAAATCCACCGTCCCCCTTCAGGGCCGCTGTCACAGTACCAATTCATACAAACTTTATTTTACATGAATGGATCATACTTCTCATCTCTTCATAATTATCAACTCACTATAATGAGATAACAATATCGCATTATACTGAGCCATCTCATTATAATGATATAACTAACTGATTCATTATAATGAGATGAAAAATCCACCGTCCCCCTTCAGGGCCGCTGTCACAGTACCAATTCATACAAACTTTATTTTACATGAATGGATCATACTTCTCATCTCTTCATAATTATCAACTCACTATAATGAGATAACAATATCGCATTATACTGAGCCATCTCATTATAATGATATAACTAACTGATTCATTATAATGAGATGAAAAATCCACCGTCCCCCTTCAGGGCCGCTGTCACAGTACCAATTCATACAAACTTTATTTTACATGAATGGATCATACTTCTCATCTCTTCATAATTATCAACTCACTATAATGAGATAACAATATCGCATTATACTGAGCCATCTCATTATAATGATATAACTGATTCATTATAATGAGATGAAAAATCCACCGTCCCCCTTCAGGGCCGCTGTCACAGTACCAATTCATACAAACTTTATTTTACATGAATGGATCATACTTCTCATCTCTTCATAATTATCAACTCACTATAATGAGATAACAATATCGCATTATACTGAGCCATCTCATTATAATGATATAACTAACTGATTCATTATGAGATGAAAAATCCACCGTCCCCCTTCAGGGCCGCTGTCACAGTACCAATTCATACAAACTTTATTTTACATGAATGGATCATACTTCTCATCTCTTCATAATTATCAACTCACTATAATGAGATAACAATATCGCATTATACTGAGCCATCTCATTATAATGATATAACTGATTCATTATAATGAGATGAAAAATCCACCGTCCCCCTTCAGGGCCGCTGTCACAGTACCAATTCATACAAACTTTATTTTACATGAATGGATCATACTTCTCATCTCTTCATAATTATCAACTCACTATAATGAGATAACAATATCGCATTGTAGTGAGCCATCTCATTATAATGATATAACTGATTCATTATAATGAGATGAAAAAATCCACCGTCCCCCTTCAGAGCCGCTGTCACAGTACCAATTCATACAAACTTTATTTTACATGAATGCATCATACTTCTCATCTCTTCATAATTATCAACTCACTACAATGAGATAACAATATCGCATTATAGTGAGCTATCTCATTATAACGATATAACTAACTGATTCATTATAATGAGATGAAAAAATTCACCGTCCCCCTTCAGAGCCGCTGTCACAGTACCAATTCATACAAAATTTATTTTACATGAATGGATCATACTTCTCATCTCTTCATAATTATCAACTCACTATAATGAGATAACAATATCGCATTATACTGAGCCATCTCATTATAATGATATAACTAACTGATTCATTATAATGAGATGAAAAATCCACCGTCCCCCTTCAGGGCCGCTGTCACAGTACCAATTCATACAAACTTTATTTTACATGAATGGATCATACTTCTCATCTCTTCATAATTATCAACTCACTATAATGAGATAACAATATCGCATTGTAGTGAGCCATCTCATTATAATGATATAACTAACTGATTCATTATAATGAGATGAAAAAATCCACCGTCCCCCTTCAGAGCCGCTGTCACAGTACCAATTCATACAAACTTTATTTTACATGAATGCATCATACTTCTCATCTCTTCATAATTATCAACTCACTACAATGAGATAACAATATCGCATTATAGTGAGCTATCTCATTATAACGATATAACTAACTGATTCATTATAATGAGATGAAAAAATCCACCGTCCCCCTTCAGAGCCGCTGTCACAGTACCAATTCATACAAACTTTATTTTACATGAATGCATCATACTTCTCATCTCTTCATAATTATCAACTCACTACAATGAGATAACAATATCGCATTATAGTGAGCTATCTCATTATAACGATATAACTAACTGATTCATTATAATGAGATGAAAAAATCCACCGTCCCCCTTCAGAGCCGCTGTCACAGTACCAATTCATACAAAATTTATTTTACATGAATGGATCATACTTCTCAGACATCCATCAACTTTGATATATACAGAGTGAGTCAGAATAAGAGCGACAAACTTCGTACGCAGATTGCTTAATCATATTGAAACTCTTCTATCAATGTAATATCCTAAAATGTATCCCCTATGAGATACAGAATCTTTAAAAAAATATGATTCAACTTGTTTTTTTCGAAACCTCTGAAGGAAATAAATTTGAACTTGAGACACTTTTCTAGGTTTAAAAACTGTGATAATTTGAAGTTATAGTGTTTAGTTGTCGTTGAACAGTGGCGTAGTTACAATGGTATGTTACCATATTTTCTTCAGACAAGTGAATTGACAAATAAATGAGTATTTGACATTAGCAAGGCTCATCGATAGTTGACTTAAGTCATAACATTCCATATGCCTAAACGTTGAGGTTCCTGAGGTATTTACGAAAAACTGAAAGTTATGCCCCTGAAATTATAAACACTATAACATCAAATTATCACATTTTTGAACTAAGGTAGCAGCTTTTTCCAGAAAAAAAAGTAAACCATCATGTTACGATTTGTCCACCGTTACTGACATAAAATCAAAAAAAAGTAATGACAAATTGACGGAATTTCAGAAGTGAAATGGCATTTTAATAAAAAAATATGAGCTGAACGCCTCTAAATATAACTCACCTGGCTCTATCCGCGTCGGCAGACATTTCCTGGAAACTACGGGGAAGGGCGACGGTAAGCGTATCCAGGTTTCTGTTCCGCCACAGTTGTTCCAACAAATTGGTGAATTCCTTCACCAACTCAGTGGATAGGGAATGCAGAATGATCACTGTGTTAGTAACCATGAATCCGAAGGTATTTATGAGAAACCTGACCTTGTCCAGCTCGTCGGATTGGATGGAAAAGTCTACCGAGCTAAACCACCTGGGAAAAAATAGAATAAATTGAAACAAAACAAAATAAATATCTCGCTAAACCCCAAATTACACCAGATTTGAAGCGAAGTGGGCGAGGAACTATGCCAAAGACTGATGTGAAGAACTGCCGGCAACAGGATTGTGTGATAACGTGGGAAAATCGTTATAGGTAAGGATTCATTCAAATATATTGGTATGAATTGGAAATATAATAGCTATTTATGTCTCAAGTGCGTTATATAGATCCTAACGCCCGGAGGGATGAATGTTGCCCGTGGTGCATACAAGATTTAATTTTTCACAAAAAAATTATCTTAAACGACGTTGTTTACTCCATAAATTTCTTCTCATAGGCCAAGCAATAGAGCCACAAATGATTGCTTTTTGGACAAAAATACTACCTGAATGCCATCCCGTGCAGGACAGTCCGTAGTTTATTCCCACCATGTCCTCAACTCGAAAATGCAGTTTTTTAATTTGTTATAAACAATAAACAACAAAAAATCGCGTTTTTTTAGTTTTTTTATTGTAAAATGGAAACTATTGAAGCAGTGTTAACGGTGCAAGAAGGTGAAGTGTAGAGAATTGAATTCCGAAGAGAATGACGGATAAAACGATCCGATCAGATAATTAGAACCGGAGAAAAGCGGGAAAAACCTAATCTACTGTGCGGACGCGTTCGCGGCTTTTGCCCTGAAATGGGATTTACATCGAACCATTTGTTGCAGTCATTAGTTATTGACTACTAGACCTACCCTATACTGATGAGGGGCGACACCCCGAAATCGGTCTATATAGGTGGTCCGAAAATTTCGAAAAACATTCCCATGCAACAAGCAATAGAGATTTCTAATGGCTTTGGACACCCTAATAAAAAGAGACGAAAGTTCCTAATTTTTCCGTCCTTGTTGCCAGGGAATGTACTCTGTGATTGGTTACTATAAGGTCAGGGAGTATAAATGTCATTTTCAACTGTAGCTGTCATGTCATTCAAACTCCCCGCCATTATGGTAACCAATCACAGAGCGTGCCCCTGGCAATAAGGATGGAAAAATTAAGAACTTTCGTCTCTTTTTATTTGGGTGTCCAGAGCCATTAGAAATCTCTATTGGAGAGGAACTCTGCAATGAAATTTTATCAGATGTAATTCGATGTTGGTCGCGGTATTAGCCAGGAAAGTAGTTGTTTTTTGATGAATTTTTTATCCAAATACTCCTGTTGCATAGGATATTAGTAATGAGCAGTTCTACGGACATCTTGTGTCTCACATGTAAATCTGGAAAACCTACAAATCCTACAATCAGACATTCTCCAGATATCGTTTATGATCTTCCCAATTGCCAATTCCATATTGGATATTCTTATGATATCATCTGTGAATATTTTTATCAAGCAGTCTAAGTAATCTGTTTCGAATAAAATTAAATTTAATTGCACTTTTCTTGTGAATACTTTCTGTAACACCGTGTAAATATATAATGAATTGTGTACAAATATGTTTCACAAGAATTAGGAACTTCTATTCAATGAACTTTATTCTATTTTCAAACCTTGACGTGAAAACTATATTGTTTTACTTGACGCCAGGCGACAGTGGTTTACGAATATTGCTTCGCCGATGGTATGTTTCGTCGTCGTCAAATGGCTGCAGCCAATTTATTATCAAGAAAATATGTATATATAATATACATGTAATGCTACTTGGAAAATTGCGCAGTTTTCAGTGAAAAGAGAATTTTAGTTGGGTGAATCATAAGTGACTTTCAGCGTGTTGAAACATTTCATTGAAAATTTTATCTAAGCACAAAATAAAGCACATTTTCGGAAAATGCTTTTTTTCTTTGGAAATTTTTGGAGACCCATTCCAAAGTACGTGAATAAGCATTTCTAACAGTGAAAGAATTTTTCAAATAACTCTATTATACCAGAAGTTATAGCACCTTCTTTTTAATTTTTGGAATATCCCAATTTTTTTCGTTTTTTCCATGTAATTTTTGTCAAGACCAAACTGGCGTGTCGTAGATTTCCATTTCATATGTGGAAAGACAAGTAATCGGCCTGCATAGGTCCCATTTTGATATACCGCAAAAATGGGTCAGACTTTAAAACAGGCGATTTCGGCGCTGTTCCCACCGGACTATAAACGTTTCTTCTCGATTCGCACAGTCCCCACCACTCGATGGCACACGCGGTCGGCCGTTTTCCTTCATATTCTCATTAGTTTTCAACACACTTAAATCAAAAAATCAGAATAGACGTTTTGTTACTGCTCACGTCTCCTTTCCAAATCTATTTTTTAAATTTCAATCGGACGACCTCAAACGCATCCAGCTCTCCGCGAAAATATTTCCAAAAAAAATTCAGATGAGGATTGTGCGAAAACTATTATTCCGACTGAATCCAGATTCTGCATGGCAGAGTTATAGATTTAACAAAAAAAAAAACACAATTTTCCGGTTTTTCCCGCTTTTCTCCGGTTCTAATTATCTGATCGGATCGATTCATCCGTCATTCTCTTCGGAATCCAATTATCTACAGTTCAAGTATTTGTAGATGTTCTAATATGTTTTTTGACCTTGAAGTTTTTTTATGAGATTCCAGATGAATAAAAATGCGTTTCACAATTAGCGAAACTAACATAGTTTTTGAACTATTTTACGACATTATGAAAACAATAATTCTTTGTTCGTTTCTTGGCGCACTAAAGACTCATTTCATAATAATATACGTTTAGTATACTACTATGTTTGTCCTAAATTAGGCACTTGAATGAAACTTAGTTTGTAAAATTCTGATTAGGATTCTAATATCGCGGGTGTGTATATATACGCACCTTTGTACATTTTTCAAAAAATTTGGTAGCACAAAACAATCGATTCGATTTTGACTTAAATAGAGCAGAACTGAAACGATATTTCTTCATTTGCATTTTATGTGGCTATCACACTTTGCCACGATATGGCATGTATCGGACAAAAAGGTGGCTATAATTTTTTTTTCTATTCATAACGGTAATGGCCAAAGGTGCGTATACGCACCCTTATGCTTATTTGTGTTGCTGTTGGTTTTTCTATCAACATATGATAAATATGTCCTAGGTAATGTATTTTGAACCATATTCGATTAAAAAAATTGAAAAAATTGTTTTTCTTCATTGCTTGGCCGTTAATGGGTCAAGACGTGATGAAATGGTCAAGATGACAATTGATGACATTGAAGACAGAGGAGCCGTTTACTGATCATGGTACCAGAAACCAAGACCTGCACCTCAAAAAGTTTCAGCATTGTTGAAGAAAGCGAAATAGGAGCCTTGAACTTAGTTAAAAAGTACATTGCACTACGACCAAAAGGAAGTAAACAACGTACATTTTTTTCAACCTACAGAAATAATAAATGCATTGAGATACCTGTAGGTAGAAATACTATAGGAAGTATTCCTTCTATCATAGCGAAATACCTCTATTTGGAAAACCCGAAGGGTTGCATGCACCGGACATTGTCTACGCCGAACATCGTCAACTCTTCTTGTTCAAGGTGGTGCTTCCTTTGAAACACTAAAATTACATGGAAAATGGAAGAGTAGTACGGTAGCGGAGAGCTATATTGAAGAAAGTATCTACTCGAAGAACAAAATTGCTACAACGATAGCCCATTCCGTTTTCGAAAATAAAATGTTAACGTTCCGAACGAAACCGAATGCACATTGAGGAGTTCATCATCGGTCAACTCACAGAACACCAAACTTGGTAATAATTTTTCAGGAATATTTGAAAATTGTAATTTCTATTTGAGAAAAAATAATTAGTCCCTTTTCCATGTACAGTTGAAAATAAAACTTTATTGAACTACAGAAAAAAACATTTAGCGGGCGTTATGATTCATAATGCCCTCCATAACGCCCCAGAGGCGTTATGGGTCTGTTAATAGCAACCGTTGCCATAAAGCAACCGTTGTATAAAGCAGTAATGGAAAAGTGAAAAATCAAAATATTGATGATCTATATATAATCCTAATTTTTTTCACGCTTGCAAGAAACATGTACACAATGTGCATAAGGCGATATGATAGCATACGTATTGTTGTTACGAGATTGATAAAAGCCCCCTAGCTGCGCCGCTGAGTCCATTTCGCGGGCGCTTTGTCGATAATTATTTCCTAAAAAGATTATTAGGGTGAAATTCTGTCATGAGTAATCTAGAGCGGAATCCGGAAGCATCTGGTTGCACGGCTGGACTATATAAAACGAGAGTTTAAGGGAAGTTTGATGATTAGGAAATTTATGAAGAAGTATATAGCTAGTTGTATTGTTGTATGGATCTAAGTGTTTTATTAGTCAGTGAAGTAGTTGTGTATGTTTTTAGTGAAGTTAGAAATAAACAGTTTTAGATGTGTGCTCGGCTTATTATTTAGAAAATCGTAACAATATCCATACATATATGTTCAGGCTGACATCTGTTCTACCGATGACGGACTTGCAATTTCGTAGATGAGAAAAACAACATTCAACTACTTGTTGGTTCCTATTTTGTCTAAATTTTGGTCCCGATGCAAATTCGCGCCTTGGCCTTGCCTATAGTACTTTTGGACATGCAAGTTTCAGAAGAATCATATGTGGTAGGTACTCACCTTGGTTGGAAATAGTTTCGTCTCCAATTTTTGCAAACGAGAGATGCGTTTCGTCTATCGTCCTTATTCAACATTCTGAATACCTCTTGTAGGACCACTTGAGGCAAGTGAGCCCAAGGTGATGCGTTGTCGACTTCGTTTGGGCATTGTTCACTTGTCGAACTCGTTGCTGAAAAATGTCATTAGTTTCTTCACTTATAATCGGATGAAAAGGACCCCGCACTTTTAAGGTGAAGTGGAAATTCCCTTGAACGCCCTGTATTTCAAAATCTATCCATCAACGAACTTTGCGATTCTGCACGTTCAATCAGTACATCGAATACTACAATATACTAAAAATTCAGACAATTCCACCATTTTACCTATAAAAAGTGTGGGGTCCTTTGGGTTGGATTAATGAGAAACTGTTGCCTAGCAATTAGATGAGAAAAACTGTCAACTATTAAAAACGCGACACCGGACACCGAAGGTGTGTTAGAAACATATCAATGCAAACTTTATATAGGTATAAAACATTAAAAATAAACCATTTTTAATGAAAGTACAATTATTAAAAACGCAGTTACTGAAATTCATACAAGGAACAGCGATGTCGCTGCGGGTGCCACAGCTAATGGTTTCTGTAGTATAGATGTTGAAGTTTTTTCTTTTTCAAACGAATTTATTGAATAATGCTCGAATGATACTCTTTGGGGTCTATTCTGTAACACTTCCGTTAATATTTGGACGCCTCTAAAATTTTGTGGCGTCCGAATATTAACGGAAAACTTTGTGGCTATCTATATGTCATAGCCACAAAATTTTAGAGGCGTCCAGATATTAACGGAAATTTTACAGAATACACTCCTTTAGGGTCTATTCTGTAACATATTTCCGATGTTATTTGGACGCCTCTAAAATTTTGTGGCTATCTATATATCATAGCCACAAAATTTTAGAGGCGTCCAAATATTAACGGAAGTGTTACGGAATAGACCCCTTTGTCAACTTGTAATCATGTGTACTGTTATTTTTATTAGAGCTTGTTCTTCAATTCCGCTTTTACTCAATTCGCTAACTGCTGCTGCTCGATTTGAGTGATTTGTTATCATGACACGTTTGCCATCTATACCAATGCGTTGGACTGAGATTTAGTCCATTTGAAAATTTCATTAATTCCAATCGGCACATTGTTATACCAATCTTTAGAATTTTACATATTCCAAAAGGGATTTGGTGTAAGAAATACTCAGTCCAATGTTATAAAAGTGTCTCGTATACGTCCAGTTTTAATAGCTTTGTTCTGGTTCTGAAAATTATTAGTCCTGGGACGTCAGGATCATGCGCAGTTGAGGAAAAGTGAGCGAATATGAACCTAAAGAGCACACTTCTCGTCAACTGCGCATGATCCTGACGTCCCAGGACTGATAATTTTCAGAACCAAAACAAACCTTTTTTTATTTTCAATTTCAGATACGACATAAGTGGTTTTGCAGTAAGCTGTTCTCCTCCTCGTCAAGCTAATTCAAACGCCAAAATTAATGTACCTAACATAATTTCTGTTGAAGTACTTCTGCGATAATTGATGAACACTGTTTTTGCAACTTGAACTTGTATGAATGATATCGATGCCCTAATTCGCAAACCCGCTAACTCCACGTTTTATCAATGTAGTTAGCTGGTTTGCGAATTAGGGATCGATATGTGATCCTGTACTTTTATTTTATCATATAATTACTCAAAATTGTCCTTTATTTATCCTACATTACCTACCACGTTGTTTTTACAGTGTAACACACTGCAATAAATGTAGTACCTAAAATTTGCAGCTTTTCTCCGATTTCGACGAATTTTTTTTCTCTGAATTGTAGAGCTCAAAAAACTTTAGTTTGGGATAGAATATAATTTTCTTTCTACAAAAACCAAGATCTGCCACGTATAGTTTTAGAGGTAAAAATTCAAGAAATCGTATTCGTGATTGTTTTACGAAAAATTTTAAATCGTCATCTGATTGGGCATCTCGAATGGCAAGCTGTGTACCAAATTTCATGAAAACATGTACAGAAGTAAGTAGACTATACTTATATTCTCCATTGACAAACACCCTGTATAATGAAAAAAGTATTTGGAATTGGGGGAAATTTCGATAATCCTGTTCTACCTACCGAAGGCATATAACTTGGGTACCTCATATGTACTTTCTCATGCTTGTTTTGGGTAGTATTTCCTTATAAATGATAATCAAAGTATTTAGGGTTTTGGAAAATTCCGATAACCCTACCATACCGACGATATATTTTAGGTACACAATTATGTACCTCAAGTTTGCTTTGGAAAATGTTTGCTTATAATTTGTTATTGTTGATATTTTGTCAATAGAATTTTCGAGGTAACAACAAATTTTGTATATTACGTAAAAGTTTAGAAAGTATTTGCAGGGTAACAACGTTACAGTAAGTATTTGGACGAGCTCTATAGGTAATTAAGTTTAAATTATTGAATGACTCGGGTACAGGTAAAGCAATAGCGGTGAGTATGATACATTGAATTGTTAAAATGTGCGTGAAACGATTCACAAGCATTGGTAGTTTTATTTAAATCTGCAGAAGCACTTGCCCAAACGTGAGGTGGAAATTTTGATTCGTTGGTTAAATAATTTTCAAGAAGATAATCTGAAAATTCTAAAAAGAGAAGTCCAAAACAATAGTGCAGCCATTTGCCAACATCTGACTTATCATCTTTATAAGATAGTGTCAAACCTAGTTTCGGTACCATGCTTGGGTCAAGTGAAACCTACAGCTAGTAATTTTGATATTTGTCCAAATTTGAGTTAAATCGTTATGAATTGAAACTTCAAAGTCTATTACTACTTCTTTTGGTGAAAAAACTAAATTATAATTGTCACATAAATCATATATCTTAGACAGGCACAAGCGATATGTTTCTTCACGTTTATCTTTTAACAAACAGAAAACTAACGGAATATAGTGTCCATTAAAATAGCCGTGTATAGTGAAAAGTTGTTTAAAAAATTTTGTGCAATAAGAGAAGGTCCCATCCATATACAAAATCTCTGCTTCACACAAAAAATTTAAATTAGAATGACAGGAAAATATTATTAAATTTAAGGTTTCGTCATTAATTAACACAAAATCTTCACCTTTATTAGTTTTTAACTCCATTGCAGCTAACACTGCGTGGACTTCTGTAACTGACTTGGGTAATGCTGGCAGCGATTTCCTCCGAGCATAGTAGATGTTCTTCCTCACACATTTCAAGTCCTTCCGGGTGAGAGCATCCTGTTCTGGTTGCTTCGACAAAGCTTTTCTTATTATTTTTGCGGGTTTCTCACATATATCCGATTCAGCTTTCCTCTTCGCTGTAGAACTTAATATTTGCCGTTGCAAGACATTTTCCAACTCTGCCTCGTGTGAATGGTTTTGATTCGATGTTGTCAAAACTCGATCAGAAGAATTGCCCATAGTCTTTAAGTAGGCATTGCACCTATCTTTGACGCATCTCCACTTTGTTTCTCCCGAACTTAATTTTCGGTTTTGTTCTTTGAATTTGAACTGATTCAACACCAATTGTGTTTTACCGCGTCCGCTTGTGATTTCACTTAACTTAGCCGATTCACCCATTTTTCCGGCTTTTTTACTAGATTATTACAGTTTAGAAGTTACTGTGGAACTAAATAATCTAACAATAAGCGCCCCTAACAATGTATAAATAATTATCCCAATCCAAATATCCTTCAAATTACCTTTTAATTAGTTTACCTATCGTTGTGGGCCGAAATGGGCATTTACCCAAGCTCATTAAAATTCATCTTACCTGGTATATCACATTTTTGGGCCGAAATGGGCTACGCCCATATTTATTGGTATAGGATAGGTATTATTAATATATCTCCTGAATTTTCGAAACTACCCAATATTATGGTAGGTATACACATACCATAAAATTTTAATGTTGGTCTTCACACATGCATGGTCTAAAATTGCATAAAAATTCAAAACTTTTAGTATGCAACAACTCTTCTTTGGAATTCAAAACAATGATTTTGATTTTTGAGGTTATATTATTCATCGATCTATATTGATGAAAACAAATACGTATTCTACAAAGAAAAACTCATAATTTACGCTGGCTTCATTCGCATCAATTTGCATTGAAAATTCATGTTATGCTAGTACACATAATTTATTGTCGTATAGGTATAAATACAAACAGTATTGGACAGACATTGTACCGTGTATATTTAATTTATAATATAAAATGAACAACGGAGGCAACAAGCTTCAAATGGACTCTTCCCGCACACTCGACAAATTCAACACGTAAGCACGTTACTTTTGATTTTGATGCCGGAAAATACTTTTTTTGAGGTTAACTGCAAAACGAGAAGCAGAATATTCCTATTTTTACACTGTTGTCAATTCCATTTAAAAATTATACAAACTGGTTCCATATTTCTGAACACCTGTCTAGGTTAACGATCAACCAATCAACTTTCTAAAATATCTCAGTTGAAAATTAACGAAAAATTACTCACCTGGTTGATCCATGTCTGTTCTTTGATCGGCAGTCACCTCTTTTATAAATGTTGGAGAAATTGACTACTCCTTGCGCCCTTGCTCAGCCGATTGGCGTTGTCACAGCTCGTTAAAAAATTCAAATCGTAGTAAGAATTGACTCAGTGGAGTAAAATAAATGTAGCCTTCGCGATACGAACAAATTATCTGATGCTAGATGCTATTGTTTTACTGAATTTAAACAAATGAAAATCACGCATTTCTTTTTTTTGATGTATTTTGTGGCATTCCTGCCAACTGTTGAATGTGAAATATAAATCTAGAATCACGTAGGCTTGGGCCCGCTTGGGGTTCCGTGATTATTAGGTACACGCACAGAACTTAAACACAGAGACACGGTTTCCAAAGAAGACGTTTTGCTTCTCGAACGGTCGAACCATGTAAATAATTTAATTTTTAGGTACCTACAAATATTTGACCAGAGTGAAGAGTGAATTTATTCATTTAAAATGTCGAAGTAGGTACAATAATAGATGCATTGGGTGTAAATTTAAATGATCATAAAAGAAAGTTATAAAAAAGTAAAACAGCGGTTAGAGTAACAGATAAAAAGGGGTAGTTTGATTTTTTTATTACAATGATATATATGGTTGATTCGAATATTGGTTGTTTGAATGTGAATCGTTGCTCTGGTTTTACGATTATAGCCGCTTTCCATTCACCACAATGAATGGCTCCGAGAAGGTTTGAACGTGAGTTCGAGTAACTCCGGGTTGCACTTGATATGACATCAAAAATCATATTTTACTTAAACCACATTTATGAAGTCAGGTGAAGTTCAGTTCATAACCCTTGATGACGAGTGACCTAAGCCACTTTTTTCTGGGCACACTGTTTCATAAGACACGATGGAAGTTTTATGTAATAAATATTGGGATTTTGGATATCAATTTTACAAATAAAACGATGCAAAACATAATTGAAAAATGGAGCTTGAATATTACAAAAGTCTAGTTCATACCCTCGCGAATTTCGCAATTTTTCTGAGAATAAACTGGCTTCCTGTCATGCCGGACCAATGTTGATGCAGAACTATGTCGGCAGCCATTTTATTCGCAGAAAAAGTGCGAAATTCGTGAGGGTATGAACTAGATTTAACAAGATTGTTTATGAGGAGTGATCAGAATTAAAACGGCAACAATAGTTTTGCGTTGAAATGAAATTCAAAATTATGAAAATCTAAACTAAAAACACTTCCATTGTGTTTCAGCCTTCACAATACCGTCAATGGCGTCAATAACGCCAACGCCTATACCACAGAACACCTTCCTATACTCCTCGTCAGAATCAAAAACTTTGACTATCAGTACAGTTGTACTAGATTCAGTACAATCACGCAAATTCGAGTACTGCAAACTTCCTTTCATAATATATCTTGTACAATTTGTTGAACAGTTATATTTTTAAGAAGAAGAATTTTGAGGAACAGGCCACACAGCACGATAAAAGCTCGTGTTCAGTCATGAAGATTTGAAATATTCAAACTGTGATCTGGATGCTAATTATCAATGGTTTTGTAATGGATTTTTGTTTGTAGTTTTATTACTAATTATTGACAGATTTTCAGTGTCATGTCATCAAATCTATCGGAATAATATGCCAGTAAGTTTGAATTTTCCCGTGCAATTCCTGTTTTCAGTACAATTGTCTCGAGTACGTATATAAATGTTTGAAATAAATTAAGTTCTGGACTGAAAATATTTCAACTTGGTTAAGATCATATATGGAAAACCATTGTATGACTGAAAAAATAATACTGTAACGTCGAGCGAACAAAATATTAATAAAATGGGTATCCCACAAGGTTCGGTTTTGTGTCCATTATTATTTGCGCTGTTTGTTAAGGACTTGCCTGAATACATAAAAGACTGCCACTTAACTATGTTTGCTGATGATACCACGGTCACAGTTACAAGTTCTAATATCCGACAATTTAACTCGTAACCATGAATCATTGATACCTATACATTTGCATCTTGGTGTGACCGTAATAACAAACTCATCCTGAACCCTGAGAAGTCAGTGTATACGAATTTTTTTAATAGGATAATATACCAAAAGAAATAGTTTTTAGTGAGCAAATAGTGTTATGTCATAAGAAGTAAAATTCTTGGGAACTCTGTTAGACATACGTCTTTATTTTGATCAGCACATAAATATAGTGCTTGTAATAGACCAAATTCAGCATTTTTTGCAATCAAACGAATGATATCCTGTATAATAAAGGAAGTTTATTAAAGCATTCATTTTGTCATGGCATTTTCAGGAGTAAATACCACGGAGTGATTGAATTTTCGCGATAAGTCTGTCGATTTATTTCTGAACGAAACTGAATTGCTTAAACAATTCAGTCGAGTTCAGAAATAAAAGACAGACTTATGAGATAAATTAAATCACCGAGTTGAATTTTATAGACTATTTCACGAATAAAGTTTCTTCATTAATATAAATACGAACAATGTATAACAGTCATAAACAAATTATTAAAATCGTCAATATTATGTTTCGTTTCATAATGTCATTTGAATTTGCACCGAAGCAACTCATTTTGACACAATCAGGTACAATTAATATTGATAGAACTGCCAAACTTTGTGTTGCCATGGTTACGTCGTTGAAAATACCGAAGCTGATCCTCCAATCAGAATTGAGAGACAGCTGGTGTTATCGCGATAACACGAGTTGTCTTTGGTTTGCGATTGGTCAGATTATGTGAGAATTTTAAGATGAGTGAAATAGTGAGTGAGTGAGTATCACTCAATATAATGGCACGGGGGCGCGGAACTGATTTAAATAGTGTTTTTGTGGGCCAAAATCGTATTTGGAGACTCATCTTCGACATAAGACTATCTTGATAGTTGCAAACCGGTTTATTTCTGCCACGGTAAATAATAATAATAGCCGTCCTCTACCCACACAGGCTATGCCTTTGGGTACCCTCTACGAGTGTTTATGAGGGTGTTTATTATTATTGTGTTAAATTTGCGAGAAACAACCTTGAGTACTTCGACACAACAACGACACGACAACAAATTGCCCAATGGGACAATACATTTTCAAAGTGACATTTTTTGTAATAGAGTTAAATGTAATTGTAGTAATTGATTGACAGATATGCTACTATGCTCTGGAGAAATAACTGAATGATATTCACTAATTATTTATTAAATTGTATTTAATTCTCTTATAAGCTGTGACGATGAATTTTTATTCAATCACTGATGTGACTGGTTATCGATAAGAGTTTTGGTTTGTAGTGTAGTGGGATAACACAGAATAAATTAGGGATGGTAATAATCAATACGGCAGGCGTGGGTTTTATTTATACTTCTTTAATTATAAACGTAGCGACATAAACCAATACAATAACACAAAATGTTGTCATACCATTTTTCAATTTTGATCTCTGCTGACAAATTCAACACCGTTTCCCTCATCAAACTCGACATCAATGTGACAGCCGCCCATCTTCAGTAAAATTTGGAACCGTGCAAAACGAGTCATCAAATTCCACGATCCGGAAAGAAACACTCCATCTTCGCTCGCCTTTATTTGCGTAATGCACTGAAGGGTACTATCAAATTCGTCCAGATATTTTCCAGGGTCCGCTAAAAGTGGACCCAGTCCCAGGCGGGTCACTAGCGAAGGATTTATGCTGTCCAATATGGCATTTGGACATAGGGATAGGTCTTGTATACCGCTTATATCCAATGCAGTGAGTCTAGGTATGATTGACACCAACAAGCTCGTCATTAGCGCCAGATCATCGGAACTGTAAAAAAATATATATATTACAGCAGTTATCATAAAACGGCATTCCTTAGACGACAACTGAAGTCTTACTTCTAACTGAAACTCCACTATTTAAAACTGAACATTAACTTACCTTGCTCCGTTCTGGCTGGAAGACATTTCCAATGGATACCGGAATGTTCTGATACTGAGGCTCTTCAAGTTGTTGTTCTTCGATAGCCTTTCCAACAAACTGATGAACTCTTTCACACATTCTCCAGACGAGCTCAAAATTATGTTAGCGCGTGTAACGGTAGACCCAAATGTATTGCCTAACCATCTGGATTTCTCAATTTTGCTTTTTTGAATTAAAAACGTAACCGTACTGAACCTCCTGGAAACAATATGAAATTAGTTAATTGCAATTTGAATTTCGATACTTTTCAATCCTATCACGTGCCCTAGAAATAAGAAGTACTTACCCTGGATGAAAATAGGAAGCTCTCCAATTTCTGCAAACACCAGATGCACTTCTTCTGTCTTTCGCGTTTAGCAATCCGAAAACCTCGGTCAGAACAAGATATGGCAGTAGTGCCCAGTTGGGTCCAACGGCAACTTCGTACGAAGCTTTGAATCTTTTAGCTTGCGGGCAATCCTCACATGTCGATCGCATTGCTGGAAAATTCACCAATTTAATTACTTTTTAAAACTATTAGTTGTACATGGGCCTAATAAGGATGAATATTTCATAAAATGATATTGCTTTCAATGGAACACCCTATATTTCCAAATAACTGCACGTTACTTATTCTGATTGAGTTACGATAAAAAATTCTTACTTGAAGACCAATGGAAAATGTACTGACTTACCTGATTGATCCATGTTTGTGTTTAGATTTTGAACTCAGTTATCACGTTATATCAGTGTAAAATTAACTCAACTGAAGAAAAATATCGCAGCCTAACAGAATTTATATCAATCCGATACCTATTAATGCCCTCATATCAGGTACATTGTGGAACTGTGTCCAACTGCTGAATTTGAAATACTAACAAAAATATTAACCCAAAGGACGCATCTGGTACGTCTATTTCGTGTTGCCACCACACACTTCTTGATAGTTTTTGATTATATGGATTCGTGATTTTTACTGGGCCTTTTGATTCAGGATGAATAGATAGCAATGGCAGTGGTACATATTTCTGTTGGGAGTCGATATTTTTAAAAGAAATTATGGAAACACCAATTAAAAATTATTGCTAATCAAGTGGCGTAGTCAGATTGCAATTAAAAACATTATTAATAAATTTTTTGGATTTTTAGCAATGAAATATTGAATGTTATTTCGAATTCTTGCCACTGAAGTAAAACTCAAAATAAGTGCGTCGACAAAAAGATTCCAACAAGTGATATACATGAGGTCGGTAGGAATTTTTAAAATATTATTCATTCGTTTTAGTGTACCAGATTACGATATTTCTGACGAATAACATGAATGTTTTGTTAACAATGATAAAGAACGAATGAAACCATTATCTGGAAAATGTTTCAAATATATTGTGACGAATTCTCCTAAAGCCGGTTCTGACGGAGCACAGAAAATAGCGCTATTTATAGCCGATGATGTCACCATTGCGCCGCTGGCGATTGACACAAGATCATTCGAGAAGCGACATCTAGACGACAGTAGAAATTCGAGAAAGAACTGGAGTCCTTTCACCACGCTATATAAAAGGAATCTCCACGGTGAGACGACAGTTTTCAGCCTGAGTACGATATTTGAATATTAATTTAAGTCGAGCTTGTTAATATAAATTTGAGTATAAGTGTTATAAATAAATTAGATTTAAACGTTTAGAGTATTTATAAACCTTTGATATATAATACATCTAATAAATACAAATAAATAAAATAAAAACAGCTAAAAATATCAAATAAAACAAGTATTCTACAATTTTTTCCTAAATAAAATAAGTCCTCTGTGTGGCCTCTTCTTCTTCCGCTTCCTCTCCGTTTAAATATCAAAAAATTCAATGGTTTCATCCTCACTAAACTGGAATACCTTGACATAGAAGTCTTTTGCTTTCAACAGAATATAAAAATGCACAATGCTCGTTATCAAAAACCCTGATCCAAAAAAAAATATTCCATCTTTGCCCGCCTGTATTTGCGTAACGCACTCGAGCGATCTGTCGAATTCATCAAGATATTCTTCGGGGGCTCCTAAAACTGCTGCTAGTCCTAGGCTGTTTACCAACGAGGGATTGAGATTATCCAACACATTTCTTCTGTTGAGAGACAGCTCTTTGATACAGCCTATATTCAATGTATCAAGCTTAGGAAAAATCGTAATCAACAAACTCTTAACTTCCGCCAGGTCATCGGAACTGCAAAAAATTGTATAATAATTATTATCGAATGCTAACTAAATTTACGAATTATTATTATTATTGTATTGACAGGTGAAGTAGAATATCAAAAAATTTATCGATCAAATAATTTCGAAATTTTTTTCTCTCAACAGTGGAAAATTTGAGGCAAGTCTTTGGTAGAAAACTATATTATAAATGAATGTCAGATGTAATGCAATGTCCGTAGGGAAAGTAGTTGTTTAGCAAACAAAACTCTAAAAATGCGTTATTTTCTTCTGAATCTTCCGCAACGTTGAAAGCATCCCAGCAAACACACTTGTTACGTAAATGTGACATTAAATTAACATAACACATTTATGTAAAATGTCACGTAAAGTTGAAATTCAACATTCCCTCGAGTTTTGAAACTATACACAAGTAAATCATAATTATTGTATTTGTGATTTCCAAGATTTTGGCTATTATTCATATGCATTTTTTTGAATATATATGATGAAATGCTGGTACATAAAAATGTTACCTAATCTACGCCGTTTAGATCATAGTTCTCAAATATAATGTGCATGTGTCCAAAATGAGCCTGTCATTTTCGATAGATATCATCTATATAGCAATGATGCAAAAGTTACATAACATATAATGTATGCTATGTAACATTCAAGTCAGTTGTTTATATTCGTCACGATATATTTATTCAATCGAATAGATGGTTACATCACAGTTATATAAAAGTTACATACATCTGTCTTATATTATGTAATATTTATGTCAGTTTGTTAGATTTGTACGGTAATATTGACCTAATAAAATATATGTAAAGTAGTTATATCAGTGTTATATAAAAATGAGGTATTTGTGGCGGACAATTCGCCATAACAAGGACGTAAATTGTACATAACAAGTTACATCAGGTATATCAAATTTATGTAAATTTTACACCATTGTGTTTAATGGGATATCGACTATCAACTCACCTGGGCCTATTATGGTTGGAAAACGTTCCCAAACGACTTTGGGAAGGTCTGATAACGAGACTCTTCAAATTGCTGTTCCTCGATAGTTTTAGTAACAAATTGATGAGTTCCTTAACACAATCACCGGACGAGCTTAAGAATATTTTTGCGTGTTGCACGGTGGATCCAAAGTTGTTGATTAAAAATCTGGCTTCCTTCAGCTTATCGTCTTGGAGTGTAAAAGTGACCGAGCTAAACCACCTGGAGATAAAAAATAAGATTAAATTTGTAACTCTCATGAACTCTGATACCATCAGTGCATTCCTCAAACCTCTCTATTCATACGTAGTACTCACCTTGGATGCAAATAGATTTCTCTCCAATTTCTGCAAACAGCAGATGCGTTGCGTCTGTCTTCCTCATTCAAAAAACCGAAAACCTCCATTAGGGCCAGATATGGCAAGTTGGCCCAGGCTGGTACGATGGCAGCTTCGTGCGAAGTCTTCAGTTTTTTAGCGCTTGAGAAATTCTCACATATTGAATTCATCGCTGGAAAATTCATGAGTAAATTTAGTTGTTCAAGCAGGTACGGAAAGATACACCCAAATCGTACATGGCCAAATTATCACACAAATAAGCGATAATTATCGTACGAATTGGCAACGCTGTGCTAGCGCCCTATTTTTGAACTTATTTTTTTCAGGTGACATTTTCAAAATTCCTTATTCGAAAATGAACAGCATCTTAAGCCAGTTTGATTAAATCATTGGAACGTGAGCCACAGTTTTTACCGACTTACCTGATTGATCCATGTCGACTTGCTATCAGGCTGATATGATTGCCTTTCCTTGCTTTTGAGATTATAGTTCACCTTTCTTTGAACTTAAACACCAACTGTATTCACACTTACTATGACCTGTGTTGTCACCATCAAACTAATATATATATATATATATATAGAAATCAGGGTAGTAATTAACTCACAGAATGGCAATTGGTAGAACAGGTAATATTTTGGAACTGTGGCCAACTGTCGAATTTGAGATAATAAAGTAGTCTTTAACGTGATGAAGTTCGTTAAAACGGTTTCTAGTTAGACTTCTGCTTGCACACATCAATATTGTCGATAGTATTTGGTAAAATTATCGCGTGGTCGTAGCAAAATTGGTGTACATTACTTGTGCGAAAGTGATTTTTCACACTCATAATGTAATATGCTATTTCCTACGATCACACCCTATATCGGTTATATCCACACGCGTGCGGAAAGTACTTTCCGCATACGTACGTCAAATACTCAATTATTTTTTAGATTTACCGCCGCTGTCAAATATTTGATTTCTCCGCTCATGTGCGGAAAGTAAATCGCACGCGTGTGGATAAGCTGTCGATTACGTAATTTCTGTTTAGATATACCGCTTCAAGCTATAAAATTCCTAATATTCGAAAAATCATAATTCAAGATCCTTTGTTATATCTGAAGACATAAATAATGGAACCTTTTTGAAGCTCCATAGAAAGTATGCTAATTTACGACTCCCTATCACCAAGCACCGTCGTGTCGTTTTTTCTATGAAAAAGGCAAATTTTCTCCGTACAATAAAGTATATTTAATTTACTGACATATGTAAACTTCTGAAAAGCAAACATGCAAATCGTTATTTCGTTGCTGTAGTAATGATCAACTGCATTCTTCCAAAGAATTTAAAGCATACCTACCTATATTTTAAAAAACTCATTTGCTTATTAAATACAATGATAACAACGATGCTACTTTCTCAAAGAGTCCGGAAAGTGGGTACTTGACGGGGCCGTTGCCGAAAATGACATTTTACCTTGGTTTGTTTGTGGTCGCTCTATAAGCTTTTGAGCCGGTGTTTGATTCTTCTGGAGAGAGTGTTAGCTTTTTCTTCGCGAAGTCCTGTTTTGGGGACAAAAATCTGGGTTGTAGAGGTAGTGGATTTTCTTAAGAGCTATGCCCTTGAATATATTAATTCACTGTTCTATATCTTCAATCGGTATGGACGCGTGCCACGTCGATCTTTACGACACGCTCGTAGTTCTCGAATGCGGATGTTTTTACAACGTTCAGTAGACGACTGCCGACGGTATGAGTCATAGCTCTTAAGAAAATCCACTACCTCTAGAAGGAAAACGGAATGAAACTCGTTTTAGTATGATAAATATATTCTAATCCCTTTTTCATATTAAAGTAAGGAAATACCGCTATGTTTACCAACAATAATCCAGTGCAATTTGTCGTAGTGTGCATAATGAAATTTGAAGGCAATTGTTGATCGTCAAATCAATAACGAAACAGGATGAATTAACGCTGTCTAAATATCCAACTGTTACTGTAACGAAATGAGGTATACAATCTCACGATGAACAAAACTAGAAAGAAATTAAATAAGATCAATTGGCTGTTATCCAACAAACTTCAAATGCATAACGGCAAGCATGCTTTCCATACACCAGCCAATTTCGCGTGTAAAGTAGTCAACACTGTCAGCCAGACAATCAAATGATCTCATTTTTTTAATCTTCGTATTTTCCCTTCTTTGTGAGACAGGAGACTCTTGTGTTGAGGCAATCTACGCGTGGAGCATTAACATACCCTTCAATAGCAACGTAAACGATTGTTTTCCGCCAGATATTCATCATCATTTCGAATATTCCTTCTTCAATATACAAATATACAGAGTGACCCATTTGAAAGGGGGACACCTTTCTAAAATTGTTATTATCCGATTCAGAAGTTTTTTTTTTTCAATAGGTAGAGCATCGTAAAAATTTCGAAATTTTTACAGTTTTTTCCTCCCGGGAGTCTGCTGCTTAGGATTGATCGTCTTGTTCGTGATTTCCCGTGCGGATGGCGCTGCGATTAACTTTGTTGTGGGTCGTAGTGTCATCCGTGGGGAAATATTAGTTAAACGGTTGGTTATTATTCATTAGGCAGGGACAGGACAATTATAATGTTGTCCGACCTACCCTGTCACTGATGAGAGGCAATAAACCTCGAAACATGCATGTCTCCAGGTGGTCATTCCCAGCAAAATGAAGGACAATCTTCTGTCAAGACAACTTGCAATTGGGTCTTCTTGAAGGAACGTTACACAAATATCTGTCAGATGTAGTTCAATGTCCATCGTGGTATTAGCCAGAGAAGTAGTTGTTTTCCACAAATCTAGTGGCTTCGTCAAATTTTATTTGAAAAATCGCTAGTATGTTTTTTGTATTTTTGGCCTTGAAATTTTCATTTCTATTTCGAATTTATAGCACTCTACTAGAACTATTGATGCTCTATCTATTGAATCGGATAATATATTATAGTTTCACTCTGTATAAAACATCAATCCCACCTCTGAAAACGGTATAATAATTTTACTAAAACGCTATGTGAAAACCACTGGATCCTTTTTTCACAAATAATCAAATCGATGACATTCCCCCTTATTTTAGTTGGTCCTGATAGCACACAGGGCGATCCAATTAGAGCGACAACGTCAAATTTCAATATTCAAAAATTGGACGGTTTGGAGAATTATTATCCAACATGTAATGCTTTCATAGATCTCAATTTAGTGTTAAGTTTTAAGGCTATTTTTTTGTACCTAATGCAAACATGATGCGTGATATGTATATAAAGTTAGCAGAGCCATTTTACAGAAAATCTATGGAACCTATTCCAGTAATTGTTGCAAACGAAAAAAAATTGTCTGGCTTTTATTTTTTCATATTTGGTGGATGAGCTAACTTTATACATGGGTGGCCAAGTGAAAACAAAACAGCCATTTTCAGGAACTGCGTCCACATTTTTCAAAAACGCTCAGACCCGTATTCTGTTTTTATTAAAAGGGGACACTCTTTTCCGGTATTTGGACTCCGCCACTGTCACCCCCAAGCGAGGGTAGGAAACACCCCAAAATTTTTAAATGGTCGAAGATTTCTTTCAAAAGTTCTTACGACGATTGTTCGTCAGTATTTACACCAACGTTTTCCACGACATTAGATTGGTAGAAGAGGCAGCATTGAATGGCCTCCACGATCGCCAGATTTATCACCGCTCGATTTATTTTTGTGGGGACATCCAAAAAGTAAAATCTATAAAACACAACCAGCTTCGTTGGAAGATTAGCGTCAAAGAATCGTTGACGAGGGCCGTCAAATTACTCCGGAAATTCTTCGGAATGTGAACGTTTTGAACAAAATCTTTATTATTGTATGGAAGCAGACGATCATCAGTTTGAACATTTGATCAATTAAGTAGTAAGTAAGCAACTAAAATAATTTGATTTTAAGTATTTGGTGAAAATGTCAAGAGCTTCGACCACAAATGCCATTTAAACATTTTAGGGTAATTCTTTCCCTTGATTGGGGTTGAAACTATTAGTAGTCAAAAATGCCGGAAAAGCGTGTCAACCTTCAATAAAAAATCGACGTGTTTGAGCGTTTTCCTAAAATGTTGACAAGTTTCCTGAAAATGGTTGTTTCATTATTGGTTGGCCACCCTGTATTAAGTTAGCAATGCCACTAAAATAACTAGACAAATAAACATTAAATTTCATCACTGTGGTAACCAAATATTTTGGAGTAATTCTCGAAGTTTATTTGACGTGATTATTTTAAAATTGTTTTTTCATAAATTTTTGTTTTTATATTGCAGAAAATCTCTTCTTTGCCTTATAAATGCCTTTTTTATTGATCACGCCAACTGTATATACATATTCCTGTTTCATAGCATAAATGAAATTGTCTCAGTTCTGGGTTTCTTCACCGGTTGTAGATCTTCAAAAGCACTAATTAATGTTCGATAAGTAATTCATTTTTCAAATCAGTCCAATTTTTAAATTTTGTAAATGCGTCACTGTTAAAACTGGGATCCACCGAACAAAGAGTAATTGTTCACTTAATTTTACACATAAATTAAAAAAACAATATCAAAAAAATCAAATTGAGATCAAAAGCGAAATTAGTCTAAATTTCAAAAAAATCGTATGTGGTAAAATAACAACACTGTCTTGGTTGGCCAATCCACTGTCAATTCATAATAATTATATTTAATCTTAATCGTACATATTGCAAATAAAACAAACATCACAAATAATATAAAAAGCCGGATGAGAGTTGTTGGCGATCGGTAATAATCATCCCAATATAAAGGAAACCGCATAACATCGATACACAAGAATGTGATGATGAAAATTAATTTGTCATAATTATAGTCGATAGCTGAAGCGAAATCGTTGCAAGAAAATGACGATCGTCCCATCAAAGTTGACATTTACAGTTTGTTCTAGTGATACACAGAGTGTTCACTTGCATATTCTATAAAAACCCAGCAGTTTCCAAAATAAATTAACAACGTAAGACTGCATCTTCGAATCATGTTTGGACTAGGAAAATTGAAATTCCTCAAAACCTCGGAAATCCCGGAACTCACGTAACCAAAAAAACTTAATTAACCAGACATATTTTCAGAATCAGCATGAAATGTTGGGTATGTAGTGCAGATTTCAAGCGAATTTGATGATTACGTATTTTTCATGATTTTTAGGGGTCTACCCTTTGGGACTTTTTACTTTTTTCGAGTAATTTTTTTGCAGCGATCGACTTAATGACCCCGCACTTTTTTTAGGTGAAATGGTCCTCGGTGAAATTGTCTGAATTTTTAGTATAGTATATAGAATGATAATTCACTTGAATACGAAATGTATGAATTGTGAATAATGATGGAAATAAGAATAGTATATTGCATGACAAAATATTTTTATCAATATTTCATTATTATATCGAATTTTCAGATATTATAAAATGTTTTTATTTTTCACTCTGTACATAATGATATAATCTGCACCATCTGAATGACATTTAGTAATATGAAGGTACGTTGATGATAAGAGCGAAAAAAATTGAGTTGGTACTTTCAAATCCCAAGAAAATAATTAAATAAAAATTACTGATTTTTAATTTGAACTTCGAAATCTATCTATCAACGAACTTTGCGATTCTGCACATTCAATCAGTCCATCGAATACTACAATGTACTGAAAATTTCACCGAGAACCATTTTACCTACAAAAAGTGCGGGGTCCTTTGACGAGTATACATAAATTATTATACTGAATCGATTGGCGTTCGCAAAATTGCTCGATTTTCAAGATGAGAGGGGTAATTACCCGCCAATTTTTTTTGTAATTCGTCATTTCACGTAGGAAATGTTGATTTACTTGGATAGATGCATTTTTTTCGACAAAAATCTTCTAAAATTGTCAAAACGTCATCAAGATTTATTTTTTGGTATGATTCGGATTCAGATCGTCGAGATACTCCAGAGGGACGTTTGCAATTTTTGAAAAAAATGGAAAGTAAAAGTTTTCTAAAATTTGATCGCGCGTAGAAATTTTTATAAAGTGCGAATTTCAAGTGAATCTGATAACGAAAATTATCTCAAATATGGGTATTTTTTTATTTTTGGAGGGAAATTACCCCTCTCAACTCCAGATACTCGATCGTGTAGTGGTTTCGTAAAAAGCATACGAAATCTTCAATTGATTCGGAATCGAAAAATTACTCGAAAAAAGTCCATAAAAATCATGAAAAATATAAAATCTATTTACGCAAAATCTCAAGCTGATTCCGATAATATAAGATTTGTATATGCTCAGAAACAAGGTTTAGCAAAAAAAAATTAATGTAACGTCAAAAATTACCTTGCACGTTAAAATTTTCGAAAATTCTACGTCAAAAATTCTCAGGTGGTTTTCCTAAATTTCTTCAAATCGTCATCCACTTTTCCATGTTGTCTCGTTCATGGTAGGCGATGCTACTCTATATTACGAACCTTGTGTTTTTTTAAATAATGAGTTTTTCAAATATACGTGTATAAATTACCTTATTTCCAAATTATACAAATATAATATGTGTATCAAGTTGTTTACAGAGTATAGTTACAGTTCGATTTTAAATTTCAACATGAGAAAGAATATAACAGGTAATCAGCCCTAGGCGGTATCACGCCAGTTCCGTTATTTTGCTATTACCAAGCAATAGCAAAATGGCGAATAACGGTGACGTTATTTTTAACGGAAGTGATACAGCATACGCCTGAATGACTACCTGTTCTGCTTAGCCATTACCTGTTCTGTAACATAACAGTTAATATACCTGACCTGATGTTAAATGTTTTGATTCATTCATGCTAAAATAAAACAATTATTATTTTTACCTGTTCTGGTAAATCAAAACAAAGTTTTGGTTCGATTAGTCTAAAATATTCACCCTAAAATAACACGTTATAATTATCTAAGAAATAAAATCAAATTTTGTTTTGGCTCATGAATGCTAAAATATACCGGATAGCTATGGAATGTCTGTTATTGTACGAGGTAGGCTTGTGAAATTTGGAACATCGATAATGACACAAGAGCTAGAATTTGAGAATATTTATATGACGGAGTTAACTTCTGGTCTGACTGGAAGTAACATATTTTTTTTAATGGCAACCCAATTTTTTTCTTTTCACGTTATTAACCATTCAATTCCATTTCTAAAGACATATCACAAGTTGGTATTTAACTAGAAACTAGATCTGAAAATAATAATTATTGAAATTCACTTAGTAGGCCGTGGAAGCCAAATGAAAACCAGTAAATGAAAAGTTGGCCATGGAAACCATACGTCACTCGATAACAGTTGCTAACAATGTAACATTTTATTTTCATTCGTCAGCGTTATAGAAAACCCGCCAAAAAAATACTGGAAAAATTTGGATAAATATTCTGTAGGTCCAACACTCAAATGGGAAATATAGAACTTTTTCTTACCTGTACTATTCACCATAACCATTCCTTTCAAATAATATGATATGAAACATTACAGGAGTAGCAATTTTTATCAAGTGTCGTATGATTTCCATTGCCAACTTTTCAGTTTTTGGTTGTCATTTTGCCTCCACGGCCTACTAAGTAAATTTCAACAAATAGTTTTTTCTGATCTAGTTTCTAGTTACATACCAACTTCACAAGGCTACCTCGTACAATAACTGAGATATTCCGTGTGAAATAATTCTGATGCCACCCGATATGGATGGGTTGTATCCCAAAGGGAACTTTTGATTAAATGAGACAGTGTTTACTAACCAGTCTCTCTGCACTTGGGTAGAGTGTTTATGAGGGAGTATTACTATTATTATTCAGTAATTTCAAACCCAGACGGTACTGAAACTACATCTGATTTTATTAAATCAATAATTTTTATATAATAGTATTTGTATGTACACCAGCGGTGGCTCAGCGGTCTGATGCACAGGCCGTTCGGAACTCCAGCATAGCGATAATCGGTTCGAGCCCGATGTAGGTAGGTATTGTGAGTTGTCTAGATGGCAATCTCGTCTGCTGCTAGCTTGAAGTGCACACCGACCACCCGAGGAGCTGAAAAGTTGATACGCCACCAAAAATCAGTAAGTCGCCCCGGAGCGCCACCGCAAATAATAATAATAAAGTACAATTTAACCGATTTTTCTATATTTTCTAAAAAAAGTGGATCGATTTTCAAAAACTACGCATTACAATATAGGGAATGACAAGCCCCTTCTAATGAGGTATCACTTGACCCCCTTTAACATTTGAAAACATTTTTGGAATGACACGAGTGTATTTTCTGCCTACGAACTCGTACGGGTGTATTTTCTGCATAGGCTCGTCGTTATCGGGCTAGAGTCTCGCGCGATTGTATCAAACGCGATTTCCACAAGCACAGACTATATTTTTTCTCTATAAACAATGGTTATACGGACGAAATCAAATCCAGATAACTAAATCCAAACAAATATGGCGGACCATCGCGAAACCACCGAATATAGAGAACTGTTCAAGTTATTTCTAACGCAGACAGTCGAATTTGAACCACCCTCTATAAATGTCAACTTTGTTAGGACAAACTTCTACAACTGGGTGATTTTCTGATGAGTGTTGTCGAAAAAAGTAAATGTAACATACGATGCCCCTGGTATATCTTGAACACACTGTAAACAGTAACAACCCACTCGTTTTTTTTCAAACACCCTGTACAGCCAAAGGCCTCCCTGCCATCAAACCCGGTTTTTGTTGCGGGGCAAACAAGACGGCCGCTAGAGGTCAGAGTTTAAGAACACCGTATACCCGTCACGCTCAATTTCCAACGAATATCAAAGAACATTGCCACCTCATCGACTCATTTTCGAAATACCAGCATGATTATCCACCGACACGATGAAATATTGAGACGTTGTCTATCTTCCAGTCGATCCGCACTAACCCAATAAAATAAATATCAGATATACAACAATGAAAACAATATTCTACCGCGCCTTGGTTCATTCGGTGTTTTGGCTCCTGCGCTCCTCGACCAACGACTGTAGTTTTCTGTTGGATATTCTTTTACTAGGAGGAACCATGTCCGCGTCCAGATCGGTCTCCGTCAACAACCGTTTGCCTATAACCCTGCTGTTGCTGTTCACGAGTTTGTTAATGTCTTTCAGGTCCTAGAAGATATTCATTAAACTTAAAATCACGAATACAGTACATGATAAAGACACACAGAAACAAAAATGGATTTACTAGACGTTTAAATACATTTTTTTTAATGGTGTCCCGTTTTACCCAATTAAATCACGCCTCAGTCAATGGTTATCGACCAACATCGGAGATGGACCTTAATACCCTCCACAATATTGAATAATTGTTTTTTGTCGAAAGATTTAGGTTTCTAGATTTCAATAAGTCCCCCCGATAACGAATTCAAAGAAAAAAAGTCATCTGCCATATTGAAATTATATAAGATAGTATCATTTTAACCCCTTCATACCATTTTAACCGGATAATACTATTTTAACAGATTGTCAAAATTTTAACCAGTTAATATAATATCAACGGTCAATTTTTTTTTACCAATTAATATTAACGGTTAATACAATTTCAACCTGTTGATATTGTTTCAACCGGTTGATACCGTTTTGACCGGTTAATAATTTTTCAAACAATACAATTTTTACCAGTTAATACTATTTAAGGATTCAAGTTTCTAGGTTTTGAAAGCCTCGATACCGATTCAGAAGCGAATGCAAAGAAAAAAAAGGTCACCTGCTGTATTTAAATTATATAACAATAAATAATACCATTTTAACAGGTTGGTACAATTTTAACCAGTTAATGTAATACTAACGGTTAATACAATTTCAACCGATTGATACTGTTTTAACCGATTAATAATTTTTCAAACAATACTATTAAAAGTTTCAGGTTTCTGATTTCAAAAGCTACCCAGATACCAATTCAGAACGAATACGAAGAAAAAATCCCACTGCCATATTGAAATTATATAACATGGTGAAATTTTCACTCGTTCATACCTTTTCAACCCTTTCATACCATTTTTACCGGATAATACCATTTTTACCGGTTGATACCATTTTAACTGGTTAATACCATTTTAACCGGTCAATACAATTTTCACCGGTTGATAATTTTCCAAACAATACAATTTTGACCAGTTAATACTATTTGAAGATTTAGGTTTTAGGTTTCAAAAGCACCCCCGAAACAGTGATCTGCCATATTGAAATTATATAACATGATAAAATGTTAACCCGTTCATACCATTTTAACAGGTTGATACAATGTTAACCAGCTAATATAATATCAACGGTCAATACAATTTCAACCTGTTAATACCATGTCAACTGGTTAATACAATTATAACCGGTTAATACCATTTTAACCGGTTAATACCATTTTAACCGGGTAATACGATTTCAACCAATTAATATAATATTAACGGCCAAAACAATTTTAACCTGTAAATATAAAATTAACGGTTAATACAGTTTTAACCGGTTGAAACTATTTTAACCATTTAATAATTTTTATGATACAAGGTTCTAGATATCAAAAGCTTCCCTGATACCGATTGAAAAGTGAATAAAAATGAAAGTTGATCTGCCATATTGAAATTATAATAACAGTAAGATTTCAACCCATTGATACCATTTCAACCGGTAATACAATTTTAACCAGTTAATATAATATTAACGGTTAATACAATTTCAACCGGCTAATGCCGTTTTAACTGGTTGATACAGATTTAAGAGGTTGATGCAATTTTAATTGGTCAATTCCTTTTCAAACAATAGTTTTGAAGTTTTGAAGCGAATACGAAATAAAAAGTTAGTTGCCATATTGAAATTAATAACAATAAAATTGTTGATAACAAATTAATTGAATAGCGGTGACGCTTAAAAATGATCATAATTTCGCCTACGTCTGCCAACAATAATAACCAGTTAATGAAAAATAAACAAAAACCCAAACAAAAACATACAAAAAAGAAAACATTCAATATTTTACCTTAGACGGGCTGCGGCTGAAGAAATAATTGAAACATCCGCCCGTGGTGGCAGAAGAGTTCTCCAAAGGCCTGACATAAACGTTGCCGACGACTTGTATACTGGGCGAAACCAGATCCCTTTTTATTGCTGGAAGAGGACTCAACAATAAATTGGAACTCTGAAATAAAGAAACGTTAGTAAATCCTGAAAAAGCACAAAAAACATTCCCTTACTTGAGAAGAGCCCCTAAACCGCACAGCAGACTTCTGCATCACTTCTACATACTTCGAATTATAAAAGAAAATAAGATCGCTCCGTTCTTCCGGATGTGGCCCACCTGAAAAGCATTGTTTCGTTTATCAAATCATCAGCTGGAAGAAAGAAACCCAAAATTTGGTGTTCCACAAGGACCAGTTTTGGGTCCGACTTCATTATCATGTATAAATTTCACTCACCGTCATCTGTCCCTTCCCTCTTTAACAATACGTCCCTGTACACGCTGCTGCTGCTCTGCGGCTGCTCCCTGTAGAACTTCATGACGTCTTGGAATTTCAGAGGGATGCAGGATATCCTGCAGATGACGTAAATCGCGCACATCAACAGTTGGTCGAGATGCCTGTCTTTGATCAGGTCGCTGCTCCGTACGGAATCCTCGAACACGGTCCATATTTTCTGCTTCAGCTCGATGTCGGTTAGTCCGAGTTTGTTACAGAGGTGCTCCATCCGTACTCCCGCCAAGTTATAGAACTGGAAGGGGCGAAATGGTCAATTATTCAACTCGAGCGCGCATAATTCCGTACTAACCTTTCTGAAAATGATCGACAAACTCCCGGTTCGCTTGGGCAACTGCGAAGTTGAATCCACGATCGGTATCAACTTTTTGTTCCCATCTTTATCTGTAATCACTTTGAAAAAAAAAATAACATAAGTATAGCGATATAAATTTCAGATTCATACACATTAGTTTACTTCAATACCCTATTAAAATATAATTTTGATTTTTACTAAAACACTTACTGATATGGGTATGCCTCTGCAGCACCGACTGTCCTGGCTGAACCGACGGAAACAACTGCCTGTTCACAACTCCACTGACAGGAGATTGAAAACAATCAGCAGCAGAGGGAGTCGGAGACTGAGTATCTGAAATGCACCGAATTAATCAAAACTTCTTCAGTAACTTCCTGGAGACATTTCTATGCAACATAACATTGTGATCACCTTGTGATATCCCAGTAACTTCGCAGAGACATTTCTATGCAACATAACATTGTGATCTCCCAGTGACTTCCCTTAATGATATCCCAAGGACAACGTTATGCAAAATAACAGAATGATCTCTTTGTGATATCCCAGAGAAATCTTAATGCAATAAATCAATTATAATCTCAATTGCCTGCTATGCAAAAACTTATGGAATCCAAACTCACTTGAAGTAGACGAAATTTCCGGGCTTTGTACTTTGGTATTACTCTGGTTCTGATCATTATACAGCAGGTGTCCTGGCAGAGCGGTATCGGAAAATTTTGGGAGGTCTTGACCCGAGTTTGCAATGATTTCCCAAATTTGACTATTGGACTTCCATACCAAACTCTCGAGAACAGTTTCTTCAATCTGGAAAAGTGAATGTGAAATATCATGGGTTATTTGATCTACTCAATGCGGTTTGATATATTTACAGCCAGTTGATATTTTAACCGGGTAATACAGTTTTAATCAGTTAATACGAACTTAACCGGTTAATATGATAATAACCGGTTGATACGATTTTAACCGGTTGATATGATTTTAATCGGTTAATACGATTTTAACCCTTTAATACAATTCAAACCAGTTAATACAATTTAACCGTTTGATACTGGTTTAACCAGTCAATGGAATGTTTACCAGTTGAAAAATGTTTGCCAGTCAATACAATTTCTACCGGTGAATAAAATTTTAACTGGTTGATACAACTTTAACCGGTACATACTATTTAAACCGAACAATTCAACCGGTTAACACCATTTTTACTAATTAATACAATTTGAACCGGTGGTTTGCCGCTGAAACTTTTGCTGGAACTTGGCCTGGTTAGCATCCTGAGTATGAGAAAATTTTTCTCAATTTCATCGAAGTCAAGAGACGACCACATCGCTTATTTTGAAAAAGCAGTGAGATGCGAGTCGTCTTGATGTCAAAAGCCGACGAGTGATGCTAGCTTTTCCGGTTTTTTCTACAACTGAGAAGTGAATAAGCCACCAATTCAGGAAGTCACCCCGGAGCGCCACGGCAAAGGATAATAATAGTCGTTCTCTACCCGCACATGCTATGCCTTTGGGTACACTCTATGAGGAAGTATTATCATTGATACGATTTTAACGGTTAATACAGTTTTTGATGGTTGAATCTGTTTTAATTGTTTACCACTTAAATTTTTTTGCGAGACAGTAATATGTTCACCAAATAATAGAATTTTAACATGTTGCAATTTTTACCGTTCAATACAATTTTAATCGGTTTACACAATGTTAACGGTTAGGCAGTTTTTAACGGTAAATACTGTTTTAACGGATTGATAAAATGTTTACCAACCATTTTTTACCAGAAAGTAAAGGTTCTACCGATGAATAGAATTTCAAGAGGTTTATCCGGTTAATGATATTTTAACCGGTTAACATTATTTTTACCGGTCAATACAGTTTTAACCGGTTAATACACTTTTAACCGGTTGATATAATTTCAACGGTTAATACAGTTTTTAAAGGTTAATACTGTTTTAAACGGTTAATACTGTTTCAAGCGGTTGATGAAACTTTCACCAGTTAACCTTTTTTTGCCGGATAGTAAATTTTAAACCAATAAATACAATGTTAGCGGTTAATACAGTTTTTAGCGTTTAATACTGTTTTAACCGATTGATAAAATGTTTGCCAGCCATTTTATTGTCATATTGAAATTTTTACCGATGAATAGAATTTCAATAGGTTGATGCAATTTTAAACGGTTAATACTATTCAAACCGAACAATAGAATTTCAACCAGCTGATAAAATACAAACGGTTAATACCATTTAGTCCGGTTAATAACCATCAAACCGGTTAATACCATTTTCACCGGTCAATACAATTTCAACGGTTAATACAGTTTTTAAAGGTTAATACTGTTTTAAACGGTTAATACTGTTTCAAGCGGTTGATGAAACTTTCACCAGTTAACCTTTTTTTTGCCGGATAGTAAATTTTAAACCAATAAATACAATGTTAGCGGTTAATACAGTTTTTAGCGTTTAATACTGTTTTAACCGATTGATAAAATGTTTGCCAGCCATTTTATTGTCATATTGAAATTTTTACCGATGAATAGAATTTCAATAGGTTGATGCAATTTTAAACGGTTAATACTATTCAAACCGAACAATAGAATTTCAACCAGCTGATAAAATACAAACGGTTAATACCATTTAGTCCGGTTAATAACCATCAAACCGGTTAATACCATTTTCACCGGTCAATACAATTTCAACGGTTAATACAGTTTTTAAAGGTTAATACTGTTTTAAACGGTTAATACTGTTTCAAGCGGTTGATGAAACTTTCACCAGTTAACCTTTTTTTTGCCGGATAGTAAATTTTAAACCAATAAATACAATGTTAGCGGTTAATACAGTTTTTAGCGTTTAATACTGTTTTAACCGATTGATAAAATGTTTGCCAGCCATTTTATTGTCATATTGAAATTTTTACCGATTAATAGAATTTCAATAGGTTGATGCAATTTTAACCGGTTAATACTATTCAAACCGAACAATAGAATTTCAACCAGTTGATAAAATACAAACAGTTAATACCATTTAGTCCGGTTAATAACCATCAAACCGGTTAATACCATTTTCACCGGTCAATACAATTTCAACGGTTAATACAGTTTTTAAAGGTTAATACTGTTTTAAACGGTTAATACTGTTTCAAGCGGTTGATGAAACTTTCACCAGTTAACCTTTTTTTGCCGGATAGTAAATTTTAAACCAATAAATACAATGTTAGCGGTTAATACAGTTTTTAGCGTTTAATACTGTTTTAACCGATTGATAAAATGTTTGCCAGCCATTTTATTGTCATATTGAAATTTTTACCGATGAATAGAATTTCAATAGGTTGATGCAATTTTAAACGGTTAATACTATTCAAACCGAACAATAGAATTTCAACCAGCTGATAAAATACAAACGGTTAATACCATTTAGTCCGGTTAATAACCATCAAACCGGTTAATACCATTTTCACCGGTCAATACAATTTCAACGGTTAATACAGTTTTTAAAGGTTAATACTGTTTTAAACGGTTAATACTGTTTCAAGCGGTTGATGAAACTTTCACCAGTTAACCTTTTTTTGCCGGATAGTAAATTTTAAACCAATAAATACAATGTTAGCGGTTAATACAGTTTTTAGCGTTTAATACTGTTTTAACCGATTGATAAAATGTTTGCCAGCCATTTTATTGTCATATTGAAATTTTTACCGATGAATAGAATTTCAATAGGTTGATGCAATTTTAAACGGTTAATACTATTCAAACCGAACAATAGAATTTCAACCAGCTGATAAAATACAAACGGTTAATACCATTTAGTCCGGTTAATAACCATCAAACCGGTTAATACCATTTTCACCGGTCAATACAATTTCAACGGTTAATACAGTTTTTAAAGGTTAATACTGTTTTAAACGGTTAATACTGTTTCAAGCGGTTGATGAAACTTTCACCAGTTAACCTTTTTTTGCCGGATAGTAAATTTTAAACCAATAAATACAATTTTAACCGGTAATTACTGGTTTTACCGATTAATACAATTTTAACCGGTTAATACAGTTTTTAACGTTTAATACTGTTTTAACCGATTGATAAAATGTTTGCCAGCCATTTTTTTGTCATATTGAAATTTTTACCGATTAATAGAATTTCAATAGGTTGATGCAATTTTAACCGGTTAATACTATTCAAACCGAACAATAGAATTTCAACCAGTTGATAAAATACAAACAGTTAATACCATTTAGTCCGGTTAATAACCATCAAACCGGTTAATACCATTTTCACCGGTCAATACAATTTCAACGGTTAATACAGTTTTTAAAGGTTAATACTGTTTTAAACGGTTAATACTGTTTCAAGCGGTTGATGAAACTTTCACCAGTTAACCTTTTTTTGCCGGATAGTAATTTTTTTTCAACAAATAGAATTTTATGCGGCAATGACTGTTTTTACCGATTAATACAATTTTAACCGGTTAATACAAATGTTAGCGGTTAATACAGTTTTTAACGGTTGATACTGTCATAACCGATTGATAAAATAATGTTTGCCAGCTATGTTTTTGTCCGACATTGAAATTTTTACAGATGAATAGAATTTTAACAGGTTGATTTAATTTTAATACGTTAATACTATTTAAACCGAATAATAGAATTTCAACCAGTTGATAAATTCAAACGATCAATACCATTTAATTCGGTTAATAATATTTAAACCGGTTAATAAAGTTTTAAACGGTCAATACTGTTTTTACCGGTTAATAGAATGTTTACCAGTTAATTATTTCGCAGGATAGTGAAATTTTGACCGGTAAATAGAATTTCAAGTAACTAGATATGGATACAGACCTTGTTCAGATATTTAACCACATCTCTCCATAACTGATCCCTAGTTCTCACAATCAGTTCAATGACTTTAACGAAATGGAAGGGCTGTACACCAAGGACATCCAGAATCCACGGGAATTTATTTGCAGAATTGTAACAGAATAGCACGATTTCCAAGCAGCAGGTGAACAAACATTCGAAAAACAGCCCCTTTTCAACCAAACCCTGGAACATTCATAATAAGGTTCTTGTGACAAACAACAACTTTTATGACCAGGCGATAATATGGTATTACCTGAACTGAAAAGTTTAGATGCGGAAGTGACTGATACTCACCGATATATCGCTTCGAATGGTTTTCTCGTTTTGCAATATGCTTTCCACGAACTTATAGAACAACGTGATGCCCATTTGCAATCTTGTGCGAGCTTCTTCTTCGGTGTTGTGTTCCGCGTAGGCCGCTACGAATTTATCCCCCATCGAGTTGAGAATTTCTTGAATTTTCGCACTTGGATCTGTTTGAGTGGTCCTGAAAGATATAAAAAGCTCATAGTCAAATTCACGATCATTTCATTCAAGCTGACAAACAGTATATTTTTTTTTTCAATTTGTACCAATGGATATGAAGACTTCTCTCAACGTCCACTTACTCAAACAAATGCTGCAGGGTTTCGCTTGGACCGGGAGTTCTGTTTTTTAAAATTGCTTGCAAGCGGGCCATTTTTTGAGTGGCAATTCTGTCGTTCAGGAAAGGGGAGATGTCCGCTTCTCTGGGGCCTAAATACTGCCTGCCGGTTAGAGGGGTATTGATGATATCAGATCCTCTTGGAGTAACCTGGAAAAATAATTGTTCAGCGGAATTTCTCTTAGATATGGTTTACACCAACACTTACCACCGCTTCGTTATTTCTCGGAGATGCCGGAACTGCGTTTTCTCCTAAAAAAATGGAGATCCGCAATTACCTTACTGTATAGCAGTAAATACTGGAATGAACGAAACAAACGGCCTTTTCATTTGGTGACATATTGAATTTTCTCAACTTTCTCAGTCAATTCCCCACTGTATCTTGTCTATACCCTAATTCCCTTTACTTTCCCAATCTAACGCCCACCCCATTTCCTTTCTTTAATAATTTTACAGAGGATATAAAAATAGATATGTTCTTTTAGAAATTTATAGGCACACAATTTTGAATTTGAATTGAACGAGGAAAGTGATACGAAATCGCGAATTCCGAGATTTGTTCCATTACTTTGGTTAAAAAAAAATCCACATGGAATATCAAAAAAAATGTAAAAACGTACCCTTTTTCGCAAATGATGAGTTGAAATTTGAGAGCCGGTAGGAGAGCAGAAAATAATAAAAAATCGCGAATAATCGAAATTTGTTTGAATACTTTGGGTTTTCTAAGTTGAGGAAATGAAAAAAGACTCTTGAAAATTCTTAGAGTATGTAAAAATGCATCCTTTTGAGGAAAACGATTAGCTGAAAATTTCCACTCTGAAGAGAAGTGGATAATAATTAAAAACGGCGAATAGTCGAAATTAGTTTCGTTAATTTGATCATAAGTCGAGAATGAGGGAAAAAGCCACCTATTAATTTTCTCAGACTGTGTAAAAACCGTGAATAATCGGTATTTGTATCGTTGATTTCAGGATACGTCGTAAATAAGAAAAGAAAACGACTTGGAAATTTTTACAGAGCATGAAAAAATTAGTGCTCTTTCAAAAAATTATTGAAGATTTAACTGTCGGTAGGAGAGCTGATAATGAATATAAATCGCGAATATTCGAGATTATTTTCGTGAATTTGAGTTCAAGTCGAGAATAAGTAAACAAGTCACTTGGAACTTTTCACAGAACATGTAAAAATGCATGATATCTCGGAAAATAAAGGCTAAACAATTTCTAAATTGCGAGAAGGGTAAATAATTCTATACCGCAAATGGTCGAGGTTCGTTGTGTTTATTTGATTAACTTCGAGAATAAGGTAAAAAACACTTAGAAATTTCCACAGAACATGAAACAATGCATCTTTCCTCTTGTCCTCTATGTCTTCTCTCCGGTCTTCCAGACCCCCTTCCTACCTTTCTTCCTCTACTTCCTCTCCATCACATCCCTATATTTAAATCACTCCCTCATAACTTGTCATTTACTGTCCTTTGTATTTCCTAGCCTCCCTTTCCTTCTCTTTTACGTTTTATCCCCCCTTCCTCTATTCACCTTCTTTTTCTAGCCTCACTCAATCCTAAATTTTTATCACCACCTATTCTTCTCTTTTTCTTCCTCTTCCTTTTTCATTCAATCTCACTCTTGCTGTACTCTCTTTTTGCCCCTTCATTTGCCATTCACCCTCCTCTCTTTCTCGCCCTTCTCTTTCAGCAACCTTCCTTTGTCATTCAGTTTCTCTCTCTATATCTCTACCTCCAATACTACCTACTGTCTACCTCTACCTTAACATCTACATCTACTCAGTCCGATTACTTCTACTCTATACATTTACTCTATCTTTCTACCTCTACTATATCTCTCTACCTCCAATCTCTCTCTACCTCTACTCTATCTCTACTCTACTCTATTTATCTACCCCTACTCTCTCTCTACCTCTTTCATTAGTCCTCTCTCCTTTTACTCTTTCTACTCTTTCATTGGACCTTTCTCTCTATTCTTTCATTAAGCCTCTCTTTCTCTACTCCTTCATTAGGCTTCTCTATTCCCTTCTTCTGTTTCATTATGCCTCTCCTCTCTTTCATTAGGTACTCTTTTCATTAGACCTTTCTCTCACCATTCTTTCTATCTGCTTTGACATTTAGTCTCTCGCTTTTCTCCCTTTCTGCCCCTTTCTTTGCCATTCACTATCTCTCTCTATCTCTTTTATCTTTCTGCCCCTCCCTTTGTCATGCATTCTCTCTCTTTCTGCCATTCTGCCGCCTTCTTTTGCCATTCAATCTCTTTCTCTCTCTCGCCCTTCTCTCTTTCTGCCTCATTCTTTTGTCATTCAGTCCTTTCCCGTCATTATCTTTTTTTCTTCCTTCCACTGACGTTCAGTCTCTCGCCACTCTCTCTTTATGCCTCTTTCTTTTTCATTCAACATCTCTTTCTCTGACCATTATCACTCTTCTTGTCCCTTCTTAAGTCATCCAGTTTCTCTCTTTCTACTCCTTCATCTCTTTCCACTCCTTTCCTATTTTTTCTCCCTTCTATCTTTCTACTCCTGCCTTGCTTTCTCCTTTCGCCTCTCTTTCGACTCCCTTCTCTCTTCTCACCCCTTTTCTATTTTTCTCTCTTCTCTCTTTCTACTCCTGCCTCGCTTTTTACTCCTGTTCGCTTTCTACTCCCGCCTCTCTTCCCACACCCTTTCCTATTTTTTCTCCCTTCTCTCTTTTCTACTCTTGCCTCGCTTTCTACTTCCGTCTCTCTCACCACTCTTGCTTTCTGCTTCAGTCCTTTGCCATTCAATATAACACTCTCTCGCCCTTCTTCTCTTCTTGTAACCTTCTATTGCCATTCAGCCTCTCTCTCTTGTCCTTCATCCCCTCTTCTTGACAACCCCCATCCATCAAATATCCACCATGCCCTATTCCTTCCTCCCCATTTCCTTCCAATTTATCAATTTCACTCTACCTAATTCCCTCTCTTCCTACCTAATCCTCAGTAAAGGGCGAGACACATATTGCTGGAGGACAACGAAGTAGGGATTACAAAAACAAAACATAGGATCATAGAATCTTGAACAGTGTTCGATTTACATGATTGAGTAAATAGAAAATCACTCGATCTTTTGCAGGGAAGTAACCGACCGTACGAAATTATTTATTGGTGAATAAAATAACAAAAATTCATACCAGATTCACGATAAGGAGACGCTCTGGCCCTTTGAGCAAAACAATTCATCTGCTGCTGCTCCAACAACTGCCTCCGATACTCAGCTGAAAAAGTACTGTTACTCCAAATATCCCTAAAGCAAAAATCGTAACACTCACCCAGAAATATTCTATCGTCGACCTCGGCTTTGCTCAATAAATGGATTTCATACGCGTTGGTGATATTCCTGAAATTCTGTTCGAACACGTCTCTATTCAAAAACCCGACGAAAGTCGAAACGTCCGCGAGGACAACCTCGTTTACGACCAAATTCAACATCAAACTTTTCAAATCGTACGTTTTCATGTGTAGAGCCTCGGTTAACATCGACGGAGACTTGCAAAGGTGGCTCATGATGCAGGGAGCTTCCGAGGGCAGGACGAAATCGGGCTTGTTCCAATTGGAAGGCAAGCCTTCGAAGTGGGGGTTCAGCAAATCGCGTCGTTCGGTCAGGAACGCGTTTTTGAAAGCCAGGTCCAAGCAGGCGTAGAGCAGATGATAGGACTTGATCAGTTCGGAGCTGTACTGGGGATCTTTGCCTTTCAGGGTGATGAATAAGTTCCAAACGAACTCGAAGACTTTCGAAGTGTTGCAGGGGACGGGCCTGGAACAATTGAACAATAGTACCTACCGATTTTCTGAGTGAAGAAATTCAAATTTGAAAACTTGAATGATATCCAACGAAAAATGCCACAATATAATATGATATTTAGGTGGTGCTGTAGGTTTTTCGGGTTTTCCTACAGCTGAAAAGTGAATACATCACCTAAAACATCAGTAAGTCGCCCCGGAGCGCCACGGCAAATAATAATAATAGCCGTCCTCTACCCGCACAGACTATGCCTTTAGGTACACTCAACGAGTGTTTATGAGGGAGTATTATTATTATTATTATTATTTAGTAGTTGAAATGCTCAGTCTTTGTTATCAATTTAATTTTTTAGCAAGTTGCTTATTAAAAATTATATATTTCTGGAACATACATATTGTTACGAGATTGAAAAAAAATCCCCTGGCTACGCTGTCGAGTGCCGACCGTAAATCGTAACTCATTTACTCAACAAATAAACCGGCGCCAATCGCAGGTAATATTTCCTCATTCTTGGAATTGTTTTTCTGTTCTGATCAATCCGGAGAACTGAAGAATCCCGAAAAATCTACTCTGGACGAATTGGGTACATAAGGCGACACATTTCACGTATTATTTAGTAAGTAAGATCGTAACAGTGGTGTCGGAAGTGGGATATTAGTGAAAAGCAGAAACTATTTATGGTGAATACGAGGAGTACATCGTACGATACGATGGAGGAGATTGTAAAAATTATCGAAAATCAATTTGCGGATTTGGAAAGAAGGCGCCAGGAGGAAAAACAAGAAGAGGAGAAACGGCGTCAGTGAGAAAAACAAAAATATGAATTTTGATAGAAGATAGAAGTTTATACAATTTTTTGAATTTTCAAACCGCAATAACTTTTGAATAAATGAACCGATTTTCACGTGGTTGCCGGCATTCGACGCAGTTTTTCAGGCTCCATGAAGAATCTTCAAATTTGAATTGATCGAACTAGAAATTTCAGAGAGATTCCGAAAAACACTTTTTTCGGGTTTCTTTCGACAACGATAACTCACGAACGAATCAACCCATTCTGAGCGGACTGGCGGCGATCGACTTGGTTTTTTGATATTAAAAGCTGATTATTTTTTGAAATCGATCGATAAAGCCGTTTGAAAGTTATTAAAAAAAACATATTTGAAACAAAAAAAAAAATTAGTTTTTTTGAGATTTCTCAAAATCTACCAGTACGAATTGGTTCAAATTATATTCAAAATCAAAGTTTGGCCAAACCAAATAGATAGAGAAAGTGAAAAAGAAATAGAAACGCGGAGAGGGGAATATAGGCATTACGCAGCTGCACGCATTAGACTTTATCGACAAATTTTTTTTTTTTCTGCTTTGGAAATCGTCAGATTATATATTTTTCATTATCCTTGAATTATTTCCTCCAAAATGAAAAAATTTTTGCCACGCTCGAGAATGTCGATATGACGTTTTTTTACAACTTTGTAGCTCTCTCCTTTCTTTATGTCACTCTCAAATTGTCAGATTAGTAGAACATACACTTTTTAGCATGTAATTGACTCACCCTATATTAATCTGACGCGCTCGAGAATTTCTGATGATCAATTTTTTTTACTAATCTGATCCTTTATCCTGGACGCGCAGCCTTATTTATGAGGTTAATATTTGGTGGAGGTACTTAACCAGGTACAAGGTATCCCCCTATATATTAATCTGCGGCACTTCAGTAAATCCCGAAATCCCGAAATCCCCACTTGCGCTCCCCTGCTATTAAACACCATACTGAGATACACTCGATTTTATTCGTAAGTACATTTATACACTTTTTCTTGAATAAAAACATTATGATGACGAATTAATGTGAGTGCAATTACTATTTTTGTCGTTTAGATTTTGACAATACTTTTTTGTTGTAAAAAAAAACCATGAGGTTAAAATACAATCAAAATGTAAAACTGACCGAACAAGCTGAAAATATAGTAGTTTCTGTACATCCAAATATTCCTTATTATATAACAATGTGCTCAATCTGGAGTAGATAGTTCTGATCGCAAGAGAATGTGAAACTCCTTGGTACGAACCTCATATAATGTTTCTGTAACAATAACATATCATTCTGAGTACAATATTCATGAAACTCATGATTAGTTGTTCAATGTAGGATTTTATCAGAATAATGACAGCATTTTTTTATATCGGATGTGAATACATAAGAGGGGTCCCAATATTGAGCCTTGAGGTAGTCCTAAGTGAGATCATCTTGTTGGTGATTTTCTGGTATAAAACATTGCTATTTTAGGTACTCTAAAAATAGGTAGGACTTTGCCTAGTCAAGAGGTATTCCCCTCATACCAGCAGCTTCCAATTCAAGCAGCAATAGTTTCCGGTCAATCGTATCAAATGCACTGAGCGATTTGTACTGAAATTCAATAGTGACCTTACAGATAAATTAATTCAAAGAGAGTACTCATAATCTTCACAAGAGTGAATGAGAAATAAGTCAGGAGAGTACAAAATTAATTTTTGAAGGAACCTCATCCGCCACAATACTCTAAAAATAATAATAAATTACCTTTGTTTTCTATTTCGATGCTTAGATTGGTCCAGCTCTTGAGACGTTGGAGAAAGGAATATTTTCGAGAAAAGCGGGTAGTACTCTTTGAACGTGTTGTGTGCTACTCCAAAAGTGTCCTCAAGATGTTTGATTTTTTCCTTCAAATCGTCATCCAAAGGGGCCATTTCCGCCCATTTCCCAATATTGTTGAAGAATTGCACAAAACTACAACCAAAACAGGGTTAACTTCTACAAACTATAGTGTGAAACGTGGCACTTACCTCAAGTTACTGTGCCTAAGAAGACTCGTCAAGTTTACGCAGTTTCCTCTCACAACGGTGGACAGAAAAGTAGGAGTTTCGACAGACTGCGAAGCGACGAAAACCGCACAACCCAGCCAGTGTATCGACTCACCCTGTAAGATAATCATTATATTTCCGAAAAACAACCCCACATCAACAATTACTGACCTCAAGCACGAAGTTTTTATTGATAATGGAAAAATTTTCCCAGGCAGCTGCAGTGGTTCTCGGATCCAAGGACAGCTTATTGCACAGATCCAACAGCTTCTTGTTCAGTTCGTCTTCACCGTCTGGCAAAACCATGTTGAGAACGAATAACTTCAGCTAGAGAAAGTACAAAAACTAAACTTTGGTGGATATCACTTTTTCGTCAAGAACGCCAAATGGGCGGGAAGCAGACACTTTTCTTCTGGAAAATAATCCTTTCATCTAGTAGACTGGGAGACGGCGCGAAAAATGAAACACCAGCAGCACCATTTCAAATCGGCAGATTTGTTCACTTGCGGTATTTAGCAGGAGTTTTTTTGCTGTCTTCTCTTTTGTGGAATGTTTTCAAGGGAAATAATATAACCTACAAACGTCAATCAAATGCAAATTTCCCGTGCACCAGTTTCATTCGTGTGTATGTATTTCGTAAGGCACTTAACACATCAACATTACAAACAAAATACTGTATCATAAATAATCACATGGAAAACAAAACACTGAAGGGTAAATTTGTACAGCAACTATTCCCGCCCTCTTTCGCGCCTATTCTTATCAAGTGTGTTTACGTCACCACACAAGGTTATTTGAGAAATGGCAATGCAGTACCAAAATTATGGTGATGACGTCAAGTACAATTATAGTTGGCTACACCTTTGATATTTGACGTTGTTTATGTATGTGAAAGGGCTGATTTTGATATGCTAAAAGTAACAGTAACAATAAAAATTATTAACTTGAGGCATTGAATGCCAAACGATATCATTATAAAAAAGGTGACCGCAAAAAACTCCCTTAAGTGTATTCATAGTCGCTTTCCAATGCCACAGGGAGTAGCTCTGGGTAACTCCTTGAGTAATTTGACAGACCATGAAAAATCATGATCCAGTTAAACCCCATTATAAAGTCAGGTACTGTTCACTTCAGATTCAGTTTAAGGGTAACAAACTCTTTTGGATGCTACTCCCCTTGGAATTTGGAAAGCTGCTTATATAGCTAAATATTTTTCTTTTCCTTCTTTAGTAACAGAATGGCAAGTGACAGCTCTAGAACCATTCACCAGAATAGGAATAACAGTTGACATTTAATCTCAGATTAGGTAACCTTCCAGAAATATGATTTTTATACAATCTCTTCTCATAATTAAACCAACATTGAGTGACAGATCTGAATCGATCGTAGTAGAGACATTAGACCACGATTAGACTTATTACACACTCCATCATTGACCACCTAATGAAACGATAGATGACTTTTATTGAAGCTCTATAATTAGTGAGGGTGACGTCATTTCTTTTGGTTTGGTTGAAATGGACGAAACAAACCAATTCAAGGTTGTTTGATCAAACAATTTCACCGTGAGCCATTGGCTCTACACAGAATCCCACCCTGAACTGCCCCGATTCAAAAACCAATCAGCATAGCTGCATTCCAATTGCCACAGGGAGTGCACAGAGAGCGTGTTACTCCTGAACTGAACTTGATCTGAACTTTACCTGACTTAGTAAATGAGATTTAATTGGAACATGTTTTTTCGTGGATAGTAGTCACATCAATTCAGGACCCTAGTTATTCGGAGCTACTCCTTGTGGCATTCAACAGTGGCTCGTACTACATCCACTGCACCAAGCCACCACGTAGCAGACGAAAATGTCCTTTTTTCACTGGTTGTTGTCATGTTTGGCTGATAGCTGAGGCCAAGAAGAATAAACTATTTTATTCTTCTTCAGCTGAGGCCATGAATGGATCAGGGATCACAAGAAGAAGAATTAGTGAGAGAGAGACAAAAATAGTGATAGTCATTAACCTAAAAATAGTAGTTTTGAATTTTAAGACCCATTTTTGGTTTGGGATCATGAGAATCACAAATTATCTCTTCTCTAGGGTTGGAAAATGGTCGAAACAATTTTCCAATTTGCCCGACAGATATATAAAAAGAGCCATGGAGCAGGTCTATTGGAGAAACCCCAAAGGAATACAGTACAAACCAAACGCGGTGATTCAACGTAAAAAGTTTCTCTTCACAGTAAATAGGCCATGGACTGGTCAATTCAAGCAAGATAATGCTCCCGGAAAACTGAATCCGAAAGTTTTTGTCGAGCCTGTAAAAGAATGGAGCCACTTTAGGGGGGACAGGGTCCAAATTTTAGTCGGTACGAATTATCATTTATAATATCTGTGATTTTTATTCTTATATAACGTTTCGGTAGGTAAGGACAAAGGAAAACAAGGGATCATCAAAGAAATCATTCAAGAACGAAACTGGGTTATAGTCGAGGGACTCAACTGCGAACTCAAACAGTTGGGAGGAAAGAAAGACTTCGCAGGGGTTTGGGTAAGAGCTGAACAACCCTTACTGGTAACTTCCGAAGTTTCGCTAGTTGATCCTTCCGATCTCACTCCCACCCCTGTTGAATGGAGGTTTACGGAGGAGGGGAACAAAATAAGAGTTTCCACTAGGACAGGAAGAATAATACCTTTTCCTGCCAGTATGGAGGAAACGATAGATTATAAAACTAAAAAGTCATACAAGGAACAACCCAAAGATACGCCTGCTAAAGAGGTCAGCGAAATCACCTTTGAACCCGCTTTGAGGACGTTCGAAATGGATATCATGAAGCAAATGGGTATTGAAGAGAATAGAGTTCCTCCTAAGACCTATTGGTACTGAGAAGAGATTTTCACTTGAACAATTTCATATGAAAGGAATAGAAATTTATCAGCCTGCAACGATGAAAAAGCTACAGAAAATAGGTCCTAATCAAGTGCATTGCCACAACTAGAGTCTGCAATAATGAATGCTTCAGATGGAATTGTCCTGTTCTGAGTATTTTGAAATAAAATATGAATTTTGCAGAGCGTTATGATCTTCGAAATTCTCTCAACATGGTTTTAAAAAAATCTCCAGATTCCAATACATACCAGCATACCACTTATTGAATAATGTTTATACTTCTTTGATAATGGTCAATAAATACTATTTGTATGTCTGTAAACATATTTAGGTATTGTGTCTGTTGAATTGAAATGTGTGAAAATATGCACATACAGGGTGTTTCCGAAATTGGAGCCATAAATAAATTGCGGTGTTCTTTGAGACAATGACAATAAAAAGCATTCACCTTTTTTTTTCAAGCACCTGAAAGTTTCGCAAAAATAGACTCATTTACTCACGATTATTTGGGAAGCATTGATTTCATTCATCAGTTCCTAGGGCGCCTATCTTCTAGTATTGTGTTTATTATTCGTAACACTGAATTAAATCTAAATGAGGGCAATGAGGCATTCTAATTTCATAACAGGGGATTAAATAGTTACTGAAAATAAACGGAGTTAGATTTCACAACAGGTGTTCGAAATGACTGCCACCACTTTCTATGCAGTCTCGCACGACTAAGTAATGAGTCACAAGCACGCTGAAATCTACCTTGTTGTCGCATCTGTTGAACGGCGTTGATATTTCACCTAGGTTCCAACTACCTACCTAATTGCTTCGAAATTTTCGTCTATTATCTGATTGAAATATCGAGCTCCTGGAAAGTATCGCGATTGCAAATAACGTGTGTGTAATACCTAACAACACTGACATTTTCCATAGTGATTAGTCCAATAGGGATTGTAGGAATTTCAAAAAACAGAGATGTAGGTAAAGAAAATATTAAATACAGTCGAATACCGAAACACAACAAGAATCTAAGTAGCTACCTACACAAAACGTATGGATTCGTCAAACGATTCAACCAAGATTCATCTTTGATATGCACGTAAAATAGTCACAAATATTCTAATGAAAGCAAGAAGCGATATGATCGATGAATACCACGACAAACAATATACGACTCCTAATCGATTAGCTCGCGAGCTTTGCACTTAAAGCGGAATTGAATGATGAGGTTTGTTGGGTTGTTGCGGCCGCGGCCAAGCCAACTCAACGACCCCCACAGCTCCGAGTACCTGCTTTTAGCCTGCCTCCTCAAAGGGAAACTGTTCGAAGAAAGAATATCGTTTACTTTATCATACCATCTTTTAACATTTTACGTCGGCAACATTGTCAAAGTCATTAATTATGCGCCGGCCTTTTTTTGTCACTGCTTTGGTTACATCTAGGGGCCGTTGATCTCTGGCCAGAGGTTCCCAAAAGTTTGCCAGAGTTTCCCGAAAACTTCATAAACCAATATTTTCCAAAATAACGTTTTTTCGAGAAAAATGTATTCCCTCATTCCGCTTTAATTTTTCGTTTTCTATTGCCCATTTCATTTATTGCTTCAATTTCGGAAACACCCTGTATACAGTGTGGGCCATAACGATTGCAGCATATGGGAAAAATATTCATCATCAGAGTTACAAAAAATACGTTATAATGGATAGTTTCTCAGTATTGGAAAACCTAATAATAGTAATAATCGATTTTGACATATGTCACTTTACTACCAATTTACTATCCAAACCATTCCTTGACGTATTCTGATATTGAGTGGATTGAAGCCCCATCCTGTTGGAAATACAGCTTCATTCGCTGAGACAGTGGAAGATTATCTGAGAACTTTTTTTATCCAGAAAATTTCAATATCTTCGGGAATTGAGGTTTTGTCTAAAAAAAATATCCCAATGATTTTCGATTGAAATATCCCGCACCAAACATCAACTTTAAAACGATATTTGATATTTGTCTTTGCATTGCACAATGAAATGGAATTGAAATTGAGTTAATTAGGGATGATAATGATTATGATATGCAGTCTTCATAGATAAATATCGTGTTTCTTTTCACTTTTCATGGCTGTTTCTGGTTCCATAAATAGCTTTTTTTTCACTGTATTGAAAAAAGTTATTTCAAGGATATAAAAATGATAATATTTTTGGGATAATAATAAAAATGAAGTAGATAAATTAGAAAATCTGAGGTTTCTACGAACATATTTGGAAAATATTGCGATTTTTTATTTCTCAAATAACTCTTTTAGCTATCTTTACAAATAACCCCACTTTTGCCAATTCGTAATCAATTTTTCCAAATTGCCGCCATATTGGTAGTCACGTGACATATGGGTAGTCACGTGACATGTCAAAATCGATTATTACATTATTAGGTTTTCCAGAATACAGAAACGAATGAAACGATCTCCTATATTGCGAAACAATCTAGGGTGGTCCATTAAAAAACAATTGTTGACATGCTCTTGGGGTGCGATATGTCAAAATGCGTCCTCCTGTATACTATTTTTGACGTGTTTTTTAATTTTTCCTGAAAATCATTGTACCAACAGTTATTCAGGGTGGCTCGTTTTAAATGGGAATGCGCTGTATATGGTACACACTGTAAATGTATAAATTTTTAGTAAACGTTGATACCAAAAGTCAGAAATTTGGGATTCTTACAATTTTATCAGTTTTAGAGTGGATACAACAAATTTGAAAACAAATCACCCATTGATTCAAAAGTTATAGAATACCAGGACCTGCTATGGTTTACTCATTTTTTGACATTTTAGTTATTCTCTATATTTTATACTCAGTTCAGTCCTCCAAAACTAGAGTTCACCTGATCTATCGTCAGATTTCGCAAAACTGATATTTTCAACTTAAAATTAAAATGTTAATAACCAACATGTGATAACATTGATAACATTTTTTATCATTTCAATCGTTCATATTGATCAGTTGAAACTGATAAATAGAGATAATGTTATTTATTCAGCCGACAAAAAAACTCTAAATTAAACGATATATAAGATAAGCTCAAGAGAGCAATGTAAACAAACAGGTGAATACCAGGAATTTGTGGGATTTTCATGTCACAATTTATTTATTTTCATTGAATATTTTGAGATGAAAATTGTACTAAGTTTATTACAAAAATATGTTTCAATTTCCGTTTCAAAACTCCGTTTTATCCAAAGAAGTATTTAGTTGTGTATAAGTCCAGATAAATAAATAAAATAAATAAATAAATAAATTTGTTTCATCAAAGGTTGAAAATGGGCATTACACCAGAAAAAACAGTGAAAATAGCGAGTTTTCGAAATTTTCAACACGATGGTGCAGACGTTCCGTAAAAAGCAAACGAAATCTTCAATTGACTCGGAATCGACTGCAAATTTGAAGGGTAAACGCAAAATAGGATGAATTTTCAGAATATAAGGAGAAACATTTTTGTTTCGAAGTTTTTGAGGTAAATGATCCCTTTTAAGTCCAGATGAACTTTTCAACTCGAGAACGGTTGAAGATAGGGCAATTCTGCGAGCGCCAATCGATTCAGAATGATGAAATTGGTATGGTTAGTGGATTTGGAATGAACGTATCTAATCACAAATATTTTTAAATGAACACATTAGCGAGTTTTCGAAATTTTCAACACGATGGTGAAGAGGTTCCGTAAAAAGCAAACGAAATCTTCAATTGACTCGGAATCGACTGCAAATTTGAAGGGTAAACGCAAAATAGGTTGAATTTTCAGAATATAAGGAGAAACATTTTTGTTTCGAAGTTTTTGAGGTAAATGATCCCTTTTAAGTCCAGATGAACTTTTCAACTCGAGAACGGTTGAAGATAGGGCAATTCTGCGAGCGCCAATCGATTCAGAATGATGAAATTGGTATGGTTAGTGGATTTGGAATGAACGTATCTAATCACAAATATTTTTAAATGAACACATTAGCGAGTTTTCGAAATTTTCAACACGATGGTGAAGAGGTTCCGTAAAAAGCAAACGAAATCTTCAATTGACTCGGAATCGACTGCGATTTGAAGGGTATACGCAAAAAAGGTTGAATTTTCAGAATATAAGGAGAAACATTTTTGTTTCGAAGTTTTTGAGGTAAATGATCCCTTTTAAGTCCAGATGAACTTTTCAACTCGAGAACGGTTGAAGATAGGGCAATTCTGCGAGCGCCAATCGATTCAGAAATGATGGAATTAGTATATTCTGTGTTGATTGGAAAAAAAATCATTCGAGAAAAGTCGTAAGTGGTCGACTCCTAAAAATCATAAAAATACAAAATTATCAGATTCACTCGAAATTGCATACGCGCATATGTGTGCATATAAAAAAAGTTGAATTTTACGAAAATTAATAAAAAAAAGAAAACAAAATTTTGGAGAGAAATCACCTCTTTCAACTCTAGATGAACTTTTCAACTCGAGAACGGTTGAAGATAGAGCAATTCTGCAAACGTCAATCGATTCAGAATGATGAAATTAGTATACTTTGTGAATTCAAAGTCGATCGACAAGAACAAAAAAATACTCGAAAAAAGTCCCGAAAGGTGGACCCCTAAAAAGTATGAAAAATACAAAATCAACAGATTCAATTATTTTTTACATCTGTCTGACAATAACCGACTATGTTTTGAGGTTCTATAGTAGCAAGGAATATCCAGATAATTTTTTCTGTTCTGTGATATACATATTTTGAAGACGGATTATTGGAATAACGAAAATTATCACGAATATAAGTGGAAAATATTTTTTTTACCTTTTGGAAAAATCACTGGAACAAACTACCCTTATATGTGCGACTAATCAGAACTCTTTCTATGGTGGCACAAAAAGTACGTTATTATCAACCAGAAGCTACTATTTTAACGAAATATCTCCACTGGAAACCAGCGGAATTTGTTCAGATAGTTCAAATTTCTATTAGATGCTTCATACGCTAAAAATACTAAATAAATTCATTATTATTATTATTATTATATTCGTAATACAAGTCTGAAATCAATAAAATATTAAATTCTGGTCAGCAGAGTATTTTTTCCCCATCTAGCTTGCTTTGAATCGTCTGGATTTAACTTTTGTTAGGTAAGTAAAAAGGCCTACTTCTAACTTTAGGCCTTCAAAAATTCCAGTACAACGTGCAAACACGATTTTTAGCAATCTGTACGAGATAATAAAAAAGAAGTTAATATTTGACAACTTTTGAAACCAACGACGCAAAGTTTTCATCAGAAAGAGTATTTATCATACCTAAATAATCCGAACCTATTTTTGCCTGCTTCAAACTGCTATTGGATATAACAAAAAAACTCCCAACCAACACATTATTACATTCATTACGGTCCAAAACATAATATAAATATACAGAAACAGAACAAAGAAACAAGGTCTTTCGTCTTGTCATACTCCTGTGGGATTCCCGGGCAACTACTCTACAGGTAGCGCCATCTCTTTGACTTTGCCGAAAGCATTTGTTTATCAGTATATTTAATGATATTTTTCGATTCTTGGAATATTATTTAATCAATCTACACTAAAGCATATTAAACGGTATCAAATTTGGCAAGTATAAATACTATCCGATAGCGGATCAGTGATTCATAAATGAGTATTAACTATCTGTGATTATTATTCAGGGAGTCGGTGATTCACATGTTTACAAACCGCGGAGGCTTATAAATAGAAGAGTATCTGCTCGTTTCCCATTCGAGCCTCTTTTATGTAGTGTCGGTATACTTCCATTCGTTGAAGAAACTTCGAATATTTTGCAAAGATGAAGATTCTCATAAGTTCTGTTTTGATATCGTTATCAATATTCACATTGGCAACAAATTGCTATGAGGAAAAGGAAGGCACGATTCGGTGAGTAACTTCTGATATTATTCTACCATTAGCTAGTAAAATGTAGGTTTACGAGGGTACCTCGAGAAATTATCGGGATCGATATGAAATGCTGAGCAAGGTAGACAATAATTTGAGATGAAATATATTGCTTTCGCTGTTTTTTTTTTAGTTTTTACCTCCTATAATCTGGAAAACAGTGATATCAATTAATATACAGGGTGAGTCATAGTAAACACAACCGTCGCTATTTGTGCCTAAACGTTGAAATTTTTAAAACTTTTGTCTCTGCCGGTAGGTATACCGGGTGTCAACGAATCTATTAGACAAGGCATAACTTCTAGAATATTAGGTGTAGAGGTAGTGGATCAAAATTGTGTCAGAGATAAAAAAATGTTACAATATAGAGGGTGTTCCATTTACAAATTGGAAACCGGAACCATTTCCGGTGAAACCGGAAGTGACCGAAAAGTGGAAAATATGCGAAAACTCTCCTCTTCACATCCCAGTTACTAATAACAAATCTCATTTTGATACACTTAATATTCTAGAAGTTATGCTTGTTTAATAGATTCGTTGACACCCGGTATAAGAGTTGAAGGCTGCATTTCACAATTATTACGAAATATAAAAGATGCCCCAAAAAAATGTGGCGTTACGAAGTTATATTTTTCCTGTACTTTATTGAACTTTCATTTTGTACGTAGAAACTCTGTGGCAAGCTGTTTTTCGCACCCTGTATGTCACAGGTTGATTTTAGGTATATTCTTTGAGAAAGTCACCAAATTGCAATATTTGACCAAAACTGAATTTTAGTGGGACTTGGCTTAACTATATAATTTCAAATATTATGAGTGACGAAAAAACAAAGTTGGGACTCGCCCAGAAAAAACTGAACACCCTGTGTAAGTTTCATTTCGTAGAGCAAAGAAAATAGTAGCATTTTGCTACTCGATATGTTCACAAATCTGAAACAGTTTTTTGAAAATCTTCAAGTCGATTTATGTTTTTTTTTTTGGCTATCTTCAAAACTTTAAGGAAATCGGCACAAGGTTAAAAAAATAAAATGTGATTTATAAATAGACAGATAAGTTCATCCACATTACGCAACAAGTGAATTTATAGCAAATGAAATGAAATCGATAGTATAAAATTGTCGATATGAGGCAGCAAAACAGGGTCCCCCGTATAAGTGTGAGAGAGAATTTATTTTTCCAAACAGAAAAAGTTTCTCTCTCCCACTGATTTGGCATATGGATAAAATAATAGGCGATATCTCCGTAGTCTTTCGAGATAATAGCATCAAACTTGGTATTGTTGTATTTCTATGATCATCCCTAACAGATCATGCAATGATATACCGGGTGTTCTATTTAAAAAAGTTATTGAAGATGGCGCTCAGCTGCCATTTCAAAACTTTAAGCTATGATTTTTTCATGAAAAAGTAGGTTTTCATCTCCTATTTAAGCCTTCCAAATTTCGTTGCGATATACCAGGTGGTTAAAAAATTAGTAGGGGGGGAACGGACTTTAGACGGGCAGTGTATACAGGCCGTTTCTTTTATCATGTGGTAACATTGCTATATTCTAAACCGTAATAGATACAAAGACGATTAAATGGGAAAAAATGTAACTATTGTGGTGAGCAGTACATTGGTCAGAGAAAATCTAGGGGGACTCTCGCCCTACCCGACTTATACAGAGAAAACTAAAAATGCTGTTTTCGGTTTTTTACGAATAGAATGGTTATTTCAGAAAATATAAAAAAATTAAAGAGGAAAGTTTTATTGTATTCAAAATGTACTAGAACTACGTAATGATAAATTTTTAATCAAACGTAAAAAACCGAAAACAGCATTTTCAGTTTTCCCTGTATACGTTGGGAAGGGCGAGAATACCCGTAAATTTTCTATGACCAATTTACTGCTCACCACAATTGTTACCTTTTTTCCCATTTAATCGTCTTTGTATCTATTACGGTTTAGAATATAGCAATGTTTCCACATGATAAAAGAAACGGCCTGTATATTGGAACCAAAAGAAATTTTCATTGTAGCCTTCATTCGTTAAACAAAATATCGTCAATGCATATTAACGAAGAGAAATATATTTATGACTTGTAACCAATTCAAATATGGAAACGAGCTTTCGAGTTCCACTACTAGATGGCGCAGCTATGTTGAAAATAATTGAAAGAATATTTGAGTTTTTATCATTGCGTCTTTTAAAAAAGTATGAATGCATTACAGATCAACATTATAGGTTTACAAAACACATGATATTCCAAGACATGATGTTAGCGCCATCTATTAGTAGAACTCAAAAGCTCATTTCCATAATTGCAGTGGTACTCTTCATTGCTTATACGTATTGACAATATTTTTATGTAAGAACGCTTAATTTGAAATATTCGTTCAGTTTCAATATATGTCAGAGTTAACTAGCAAACACATGTGCCCGCGTAAATATATTTCAGAGAAATTAGAATATATGAGAACAAATCTATCTCTGACATCACAATGGCGCCCCATACCAAACCCTTAAATCTTGAATTGCATATTTTGTTTGAATAATATATTACCTTAAATTCGAGAGGTAAACGTTTTTTTTTTCTAGAGTGGACTTGTTCCGGAAGCCATCACCAAGGCTCCAATATCTGAGACACGCCTCAGCTCTCAAGGAATACGGAACAAATTTTGATTACATATTTAGCGAAAATAGGAACGTAATGATGAATAGAACGAATGATTCTATTGCTCTTTACAGATATTTGGATGTAAGTATGATTTAATTATATTATAGACGATGACCGAATAGTATATTCTGTATCAAGGGTAGACTCACATTTCCACTAAGTACAATCAGCACTTGCAAATAGTGTCCTTGAGGACCATTGCACAAATAGATGACTGATGTAATTCAATATCGGTAGAGGGAAGTAGTTGTTTTCTGTCAGATATTTGCCCCATTCTTCCACTTTATGGAAATGTGTGGAAGGAATGGTATTATCGGCCGTAATCGGAATTATTTCTTTTGATTTCTGAAAGTATTGTCAAAAGATTGGATTTTTTATACGCAATATTCAAGTTTTTTTTAAAAACCTTCCTGTCAAGTTGGGCCGGTTTTTAAACCAAACTAGCAGAAACAACTTGAATATGATGATACATTAATTTATTTACAGATAATATTTCGTAAGTAGGTATATTCTGTTGAGCAGTTACAAACTATAACTAAAATATAAATTTATCCCCTAAGTTACTAAATACAACGAAAAAACTCACCTCTACATGTGACTGAGTCCCAGTTTTCAATCTCAGTCAGGCTCAAACAACAAAAATATAGTTCTATAGTGTGGGGAATCGTGTCAGTCTCTTCATTCAAAACTTTCAGACTCAAAATCCAAAAACAGAAAAACTACATGTATATAAAGTTAGCAAGGCCACTTCCAGTAATTGTCGAGAATTTGTCGTGAACGAAAAAAATTTGTCGCGCCTATAGTTTTTTTTATATGGGGTGGCTTTGCTAACTTTATATTAAGTTAGCACTGCCACTGATATAACTTGACGAATAAACACCAAATTTTATCACTGTGGTAACCAACAATTGTCGAGTAATTGTCGAAGTCTATTTGAAGTAAAAAAAATGCGAAAAATCTTTTCTTTACAGCTTATATATGTATTTTTTGTTGGAATTCTTGATATACGGGGAAATTTTGAGTAATTGGCAACACCGCATCCCTATAAGGATAATTTGTGCTCTTGAAAACTAACTCATCAATTGTCGAATAACTTAATCAAATTTGTCATGGAATGTTGAAATTTACGGAAGCAGAAAAACTACCTGTAATTCTTAAGATTCAATTATTTCCGGTCTCTCCATATTATCCAAGCACCAAGTTTGATGAGTTTTTTCATTGAACACTCAGTTTTCCTATTTTTCACAATAAATTTTTCATTTGTTTCAAGAAGAATGCCTAATAAATTCAAATTTGACAATAGTTTAACGAAAAAAGCTTAAAATTATCCTTACAGGCATGCGGTGTTGCCACTTACTCAAAATTTCCCCGAATATCAAGAATTACAAAAAAAATACATATATAAGCTGTAAAGAAAATATTTTTCGCATTTTTTTTACTTCAAATAGACTTCGACAATTACTCGACAATTGTCGGCTACCACAGTGATAAAATTTGATGTTTATTTGTCAAGTTATATTAGTGGCAGTGCTAACTTAATATAAAGTTAGCACAGCCACCCCATATAAAAAAAAATAAGCGCGACAAATTTTTTTCGTTCACGACAAATTCTCGACAATTACTGGAATTGGTTTTATCGATTTTCCGGCAAGTGGCCTTGCTAACTTTATATACATAAAAACTACTAGTAAGTCAGACCTAACAGTGGCAAGTACCTCATTTTTCTCTTATCATAAAATGGAAAGTAATCATACCGTGATTGGAATAAGATGCCAAGACGGTATTAGGAAATATAATACATCTCTTGAAGAGCTCATCCTCTGGCATCTCTTTCAGACAGTAGTCCGTTCGGATCAACTTCTTCTCGGGCCTTCGCATATCGATAATGGCCACCTCGTACACGAAAGTTTTAGCACTGTTCTTGCAGCCAAACAGCTCAGCAGCCATCAGGCAGTGCTCCGCCACTCTCTTACAGGTCAGCCGAAAGATGTGGTTGAACGCTATGATGCACTTTCTGTCGAATATTTTGTTATGGCCACAGTTCTGATCCAACCGGAACGACTCGGTGTAGCCTGTCGTGCCAGAGTATATCACAGAGTCGAAATGAAAGTTAATGAGGTGGCTTGTGATCGTGTTATGGTTGCCAGTGGAATTGCAGTTGGTGAACGGACAGTTGCAAGGCTTGAAAGGACACTCACCTTCGTGCTTCATGATGTCGTTCACAGTGGATATCTCCGTACAGCCAGAATCGTGGTAGACGCAAGGATATTGTACCCCCGCCGTCAAGCCCTCCAGGGAGTAGTTTCGTATGTTTCCGAACGTCGCTCTGCATGTTGGGCACTTGTCTAGCCTTGGGCGACACAAGTTGCAAATGCTGTGCCCCGACTGGCACTGGAAAATTGGCGGTTTCATGAAGTTCTTGCACACGGGACACTCGAAGAAGTGCAGCATCTTCTCGTCGATGCCCTCCGACTGGCTCTCTTCGATTTTTATTTTGAAAACGTTGGTTATGGTGTCCGCGATATGGGAGATCTGCTTCAGCGCCTCCAAATCGACTTCCACTGCGATATTCTCATCGAACTCGTTGTAGATATGGTAAGAAGACAGTATCTTCGACTTGGTTTTTATATAGTTCTCACTGACACCCTTGTGTTTCACAGAGTACTCGCAGAACGAACTGTAGTCGTCTTTAACGCTGCAAATCATGTAGAACAGCTTTTTTTTAACGGGGTTCGTCTGCATTCTGAGGATGAACGTGTGCTGCTTCATCACCAGCAACTTGACCAGGACTAAGTCTACAAGTGAAGTCTCTAGGAAGAACAAATTGTTCTCGAAATTTATAACGTGATCGCCGTGATACTCTTTGAAGTGATCTATGAAATCGGTCGTGTTGCCTTCCCATTCACAGGCCGCGAATTTGAACATGGAGCAGAGCCTGGTGCGGTACTTGCAGTTGCTTTGGTGGAAGATCAACTCGTCATACGAAAACCTATCAGTGCATCCCTTGGATTTGAACTTGCAGGGGATCTTGAGCAGTTTCAGTATGTTTTCCAGGGCGTAGTTATTCAGACATCGCCAGTTCATCGTTTCGTGCTTTTCTTCGTAACATATAGTGCATATATTGCCTACGTTTTCTATGAGCATTATAGGCGGTCTCAAGATATCCTTGCAAATGGCGCAACATAGGCAGTTTTTCTCCAAGAGTTCGTCGGTGAAGTTGTGCAGTTGCAGGTCTGTTTCCATGATTCGCCTGAAAAAACTACATTTGAAAGTTATGTTTTGAAATATCTTTTATTTACCTTCAATGTTCCTTCATGCAATTTTATTGTTTACAAGAGTTTTGACGTAGTACAGTAGAGGTCACATACGAAAATCAGGATATAATTTGCCTTACGATAAACTTGTAAACTATTTCGTCAGAATTCGCAGTTATTTACTTATATTTATCGTTCAAAATTAACCTCTGTTGACATTTTTCTAACCTCGCAAAACAAGATTGGAAGTGACTAAGCTGACGGCTGACGTGCTCCGTAATCATCGGAATTTGTACTAGATTACAAAGAAATAGATGGGCATCCTTTATTTGTTCATTTTCACTACATTTTTATAAATATTACCACGTTTTTAGATACCAACTCGCTTTCTAAAGGCCGATTCAGATACATACATACCCTGCATGGGCTTGAAAGGCACATCATGTGACTTGCCATTCTGTTTTCAGGCACAAGGGTCTAAAATGCATATGCGTGTGAAAGGCACGTACTTGGAACCTTTAACATACCTCAGAACTGGAAGACAATGTTCACCACCGTATTGAATGTTCAATTCAGATACTAACATAACAAGAAGAGTCCATCAAAATGTACAAAAAAAAACAAATATACACTGTAAACTGAGTGAGAATTTCTAATTGGTACAATAACAAACAAAAAAGTCAAGGTTTTGTTATAAAAATTGTATGTTTTGCATGATATAATAATCAGAAAACTATATGAATAAATGAAAACAGGAACATTTTTATAAATTAATATATTTTTACAGTATTAAAAAACAATTAGAATGTTCTAAAATAGAGATTGACTCTTGCTAGCACTTTCAAAACAAAAATCAAAAACATGCATGTGACATAAACAAAATATCAAAATAAATTTTCAATCCTCTCCTCTCAGTTTCCGTTCTCAACTATTGGGATGTGGAATTTTATTCAGTCTCTTTTTCTAGTAGATGACACTCTTGATATATTTTTGTGCAGCTCTGTGAAATTGAATTCGAATCAAAAATTTTCATTGGATCATAAAGGTAGGAACTACAGTAATCAAAATGTATTTGTTAGCCGGTTGACTTCACATATTCAATTTTACGTGTCAATATTGAAAATAATTCCATACTGACCTGATGTTGTTCGTTTCCCCCTTCACATACTCTGATACTTGTCTAAAGATTTGTCAAGAAGTTTTGATATTACACACACAGCACACATGCATGAGTATACAGAAAATAGAATAATGGCGTACCATTCGTACCAAAACCGAAACAAAGAACAGCATCACGATGAGTTTTCCCTTCATTCTACTATCGAGGGTGCTAGCTCGTACTCTACCGATCATATCCGAACATACAGAGTGGGGAGTGTACAGATATTATCCACTTTTCTACATCCAGTGTTCATCCTGAAACAAGCAATTAAAAAAGTCTCTTTCAAGTTGACCAGGTCCAGATGATGTTTATTTAATATGTACGTACAACGGGAAACACGTACAGATGTGGTCCAGTATTCCACATTCAATCTACATCTAAAAAGGTACAATTGTAGATGCTTCAAATAGACCAGGTGCTGTACGTCCATTGTACGTACAAGAGTAAATGTACAAATGTGGTCCAGGTACTGGACATTCGGTGTATATCCGTAAATGTACAATAATGGAAGTTTCTAATGGATCCAATTTCATCCAGTGAACATACAAAAACGTTACATACTTAACGTACAGTTTCAACATTCGATATATACATCCAAATACGTACATTTTGTAGACGCATCAAGTTGATCCAGTACTGTTTGTACAATGGACGTACATATACGTATGATAAGTAACGTTCGGATTATTGGTAGATTATTATACATTCATTGTACATCCAAAATCGTCATCTTATTGATGTTTCATGTTGGTCCAATATTTTGCGTCCACTGACCAATGACATATTACGGCTAGACCCCGTTATTTACATTTCGAGCTGCGGTCAACAGAGTCACATTCTAAGCACAATGTTTATTGCAGTTAGTTTCGCGGAACATAGTAGCAATATTAACCATACAAGGCTTGTATGTAAGTATAATTGAGCAGAAACTCAGCTTTGACGACTTTTTGGTTGACTAACCGCGAAACAAGCTGCAATAAACATTGTGCTCATAATGTGACCGCAGATCGAAATGTTTATAACGGGGTCTAGCCGTACTATGTCATTGTGACCAACCATAGAACGTACAATTCGGAATGTACAAAAAATACATTTAGACCCAAACGGCCATTGCGCGGTCGTATCGAGTCCCTGGACGTTTGGATCAATCTTGGACCTGAACGGGACATCTGCAGTTTTAATAAAAGATTTAGGGAGCATTTGAGACGTAACAGGTTGCATAAACACGATCCAGACTATGCCAACCACCTCATTAAAAGTGACCGTAGCTTCACACTGATTCCCGAAATCTTGCACATGCAACCTGAAGGTCTTAAATTAAACATATTGGAGCCCACAGAGGTCAAGAAACATCTGCGCGATTCAGATATTGTTTTGTGTGTATTGGAAGTTTTCGTTCCTTTCCATTTTTCAATAATTTATGATATTTTATTGCAGAACGAGTTTTATGGAACAATTGTGGTGGGAAAACCAGGTCAAACTATGAATGTAGCTTTCGACACTGCATGGGGATTGCCCTGGATAATGTCTGAGAAATGTAACAAATTCCAAGTAACTGGTTGCAGTGAGTATACCTCGCTTTTTTTTCTGTACAGTCTATCTATGAGAGCAATTTTTTTCATCCTAGAAATACGAAGGGATTTTGAATGATTTTTTGATTATTCTGGGATCTACCTAATCGTTTTGTATTTTCAGCAAACCACCATCTGTATGATAATAGCCGTTCATCGACCTGGAAAAAAAATGGCACAGTTTATGTCGCCGATGAGGGAAGTTTCAACTTCACAGGGTTCTATTCGTACGATAAATTTTCCGTAAGTTACATGAAAGAATAAATGTTTATCTACGATTTCATAATGAGGCGCTATTCATATCATAGCATTGCGGTCATTAGGTGAATATTCTCAGTACGTGTGACATATAATCAATTATATATACAGGGTGAGTTAGAATAAGACCGACAAACTCCGACTGCAGATTCCTCACCTCATTTCGAGGTGAAAAGTCCCTATCAAGGTATCTCCTAAAACGCATCTTCTCTGAGAAACAGGGTGTGAAAAGTCCAAAAAAAATTAAATCTAATTTAATTTTTTTTCTCCGAAATTCCCGAAGCAAAAAATATGAAACATGGTACACTAATCAAGGTTTATCAACGTGATAATTTAAAGCTGTAATTCTTAATTTTCGTAAACCAGTGGCGTAGTTACGTTGGTATGTGGAAATAAACTACTCAGCACTATCGATGAGCCTAACTGATCTCAAACGCTCACTTGTCCAAAGAAAATATGAAGGAAAATAAACTACTCAACACTAATTTCGTCGCACCCCAAAATTTTTACCCTATTTAAATCTGAATAACTTTTTTCTGCATTGGACAATTTGAATTCTGTTCACACTGTTCACTAACCCAGTCTTTCAGCTATAATCTCGTCATTCTTCAAAACATAAGTTTCTTCGCATAAAATCGCTACAGGGTATTATGTGAAACTGTGCAAAATTTCTGAATTTTCAAAATGAAGAAAATTTTTTTTTTTTTCAAATTTGTCAAAGTTGGCATGAAGATGAACCATTACCTCGAAATATTTTTCGAATTGTCTTATTATCTCTTTTGTTTACAGGGTGATATCAAAAAATTTACCTTTTGGTTTTGCAGTCATAACTTTTTTCCTCGTCAACCGATTTTCAAAATCTCGAGCTCATTTTGAAGATGAAACTTTAGATGAAGAGATATGAAGATCGGAATGGACTCAAGATGAAGATTGAAGATCAAGGGTTTCCTCAAAGTTGACCTAAATCTGAAACACCCTCAAAATCCGGTTGGGAGGAGAATTAAATGAAAATCAACTTGTTTTCGGAATGATCATCCATTCTGAATACGTCCAGATCTTTATTGCTTTCAGCAGTCAAGAATTGTGCGTGAAAAAATCCAATTTTAACGACAGGATTTCGAAAAAAAAATAATCAACCCATTGTTGGCCCGTAACCAAGGTAACAAGAATCACATTCAGTGACTGACAGGCCAGGTTAGACGTCAATTTTGATTCGTTTGTACAAAAAATTATCATATCGATGCCGCATCTAACGCGCGAACAGCTGGAACTGATTCCACGAATGACTGAACAAGGATTATCTACCCTTCAAATTGCCAATCTGCTTGGAACGACAGTTAGATCCGTCCAAAGGGCCCACGTCCGAGCTAACGCTGGGAATATTCAGTATCGACCTAGGGGGAGAAGAAGGGGAACAAGAAGAAGAACAACTCCCGCTCAAGACCGCCTTATTGGAAGATTGGTACGGCGGACTCGGACTTCAACCGCCCCCAAAATTCGTCGTGAATTGATCGATGCTACGGGAATTCAGGATTCATGCCAGACAATCCGACGCCGGATCCACGATCTTGGATTATACGCAAGGAGACGGGGAATAGCAGAGTGGAATAGGTGTATGTTTACGGATGAGAGTAGGATCAACTTGTTTCGAAAGGATGGTCGAGTGTTGGTTTGGAGAGGGAGGAATGAAAGGTTTTTGGAAGAAAATATGGAGGCGAGGGTGGCTTTTGGAGGTGGAGGAGTGACTGTGTGGGGTGGAATATCGATAAATGGGAGGAGTGAATTGGTGATTCTGAGAGGAGAGAGTATGAACGGTGAGAGGTATAGAGATTTGTGTATGAGAGAAATCGTGGTCCCTTACGCCTCAAATATCGGCAACAACTTTCTTCTCGTTGATGACAATGCGAGACCGCATAGGGCTCACATTGTCAACGAGTTTTTGAGGGATGACGGTATGAATCCGATGGAACATGTCTGGAGTCGTATGAAATTAAAATTGAAAGAAAGGGAAGGGCGAATGCGGTACAGCAAGAATGGACAGCTGTACCACAAGTGTTCATTGATAGTCTGATAGATTATTTTTTTTTTCTAAATTCTGCCGTTACAATTGGGTTTTTCCACGCACATTTCTTGACTATTGAAAGCAAGAAAGATCTGGACGTATTCAGAATGAATGATCATTTCGAAAACAAGTTGATTTTCATTTAAATCTCCTCCCAACCGAATTTTGAGGGTGTTTCAGATTTAGGCCACCTTTGAGGAATCCCTTGATCTTCAATCTTTATCTTGAGTCACTTATTATCTTCATTTCTTCTCATCCAAAGTTTCAGCTTCAAAATGAGCCTGAGATTTTGAAAATCGGTTGACAACGAAAAAAGTTATGACTGCAAAACCAAAAAGTAAATTTTTTGAGATCACCCTGTAAACAAAAGAGATAATAAGACAATTCGGAAAATCTCTTGAGGTGATGAGTTCATCTTCAGGCCACTGTTGTCAAATTTGAAAAAAAAAAAATTTCTTAATTTGGAATCCTTTTGAAGATTCAGAAATTTTGCACAGTTTCAGGTAATACCCTGTATCGATTTTATGCGAAGAAACTTATGTTTTGAAGGAGTACGAGATTATAGCTGAAGGACTGGGCTAGCGAACAGTGTGAACAGAATTCAAATTGTTCAATGCAGAAAAAAGTTATTCAGATTTAAATAGGGTCAAAATTTTGGGGTGCGACGAAATTAGTGTTGAGTAGTTTATTTTCCTTCATATTTTCTTTGGACCAGTGAGCGTTTGAGATCAGTTAGGCTCATCGATACTCAACTTGAAAGTCATAACATTCCATGTACCTAAAAGTAAAGGTTTCTGAGAAAATTGACAAAAACTGAAGATATGTCCTGAGTAGCAAAATAATTTCATGTGCAAAAATCGCATAATGCTAAGTTCTTATAACATATCGGAATATTTGTCGAATTAAATATTCTTCCTCTGTCCTGTCTTTACATAATGGAAGTGGCCTGCTATATTCATTAGATAAAAAACAACCTTCCTAGGCATTCGGACATGCATGTTTACCAAACCAGAAACAATCAGCTAATCTATCCAAATCATAACAATCTTCAAATAACATCAAGTGGGCCACTCTCAACAGGTGTAAGAGTTTACACAATCAATTATCCATTGGCATTAAGAATCAGCCTACACACTTCAAATTTCGAAACTCAGTAAAACTTTTTCTGCAAGAAAATTTATTTTATGATATTGACGAATTTTTAACGTAGCTTTTTTATCAAATATTTTACTGCTGTTGTTTTATTTTGTTGTTTTGTAGTAACATACGTAATTTTATTATATTTATTATATTCATACACATGTATTCCAAAATTATAACTTGGCATGTTCTATACCCTAATGAGTCTTTTGAATGAATAAACTGATTTGATTTGATTTCATTTGATCTCAATGAAACCGAAAGAATAGACAAAACATATATTCCAGATTTTGACCTACAATATTTATCATAAAATATGCTGCTCAGTCAACAAGCAAAAAATGTGCACCTGTGTCAGTGACTTCTCTGTTGATATGTTTGTACGTATGTATTTTACCTTGTTTTTTCATTTTATCAGATCGCCCACTCGAACCTATCGAATTACAAATTCGTGGAAATGACCATCGTGCCAGACTGGATGTCTCTACATAAATCGGATGGCGTTTTAGGCTTGGGGCTCAAACACTCTGATGATTATGAGCCATTTTTTTACGCTCTTTACCGACAAAAGAAGATTCGGGATCCTATATTCTCTATATATTTAAACAGGTAAGCTGAATTATCACCATTATTACTGTTTAATTTTCGTTTTCAAAAATGTCTAAATATATTAGGTCTGGTGACCTTGCTGGTCAGAGTGTATCACATACCGGGCATTGGAAAATTGGGGGCGTACCTCACCTCGTGGTCACCCGGTATACTAGGAGCTCCAATCAATTTTTTTGAACTCGCTCGAACAGGTATTGGCGAAAAGATATGTTTTCTGCTTCCACACAATTTCTGTGGCATGAAATGTAAGAAGACGGCATATCAAATTCTACTTCGTTTGTAAAATTAACTCTTTCTCCATTTTAATGTAGAAAAAGCGAATGTAATGACAAAAATAACAAGACTAAAATACTCATTCAAGAAGAATATTTTTTATGAAAATTAAAATCTATTTATGTTTCTAATTGTTTCTAAGCCGCCTGTCATCAAAAATTGTAACAAGCATTTTTACTGAAGAACATATTGTGACGTACGTCGTTGCAGTCACAATGAAAATGCTACTTCGTGCTGGCTGTACTTTTTTCGTGACATATAAAAAAATAAAGTAGAGGATAGTTTCTTCAAAATGAAACGATTTACTGAGATTGTATGAACACTATTTTGTATATCAAAAAAGTGGCTATGAGAAAGTGTCTTTAATTTTTTCAGAACTTTTCAAATAACTTCAAAAAAAATAGCATGTCTCCGACTTACATTTTTCGCGTAATGGATATCTTCTTACTCAAGCTATCTTCTTAATTCCCTTTTGCAACATTGCTCGATTCTCAACCACCAAGTTCTTGCAAATCTAATATGTCTTCACCTTCAATAACAAGAAAAGTTGCTGAAGACAATGACAATGACCAGTATACATAGTTGGATTTTCGAGTTTGAAATATGTAGCAATTTTCTCAGGTATTTCAGAAAAGGAATTAATACCGCAATGCTGAACGGTGCATTTTCCATTTCTGTATGATACTAACAATCTTCTATGTGGAGTATGAGCTGGACGAGATGCTATACATTTTTTAAATAATGACACAGGATTACCGTCTTTGTCAGATATCACCGCAAAAAACTTTTCCTTGTGGATTTTTTCGTAATGGTTTTTCGATTTATCCGGAAGCAAATCAATTTTCAGGAATATCAATATCTGCCATGATTTTTGCCACAGTTTTGAATAAGTATTAATAATAATTAAGACTATATTCATTTTTATGGCACGCTAAAATGACAATAACGAGACAAAAACCGAAGTTGTTGATTTTATTTTCACATCATCATTGTCAATGATACGATAAAGCTTTGAATGTAACTGGATTATTATGCAATTTAAATAAATCTCGGAAATTGCATCAGGCGACTCGGCGCGAAGTGCTTCGTCGCCTGGCAACGTTCTCGATTATTATAAGTCGCATAATAATCTCGTTACATTTAAAGCTATAATTACAGTATTGATATAATAATCGCTATTAGTATTACAGATTATCACAAGGTACTTGGTGGGTACTATTTTATATAACTTTCAGGGATAGACAGTCAACTAGAGGAGGAAACGTCCAGTTGGGATTTGTTGACACGAAACACATTCATAAAACTGTGAATGATGAAGGGCAAGTCGTTCCTGATCCAATCAAGTTTTTACCGGTTACTTCTGATGAATATTGGGAATTCTCCGTCGATAGGTGAGTAAATTTAGTAAAATTCAGAAAATGTTTCAATATAATATATTGAGCTCTCATTCCCAGCATTGTTATGAATTCAACGAAGAAATTTGAAATATTGTGCTATCATTATAAAAAAATCTAAAATATCAATATAGTTATGAATATCTGACATAAAAAAATTGTTTAAAATTCTGTTATCTGCCTTCTCGAAGGTGATGGACAAGCCATCAACATCTAGGTCACGGAATATCTAGAACGCTCAGGAATTGTGAATGATCGTCAATATAATAATAATAATAACAGTCCGAAAAGAGGAGGAAAAACGGACTGAATATCGAGACTAATTTCTTGATTTACTCCGGCGTGTCCATATACAGGGTGGCCAACTGAAAACAAAACAGAGCCATTTTCACCAGGAACTGCGTGAAGAGAATTAATGTCACCAGTTCTGAACGATGTTGAAATTCCAATTATCCAAAAGGAAAAATCCTTAGGAGTAATTTTTGACCATAAGTTTGCGGACTACAATCAAAAATGATCCTTTGACTAATAATATATTAGTTGCAGCGACAGTTCTGATGACGAAATCTGTCGTTGATGCTGATACTTTCCGCGGAGAGAGTTTTTGAAAGTAGTTACCTCTTGTGTGTGGCGTTGTTCCACCCCTAGGTAGTTATTCGAGGATGTATTGATTTCTTGTAAGCCTAGACCAGTTCCCTGCATAAACAAAATATTGCGTTACCATAGCAACGAACAATAACTTATTAGAAGTGTCAGTGTAAAGTTTGACGTCAAAGAAGTAAACCAGAGTTATGCAATAAATTAAAAGAAAAAATATGTCCATCGAAATTGTGAAAATCGAAAAATTGGAGTATCGAGGCATCATCAAGTACGTGTATTTAAAAGGGTTAAGAGGTAAGCAGATTTACGAAGATATGCTCAATACCCTTGGTGATCAATGTCCTTCGTATGCGACCGTGAAAAATTGGACTGCAACCTTCAAAAGAGGTAAATTTTCCATTGAAGATGATGACCGATCGGGAAGGCCAGTTTCTGTGTCAGTCCCCGAAAATATCGATGCAGTTCATGACATGATTTTAACAGACCGTCGAATTGGGCTAAAACGGATATCTGAAGCACTAAATATTTCATACGAACGCGTTCATCATATTATAGTTCACGTCAATTTGGACATGACAAAAATTGCTGCGGAATGGTGACCAAAAGCGTGCAAGGGTAGTAGCATCGCGTTCGATCTGTGCTCGATTTGAAAACGATGTCGACTTCTTAAACCGAATTGTTACTATAGATGAGACTTGGGTACATTTCTACGATCCAGAAAAAAAGCAACAATCGATGGAATGGCGACACTTCGGTTCTCCAAGACCTAAGAAGTTTCGTGTCCAAAAATCTGCTGGAAAAGTTCTTGCTTCAGTTTTTTGGGATTGCCATGGAGTAATCATGATTGATTTTTTGGATAAGGTTAGAACAATAACTGGAGAATACTATTCGACATTACTGACCACTCTACGGGAAAAAATTAAAGAGAAAAGACGCGGAAAGCTATCCAAAGGTGATTTTTTTGCAGGACAACGCCCCTGCACACACATCTCATGTTGCCATGCAAAAAATTCGTGATTTAGGGTTTGAATTACTAGAACACTTCCCTTATTCACCAGATTTGACTCCGTCCGACTATCATCTCTTTCCTCAACTGAAAAAAAAGTTTAAAAGGTCGTCAATTTTCTCCCAACGAGGAGGTAATGAAAGATGTAGAGGTCTGGTTTGCAGAGTAAGAAGAAACATTTTTTTTAAAGGTCTAGAGACGTTGCAGGTTCGTTGTAATAAATGTATCCAATCAAGAGGAGAATATGTTGAGTAATAAAATATTTTGACATTAAAATTTTGTTTGGTTCTATAGTAGGCTAAGAATTTTTCAATATATCCTCGTACGTCTCTCCGGCATCCAGATGATGTAGGATGCTTCCGTATTCCTCCCTTCGTTCTTTTTTGAGATGAACCGTGGCACATTTGTCGCAGTTGTATCCGCGGGTTTTCCGTATTGCGACGGACAATGGCAATAGGGAGATGCAGAAGTAAAGAGGGTTGCGGGAGTCTCCCTGAAATACGCCCAATCCATCTCACTATTTGATCGGGTACCGCCAGGCATCTGAGCAAATCCTTGATGAACTCGTGCAATGTTGTATCAAATACCTTGTGATAGTCGGTCCAGGCCCTTGAAATGGTACGGTTATACTGCACAGAGTCCTGCGTGACACATCTGTCGATTAGCAGGTACTCCTTAAAGCCAGCTTCCCCTTCTTTGACCCTCTTTGCTCATATATCCGTTCATACACCGGATCAACTGCGTAGAATATTCGCATGTATAAGATGCGGTAAACATCTTATAACATGCGTTCAAGCATGTTGATGACCGATGACAGTGTGTACTTCTTGTTTCAGAATCGTGATTGTACCTGACCATCCACCCCATAATGATAACGTCACACTATGTCCAGACGGGTGCAGAGCTATGTCTAATACGGGATCCAATGAGATTGTTGGACCTCCAGATGAGGTGGACAAGATACATGACATGATTAACGCGAAGTTGTACAATGGAAGTTGGGTGGTAAGTTTTCAAAACTAACTTCACAGGATTTTGGTCAATAGCCTAATTTGAAATAACAAATATGAAATTAACTATGCATTCATTGATGTGAGACATTTCATACAAAAAAAATCAAAAAAATATAGCACAAACTTTCATGGACATATAAATAAATAAAAGACATATTGAAACACTTGCTACAACTACGGGGTGGGGGTAGGTTCGGGTTTTAACCACTTTTGTGGTGAGAGACTTTAGTCCTGCCCACCTGTTTCCAATAAGGAGCGGGCATATTATTATGAGGGCAATTTGCACCTAAGTGGTTTGGTCTCAGTTTGGCTGTTTCCCTGTCTCCTCCCAGTTATGCAGGGGTGTTACGTGGGCATTATGGTAGCTTCTGATCCTGGTGATGTCCTTGGTCAGGGAGCTCCCAAGCATGTGTTGTCTGTGAAATCTATCTGCGATCATTTCAGTGATCGTTTCGACGTTGGCCAGCTCATTCAATGCGGCTAGTACATTCGGCTATCCGTGACGATACAAAGTACTTCATTTTGCATCTTCTCCAGCCGCATCATCTGGTACTCGGGAGGCTGAAAAATATTGGACAGGCTTAGGTCATCGATGGCCTGATGACCTGTTTATAAATCAACTTTTTGTTTTTCCTCGACAGCTTGGAACTTCTTGCAACGGATATACTTATTCGTTTTACTAAACCCACAGCTCGTTGAATTGCCAAACTGACGTGTTTGACAACCGTCAATCTCCTGTCCAATTGTATCCCCAGGTACAGCACAGGCTCTGCCTTCCCGATCCGGGTTCCCAGAACCATACACCCCCCGTAATCTCCACGTTGCTACGTTTCCTCTTCTTAGTGAAATTTATGAGCTCTGTTTTCCCGGAATTACCATTATTTTGTACTCGCCAGGTACGGTACGACCTGCCCATCCAGGTGTGTTGCCACACTTACAGCAGCGATATTGCTCCCACTCGCCTGGGCGAAAATCGCCATATCATCGGCTCATACCGCCGTGCTCGTCTGTTCCGACAAGGTAGGAGTCTGGAAATCCGACCATATGCTTAGGCATGCCTGCTCTCAACATCTTCGCAACAGAATCCTTCTTCCAGACAGTGTCGAAGGCCTTCTGTACATCCAGCAGGACCATCACTGTGTTGAGGCCTCGGCGGAAACCCTCCCTCACCCCATGATCAATTCTTGCCACCTGAGAGGCAAGAATTGACATCCGGGATGAGCCGAAAGTCATCCTTGAGATTCTCAACTGTTCAGCAGGATTCTGTCCACTAACTTAGAGGCAGCACTCAGCAAAGAGATGGGGCGGTAGCTCTTTACATCCTTTATGGGTCTTTTCAGCTTTTAGTGTCGGGACTACCTCTGCATGCTTCAAGCATTGCGGGTAGTGCTGCCAATTCATAATTACTTTCATACTGTGGAAGGTTCCTGAGAAGAACTGCGTCTATTTTATCCAAACTCGGTGCCTTGGAAGTCCTGGGAAGTATCTTCATCGCATCTGTCACCTCCTCCAAGCTGGTAATCAACTTCGAGTAGGTGCGCCAATCCAAGCTTACATTCGGGGCTTGTCTAAACTTCCAAACTTCCCTGGTGACTGTCCGGTGTTCTTTCTGGTTCAACTTCCGAATTTTTGATTTCGTATTCCTATTTTGATTATTCTGTTCAATTTCATGCACTTTGTTGTCCATCCATTCTCTTTTACTATGCCTACGCATCTTCTTCGTTTGTATTATCTCTGTGTTTCACATTCTAGTGTGTTTTTGAGTCGTGCTGCTGTGTTATTGTTATCATTTGGTTCTTGTTTTACACGCTTGAATGAAATGTTGATACTTTTATCTTCGTTTCCAGAGTTCATTCCACCGATGCCACTCTACAATTTTGGAGGATTTTTTATTCACATGCAGTAATATTTTCGATGTTTCAGGTGAACTGCGATACGGTAAATAAATTACCCAAGATTGATTTCTTTCTGGGAGGCGAGCCCTTCAGGTTGGAAGGTCGCAATTATATCATTAAGGTAAGTAATCGCTATGTATAATGATAATAATGATAGTATATACAGTGACATATAAAAAATCGTAACAAATGGAAAAAATATTTATCTGTGATGAAAGAAATTCAAAGAGATCTTTGTTGGAGCTCATTGACAATGTGAAGGCGAGAATTTTTTCGTAAAATTCTACAATGATGGATTTTTTCAATTTTTTTAAATAACAAATTTTGTTGGTATATCAGAAATTGATTTAAGAACTCCGTTTGTTTTTTAGGATGACCTCGGCGATGTAATGATTGACGAAACCCTTGAATACTATCAATTATTCCTTTAAATTTCATAGAATTCATTCATCCATATACAGTGCCATATATAAAGTTCGCGACATATGGATTTTTTTTTTATTAGTAGATATAAAGAAAATTTGACTTATCAGTTAGTTTGTGCTTGGGAAATGAGTAAAATACAGTATCTTTCCTTTTTTCATGCGCTAGTCTAAACCTGTCAAATTTGACATTTTTTTTTAAATTCCTCAAAAATCAGTTTTTTTTTTGAAATTTAGAAAAATGCAAAAAAAAGTTGCTCAGTTTCCAAATTTGGACTCTCTACTGTCAATTCGACTTTTTTCCATTTTTTTTAAATTTTCAAATCTTTTGCTCTATCGATTCAAACGAAACATGATTCAAATTTGATAATTTTGATGATTATGAGACTTCAATGTCATATCTTGCCCAGAAAATACCCACATTGGCCTGTTTCCAGAAAATAAAAAAAATGCACCTCCAGAAATTCGTCTTTGTTGTTGCAAAGTTCATCTAGTTTTTTTATTGTTAAACTGATATGGATTTTCAATGTATGGACGTTAATATGTCAGTAATCGAATAAACGAATTTCTCTTCATTCTTAATACACTCGTATTTCTTTTTTTAATAGATGTTTATCCAGTTAGATTATTCTTCTGACCAATAATTCAGTTGCAAACAAACCCGAAATATCATACTTTTCTATAGACTAAACAATGACCTACAGTTTCATAACTATTCAAAAGACTTTCGTCGTGATTTGTTGAGGATTTTTGAAAAAATTGTCAAATTTGACAGGTTTAGATAAGCATATGAAAAAAGGAAAGATACTGTATTTTACTCATTTTTCAAGCACAAACTAACTGCGAAGTAAAATTTCCTTTATATATATTGATAAAAAAACTTCCATATGTCGCGAACTGTATGTGTGACATTGTATAACGGACTGATTTCAATTCAAATGGCTTGTTAAAAACTCTAATCGATCTCTGCCAATGAATTACTATCACAAATATCGTGGAAAACTGCTTGAAAAATTAAACCTAACTGAAAATCACTTAGTACACTCACATGCAAAAAGTTAATATTTGGTAAAAATTGAGGTCTCATAGTTTTTTAATTTTAGTTCAATTTTCAGATTTTTTTCACCAAACTGTAAATAAAATTATCAATTTTAACTTGCACATTCAGTCTTTCCTTACATGCTGGCAGTCACTATACAGAGTTAATTAGAAGTTTATTGGTTGAAACAAATAAAATTCTTTCAAAATACAAATTTTTGTCAAGAACCATTCCATTTCAACATTTTGTTTTTTGGTTCATGCCTTTTAATGCACTAGTTCGTTTTTAAAAGAGAAATGAACTCCAAACAACAGTTTACCCAATTTTGAGAAATGTTATTTTTTGCTCATTGTGCCGTAATGTCAGTTGGACAGCTCAGTTTATGAGTAGCAATGAGAAGGCAACAATATATTGTTCAGTTTGTATTTATGCTAACCTAATCAATTCAAATTTAAAATCAAACTTCAAAACAAACCAATTCAACTGTAACTTAAATAACCTGAAGAAACGTTCTTCTTACAACAAATTCATCTTGATATTTTATATTACCACCTCTAGCTCTTATTACTGCCTGTATACATCAGTCCATACTGTCAATTCGGTTACGAATAGCATATTGATGAATATTTTGTCATTCCTCCTGCATTGCTAAACGAAGCGCATTTATCCTGCATCACTTTTGAAATGCACCCGGTAATAAAGCAACAGCTATATTTTAAAATGAAATTACCACTATTATTATTACAATTAAAAATATGCGGCCAAGTTTATATTTAAACTATTATTACTATTCACTGATATTCGCCTTGACAACGCCCTCAAGATTATAATAAAAATCCCCTTACTTTGAAATGACAAAACACCCAATTTCAAATTTTCTGTTATTATTATTCACATGAAGCTAAGTGAAATACCTGGAGATTATATTGAGTAACTGCAAATAAAACATATTTCTATCCAAATCCTTCCAATAGACCAAAACCCGCCCCAAGATTAAGACGAAACTATTTTAACTATTATTATTGTTGGACTTGGAGAAATGTTGAAATTATACCGAAAAATTACTTGTTACACAATTTAAACGAACACACATTGACCCTACGCAAATTTACAGATGTTTTAGTACCGTCATTGGAGAGTGGCACCAGCCTCCCTCAACGGCTGGCCACCCAACCCAAATGATCACCGAATGAATTCTATAAATCAACCCTTGTTTTTCCATTCTGAAGACCCTCGACTATCCTATCTCTATCTTACGACATAGTGTTAGAGCCATTAAATTTATCAACACTGACCTAGCGATCTTTTTCGTATTTCAACACAATTTTCTCCACAGGTTCTAGTTGAGAGGTATAAATTCTTATCTTACACTTACACTGACCTAGACACGCATATGACTCCTTAAATTTTAAATGCCCCTTTCATACAGGGTACAACATTAATACAGATAACAGTGATCACTGTTACGCGTACTCTTTGAATTTCACTGTAGAAATATGCATAAAAAGTGTGTGGAGAAGGGGAACCCTACTTTTTTCTCATTGTGTGACACGCCATGCGTTCATATTTCCATTTTTCATTGAATCATATACAGGGTGTTCCAAATTAAGTCAACACCGTTGCCAACTCCGTTATTATTGATGCTACGAATTCGGTTAAATGGGCAAACTAGTAGCATTTTTAATGGCCTTCTCGATGCCGAGAACAAAAAAATAATTGACTGTCGCGTTTTCAGAATATTTCATAAAATTATATTTCTTTCAATGGAATATTTTTTCATGCATTTCGATTCATAATAACATTCTCAACAACCAATCTCATTTGACTTTTTTTGTAAAGGTGAAAATAATAATAACGGATTTGATAAAGCGCTAAAAAATATCGAATAAATGTTCAAAAACACCGCCTTCTTGTTGAACACATATTTGGGCCCTTCTATTGACACTACGTGTGACATTCAACACAGTTCGGCCATCAATTCTATTAATTATAGTTTCAATATAATTTTTCACTTCATCTACATTATTATGTTTCATTTTGTACACCTCATTTTTCAGAAATCCTTAAAAATAAAAATCTAGAGGTGTCATATCTGGTGCACGAGGGGGCCACTAAACAGGACCATTTGTAGCAATCCATCTGTTTCCAGAACAGCCTCGCAGCATTTTTTTTACGCTACTGACATTATGTGCTGGTGCTCCATTCTACTGAAAAAAGATCATCTGACGAGCCTCCAGATCAAGATCATCGAAAAACTCTTCCAACACTCTTGTTAATAAATTAATGTAACGGGGTCCGTTCAAAGAACCATGGTAGAAAAATGGACCGATAATTCTGCCTCTAAATAGACCACACCAAACATTAATAATAAATCGTCTTTGCGGATTGTGGGGATGGACTAGAAATGGATTATGTCTACTCCAAAAATGAAAATTCTTTCTATTATACATCCCACGATCTTGTCTGCATTCATTCATAAATCACCGACAAAACCCCTATAGTCTCTCAGGATCACCAGGTTCTAGTGTTTGCATTGGTCTTAACTTATAAAAAGAATTCTTATGTTTCTTCAGAATTCGTTGAATACCAGACAGTGGAACAGCTATTTCTATAGATAGATCTCTGATGGAATTATTTGGATATACCTCAAAGTAGGATAAAACGTCAATTTCTGTATCTTCAGATGTTACAAAACGTTTTTCTGCTCCCCTGTTCTCAAAAACTTTTTCATTGTTCCTGAATCGACGATGAAGCACAGGAAAAAAACGCCAATTAGGTAATTCACGATCGGGGAACGAATTGCTGTAGTGTTGGAGTGCTCTTATGCTATTTCTCTGGCAAACCAAGTAAGATTCTAACATATCACATTTTTTTTGATGAGAGAACGGCATTTCGAAAAATATTGGAATAGTAGTTGAGAGTTACAATAATTTATGACTTTGTCATGATATACTTGAGAATATTTGACAAATAGTATTTCAACAAAGTTTCAAGGCAACTTGATTGCTCATAATAATTATCTTTTATCAAATCATTTTTTCCAACCACATTCATATGACCCTCCAGTATTTTCTGTTCTGTACAAAAACGGCTTCAAACTTATCATTACAGCAGACATATTTTGATTCACAAAATAAATGCGGCTAGCGGAATGGCTTTAAGATGGAAATTATCGATTTGAACATTAATACCAAATAGCTCAGTGGTGTCAATTGAGTGGTGCGACATGATGATCATGAGTTTCATGAGTTCACATCCCAACGCAATTTTTTCTTTTTACTGTCTTATTTTGCTATCAGTAACAAAATATTTTCATTCGTATAAGTACCAAAATTGGGTGTTTGGACAATCATGAGGTTTTATTCGGCAAAACAAAGAAATTTTTTGTACTAGTGAAAGAAATAAATATTTCCACATAAGTCGCTCATTTTCCACTTCAGGAAGAAAGGTGATATGTTGAGAATGTTATTACAAATCGAAATGCGTAAAAAATATAGGGTGTTCCATTGAAAGAAATATCATTTTATGAAATATTCCGAAAACGCGACGAGAAGGCTATAAAAAATGCTACTAGTTTGCCCATTTAACCGAATTCGTAGCATCAATAATAACTCAGTTGGCAATGGTGCCGACTTAATTTAGAACACCCCGTATAACTGTTGGGTGCTGATGGTGAAAATGTCATCTAAAAATTATGCTCGTGATGGAAAATTGTTCATTTAATTTCATTCTTTCACAGATTACCAACGACGCATTCTCCGTATGTGTTTCGTCCTTCACTTCATACCCAACAAACAAAGACTTGTGGATTATGGGCGGAGCTTTCTTGTCTCAGTACTACAGCATTTACAACATTGAAGATAAAACAATTGGTTTAGTTAGAGCTGCCTAGAATCATTGAAGTAGGCGTGTCAGTGCTTAATAAGTATGAAATTGAGTTGAATTCTCAATTGTACAATTTTTATAAATATTTTTTCTAATAAAATATAGTAGAACAGCTTTTTTTATTTCAACAATTCAATACCTCACGGACGTTGAATCCAATCCAAACCTGATGTGGCATAACGCGACGCTACGAGTGTTATACTATCATCTACGACACTCGTACGGTATAGACGAGACACGGTATGGACAGGACAACTCACATAATTAATAAATGCTTTGAGAAGGGCTGATGCTTTCAAAACTGCAACTTTTATGCTATTACATAAGAAAATAAGAAAATAAGTGGAAAATAAGAATAGATGACCTATGTTTAGTTATAGCTGAATGAACACAAAATTGTCTTTCAGCCAATCAGGTTCAAGCTCTAACTCTGACATGTGCCATATTGTAACGACCCTGAGGCCGGACTTGGCTGCGTCTATTTGAATATTCACGCTCAACCGGCCCCGTTGATCTTATCTCTGCTCAAAAGCTCATATTCTTCCTTCCAATCGATTCGCCATACCACATAGTTCTCTTTTCAAGCCTTCTGAGTTTCCTAAATTTTGCGAATTATCTTGAAGCTTTTCTTCTAAATTCTTCGAATTCTCTTGAAGCTTTTTTTGAAGTTCCTCTTTTAGACTATTTGAATTCTCTAGAAGTTCTTCTGTCAGACTATTCGACTTCTGTTCAAGTTCTTTCAAATTCACCGTATTTTCTAGAAGTTCATCTTTCAGGCTCTTCGAATTTTGGTGAAGTTTATCTTCCAGACTTTTTGAATTTTTAAGAAATTTATCTTCCAGTCTCACCGAATTTTGTTGAACTTGTTTAGGAGACTTGGTAAGTAGTTTTTTCAAGTTTATTCATAATCGAGCTCAAATCAATTCCAGAAACTTCGAATAAAAACGTTTCGGGGTCTTCTCCTTCTCCAATCAGTCCTTTTGAAATTTGTTTCTGAAGTACGGCCTTCTTTCCAGTAGTTTCTAACTCACGTTCCTCCAATTCTTGCTTCAATTTACTGACCTTCAGGTCGACCAAGCGAGCTCTATTCGGAAACATCGTTTTTTCTTATCTTTAACCGAGATATCAGTCTATTCATTTCACACATAAAGGCCTATCAGTGTTTTTAACACGGCGAACACTTATTTATTTTGAAAGATCCCACTTCTGACCAAATGTAGTAAAGATACACTTAACTATATTTCGCTAATTCGTTAATCTAAACAATAATTTGATATATTTAAAACATTTATATCACAGTCACCAACTCTGTCTATTTGTGAATTATCGAACTGACTATATCTGCAACAAATTAAGATGTTTATGCCTACTGGCGAAACGAAAATCGTCTGAAAGAGGAGGAAAAACGGAATGAATATCGTTCAATATTTGAACTCCGCAGACTTTATCCGAATCATTCTGTAAAAATTGTGGATCTAGATTTTTTTGGTGGAATGATGGACACTCAGCTATCAATTCTGGAAATTATATCGGCTGGCTATCTGGGAACTTTTAACGAATCCGTATAATAAATTTTAATAGAAAACTTGCCATTTCTTCCCTTAGGTGTTGAAAATTATACCGGCTTGCCGCGATACGGCAGAAAACTCAACCGGAAGATTGCAGTGGCATGGTTCAACAATCGAATCTTCCCGTTGTTGAAAGAAGAAAATTCGTGTACTATTGGATTTTCATTTCCTGTAAAGATGCATCGTTTTACGATTTTTCATCCAATACTTGTGTTATCTTCATGACATGTAGTGATATCGCTGTAAGTCATAATTATATGTTTTTTGGCGTGAGGTGAAATCAGAAAAAACCAATACTGCTTTCAATTTATCGCCGAAGAGACTGATCTGAAGATGACGGTATGAAACTCGAAACGTCGTAGTTCATAAGTGAATTGAGGTTTTCTTTCCTTAACCGGATCGAACAAAATCTGAATATCATGCACAAATAAATATCTTGAATACATATTGCATTTGTGATGATTCAAGTTTTAAACAAACATGTATGCGGTGTTTGTAAGTATATAATAGTATCAAATAACCGCACATTTGCAGAATATCTTTTCGCACGCCCTAATAAAAATAATAACCGTTAGAGCAAACGAGATAATATCGAATTCCTAAAACAGTGATATATAGTCCAGTCAAAGAAAGCTTCAAGTTCCGCAACTGAATATACTGTATTGAAAATGCACCTAACTATAATTCTAGTAATTTATTTCAATCTCAATAACTCTGGGTAAGTATTCAGATTCATCGATGAGCATTGCATCCTTATTTAACTAATGGAAAAGACAATGACAGCACAAATACGCATTATCCATTGATAATCATAAAAACTCATCCTGTAACTAATTTATTTCACTGCCGTTGTCTATTTGCGAACTCTGTAACTATCTATATCTGCTAGTGATCTTCTCACCCGCACGAGATTCCTTTATTTATATCGGAAAGGCTTCTGTTTGAACCTTCTCGAAACTCCTAGAGGTGTCGCCATCATTTAGCGACTTCTCTAGATATTTATAACGTGGTTCTCATTCCTTATTGGATGTGACAAGTCATAATAGGTTCGTAACGATCAGAAATGAGGTCATTCCAGCGTGAATATCCAAACACCCAGCAGACACAGATACATCTCTAAGCTATTGCTGCGATGTCACTTCGTGACCTGCGACTTGCATCGTTACGTCTCAGCGACTCACTTTTGTCACACTCATGATGCATGCTGGCGACGTCTACGCGATGTAGTTCTGAGACGTCTTTGCGATGTAGTTCTGAGACGTCGCAAACATGCCTCCTAATAACGTATCAGGGATGTAACAGAGTGACATAGCAGCTACAATGCCGTATAGTAGTTGTCGGCAGTCAAGTGAATGTGTGTGAATTTCTTATTATCACCTGATCTGGAGATAACCCAGTAAAAATATAGTAGCAGAGATATGTTAGTATAGATTTTGATGTCTAAATGATGTCGCAGTATGACATCTATGGCAAGTAACAATTTGACATCACAGTGACATCTAAATCCAGCTATCACTAATTTAGATATCACAGAGATGTCGCAGTGTGATATCGCAGTAATGACAACAATATGACATCGCAGAGACATCTATATCCGGCTATTATTGATTTTGATATCTAAGGGGTGTCGCGGTGTAATATCGCAGGAATGTCAACGATATGATATCACAAGGATATCCCATTTTTGACGATGTTGACATCTCACAGATGTGAATTTTTTCCCAGTGTTGCCAGTTGGCATGGCTAAGGCAGGTCAAAGCTCTCCTCGGCAACTTCAACGGAGCAAGATCGAAGACACTGATTAACCTCAAACTAGTCTAAAGACAATCACGGGATTTCTGACGGGGCACTGCAGATTCAAATATCATCCAAGGAAGCTAGGCTTAGAGGAGGACAGCACCTGCAGAGTCTGTGGGGAACATCCAGAAACACCACACCATATATTGATGGAGTGGTTTGCTGTACATCACAAGAGATTGAATATACTGGGATCACACCAGCTGACTTTGGGAGAAATACCACGAATAGACCCTATCAAAACCCTTAAATTCCTCAAGGAATTGGGGCTTGAGGGGCTGCTACAAAGAGAAGACCTTGAAATAGCAGAAGAAGATGGGGCACAATAATAGATCTAATTAGGTCGCAGCGCATCAGTCACCATCCATACCTACCATTACCGATGTGGGAAGTCTAATCATAGAGCTGATTAATGTCGTGAAAGGAATCTATTCTTTCAATTCTGTAACATCGGAGGACATGTAGATAAAGTGTGCAGAAGAAGAAAGAGACATTCGACATCAGAACCTACCCACTTATATTAATGAAAACCTGCGAGCTGTATGCGAGCTAAGAAAATGTTTGATACAAAAACTGATTTCGAACAAATTAATATTATGGGGTTATTTGGGGATATTGGATCCAGTAAATATTTCTGTTACGTTAAAATTGAAGGAAAGAGATGTGTAATGGAATATGACACTGGATCTGCAGTTTCTTTTGAGTTTTGAAAATTTTAAGAACATTTTTCCAGATACCTTCATTTCGTCTTTGTCAACTCAATTAACTACCTACACCAAAGAACCTTTTCCTTTGAAGGCATTGCTGATGTTATTGTAACAACTGAAGATACTACTAAGTCAGTTGATTCAATCTTTCATATAACTAAAGAAATTGAATCAGATATGCCTAAGGAAGGAAGAAAAACAACAGAGCCAACAATCTCGTATTACAAGGCAAAATCAGAGAACATTTCATCCAGGTACTTCTCACAGTCTCACAGGTATTCTTCGAATTTATCATCATCATCAGCTGGTATCACTGCATCTGCATCAGAACAGGATCATCAACGATCATAATTATAAAATGAGTGTTAATTTTATTGGATGGAAGTGCTAGGTTTCGATCACTTTGTAGGAGAATAAGTTGGATTTAACACATTACATATTAAGTCATTTTGTCAAGTTTGGATTGATTAACAAGTATTCGATATATAATAGCAACGTTGCATAGTATTAAATTATAATAATTTGCGGTATCTCATAATACTGAGATGAGTATTCTAACTTATTATAATGAGCTACCTAACTCAATATAATGAGACGCCTGATGCCACGTCCCTTCAGTAGAGTGTGCATGGTACACCTGCTGGAGAATGAAGCTACATTATTTGTATTCGCAGAGTTACCAACAGAGGGCACCAGAAATAACATAGATGTTTGGCGAAAAACCCATAGTGCCAAACACGGTCACTCTAAAAACGACTGCCATTTATAACTGGGCTATAACTCGCTGTAGACACAATGATAAATAAAATAAACGTTTGGATTGTTATCTAAACACTAACACTTTGTCGCCGCTTAATCCCGCAATTTTTCTTCGGAAACCGGGTGTTTACAGATATCGCTTGTCACTCGGTTTATAGAAAATCACCTCCAGTTGGCATCATATATCGAATTATTTATTATAACACAGAATGAAGACGGTTTTCGTAGCGTTATTGATTGTCCTCGAGGCGACTTGTTTTGAGGAGAAACAGGGAACTATTCGGTGAGCATTTTTATTGTTATTGTTCGGAAGACACCTTTCGGAATATTGATTTTATAACCTCAAAAAAACCACTCCCAACATAATGTACCGGCTCTAGCGAATTTTTTGTTAGTTCCAGCATGTCGCTTTAGAAATAAGCAGAACACTTTCCGACATAGTTGAAGTATTTTTTTACGATCGTTTTCACTTTTACTATTTTCCGTAATAATAATAATAATAATATATGAGACCAGTGTGTCCTTCGGATGTATTGGAGCTCCGGAGACAGGGCCGGCAGGTTAATATTCCTAACGGGTCCAAAATAATGATAATAATAATAGTTATTCTCCACTAATTGTTATCTGATTAGGGTCGCGAAAGTATTTTGTTTTATTTTTTAATTGTACATTGCTTGATTACCAACTCATCCAACTCGAAATCACGTTAAATATATTGTGTGCTCCTGGTTTTAGAAAGTAGGTCTGCCTGAATGATCCTGTGAATTCTCACAACTCGAACAAAATAAAAAATCCCTTGGAAAAAAACCAATCAATATCGATCATGAAGTGCCTTGTTCATTTCTGGATAAGATTACAATGAACGGTTTGACGATCACTCGATGTTTCCGTCGACCATTTGACAACAGTGCTCAAGGGCGTAGTTGTGTCGAACTATATATATATATATATATATATATATATATCATATCATATATATATATATATATATATATATATATATATATATATATATATATATATATATATATATATATATATATATATATATATACATATACAGAGTTAGTCAGAATAAGACCGAGAAACTTGGCACACAAATTCTTTACCTCACTTTGAGGTGAAAAGTTCCCATCAATGCATATCCGAAAATGCATCCTTTTTGAGATACAGGGTGTCGAAAGTACGAAAAAGATAAGAATGAAATAATTTTTCTTCAATTCTCCTAAAGGAAAAAACAATAAACTTGGTACACTAATCTAGGTTTATCAATGTCATAATTTGAATTTTTGTAAAACAGTGGCGTAGTTACGGTGATGTGTTGCCATATTTCCCCTCATATTTGCTTGAGACAAGTAAATTGACAAATGAGTGTTTGACGTCACTTAGGCTCATCAATATTTTAACTGAAAATCATGACATACCATATGCCTTAATTCAGAGGTTTTTGAGATATTTACGAAAAAGTGAGAGTATGTCCTGATGAGGTTTCGGAAAAAGATATCATTTCCCATGTGTCATAATCTTGAACTTGAACGAATTAGAGGAGAGGATAAAGTAAAATAACACCAGACCAATTGAGAAAGAGCCGCCAAAAGTTCATAGACTTTCATACAGGGTCAGTCCAAAAAGCATGAATTCAGAAATTTGTCATCATATAACTAACACCCTATATGAGATATTAAACTTGGTATATAGGTGTTCAAAATATGCCCAAATCGAATAGGCCATCCACTTTTTTGAGAAAAAAATGCCTAATGGTCCTTTTCGAAATGTCAACCCATTTAGCAGAGCTAAAATAAGAATGATTCATATGGGACTTTTTTCAAGTGTTTTTTATTTGCTGATTAACTCTAGTCCACAGAATATTCTAATTTCATTATTCTGAATCGATTGGCGTTCACATAATCGCTCTATTTCCAATCGTTCTTGAGTTGAAAAGTCCAGCTGAAGTCAAGACGTGTAATTTCCAGCCTAATATTTTTTTTCGTGACTTTTCTATTAATTTTTGTAAAATTCAAATTTTTTCGTATATACCCTCCTGCAATTTCGAACTGAAAATTTTCATTATTCCGTACCTACATTCGGAATCAGCTCGTTGATATGCATTGCCAATTTTTGAAAAATAAAAAAAAATCAATCTTGCGAGATAATTTGAAAAATCATTACCCTATGAAGGATCTTCATGAAATTAACCATTTTTGCGTTATTTTCAATTCAATTCACTTTCAACAATTCATTTGAATGAACATTGAAGAATTAGCCACTATACAAAAATATCGATTTAAAAAAAATATTTCTTCAGGTTTTTCCAATTTTTGACAATATTATTCTATATTAACACTATGGTTTTTTAGATGATACCAAACTAGAAGTTTCAACGAAAAAAATTCTGCCGGAAATTTACAAAAATATCAATTATTTTGGTATTAACTTTTTGATTGAAACTTGGTCGATTTTTTCAGAATATCTTTATAAAAAAATTACAGGTCCTTTGAGATATAATAGAAATGTACATTTTCACCAAATTTCATCAAAATCAAATCATTTTTGAGAAAGATAAAAAATAAAAAACAAAGCAAAATAATTTTGGCGTTTTTCTCAATATTTTTGAGATTATGTGAAAAATGGATCATACAAATGTTGTAGATTTTTCAATTAAATGCAAAGTTGCCAGAAATCGTAAAAAACAAGTTCAAACCTCTACAAACACACCTTTTCGCAACCTCACAAAGATTTTTTTAGATTTTTGGACATCAATAGCTTTTAGTAAATGAAGTGAGAGGTTTCTGAAATTGAACAAATGAGTTATTCCAGAACTTATTTGGAAAGAGTTATCTATGAGTGGGAAAAGAGGCCTTTTGTTCCTAGAAAAACTCAACAATAGAAAGTAACCATGTACTTACTCATAACAATTTAATAGCTATCATTACAAGAGGCATGTACATGGTTCTAATTGATTCGCATTTCTGTGTTGTACATGTCGCTCTAAAGACGTTTCAATTAAAAATATGACCTTGAATTGATTTTTACAGGGTGGCGCTGTTTCGACAAAAATCGCCTCGGGATCAATATTTGACATATTCACAACACTATTGGCAGGAGAAAGTTTCGGATGGGCTCATTCCTCTTTACAGATATGCAGATGTAAGTATGAAACACTAAGAATAATCAACGGTAATTTACTCGAATTCCTCCGAATTTCATTTCGCTTGATAATTCTGCAATAGACAACGCCACTCAAAAAAAAAAAAACAAAAAAACCAAATCATCAATTTGGAGGCAGTTTGAATTATTTTGTCGACAAAAGGGGTATGAACTATTACCTTCAACGTCGCAGCCGGAAATCTCAAGCATATTGGCAGATTGGGCGTATAATATGAAGAAATCAGACGGAAATGACTACAAGGAGTACGTAGTTAAATCAATGTGGAATACTGTTGCCAAAATTGTGCAAGAAAAATATTATATGGATTATAAGATTGTGTTTGACCCATTCAAAGATGTGACATTTCAAACCGCTAGAAACGCTAAAAATGCTAAACGCAAGCAACTGCAGAGCAATTCAGATAAAAGAAGACAAGGTTCTATAGCATTAAGTAAAGAAGATATAAAAATGGCAGAGCAGTGGGATGAAAATACTCCAATGGGACTTCAAAAAAACTTTTTCATATCACCGCTTTTGAATTAGCCTGGAGAGGTGGTGAAAGTGCGCAGTGTGAAATTTAGTATATCAAAGCCGAAAAATACAATAATGGAACATTGACAGGCAGAGTGGAGTACAACACGGTCTTTTCTAAAACAGCTCAAGGTGGAGATAAAAGGTGCAGTGAAAGTATAAGTGGTTGACTACAAATAAAGAAAAACCGAACGTGTGTCCTGTAAGATTGTTGAAAATGCTTCTAGAAAAACGAAACAAACATATTTTTTCAGATAGATTGTTTTTAACACCAAATCCGTTTTGGAAAAATGAAAATACCAAGGGATTGTACAAAAATGTGCCCATTGGTGTAAACGAAATTTCAAAGTGGACCAGAATTTCTGCAGAAAAAATTGGTCTAGATCTGAAAAATAAAATTACTAATCACTCCCATAGGGCTAGCGCTATTTCTACTCTTGCCAAAGCAGGAGTCTCAGAACAACAAATTATCAAGCTGACCGGACATTCCAACGCCAATTCTCTGAAGCCATACCTTCAGTTAGACTCACAGCATCATTCCACTATAGTGACAAATCTAAGAGTGGAAAATAATCAAATTCAGCAGTCTTCTTCGGGTAGGATTGTATACCAAAGCTGTGCTTTCACTAATTGTACATTTAAATAATATTTCCTGTTAAATGTACTTTTTGTTCAATGAATTATTGATTGAATTTAATCAATTATGTTCTATTCACTTTTGTTTAGTCAATTGGAGCTCCCGGAATTAAATTGAAAACAAATTTTTTTTTCTCTAGTCAAATGGGTAAGGATATTTTTGATTCGATTCAATCAGAATTTTTACACGTATTGAATACCAACACTATAGAAACAGACTGTTTTATTAGAATTCATTTAAAAAATGGTGAAATCTGATTGCTTGTATGTTTGATGTCTCGAGAATTGATCATGAAGAATGAATCTGCTTGGTCTTGAATTGAACTGGGAAAAAACATCATACACCAAAAGGCATTTTTACTGTTGCAGAATGAATTCTACGGAAAAATCACGGTGGGCAAGCCAGGACAAAAGATGAATGTAGCTTTCGATACGGCATGGTCTCTATCTTGGGTGCTCTCCTCCAAATGTTCAACAATGACAACACCTGGCTGTAGTAAGTATCAAACTCGTTGAATATACAAAGTATTCTCTTGGCGACTTATGCGAATTTAGCTTCAAAGCTGAGGGGAAACCAAGAAAAACAATACAGTACCTCTAATAGAGCTGAAGGATTTTAAGCTATAAAACATACAGTATAGAAGTGACATTTTTTCAAACATTTGTGCCAAATCTTGAATTTGAATTGCATTCATTTTTTTCCAGTGTTGCACAACTTATACGATCATTCCAAATCTTCATCCTACAAGAAAGATGGCAGACCATTCTCTGCCGATACAGGGTCATTCAACCTCACAGGATTTTACTCTTACGATACGATTTCGGTGAGTAATATATAATATCTTTATCCATTTCCCAAAAAACATACAGTTTATAAGAGGGAAAAAACTAAATATATCTCATCAGTTGTTTGAAAAAAGGTAATTCAAAGGTAAATCTCACAATAAAAGAAGATAATAATAAAAAAACAGACAAAGAAATCATAGTTCAAAGTAGTAAGTATTTTTTCAGATTATTTTTGAATCGTAATTTACCATATGTTTTCAGACGATTCGGAAGTTCATTGTAAAGTTTTACACCATTGAAATAAATAAAGTGTTGGTTCTCAAACATTTGATTCCTTAAACCATTGACTATCCGTAATCTCTAAGGATGTTTCACCTTTTTTTAATTTCCCCATTGGCAGAACGCAATGCGACACTGAATGGCGAAGCGTCTCCTTTTGACAGAATATTCTCGGGTGTGCCTCAGGGATCTATACTGTGACCAACTTTGTTTAAGTTGTTTACTGTCAGTGAAGGAAAGTGTTGTGAAATACACCTTCGAAAATGTACACGATGTTTATGGAAACACTCCTGAATATAGCGAGTAAGAAATAAAGATTTGAGAAATTTCGTCAAGATGACATGAGGCAAACATGGTCAATATATAAAATGCGGTTTTTCAAGAATCTGAAAATCACTCAGTAGGTATACCTATCTGAAGGGGAAGGCGGCTAAAGAGGGTTCAAGACGAGCCTAAGTTGATGACAAATTTTTCTTTTTTGAAGAATCAACAATAATTTTTTTTCTATTCGTTGCGTACTTTTTGAAAACCACTGCCACTGAATATTATCTGATCAAATGCATGTTTCAGGTCGGTTCATCGAACGTAACAGCATTCTCGTTCGTAGAAATGACAAGTGTGCCGTATTCGTTTTTCATCAACAAAGCAGATGGCGCTCTGGGTCTAGGAACTCAATACGGCGATTCTGAACCGTTTTTTTACGCTTTGTACAGGCAGAAAAAGGTGCGAGCTCCAATATTCTCCATCTACTTGAACAGGTAAGACAAAAAGAAAAAAAAATCCGTGGTTGAATGAAATGAAACCTCAAAGTTGCTACATTTTTGAGCTGAATCAACTAAAACACCCGATTTGGGTAGGTAATACTTTTGGTCCCGGCCCTGTCCCCCTTTTTTGAATCTAATTGAGAATCCATACATTTCTTCAGTTCGTTTTTGAACTTGGGCCCTCTCAATTTTCTCGTAATATGTACAAGGTTAGGAGAAGTATTCAAAGTCAGATTGTTGACAAGGTTAGCTTTTTTCCTGAGTTCACTGTTGTAAAAATATATATGCCAAACCTTGAATCTGAGCATAAATAAATCATATATTTTTGGAATCTGCATGAAATTTTACGTATACAGTGCGAATTCCAAGTGAATCTGTCGATTTTGCATTTTTCATGATTTTTAGGGGTCTACCCCTTTGGACTTTCTTCAATTTTTCGAATAATTTTGATTTATATCGATTGACTCTTAATTTTCAGAGTATACTAATTTGACCATTCGGAATCGATTGGAGTTCGCAGAATTGCTCTATCTTCAACCGTTCCCGAGTTGAAGAGTTCATCTGAAGTAGGAAGGAGTACTTTTCCTTCTTTTTTTTTCAGTCCTATTCGTGATATTTCTGACTCTGTATTCCTTTTATATGCCAAACCTTGAATATTAGCATAAAAAATCATATATTTTCGGAATCTGCATGAAATTTTGCGTATATAGTACGGATCGCAAGTGAATGTACACCATAATTGATATAATCAAAGGAAATTGATATTTTTCACATGTATTATAATCAAAAATCAAGAAAAATCCATTTGCAGAAAGTATTTTCCATATTAGCGATAGACAATCAACCCATTTTTGTAGCTCACGCTGTAGAGCAACAAAAAAAGTCTAATGAAGAAAGTTGCTTGTTTTGACCTGTAGAATGATATATTCAAAAATCAAAAAAATCTATCAAGCCCCAGGAACACATGTATCAAGTGCCATGTCCTTTTGAGTATATAGTGCGGATTGCAAATGAATCTGCCAATTTTATATTTTTTAATGATTTTTGAAAGGAGGTTATTTTCTTCCATATTTTTTTACTCTCATTAGTGGAATTTTTGACATTTCAATTATTGAATATGCCAAGCGCTGACATAAATTTCTTCGAGCACTCTTGAAAAGAGCTCCGAAATTTTGAGCTCTAAGCACTTTCATTTATAAAATGCTCGCAATTACTAAGTAATTCCAAAAAGTTATTCTAGTCAGAGAGCTTTAAGCACTTCTCAAACTGTTAGATACTCAAAGGCCGATTCAGATATATGCGTGCCCACCCTGCATGAGAAAATGATTGAAATCGCACCTCGAAGAAAATCAATTGAAATAATAAACATAAATACATATTTATATTTGGAAACTGTTCCTGCATATCGCTTTATATACGTATCCATATAAATAAATACTCACTTGGAGGTCAATTAGTCATAATAATATGTTGCAATTCATCAAATATTGGAAGTAATAATTTGCAAAAAGTTTCTTTCTATTTCACATGAGTACGTTTACATTTTATATTTACATTTCAATTAATATTTAAATTTTATATTTAAAATTTGACATTTTAAATGCATTATTTACATTTTACATTTCCATATATTGATTTCGTATGTTTTCTCCTTTTCCATATGTTCATAGATACATTATATAATTTTGTATTTTTTTGCGAAACAAGTGCTTTGCGCTTAACCCTCAACCACTTTATTCCCTTCTACAATGTAGCTATTCTCTTATTTGTATGTGTATTTATTCATTGTGTGTGAATGAAGTTATTATTATTATACAATCCGACACTGACAGTATTCATTGGGCAAAATATGAAACACTTTTCAGTTGATGCGTCCAAACAAATATCCAGTTCAGTTATTATTCCTGAGTCTTCTTAGTGTCATATTCAACAGCATATTACTATATTTACGTAAATAACTTAGTCATTACTTTTTTAAGTAATCGTCAGGCATCGAATGCAGGAAGCCTCATGCTGGGATTCATAGATAAACAGTTTGTCCATAAAACAAAATATCCGAATGGAACCGTAATTCCTGATTCTGTAAAATATTTACAGGTTGATGAAGGGGTGAACTGGAAATTTTCTGTAGACAGGTGAGCTAAGAAAAAGATAGTATTGACAAATGTCATATTGTTGAGCTTTTCGACACTTTGTACGATTAGGAAGGTTATCAGGACGTCGAATATTTTTTTTTAATAAGAGTTAACTTTTATCCTCCACGATTCACTGTTGCGTTAATGATTAACAGTGCTGCTCTTAAGGTGGCGTATGGAGTTAGTAATACCAAGAAAAAAAAACTAGTCAACTTTTTTTCACATTGATAAAAATCGACTAGATTCTACTTTGTATTGAGCATACGTTTTCTCGTGAATACATTTATAACACCCTTTTGAACCTTCGAAAACCCCTTCATAATCGTCAATTATCTTCCACAAAATTGGTGAAGGTGCAATTTTTTCATGATACTATTTTTACAGCATTGTCATCACTAATCAAACAATCCCTAAGAGAAACTTTACGCTGTGTAGTAAGGGATGCAAAGCGATTTCTGACACGAGCACCAACGAAATTTCCGGTCCTGTGGATGATGTCAATAAAATTCTCACTTTGATCAACGCCAAAAAATTATTTGGAAGGTGGACGGTGAGTTGTCACAAACAGAATGAAGTTTGACATATCCAAATACATTTTTATCGTAGGCTTTCCCCATTTAAAAGAAATTATAATTTTTTCCATTTTCGATTGATACTGTTACTCTTTTCAAAAAATCTGGCCTCTTTTCTCATACAATTCTAATATGGACAACAGTACATAATCTACGGTATTATTATTAGGAAAAATTGTCGATTTTTTTGTCACAATTCTACAATTTCGTAAGAAACTTTAGATTGCACTCAATAATGCAAAAGTTAGTATTCTGCATAAAAAAGTCTGTTATTAATAAAAATTGATAGAAGGAAGTTTGATTCAATGTTTGACACAACATGACTTCTCGATTTTTTAATAAATAATCTGGCAATGCTAGTAGGCTCTAATATCAAAATGTTGAAATGTAGATTTTTCTGTTTTGAAATTCGAGCATTTTATGTAGAAAATATACTTAACTACAATATAGGCAAGAAACATTGCGAAATAAAAAACGCATTCAGTCGCTACATTATAAATTTTGCATATGGTACTTGCAAAGAAAATTTTTGTACAATTTGAAGCAGATCTTGAGCAAGTAATGGAGATCCGGGACTCATAGCTTATGTAGTGAATTAGACTTCAGTATGTTTTTTTTGTATGTACTCTTTACTTACTCAAAAGTTTGTTGAAAGTATACTTAAAGTATATATGGAAATAACTTATGAATATTAAACAAAAAGTTGTACTAAGCCAAATTCTTCTTTACCGTTGATGCAATCTCTTCCAACCAGTATCAATGACATCTTAGTCAAATATAAATCATGAATGAAATACACATAACATTAATGTCAACACAATTTTCAAAGTTCCCCAATGTCATCTCATAGTCATAGCCACAAAATGGCAAAATGCACCTTACAAATCTCTGGAGGTCTGTGATGACGACAAAGTGGAGGATGCCGAGAACCGGCTGTTAAACCCTACTTGCCAAAAGTTCCGAAATAGAACCTTCTGTCATATCCTTTATAATTGAATTTTTTTCGATACCGACAATAAACAGCTATTGCCTTTTAAAGCCGCAAAATTATATCCATCAGATTAGTGGCAAAGCTTCTACAGGTATTTCTTGAAGAAACAATATAATTGTAATAAATATAGATGTTGATCAGTTGGGGTAATTCTTTTTGTAGGTGGATTGTAGCACAGTGAATAAGTTACCAAGAATAGATTTCGTTTTGGGAGGACAAAAGTTCAGTTTGGATGGACCACATTATGTAACTAAGGTAAAAATCATTTGAACGGATTTATGATTCTACTCATGATCATTAAAGTATCGAACACGTCATGCAGTTTGAACAGATTCAACCATTTCAATTCTATACTTACAGTGCTGCCGTAAAAATTTTCTTCTCTTTCATTTTTGCAGAAATGCATTGGCTTATCAACGTTATTATTATTATTTTTCGAACTTCCTTTATCAAGGAGCAAGAGATTTCGACCCAATACAGCTCTTCTTTACAAACTCCAACTTAAGAACTTATAAATATAAAAACAACCTTCCAAAAATAGATCATGAATATAACACTAGATCTAAACAAAGTAATTTCAAAACGCCATAGTATACAATTAGTACTTTGGAAAAAACATTGTTGCTACAAGGTGTTTCCTATGGTTCCTATTAATGGGGTGATTTGTTGGTCCAATTTTAGCAGAAAAGTTCATATGAACGTATATCCGGAGTTGCTTCGTTTTTGAGATACAGGGCGTTGAAATAAATTTGGTTGATATTTGGTAAATTTGTTTAAACAAATAAAGCGCTCATTTAGCACTAACTAGATTGGAATCATAAGGGCCAGTGGCGTCTCAGTGGGAACCACAGCCAACAATATTGTGAAAAAAAGTACGCCACTGACTTTTTTCTAGCAGATTTTAATTTTTTCAGATCAAGCAGCTGAAAATACAACTTTTTGGTGTTTTGTATTTCTTCATATCTAGCTTCGTTTTCGAGAATGATAAAAAACAAAATAACAACCATAAATAAAAGTATTAATAATTGCGATATTACAGTAAATGAGCAAAATTTCCACCTTCTGATAAAATACACGACCACATTCGACTTACCATTGATTGTCTGACACGTTCAAAAATTCTTGGAGTAGTCCTTATCATATTGCAATTGTCAATTATTCGATTCTTCGAGTCATTGACATCTAGTAGGCACAGGAGTTTTATAAACAAAAGCCTTCAGATGAGCCTCATTAATAGAAATCTAGAGGATTCATATCAGGACTGCGAGCTGGCCAATGTTGAGGTCCTCCACGTCCAATACAGCAATTAGGAGATGCTGACGAGTAAGAACACTAAAATAAACTTCATGTTGTCTCTCACAAGTATATATTAAGATGTCATATTTCAAATGAAATATATGTGATTGTTTTTCATATACTTATTCATTATTTTATTGTTATTACTGTCAATATTCTTTTAAACGCTCTCACGACAAATTGACCTCGTGAGCACGGATATCATTAAAATGGTTTTATTTCATTAACCTCCTTATATTTTTATTGTATTTTAATTATCCATAGGAAATTTGATCGATTATAACCGATTTTTCAGTCGCACTGGAAATAGTTTACATGGTTCTTCCTTGATTATTAACATAATTCTTTCTCTGTTTAACTAGTATGTGTATACATGATGCCTATTATGAGTTAATAAAGTTTATTTATTTATCCATAAATAAAGGAATCTTCAGGGGGATATATAGTCATAGTCAGAGGCAGATATAGTTAGTTGAGGAGTAATAGTTAGAGTTAGGGACAGTGGTATAAATCACTATGAATGTATGAAATACATTAATAGTTATAGTTTACGAGTAAAAAATAATTGAAAATTATAGATAAGCGCCTTTTTATGACAGTACTATAATTGTCTCCGATCCGGTTGTCTGTTTTGAATATCAATTAATTATAGACCTAGCGTGATTGGATAATAACTATAATTAGTACCGATAGTCTAGTTGTTAATGTCCCCTTTGATTTTCAGACATCGGTGATGTTCATCAAGGTATGCGTTTCGGCCTTTGTTCCCACAACGTATGGATCAGACGGAAAATTGTGGATTTTGGGCGGAGCTTTCTTGTCGCAATACTACAGCATTTACAACATCGCAGATAAAACTGTCGGATTCGTAAAAGCTGTCTGAAATGTTTTGTTTTTACGAACGGTATTATCGAATGGCTTACTCGAATGTTTTTTTACATATTTTGTACTTTATTAATTTGAATTTTTAGTCAGTATAATTATTGAACATGACAAATTAAAGTTTTTATTAGATTGTGTTAGATGTCTTTCTTTTCCGTTTTCTTCTGTATACTCGCCAACTCATTCGAGAAAATAAAACAAAGATAAATCAAATCAAGTCTGAGGGAACTGTAATCATTCGAAGTTTCTAGAATTGAGTTGAGCTCCATAATGAATAAACTCGACGAAACTACTAAAACTTTGGAAGACAAACTTCTAGCAAATTCGAATACCCTGAAAGAAGAACTTTGACAAAATTCTATGAGTCTGGAATATGAATTGATACAAAATTCAAAAAGTCTGAAGGAGAAGCTTCTAGAAAATTCGGTGAGTCTGGAAGACAAAGTTCTACATCATTCGAAGATCCTAAAATATTGAGTTATAGAAAATTTGGCGAGTTTGATTCAATAGAACTCGAATAGTCTGAAAGAAGGACTTCTAGAAAATTTGAAAAATCTGTAAGTGAAGCTTCTAGAAAACTCGTATAAATTGAAAGAAAAACTTGTAAATGGATGAAATGAAAGATGAAATCGAGGCTGAAATAAAAAAAATAAACACTCCACGAAGAAATAATAGGTGGAAACGAGACAGAAATTGTATAAAGCAACACACCAGAGAAACAGTTAACAAAAATTCAATTCTAGATCTGAGTTTGGACTTGGATGAAGTTTAAAGAGACATGATAGATTTCAATGTCAGTACGGAACCAGGAAAGCTTTCATTGAAACCTCCGATCAAGTAACACAACCTAGATGAGTAATACTCGAATAGAACTGAAGGTATTACATCTTTTTATAATGTTATCCCTCAAATCAAGACATTATTGCCATGTCGCTATTTTTTAAGGATACAATAAGCACGTCAGCTAGATTTTGATTTCTGTCGGGTATATTCATGACGACGAAATCCCAAAAATACTGTCTTACAATCATTTGAAGCTACCAGTGTCGTAACTATCGAGAAAGGGAAACCAAATTGGAAAAGAGAAAAATGAATGAATTATGAAAAAAACATGTCGATTAGAGCATCAGCTGTTCTCAAAATCCCGTGGAGATTATTTCATCATAATTTCAGGTTTCCATTCCTATTGGGTTTCCATTATTTCTATTTTATTTAACCTCAATATTTCTGTTAACAACGCACGACACTGCCGTTGGGGGAAGACGTCCCTTACACACAAATCTTGATGCGTGTGCGGCGAGTTACTCATCTAGGTTATGTTATTTGATCGTAGATTGAAACCAAATCTAGGCGAAAACATTTGGCACTGAAATCCCCAAAACCCAAGAAATTTGCGCAGACAACAGATCAAGATTCGGTTTTTGCATTCGAATCGTTAGTTCATGTAGATACTTTATATTTTGTTTTCCAGATTTTATGAACAATGCAATGGTGCATCAAAAAGTGCACTATTTCAACTGCATAATTCCAAGTGATGGGAAAAATTCATATCTGCCACAAAAAACACCCGAACTGTACGAAAATTTGCACCCGGGGGTTTCTCAGGTCACGGAATCTGAATATTGTGTCCAAATTAGCGCCCTGTATACCTGGAGGTCAGGACGGCATTAGGAACGTCATCCCCTGGAGTTCCTGCTTGACTTGTGATAAATCAAGAGAAACTCTTGCCCCGGGGATTTTGTAGGCCGTTCGTCACGAATTTGACATCGGTGACATGCTCCAATGGACCTGGTGCACCGGACGACCTGACTAGTAACGTCATTCCCTAGAGTTTTGGAACAACAACTAACCGAATCGTTGGAAACTCGTCGTCTGGGGGTTATGCGGGTCGCTCTTCACGAATTTTACATTGGCGACCCCCCTCGAAGGACCTGGTGCACCGGACGACCTGACTAGTTACGTCATCCCCTGGAGTTTTGATGGAACAACTAACCGAATCGTTAGAAACTCGTAGTCTGGGAGTCAATTCCTTGATAGATTTTCGTAAATATCGTTATTGAAATTCACCACTAACTATATTGAGTACAAAGTATTTTAAAAGTCAAAGTCAAAGTCAAAATATACTTTATTGTCGGAAGTTATAAAAACTTATAGACAAAGCTTTTTGGTTTTGGATTAATATTAAAATTGAATTCAATTTATTAATGATAAAGTATAATGGCGATACTCCCCACTATCTGCATATCATCCCAGATGAAGGAAAATATTAAATGAAAACTAAACACCCTGTGTATTTTCCAATAAATAGAAACTGCCCAAACACCTAAACTTTCCCAATTTATATTTCTTAAAAAAATGGGATACATACATGCACGACAAAGTTGTGACTCTCCATAAGAGACAATGACCTGTAGATAGCGCCAGTACAATTGAAGCCCAAACCAATATCAAATTTGGATGGATGTAAACCATGATAGTGAGACCTATGATCACCTACGGAGCAGTAGTGTGGCATGGCAGAATCGAACTCGCCATAATAAAGAAAATCCTGGAGAAAGTGCAAAGCTAACATATCTTTGTTTAATAGGAGCAATGAGGTTGACTCCAACAGCAGCAATAGAGGTAATTCTGGACCTCACTCCTTCCCATATCATTGTGGGGAGAACTGCTTGGGGAGCAAACCTCAGGTTGGCTAAAGTCGGACTCAAAGTGACAGCACACAACGTAAGGGGCTCAACCCTCACCGAAAGTTCACACCTTGCCGATCGAAATAAAAAGAAAATTAATACACCCTGTATCTCAAAAATGAAGGCCTTGCGGACCCATGCTTATATGAACTTTTCACCCTATAAATAACTGAGGAATCGTCCTGTGAAATCTTGGACACTTATTACATAACACCCTGTATAGAAAAGAACGCTTATTTTGTAACCCACAACGAACCAATCAAAGCCAATATGATATTTCCTTTCCAAATGAAAAGAAAAAGTCAGGAAGTATATGAGAACTGAGAACAGTTAGTGACTCACACTGTACATCTCTTAAAAATCCATAAAAAATTGTCAAAAGTCAGAGTTGCTAAAAATCGAGTTGATTCAGATTGAAATGTAAAAAAACTGTTCTTCTCTGCCTGTTCTAATACGGAGGTGAATTCCGTGGAGTACCTTCTGAATATTCAATAATTATCACTGTTTGAATTTCCTGTACTGTTAACACGGTGATTTAAAAATCATTAGGTGAACAATAATGTAGGTTTGATCACTAGTCTCTTATAATTGACACACAATATATATATTCAGCACCTCTATTCAGCTAATCTGTTTTGACAAATTTTATAAGGAAAATGGAATACTACTAACTACATTCCCTAAAAACGCAATGAAGCCTAGCGTTTCAAATTTATTAGTGCATGTTGGAACTGCAGACAACGATTTTTTTCTCAACACGAACAACAGATTGTGCTTTGAAAAATATAGGAAAATTTCATTCATTTTGTAAAATTGATCCACTAATTTTTTTTGTAAAAAATCATATGAATAGATAGTCGTTTATATATGTGGAATCTTCAACGCAACATTTATAAAAAGAAGTAGTATTTTCAAGAATTCCGATGTGAATATCAAAAGTTCTATCCATAATTTGCTTCCAACACCTGAACTTTCCATTATATCTGGAAAGTACTGTAAGGTGTCAAAGATGCAGACAATCAGCCCTATCCTGTATCACTTCCGTTAAAAATAACGTCACCGTTATTCGCCATTTCCGATATTTTACCATTGCATGCTCCATATCTCGGAAACTGTCCATTTTTGAGCTTTGTGGCTGTAAACATTTTTGATCAGCTCATCAAGAACTACAACATACCAAAAATTCAGCCAAATTCACGGAAAGCCATTTCCCATAAGAAATGTGTGGGGTCCTTTGGGCAGCAAAAATTCCCCAATCACTAGAATGTGTGATTCCTTCAAGAAATATTGTAGTAATCTAGATGTTTTCTCCATGTCACTGAACACCTTCAAAATATTCAATAATCAATAAGTAATCCTTAAGTGCGTATAAAATTTATAATTTTTTTCCTTGTAACTGCTTGTATGGGTGTTTACCTGTTTGTATCCCAATTTTGAATAAATAAATAAATAATAAATAAATTATCAGAAGGGGCAAGGATCTGAAACTTGCTTCTGAGAATACCAGCATATTAATTAAGGAGTTTACCTTACTTGTCAACACTTTGACTTTATTGACTGGACTGCATGTAAATACGACGGTGTGGTATGACTTACACAGACTCATAATGAAAAATATCAGAATAAGCAGTTACTCGTTGCCCAAGTGATGAATGGATTGTTTGTAGTGACATTGCACTCTTCTTAGCGAAACTGCAATTGTGAATCACCAACAAACAATTCCGTAAAAAAATCCAGTCGATGAAAGCGGCTACAAAGGATTTCCGAGTTTTATGATGAAATTCATATGGTTTGCGTGTATATTATCCATCGGTGAGTTCAAAGCGATTTTTATTAATTATATTATGAAGTAATCAAGATATGTTGATGAGGCAGTGAACGATGAACAAAGTTTTGAAGGTATATTGTATTTTTGTCCTCATTATTCACAACTGGTTTCTGAATATTCATCATCCAAAATATCTGCAATTGTTCAGTGACCTAAGAGGATTGTGAATCACGTATGGGAGTGAATTTATAAGAATGCATTAATTATGATAATGTGCGAAAGACATGCTCACGACTTTGATACAGGAATGCATCGTTGAAAATATTCTATGAGCCATCATTTTACGGGTAAATCAACACTTGCATTGTGTATTCGAAAATAAAAATTATGCGATAAGTATCATTTATCGTAAATAGTTATTTATGTATCAAGTGAGTAAAGTGATACTTTTTTTACGGCGTCGTGCGTCAATTCCTACGAGTAAAAAAAACACTTTACTCACGAGTTTCATGCAATATTTTTTCTACAACTGTCAAAAAACGAAAACCAACCAATGTTTTTATACTATTTATTACCTACTTTTCATCCTCATTCAATTTATTTCAAATTAACAACACAAAAAAAATAAACCACAGAAATACAAAAAGACAGAATCAATTTTTCCGTCCCAGGGTTCATTTCGAAAAATTGATGTTGAAAACACAATTAATTGCATTACTGCCAGTGGAAATTCTTGACTCAGTCGAATTATCTTGGTTATTTGCTGATGAGTCAGTACTTATTGAAATTTTTTCTTTTATAATTGTTTAATTTGCTGTTATTGTATTTTTACTCATTGTTTCTTTACTACTTGATGGTGTAGATGAATTTCCAGTCAGAATTTTTGCGGCGCATTCCAGTTTTGTTTGCATGGATCCATCGACATACCCTTCCGCAACCAAACTAGACTTCCATCCTCCGTGTGTTTTCAGTTGTAGTAAATCACCACCTGAATTTGCCAAAAGAGTCGCTGATGTTCGACGAAATGCATGTCCAGGGTTGGGTAAATGCAGGTAATTTGCAATGAGTGATGGAATTTTTGAGAAGCTGTTTATTCCCACAACCTACCTTGTTTGTGCATTTACCTTTTCTAAATTGCAGAAAAAATTTATTGGTGAAGATGTTTTTTGGTCTATAGCTTCTATACTTTCTATAAATATCCAACAAATTTAGATTCTTTATGGATGTTTCTCCGATAACTGTATATCGACGCTCAATATGAGTTTTTGTGTCAGGAATTGTAACAATCAGAACATCATCTGATTCTTTTATGTGCTCAGTTTTCATATTATACCATTCTTCGCGTCGGCATGCTCCCGCTATACCAAATATTAATGAAACCTAGAATATTTCATCAGTCTTAAAAAAACATAAGTATATTATATTCAAAATTTACCTTCTGCATGGGATATATCTCATCACAAGCATCAAGCAAGAATTCATTAATCTCTTCTCTTGTAAAAGTAAGAGATTTTTAGGCTTATAGCCGACAGATTTTCTTTTCAAATATGCAATCAATTTCGCATATTTGCTTATGTCAATATTATTATGTATTAATATCGTGAACTTCAGTTTCGAATAACTGGACCATAGAGATGAACATTTCATTTTCTTGGATTTATCTTCGAAATAGGCGAGCAATACTCTCTCTGTAAAGCTTCCATTCCCTTTTTTTGACGCCATGTTAAGAAAGACTCATATTCTTTCAAATACGTCTTCTTCGATTTTTCTGGTAGCAAATTTATTACTGCTGTTTTTGCACTATCTACGATCTCCTCTGGTGTGGTGTTTAACTCATCATCGCTTTCCATTTTCGTAGGTACTTGATTCGTAATTTCGAAAGATTGTGAGAGATGCAATTTACTAATTTGAAAGCTAGACAGTATCAAATTGTAGCTATTATTGGATTTTTGGATAGTGAGCAGCAATATCAACAAAGCAAAATTCTTCATGGACTCGGAATACCTCCAGATCGAGGTATCTTGAACCACATCAAGATGATCGATGGGAGCTTGGAATCCTTCAATGAAGCTGTCGAGCTAGATATAGATACGGTCCAGTTTCAAAAAGAGGCAGAAGGAGCGAAAATCGCAGTGCCACCTGCTACTACAGCCGAAGCGGCAGCAGCCGAGCTAGAGGCCAACGCCGCTGAGCCTGGTGGAATATAGATTTTTTTTTTTTTTTCCATCAACAATGGAAATATATTATATATATATATATTGTAAAAAAAAGTTATGTTCTCTAATATCTTGATTTGAAATAAGTACTGTCACATTGACACATTCAGGATTTCACTGTTATTCGAATCAGTTTGTCAGTGTAATAGTGAAATCGTAATTTGATAGCAAAATATTCATGTACTTCAGGAACTCAAACACGCGGCGTGCCAACAATCCGTTTCTATAGTAACGACACAGAAAGACCACTGGTAACTGTGAAATTGTCTTGGAAATATTGATATCATTGAGGATAACATGTATAGAAAAGAGAAGTATTATTTAGTCATTTTGAACTTATTTTTTCCAGACAGAAAAACTTGTTGAATACGATTTCACAGAAAACATTGAGTAATATTTTCAAGACAACAGTCGTTTAAAAGCGATAACCTATCGGGACAAAAAATCACGTCAAGATGTATTGGAAGTATTAATTTTTGATATATTTCAGACGATGTAAATTCACATTCACAGTTGTACAAAAAATATTGTTTGTATTTCGTGTATAAAATTCGTGTTTTAATGCCACATTCAAGAAAATTAACACTCTCATGTGCCATTAAAAAAAACAATCATTTCACGCGATTAATACAAAAATAACCATTAAAACAATTTTCAAACGATCCACTCCACTGGGAAAACAAAAATGTTTCTTTGTCGTAACGAGATGGCCGCTTTTTGGATATCAGTTATCAAGTAGCTTCTTGCGATTTCCGCATAATATCCTCAGGAATTAGGGCAGGTTTTTCGGCTTATTATTCGTGTCGGAAAGAAATTCGTCAGTATAACTAGACCCCACAGTGATTTTAGACAGTGATGGAGTTTTAAGTTCAGTAGTTCTTTTCTTGTTTTCAGAATATGTAACAGGAGAAGGAGAAGAAGGACCTACAGTGACAATTCCCCAAGGAACTGTACAAGGCATACTGGAAACGTCCTATGGAGGAAGAAAATATTCTGCTTTCGAAGGAATTCCCTATGGAAAACCGCCTGTAGACGATTTAAGGTTTGCTGTAAGTGAATATTTGTTCTTCATTTATACTTAAATCATAGCACAGAGCTGAAGAGGTGAGTTTATCGAGTTACGCCTAAAACTAAAAAAAAATTCCTAACTCATGTACAAAATTGAATGTAATGTTTGGCATAAAAAAGAATACGTCAAAATTCCCTCGCACAATCAAATTTTCGAAAATTTTTATTTTCTATTTTTCGAAAAATTTCAAGTCCCTCAAATTGGCAAAATTTCGAAAATTCTTTGTTAAAAAAATGCACCTATCATCAAAATCAACATTTTTCGAGTAAAATGGCATTTCAATAAAAAAATACGAGCTAATTTTGCATTTTTAAGAAGCACACAGACGATTAAAGTCAAGTAATGCATTATTCGATATTGTGGAAACCCGAATTTTCAAAAAAAATCTATTTTAAATTTTTTAAAAAATTGCCTGGCCTCTCAAATATATCTCGACAAAGCTATTTTGCCAAAAACAACTAGTCACATACAATCGATGTCAAGGACAGTACTCAAGTTCTGTATTGTATTTTAAAATAAAAATGTTAAAAAATTACTTATCTGCTTTTAGGAACCAGAACCCGCAGAAAAATGGGATGGCGTTCTAGTAGCCAATCAAACATACAGATGTATGTGCTTTGTACCGATTCCTTTCATGTATGGCATAAAAGGTATTTTATAAATATGTTTCAGATTTCATTCAGTTCCAATATCAAGCAACTTGATTCCTTTACAAACATATATTGTTAATGTTGAATGTATGTACCTACCCGTGCTCAGACATTATTAATTAATTTTGGAAAGAAATAGTAGAGCGGATATATATATATATATATATATATATATATATATATATATATATATATATATATATATTGGATGTGCCTAATGAACAAACCTTCGTTAATCAGATACATTATTCAAAATTACATAATACTACATTTTATTCTATAATGATCATCAGAACCCTAAAATGTCAACAGTACAAGGGTGAATGTACACATTGATCCCTTCATCTCTGAAACCCTTCGCTTTTCTACCCTTTCACTGCAGAAACTCCTCTCTGTCATATTAGGTGCAGGTTGAACCCAAAATACTCTAGAATACCACTAAAGAACAAGAACACGACTCCTTCATCTCTGCAACTCTCCGATTTTCTATCTTTTTCACTCCTAAAATTTTACTGTGCCATATTGAGTGCAGGTAGAAACCAAAAACTCGAAAATACCCTAAAAATACAAGTGTAAGGTACCAATATAGATCCCCCATCTCTATGGTCCTCAGTATTTCCACTTTTTTCACTCGTGAAACTCTACTCTGCCATAATGAGTTCAGGTACAGGCACTGAAAGCTCGGGGTGAACTACAAACATCTCTACAACTTTCTGCTTTTCTACCCTTTCCACTCCTGAAACTTTACTCTGCCATATTAACTGGAAGTTGAACCCAAAAAACTCTACAATACCTTAAAGCCGTCCATCTCTATAATTTTTGGCTCTTCCACTCTTTTCACTCGTGAAACTCTACACGTCAAAGTGTTCTCGTAGAAGTGCAGGTAGAATCCAAAAACTCTACAGTATCACTAAAAGCATAAGGGTGAATTACAAATATTAATGTCTTTCGATTTTCCACCTTCTTCACTCCTGAAACTTCACTCTGCCATATTAAGTGCAGGTATAACCCAAGAACTCTGTAGTACCATAAGGGTAGAACCCAAAAAACTCTAAAGTACCAGTGAAAGAACAATTACATGACCACTTCCTGTCTGCAATTCCCCGATTTTCTACTCTTTTCACTCCTGACATTTTACTGGGTTTAAGTGCAGGAAGAACCAAAACACTTAACAGTACACTAAATAAAAATACATCATAGATCTCCCATCTCTATAATTCCTGGTTTTTTCACTCTTTTTGCACGTGAAACTCTACGCTGCCATAATAAGTGCATGTAGAACCCAAGAAACCTCTACAGTGCCACTGAAAGCTCAAGGTTAAGTACAAACATCGCTAATACTTTCTGCTTTTCTACGTTTTCCACTTCTGAAACTTCACTCTGTTATATTGATTGGAGGTAGAACTCAAAAACTGTATAGTACCCTAAAAGTACAAGGGTAATGTACCAACAAAGATCATCTACCTCCATAATTTCTTGGTTCTCCACTATTTTTACTCGTGAAGTAAAAACATTGAAACCTCCATTTCTACCCTTTTCACTCCTGAAACTTTACTCTGCCTTATCAAGTGCAGGTAGAACCCAAAAAATCTACAGTACCACTAAAATCTCCGGGAAAAGTACAAACATTAACTCCCCATCTACAACTCCGCTTTTCTAAAATGTCCACTCCTGAAACTTTAATTTGCCTTATAAAGTACAGGTAGAACCCAAAAACGCTATGGTATCCTGAAATTTCAAGGATGAAGTACCATCTCTACAATTCTCTGCTTTTGAATTATTTTTACTCGTGAAACTACACGTCAAACTGTACCTACTCGTATAACTCTGCTATGCCATATTGAGTGTAGGCAGAACCCAAAAAACTCTACAGTACCATTGAAAGCACAAGGGTAAAGTACAAATATTGGTCTTCCATCTCTACAACTCTCTCTACTCTTCTGAAACTCTACTCTGCCATATTAAGTACTGGTAGAACCCAAAATCTCCAAAGTACCACTGAAAGAACAACTACATGACTCCTTCGTCTCCGATTTTCCAGATTTTTCAGCCTTGAACAAAAACAATCTACAGTATTACTTACCTAGTATGTTCATGAAATCAGGAACAAATAGATAGTTTACATGTTATGTCTACGCCAATGCCAAACATATATTTTTTTTTATATAATTCTCAGGAACCGAAGACTGTCTTTATATCTACGTCTACGTGCCGCTAAAGGAAATATATGGAAATGAAAGTTTGGATGTCATAGTACATATCCATGGTGGAGCTTTCATGTTGGGTGCCCCCGTGGATATGGCTGGACCAGTCTACATCATGGACCAAGACGTCGTATACGTGTCCTTCAATTACCGGTTGGCCATTTTGGGTGAGTTCCGATTTCGTGAAGATGATTATTATGATTGAATGAAAAAGTAATAATATGGGTTGAAAATTATAGATGAGATTCGATCGGATCTCTTTTGTATCTGTTATAGATTCAGAAGAGACAATGTAACTTGAAAAGCATAAAAACATGAAATACATCTAAACTTTAATTTCTTTAGCAGAACATTCTTCAATTTTGTACTATGTCTTTGCAATCTTGGATACGTTTCTGGAAGATATTGGACTGAACTGATCCCAGCAGATTTTGGTGATATTTTATCAGGTCAAACTACATTTTGCATTCATGTACTGAATTGTCTTTTTCGAAAGATGTAATGTTTGAGAGTACAGAAAACTATAAGTCATTTGAATACTTATGTGATGATTTTAACAACTATATCTGCATGGTTTCTCATAGCCTGATCAAATTAGCACAATATTTCTTTCAGAGGTTATGAAAGGATGCTCTGTCTCTGGCACTTCTACTGGTTTATCCTGATTAATCTAATGTCCTCTCTTTCTGTGATGAAAACAAGCGCCAAAGATATATATTTTCATTCATTTCCCCAGAAACATACAGTTTATAAGAGGGAAAACAAACTATATCTCATCAATTGTCAACTCTTGATATAATATATTATATCATCTCTAAGTGTGAACTAACTCTGTAACTTTTCGAAGGATTCCTCAGCACCGAAGATGACACTGTGTCCGGAAATAATGGACTGAAGGATCAGACTCTGGCTTTGCGGTGGATCAGAGATAACATCAAATACTTTGGTGGAAATCCCAACTCAGTCACGATAACGGGACTGTCTGCAGGTGGTGCTAGCGTCCATTTCCATTATTTGTCTCCGATGTCGAGAGGTATGATCCGTTATACGAAAATAGTGAGTGCGTAGCAATAGGTAATATGATTTTTTCTAGAGTGAATCTCTCATTATAGCCGTATATCAATCCAAGAAAAAAGTTGCTGTAGCTCTGGTACTTGCAAGTCATTCGATATTTTGTAGAATATGCCATAGTATCTTGACATGGTAGTGCAAAGACTAGCATGTCTTTGTATAACAGGAGCAATGAGGTCGACTCCAACAGCAGCAATAGAGGTAATTGTGGACCTCACTACTCTCCATATCATGGTGAGGAGAACTGCTTGGGGAGCAAACCTCAGGTTGGCTAAAGTCGGACTCAAAGGGACAGCACACATCGTAAGGGGCTAAACCCCACCGAAAGTGCACACCTTGCCGATCTCCCAAATGACGAAATTACCAGGAAATTCAGTTTCGAGAAATTCTTTTGAACGGAATTATATACCAAGAGTGGATGGAGCATAGAATCCATTCGAGCACTGGGAAAGAATACCATAACATGGTACACGGACGGGCCCAAAACTCCCGACGGAACTGAAGCAAGAGTCTTTGGGCCTCGCACCAAATACTCCGAACCCATGGGCCATTTCTCCAGTATTTTTCAAGCCGAAATTCACGCCATAGAAAGGTGCATTCAATTCAAACTCGACAGGAAATACCGGAACAAGGAAATCGCAATCCTCTCCGACAGTCAAGCAGCTATCAAAGCGTTGAGCTCATATAACATCAACTCAAAGATGGTCTGGGAATGCCTAGACAAACTCAATGATCTAGGCAGGAACAACAAGGTGATTCTTCTCTGGGTGCCGGGGCACGTCGGAGTGGAGGGCAATGAACAAGCAGACGCCCTGACACGAAAAGGCGCATCAACGCCACTGATCGGGCCAGAACCATTCTGCGGACTTGGAAAATCTTACTTCCAAGAAGAACTCAATAAAACTGAAGAAGCAATGAGAGCAACATAATGGCAGGGCTAAGGCAGGCCAAAGATCTCATCGGCAACTTCAACCGAGCAAGATCGAAGACACTGAAGAAACTAGTCTAAAAACAATCACGGGATTTCTGACGGGGCACTGCAGACTCAAAGAACACCTAAGGAAGCTAGGCTTAGAGGAGGACAGCACCTGCAGATTCTGTGGGGAACATCCAGAAACTATTGATGGAGTGTTATGCTTTACATCACAAGAGATTGAATATACTGGGATCACACCAGCTGACTGTGGGAGAAATACCACGAATAGACCCCCTCAAAATCCTCAAATTCCTGAAGGGACTTGAGGGGCTGCTGTGAACGAAAACACCTTGAAATAGCAGAATAAGATGGGGCAAATAGATCTAATCAGGTCGCAGCGCATCAGTCACCATCCGTACTTACCAATACCAATCTTGACATGGTCTGAAAATCAAAAAATGTAAAAATCAAGAGTAGAAGAGCAAATTAATCAATTTGCGCCGAAAAAAATTACTTAATCCATTTTGTCAGTGACTTATCGTCTCCTGAATTTGCCTGTCTAAAAACTTGTTGGTTATGGAATTTTTGCAATGACGATAATATTGTTACGATATTTCTAAATAATACTCACTACTCAACCGTTTTTATTAACTTCGCTATAAAAATACAACTGTAATAAAATCTTAGATCAATTTAAACTGCTCAACTGATATCAAGTAGCTAAATCGTTCAGAAAGATCTTCAAAACTTCGTCTCCCGAGTGAAACTGTCGCTTTATATACTCAATTCGAACAGAGTAGATTTTTCGGGATCCTTCCGTTCTCCAGATTGAACAGTACACAGAAAAACTTCAAAATGATTCCAGGAATGAGGAAATGTTTACTGCGATTGGCTTGTGCGAGCAAGGAAAAGATCCGGGACCGGTGGCCGTGCTGGGCTTTGAACCCACGACCTTATGCTTGTAAGGCGAGCGCTCTACCACACGACCATCACGGCCCATATTCTCTGAAATAACAATTCTATTCGTAAAAAACAATAACAACAGTTTTAGTTTTTTCTGTATAAGTCGGCAAGGGCGAGAGTTCCCATAGATTTCATGTGACTAATTTACTGCTCACCACAATACTCACCTTTTTTCCTATTTAATCGTCTTTGTAACTATTACAGTTTAGAATATAGCAATCTTACCACGTGATAAAGAAACGGCCTGTATATTCATAGTTACATTTTATGCTTATTTATATGTAAACTTTTATCCAGTAGCAACTGTATGCTTATTACCATCATTATTTCAACTATTATTGATATAATTCATTTTGAATAGTCTTGGAAAGTGTAGGCATTTAAGATACATTCAAATAGTCTCGTTATTTTTGTTCAAATCATGGTCACACGCTAACGGCTTCCTCCTTGATCGCTCAAACCCAGAGAGAATCGAAATTCAGCCGCTCGAATTTAAATTCATAAGTTATGAGCATCTTAGGACTTTTCGAAAACCCCGATCGCCATTATCCTAACTAATTGTCTGATGAGGATCGAAACGTAGGACGGGTTTTCATCACAATGCGATACACTCCGACAGATGATAAAGGACCCTTCCTATTCTTGACTGATCTAAGGCTTTGTTGAATCTTCCTTGCCGGCTTCTCTTTCAGGTCTGTTTCACAGAGGCTTCTCGCAAAGCGGGACCGCTCTCGTTCCGTGGGGTCTGACAGAGTACCCTCTGAAGAAAGCTGAAGTGATCGCGAAATATCTAGAATGCCCGACCAACTCCACCAGGAGCATGGTCGACTGTCTTCGAAGAGTAAACGCGACCGATTTGATGATATCGATGAAGCAACTGATGGTGTTCATGGATGCTGTTCCGTTCGCCCCCTTCGGCCCAGTGATAGAGAAAGGGGCGGAAGAACGAACGTTTTTGTCTCGTCATCCCTACAAGTTGATACAGGAAGGCAAGATGTACGACGTTCCCTGGATATCCTCGAATGTTAGGGATGAAGGGATTTACCCGACTGCGTGTAAGTTTTTCCAAAATTGTCGCTCATCAGATTGGTTATTTATTAATAATTTTTATTTATTTATTTATGAAACATACGCCTTCCAAACAGAAGAAGTTCTAGTGTAAGGAAGGTGATACAGAGCAAATTACAGAGCGGGATAGAAAATTGTTTGGCAGGGGGACACATTTTGAGGCAAAAAGTCGGTATAGTAAAATCTTTATCCCCCCGAGCAGGTTGGCGGACAGCAATTCGAGCATTCCGTTGACTAATAAATAAGTTTTAAAGTATAATTGAATCGATTTCTGTATTTTTTCGTCACATATTATTGTTGGATTTTAAACGCTCCATATTTCCTAAAAGAGTGGATCGATTTTCGAAAAATATGGGTTCGTTTCATACATTAATGGGAATACTAGATAAAAAAACAATAAAAATCTTGCATAGATCACATATTTTCGTCAAGAGTAGTCAAAATAAAGCTGTTTTCAAATCTATGATGTACGAGTATGAAATCACTGTTCATTATCCGATATTTCTTCAATTTAAATTGTTCATTTCCAACGGAAGTTAATAATAATAATAATAAAGTTCATTCATAATAAATTAAAATTATTTTTTTATATGAAATATAAGGTGGTATGAATAAACACATTTCCTCACGAAGTAGAACTTGTAGTGAGGTGACAAATTCAAAAGAATACATGAATATATTTACAAGTATAGGAATATTAAAATATTAAAATAAACAATTTTTCAAAATGAAATTATTGAAATTATTGAGGAAATTCATTCATTTATTATGTCTTGAAAAAAATTAAGATCTTTTTTAAATATCCAATTTTTCACTTTGATTTTATACGAATAAAAATATTTCGATTTTTATTTTTCTTCAGGAACTATATCAAAAACTCTTCTAATAATATTTGTATAATTTCTAGTAGATTTATTTTTATTGAGTTTATTTTTAAATGTTATATTATTTGTATGTCTTGTCTCATAAGAATGATTACTGAACACAACACAATTTTTGTTTTTGAAAATATAAATCAACATTCTATAAATAAACAAGTGAACGATATCGAATTTTCTACTTTTTTTATACAGAATATCAGGAGGAAACATAAAATTTCGATTATACATTATTTTTAAAATTTGTCTTTGTATCATTTCCAAATGTTTTACCCCCATCCAAGAATACAACTGGTCAACTGAGACTGTATGAATGAAAAATATAACATCTCAAGATGTTTCAGCGTAAGAACTTGTTTCAAAAACTTGAATTTGGGTAGAATACATTTCAATTTTTCAACAAGAAAGAAAATTTGATGATCTCATCTCTAATGTCTGTAAAATTTAATTCCCAGATATTTTATAGATTCGGTTTAATGAATTTTGAAGTTACTGTCAAATTCAAGTTGGTAAAGAATTCTCAAAGCAAGTGAATAGAAAATAAAACGTTTTATTAAAATTTATAGGAGGTAAATTTATGTCAAACCAGCTTTTTATTCTTCTTAAATCTTCTTGGACAGTTTGTTTCAATGCAGTCCATGTATAGAAGCATTATAAAAAATAACAGTATCATCTGCAAATGCATGAATTTTTCCATTACACTTCAAATTAAAAAGGTCATTAAGAAAGATATTGATTAGAAATGGACCTAAAACACTGCCTTGAGGTACTCCATATCAAAAAACTATGGGATCACTAACAGTTTCGTAAATTTTTACATATTGTGTTCTATATCAAATATAACTCTTCAGTAATTTATAAGCTATTCCACGGAAACTAATAAGGTCCAGTTTTTTAAGGAGTAATTCATGAATTACAGAGTCGAATGCATTCTTCAAGTCAAGAAATATACTGAGATTTGGTGTGTACTATCCAATAAGTTATATATATGAGAAGTAAGATTATGACAAAAATGTTCACAGAGTCATCATTGATAAAAAACACTACATGAGTAACAATATGGTCATTACAAATGAGGAATTCTTACTAATTCAGACCTAAATATTTGTGTTCTTCAACTTCATTTCATTCTTTACTTTCAATTCTAATGTTATTCGATCCATATTTTTTAGTTATTAGTTAGAATAATTTCATCTATCCATTTTTGAATTAATTGAATATATTTTTGAATATTACTTTCTAAATTTGTAGTATTTTTGTCCGAATAATTAAGTACAATATCAGCTGCAAAAAAAATGTTTACCAAATAATTTCATTTTGGTTATACTATCTACATCGAGACCTATTTAGCCTTAATACTTTTTGCAGTTTTCGTCATGGCCAACAAGGTGGACGAGATGGAATCAAGATGGGACGAAATAATGCCCTTTGGCTTAGATATCCAAGACACCGTTGAAGAGGACCTCAAACTGGATGTCGTAACGAAAGCTAAGAAATTCTATTTTGAAGGCGAGCCCCTTTCGGACGACAACATTTACTCTTTAGTCCGGGTGAGTCTCTGAAAAATTAACTTTTCGACTGACTATGGACTATTACTTGGGAAAATTGGATGAATGGCTTGTGTCTCGATTTTTCCGAGAGAGAGAGGAAGAGTGTATGAACCTTATTGGACTCGCTTGCATTTTCATGAACTTCCAAGTCATCCAGAAAGTTCTGTATTATGTACTCATTGCATAAATAGCTTTTTTTGTACAACTGTCAAAAAAACGACATTTCTACATCTGTATTGATGCGTAAATGTTTACTTTTTTTTCACCGTGAATAAAAGACTTTTTTTCACTACCAAAATAATTCACAAAATGAATATGAAATATTACTTCTTGAAGGATTTATTTTTAAGAGAGTCAATTGTTAATCGATTATTCATCATAAAACAACTTCATTTAATGAAATAATATGATAGTAAAGTTTGAACAATTACTTCCAACATAAATACCCGAAGATCCAAACGTTAGATATTTCTTGAAGAGGTGATTCCACAATTTCTTCAGGTATTTTAATTTGTTAGGAAAAAGATGGACAATTCAATATTTTGTTGTTCAAACCATCTTCTATACAGGCCGTTTCTTTTATCATGTGGTAACATTGCTATATTCTAAACCGTAATAGATACAAAGACGATTAAATGGGAAAAAATGTAACTATTGTGGTGAGCAGTACATTGGTCAGAGAAAATCTAAGGGGCTCTCGCCCTATCCGACTTTTACAGGGGAAACTAAAAATGCTGTTTTTTACGAATAGAATGGTTATTTCAGAAAATATAAAAAAATGAAAAAGGAAAGTTTTATTGTATTCAAAATGTACTAGAACTACGTAATGATGAATTTTTAATTAAACGTTTCGTGTCAACACGGCCACCATCAACTATTTTTTTCAAATACGGACCTGCCTATTTCATCACAAATATTGATAAAGCGATGAAATCACAATTCAGTGGTATATCACACTAGAAATTTTTATAGCGTTTCATATAAAATAACTGGCATCATCAGTGGCAACAATTATTAATTACGGTCCTGTCGTTAGTTCTTTTGTAAATTGTTTTGATTTCTTCAAAACTCATTCAACTATTAGGATACTTCAGTCATTATCCAATACTTTCGATAAGAAGATACCCCAACACAACGAACATTCGTATTCTTCCTTTTTGGGATTTTTGTATTACAATAATCCTTGATTCAAGGCTGATTTCTCCTGTATCAATTTTTACACGGATTATTTTCTTAATTCTCAATCCTGGAAGTAATGAAAATATCAGTTTTTGATCAAAATACAAGTGTTGTCTAATTTGGTACAATTAAATAGCATCTCACTTCTTTTACCATATTTAAACACGTAGGCTTTGCTTGATTTCTATGGCAGGAAAAATAAATGAGTTGTTGATATCTGTTAAGAACTGTCAGACATTTAAGCACTCGGTTACATATTGAAGATGTATTCGAATGACGAAAGGACTGATATGCTATTTACTTATGCAAAATCAAATAGAAATCCTCTTTTGGCAAGAAATATGTATGGTGAGCTATACCCGAATCGTCGCATTCCAAACATTCAAATGTTTAGACGATTAGAAAGTTTGAGAGACTGGTGCATTTGACAGAAATAAAACTAGAAAATGTGTTTTTACTGGAAGTATAAGTAACCAAATAAATGTTTTGGGAAAGCAAATATTACCATATAAAGACTAAAAAGTGAAAAATAACGTCTTTTTTTAAATCTAGATTTGTCAGTTACAAAAATATTTCTAATCAAGATTGTTCTTTACGGGAAATTGCCCACGAACTTGGGATATCTGTAAAATCTACCAGAAATATTTTGAAAAAGAACAAATACAAATGCTACAGGATACGCAAAGTTCATCACCTTAATGAAAGGGATTACGGAAGGAGAGTACGATTTGCGAAATGGTTAAGACGTAGAAATAGGGAAGTTGGAAATATTTGCAAAAAAATAATATGGACGGACGAATCAAAATTCACCAACAATGGTTGGTTTAACAGAAACATCCATTATATGTGGAATAATACGAATGAACATTTACATAGAGAAACCAATTTCCAGGAGAGGTTCGGAATAAATGTTTGGTTGGGAATTTTGGGAACAAACATACTAACTAGGTCCTTTCTTTTACGATGAGCATTTGAATGGTGAAATGTATTTAAATTTTTTATCCAATGAGTTTGATGGCTACTTAGATGAATCGCCATTAAGCACCCGCCGTGAAATACAATATTTTCAACAAGACGGTGCCCCTCCCCATAATGCAGCAAAAGTAAGGGAACATTTAGATGCAATATTCCCAACAAAGTGGATTGGTAACAATGGACCAATTGCCTGGCCAGCTCGATCCCCAGACCTTACTCCTTTGGATTTTTTGTCTGGGGATACATAAAGGATAAAGTTTTTTTCGACACCTAGTACCGATATCGACCATCTCAAATAGAAAATAAGAGATGCATGTAATAGCATTACAACCATCATGCTAGGAAATTCCCACAGAAATTATATGGATAGACAACTTATGTGCATTCAACAAAGAGGTCGTCAATTCGAGCATTTAATGTAGAATTCTTTTTCTGTAATGGTTTGATTATCTTTCACAAATTCATCATGAAATAAATTGTTTTTCTGTTTGTTTGATTTCTTCTCCTCTTAAGTAACTTTATTTCTGGGGTAAATTGCTATCGTTCGTCTCTGAAACTGCAGAAATCTTTTATGAATTTTTATAGTATAAATACAATTTTCATAGATACATTCATTCAAAACGTCACTGATAATTTTTATATCGAAGCGTTAGATTCTGTGGAATTCATAAACAAACTAACGACAGGACCGTAATTAAAAATTGTTGTCACTGATGATGCTAGTTATTTTATATGAAACGTTATAAAAATGTCGAGTGTGATATACCACTGAATTGTGATTTTATCGCTCTATCAATATTTGTGATGAAATAGACAGGTCCGTATTTGAAAAAAAATTGTTGATGATGGCGGTGTTGACACGAAACGTTTGATTAAAAATTTATCGTTACGTAGTTCTAGTACATTTTGAATACAATAAAAGTTCCTTTTTTCATTTTTTTATATTTTCTGAAATAACAATTCTATTCGTAAATAAACGAAAACAGCATTTTCAGTTTTCCCTGTATGAGTTGGAAAGGGCGAGAATCCCCGTAAATTTTCTATGACCAATTTACTACTCACCACAATAGTTACCTTTTTTCCCATTTAATCGTCTTTGTATCTATTACGGTTTAGAATATAGCAATGTTACCACATGATAAAAGAAACGGCCAGTATATGCTTCTGCTACGGAGGCAGATTTCCAGCCACCGCGTGACGTTTTATGGATGTAATGTTGCCTCCTGCATCGACCAGAAGAGTTACAGAGCTTCTCCTGAAACAGTATCCTGTGTAGCTCTTATACAAGTGTTTTCCAAGCCATTTTGCAATCAAGCTGGAAATTTCTCTCGTTTGATTTATCTCCACATGTTGCTTAATACATTTTCCTCTGGATTATTTCAAAAATAATCTGTTACTTTGTGTATGAGGCGATATATCTCAATATAATCAGAATTTGAACCATTAAACGTTTTTGCTCAATAGGTCTTCGTATCAAGTATTTCAAAAATCAATACAAATACATCATCTTCAATAGCATCAATAGTACTAGTAATCTCACAAAATTATGATTATACCTGTACGTTATAAAGTAAATTTGTTTCGTTATCAACATCTTGAATAAATTTATTGATATCAGCCCTTAATAAAATTTTAGATTTCTTTCCTCGGTATCCGACGCTTTTGTTCTTAATAAGCGAGACTAATTTTGAAAACTTCCTTATATCGATATTTTCCTTACCATTCAATGTACTTTTTAACATTGAGTAGACACATGAACATTTTCAGAAAGCTTTTTTAAACATTTCTTGTCGCACCATTCACGAAATTGGTTATATGTTTTCTCATATACTAATTTGGATTTGGCCGGTAACATAATATTAGATACTATTGCATTTGCTCTCTCAGATACATCTGATGGGGTATTACTACCACTATCATAATCAACATTCATCTTCTTGAAAATAACTTGAAATTGAAGCAACTACGAGCAAACACATTCAAACAGTCAAACACGCGGCGAGCCAACAAACCGTTTCTATAGTCACGATACAGAAATACCACTGGATGCTGCGAAATTGTATTGAAAGTATTGATGACTTTGACGATAACATGTATGGAAAAGAGAAGTATAATTATTTTGGACGCAATTTTTTCAGACAGGAAAAATGTTTTTAATACGATTTTACTGAAATCATTTAATAATATTTTCAAGACAACAGTCGCTTAAAAGCGATAACTTATCGGGACAAGAACTTATTAATCTCTTCTCTTGTAAAAATAAGAGATTTTTTAGGCTTATAGCTGACAGATTTTCTTTTCAATTTTCAATTTCGCATATTTGCTTATGTCAATGTTATTATGTATTAATATCGTGGACTTCAGTTTCGAATAACTGGACCATAGAGATGAACATTTCATTTTCTTGGATTTATCTTCGAAATAGGCGAGCAATACTCTCTCTGTAAAGCTTCCAATCCCTTTTTTTTTGACGCCATATTAAGATAGAATCATATTCTTTCAAATACGTCTCCTTCGATTTTTCTGGTTGCAAATTCATTATTGCTACTTTCGAACTATCTACGATCTCCTCTGGTGTGGTGTTTAACTCATCATCGCTTTCCATTTTCGTAGGTACTTGATTCGTAATTTCGAAAGATTGTGAGAGATGCAATTAACTAATTTGAAATAAGTACTGTCACATTGACACATTCAGGATTTCATTGTTATTCGAATCAGTTTGTCAGTGTTGTTGCCTAGACAACCGTTAAAAAAAGTGTATAAGTAAGCTCGGGTAAGTGTGAATTTGGGGCAAGTGTGAGTTTGCTCGCTATCTTCGCTAAACCGGGCGACAGCCCAATGCCATCTATTGACGAATAGCCTACACTCATAATTAATCCATAACCATCATATAAAATACAAAAGAGATCTTGTGAAATCCAAATATTTTCCCCAATTTTCTAACCTACAATTTATCAACCCGAACGAGTATAACAATTTCATTTCAAGCTTTGAGTGTATTGTTAAAATCTAAGGTAAGAATCCATTTTATACACTTTTCTTCTGCCTAAACAATGAATCTGACTATAGATTGCCGTTTTTTCATAAAGTTGTTTTTTTACGTTTTTCCATTGCATGTCACACTTACCCCGAAATTAAATGTTATTGGGGATAGTGTGACCTATCTGTCGGGGTAAGTGTGAACCTAGTTCATTTGGCCAATGTAAACAGTAATATTTTCTCAGCTATAGTACGATATTATATACGGAAATCTCAGAGAGCCAAACAATATACCTGGCCAGATGTGGAAGACATTGATACACTTTCTGAGGATGAAATAACAACTGTGCTTCCATCACCACTCGTCAGAAGATGGGGATCAATGAAATTCTCATTCGATTTTTCAGATTTCTACCTGTAAATTTTTCTTTTCAACAAACGTTCACTTTGACGATAATTTTTTTCCAATGGGGCATTTCAAATTCAATATTAAAAAGTTCCTAACTATGTTTTGAATAAAGATATCTCGAAACAAATAAATTGTGGTGAAAGTTCCTTTACTGTTTACTCACACCTGCCCCAAAGAGAGATTTACGTGCATTAATATCTTTAAATTTGGCCAGAATCACACTTGCCCCAAATTTCCGGGGAAGTGTGACCTATGGAGATGTATATCTGAATATAGAAAGACCACTGGATACTGTGAAATTGTCTTGGAAATATTGATAACATTGAGGATAACATGTACGGAAAAGAGAAGTATTATTTAGTCATGAACTTATTTTTTCCAGACAGAAAAATTTGTTGAATACGATTTCACTGAAAACATTGAATAATATTTTCAAGACAACAGTCGTTTAAAAGCGATAACTGATCGGGACAAAAAATCACGTCAAGATGTATTGGAGGTATTTATTTTTAATAAATTTCATACGATGTAAATTCACATTCGTAGTTGTACAAAAAATCTTGTTTGTATTTCGTGTATAAAATTCGTATTCTCATGGCACATTCGAGAGAATCAACACTTTCATGTGCCATAAAAAAAACAATCTTTTCACGCGCTTAATACAAAAATAAGTATTATAGGTTTGGAGTCGTTATTTATCAATTTTTTATGATTATTATGTACTCTACTGTTCCCTTATGTTGCGAATTATTGTTTATGTCGTTTTTAACTCCTTCAGTTCGAGCATCATTGAAGTAAACATCGTTCTACAGCCTTTGCGTGGATTCGGTCTCATTAACAGTTTCAGTTGTTTTCTCAATTCTTTTATTTCTATGGAATTACTTATCGTTCCCGCTTAACATCGTCATCTACAGGTAATTACTCCTTAAATCAGTGTTGTTCAATTAATTGACTGTTGTGATCACTAGTTACCTTGTCTATGCTTTCAGCCGTAGTAATGAAAGTGGAACACGGGGTCATAATACTAAGTTAATGGAATTGATATTCTTGAAAACAACCATTATATTATGTTGTATATCTGGTAGAAAAAGTTGACATTCTTGAACGACATGAAGATTCACCAAGATTGAAATAAATAAGTCGTAAATCAAGTTAGATATGGAGATTGCTTGTCAAGTCCTTGAATGTGCATTTCTCTACGTCATATATACAGGGTGTCCCAGAATAATGGGGACAAACTTCGACGGTGGAATTCACTCTTCATTTCAAGGCTAAAAGTTCCAATGAAAATATACTCTGAAATGAGTATTGACTGAATTGCAGGGTGTTGAAATTGACAAAAGTGAGGTTGTTTTGTTCAAAATGTCCATAATCCGGCATTGATTTGACCTGCTGAATAGTTCTAAACATATGTCATTCAAAGCGAATTCGTGTATAATCCAACCACGAATAGAGTGCGTTGAAATGGAAATAGTCGAATGGTATTATTCTGACATATTGGCAGTTTTTATTTAAAGTGTTACTGCCTAAATCCATCGATTGATTTTATCGTAATTTCACCAATTGTGCGTGTATACGACAAGGACCCGTATACGTTTGCAGAATATGCTGTTTTCGTACTATTCCTATCAAATTTATAATAAAGTTTCAACATATCTCGTTTTTCTTCATTTGAGAACGAGGACATTTCGACTGAAGTATTTGTGCAAACTTATGATGTTTAATGAGTTCTGACAACTAGTGTTTATTAAACAAAATTTTTCGATGGAGTCATGACCATCTCAGATGAAGTTGTTTTTTTTTAATATCTGTGGTTTCAGAAGTGCAAATCATAACAAATTATACGTCAATGAAATCAGAATGAGAATCACTATTTTTCTGTATAAAAAAACAATATGACGCCCATAACAGAAAAACAAGTTGATGATGAATTCCAGAAGACGAAACGTCGGATAGTAAATCTGAACATGAAAACGTGTAGCTGAAAAAAAGTATCAATGAAAATGTACTTTTGGTTTTGAGCTATGTTGTCAAATAACCATAGAAAAAAATAAAAACGATAATTCTGATTTTCAGTTTTTTCCCGATATTTCCGGAAATACTCGGAATTTTCCAAGTTTCAAAATAGTATTTTCTTAAGCACCGGAATACGCAACTTTGTCCCAATTTAAGCTTCGAAGTATCTCTCCTGTAGTTTAGGAGATCCCAATGGTGGGGGTCGAATTTGAATTGCCCTGTATAGTGCGGATTGCAACTGAATCTACCGATTTTGTATTTTTTATGATTTTTAGGGGTCTACCCCTTTGGACTTTTTTCGATTTTTCGAATAACTTTGTTTCATATCGCTTGACTCGAAATGTACAGATTATACCAATTTGATCATTCTGAATCGATTCGCGTTTGCAGAATTGCCCTACCTTCAACCGTTCCTGATTCAAATTCATTTGAGAGAGAGAAAAGAGTAATTTTCTTCCATATTTTCTTTCTATAAAATGTTCCATTTTCATCAGTTTGAATCAATTGACTTTCGCAGAATTGCTCTATCTCTAACAGTCCTCGAGTTGAAAATTTCCTTTGGAGTTGGAAGGAGTAATTTTCCTTCATATTTTTTTTCACTCCTATCCGTGGAATTTTTGACATTTCATTCATTTTATATGCCAAACTGAGCTGTGCCGAGCACTGACAGAAAGTGCTTCGAGCTCTCTTGAAAAGTACTCCAAAATCTTGAGCACTAGCACTTTTATTTATAAAATGCGCGCCGTTACTGAGTACTTTAAAAAAGTAATTCTAGTCAGGAAGCATTAAGCACTAAGCACTTCTCAAACTATCAAATACTGAAAGGCCAAACAAATCAGATACAATTTGAGTGGCGTTATTTTTATAAAAACTTAATCTTCCACTTTAAGTATGGATTATTACTTTCGTATGACTTTTAAAAAGTTTAATGAAATCCCGTAGAATTCGATATTCCTGGAATATTGACACGAGAACAAGGACTCCATTTCTGCAACCGATTACTAAGCAGCCCGCGTTTCATTGTTTTTGTCTTCAATTAAGTCTAAACAAAAACTAATCAGTCGTAACACCATGGTTTTTAGACGTCTCAATTTCCAGGTACATGAATATAGCCATTTTGGTAAAGATTTTTTAGCAGAATTGTCGAGATTTATGATCGATTCGCTGATTAGTTTTATTGGATTTTACAGATGTTCAGTGACCGATTTTTCTTGAGAGACGGGGAAAAGGCTGTGAGGCTTCACGCAAAAGCAGCCAAATCGCCAGTTTATTACTATTTCTTCACGTATCTGTTGCAGCAACCGTTTCCAATTCCAGGATTTAGAAAAGGTAAGATTCAGTTGGTCACAGTAGATGTTTGAGGTTCATTTATAGCATTAAAAAATAAACTCAGTTTGTTTTTGGTTAGTTTTACTAAGATTTTTCCGTGGTTTTCGTTCATTGGAAGTTTCCAAACGTCTCAACTGCAACTCGGTAGTCATCTTCAATTTCAGTTGATACATGGCTGGAAGTATTTCGTCTATGATAATGAGGAAAACTGCTATAGTTGCCAAGGCAAAACCCGAAAAACAACCAGAACATTGACGTTAGCCGTAAAAGCTTGCATTCTTACATACATTTTGTTTGAATCGAACCAGGAAGAGCGTTTCAAAAATTGGCGAATGCATCAAAATCTTTATTCAAGAAATTGGTGAAGGCGCTTGATTTTGTCACGTATCCATACATGGTATCTCTGGACTTCTATTGTCTTTGCGGGAATGTATACGTATGGTCAAAATATCACCAGTACTATATTTAATTTTTTTTTCCTAAAATCCTTTGTTACCAAGTTAGGGCCCTCGAAATTACGAAATGAAAAATGTTTTTCTCTGATAACTTTTCGCGATAAGTCTGTCGATTTATTTCTGAACGAAACTGAATTGCTTCGTGAAGACACCACGAGTCCGCAGGACGAGTGGTGTGGTTACGTCGTTGAAAATACCGAAGCTGATCCTCCAATCAGAATTGAAAGACAGCTGGTGTTATCGTGATAACACGAGTTGTCTTTGGTTTGCAATTATTAGTCAGATTATGTGAGAATTTTAAGATGAGTGACATAGTCAGTTGTAATATCACAAGAGAGTGAGGATAAAGTGAAAATAATTTGACAGATTTTTCGAAAACAAGCTCGTAACGTAGAATAATCTCTTTACATCAATAGCTATAATTGAGGGTTTCTGTTGATCACACTGGGACATACTGTTGCATAATCAAGACCTTTTCATTTTTCGATTGAGTTTTTCTCTATTTCTAGGAGTAAGCCATTGCGACGACGCCAAACTAATGTTCAGATGGGTTGGTACACCGCAGTTATTAGAAGATGATGACAAGAAAATGATGCAGATCATGACCAAATTCATCGCTACCTTCGCGAAAACCAAGTGAGTTTCGTTTGAAATGATGTTGCTGTAGTTTTGACCTTCATTTTATTACTAGGTTCATTTTGAGAACTGGTCCTATTGCTTTGTCTTTATTCAAAACAGTGCTTCGTATACAGTGTGTAACATTGAAAAGCCCCCCTTCAAATCATTCTCAAACGGTGAAGGGCAATGAAATTTCGAGAAAATCTGAGTTTTTAAATCATCCGCATATGAGCTATAAGAACTGATAATTTGAATAGCTACCAGTTAACAGTAAATAGCCTCAAGTTATTGAATATCGGCCCATACATGACGAAATACAAAAAATAAATGCATAATTTTACTTCAATATCTGAGTACAATCTTCAAAATGACGTTCGTCAGAGAACATTTGCAAAAACTACTAGTCTTATAAGGGCGCATACGGCAAACTTGAGATGACTCCAGGGAAAAAATCTATCGGCGTAAGATCTGGTGATATAGCAGGCCGTTCTACGCTACCTCTAAGACCTATCTATCTATTTTGCGTATCGGTGGTCCAAATTTCACTTGTATCCCTGTACTGTAGTTGGGTGTAACCTGTAGAACATTGTATGAATGAATAACGTATGTTTCAAATACATTGGTCATGCTCTACATTCACAATACTAGTATGTAGAAGAATGATTTTCACTGCAGCCATTAACAAAAATAGAGCAAAGTAACTCGATTTATTCTACATGTTGTTGCGAAAGTTGCTTTTTTTTCCTTCTCACGATTTTCTTTTCAGCAAAGGGCGATTGGAAGTCAGTATAGATTCATATCATGTATCAAAATCCAAATCAAGAGTATCGTTCAACAGTACGTGTATGATTTTTCTGTTACAAGCCATTCCAACTGGTTTCTTCTTTTGGTGTTGCTGACGCATTTTCGCAGATTGAACACAAGTATTTTACACTTGAAGGAGTATTTTCAAGAAGAGGTAAACATACAATGAAAAACAGACTGGTCCAAGTATGGATCCATGCGGCACACCAATTAGTATTTCGCTACATTAACAAAGACAAAGGGGCCAGTTCTCGTGAACTTAAGACTAAATATCAATCATTTACCTGCTTATTTTTCAACTTTTCCAGTAAACCGTCTTTTGCAAACATTGAATGGAAGCCTGTCGATCCAGCAAGCAAAAAACTGAACGTTCTACGGGTGCACTCACCTGATGATATCTCTATGGAGGAGTTCGAAAAAGTTGGCTCGAACGAATTCTGGGATAGCTTACCTATTATGGAAAATGAAAAAATAACCAATATGTTGTAGTAATTATGTTCACGTGGTGGAATAAGTGTTGCAAAAATCAATATTTTTCATTTTTACTTGTATGAAATAAACTTCACTTATTTTTTAGTTGTGGATTATCATTGAATTACAACTTTTCATCATCAGAAGATATTGGCGGGTCGTCAGAGGAATGCGGTCGAGTTTTAAATATTTTGAAGGGACTGCAAAAATGGGATTTGAGTTGACTCGCGTTGTAGTGGATCAGAAAACGTTCTTTCCTGTCCGAACTACAACTTTTCGTCATTAAAAGACATTGGCGGGTCGTCAGAGGAATGCGGTCGAAATTTAAATATTTTGAAGTGACCGCAAAAATAGAATTTGAGTTGGCTCGGGTTGTGGTAGGTCAGGAAACATTGTTTTCTGTCCAAATTACAACTTTTCATCATCAGAAGACATTGGCGGATCGTCAGAGGAATGTGGTCGAGTTTCAAATATTTTGAAGGGACTGCAAAAATAGGATTTGAGTTGGTTCGCGTTGTAGTAGGTCAGAAAACATTCTTTCCTGTCCGAATTATAACTTTTCGTCATTAAAAGACATTGGCGGGTGTCAGAGGGGTGCGGTCAAATTTTAAATAATTTTAAGTGACCGTAACAATAGGATTCGAGTTGGCCCGCGTTGTGGTAGGTCAAAAAACATTCTTTTCTGTCCAAATTACAGCTTTTCATCATTAAAAGACATTGGCGGGTCGTCTGAGGGGTGCGGTTGAATTTTAAATATTTTGAAGTGACCGCAAAAATAGGATTTGAGTTGGCCCGCGTTGTGGTAGGTCAGAAAACATTATTTTCTGTTCAAATTGAAACTTTTCATCATCGAAAGACATTGTCGGGTCGTCAGAGAGGTTAAGTCAAATTTTGAATATTTTGAAGTGTTGTGGAAGGTCAGTAAAAATTCTTTTCAGTTCAAATTACAACTTTTCATCCTTAAAAGACATTGGCGGTTCGTCAGAGGAATGCGGTCGAATTTTAAATATTTAGAAGTGACCGTAAAAATAGGATTCGAGTTGGCACGCGTTGTGGTAGGTCAGAAAACATTCTTCTCTTTACAAATTAGAACTTTTCATCATTAAAAGACATTGGCGGTTCGTCAGAGACGTTCAGTTGAATTTTGAATATTTTGAAGTGAACGCAAAAATAGGATTTGAGTTGGCTCGCGATGTGGTGGGTCAGAAAACATTATTTTCTGTTTAAATTACAACTGTTCATCATTAAAAGACATTGGCGGGTCGTCAGAGGGGTGCGGTTGAATTTTAAATATTTTGAAGTGACCGCAAAAATAGGATTTGAGTTGGCCCGCGTTGTGGTAGGTCAGAAAACATTATTTTCTGTTCAAATTGAAACTTTTCATCATCGAAAGACATTGTCGGGTCGTCAGAGAGGTTAAGTCAAATTTTGAATATTTTGAAGTGTTGTGGAAGGTCAGTAAAAATTCTTTTCAGTTCAAATTACAACTTTTCATCCTTAAAAGACATTGGCGGTTCGTCAGAGGAATGCGGTCGAATTTTAAATATTTAGAAGTGACCGTAAAAATAGGATTCGAGTTGGCACGCGTTGTGGTAGGTCAGAAAACATTCTTCTCTTTACAAATTAGAACTTTTCATCATTAAAAGACATTGGCGGTTCGTCAGAGACGTTCAGTTGAATTTTGAATATTTTGAAGTGAACGCAAAAATAGGATTTGAGTTGGCTCGCGTTGTGGTGGGTCAGAAAACATTATTTTCTGTTTAAATTACAACTGTTCATCATTAAAAGACATTGGCGGGTCGTCAGAGGGGTGCGGTTGAATTTTAAATATTTTGAAGTGACCGCAAAAATAGGATTTGAGTTGGCCCGCGTTGTGGTAGGTCAGAAAACATTATTTTCTGTTCAAATTGAAACTTTTCATCATCGAAAGACATTGTCGGGTCGTCAGAGAGGTTAAGTCAAATTTTGAATATTTTGAAGTGTTGTGGAAGGTCAGTAAAAATTCTTTTCAGTTCAAATTACAACTTTTCATCCTTAAAAGACATTGGCGGTTCGTCAGAGGAATGCGGTCGAATTTTAAATATTTAGAAGTGACCGTAAAAATAGGATTCGAGTTGGCACGCGTTGTGGTAGGTCAGAAAACATTCTTCTCTTTACAAATTAGAACTTTTCATCATTAAAAGACATTGGCGGTTCGTCAGAGACGTTCAGTTGAATTTTGAATATTTTGAAGTGAACGCAAAAATAGGATTTGAGTTGGCTCGCGTTGTGGTGGGTCAGAAAACATTATTTTCTGTTTAAATTACAACTGTTCGTCATTAAAAGACATTGGCGGGTCGTCAGAGGAATGCGGTCGAAATTTAAATATTTTGAAGTGACCGCAAAAATAGAATTTGAGTTGGCTCGGGTTGTGGTAGGTCAGGAAACATTGTTTTCTGTCCAAATTACAACTTTTCATCATCAGAAGACATTGGCGGATCGTCAGAGGAATGTGGTCGAGTTTCAAATATTTTGAAGGGACTGCAAAAATAGGATTTGAGTTGGTTCGCGTTGTAGTAGGTCAGAAAACATTCTTTCCTGTCCGAATTATAACTTTTCGTCATTAAAAGACATTGGCGGTTCGTCAGAGGAATGCGGTTGAATTTTAAATATTTTGAAGTGACCGCAAAAATAGGATTTGAGTTGGCCCGCGTTGTGGTAGGTCAGAAATCAATATTTTCTGTTCAAATTGAAACTTTTCATCATCGAAAGACATTGTCGGGTCGTCAGAGAGGTTAAGTCAAATTTTGAATATTTTGAAGTGACTGCGAAAATGGGATTTGAGTTGGCCCGCGTTGTGGTAGGTCAGAAAACATTATTTTCTGTTCAAATTGAAACTTTTCATCATCGAAAGACATTGTCGGGTCGTCAGAGAGGTTAAGTCAAATTTTGAATATTTTGAAGTGACTGCGAAAATGGGATTTGAGTTGGCTCGCGTTGTGGACGGTCAGTAAAAATTCTTTTCTGTTCAAATTACAACTTTTCATCCTTAAAAGACATTGGCGGTTCGTCAGAGGAATGCGGTCGAATTTTAAATATTTTGAAGTGACCGTAAAAATAGGATTCGAGTTGGCACGCGTTGTGATAGGTCAGAAAACATTCTTCTCTTTACAAATTAGAACTTTTCATCATTAAAAGACATTGGCGGTTCGTCAGAGACGTTCAGTTGAATTTTGAATATTTTGAAGTGAACGCAAAAATAGGATTTGAGTTGGCTCGCGTTGTGGTGGGTCAGAAAACATTATTTTCTGTTTAAATTACAACTGTTCATCATCAAAAGACATTGGCGGGTCGTCAGACGGGTTCAGCCGAACTTGAAATATTTTGAAGTGACCGCAAAAATAGGATTTGAGTTGGCCCGCGTTGTGGTAGGTCAGAAAACATTATTTTCTGTTCAAATTGAAACTTTTCATCATCGAAAGACATTGTCGGGTCGTCAGAGAGGTTAAGTCAAATTTTGAATATTTTGAAGTGACTGCGAAAATGGGATTTGAGTTGGCCCGCGTTGTGGTAGGTCAGAAAACATTATTTTCTGTTTAAATTGAAACTTTTCATCATCGAAAGACATTGTCGGGTCGTCAGAGAGGTTAAGTCAAATTTTGAATATTTTGAAGTGACTGCGAAAATGGGATTTGAGTTGGCTCGCGTTGTGGAAGGTCAGTAAAAATTCTTTTCTGTTCAAATTACAACTTTTCATCCTTAAAAGACATTGGCGGTTCGTCAGAGGAATGCGGTCGAATTTTAAATATTTAGAAGTGACCGTAAAAATAGGATTCGAGTTGGCATGCGTTGTGGTAGGTCAGAAAACATTCTTCTCTTTACAAATTAGAACTTTTCATCATTAAAAGACATTGGCGGTTCGTCAGAGACGTTCAGTTGAATTTTGAATATTTTGAAGTGAACGCAAAAATAGGATTTGAGTTGGCTCGCGTTGTGGAAAATAAAAAGTCTTCATAGTACACTTTTCATGAAAAATAAAAGTAGTGAGCGTTATAATAATCAATCACTTGCAATGCATAGACAATGAGGTAACTACTCTCACAAATTGAAACATTCAATAGAATTATATGCTCACATGAAATATTAACAAACAAATTAATGACTAATATCGACAGACCACCAAGTCCACTCGTTATGTAGGTTTTGAACAAATATGTACCTGCACCAGAATCTGAAATACATCCATTTTGCAGCCAAGTTTTTTGGAGTGATCTTCCTGAGACTAGATTCAGAAAACAACATCCCCAAATTCACACTGAGTAGACTAGGAGTGCTTTGGTGGGCATTGATATGGATAACGTATACAGGTAAGGACCCATTTCATAATTAGTTCGAAATATATCCGTGTACAAATTACTGTTTAGACTTAGACAAACTGAGTTCTCAAGCCTAATTGAAAATTACATCATTGTCAAGATTTGATTCTTCAGAAATTGGTTTTAATTCGGAAATTGACATTATTGATTTGAACTCTTCAGTAGGGCGTACAATGAGTCATTCTTTGACACAAATACTAGAAGGAAAACGATTGTGTTGTCATATGAAAGACTATCTGTAGTTATATTCTGTCATGTTTTCAATCAATCAATCAAAATATGTTTCATTGTCCAAGAATTATGATCTCCTGTTAACAAAGCTTAAGGAATAGGCACTATGATCATAAGCAAATGAAAATTTATGAAAATTCAAACAGATATAAGCACTAAAAATTTTCCTCATACGGAAAAGCAAAGTAACAAAAACCTATTTTGAAAAGACATAAGTTGTATAAAAAGCCGAAATACAGTAAAATTATAAAATAGAAAACGTTCTGCAACAAAAGTAACGAACGAATTCATAAACATCTACACGAAAAATATATTCAATTTACAACTGTCAGTTATTAATTTGTCATTAACATTTGACTACCAAAAACCGCGTTGTTTTAGTTTTAGTAACTCGAAAAAATCCTAAGGGGTAGACCCCTAAAAATCATGAAAAATACTAAATCGTCAATAAATTGATGGATGTGTCCGTTACTACGTGGTAGGAGATCATCATAAGAAAAAGAAAAGAAAATTTCTATATTTTTATACCACTTTAACTTGTAACATGCTTATTCCGGAAAAATATATGATTTGCACAAGCTCAGATCTAAGGTTTGTCATAAAAAGGGGATAAAACGTCAAAAATTCGCTCGTACAATAAAACTTTTGAAAATTTCGAACTCGGAAATGTAGGGGTCCCGTAAAAAGCCCAGAAAATATTTAATTGACTCGGGATTGAGTTCAAATTTGGTGTTCACATTCATGAGAGATCGATTCTTACAATCTTGAGCTGAAATAACGAAATTGCGAAAATACTCCATGCTGAAAGACCACTGCATATTTTATCCGGTAGCCATTGAAACTTTCGGCGCCTTTGGTCATTACGCTTCTGAGTTCATATTGAAGATCGGCCAGAAACTCATTGAGATAACAGGTGATTCTAGAGCTAGAACCTTCTTTTTTGGGCGAATCAGCATTGCCATTCAGAGAGGGAACCTGCTTCTGTACTCGGAACTATTGCCACTTCCCATCATTTAGATGAAATTTTTTTTTTACCTCAAAAATCTGCTGAATTCAACCCCAACAACGAAACTCGAACAGACGATAAACGCAGCTCAAACACCATTAGGCCCGTAGCACATCGTTCTGTCAAAACTTTCGGTCTCAAAGGTTTGAAAAATATTGGTAACACTTGCTTCATGAACTGTGTTATCCAGTGTTTATCGAACACAAGATGGATATTGGATTATTTGAATGAAGACGTCTATACAAGTGATTCAAACACTAGTACATCTAGCAAGGGAGCTTTAATCAGAACATTTGCCGAGGTAATCAAGGAACTTTGGTCAGAAGATTTGTCAGGTCAAGTTGTAAATACAGTTTCCTTGAAAACTGAAATTCAAAGACTGGCTCCTCGTTTCATCGGTTATGCCCAGGAAGATGCTCAGGAGTTCTTAAGATGCCTTCTAGAGGGTCTACACGAAGACATAAAGCGAGTAACGGAGAAGCCGAAATCCATTCTGAAAGAAACAGATGAGAAATTAAGTGAGAGGGAGAAGGCTCAAGAGTCATGGTCACGATATTTAAGAACGTACAATTCCAAAAGTGTAGATAACTTCATTGGCTTGTTGAAATCGACATTAAAATGTACCCATTGTGGTCACTGTTCAGTCTCCATTTGAAACGTTTTTCTCTGACGGATAGATTTCGAGAAAAATTGAATGTCACCATTGATTTTCCTTTAGAGGGAATGGACATGATGCAGCAGACAACGTAGCTCCTTGTCGCTATAGTCTTTATGCCTTGTTTAATCATAGTGGGACTATCTATAGCGGACACTACACAGCCTACTGTAAACATCCGTATGCAGGCACGTGGCATGAGTATAATGATTCAAGTGTAACCCCAATTCCATCCAAATCCGTCGTGAGCAGTGAGGCCTATGTCCTCTTCTATGAAAAGGAAGCCACTAAATTACACCTTTGTGATGATATTTAGTTTTTTTTATATATATTTTATGTTTTCATATGTATTTATATTCTCAGTTTTAATGAAATGCGAAAAAAAAATTGAATGTTTTTTGCGGGAAATGATTCCTTCTGACTCCAGATAAACTTTTCAACTCTAGAACGGTTGAAGATAGAGCAATTCTGCGAACGCCAATCGATTCAGAATGAGGAAATTAGTATATTCTGTAAATTTTGAATTGATCGGTGGAATAAAAAATTACTCAAAAAATCGAAAAATCATGAAAAATACAAAATCAGCAGATTCACTTGCAATCCGCACTATATACGCAAAATTTCATGCAGATTCCGAAAATATATGATTTGTTTATGCTCAGTTACAAGTTTTAGCATAAAAAGCTATAAATGTCAGAAATTCCCTCACACCATCAAATTTTCGAAAAGTGCAGGGGTTCCTTAAAAAGCCTAATAAATCTTCAATTGGCGCGAATTCGACTTCAAATTTGGCGTGCGTATTCTTGAAAGATTGATTCTTACGAACTTGGGCGAAAAAACAATTATAAAATGCCACAAACTTTTTAACTCTAGAACGGTTGAAGATAGAGCAATTCTGCGAACGCCAATCGATTCAGAATGAGGAAATTAGTATATTCTGTAAATTTTGAATTGATCGGTGGAATAAAAAATTACTCAAAAAATCGAAAAATCATGAAAAATACAAAATCAGCAGATTCACTTGCAATCCGCACTATATACGCAAAATTTCATGCAGATTCCGAAAATATATGATTTGTTTATGCTCAGTTACAAGTTTTAGCATAAAAAGCTATAAAATGTCAGAAATTCCTCACACCATCAAATTTCGAAAAGTGCAGGGGTTCCTTAAAAAGCCTAATAAATCTTCAATTGGCGCGAATTCGACTTCAAATTTGGCGTGCGTATTCTTGAAAGATTGATTCTTACGAACTTGGGCGAAAAAACAATTATAAAATGCCACAAACTTTTTAACTCTAGAACGGTTGAAGATAGAGCAATTCTGCGAACGCCAATCGATTCAGAATGAGGAAATTAGTATATTCTGTAAATTTTGAATTGATCGGTGGAATAAAAAAATTACTCAAAAAATCGAAAAAGTCCTAAGGGGTAGACCCCTAAAAATCATGAAAAATTCAAAATCAGCAGATTCACTTGCAATCCGCACTATATACGCAAAATTTCATGCAGATTCCGAAAATATATGATTTGTTTATGCTCAGATACAAGTTTTAGCATAAAAAGGTATAAAATGTCAGAAATTCTCTCACACCATCAAATTTCCGAAAAGTGCAGGGGTGCCGTAAAAAGCCTAATAAATCTTCAATTGGCGCGGATTCGACTTCAAATTTGGCGTGCGTATTCTTGAAAGATTGATTCTTACGAACTTGGGCGAAAAAACAATTATAAAATGCCACAAACTTTTTAACTCTAGAACGGTTGAAGATAGAGCAATTCTGCGAACGCCAATCGATTCAGAATGAGGAAATTAGTATATTCTGTAAATTTTGAATTGATCGGTGGAATAAAAAAATTACTCAAAAAATCGAAAAAGTCCTAAGGGGTAGACCCCTAAAAATCATGAAAAATTCAAAATCAGCAGATTCACTTGCAATCCGCACTATATACGCAAAATTTCATGCAGATTCCGAAAATATATGATTTGTTTATGCTCAGATACAAGTTTTAGCATAAAAAGGTATAAAATGTCAGAAATTCCCTCACATCATCAAATTTCCGAAAAGTGCAGGGGTTCCGTAAAAAGCCTAATAAATCTTCAATTGGCGCGGATTCGACTTCAAATTTGGCGTGCGTATTCTTGAAAGATTGATTCTTACGAACTTGGGCAAAAAAACAATTATAAAATGTTTTTTGAGGGAACCGAGTCCTTTAAAATCCACATAATCTTTTTAACTCTAGAACGGTTGAAGATAGAGCAATTCTGCGAACGCCAATCGATTCAGAATGAGGAAATTAGTATATTCTGTATATTTTGAATTGATCGATGGAATAAAAAAATTACTCAAAAAATCTAAAAAGTCCTAAAAATCATGAAAAATTCAAAATCGGCACTATATACGCACTATATACGCAAAATTTCATGCAGATTCCGAAAATATATGATTTGTTTATGCTCAGATACAAGTTTTAGCATAAAAAGGTATAAAATGTCAGAAATTCTCTCACACCATCAAATTTCCGAAAAGTGCAGGGGTGCCGTAAAAAGCCTAATAAATCTTCAATTGGCGCGGATTCGACTTCAAATTTGGCGTGCGTATTCTTGAAAGATTGATTCTTACGAACTTGGGCGAAAAAACAATTATAAAATGCCACAAACTTTTTAACTCTAGAACGGTTGAAGATAGAGCAATTCTGCGAACGCCAATCGATTCAGAATGAGGAAATTAGTATATTCTGTAAATTTTGAATTGATCGGTGGAATAAAAAAATTACTCAAAAAATCGAAAAAGTCCTAAGGGGTAGACCCCTAAAAATCATGAAAAATTCAAAATCAGCAGATTCACTTGCAATCCGCACTATATACGCAAAATTTCATGCAGATTCCGAAAATATATGATTTGTTTATGCTCAGATACAAGTTTTAGCATAAAAAGGTATAAAATGTCAGAAATTCCCTCACATCATCAAATTTCCGAAAAGTGCAGGGGTTCCGTAAAAAGCCTAATAAATCTTCAATTGGCGCGGATTCGACTTCAAATTTGGCGTGCGTATTCTTGAAAGATTGATTCTTACGAACTTGGGCAAAAAAACAATTATAAAATGTTTTTTGAGGGAACCGAGTCCTTTAAAATCCACATAAACTTTTTAACTCTAGAACAGTTGAAGATAGAGCAATTCTGCGAACGCCAATCGATTCAGAATGAGGATATTAGTATATTCTGTAAATTTTGAATTGATCGGTGATCGGAAAAAAATTACTCAAAAAATCGAAAAAGTCCTAAGGGGTAGACCCCTAAAAATCATGAAAAATTCAAAATCGGCAGATTCACTTGCAATCCGCACTATATACGCAAAATTTCATGCAGATTCCGAAAATATATGATTTGTTTATGCTCAGATACAAGTTTTAGCATAAAAAGGTATAAAATGTCAGAAATTCTCTCACACCATCAAATTTCCGAAAAGTGCAGGGGTGCCGTAAAAAGCCTAATAAATCTTCAATTGGCGCGGATTCGACTTCAAATTTGGCGTGCGTATTCTTGAAAGATTGATTCTTACGAACTTGGGCGAAAAAACAATTATTAAATGTTTTTTGAAGGAACCGAGTCCTTTAAAATCCACATAAACTTTTTAACTCTAGAACGGTTGAAGATAGAGCAATTCTGCGAACGCCAATCGATTCAGAATGAGGATATTAGTATATTCTGTAAATTTTGAATTGATCGGTGGAATAAAAAAATTACTCAAAAAATCGAAAAAGTCCAAAGGGGTAGACCCCTAAAAATCATGAAAAATTCAAAATCAGCAGATTCACTTGCAATCCGCACTATATACGCAAAATTTCATGCAGATTCCGAAAATATATGATTTGTTTATGCTCAGATACAAGTTTTAGCATAAAAAGGTATAAAATGTCAGAAATTCCCTCACATCATCAAATTTCCGAAAAGTGCAGGGGTTCCGTAAAAAGCCTAATAAATCTTCAATTGGCGCGGATTCGACTTCAAATTTGGCGTGCGTATTCTTGAAAGATTGATTCTTAGGAACTTGGGCGAAAAAACAATTATTAAATGTTTTTTGAAGGAATCGAGTCCTTTAAAATCCACATAAACTTTTTAACTCTAGAACGGTTGAAGATAGAGCAATTCTGCGAACGCCAATCGATTCAGAATGAGGAAATTAGTATATTCTGTAAATTTTGAATTGATCGGTGGAATAAAAAAATTACTCAAAAAATCGAAAAAGTCCTAAGGGGTAGACCCCTAAAAATCATGAAAAATTCAAAATCAGCAGATTCACTTGCAATCCGCACTATATACGCAAAATTTCATGCAGATTCCGAAAATATATGATTTGTTTATGCTCAGATACAAGTTTTAGCATAAAAAGGTATAAAATGTCAGAAATTCCCTCACATCATCAAATTTCCGAAAAGTGCAGGGGTTCCGTAAAAAGCCTAATAAATCTTCAATTGGCGCGGATTCGACTTCAAATTTGGCGTGCGTATTCTTGAAAGATTGATTCTTACGAACTTGGGCAAAAAAACAATTATAAAATGTTTTTTGAGGGAACCGAGTCCTTTAAAATCCACATAATCTTTTTAACTCTAGAACGGTTGAAGATAGAGCAATTCTGCGAACGCCAATCGATTCAGAATGAGGAAATTAGTATATTCTGTATATTTTGAATTGATCGGTGGAATAAAAAAATTACTCAAAAAATCTAAAAAGTCCTAAAAATCATGAAAAATTCAAAATCGGCAGATTCACTTGCAATCCGCACTATATACGCAAAATTTCATGCAGATTCCGAAAATATATGATTTGTTTATGCTCAGATACAAGTTTTAGCATAAAAAGGTATAAAATGTCAGAAATTCCCTCACATCATCAAATTTCCGAAAAGTGCAGGGGTTCCGTAAAAAGCCTAATAAATCTTCAATTGGCGCGGATTCGACTTCAAATTTGGCGTGCGTATTCTTGAAAGATTGATTCTTAGGAACTTGGGCGAAAAAACAATTATTAAATGTTTTTTGAAGGAACCGAGTCCTTTAAAATCCACATAAACTTTTTAACTCTAGAACAGTTGAAGATAGAGCAATTCTGCGAACGCCAATCGATTCAGAATGAGGATATTAGTATATTCTGTAAATTTTGAATTGATCGGTGATCGGAAAAAAATTACTCAAAAAATCGAAAAAGTCCTAAGGGGTAGACCCCTAAAAATCATGAAAAATTCAAAATCGGCAGATTCACTTGCAATCCGCACTATATACGCAAAATTTCATGCAGATTCCGAAAATATATGATTTGTTTATGCTCAGATACAAGTTTTAGCATAAAAAGGTATAAAATGTCAGAAATTCTCTCACACCATCAAATTTCCGAAAAGTGCAGGGGTGCCGTAAAAAGCCTAATAAATCTTCAATTGGCGCGGATTCGACTTCAAATTTGGCGTGCGTATTCTTGAAAGATTGATTCTTACGAACTTGGGCGAAAAAACAATTATTAAATGTTTTTTGAAGGAACCGAGTCCTTTAAAATCCACATAAACTTTTTAACTCTAGAACGGTTGAAGATAGAGCAATTCTGCGAACGCCAATCGATTCAGAATGAGGATATTAGTATATTCTGTAAATTTTGAATTGATCGGTGGAATAAAAAAATTACTCAAAAAATCGAAAAAGTCCTAAGGGGTAGACCCCTAAAAATCATGAAAAATTCAAAATCGGCAGATTCACTTGCAATCCGCACTATATACGCAAAATTTCATGCAGATTCCGAAAATATATGATTTGTTTATGCTCAGATACAAGTTTTAGCATAAAAAGGTATAAAATGTCAGAAATTCTCTCACACCATCAAATTTCCGAAAAGTGCAGGGGTGCCGTAAAAAGCCTAATAAATCTTCAATTGGCGCGGATTCGACTTCAAATTTGGCGTGCGTATTCTTGAAAGATTGATTCTTACGAACTTGGGCGAAAAAACAATTATAAAATGTTTTTTGAGGGAACCGAGTCCTTTAAAATCCACATAATCTTTTTAACTCTAGAACGGTTGAAGATAGAGCAATTCTGCGAACGCCAATCGATTCAGAATGAGGAAATTAGTATATTCTGTAAATTTTGAATTGATCGGTGGAATAAAAAAATTACTCAAAAAATCGAAAAAATCACAGAAATCATGAGAAATACAAAATCATCAAATTCTCTTGTAAGCGTAAAATTTCATGCTGTTTCCAAAACGGTATGATTATAAAACGTCAAAAATTTACTCGCACAATCAAATTTTCTAAAATTTTTATATATTTTTCAAAGATTTGCCCAGTCCCCTCAAATTTTTCTAGACGACCTAATCCCGAACCATACCACAAATATTTGTATGAAGATTAAATGCACCAATCCAAAAAATATTTTTTAATGGCGTTCTTGTTAAAAAATACGAGATGATTTCGAATTTTCACAGACGATCACGATTCACAGTCAAGTAATGCAATAATCGATATGGAAGGAAACAAAATTTTGTGAAATTTTTATTTTTAATTTTCTACAAAATTGCCAGGTTCCCTCAAATGCACATTTCTAATTACTAGTTCAAACAGATACTGGATACTCGACCAAAAATAATCGATTCAGTTAGACGACGGTATGTTTTCCATCAATGAGTGCCCAAATTTTTTGAAAAATCTGTTGTCGCAGTGACTTGAATAGTATTACCATAGTTCTCTTTTCCATCTCAAATCACACGAGACAGATTAATTTTCAGTGTGTAACCCCATTTAAAATCATTTTTAATTATATGAAAATACAACATGTTTACGTTTTTTTTGTTGCATTGTACTATTATTTTTGAAACAGATTTTGCTTTGACTTCCCACCCAATTATTTCAAAAAGAAATGCATTTTAGAGGTGTATTTTTTCCAACTCATTCACCATAATATTGGAATACAACAAAACCATTTGATATACAGAAAAAATTCAAGTGTACAAGTGCCTCTAAAGAACTCGCAACGCTTAAGAGCACTCCGCTTCACTTGCTTCAAATTCTCACTTGTCATAATATAATATATTTACAGTATGCCGGATTTTTGATTTCTTCGACGGTGTGGATTTGAACGATATTGAATTGGAGGTAAAAAATTACGTTTCTCTGTTTGTAACATCAGTAACATTATCATGTACCATGATCAGTTGCTTGAGGCAAAAATTGCTCATCCAAGCTCTCAATGAACTTGCTGAAGTGGACAAATCCCAAAAAAATATGAGAAATTTGATTGGAAACAAGTTGACGTTTTACGTATCAGGTGGGTACATTTTAGAATAGAAATTTATTTACACAATAGTCTTTATTTTACCGTGAAAATAGAATAATAATTTCTGGATTTGTCAAAGACCTTAATAAATAGTCGACTATTTTTGTTGCATCTAACTTTCAACAGAATTTTATAATTAACGAGACATTATTCTGGCATTAATAATCTGATTAAAACCCGAGAGCGAAGCTCGAGGGCTTTCATCACTGATTATTAATGCCAAAATAATGTCGAGTAAAATTAATAAATACAAGAGAAATTTAGCAGCAATAAAATAGTCTACAATTTATCAAAGACGTGTTATACTTATGAAGATTATTTCTTGAATCCAATTCTTTATATCAGTCATATGAATGACACTGTATTGTGAGGGATTGTAGCCTCGATTACCCTATCTATCTCTTCGTTTTTGATTTCTCCGAAATGGTTAATTTTCAAATACTTATACAGCTTCAACACGATTGATTCTATTTGACGTTTAAGACGTATTTATTTAGAGTACTGTCAGGTAGGTATCAGGCTGTATAGTCGGTGATTATTGTGTACCATGCAAAAGTCGCTAATAGAGCGTGTTCATTGGTCCTGATAAATAGGAAACAAGCGTATGATTGGTTGATGACTAATATTTAATAGACGAAAGAAATAATCAAAACTATTTTGATCAGTACAAGTAAAAACAGGCGAGGGCTAAACAACTATAATTATCACAGATGACGTTAGAGTTTTTAAATAAAATAAATGGACTAGAATTCTAATAAAACATTACTATATTGAATGTAGAATCTTTTTTTCTCAGTTGGTGTTGAAATTTAATCATAAAAACTCGTCAGAATGATAAAAAGCGTTTTAAAACACGTTTTTTTGTAATTTTACGTCAATAGTTTAATAGAACTTCATTTACTCTCAAACTTGAACTTCACGAACTCAAATACGAAATACTTTAGCACAACACACAACAACGCAGATGCCTTGTCCAGAAGACCTTGTTCGGATACGTGTAAGCATTGTGAGCGAATTAAACCTCGCGAAGGAATCACCGAATGAGATTAATGATTGACGACAATTGGACCACAGCAAAAATAAGACAAGACCAACAAAGTGATCCAAGCGTTGCAGATATTCTAAAATGGAAAGAAAGCGGAGCAAAAAGACCCACTTGGAAGGAAATCTCCTTACGATCACTAGGTTTCAAGGCATTGTGGTCACAATGGAATTCCCTGATTGTTAAGAATGGTCTCTTGAAGATAGGTCTAGGCCTAGGTCGAGAATGAGAAGGAGTTTCATGGCGGCAAATCAGGTGGACATTTTGGAGTGAATAAGACCTTGGATAGAATACGGCAGAGGTTTTACTGGGTCCAATGTCGTGAAGATGTAGAAAGACGGTACCGAAGATGTCCAAAGTGTGAAGCAAGTAAAGACCACAGGACAAGACCAAGAAGAGAGATGAAACAATATAATGTAGGTGCTCGCTTCGAACGAATCACCATCGATGTAGTTTGACTGTTTCTGGTGACAACTGATGGCAACAAATACACCCTTGTTAATAAACCGACCGATCGCTGTTAACATTTCCTCATTCTTGGAGCATTTTTTTATGTTCTTCTTTACTGATCATTCTGCAGAACGGAAGGATTCCAAAAAATCTACTCTATTCGAATTGAGTATGTAAGGCGACACATTTCACTTGGAAGAAGAAGTTTTTAGGAAGTTTTCGGAAGATTTAGCTAGTTGAAGTCAGTTGAGCAGTTTGAAGTGACCCAAGTGTTTTATAAGTCAGTGCAGTAGTTGTATGTTTATAGCGAAGTTGTAAAAATAGTTTAGTGTGCTCGGTGTATTGTTTGGAAATATCGTAACAATATATACAAGAAATAATATTGACCCAAATATTGAACTCTGAGACACACCACTATATATTTCCGAAATTTTCGAGCCATGGTTAGTTTTCACCATTCGACTACGACCTCACGATAACAGAATCACTCCTCTGTAAGGTAGAGGAGCTTTCGCACCCATTTTCCGTGATCCACACAGTCGACAAGGGCTTTAATGTTTCTCATCCTTTCAGGTATATTTACGATATCAGTTATCATCGGATCGATCCCAAGATGTTTGGTATATTATGAGCTTGCGACAATTAAATTGAATTTCATTGTGGATCTCATATCGACCTACGTAAAAATACTGGAGACGAGCTTATTCGTGGCTTACCTGCTGTTAATCAGATCAAGACTCCAAATGGTCAACAGACAGTTGGGTACTCTCGCTACACCTACTTGTGGACTTGTTTTTCGACAACCCAGATGTTTTCAAGTACTTCAGTCAAACCCCGGTGTGAAAAAACTGAGGAAGTTAAGGAGGTTACATTCGAAGTTGTGCTCTCTTTGCGAGAAGATCAACACGGTTTTCGCAATCCAGTTGCTGCTTTTGATTGGATTCGCATTTACAGAATTCACGGGCTCTTTATATGCTTTCATCGATCATTTGAGAAAGGTTATTGCGAGTCCTGATGAATGGCATAGTGTTATGTCGCTTTTTTCGATGACACTGACGAAAATCACGAGCTTGACGATTTTGTGTTTGGTGTGCACCAAGACAAAAAATGAGGTGAGATATATTTTTTTTCTACTCATAAATATGAAAATGGTAATTTTTCAACCGGATACCCTACAGATGAAAGTGATCCAATAAACATTAACATGCTACGCGATGGGAATATACTAAAAACAATTTGATGGATTTTTTTTGACACTAATGACAATTAATCTCACTACTTGGCACTTGAATCAGTAAACGAACGTCACTTCGTTTGACAGTTTATAAACATTTTCACGATTATATTTCTCTCTCTTTCTCCCTATAACTATAATAATTAATATGGACTTTGATAGCGAAATTCCAGTATTTCATAAACATCAAACGTAGAAAAAAATAGCATTTCATACTCGAGATAATAGTTATTTATGTATCAAAGGCGTAAAGTAGGCGTTTATGGCCTGCGGCCTGGATAATGGCCCCAAGGCGTTAGCCGAGGGCCATTACACGCCGAAGGCCATAAACGCATTTTACGCACGTGATACATACAAAATTGTATGCACTAGTGGTTTATACAGTGTCCACCAAACTCTTGGAACAGCATGGGAAACTAACTTTTATGAAGAATGACATTTTCTGAGACACGTTCTAATTCATATTTGAAGTTTAGGAGTTCTTCTTCTAGGCTCCAGTATTCTAAGTGCAACTATACAAGTTTGAGTCCCAACGAGTTGGAAACACTTTTCAACAGGAGTCATTTCGTCCCGAAATTGCCATCCATTGGAAATATTGAGACTGAAGTCTATATTTGTCCATTATGTGTTAGAAGTTTCCAATCTGAACAAGACTTGGAATTTCATATAAATATCGAACATCTTGATATACTGTCGCCTGCAACTCATTCATGCCCAGTGTGTGGAATTGTTCTAGACTTTGACGTCAATAGTGAAGAAGCTGCTCAACACGTTGGATCACATTTTCCGGCTGGATCTTCTCAACCTGCTGTAAAGACAGCAATTCATGAAAGAGAAGAAAGAGATTTTGAACTTTTGCGGGCACAATATGGTATAGACAATCAAGGAAATTTCAAAGAGCAGTCTGTAACTAATATGCAAAGTGCAGTCTGTGCCGGTGAAATGAGTATTGCTGATTATTATGAAAGAACGTTAGATTTAAGAGCTGCTGAAATTTATGGAGTGGATGATGAAAGTACTGTTACTAGAAACATTGTTCTTAGAGTGAGAGCAATGAAGAACAACGATACGAATGTAGTACGAACTCTTTTGTGTACTTGTGTTGATCATTACGCATCATCTTATGGTGACAGAGGATGGGGTTGTGGATACAGAAATACTCAAATGCTCATCTCCAGTCTTTTGACTCACACTGGATTCAGTGAAAGACTTTTTAAATTATGGCAAGGTCGCAAACCACCAAGAAGTTCAGTTCCTAGTATATCCAGGATTCAGGCCATAATTGAACAAGCTTGGGCTCAAGGATTTGATATTGAGGGTTCTGAACAATTAGGTTGCAGGCTGGTCAACACAAGAAAATGGATAGGAGCCTCAGAAGTTGTAACCCTTTTTTCATTTCTTCGAATAAAATGTCAACTTGTTGATTTTCACAAACCAACAGGACCTGCTGGAACCCACTCGGAATTATTTAATTGGGTGTTAAAATATTTTGAGAGTTCAGTAGAAGGTGAATTTAGACCGCCGTTATATTTACAACATCAAGGTCATAGTAGGACAATAATGGGTATAGAAGTACACCGAGATGGTAACTTAATCCTGTTAGTTCTCGATCCATGTCATTCTCCTCAACAGATGGCACAATTTGGAGACACCAGCAGTGTTGCTGCAGCATTGGGAGTCCTCAGAAAAACCGAGTCCGCAATGGAAGCTAGACAGTATCAAATTGTAGCTATTATTGGATTTTTGGATAGTGAGCAGCAATATCAACAAAGCAAAATTCTTCATGGACTCGGAATAATATAGATTTTTTTTTTTTTTTTTATCAACAATATATTACTATAAATATTGACTATAAATAAATGTTATAATTATCGAAATTATACGAGGTAACTTAACTAAAAAAAAATAAAAAAGTTTTCCATATGGTTCCAAATTTTGGCGGACACTGTATATAAATTTATATTGCAATTATCGTGTCAATAATCATCTCTGTATACTGAAATAGATTCATTTATTCAAATTGTACACAGAATACCCAGTATATACCCACCTAATTATGACGTTGTTAAGCAAGCTGGTTGTTGTCTAGCAACAAATTCAATAAACAAGGTAAACGGTCATCTTCATGTTTATCTGAAAAAGTGCGTGAGTGAACTCAACACGAAAATTATGGAATCATCAGATGAAGAACATAATATATACATACCAATGGAAATTTTGGAATCGGCTGAGAGTGCCAAACTCGAACTGCTACCAACAAAGTCAAAGAAACTTTACGAAAAGACGTATAATGAGTTCATAAAATGGTGCAATGAAAATAATGTGAAGGTGATTACAGAAGATATATTACTGGGATATTTTTTTGAGAAGTCCAAGAATCGAAAACCGTCTTCTTTGTGGTCATACTATTCGATGTTAAAGTCTATTTTGAATTTGTATAATAATATAAACATTAGCAAATTTCCAAAATTGATAGCATTTTTGAAACGGAAGAATGATGGATATAAGCCGAAGAAATCCAAAATATTGAATAGGGATGAAATCGAACTTTTTTTAAAAGAAGCTCCAGATAATGTATATTTGATGATGAAGGTATGTTATACCTACCTATATTTATTAAGTAATTAAAAAACTAATTGATTCATTTATAGGTTGCATTAATATTTGGGGTACATGGTGCTTGTCTTAGAGAAGAATTAACAAATCTTAAGCTTGATGACATTCAAGACCTAACTGATGCTTTATTGATTACAATTCGAGAGTCAAAAACTAAAATACAACGAACATTTACCATCTGCAGTACTGAAAACCAGTCAGTTAATTATTTGGATATTTATAGAAGATATGCTAGTCTACGTCCCGCAAATACTGAACATGGGCGTTTTTTTATATTCTATAAGAACAACAAATGTGCAAAACAAGTTGTTGGGAAGAATATCCTCGGTCAAATTCCAAGAAAAATTGCAGCATTTTTGAAGCTACCAGGCCCAGAAGAATGTACGAGTCATTGTTTCAGGCGTTCTTCAGCCACTTTATTGGCTGATGCTGGGGAAAGTATCACCAATATCAAAAGACACGCTGGTTGGAAATTAACTACAGTAGCAGAGAGCTACATTGAACAATCGATTTCAAATAAATTGAATATTGCCAAAAAAATTACCGGCGATGGTGATGGACCGATACCAAATAATAATTATTTGGGCCTACCATCCACATCTAAAATGAGTGGTGAGGATGTTTCAAAAGGGAATAATTATTTTCAAGAGAAAAGTGAATATCCCACCCTCAATATTCAAAATTATAACAATTGCATAGTTAATACAAAATTCAAATTTTCAGGGTTATGGAGCAAAAATGTAGATTATGAATAAAAGTTGTTAAATGAGTATTTCTTTATTGAACTGAATTCATTGTTTCGTGGTAGGTCTTCCGTGAAATGATGTGCGTAGGTATATATGGACAATTTTAGTATATTGTCTACTTTACCGCCCGCGGGCCATGATGCTCCCACGGGCGGTAAAGTGCCACTTTACGCCCGGCAAACCGGGCGGTAAAGTGTACTTTACCGCCTGCTAATGCATAATACAGTGTTACGAACCTGGTGATCAATTCATCGTCGACTATTTAGAAAATTCCACCGAAATATCACATTTTTCTCAATATCAATTTTTTTTTGTAGTGCAAAATGTCTTGGATGTTCTGGAACTCATATAACACTTTATGAAGAATCGTATCTTGGAATTTAGAATAATAAAAAATAAAGCTAAATATTAGGTCTTATAATCAAACTCGTTAATTTTTATTGGCATTTCAGGTGTTCAGAACTGCTGATATTCTATTTGAAGTAAAAGGCAAATACGAGCCTGGAATCAGCAAAGAGGTATGTAAATGAAAATTCCACTTTATTCAATTCCGTCAACTACTCAAGAAGTAACCTCTTTAGCAGGGCATTAATTGATCTGATAAAAATTGAACATATCTTATGCAAGAAAAGGTCAGTTTAGTTTGGTGTTCCTCATGGAAAATTCTCATTTCAGATTTCTGTCCTAACTAATAACTATTCATTAGGTCAAATGATATACCTACAGTTCGATTATTTTAACTTTACCCAAACGTCATCAATTTATGATCGAAGAAATCACGCACCCTCTATCGAACATCTCTTTCTATCAACCGCTATGAGCGAATCAAAAGTCGTTAACATTTGTCTTCTAAGCTGAGAATTATGGTATTGTGATGATGACGCACGGGTAAAGATTAAATAATCGAACCAATCGAATAATAAAAACTGCCAAATACCAAGTACGTGTATACAGGGTGGTCACGAGTACTGGGCCGCCCTGGGGTAGGATTCTATGTACCATAGAATTCTATAGTCGATCAAATAAATGAGATGTCATCATCCATTAATTCATAGGAGAGAAAGAGACATAACTGTCGACTTTAGAATTCTATAGTACACGAAATCCCACCCCTGTACCTTTTCAATCAAATACAATAGAATTTTAAAATTTGAAGGGTTCAAATGATACCTCATTTCGTATTAACTGATATGATTGTACTCTTTGAGTGAACCTCTGATCAAATAACATAACCTAGATGAGTAACTCGCCGCACACGCACTAAGATTTGTGTGTAAGGATAATGGATAATGGAAACCCAATATGGAAGGGATAACAACTTTAGATTTTCAAATATGACACCTTGTATATTTTCACATACTTTACATCACAATATAATTTGAATTTTATTCTATGGAAATAATCTGATCCATAAACAACTTTTATGCCAGTCACAGTCATCAAGAATCGAATTAAAAAATCTCAATATTGATTGCTATGAAATTTTCAACCACTTTTTCTTCAGAAAATTAAGAAATCGAAAGTTGAGGTCGTTTGAGATGAAACTAGAAGTTACTCTCAAATTTCATCTCAAACAAATTAAGAGTTACAGTCACCTAGTATACTGTTAATTTAAGTGTAAAAAAATATTTGTGTGGAATGTCTAAACTATATATTATTTTTTTACCAAGGTACTTTAATACTACCCTCACTCATACACCAGGTTTAACCTTCCGTGGGATTACCATGGTATTATTGATCTACTAAATTGTGGATTTAATTATGTTGTAATATTTTGTGATAAATATTATTATCCTTCATTTTGTGTTTTCAGATTCAGAGATTCAGCAGGCAAATTCTTCACTGGAATGTAAAATTCACTGCATTCGATTTCTTCGATATTGATATGACACTTATATACGAAGTAAGTTCAATACACTGGTGATTCAGTTGATCTTTGGTTATACTGTTTTTCCTCTAAAGTGAATTTTAATCTCTTATAATTCCTTAGAATAATTGGCTACCAACTAAGAATAACTATTTTGAAGGGAAAACTTGAAAAAAATTTGAGAATTGGTATTCAATTTTCCAATTACATTTACTCGAATGTAAGAAGTTGAATTTTTTTTTATTTTTGTAACGCTCTTGAACAAATTTTCGCTTGCAGGATTTTTTCCCCCACTAGTTTGGGAAAATGACACCTCTCAAACTAAATTGCGTGCGGGTATAGGGTGAATCACGCACACTTGCAGAAAAAAAATTATTACAGAACCAAATAATATATAACTTATTATAAAAACCTAAGAGAAAGGCACAAGGGTCAAAAATGCTTATGCGTGTAAATCGCTCGTACTTCAAAATTCCTGCAAGGGCACACAAGTATTTGAACCGACCTCTATTGTGATCTGTTGTTTTTCCCAGTGTTGACTGTTGAATTCATTTTGTTTTGATTTTGGATTTTGAGAAGTTTGAAGTGTTCAGTTTATACCTTTTGTCTATGGTTTATATCAAAATATACTCTGCTTCCTCTGTTCTGATATTTGTTTGTGAAAAATGTTGAAATAGCAAGTCAAAAAACTGCAAGGAATGTTTTGTATCAAGTATAAACTTTTTAGTTTTCTGTAGTTTTTCTCAATTTTTCTATTTACTATAGTTGGCGCATCAGTAGGGCATCAAAATAACGTCAAATATTCATGTTTGCTAACTAATAACACTAGATGGCACTCGCGTTTTGCTCCAATACCGTTCTTGTTTCTCTTTAAACAGTGATAAAGTCATTATCAAAATGAATTTCTAACTAAAGTCTCAACCCGACAGATCGGCCTTTACTATTTCAAAATAGATGCCCTCATAATACACCAATCATTTACCAATATGATAATATTATTTTTTTCATTTATACCATAATACATCTGTGAAAAACTCCAATAGCCAGAATTGTATTGTCATTTTGATAGTCAAAAACGTTCACCATTAACTTTCAAATCAGCAAAATCTCTGCCTTCTATCCAACAACTAAACTTATTCTATCTGTCCATTGATATTTCAAATATCAACATCTTGTGACAGTACCAAACATGGCGTTTTCGAAAATATGTGCTCTAGCTTGGTAAAACCAAAGACAATTATCACAAATCAATCTCTGAGGGGATATTAAACTACCTAGTAGGTACAATAGTTTACGAAAATTGTATGTCTCAAAAGAATTCAACCACATTTGCGATTCTTATTACATGCAGTAGTTTTTAATCCTAGCACTTCCAAAGAAAATGCTTGCCCCGCCATATTTGGCGGATGCGCCGTCATGTTTTCAACCCTATCTAAGACAATTTTGATGCAACAAAAATCCGTAGTTTTAGGTGGGTGGAAAATTCGAACACACTACACAAATGTCATTCAAAAGAGTGATTACGAGGATGTATTGATATCTAGTTAGCCTAGACCAGTTCCCTGCATAAACAAAATATTGCGTTACCATAACAACGAACAATAACTTATTAGAAGTGTCAGTGTAAAGTTTGACGTCAAAAAAGTAAACCAGAGTTACGCAATTAATATAAAAGAAAAAATATGTCCACCGAAATTGTGAAAATCGAAAAATTTGGAGTATCGAGCCATCATCAAGTACCTGTATTTAAAAGGGTTAAGAGGTAAGCAGATTTACGAAGATATGCTTAATACCCTTGGTGATCCGTGTCCTTCATATGCGACCGTAAAAAATTGGACTGCAAGCTTCAAATGAAGTAAATTTTCCATTGAAGATGATGACCGATCGGGAAGGCCACTTTTTGTGTCAGTCCCCGAAAATATCGATGCAGTTCATGACATGATTTTAACAGACCGTCGAATTGGGCTAAAACGGATATCTGAAGCACTGAATATTTCATACGAACGCTTTCATCATATAGTTCACGTCAATTTGGACATGCGAAAAATTGCTGCAAAATGGATGAAGTGTTTGAATGTTGACCAAAAGCGTGCAAGGGTAGTAGCATCGCGTTCGATCTGTGCTCGATTTGAAAACGATGTAGACTTCTTAAACCGAATTGTTACTATGGATGAGACTTGGGTTCATTTCTACGATCCAGAAACAAAGCAACAATCGATGGAATGGCGACACTTCGGTTCTCCAAGACCTAAGAAGTTTCGTGTCCAAAAATCTGCTGGAAAAGTTCTTGCTTCAGTTTTTTGGGATTGCCATGGAGTAATCATGATGATTGATTTTTTGGATAAGGGTAGAACAATAACTGGAGATTACTATTCGACATTACTGACCACTCTACGGGAAAAAATTAAAGAGTAAAGACGCGGAAAGCTATCCAAAGGTGTTTTGATTTTGCAGGACGACGCCCCTGCACACAAATCTCATGTTGCCATGCAAAAAATTCGTGATTTTAGGGTTTTAATTACTAGAACACCCCCCTTATTCACCAGATTTGGCTCCGTCCGACTATCATCTCTTTCCTCAAATGAAAAAAGATTTAAAAGGTCGTAAATTTTCTTCCAACGAGGAGGTAATAAAAGCTGTGGAGGTCTGGTTTGCAGATCAAGAAGAAATTTTTTTTTGAAAGGTCTAGAGACGTTGCAGGTTCGCTGTAATAAATGTATCCAATTGAGAGGAGAATATGTTGAGTAATAAAATATTTTGACATTGAAATTTTGTTTGGTTCTATAGTAGGCTAAGAATTTTTCAATATTTCCTCGTATTTCGTTAAGTTTCTTTCATACTTTTCGGAAAATATTTCTTTTCTTTTTTTAGATGTATTGAGTAACTTTTTTCTGTTTGTTTTCAGATTCTCACAACAGCAACTACTTACGTGACCATTTTGTTGCAATTTCGAGCAGGAGCGCCGCCTTCATAAAAAATTTTTTGCCGTTTTTTTATGACCGTGCGTTTTCACACACTTTCCCGCACGCATTTTAGGTTTGAAAACGTCACTTTCCCGCACTAGTGCGGGAAAGTGGAATATGCTTCAAATTGTGATTTTAACATTAATATTAATAATTATTACATGATTTTCATTGAAAGTTTTGCATGTTGTTATAAAATATTCATTTTCAATGTGCTTTTTGAATCTTTATGCGGTCGTAGAAAATATAATGTTCCTAATTCATGCGTAAAGTGTCTTTCTTGCCCTTGACTGCTTACCCAAAAGTATCACTTTCCGCACTTGTTAGGAAAATAACTATTTCCTATTGTCACTTTTAATGATATCTGGGATGGGGGTTAGTTTGTTGGCTGAATGAATTGCAGCTGGTTCATTCATATTCATACAAAGGACGACAGTGGTTGTTTAGGTTTGATGTCGAGATTCCATATAGATAAATGCCGAGTCAGAGTGCTCAGACTACGATCAGAGTTCTGTGACTGCAATATGGCGGATGATAGTACCGTAATGGACCATATCGGATAAGAATCATTTTGATGACATATTTGGTGTTCTTGCGTTGGCATCTCTGGATAAGTCATTTATTTCAAATCAATCAACGGATATTAGATGGCGCCCCATAAAACATATTGGCGGTAATTTTGAATACAAATTGAAATTTGAAATACGGTGACAGTTCCATTAAACAAATATTTTTCATTCGATTAACAAGATAGAAAACAGGTATGAGCTGTTAATATATTAAGGCCCATGCAGGGTTTTTGAAGCACATGCGGTTTAAACGCCTTTTGCTTACGATTCTATAATCGCTATTGACTCTTTCGATGTATTTTTAAGGCCGATTCAGGTACACGCGAGCACACCCTGCTTGAGATAAAAGATACAGTGGAAAATACATCGGGGTTATTTTGAAAACTCAAAAAGCATTAATTCCAGTATCTACAAAATCATTACAGAACCAAATAAAATGTCCTTGTCATAGAAACGTAAGTAAAAGGCGTTTAAACCGCACGTGCTTCAAAAACCTTGCATGGGAACGCATGTATCTGAATCGGTCTTTACATTTCCATCAACTGAATAGAAAAATGTTCAACAGTTTATCCAAAGGGCCATGATGGACTCGGAATCTGGAACCATTCCCAAAAACTTTCAATCTCATGACTTATTTTTTTGACAGGAAGCAAGACAGCACTGACAGCATTGACGGGACAACTCCATGGACATTAAGAGCAAGGGTGTCAATAAAGAGAAATTGAATGGGCCACCAATTTGTTTCTCATCGAATATGGTCCCATTGACTCTGAATGTGAAAGAAAAGATTAAGTAATATGTTCATCATTCTGCAATAAAGCATAAAACAAAACGGAGTGTTTTTTTTTTAAATGAATTTTTTTCTGAATTACTGAGTTAGAAAGAGTACAAGTTTGAGGGTCCGATCTTGTGATTTCTATTAAATTCTACATAGGGTGTTTGTTCTATGATATCCTAGAAGCAAATGACCCAACAGTAAATTCCGACATATTTCATGAAAGTAAAAAGATATTTTTTAATATTTGGAAAAAACACATCCCATGATTGATAAATATTTTTGATACTTCATCAAGAGAGTCCAAAAAAATGGGTCCTGCAAGCCAAAAATATATTTTCATCAAAGGACCCCGTACATTTCTTATGGGAAATGGCTTTCCGTGAATTTTGCTGAGTTTTTGGTATTTTGCAGTTCGTTATGAGCTGATCAAAAGTGTCCATAGCCACGAAGCTCAAAAATGGACAGTTTTCGAGATATGAAGCTTTGAAAATGGATTTTTTCCATTTTTTGGGGTATTTGCTCATCCATCATTGCTCATTTCTTGTTGGGATGGAATTTCAATATTCGATGCCTAGAACCCGACTGAGAAATGGTATTTCCCAGTTATATTAGGCACCGTTATAGAAAATTTTTTTGAAGAGAAATGATAATAACCGATTCCAAATATATCTGATATTGAGTAATCTCTAATATGTTTTCCAAAATGTTCATAACGAGGCCCAGCGATCTGTAATGAGGGGAAATGAAAATATCTCAATCATGTATTCTCAGAGATAACAATTGTTATCATTATTAATGTCATTTACATATTATATGTGATTTATTTCTCACAAATCTCAATAATCTAACAATGGGGTGCCAAGACATTTCCCTCAGAATGGCTCGAAATGGATAATAGCTCCTCACAGTCAAATGAATCCGTGAAAATGTCTGCATCTTTGATAAGTGATAGTACTTTCCAGGTAGAATGGGGTAGTTCAGGTGTTTGAAGCAAACAATGAGTGGAATTTTAGATATATACATCCAAATTCTTGAAAACACTGTCTTTTTTATAAATATTACATTAAAGTTTACAAATATAAATAACTGTTTATTCATATGATTATTTACAAAATGAATAAGTGGATGAATCAAAAACGATATATTAGTAAGAATACCAAAGAACATCTACGAAAACAAAGTAAAAGCAGCCATTGGAAATACAGTCAACTAAAAATCACCATGTTTTGACGGCATCACCAATATTTGGCTGAAAAAGCTTCATGCAGCACATAAACAATTAACAACAGAATGATTAACAACAACCAAAGCATTGTGGATTGGCTGACGAATGAAAGAACATACCTAATACCCAAAAATTAAAACAGAACTGGCTAAAAGAACTACAGACCGATTATAACATCTATTAAATTCTTACAAAAATAATATCTGAGAGATTTATTTTGCAAAAAATCATATGAATAGATAGTCGTTTATATATGGGGAAACTTCAACGCAATATTTATAAAAAGAGTTAGTATTTTCCAGAAAGCAGGTGTAAATATCAAAAGTTCTATCCATAACTTGCTTCCAACACCTGAACTTTCCATTCTTTCTGGAAAGTACTATCAGGTGTTAAAGATGCAGACATTTTCACGGATTAGTTTGGCTGTGAGATGCTATCATCCATTTCGAGTAATTCTGAAGAAATTGTCTTGGCATCCCATTGCCCGATTATCGAGATTTGTGAGAAATAAATGACATTGTGAATGACATTAATAGTGATCACAATTGTCATCTCTGAAGATATATGATTAAGATTTCTCCGTATTCCCCATTACAGCTCGCTGAGTCTGTTATGAACATTTTGGAAAACATATTTGATATTTTTGGATATTAGATATATTCGAGATCAAATATTACGACCTCTCTTCAAAAATACCCAAAATATGACATTTTCCGAAAATATAAATTATTCTAGCGTAATATTGTAGCATGGAAAAATGCAGGGAAGATCTTGGAATTTGTACCTGAACGAGGTACAAATTCCATAGACAGTGTAGAGCAGTGTATGAAATTTTTTCGAAAACGGTGCCTAATATAACTGAGAAAGACCATTTTTCAGTCTTGTTCTAGGCGCCGAATAGTCAAATTCCGTCCCAACAAGAAATGAGAGCTCTCCGCAAATACCCCAAAAAGTGCAAAAAAATCCATTTTCAAAGCTCCATATCTCGAAAACTGTCAATTTTTGATCTTTGTGGCTGTAATCGCTTTTGATCAGCTCATCAAGAACTACAACATACTAAAAATTCAGCCAAATTCACGGAAAGCCATGTCCCATAAGAAATGTGGGGGTCCTTTGAGGAAGTTCTTAATCATAATGCAATATTTATCAACTATTTTAGTAGGTAATGACTTAAAGGTCGAGTATATTTCAATAAATCATTGAAATTAAGGAAGAAGTCCTACTGTTTTTCAGTGCAATTGGATAGCAAGGCACACCAGAACAAATACACAAACTTAAATTTTGAAATTTTTGCGCTACCAGTAGTATTCAAAGAATCATCGACTTCAGTTTATCACCTGATGATGGTTGGAGATTCATGTTAGCCGAAACATCATAGAAATCAAAGTCGTGTATAAACTGAAACTTTACACTTTTCAGTCATTTATTTGTTAATTTTTCTGCTTATCAATTCGAAGCGGAACTTGGGTGAATAAAACAAATTTTGTGAATGGATCGGGATTATATTCATTTTTTATAACATATTTATACCTAAAAATTAATTATAGAAATATATAAATACAGAATTACTTTCAGCCGAGGAGAATGCCTGAACTCAATCTGGAACTCCAATGGCAGTACAAAACCTTTTTTCAGATCTTGTCCCATGTATTCATGAAAAAAAAAGAACAGTATATTAGTGCCAGAATTGAAACAAATTTCGATTGTGAAGAAGATACATTATGATTGACAATAAACATCCGATCAAATTCATCTACATTGGATATTCTAATTTTTTATTAAAATACAAGTGATACAACAAACAGTGACATCCAGAAATAACACAGTTCGATTATTTTATCTTTACCCATGCGTCATCAATTTATGATCGAAGAAATCACACACACAAGAATTATGGTATTGTGATGATGACGCACGGGTGAAGATAAAATAATCGAACTGTATATTCGGTCTCCTTTTCATATTCAATGGTAATACACCTGCAAATCGGAAGGATTTATTCTGCAATATAACATTATTGTTTCATCTAATTACCCACTTATCTCTTTCTATTACCAATCAATTTTCATATTTCAGCTTTTTGATGGTTCCAATTATTTTATTAATACTTTACTATTATAACAGTACTTGAAGCAAGTTTTAAAACACTCAAATATGCTTCAAATTTAACAACATTATTTTGGCCCTTCCTCTTCTACTGCCGACTCAGTTTTTACATAAACCCCATTCTTGTTGAAATAAAATCCTTCATTCATTGTGAATTGCACTTTAGAGTACATCCCAATTTCACTTCATCAATGACGACTAAACATCAAATCGAATAAAAAATACTCCAACCTATTTTTTTTCCACCACACATTTATTTTTTTTTATTGGCCCACCCTCCTCCACTGCCATTTATTTTTCATTTATCAATTTATATACATTATCATTATCGATGATTTCAAGTTAAATAAACCTTTTTGTGCCAGTTCATCATTGGTACTCTTTTTCTCTTTCACCCATACTACTTCATCATCATTATAGGTGAGTTTCAATATGAAAAATTTCCACCATTACTCAATTTCGTTTATTTTTTCATCATAATAATGATCAGCACGCGATTATTTTATAATTTATTGGCCCACCCTCCTCCACTGCCAATTAATTTTCACCTAGTTATATTTATCATCATTATCGACAATTTCAACTGAAATAAACCTTATTCTGTTTCAGTTTATCATTTGCCTGATCTTGTCTTATCTTTTTCTTCCACCCATTATTTCATACTACTTCCTCATCATTAATACAGTCAAATTATACTTTCTGTTTAGTAGTTCGCTATTGTTTTATAATTAATTGGCCCACCCTCCTCCTCGGCGAAGTACTTTTTTATTCATCGCTTTATATTTAAATACCCTTCATTAAAACTCTTTTACTCTCTCGTTCTCTTTCAACCATTATACCATACTATTCATCTTTAATAAAGTCAAATTACTTTCAATTGCGCATATTTTTCGCTGCTGCCTATATTATTTTTGATTTATTTATTTAGGTATATTAATTATCATTATCGACGATTTCCAATTTAATGAATTCTGTTTCAGTTCTTCATTTGTCTAATGCATTTATTTGTCCACCTTCCCTTTTTCACTCATTATTTTATACTTCTTATCATTAATACCGTCAAATTATAATTGTATAAAATCAAGAATATTCACATTCAATTTCACTTATCTTTTCTTCACAATCATGTGATTTCCTGTTTAGCAAGAAATTGTTTTATAATTAATTGGCCCACCCTCCTCCACTGCCAATAATTTTTCATTTATTCTTTTATATTCATTATCATTATCGACAATTTCAACTTAAATAAACCTTTCTTATACTACTTCCTCATCATTAATACAGTAAATTTCAAAAATATCCACCTCAACCTAATTTTGTTTATGTTTTCATCAAAATCTGTGACTTTCTGTTCTAAACGCGATTGTTTTATAATTAATTGGCCCTCCCTCCTCCACTGCCAATTAGTTTTCATTTATTCGTTTATATTCATTATCATTATCGACAATTTCAACTTAAATAAACCTTTCAGATCATCATTTGCCTAATGAAAACATTTGTCTTATCTTTCTATGCCATCCATAAATTTATACTACTTCCTCATCATTTATTTATATTTATACTTGTTCAATTTCAAAAATATCCACCTCGACTTAATTTTGTTCATGATCACAATCTGTGATTTTCTGTTTGAAACGCGACTGATTCATAATTAATTGGCCCACCCTCCTCCACTGCCAATTTTAATTTTTTTCATTGTTTTATATTTAAATCCGCTTCAATTTAACATTTTTCATCTCTTGCTCTTTTCTACCAATTATATCATACCAGATTTCATTAACACAGTTAGTTGCGCATAATTTTCAAAGACCTGATTTGCCGCTGTCCATATTATTTTTCATTCATCTTTTTATATTAGTCACCACTAGTTAAGCCGAGAGTTAAGCTTTCAAGTAAACTTTTCATCGAAACCCCTTCAAATCATAATAATGTTTACATCAATTTTAGTTCATAATTTTTCTGACCTGTACATTTGTCCCCTTCTCTTTCACATATTATTTCATCTTCGTCGAGTAAATTTTTTGTGATTTCAACATCAACAATATTCACCACAATTTGATTCAGTTACTTTTTATCTGTTATAAGAACATTCGCATTCTCAACAATCACCATTTTCCTGATTTTACCATACATTTGTAACTATTTCCAACCAGAGATATTTTAGTTTTTATAAAGTGTTTTATACCAAAATCATGTCATTCAGCCTCAACAGCTTCCAAAACCTTTCAGGAATTTTTCAGTATTTAGTCATCACTATCTTCATTTAAATCACAATTGTTATTTGGACTCAACCTTATTATAAATTTAAAAAATAATAATTTGTATTCACTACCAAATATGAAAATAGTTCACAAAAATAATAAAATTCAGAACGTAAATAAATCATTAATCGAAATAAATTTATAGTTGTTTTAGATACTTGGATATAATATTATAGTTGCATTAAGTTATAAATACATATAAATTACAAATAAAAATGAACCGAAAGGCAGAGCCTGTGCGGGTAGACAGCTATTATTATTGTTTGCCGTTGCAATAGAAAATAACATTCATCTATTGTGGTTAATTTTGCCCCACATTCAAATGAATGTCACTACAAGATAATCGGAATTTTTCAGAATGTATATATTGAAACAGATTTTTGTTACAAGCACTGAAAATATATCAACGAATAAAAATGCATAATAAGGTTATGTTCGTTCAATATTTGAATAAATCGAAATCGCAAAACTACTTATTATTCTTATTGTTGGAAAATACTATTATCCAAACAAAAACAAAGATTGATAAAAAGCTAAACGTTAACAAAATATAGAAATTTACGTTTAACCTCAACAGCATCTAATCCTCTCACAAATTTTTGTACTGATCTCAAGGTGTTTTTTGTTCAGTTGTGTAAAAGCAAAATCATGTTTGTATATTAGACACAATTTGAAAAAAAAAAAAACATCAGAAATATTGTGCAAACTTTTATCAAGCCAAACAATTCAGTCACAGGTATTTCACTCAACTCAACAAACGAATGAGTTTTCAATTGATAGATGATTTTTGGATATTTGAAAATTATAATCAACTTTTAGATTTACACCTGTGAGGTAAACTTTTCCATTCAATATCATCCATGTATCATATAAACTCGGAACGACACAACCATCATCAAAGCATTATATACAAGTCACAGAATCATTTCATATTTATACTGCCGTCCTAAGCAAAAGTGTAGTATCTACTAAAATTATGAATATTGAGATATTGGATTATGAAGGTTTAAAAACCTATAAATTTTGCCTTTTATCAAACATAAACGAAGTATATTCTGTTTAAATAGCCAAAGTTGACGAATTATTTTGCCGCATCTACGAAAGTTCAATTATTTCCTACGTAAGAAGGTCGGATCTACAGAATTCTGAAGACAATAGCAGATGCGCAGATACTGCACTTTTGCTTAGGACGGCAGTATATGAGATTTATTACAAGAATATTCATTCATTATTCTCAAAGGCATGACTGTTCACTTGCAATAAAGAGTTTTGATCACAATGAAGCCAAACAATTCAGTTCATAAACGATGATTTACCATCAACTACTTCATACAACTCAACAAATCTACATCAACTTTCCTCAACCGGTGCTGGGAGTTTTCCAATTAATAGATGATTGTTTTGATTTTCAATTGATCTACTAGTGGTTTTCAGTTCAATTTCACCTATGAATCATATAAACTCGGTCACCTCATCTATTATCAAGTCACAGAAGCATTTACTATTTTCATGAGCTGGTATATGCTACAAGCAGGGGCGGTGCGTGGGCTAGAAAAGTGGGGAGACACTCAAAGATTATATTCATATTCATTTAATCCTATCGAGGTTTAGTTTATTTTGTTCAAAAGTGGAATGGGTCCTGTGCCCCCCGGATCCCCCGATGCGCCGTCCCTGATAACAAGTACGAATTGAATTTTTGCTCATTATTTCCAAACGCATGCCTGTCTAGCTGTAATAAAGATATATTTTCATTAGTTTCTATCAACAACTTGCAAAAGCTATGATGAATGGCTTGCTTATCCTTACTGGTGCTGAGTTTTCTAATTGATAGATGATTTTTTGGACTTTCTTTTGATCAAATTATCTCTACAGTTATTCAAAATTCACAAGTAAAATAAACTTTCCATTAATTTTCACCCATGAATCATGTAAACTCGATATTATCAAAGTGTTATTTAAATATAAGTCACAGAAGCATTTACCATTACAAGTACGAACTGAATTTTCATTCATTATTTTTCAAGGCATGCCTGTTCACTAACAATGAACACAACTAATTGTGTTTTTATAAACAACTTGCAGAAGCTTGTTCCTCAATCATGGCTTTCCCATAACCTAGTTTCTTAAGTTTCAACCACTCCATGCATACATCCCTTTTTCTACTAACATAACTAAAATGTCTTTTATCGTTCAGATATGTTCCGCGCTAAAGAATTGATTATCCACTTATCCACAGATTCACAATCTGTGTTTGAAGCGAAGTAAAAACCTGCCTGACATAAGGCCTGTCCATTACAACTTTCATGATAAGCTGGAAGATTTCATTCAACTCGATAAAATACAATTTTGTTGTACGATTTCGTAGAAAAAGTATTGTACGTAACGCGTTTATAAAATCTTCTAGAAACTCATTTATCAAACACAAGCTACTAGAGGACGTTTATAAAACTATTTTTAACCGAGTATAATCATCTGTTTCTCAGTCTTCAACGTTTTTGTGATATTTTTTGAATCGTATAGGCTGATTTGCAAAGATCTATTAGGGACAAACTATTTGAGATTTGTAAAACTGCGAATCAATATAAATATGCAGCGTTTAATAGTTGCAATCAACTGGGTTTCAAAATTCTTTTAATTTTTAACAATATTATCAATTTCAGCAACGAGTTCCCAACCATGGTTTTGATATTCACCACTGGAAAACTTTGTTTCTCTTACAGCTACTATAGTTATCAGTTCATTACAAAAAATATATAATAACAAAACGTGAAATGCCATAACGACAGATGATTATAAGAGAAAATAAACTAAATCACTCAGGAAAATAAGGAGATTGGCTGTATTAAATAAAGCAATACCAAAAAATCTACTTGTTACTGTTGAAGTTCGTTAAAAAAACCAACAACACTTACACTCCTCGTGAGACAAGCCAATAAATAATGTGGTTTATCTATCGAAAAACAATGATAATTTTGACAAAAAATTATTAAAGACCCAAGTTCTGAATTGATCTGTTAACAAAAAAGTGATATGTAACAAAACTATGAGATTTTCATACTACAACCCACATTTTCATGCCAATGCATCAGCAATGTTAATGTTTATTTGAACCGAATGAAAACCGAGTGAAAGAACCTAGAATAGAATGTACAGTAATAAAAGCAATTTAACAACAACAGTTTTAAACAAACATTACAGATTTCGGGTTTTATCAATGTATCTAGGAATTATTTGCACATTCACACTTCTTAAACGCATGCCTTGTCCACCACTAGGAAAGAGATGTTTTCAATCACAACTAGCTGTGCAGTGTTACAATTATGTATTTGACAGTATAGTATGAACATGAATTTTTAATCATTATGCAGTTTTGAATACGCCATGAATACGCCAGGCCAATTTTAAGTCACAACGATTTTCAAGCAATTTTTATAGCAAACATTAGCTTTTCATTTACAAGTTTCAATGCCCATTTAAGAATTACAACCATTAAGAGTAACTTGTTTCGTCTGTCTTTCATTTTCACGTATAGGTATAGCTATGTATGCAGATTGAAAACAATGACTTTTACAAAACGATAACACGAAAAGGAAGAAATGGACACAAAGATCACTTGAGGAAAACTACAGTGAATGATTGTAATAATCAAATCGAAGCTACAAAAAATACTTGCTGCTGTTCAAATTTGTTCAAAATTGGCAACACTCAGACTTCATGGCATGATAAAATAACGAGGATTATTCGAAAAAAAGAAAAGTGTTATCAAAAATGTGATATTTCAATCCATGACCATTCTCAATCTTAAGCAAATCAGAGTTTCAAAAAAAAATGTTTAAAAGCCGCTTTTATTGAGAAAACAAATATTTGAAAAATTCCAGTACGTACCAAAAACAAGCATGCAGTTTATATACAACCACACAATTGTTTTATTTTCACAAAAACCTAATTCATACTTATATGTTGGGTCATAATTAACTCCAAATGCTTTCTACATTATAAACGATTTATTATACAAAAATACAACTTCAGTAGCACACTAAGTGTAACAAATTACGTATTTAGAGAAATTTTAGTTTTTCATTTCCTCATCCGTATACGATTATTTTGATTTGATGTTCTGTAGTAGTAATTGTGTCGCTTGAGGGAACTCCCACCACCTGTACTTTTAGCTCAGCCTTCTCCCACTATGAACCAACCAGAGCGCATCAAACTGTTTTCAATTTGAATTGATATTTCGAAAATCATTATTATTAATTGACGATTTCTTGGAGCAACCTATTTAAAAAAAATATTTTATCATGATGGCAAATTCTTGACGATGTTTGTTATTTCAAAGATTATTTCAAATTGTCGATTTCTTGGATTTTTTTTATATATTCTTGTTAATGAATGTTATGCAGAATTTTTTTGAACTGAGAATGGATTCCACTCGTTGATTTCAGAGAACCTTTCGTTTCTAAAACTAATTTTTAAAATGTTGGCCCACCCTCCTCCTCATCCAACAACTCATAACTGATTTTATTATCGAGAAAACCTTGAAGATTTTTGGAACAACCCCTTTAAATGAAATTTCTGTTTCGACGATATTCATAATTTCGAAGATGACTAATCGACGATTTCTTGGAAAAACATAAATCAAAATAAAATTTATATCGACGGTCAATTCAGTTATTTCGAAAATTATTTTGAATTGACGGCTTCTTTGGAAAACTCCTTTACTGAATTTTGCGTTTCACTGGCGAATTATTATTTCGAAGATTTTATACAGACGATTTCTTGGGATACAACACTTTTAATACATTTTCTATCTTGGCGGTGAACTGATGACAATGTTTACTTTGATTTCGAGGATTATTTCAATTGAAGATTTTGTGTTTCAATGGTGAATTGTTATTTCGAAGGTTATTTCATACTGACGATTTTTAGGATATACTACTTTATTAAATTTTCTATCTGGCGGTGAATTCATGACAATTTTTGCCTTGATTTCAAAGATTATTTTATACAGACGATTTCTTGGGATACATACACTATTTTCATAAATTTTCTTAGTGGTGAATTCATGAAAATGTTTTTGCTTTGATTTCGAAGATTATATTTAATTGACGACTTGCTTGGACAACCTCTTTTATGAATTTTGTTTTCCAATAGCGACTTATTTGGAAGATTATTTTATACTACAATATACTATTTTAATATCTTTGAAGAGTATTTTGATTTGAAGACTTCCTTGGACAACACCTTTTATGAAGTTTGTGTTTTGATGACGGTTATTTCGAAGATTATTATTTTCAATTGATGCATACTTTGTATAAACACCAAGAGACCCTTCAAAAAATTCAAATATTGATTTTTAAAATGTTGGCCCACCCTCCTCCTCATCCAAGAACTCATCACTGATATGATACATGGTATGAACATTTTGAATTTCTGAAACATGAGATGTAACGATTATCATTTTTCAACCACGAGATTTCTTACAAATACCTTAACGACAGCTGTGATTTCGAAGATTATTTTTGATTGACGAGCTTTTGGAACAACCTTATTTATTGAATTTTGTGTTTCGATGATGAATGGTTATTTCGAAGATTATTTTGAATCGACGATTTCTCACGACCAACTTTTTAAGCACAATCTCTATGTTGACGATGTTTGACATTTCGAAGATTATTATTGACGGACACTTTGTAAAAATTTTTTGAATTTCTCAACCATGTCTTGTTACCATTTTCATTTTGTACATATACCTTGATGACGACTGTGATTTCGAAAAAAATTTATGATGGAGGACATTTTGGGGCAACCTTTATTTTATTTTCCGACGGTTTCGAAGATTATTTTGATTCGACGATTTCTTACAACGAACTTTTTGAATACATTTTCTATTTCGACGATGTCTGATGTTGACGGACACTTTGTATAAATTTTTTGAATTTCTCACCCATGTCTTGTTACCATTATCATTTTTTACGAATTCCTTGACGACGTCTGGGATTTCGAAGATTTTTTATGATGGAGGACATTTTGGGACAACTCTAATTTTATTTTTCGACGGTAAATTGTTATTTTGATTATTTTTGATTCGACGATTTCTCACAACCAACTTTTTAAATACATTTTCTATCTTGACGATGATTGATGTTTCGAAGATTATTATTGACGGACACTCTGTATAAAGTTTTTGAATTTCTCACCCATGTCTTGTTACCATTTTCATTTTTTACAAATACCTTGATGACGACTGTGATTTCGAAAAAATTTTATGATGGAGGACAGACATTTTGGGGCAACCTTAATTTTATTTTCCGACGGTTTCGAAGATTATTTTGATTCTACGATTTCTCACAACCATCTTTTTAAATACACTTTCTATCTTGACGATGAGATGTTTTGAAGATTATTATTGACGGACACTTTGTATACATTTTTTGAATTTCTCAACCATGTGATGCTACCATTACCATTTTTCAGAAATACCTTGACGAAGACTGATTTTTTATGATGGAGGACCTTTTGGGGAACCCTTGAATTTGTTTTTCGACGGTAAATTGTTATTTCGAAGATTATTTATGACGGAGGACCTTTTGGGGCAACCATAATATTTTTTTTCGACGGTAGTTATTCCGAAGATTAATTTGATTCGACGATTTCTTACAACCAACTCCATGAATACATGTTCTATCTTGACGATGTCTGACGTTTCGAAGATTATTTAGAGGATACTGTATAATGAATTTATCAACCATTATCATTTTTTACAAATACCTTGACGACGTCTGTGATTTCGAAGATTATTTATGATAGAGGACCTTTTGGGGCAACCTTAATTTTGATTTTCGCCGGTAGTTATTTCGAAGATTATTTTTGATTCGACGATTTCTTACAACCAACTTTTTTAAATACATTTTTTATGTTGACGATGTTTGATGTTTCTAAGATTATTATTGACGGACACTGTATATATTTTTTGAATTTCTCAACGATGTCTTGTTAACATTATCATTTCTTACAAATACCTTGACAAGGACTATGAATTCGAAGATTTTTATGACAGAGGACCTTTTGGGGCAACCTTAATTTTGATTTTCGACGGTAGTTTCGAAGATTATTATTGACGGACACTGTGTACATTTTTTGAATTTCTCAACCGTGTGATGCTACCATTATTATTTTTCACGAATACCTTGACGACGACTGTGATTTTGAAGATTTTGTATGATGGAGGACATTTTGGGATAACCTCAATGTGTTTCGACGGTAAATTTTTATTGAGAAGATTATTTTGATTCGACGATTTCTTACCACCAACTTTTTAAATACATTTTCTATCTTGACGATGTCTGATGTTTCGAAGATTATTATTGACGGACACTTTGTATACATTTTTTGAATTTCTCAACCATGTCTTGTTAACATTATCATCTCTTACAGATATTTCGAAGAATATTTTTTGAATCGACGATTTCTTACAACCAACTTTTTGAAAAAAATTTCTATTTCGACGATGTCTGATGTTCCGAAGATTCCATTATCATTTTTTACACATACCTTGACGACGACTGTGATTTCGAAGATTATTTATGACGGAGGACCTTTTGGGGCAACCTTAATTTTGATTTTCTACGGTAGTTTCGAAGATTATTATTGACGGACAATTGTATACATTTTTCGAATTTCTCAACCATGTGATGCTACCATTACCATTTCTTATAAATACCTTGACGAAGACTGTGATTTTTTATGATGGAGGTCCTTTTGGGAAAATGGGAAAACCTTCATTTTGATTTTCGACGGTAAATAGTTATTTCGAAGATTATTTTTGATTCGACGATTTCTCACAACCAACTTTTTAAATACATTTTCTATCTTGACGATGTCTGATGTTCCGAAGATTATTATTGACGGACACTGTATACATTTTTTGAATTTCTCAACCATGTCTTGTTACCATTATCATTTTTTACAAATACCTTGACGAATGATTTCGAAGAATATTTTTGATTCGACGATTTCTCACAACCAACTTTTTAAATACATATTCTATCTTGACGATGTCTGATGTTTCGAAGATTATTATTGACGGACACTCTGTATAAAGTTTTTGAATTTCTCACGCATGTCTTGTTACCATTTTCATTATGTACAAATAACCTTGATGGCGACTGTGATTTCGAAAAATTTTTATGACGGAGGGCATTTTGGGGCAACCTTAATTCTATTTTTCGACGGTAAATAGTTGTTTCGAAGATTATTTTTGATTCGACGATTTATCACAACCAACTTTTTAAATACATTTTCTATCTTGACGATGTTTGACGTTTCGAAGATTATTATTGACAGACACTCTGTATAAAGTTTTTGAATTTCTCACCCATGTCTTGTTACCATAATCATTTTTCAAAAATACCTTGACGACGACCGTGATTTCAAAAATTTTATATGATGGAGGACATTTTGGGGCAACCTTAATTTTATTTTCCGACGTAAATAGTTATTTCGAAGATTATTTTGATTCGACGATTTCTTACAACGAACTTTTTGAATACATTTTCTATTTCGACGATGTCTGATGTTCCGAAGATTATTATTGACGGACACTCTTGTATAAACTTTTTGAATTTCTCACCCATGTCTTGTTACCATTTTCATTTTGTACAAATACCTTGATGACGACTGTGATTTCGAAAAAATTTTATGACGGAGGGCATTTTGGGGCAACCTTAATTCTATTTTTCGACGGTAAATAGTTGTTTCGAAGATTATTTTTGATTCGACGATTTATCACAACCAACTTTTTAAATACATTTTCTATCTTGACGATGTCTGATGTTCCGAAGATTATTATTGACGGACACTGTATACATTTTTTGAATTTCTCAACCATGTCTTGTTACCATTATCTTTTTTGACAAATTCCTTGACGACGTCTGTGATTTCGAGGATTATTTATGATGGAGGACCTTTTGGGACAACCTTAATTTTATTTTTCGACGGCAAATAGTTATTTCGAAGATTATTTTTGATTCGACGATTTCTCACAACCAACTTTTTAAATACATTTTCTATCTTGACGATGTTTGATGATTCGAAGATAATTATTGACGGACACTCTGTATAAAGTTTTTGAAATTCTCACCCATGTCTTGTTACCATTTTCATTTTGTACAAATAACCTTGATGGCGACTGTGATTTCGAAAAAATTTTATGATGGAGGACATTTTGGGGCAACCTTAATTTTATTTTCCGACGGTTTCGAAGATTATTTTGATTCGACGATTTCTCACAATCATCTTTTTAAATACACTTTCTATCTTGACGATGTTAGATGTTTTGAAGATTATTATTGACGGACACTTTGCATAAATTTTTTGAATTTCTCAACCATGTCATAACATTATCATTTAAATACCTTGACGAGGACTATGAATTCTAAGATTTTTTTTGATGGAGGACCTTTTGGGGCAACCTTAATTTTGATTTTCGACGGTAGTTTCGAAGATTATTATTACGGACACTGTGTACATTTTTAAAATTTCTCAACCGTGTGATGCTAACGTTATCATTTTTCAGAAATACTTTACGACGACTGTGATTTCGAAGATTTTTTTTATGATGGAGGACCTTTTGGGGCAACCTTAATTTTGAATTTCGACGGTAGTTTCGGAGATTATTATTGACGGACACTCTGTGTACATTTTTTAAATTTCTCAACCGTGTGATGCTACCATTAATATTTTTCACGAATACCTTGACGACGACTGTGACTTAGAAGATTTTGTATGATGGAGTACATTTTGGGATAACCTCAATGTGTTTCGACGGTAAATTTTTATTTAGAAGATTATTTTGATTCGACGATTTCTTACAACCAACTTTTTAAATACATTTTCTATCTTGACGATGTCTGATGTTTCGAAGATTATTATTGACGGACACTTAGTATACATTTTTTGAATTTCTCAACCATGTCTTGTTAACATTATCATTTCTTACAGTTATTTCGAAGAATATTTTTTGATTCGAACGATTTCTTACAACCGACTTTTTGAATAAATTTTCTATTTCGACGATGTCTGATGTTCCGAAGATTATTATTGACAGACTCCGTATAAATTTTTTGAATTTCTCAACCATTTCTTGTAACCATTATCATTTTTCACACATACCTTGACGACGTCTGTGATTTCGAAGATTATTTATGATGGAGGACCTTTTGGGACAACCTTAATATAATTTTTCGACGGTAAATAGTTATTTCGAAGATTATTTTTGATTCGACGATGTCTCACAACCAACTCTTTAAATACATTTTCTATCTTGACGATGTTTGACGTTTCGAAGATTATTATTGACAGACACTCTGTATAAAGTTTTTGAATTTCTCACCCATGTCTTGTTACCATTATCATTTTTCAAAAATACCTTGACGACGACTGTGATTTCAAAAATTTTTTATGATGGAGGACATTTTGGAGCAACCTTAACTTTATTTTCCGACGTAAATAGTTATTTCGAAGATTTCTTACAACGAACTTTTTGAATACATTTTCTATTTCGACGATGTCTGATGTTCCGAAAATTATTATTGACGGACACTGTATACATTTTTTGAATTTCTCAACTATGTCTTGCTAACATTATCATTTCTTACGAATACCTTGACGAGGACTATCAATTCGAAGATTTTTTATGATGGAGGACCTTTTGGGAAAACCTTAATTTCATTTTTCGACAGTATTTATTCCGAAGATTATTTTGATTCGACGATTTCTTACAACCAACTCCTTAAATACATTTTCTATGTCGACTGATTTCAAAGATTATTTATGATGGAGGACCTTTTGGGGCAACCATAATTTTGATTTTCGCCGGTAGTTCCGAAGATTATTATTGACGGACTCTGTATAAATTTTTTGAATTTCTCAACCATGTCTTGTTACCATTATCACTTTTTACAATACCTTGACGACTTGACGACGACTGTGGTTTATTTCGAAGATTATTTATGACGGAGGAAGTTTGGGGCAACCTTAATTTTGATTTTCTATGGTAGTTTCGAAGATTATTATTGACGGACAATTTGTATACATTTTTCGAATTTCTCAACCATGTGATGCTACCGTTACCATTTCTTATAAATACCTTGATGAAGACTGTGATTTTTTATGATGGAGGACCTTTTGGGGAAACCTTAATTTTGTTTTTCGACGGTAAATTGTTATTTCGAAGATTATTTTTGATTCGACGATTTCTCACATCCAACTTTTTAAAAACATTTTCTATCTTGACGATGTCTGATGTTCCGAAGATTATTATTGACGGACACTGTATACATTTTTTGAATTTCTCAACTATGTCTTGCTAACATTATCATTTCTTACGAATACCTTGACGAGGACTATCAATTCGAAGATTTTTTATGATGGAGGACCTTTTGGGAAAACCTTAATTTCATTTTTCGACAGTATTTATTCCGAAGATTATTTTGATTCGACGATTTCTTACAACCAACTCCTTAAATACATTTTCTATGTCGACTGATTTCGAAGATTATTTATGATGGAGGACCTTTTGGGGCAACCATAATTTTGATTTTCGCCGGTAGTTCCGAAGATTATTATTGACGGACTCTGTATAAATTTTTTGAATTTCTCAACCATGTCTTGTTACCATTATCACTTTTTACAATACCTTGACGACTTGACGACGACTGTGGTTTATTTCGAAGATTATTTATGACGGAGGAAGTTTGGGGCAACCTTAATTTTGATTTTCTATGGTAGTTTCGAAGATTATTATTGACGGACAATTTGTATACATTTTTCGAATTTCTCAACCATGTGATGCTACCGTTACCATTTCTTATAAATACCTTGATGAAGACTGTGATTTTTTATGATGGAGGACCTTTTGGGGAAACCTTAATTTTGTTTTTCGACGGTAAATTGTTATTTCGAAGATTATTTTTGATTCGACGATTTCTCACATCCAACTTTTTAAAAACATTTTCTATCTTGACGATGTCTGATGTTCCGAAGATTATTATTGACGGACACTACACATTTTTTGAATTTCTCGACCATGTCTTGTTACCATTATCATTTTTGACAAATTCCTTGACGACGTCTGTGATTTCGAAGATTATGATGGAGGACCTTTTGGGACAACCTTAATATAATTTTTCGACGGTAAATAGTTATTTCGAAGATTATATTTGATTCGACGATTTCTCACAACCAACTTTTCAAATACATTTTCTATCTTGACGATGTTTGACGTTTCGAAGATTACTATTGACAGACACTCTGTATAAAGTTTTTGAATTTCTCACTCATGTCTTGTTACCATTATCATTTTTCAAAAATACCTTGACGACGACTGTGATTTCAAAAATTTTTTATGGTGGAGGACATTTTGGAGCAACCTTAGTTTTATTTTCCGACGTAAATAGTTATTTCGAAGATATCTTACAACGAACTTTTTGAATACATTTTCTATTTCGACGATATCTGATGATCCGAAGATTATTATTGACGGACACTGTATACATTTTTTTAAATTTCTCAACCATATCTTGTTACCATTATCATTTTTACAAATTCCTTGACGACGTCTGTGATTTCGAAAATTATTTATGATGGAGGACCTCTTGGGACGACCTTAACTTTATTTTTCGACGGTAAATAGTTATTTCGAAGATTATTTTTGATTCGACGATTTCTCACAACCAACTTTTTAAAAACATTTTCTAACTTGACGATGTTTGATGATTCGAAGATTATCATTATTAACGGACACTGTATAAAGTTTTTGAATTTCTCACCCATGTCTTGTTACCATTTTAATTTTTTACAAACACCTTGGCAACGACTGTGATTTTGAAGATTTGTCATGATGGAGGACCTCTTGGGGAAACCATAATTTTTTTTTTCGACGGTAGTTATTCCGAAGATTATTTTGATTCGACGATTTCTTACAACCAACTCCTTAAATACATTTTCTATGTCGACTGATTTATTTATGATGGAGGACCTTTTGGGGCAACCTTAATTTTGATTTTCGCCGGTAGTTCCGAAGATTATTATTGATGGACTCAGTATAAATTTTTTGAATTTCTCAACCATGTCTTGTTACCATTATCATTTTTTACACATACCTTGACGACGACTGTGATTTCGAAGATTATTTATGACGGAGGACCTTTTGGGGCAACCTTAATTTTGATTTTCTACGGTAGTTTCGAAGATTATTATTGACGGACACTTTGTAAACATTTTTCGAATTTCTCAACCATGTGATGCTACCATTACCATTTCTTATGAATACCTTGACGAAGACTGTGATTTTTTATGATGGGGGACCTCTTGGGACAACCTTAATTTTATTTTTCGACGGCAAATAGTTATTTCGAAGATTATTTTTGATTCGACGATTTCTCACAACCAACTTTTTAAAAACATTTTCTAACTTGACGATGTTTGATGATTCGAATATTATCATTATTGACGGACACTGTATAAAGTTTTTGAATTTCTCACCCATGTCTTGTTACCATTTTAATTTTTCACAAATACCTTGACAACGACTGTGATTTTGAAGATTTTTCATGATGGAGGACCTTTTGGGGAAACCATAATTTTTTTTTCGACGGTAGTTATTCTGAAGATTATTTTGATTCGACGATTTCTTACAACCAACTCCTTAAATACATTTTCTATGTTGACTGATTTCGAAGATTATTTATGATGGAGGACCTTTTGGGGCAACCTTAATTTTGATTTTCGACGGTAGTTTCGAAGATTATTATTGACGGACACATTTTTCGAATTTCCCAACCATGTGATGCTGCCATTACCATTTTTCAGAAATACCTTGACGAAGACTGTGATTTTTTATGATGGAGGACCTTTTGGGGAAACCTTAATTTTGTTTTTCGACGGTAAAATGTAATTTCGAAGATTATTTATGACGGAGGACCTTTTGGGGCAACCATATTTTTTTTTCGACGGTAGTTATTTCGAAGATTATTTTGATTCGACGATTTCTTACAACCAACTTGTTATTGAATACAATTTCTATTTCGACGATATCTGATGATCCGAAGATTATTATTGACGGACACTGTATACATTTTTTGAATTTCTCAACCATATCTTGTTACCATTATCATTTTTACAAATTCCTTGACGACGTCTGTGATTTCGAAAATTATTTATGATGGAGGACCTCTTGGGACGACCTTAACTTTATTTTTCGACGGTAAATAGTTATTTAGAAGATTATTTTTGATTCGACGATTTCTCACAACCAACTTTTTAAATACATTTGCTATCTTGACGATGTTTGATGTTTCGAAGATTATTATTGACGGGCACTGTATAAAGTTTTTGAATTTCTCACTCATGTCTTGTTACCATTTTCATTTTGTACAAATACCTGATTTCGAAAAAATTATATGATGGGGGACATTTTGGGATAACCTCAATTTTGTGTTTCGACGGTAAATTGTTATTTCGAAGATTATTTTTGATTCGACGATTTCTCACAACCAACTTTTTAAATGCATTTTCTATCTTGAAGATGTTTGATGTTTCGAAGATTATTATTGACGGGCACTGTATAAAGTTTTTGAATTTCTCACTCATGTCTTGTTACCATTTTCATTTTGTACAAATACCTGTGATTTCGAAAAAAATTTATGATGGGGGACATTTTGGGATAACCTCAATTTTGTGTTTCGACGGTAAATTGTTATTTCGAAGATTATTTTTGATTCGACGATTTCTTACAACCAACTTCTTAAATACATTTTCTATCTTGACGATGTTTGATGTTTCGAAGATTATTATTGACGGACACTCTGTAAAAAGTTTTTGAATTTCTCACCCATGTCTTGTTACCATTTTCATTTTGTACAAATACCTTGATGACGACTGTGATTTCGAAAAAAGTTTATGATGGAGGACATTTTGGGGCAACCTTAATTTTATTTTCCGACGGTTTCGAAGATTATTTTGATTCGACGATTTCTTACAACCAACTCTTTATTGAATACAATTTCTATTTCGACGATATCTGATGATCCGAAGATTATTATTGACGGACACTGTATACATTTTTTGAATTTCTCAACCATATCTTGTTACCATTATCATTTTTACAAATTCCTTGACGTCTGTGACTTCGAAAATTATCTATGATGGAGGACCTCTTGGGACGACCTTAACTTTATTTTTCGACGGTAAATAGTTATTTCGAAGATTATTTTTGATTCGACGATTTCTCACAACCAACTTTTTAAATACATTTTCTATCTTGACGATGTTTGATGTTTCGAAGATTATTATTGACGGGCACTGTATAAAGTTTTTGAATTTCTCACTCATGTCTTGTTACCATTTTCATTTTGTACAAATACCTGTGATTTCGAAAAAATTTTATGATGAGGGACATTTTGGGATAACCTCAATTTTGTGTTTCGACGGTAAATTGTTATTTCGAAGATTATTTTTGATTCGACGATTTCTTACAACCAACTTCTTAAATACATTTTCTATCTTGACGATGTTTGATGTTTCGAAGATTATTATTGACGGACACTCTGTATAAAGGTTTTGAATTTCTCAACCATGTCTTGTTACCATTTTCATTTTGTACAAATACCTTGATGACGACTGTGATTTCGAAAAAAATTTATGATGGAGGACATTTTGGGGCAAGCTTAATTTTATTTTCCGACGGTTTCGAAGATTATTTTGATTCGACGATTTCTTACAACCAACTTTTTATTGAATACATTTTCTATTTCGACCATGTCTGATGTTCCGAAGGTTATTATTGACGGACACTGTAAATTTTTTAAACTTCTCAACCGTGTGATGCTACCATTATCATTTTTCACGAATACCTTGACGACGACTGTGATTTCAAAGATTATTTTATGATGGAGGACATTTTGAGGCAACCTTAAATTTGTGTTTCGACGATTTCTTTACGACATTTTTCATTTTGACGATGTCTGATGTTTCAAAGATTATTTTTGTCGGACATTTCGTATAAATTTTTCGAATTTCTCAACCATGTCATGTTACCATTATCATTTTTTACAAATACCTTGACGACGAGTGCGAATTCGAAAATTTTTCATCAAATTTATTGAATTGAATTTTTGATTGTACTTTCTTCTTGAACATTGGGAATAGGGCAATTCAAGTAGAAAATTTGAATTGTTGTTTATCGGATGTCTTGAGCAATAATAATAAAAAATAGGGCAGTAGAAATTGAAATTTATTATTACTTTGTGCATGAATACAGGTAGTCTTGGACATATTATTGATATTGTTGCAACAGATTATATCCGTGCTGAGTTATATGATAGCAGATACATCCTTTGAGAAATGGGGAATATTCGAAAGTTTAAGTGGGTAATATATCGATTTCTATCGAGGCAACTATATATTATGTATCTTTACTATGAGAAAATGTTAATGACATTCATCGATTGAGTCAAGGAGGCTCTTTGTCGGGGATATGGCATTAAATGTCAAGTTAGAAAGAAATGTGATTTCAAAATACTTCAAGATAAATGGGAAACGTTTTTAATTTTGTAAACCTTATTGTATTATAATAAACGGGCTGGCTATAAATCTTTATTATTTAGGAACAACCATTTTTCATCTTCACTTTGGAAAAAGTCGATTTTGTTCGATAAACACCTCTTCTGAATTATACCAAGGGCACAATTCTTTTTGAGCTTCCGGGAATAGAGCAATACTAATTTCAATTTTTTGAATGTCAATAATCGACAGTCTTGCTTGATAGGAAACGTGAATTCAAAATACCTCATAGGAAATGGGAATGAGAAATTTTGTGGATATTTGACCTCATATAATTGGAGATGGGGACCTTCAAGTGTCTTGATGAGAAATGTGATTTCATGGAAATTGCGATGTTACTTGTTAGAACTGTTCAGATTGATACCTATCTTGTTGATTAATTATTTTATAAGAAATGGGAAAGTTTGAAATAAACGTAAATCTTCCTATAAAATATAAATACAAAGAAAGGGGACAACCATAGTTTTATATTTACTTAAAGAAACGCCGATAGTTTTCGTAATATACCTCTTCTTAAATAATGCCAAGGGGCACTGTTTTAGGACTTACTGTCCAGACTGTCGGAAATGTTGTAAAAACCTGAATCTTCCTATAAGATACAATTACATATAAAAGGGGCTAATCTATATTTTATAGGGACTCCATATTTTTATCTTTACCACGTCGATAATATTAAATTAAATCTCCTCTTCTACATTCTTTGTGACAATAGTCTTGATGAGAAATGTGATTTCAGAATACTGGATGGAAATTGGGAATTAGAAATAGTGGGTAAACTGACTTCGATCGATATAATAATAGATAGTGGCTTTGGAGATGTTACTTGTTACACCTATTCATACTAATACCATGTTGATTAAGTTTGCAGAAATAACTAATAGGGAAAAGTTTGAAACCTTTTATAAAAAAGGGCTGTAATAAATCAATACATAAGGACTATATTTTTATCTTTACTTTGGGAAATGATAATATTCTTCTACATTATACCAAGAGAGCAATTTTTTTTTGGACTTGGAGGAATGGGAGAATATCAATTTTAATGTTTAAACTTCAATTATTAAGAGTCTTGATGGGAAATGTGAATTAAAGAAACCTCATGTGAAAGGGGAATAATAAATTTTGTGGGTAATTTGACCTTAACATAATAGGAGATGGGGACTTTGGAGATGACATTATTATACGAATTGAAGGAACACCAATGATATTTGTTCCAACTGTCCAGATTGACATCATGTTGATTTGTAAGATTGTAGAAATGAGTTTCAAGAAATGGGAAAAGTTCTTGTAATACACTAAATCTTACCATAAAAAGCAATTAAATGTGAAATGTACTTGTAAAATTTAACTCTATGTTCTTCTATCGGGCCACCATATTTTTTTATCTTCACTTTAGGAAACAGACAATATTCGTTAAATACCTGTTCTAAATTATAACGAGGACTTCCAATACCAATTTTAGAATTTTTCAAATTTCAATAATGAAATGTGATTTCGGAATACTCTTCATGGAAATTGGGAATTAGAAATTGTGGGTAAACCAACTTCAATATAATAATAGATGTTACTTGTTGCACCAGTTCATAATAATACTAATAAAATGGGAAAAGTTTGAAATTATGTAATAAACCTGAATCTTCCTATAAAATATAAATGAATAAATAAAAGGGACAATCATATTTTTATCTTTACTTTGGAAAACGTCGAAAATATTCGTTAAATACCTCTTTTCAATTATACCAAGGGGGTAATTTTTTGGACTTACGGGAATGGAAGAACACCAATTTAGAGTCTTGATGGGGAATATAATTTCAGAATACCTCATGGGAAATGGGAATAAATTTTTTTTATAGAAGATGGGGACTTTGGAGATGACTATTATTCTAAACATCGAAGACATACCAATATTATTACTTCCACCTGTTCGGACTAATACCATGTTGATTATGAGATTGCAGAAATACGTTATTGGAAAAGGAAATAGTTTTGAATCTTGTAATAAACTAAATCTTACTATATAAAATACAAATAAATGTAAAAAGGGTCATAAATCTGTATTCTAATAGGGAGAACCATATTTTTATCTTTACTTTGGAAAACGTCGAAAATATTCGTTAAATACCTCTTCTCAATTATACCAAGGGGGCAATTTTTTGGACTTACGGGAATGGAAGAACACCAATTTAGAGTCTTGATGGGGACTATAAATTCAGAATACCTCATGGGAAATGAGAATACATTTTTTTATAGAAGATGGGGACTTTGGAGATGACCATATTATTTTAAACATTAAAGACACCAATTTTATTCCTTCCACATGTTAGGACTAATACCATGTTGATTATGAGATTGCAGAAATACGTTATGGGAAATGGAAATAGTTTTAAATCTTGTAATAAACTTAATCTTACTATAAAATACAAATAAATATAAAAAGGGTCATAAATCTGTATTCTTATAGGGACAACCATATTTTCATCTTTACTTTAGAAAACATCAATAATATTAGTTCTGAATTATACCAAGGGGGTATTTATAAATAATAATAGTAATAAATTTACGACAAGTAATTTGACGGCAACTGTGATTTTGAAGATTATTTCAAAGCATGTGATTACCATTTACAAATACGTTGACGGCTTTCAATGAATTTTGTGTTTCGACGATATTATTATTTGGTAGATTACTTTTAATTGGCGATTTCTTGAGACGAACTTTTCGAATTGACGATTCTGATGTTTCAAAGATTACTTTGAATTGACGAACACTTTATATAACTTTTTTTCAACCATAATCATTTCTTACGAATACGTTGACAACTGTGAAGAATATTTTCAGTTGACGACCTTTTGGGACAATAAAAAAAAAAATTCATCCTGACGATCTGATGTTTTAAAGATTATTTAGAATTGACGGACACTTTTTGATATTTGATATTACCTTATCTATTCTTTGCGATTTCGAAGATAATTTTGATTCACTACCTGGGACAACTACTTTTAATGAATTTTGTGTTTCGACGGTATTATTATTTCGAAGAATTTCATATCGGCGATTTCTTGGGACAAACTTCGAATAAATTTTGTATCAAGACGGTGAATTATTATTTCGAAGATTTTGAGTGGACGATTTCTTGGGAAAAACTTTATAAACTGTCTATTTCGACTATGTATGATGTTTCGAAGTTTACCATTAATATTTCTTAAAAATACCTTGACTACAACTGTGAAAAAAATATTTTTGATTGAAAACCTTTTGGGACAACCTCCATTATTGAATTTTGTGTTTGACGATGAATTGTTTTCGGAGAATTTTTGGAAGAAAATATTTATCTTCACGATCTGACTAAGGACTTTCGAAAATAGAGCAATACCAATTTTAATATTTGTAATGTCAATAACCAAGTGGTTTGTTTTGATTTTATGGAAATTGTGAGATTGCATAAATAAATTTCATTTAGGATTAAATATTTCGAAATAAACTAAATCTTACTATAAAATGCAATAAAATATAAAATGGACTATAAATCTATGTTCTATAGGGACAACTATTTTTCATCTTTACTATAGGAAACGTCGATAATATTCGTTAAATACCTTTTATACCAATGCCTCTTATGAATTTATACCAAAAGGAAAATTCTTCTTGGACTGTCATGGCAATACCAATGTTTATTTTTGAAACGTCAACAATCAAGTGTTTTGATGATAAATTAGAAATTAGAAATCCTTAGGATAAACTGATTTTCATAATAATAGGAGATTACCATATTCTTTTATACATTGTCTATTCAGACTAAGACCATGTTGAATAAGATTTGTAGAAATACCTTATGAAATGTGGAAAAAATATAAAATTTTGTAATGAACTTGATCCGGCCATAAAATGAAATAAAATGCAATAAAATTTAAAATGAGCTTATAGGGACAACCATATTTTCATCATCACTTTGGAAATCATCGATAATATTCGTTAAATACCTCTTCTAAATTATACTTTCGGAAATAATTTAATTTAATTTTGCATGTGTCAAGTGTCAGTGGATTTCTGATTTCTATTATATTATAAGTATGTCAATTTCGGAAATATTCTACGGTAATTCTTAGAAATAGTTTATTCGAATTATGCAAAACGTTTTCGGGAGCATTTATATATTATTTATACACTTTGGGACAACATTTATACTGTTTTCATTACAAATGTTGCTTCATATGATGTCAGAATCGATGTTTTTTAGGCGCAACAAAAACAACAACATTATCAATAATTGTTTGGCGTGAATAATGAAACTGAGAACTCATGAGAAACGGGAAAAGTTCTAATCGTTCTTACTTACTGAAATGGGGAAGGAATCGATAATTTATGGGACAAACATCTTCAATTTGGGACATCAGTATCAATTTTTGTTTCAACGTTAAACGGTTTCAATCATATACATTTTTAGGAAGGTACTTTTTTGTATAGAATTTTTCACACAAGTTCTACAACATTGTAGAATATATTTCAATAGAATGAAATTTTTGTAAACTTAATATAAAATAAAAATGGGGAATACATGTAAAATAGACATGTTTTCTTCTTGCTTATTTCACTTGTTTTCATTAAAATACTCTCAGATATACCTCTTGAGTTTAAAATTTTGTGGATTAGTTTCAACTGTTTTGACATCTTGAAACAATTTCAAATTTCTGCCAGTTTGCTGACGAATAAATTGAAACAATTTTTAACTCCAACAAAGTTCTCTTTACCTTGACAACTTGTTTCACTCTGGATGCAATTAATTTGATTTCTCAAACTGTTTTTGCCTATATTTCTCATCGGTAAGACACAAAGGTATTTAAAATTGATGAAATAATATTTATATCGTCTATGCTTCAACTAGTGTAATTCTCGTAATTGGAGACTTTTGGAACAATGCAGAACAGTCAAAAAGTTTCATAAAAAGTACATCTCTGGTGTTTTTGAAGCTGATATCAACTATCATTACCAATTTTTATAATATTTACATGTCATATAGAAGAACTTCAACCAAAATAAGCAAAAAACGAATAAAATTTCCATGTGAATTAATGAGAGCATTCAAAATCCGTACCAAGCTGATTAGTGTCAAGCCAATACAACCATATCAATATTGCTACTGGAAAAAATGCAACAGGTTACATCCAGTTAATTTGACAATTTGTACATTTTGAATTCAACAAGTGAAACAAAAACACTCTACGAACATTCAGATTTGATGTTATTTTTTGTGGAGCTTAACGATAAAAATTACTGACCCATTCACACAAACTGAAGCTAAATTTCTGATTAAACATGCGCATTCATGGCATTGGTGAGCATCAAGAAAATTCAAGTTTCGAATAAAATTGCCATACAATTGCGAAGAACATTTTCAAGTCGCCAAATATTGTGGGCATGCGCATTCTAGGTTGTAGATAAGCACAAATGTATGAGTTAGGAACAAATCTAATAAAATAAAATACAAAAACATCCCTTCAATTTCATTTGAGTGTATTGGAACTTTAATTCTTCATTTGATGATAATAAAAAAGTGAAAGAGGAAACTTAGTTACCAATGATATGTTTGCAAAATTGAGAGAATGTGTTGTTAGTATAAACACAAAAACCGATGAAATCATCGACGTTAATAAAATAAGAGATGCCTCAAGCGCAATTTCGTTGAATATGTTCGTTCAATATAGTGTTTCAATGAAGGGCTCTCAATAAATCATTTATCATAAATTATTATCACTAAATTTTGCTCAGTAGATACCTGTAGTAGTGAAATGAAATCATAAAACCTTGAAAGTTTCCATAAACCTGTTGATCAATCATTTCATTTCATTAAGAAAACGATAAATATGAACCTAATCAGGAGGGGACAGGGGGGAGAAAATTCATTTAAATTTTACCTTAATGTTTCGACATTGTCTATTAATTTTGTTTATAGTTGTATCAAAAACCTTCCGATGACGTATGTTGACGGAAAAATTATAATAGGTGGACAAGGGGATCTGGAGAATTTGTTTTCACTTGGTTATTTTTGGAAGTACGTATAGCGTCAGGTAAATGAAATAGATTTAATTGTTCCTAATAATCCCGTAACCAATAATCTGTTTCTGAAAAGTAAAAAATAAGGGGCGAGGCCAGTTTCTTGGTATAAATAGCTGGTGGTCAAAACTACCCATTGATTGAAGCTCCATCTATCCATCAGTCTATCAACTATTGAACTTTCTGTTCAGACAAAAAATACTTTGTTATTGGCTTGAAAAATTAACAGTTCCTTCGTTTCCTTTATCGAAGTTCGTCATGTTCCTTTTGTTGAGAAAATTAAATATTCTTGTTTTTTCTTGTCAATAAGATTTGTATAGTTGTATAGTATTCTATTTGTCAATTATTGTTGTTCGGTGATAATCATGAAAACCCAATTTTCATTTCGAAAATATTCAACACTTGCTCTCGTCAACACGTTGAAAAATCGTGAAATGAAGGAATGAAGACAGTATTATATAGTTTATAAAAATTAATATTGACATTCGGTGCCGACATGAACATAAGAAAACATAAGTCGTAAGTCACGATTGTTTTAATTTTCATCATAATGCGATAATTATATTTCGCTGGAATAATATTCGATATGAAAACTATAAGGTGTGCCTTTCATAAAACTCTGAAGAATGCATATATATGTTTATATTTTATTTGTACTTTGTAAATTGTATCTATAATTTGTTATTGATAATTTGTATCTAGTTACCAGCTATTATATTTCGATTTTCGTAATTTCAAATAGTTTAATAGTATTTCGATTTCCAACTCTAAAACTCTTGTTCAATTAAGTACCTATTCGACGTGATGAGAGAGATCATTATTTTTCAATGATATTACCATGTTTTGTTGGATAAGGTGTGGAAAATGACTACTGGTTGTCAATTATTTTCTTTTCTTATTTTTCAAATCTCATTTACCTTTTTGTTTGAAAGTTCATGTTATCTACGTAAAAATGAAGGAAACGAAATTTCGTTAGCCTTCTTTATACCATCAACGAAATCCAACCTTTTGTTAAAACAGTGGAATGGTTTTATACTGGCTTTTTGTTGATAATTGTTCATTGAAAATCTTGGAGGATGTGGTATAAAAATATGTCCTTTTGAATCTGGTCATTAGACTTGCTGTAAAATTGAAATTGTTCTGACATGATAATATGACCTAGAGGTTTGCAATTGAAGCTTTTCTTGATATCGGCTGGGAAAAATAATATTTAGATTTTGTTTTCACTATACAATTTGGGAATCAACCTTTTGTTGGAAACCTGTTGATGAAGAAGTTTGTGCATACTTTTGTCAATTAAGTATTGTTCAGTAAAAAACTCAATGGTTTGTTTGTAGTATATTAGTTTTTTTTTTGTTAGGGGTGGGAAATACTGAGAAATTCTGTCATTACGATACCAATAACTAGCTCATTACTTGTATCTTTTTTGGAGAAGTGGGTAATTTATAACGTTTGTCATTGGTCATTCTTTTTCAGGGAGATATCGAAATACCATATAATTTTGCATGGAATTATGTAGGTCGTAGTTTTTATTGTAGAGAAAAAATAATGTTCACAATACTATAGAGTTTGCCATGCAGAAAAAATATCACTGGCTTCTTTTTCCCAATATTTTATATTCAATAAAAAATTCCGGGGACTCTTCCTTACGTAAAAAAAAAGAAGGGAAACTTGGCCATAAAGAATCGTTTTCAAAAAACTTGAAAGTTTGGGTATGCTTTTGCGAATTGTCAATAAAGTTTAGTTTAGTAAAAAACTCAATGGTTTGTTTGTAGTATATTAGTTTTTTTTTTGTTAGGGGTGGGAAATACTGAGAAATTCTGTCATTACGATACCAATAACTAGCTCATTACTTGTATCTTTTTTGGAGAAGTGGGTAATTTATAACGTTTGTCATTGGTCATTCTTTTTCAGGGAGATATCGAAATACCATATAATTTTGCATGGAATTATGTAGATCGTAGTTTTTATTGTAGGGAAAAAATAATGTTCACAATACTATAGAGTTTGCCATGCAGAAAAAATATCACTGGCTTCTTTTTCCCAATATTTTATATTCAATAAAAAATTCCGGGGACTCTTCCTTACGTAAAAAAAAAGAAGGGAAACTTGGCCATAAAGAATCGTTTTCAAAAAACTTGAAAGTTTGGGTATGCTTTTGCGAATTGTCAATAAAGTTTAGTTTAGTAAAAAACTCAATGGTTTGTTTGTAGTAATTAGTTTTTTTTTTTGTTAGGGGTGGGAAATACTGAGAAATTCTGTCATTACGATACCAATAACTAGCTCATTACTTGTATCTTTTTTGGAGAAGTGGGTAATTTATAACGTTTGTCATTGGTCATTCTTTTTCAGGGAGATATCGAAATACCATATAATTTTGCATGGAATTATGTAGGTCGTAGTTTTTATTGTAGAGAAAAAATAATGTTCACAATACTATAGAGTTTGCCATGCAGAAAAAATATCAGTGGCTTCTTTTTCCCAATATTTTATATTCAATAAAAAATTCCGGGGACTCTTCCTTACGTAAAAAAAAAGAAGGGAAACTTGGCCATAAAGAATCGTTTTCAAAAAACTTGAAAGTTTGGGTATGCTTTTGCGAATTGTCAATAAAGTTTAGTTTAGTAAAAAACTCAATGGTTTGTTAGGGGTGGGAAATACTTAAAAATTCTATTTTCATGATACCAATAACCAACTCATTACGTACGTATACCTTTTGTTTTAAATGTTTCTTGCTAATGTTGTTCAGTGAGAAACCGAAATACCTTATACTTTTGTTGATAAATCGTGAAATTTTAACATGTTTAGAAAGTTAAAGATACCACCATAATATACCATATCAGTAGAATACCACGTAATTTTGCAGAGAATCCTTTAGGTAGAATACCTGAATGAAAGATATATCAATTAATTTTGTAGATGAAAATTGTGAAATTTCAACATAAGTAAAAAAAGTATAAAATATAATTTGTAGGGAAATAGGAAGGTACTCAAATTTCTATTTTGTAGGTGAAAATCGTTGAATTGATTTGTTCTTCTTCATAGAAGTGTGTATTTTCTTCAGTATTTAGTATATTTCAATAAAATGATAATCAAACCTGAAAGTACTCTTTTTGTAATATCTGCTTGTTCACTTGAAGATGGTACAGAAGAATTGTTGAAAATAAATTTTCTCAACTAATTTTTTTTACTCAGTAATAATTTAAAAATGAAAAACCAATCAATTTGAGGGTAGAAATATCGTTTTTCATTTATTTTGATTGAATTTCCTTGTTGCCATTGAAATGCTCTTGGAAGATGAAATTAAGTGATTGGAAAAAATTTTGCACAGTTGTTCTAATTTGAGTATTTACAAAGAATCGAAAAAATGAGAAAACAGAAAACATATTTTTTATTATTCATTCGAAATTGGTATGAGTAATCGAGACGAATAAGGTATGGAAATGTTGGTACGCAATTACTTTTTTTAATCTGAATTTTCTCTTGTAAAAAACAATATATTTTTGATCCTTCCAAATAACTTAACAATTCATAAAGAAGAAATAATTAACCAGGCACACAACTCAGTTGAATTAATATGGAAATTACACCAACATGAATTGTAGGATACAGAAGAGTTGGGTTTATTTTAATTTTCTTCGATGAAAGAAAGAAATATGAAATAAGACGAGTTTATTAAGATTATTTGTCAGTAAACTTGAAAAAGTTCTCATAACTATTTCTTCAATTTCAGCTCGTTTATGACTTGACCGGAAATTTGAAAATAAGTGCCAATACTCGAGCTTCGTTTTGTTAATAATAAATAAATTGATATTAAATATGCCTGAAAGTTGAAATTTTGTCCAAAATATGTTAAGTGGAGAATAATCATTAAGAGCAAATAATCTAGATTAGTATGAGGTCATAAAATAGAGAATGATAAATGAATTTGCAATGTTTTCTAGAATATGTGAAAATGCAAATTCTCTCAAAAAATTATGAAAATTTTAAAATCAGTCAGAATGCCAATATTCGAGATTAGTTTCGTTAATAAGTAGAGAATAATAAATAAACGTGAGAATTGGAATATTCTGAAGGATGATTAAAAATGAAAAGCCTTTCAAAAAATGATTGAACGAATATTTTAAAATCTGTCGTAAATTGGAAAAGAATAATTAAAAAATCATTAAAAAAATAGAATGAAAATTTTGAAAGTAGTCGGAAAATGATTGAGTGCCGATATTTTACATTACTTTGATTAATTCGGATTAATTAATTAGGTATTGAGTTTTTTCCGGTAACTAATATTTTTATTTATTTTTCTATTGCCTTCGCTCGACAGTCACAATTCAACACTTATAATCACACAGAACTCTGACGGAAAATCCTTGATTGCGCATGTTGATGTTGATTTCGAAGACTAATCGCGATATTTCGGTCTAACACAGCATTCTTATCTGTTTTCTGGCGCAATTCTTGTGCCAGAAGAGTTACGATGGTCATTGTACTATGCAATCATAAAAGATGTCTTGTGAAGACCAAGTGGAAGACAAACATTTATTTCAGGAAGCATTGGGACATGACAAAAAAGTCAATCAAATGTAGTCAATAAAAGATTTGATTAAATAAACAGCAAACTTTAAAAAAATTGATGAAAGTTAAAATCTGAAAATTGTTCTGTAAATATAACAAGAGCAAAATAAATTACAGCTAGATGAATAATTGTACTCATTAAATTGTGACTATTAGAATTCCACAGGATCTTCTGTACCCTTTATTCATGAACACTACACTTTGTCTTGTTCCTAGAATTTTTGTTCAACGTTCATCTGAATTTCAAAAAGTTTTTGATTTTGAAAAAAGAAAACTAAAATATAAAAAAAATCCATTTATATACCTGAAATTAGACTGAATATGTTCTTGAAACCGTAAAACCACAAAGAAAATGATTTGATTTCTTGCTCGAAAAGGCTCATTTAGTTGTAGTTATAAAAAGAAAACACAAGTTGAAGAAAGTTCTTCTATATTCATCATCACTACTTTTTCTTATCATTTTGAATGTTCAAGTTACTGCAGTACCCCGTATATTCAGGAAAAATATTTTTTTTGCCTTTATCAATATTTGAATTTCAAAACAAAAAAGAAAAAAATATAAACATGACAACACTATGATTTTGTTAATATTTGTCATTCAAATATTATAAATTATCTCATTATGTTGCAAACATGCTGTAAGTTCTCAAAATAGCAAAACTGTAGTGATTCCTTACTGTTCACAGAATGAAAAACAAAATTCAAGATATTAATTGAAATCAAATTCACCCATACAAATAAGTAAGATAAGATAATTAATCATTTCATAATCAAAAAAATCATCATCTTTGCTGAACACTGAAGGAAAGTGAATATAAAGTACCAAAAGAAAGGTCTTTATTTGAATCACCAGGTAAAATAATTATTATTAACCTGTGAAAAAAAAAAGGAAAAATAATAAGGGTGTACAAATAATAATAATATATACAAACATTTACTTTGTGGTAATGTGAAAAATAAATAAATTTCATATAATTTAATTCTTTATATATTTGATTAAGATAAATTTTTCTTCAAACGGCAGTCGCGTTAGTTTGATAAAATATCTGATATGAAAATAAGAAGGGGTTGTAGGGATTTTGTTTTCAAATTAAACATGTTATATCTTTTTGTTGAACTAGTTGAAAAAAATTATTACTCAAGGAAATGTCTCCATCAAAAATGAATTCTATTAACCATTAAATATAATATTGCATATATATCTATATAACTCACAAGAAAATCTATAAAAAGGCAGAAGAAAATCGAAAGAAAACCCATAAGTCAAAACAGTTGAAACATTTTGAAAATATTCCAATGAATTGAATGGGAATGGTAATCCAATCAATTTAGGAGACTACGAAATGGACAATGAAATTATCAGAATCTTCCAAATAACTTTGATTGGCAATCTGCAAAACAATAGTATATAAACTAGACATAAATTAAAGAAATTATTGAGCAGGCACATGTTATTTAAAAAAAACTCAAGACAAATTGGCTAGAGAACATTCCATTTATTTTTCATTTTGGAAACGTAATTTATTTTTTTATAAAAAGTAATACTGAAAAAAAGAACGTCCTAATGAAAACATATTGAAATGATAGGCCAGTCACAATTTATAATCACACAGAACTATACCGAAAAAATCCTTTGATTGCACATGTTAAAGATGTTGATTTCGAAGACTAATCGCGATATTTCGTACTCAGCAGCATACTTTTTCGTAGTTTTGCGCAATTCTTGTTACTGAAGAGTTACGATGGTCAAGCTCTGTGCAACTATAAAAGACTTTTGATGAAACATTTATTATTTTTAGGCACTAATTGAAGGATTTTCGTTCACGCCTGTTTGCCATTGAAATATTTGTTGGACGATTACTTGTAAAATATTAATATTAATTACAGTTTTTTGATGAATAGAAAATTTCAAAACCCTTGTGTTTCTATACTGCCATAGTTAGAGAAAAATTACATATTTGTTCGACCATTTTTGCAAGCAAGGTCAGAAAAATTTGTCATTAATCCTCGGACATTACCAAACATATAATACTTGTTTACGAGACGTAAAAAATTTTTAAGGGGCAGGGGACCCGAATATTCGACTTATTACTCCTTGAATATCGCTATATTTTGTTTGAAATCCTAAATGATTGTTAAATACTTTTTGAATGACGAGTTGAAGAGGTTTTTTACAATACCTTTTACGTTTATTGAAAATCATTTGCATAAAACTTTTATTCATAGCTACCATAGAAAAAACAGTGGGAAAATCTGAATTTAAGAGAATCATAACAGGGTAAATTCAATAGTTATTAATTTTCACTTATTGTGGGTGCATGAGAAATATTTTTGTACCTTTCGGTAATGGTTTGGGTTCATACAGAAAATAAATAAAAGTTTCAATTCATGGGTTTCAAAACTGGTGGAAAATTTATCAATTGTTATACTATAGATGTGTTTGCACCTTCATGATCATATTAAAGAAAATTTTCAAGTTGCGTATGACGAAAAAGTTTGGGTGAAACTGTTAATACCATTATAGCTATTGTCATTAATCCTTGGGTACATTATTAAAAATATAAAAATTAAATGATTGAAGAGGTTTTTTTACATTAGCTTTTATATTTATTAAAAATCATTTGCATACAAATTTTAATACAACCATTGCTTCTTTTATAGCTACCATAGATAAAACCGTGGGAAAACCTGAATCAACGGGATCCATGAAAGAAGGAAAATTTAATAGTTATTTATTTTATACTATTGTATGTGTATGTATGTGCAGGGGGAATCTTTTTGTACCTTTAGGTTATGATTTGGGTTCATACAGAAAATCTATGCCTGATAGTTTGAATTCATGGGTTCGAAAACTGGTAGAATATATATCAATTTTTGTACCGTAGTTGTGGATGGAATTGAGGCAAACCATTTGAACCTTCATGATCATATTGATGAAATTGTTAAAGTTGTATGTGTGTAGGAACTTGGGTGAAACTGTTAATACCATCATAGCTGTCAAATACTAATGTTTTCTCTTATTTGTTTCCCTTCTTTTAGTTTACCGTCGACGGACAATAAGGAGATTTTGTATATTTGTCGCTCATTTGGAGATTTCTTCGGGTGTTAAAAAAATAATGTTGACTTTTGAACAACTTCAAGGGGTGAGTGAATGTAATTCATACTCAAAGTTGGAGTAGCTGCTGAATGATAGGGGGTATAATTTTGATACATTTCAGTAATTTCGGCTCGTTGTTATCATTTTTCAGGGCGATATCCATATCCACGGTCAATTTGATGGGAAATAAAGGGACACACAGTAATATCGATATTTCAGACCTTTTCCTGATAATTATTTCAAAATGTTTGATGGATTTCTTGTGGTTTTTACTTTTAACCTGTTTTTTCCCACATTTCAACAAAGAAAGAAGGCCTTTAAATAAATACGAAGTACTGGTGAAACTCTAAAAAATTTCATTCATTGGATAATATAATATAAGATATATCTTCTGCAATGTTTATAGGGAGATGGTCTTTTTTTGTAAAAGTGTTTTTGGATATATTTTGCAGTAGTCGTCACAAGAACTTACTTTTTGTGAGATATAACCCTATAAAATGTCAACGCTTCTTTATTTGAAATGGACCAACTATATTTTCAACTTCTTGACGAGGTGGGGGGGGTTTCTTTACGTCTTTGCCCTTATGTATTCATACGTCTAATTTAGCTATCGACTGTATATACTAATAGTTCATTTGAATCAATAACATCCAATTTGAAAGTCAATTAATTGTGACCTCTTTAAATTGTTGACAGTATTTCTACAAGGCTAGGATAAATACTATGTCCCTATAATACGAATTTATCGGAAATATAAATTATTCAAAACAAGTATAGTTTTTCTTTTTTGAAAATATATTTTGCCAACGTTTTCAGTCATCCAGTCGAAGCGTCTTGGAATTTTGGTTAAAAAACAACAACTTTCATGAAAAAATCATTATTTGAAGATATGAGATAACAATTTGCAAACTTTGAAGATCAGTTTGATCTCAATTTTAGTACAAAATTCTTGATAGAAACTAGATAATGACAAACGAAAGGGTGACTGCTTCAATACAATTAGTAAGGAATTTAAATGCAGTTAGTTGAAGAAAATTTAATATCCCTTTGTAATGCTGAAATTTAACATGAAGGCACAGAAAAACACCCTTGAAAATGTTCTGGAAGGAAGAGTTTCAGAGAAAAAGCATTTGGATGTTAAATATATCAAACCAATTTTTATTTTGTCGTTCGGAAACAGAAACAATAAATGAGCTAATGATAAATGATGATGGTGAAATTTGATTACAGTCACACTGGTGATTTATAATTACACAGAATTATGACGATAAAATCCTTTGATTGCGCATGATGATTTCGAAGACTAATCGCGATATTTCGGACTAACCAGCATACTTTTTCGTAATTTTGCGCAATTCTTGTTCCTGGAGATTTACGATGGTCAAGTTCTGTGCAACCATAAAAATCCTTGCTACAGCTCATTTTATAAAACGATGTTAAAACAACTGCAGATTAAAGTCTGAGCAAACTTATTAATATCAGATTAAAATGTTATTCGTTAAAAATTACTCAGCAACCTTTCTTGGATTTTGAAATAATTCTACTGATCGACTTGTTTTTTTATTTTTCTCTCAAGAGATTACGAAAAAAAACAAGTTAAATCGTTATTTGATGGAAAATGATGTTTCTCTGAAATCAATGCACAAATAAATTCACAAAATTTGACGTGATACTAAATAAATAAAAATAAATAAATTAGTGTATGCGGGGGCAAAAATAATTCAAGTTTATTGAAAAAGTGAAATATTTGTTATAAAATTCGTTGATATCTAACAGTTTGTCATTGAATCTACTGTTGGAAGAAAATGTAAATTTTATATCAATCGACGTGAACAAGGGCAGGTAGGGGTTAATTGTTTTGTTTTTAATAAAGTTTGTCGTTCAACATTTGGTGTAAAAGTGTTATTACTTGCTGTTTGTAATTATTTTTTGAAGATTAACGAGTTCATAAAACCTTCAAAATTCAACCTGAAGTTAAAGAAGTAAAGGGGGCAAAAATCATTTCGTACTTCACTGCACTTTCAAAGTTACCAAGATCGTAATAATTATTTACCAACAATGAAAATATTGAGGGGAGATAGGGGACAGAAATGGTCAAAACACCTTCAAAATTGCTAATTTACAATTTGTTGCATATTTTTTGCAAATAATTGTTAATCAGAAATGACTGAATAGGGGGCAAAAAATGTACTCCTTGAAAATTACATCACTTCAATGCTGTGAAAAATTGATGACCGTTTTTTTTTTGACAAAATCTTGATATACGAACTTCATTCTACCAAGACAAGTTGCAAGGTTTTCACGTTAGCCACAAAAAATTATAATTTTAAAAATCATTTGCCGCCACTTTCATAAAAACTTTGCTATCAAGAATAATCAACGAGTTTTGAGGTTGAAAAAAAATAATATTCATACTGTTATCCCTTGTTGTTTGGGTAGGGAGACGAAGGGGGGAAACTGTACCTTTTGGTCATAGTTCGATATTTATACAGACAAAGCATGTCTAGATACTCTTGTTTAAGAATTTTGATTTCACGGGACTCAAAACTGGTAGAAAATACATCAATTGCTATACCCTTATTGTGGGGGGTGGACAACATTATTCTATTTCCTTATCATTTATATCGTCGTTTGTAAACCTTTGTTGACCTATAAGAATGGGAGATTATGTTTTCAACATAGTAAACCTTTTATTTAGAGATGTCGACGTACCTCAAGAATGATATTATAGTAATGTGGACTTTTTAAAAGACTCATTCACAGTGAATGTACTAACCTTCATATTAACAGTTGTTGTAGGACTACTCAATTCTTCTTTGTGGCGATATGGGGTATAATTTATCCAGTGTTTAGGACGTACACTAATTCTAAAATCAAGCGACACGATGTTACCTCAATTTTGTTTTAGACATTTACCTCACAATTGTTTCAAAATTCACCCTAAATTCCTTGTGGTTTCACTTCTCAACCAAATCATTATTGATATTTACATACGTACGAAGTTACTAAAAACTTATATCGATATTTTTTCTCATGAACGCACCTGGGGAGTGGTGGTAAAACTGTACAAAAATTCATTATTGGACAATACTCGTATTTTCATGAGGGGATAGATTTCTTATGTCCATACGATTTTTTGTGGTGATGTCTGAAGATCTTGGCTATATCAATAAATCGTTAGGTACGTAATTGTTTAAGACATAAAACTTATAAAACCTGCAGCTTTTTTATGTATAATATGATTTCAGTCATCCAGCTCAATAAACTTACAATTTTGGTTAAATTACCATTATTATATAAAGGAAAGTTTGCATTGATAAAAAAACAACTATAGTTGCTGTTGGAGATTAAAAAACGTTCAGAAGATAACAAGATTACCATTCTTGGTACCATTTATTTTTGTAAAAATTATATATTTTGAAATTCTGAGAGGTAATAAATGAACAGAAATACAAAACATTTTAAATAGGTGCTTATAATAATTATAAAATGGAGCTAAGTGAAATGATTTGGAATTATTGCATAAAACTCGTCAGCATTATTTTAATACCTTTTTATGTTTCAATTCTGCAAATTATAGTCCTATCAAAGTTCAAAGTTTAGAGAAATTAACAAAAAAAAAAGAATACTTCTTTTGGAATCGCACAGAACTCTGACCACAAAAAACTTGTGTGCGCTTTGGTGTTATGGAAAGCTAATCGCGGTAATTTCGATCTACACATCTTCGTTGATGAGCGCAATCTTTTTTTTAATATTATAGGGTAGTCATTGTAACTGAGCAACTCTGAAAGTAAGGAAGAATACAAGTATGAATAAGGCAGGATCGAACGATTTACTATAAAACGTGTGATGTCAAATAAACTTTGATATTTTAAATCAATTTGGTCGATTTCAATTGTCAAAGTTTTTGAAAAAATCCAAGGATATTCAAATGAAATATAAACCTAATTTATTTAATATATTCAAATTCAACTGATTCTAGGTTATTTTGTGTTATTCAACCACACAGCCTCAATCTCGAAAAAATTAATATCGATGTACTAAAATGTAATCTTTTATTTTTGCAGAAATGAATCACATTGTTGAGATATTCAAATGAATTATAATGAGCTTTTTGAAAACATCACGGAATTTCTCTGAAAATTGATGCGTGGTTTTTAAAAAAGTAAACGATTCAACTTTCAATTTGTGAAATAATTTTAAAAATACCCTCTACAAGAATTCTACTTACTGAAAAAGCTTAGGTTTGAGATGTACTTATGTCTGATGCATGTACAATAGTTTTTCAAAAAAATCTCAAATTAATTTAAATCCAAAAATCAGAACGATGCCATTTTATCAAACAAGCAATATATATAACTTTAACTCTCGTATAGAGACATTTCGAGTTGATTGATCATCTGATTCACAGTACAGTTAAAAAACTAACAGAACTTTTATGATTGGACAACGCAAAGACAAGGTGAATTCCTGTTTTTTTGTGCCCTTTGGTCATGTGTGAAGCTAATCGCGAAATTTTCGGTCTATCATCCTAGGGCTAAATTCATAGGCACATTTCTTATTTCTAGGTGAGGTAGGACTTTATGAAGTGCAATCATAAAAAATGTGGTAGTTCTAAATACAATGCAATTATTGTGGACTGTATGAATCAGATAATAACTAAATTTTTTTTATATAAAACAGTTACCTACAGAGAATGTACTGAAGATATATTAAGATTCTATTGAAAGGAAAGATTTAAACGAAAAATATTAAATGACCGAATAATTTTTGGTTGTGTCCTCAACATTATGAAATGATCTTGTTATTTACTATGCGATATTCAAGTATTTAATTTGGAATATTGGCACAACGAATTTTTGGTATAACTTAAAATTATTCAGAAAAATATTTTTCAAAATAGAAATAAAAATATCGCTTGTTAAAATCAAAGACACTGGATCAATTTTTTAAAGGACAAAGAGAAAAAGCAAACCTTAATTGCACCACAATACATCACATACCATTTCTCAGATAACGTCCGATCAAATAAAATTGTTAAATTTCAATATAAAATATTTTCTCGTCCTCTTTATTTTTTGCCATAACTAAATAGCAGTTTTGATGATAAAAGCTCAAGGTATACATAAAAATATCTTTCATTTTGAATAAAATGGACCAAAATTGATATTGATTTCAGAAAATAATCAGTAATTATTTGAATATTTATCTTCTAGAAACAAGTTTAAGGAAGTCATAAGTAACATTTTTTACAATTCTTAAAATTTGTCGATTTAAAATTGAGCTAGATGACTGGTTATTGTTTTTCTATTATAAGAATTTTCGCGATTTTGTTCTAACATTTTTTTTCATTTTAATTAAAATGAAAACCAACCTTTCAAAACACACATAGTGATAAACTATTTTTTTCAAAACATTAGGTACTAGCATTGCAGAAATGCTCGATGACAAAATTGAAATTAATTTTGAATATTTTACTCAAATTTTTTGCTCAACGGTTACAAAATTTCGATTAACCAAACAAAAATCGATAGGGAAACCTTTCAAGTTTGAGAATTTATTTTGAAACATTTTTTCCCTTTGAACCCTTCACCTCTGAACTAGATAAAATTTGGTTTTTGAGATATTTGTCTAAACAAATGGGCTATCCATTTCTATTCTTTACTATATGTTACAGTAAAGTTCAATCTATTGTATTCGAATACTTTTTTGCCATTGTTTTATACGCAATATATAATAGATTTTTTACATTTCAATCAACCCTGTAGATATAGGTACCTGTAAAATTACGTTCAAACTATTGTTATTCAACCAAAATTCTACTCAATTCGAGAATATATTGAAACCTTTACTCATAGAATGGTAGGAAAATGTACCAAACTCGAATTACAAGTTTGAAATGCTGTACTAATTTTTTCCAACAGGGACAGGGGCAGGGAAAATATACCTGAAGATATTAACAAATATGGTTAATGTATAAAATTCAATGCCATTTTTGTCGGTCGTTCGTTACGCAAAACAAGGCGAATAATACCAGTTAGTGGGGCGTAAAGACTTTCCTATTAGAATGCAGCATTAATCACGAAAATTTCAACAGAAACAAGACGAATTAGAAGTTTAAAATATTGTACTTACTGTATATATGCTCTCTTAACCGGCTATAGCTTTTCTTCCATTTTTTTTTTCTTGGAAAACACGAAACGAACGTTTCGTTTCATAGACTGTTCAGAAATTTGTATTGTCAGAATGTAAAATATCTTCACAATATGTGATATTCATTAACTCATTAAACATGGTGCCAATTTCATTCATTTTCAGGTAACAATTTATAAGTTTTTCTCAGTTAAAATATGTTTTGTTTGTAATTTAGATACGTTCAGTTAATTTCAAGGGGCGACTCATATCAAAAGCTGTCACATAATTGTGATTTCAAAAACATTCTGATTCAATATTCAAATACTGCAGTGTTCTGGTGCTTTCGGAAAGCAGAAGGTATTGGAACAAAAAAATCAACTAATAATAACCCAACACGCATAAGAGGAGATTTTAAAAGTATTTATTCAGTTCAGGTTCAAATTAGATGTTGTACAAACGCCATGTCTTTCAAAAATAATGGTTATTCATCTAAATAAATATGTATGGAACTAAAATAGTAGGTGAAGTGGTTAATTTTTCATAATTTTCATTAATGCTGATTTTAAGGTAGTTTTAAAAACAAATATGCTCGGAAATGAACACAATGTCCATATTAAATATGCTCAAGTGTGAACACAACGTCCATATTTAAACTTATAGTTTAATCTGACGGGAATAGGGAAAAACTCGGTTCGTTTCGGGGGACATCCTGTACACAAACCGGACTTCTCTTAACCATAGCACGTACTTATCTAGAAAATTCTTAAAAGATGCGCCAGCACAGCTGGCAGGTAAAATCTAAGCGAAGCCTTGGCCTCTCTAAGTAAATATCATCATACCATCTAAAACTCTTATAAATCTGTTGCTCGTATCGATTTCGTTTCTACAGATTCAACTTAGGACGACCGCACCCTAGCCGCCATTTTGGGACACGCCGAAATGACGCAATTACATCGTTATGGTGAAACACTCTGAAATTAATTAATATCTTTTGATACCATGTATAGGGAACAACCAAAATCGAACTTGCTCATTTTGTAGTTTCAAACAAATGATACTGTATCGTTGGATCAAAGAAAATCAATAGAATTACTAAGGGCGTGGCCTATTTGCACTGGCCAAGTGCAACTAGACCACTGTTACTCATCAATTTCGACAAAATTCCAGCAAGCTACCTTACAACTAAGTTCAAATCTAAATAAAACGAGTATACAAATCCCTGTGCTCCTCCTCATCTCACATCAGGACAGCTCCTTTGTCTGGACACCACTAGTATTACTTTCAGAACATACCACACTTTGTAAATAAACTTTCAACTGTGGCACGATTTGGCGACGAGGCCGTATTTAAAGGTTCTCCCCTTCCACTGCAATGTTCTAGAACTTCTAGAGACCTCCAGCTTGTTTGCCAGCGTCCCCAGCCATATTGATCGAAGCCGTTAAGTTATAAAACTTGCCTGGGCTTTTATCTATCTCTTTCCGACACGCGTGGATCGCATTGCTTTGTCTCTACCGTATGTTGCAGCTGGCATTCGTCACGTCAATACCCACTGCGTAGTATTTGGAATGTTCCATTGCGTTGCGAGGGGTGGTCGGATGACTAATGTAAACCTACAGAGTATTTTTCCTACGGAGATATGATTTCATGAAATTGATGTTTCCGTAGGTAATTTTCCTGCTAAAAATGCTTGATGTTCACTCTCAAACGCCTATTTCTATCAGTTATTGGTATATTTTGTGAAACACAATTTGAAATTGGCTAAAGATTGTGAAATTTATTGCTATTTCATAAATGATGCGGAGAAAATTGAATCAAAACCAAAATAAAATGTAGTTTTTTGAAAGTTACTAGATAATACAAGTTTTTCTGATTGAAAAAACATATTTCATAACATTTCCAAATTTCAAAATCTCTTCCTTCCGTCTGTCTATCAGTTCTTTCAGTAGATACTCAATACCTACTCAACCAACAATGTGATACAAGAAATATGTAACAATGACATCACACTGAGCCGTGCGACATCACATTTGAAGTAACAAACAAGTATACATACAATACATTGAGGTAATGTGAAAATGTCCGCCTCAAAAAAAAAAAACATTGTGATTCCAATAAGACATGAAATTCGACGTTATATAGAAAGTCACTAACATGTGTTATACGAGTATATATTTCATATCACAAATGGGTCACACTGTGATATCAGTTAGAGGCTACAAGTAAACAAAACATTTAGAACCATTTGAAAGCAGGGCATCACTACCCGGCCAACCATGTGATATAAGAAATATGTAACGAAGACATCATATTGAGTCGTGCGATATCACATTTTTTGAAGTCACAATCATGTGTCCAGTAAATTGAGGCAATGTGAAAATGTCTGCCTCATGGAAAATAATTGTGTCTGACATAAAACGTAACTTTATATAGAAAGTCACTAACATATGTGTTTAACGAGTCCATATTTCATATAACAAATGTGATATCAATTAGAGGCTACAAGTAAACAGCACATTTGGGACCATTTGAAAGCAGGGCATCACTAATACTTTTTTGTTGTCCGTTTCTGAAGAAAAAGCTTCAATAGATCTATTGAAGCTTTTTTCTTCAGAAACGGGCAACAAAAAATAATAATACCGTCATAACTTTGATATGAAACTCTAAATGTCAAGGCCTTCTTTGAAGTCTTTTCAAATCAAAAAGGTTTGTTTCGCAATATCAATCTAGAACTCTGCAATTAAAAATCAGTATTTTTGATGCGAATCTGATAACTGATAACTTTTGGCCTAACAAATATTTCACATATGATACTTAGGTCGATTATCTAAAATATTACGATAACGTAATTTAAATTTTAATTATTTCATATTTTTTTTGGAAATCGATATTTTTTTCAAGAAATTTCAGTCACACCCATTTGTAATTATTACCAATACAGGGGCGAAGTCAGATTGCTTTTAAATTGCTAACCCTTTTTTGGATTTTGGTGAAATAGAAGTAGGCCTTGAATTTATTTCGAATTCATGGCACTGAACTGAAACTTGATGTGTTCTTTCCATTAAAAAAAGAACTTCTGAATCGGATATTAAATAACAATTGTACAGTGTTGTTCCTCGTTCAAATTGGTCATTGGCCACTCTGTATAATATGTTACAAATCTCTAACGGTTCAAAATCAAAGTCACAAATGAACTATCAGTCGATTAGTTTTTCAGTATTTTCACTAGATTATTACAGAACATACTTGCATGCGATATTAAAGTGTACTTTGTAATATTTATCTGTGACATGTGTTACTGTAATATCACGACTAGGTGGATTTGTTGACGTCGTATAGATGTAATCTAATAAAAGTCGCTGACACATTACATTTTATCATGTGTGTGATGTGTTATTGTAAATAAACGTCGAATATAGGTTAAAATTCAACTTCGAATTGGTGTAACATTGTTACATCACATTATTTTTAATGAAAGTTGCTGACACATCACATTTTGTACTGTTTGTGATGTGTTATTGTAAATAAACGTCGAATATAGGTAAATATTGAACTTAGCATAGGTGTAACATTTGTTATATCACATTATTCTTGATGAAAGTTGTTGGCACATCACATTTTGTCCTGTTTGTGATGTGTTATTGTAAATAAACGTCGAATATAGGTTAATATTGAACTTCGCACAGATGTAACATTGTTACATCACATTATTCTTGATGAAAGTTGCTGACACATCACATTTTGTCATGTGTGTGATGTGTTATTGTAAATAAACGTCTAATATAGGTTAATATTGCACCTCGCAAAGGTGTAACATTGTTACATCACATTATTCTTGATGTCACACGATGGTTGACTGGGTAATATTTAGCTTCTTGACATGAATCATCAACGAGTATCGAGAAAAAATTCCTGAAATATTGCCAAATAACATCAGTAAAATTTAAAACTTTGATTCTTGACTGTAAAAAATATTATAATGGAAATTGGATTTTCCATTTCGTTTTTTATAATTCAGTGAAAATACGCGATTTTTCTAGACCATCATCATCATATAAATATTGATAAATTTGATATTTGAACGAACGGTATCGCTGGTTTTTCAAAATATTCCTAGTTATTTCTTCAGTCACTTCTTCCTCAAGGATGTGTTTGAATCAATTCCAACCGTTTCCAGAACAGTGATATATCCGTATCTTCCCATATAACACATATGATATCCTATGGATATTCGTTTCATGTAGATTTCTTGTCTGGGTATCCTCGGATTTGAAATGGAACTCAAGATATCCATCTTCCAGAAGATATTATATTACAAGCCATAAGATATCCAAAGCAAACTAGAAATATGAATTCATATACAAAATTAGGTTTGAACCTATATTTTTTCAATGTTTAATATTCATACGAAAATTTCATCTTTCAATAAATTCTGGTTCGTATTATTATTGTTTTTTGTTGGACTTGAGATGGACGTCTATTATAGTTAATTAATCAACTAGTGTATTGATGAAATCGATTTAATGATAAAGATATTTTAATGCGTGAGCGAAGCAAGCGCGTTAGTTTTCGAGATTATTAATTGCATTTTAATATAGGAGTTGATTACAATATTTTTTCGTCGACCTCACTTCTGATTCTTGCTCAGAAGATATTTAATCAACGAAATGAGCAGTAGTTACATCTTCAAATTATTGGAATACATTATTTATAATAACATTTGTAATGATAGAATAAGAGAAAATGAAAGAAAGTACAGAAAAATCCATCTACACACTCGCATTTTACAGCTGCGCTACGAAATCATATGCGTGAAATATTTTTATTATGCTTCATGGGACCGCTATCAGTAAATCGTAATAATTTTTAACCAACGGTTATTTCTTGTGATGTCAATGTTTGTTTTTTAGACACACCTCAGATTTGTATTAAAAAACTAATTTTTAATGGCAGAGTTCTAAAATGATACTGCAAAACAAAACTTTTTTGGATTTGAAAAGAATTCAAAGAAGGCCTTGGCATTCAGAATTTCATATCAAAGTTATGACGCGATAATAGAACTAACTATTGAAGCTTTTTTCTTCAAAAAATAAATTGTTTTGATCAGACAACGAATAAAAAAGAATTAGTGATGCCCCGCTTTCAAATGATTCCAAATTTGTAGCCTCTAATTGATATCACAGTGTGACTCATTTGTAATATGGCATGTGGACTCATATAACACATGTTAATGACTCTATATAATGTCGCATTTTATGTATGGAAGACATCGCAATGATTTATCTTGAGGCGGACATTTTCACATTGCCTCAATATATCGGATACATGTTTGTGACTTCAAATGTGATATCACACGGCTCAATGTGATGTCATCGTTACCTTCCTATATCTGCATCCTTGAGAAATACTTTCTGTTTAATAAATTGAAAAATAACTGAAAATTTTTCATTTCATTTCATTAAGGTAAATGCGCCGATTCAGATACATGCGTGCCCACCCTGCATTTTGAACCCCGCATAAGAAATGTATGCTTGTCGACTGTAACACATGTACACGGAATTAGGACATGTGTTCTAGTTTAAATAAGAAAAGATATAGTTGAAAATATGTAAGGATTATTTGAAAAAGCATTGAAAAAATTATTCCAGAGCAGAATAAAATATGACTTTGTCATAGGAACGCAAGCGGAATGCACATTTTTGATGAATTTTCATTAAGTTTTCAGGAACACGGGTCTCAATTGCATATGCGTGTAAATTGCCCTGCATGGGCACGCATGTATCTGAATAATAGAAGTTTCATGTTGTTATGAGTTTGAATAATATATCGTGATGGCTTTTCCTGTGAATTCGCTCAGATTTTCGATAGATTTAGCTACCTTTTGTCCTATGTAGACTAGCAAGGTCAACAGGGACACCCTTCAACAGAATACTTCCGATCGATAAAAAACATCCCCGCGCATGTCAGTTCAGTTGTTGAACTCTCTGCAGTGGATGGAAACGGGTGATAAATCTGCAAATCTGACCCCTCAGCACAGATTTCCTCAGGTAAAAAGTCTTCCGCCACCTTCATGGTGTTTCACAAAAGAGCATGGGAATGAATAGGTACCTAGTAATTTTATACTGGGTAGTCCTGAATATTGCTTTTTTCTTTGATGTTATGTATAGTTCTCACGGAAAGATACAAAATATCCTGAGATATTCAGAGTAATATTGCGTGAGAATCATATCTTAGAAGCATCGGCAATAAAAATAGACATATTTAATAAATAAGTATATCACAAGTGGTAGGTTAAAAATTACGAGTCATCAAGGCGTTCAATGTCCCTAGTTCAATTGGCATGAAAGTCGAGCAAATCAACTTAACATTTTGTCACGACATTTTATTGGCAGTAATAAGAAAGTAATACCGGTAATAGCCAGGGATTCCGGACGTCCATATATTATGAGACATGCAGAAAAATCGTGAATATATGGGTTTCTGCTCCTCAAGATCCTACTCTGTGAATATTTTTAAATAGAAAGCCAGGAAATTTCAGTCACATAATCTGTAGTAACAACACGTAGTTGGGAGTCAACTTCGGTTATCGTCCAAGAGATGGCTGGACAGTGCCTGAAAATATTTTTGTTAATTATAAGGGATGTAGGAAAACCGTATGAATATCCGGATTCTGCTCCGTGGATATTTTCAGCCATATCTTTTTATCATTTTCAGCTCTGAAGCCAGATTCAATGTAATGAAAATACAGATTAAAAAAAGTCCGAGTACAAAGTCCGGGTAAAAAGTCCGGGTAAGTAATCCGGGTGGAAAGTCCGGGTACAGAGTACGGGTAAGAATTTTTTTGAAATTTTCTTGTACTTCTCATGTGAATAAATAAACAAAATTTTTTCTTTCATGGTAGAAAAACAGTTTTTGTAACAATTTATGTTTTCAAATTAATTCTGATTCAAAAATTTTTTGTTCGGAACAATTTTGATTGGAATTTTTGAAGGAAAAATCTTTTGTAGGGAACATCATTTTTGAATTTTTTTTATGTATCCTATTGAGTCTAGAATGATTTTTTTTCCGTGAAGAAATTTTTGAAAAGTCCGGGTACGAAGTCCGGGTAAAACGTCCAGATGAAAGGTATTATAATATATTTTCTTTCTGTTTCGTTTCTAAAATTTTTTTTTTTATAAATTAATTAAAAAAATATTTCAATTTTTTTTTTGCTTTTATAATCTTTCTGATAAAAAATGTAAAAAATGTATTTTCGATTTTGTTTATCAAATGAAAAATTCGGGCACAAGGTCGGGGTTAAAAGGCCGAGTAAAACGTCCGGGTGAGAAGTCCGAGTAAAAAGTCATTGTAAAAAGACCTGGTAAAAATTTTTCGAAATTTTCTTTTACTTTTAACGTGGAATGATTTTTTTTTGTTTTTGAGAAATATCTTCATCTTAATCTGTATTTTTATATATTTTCTTTTTGTTCCGTTAAAAAAGAACATTTGTGAAAAATAATTTTTTTATATTAATTCAAATTTTTTTTATTTTTTTTTACTTTTTATAAGATATTGAAAAATTTAGATAGGATCGAAAATTGACCTTGATTTTGACTCAGACCTTGACTCAGACTTTGACTTGAATTGTTTTTATACTTTTGGCTCAAATCCTTCTGATAAAAAAATGTATTTTTGATTTTGTTTATCAAATGAAAAATTTGGGCAAAAAGTCGGGGTTGAAAGGCAGAGTAAAAAGTCCGGGTGAGAAGTCCGGGTAAAAAGTCTGGGTAAAAAGTCCGGGTAAGAATTGTTTGAAATTTTCTTTCACTTCTCATGTGAAATAAAATTATTTTTTCTCTCATGGTGAAGAAACAATTTTTGTAAATATTTTTTTTTCATATCAATTTTTTTCAAAAATTGTTTTTTCATATAAATTTTTTGCAAAAATTGTTTTTCCACCATGTATGTAAAAAAATAATTTCACATGAAAAGTGAGAAAATTTCAAAAAATTCTTACTCGGACTTTTTACTCGGCCTGTTCGTACACCGACTTCTTGCCTTAATTTTTCATTTTACAAAGAAATACAATTTTACACAAATACATCTTTTTTATCAAAATGATTTAGCCAAAAATTTCTCTAAAAATTTTTTACTCATCCTTATCACCCGGATTTCTTTCTCACCCAGACTTTTTGCTTGTATTTTTTATTTTACAAACAAAATCAAAAATACATTTTTTATCAAAATGATATGAGCCCTAAATATCTTCACGAAAAAATTAGAAATTTTTTATTTTGGATTCAATATACATCGAACAAAAAAAAATTTCAAAAATTATGTTCCTTTCAAAAAAAATTTTTTGTAAAAAATTCCTATCAAAATTGTTTCGAACAAAAAGTTTACGATTCAAAGTTAATATAAAAACTACATTTTCAGTCATAACTATTTTTCTTTTTCAGCTCGAAAATTCCAAAAGAGGTTATGTTTTTAGGAATGTCCAAAAAATTAAAGTTCTACTAGAACAGCCAAATTCGGTGAGGAGAGGCTTCTGAAACCATTATCCACCGTGGAATAGCATCAGATCCAATTTTGAAAAAAAAAACAATTTTCAAACTACTTGACAGTAACGACACCTAGTTGAAAGTTCACTTCGGCTACTGTCCAAGAGATGGCAGGATAATTCCTTTGCCAAACGAAAGTTTAAATATCTCGAAAACTATAGGAGATTTAGGAAAACCGTTTGAATATCCGGATCCTGCGTCTGCTCTGTGAACATTTTCAGGCATATCTATTTGTTTCTTTCAGTCAAGCTGAGGAGTTTTCTTTTATCTTTCATAATTTTCGCAATCATCGGGTTTTCACTTACGACATTGAATATTTTCAAGCACTGCTCTGACATCTCTTGGACAGCAGCCAAAGTTGACTTCCACATTTCAAATAAACTGTTTGAAATTTCACTTTTTTCGTTAAAAATGGTTATCAATTTTTATAATTAGATCTCATGCTTCTCTGCGGATTATAATGGTTTCAAAATCATCCATACCAAACAGGAGCAGATTGATTCACAACCTGTGTCTGATTAAAATAAAAAAAAATCGAAAAATAAAACACATTCTCCTGAACTAGAATATATTTATTCAATATCACAAATACAACAAGGAATAAAATTTGAAGACTTAATGAAGTACAGTTCTAGAAAAATAGTTAAAAGTTAGCTAGTGCAATCAAATTTGAACACAATACAAAAATATCACCTTTATTCGAAAACAAAGCATTAAAATAATTGAATTTACTAAACATCATCGGCATAGTTCAACAACACAAAATATCATTCAGATTTTTTGAAAGAAAAACATTTCCAATTCACAGAGTGAGCGTGTGTGCAAAAGCTATTTTTTCCAACGAAAGTATTTTATTTGGACAACAAAAACCTTTGAAAGAGGCTGTTGTTGGATCAAAATACGAGTTCCCTACAACCCATTAGGAAAGCATTTTTTTTGAATTGCACAAATTAAATTTTTTTCATTTAGGATATGGAAATTTATAACGGATTTTTTTCATTCCCATTACCAAACCATGTCGAATCAAATAGCTGAAACACTGATCGATTTTTATAGAATTCACTCTAATCTTAGTCCAACCAATAGAGTTTTTTTTCCACTTGAATGAATACGCAAATATCATATACCAGCTTTTAACTCTCTGAATAATATCATGAAAGTATTATCTAAATAACTAATTTCATCCTGAATCGATTGGCGTTCACAAGATTGCTCAATGTTGAAGCGTTCGCGAGTTGAAAAGTTCATCTGGAGTCCAGACCGGTAATTACCCGCCATTTTTTTGTTATAATTACGACTCAGCTCGTCGAGACATATTTGAAAGACGTTTGCGATTTTTTGAAGATTGGAAAATGAAAACTTCCGAAAACTCGAGTGTGCGAGAGAATTTTTTACGTTTTATACTAAACTTTGCATCTAAACATATATAAATCATATATTTTCGAAATCAACACGAAATGTCGCATATACAAGTCCATTTTCATTTTCAAATAAAGATTTCGTGGCATATATGTCATAGTAGTGACGTTATCCATCTGGGTGTGATGACGTACTTGATGATTTCTTTAAATGAGAATAGGGCTAGCTCATTTGAAAGGCCATTCAATTCACCATTCATTCACATAAACATCAACAGAATTTTGCAGGATGCCCAAAAAATATTGAATTTTTAAATTAAAATAATTCCACAACAAAAAGTTTGTAATTCATTCAATACGAAATACTTTTCATACTGTCTGAAAACAGAAAAAAATGTTTATCGACAAATAAAAATTGCTGTCCGTCTGAATTAAATTTTCAAATTGCCTCTTGCAGTAATCGAACCGACGACCACATTTTTCGTGAACATTGTGTTATATTACGAATTTTCCAAACAATTCTATTTTTTAAATCATGTAAATTGTGTGGTCTGCTGATGCAAACTTTTGATTTTAAGTAACCCCATAGGAAAAAATCAAGTGGTGCAAGATCTGGAGATGTTGGGGGCCACTCTATTGTTTCTCGCCTACCAATCCATCTCCTAGGAAGATCTGCTTAAAAAATCACGAACAGGAAGTGCAAAGTGCGGCGGTGCACCGTTCTGCTGCAACCATATGTTTTCATTTGGCGAATTACGATCATTTTCATTTGGACAAACGTCTGTAAGGACGGGTATAAGTTCATTTTGAGAAAAAATCAAGATATCTTTGCCCTGTAAGTAAGAGTTGAAACAATATTCAAATAAGGCTTCTTGTTTATTATTGCAAAAAATATATAATTTATTTTATAATGTATTTTACATAGTATTGCAAATAAACTGATTATTATTATTATTATTATTATTGCAGATTGTTGGAATTTCTTGAGCAAATTTATTATACAGGGTGTTTCATAATAAATGTGCAGGACTTCAGGATATGATAGCTCTTTCAAGAATATGAAAAAAAGTTCCTATTGACTTATCCTCTAAAATGCACCATTTTCGACATACAGGGTGTTGAAAAAAAAAAACGTTATTTGCAAATATCTCTGGAACCGTTTATCGCACAGAAAACAGATTTTGTAGGCGATTTCTACCCATAATAAGCTATGTTTCTTGCTCATTTTTATTATTTTTTTAATTCATAACTGGTGAAGATTTTGAAGGGGTAGTGGGTGTTTTTTCCTCCAACTTCTACGTCACTGGAAAAAGTACAGTTTTGAGCCACCTATTCGAACCGCCAATGTTTTATACACAAAAAAGGTACTCTTGTTCATAAGCTCTAAAGTTGACCGTTTTCAAGAAACTTTCATGTTGAAAAACATGGTCAATTTTTTTCATTATTTTACAAAATTTATTTAAACGTTAGAACAAGTAACAAAACCAAACGTTAACTTTATATTAGCAATATAAAAAAAAAAATCACACTCAGTTAAATTAAGTGTTGGAAATGTCCGCCGTTAGCTTCAATGCACGCAGCAATTACTTTCTAACACGTAAGAAAATTCCCGTGTTCCGTGTTCCGAATTATGTCGCAAGAAGCAACAATGCGCTTAAATTGTCAACATTTTCAACTGGAGTAGCGTAGACTAGGGTTTCAAGATGGCCCCCAAAAAAAATCTAAACAATTAAGTTCGGGAGATCGTGGGGGCCAAGGGTGCGGAACTCCTCGACCGATCTAACGGTCTGTGTATTCGACGTCCAAGTATTGGCGAGCAACCAAAATAAAGTGGGCCGGAGCTCCAACATGCATAAAGTACGTGTTTTGTCTTGATTGGAGCGGTAGATCTTCCAGCAATTCCGGCAGTACTTCTTCTAGAAAGTGTCGATAATTTGCACCGTTTAATCTGTTCGGTGAAAAATGTGGGCCTATCAATCGATCATCGACGATGCCAGCCCAAATGTTCACCGAAAATTTTTGCTGATGACGACCTTCTAAAATTTCATGTGGATTTTCTTCAGTCCATACTTGGTTATTGTGAAAATTGAAAACACCATCTCTCGAATTACCGTTCGCCATTCCGTAAAGGTAACACAAATTTACTGTTTACAGGAACAAACTAATTGTTATTTTGACAGGAGGTATAGCTTTTGTTAAGATGCCTAAAAACCCTGGTGTGCCGACTCATACCTGTAAAACTGTAGAATAAAACGCTGGACATTCGCTTGCTCGATAATGAGAAAACAAATGAAATCGCGGTCTATTTTCCAAAAATCCCGCGATACTTCGTGAACCGCCACCGTCGGTTTTCTTGTTAGGGTGAATTTTCATGAACAGAAGTTTCTCGTATTAGGCACGAGCATGAAATGAATAAAACAAAACATTATCATTCAAATTTACAGAATCACTGTCCGCAAGCAGTTTTATTAGTTAAATTTTAGACTTATTATATAATTTTTATTTTGCTGATATGCAATTTACTGGAATAAATAATAATCACAAATTTCACATAAAAGTATTGAAATTCAGCTGCATGGAAATTCACCATTAGAACCTGTCAATCTTGTGCTTGTGCCTGTCTGACATCTGCCCAACATGCGCATGCGCATGCGCAAGTATCTGCACCATTGTATTCGAGTTTTCCTTTTAAAGTTCTCTATAATAAAGTATATATAAAGTAATAATTTTGTTGCTTATTTTGAGTTTAATTGCTTTTCAGAAGTGATATGTGTGATGAGTTGTGTGTTATACAATGGTCTTTCGCTATTTTGAAAACTGTATGTCATGTAATAGTGAAGATGTTTCTTTTTTGTGCAATTCTTTCTCGACAGAAAATAAATTTTTGGATGATCTAACCACACTGAAAAGATTTTACGAAAACGAATGGTAAAATAAGAAAACCTAAACAAGCTTGATGATATATGCAAAATTGATTAGAAGTGGTGATTTTTTTACTTTGTCACGAACTTTCGCAACTTGAACTTATGGAATATTTAAAGAAACAGTAGGGTATAACAACACGCACCCAGTTGATTGAATCGATTTGAAAAAATGTTTGCCATGTTTATTAAAGCATGGCGAGTTAAGAAGTAAAATGTAAGTTCCAAATTGGTTCCAAAGTATATTTTACAGATTTTAAGTAGTAGGTACTCACTTTCGGTATTAGACAAAAATGAATTATTGTGTTCATCTCTCTGAATTTTTTCCACACAAATACGGATTATAGTCAACTTATTTAGGAAAATAATATGAAATACAGAAAAATAAAGAAACGAACATCATTAATAGTCAATGATATTGCACCACGAAATATTTTATTCTGCCACAACTATTTTAACTTTCAAACGGTATTTACATTATTTTAAAAAAATAACACATTTTGAGTGGTGTTATTTTTCCAAAAATTTGGTCTTCCACTCCGAGTATGGAAACTATATTGCTTTAGAATGATATTTAAAAATGTTATTGACATTCCGTCAAATTCAATCAACAACAATCACAATCACTATGTCCCTGGAATATTGACATGAGGACGAGGCGCCATCTCTGGATCCGATTACCGAAATAGACCACTATTTAATTTGTTTTGTCTTCAAAAAAATCTAAACAAAATCTAATCAGTCGACACACCAGGGTTTTTAGGCATCTTAGCTTTTGTTTTAAAATTCAAAGCCTATTTGATAAAAAGAAAATGTGTGAAAGAAATGTAACGTGTAAAGGCGGATTCACATGCAAGCTTTTCGCAAATTAGCTTATTGCGTATTGCTTTCTCATTGGCTGTATTCGTAAAAAACAGGGCGCGCCTTAAATTTGAGCTCTCCGCCCGATAAGCGAAAGCTGGCATGTGAATACAGCTTAGACAGTCAATTCAATGCGTCGAAAATTTGCTGCGTGCATTGAAGCTAACGGCGGACATTTGCTTAACTGAGTATGATTTGTTTTTTTTTTATTTTGCAAATATGAAGTTAACGTTTGGTTTTGTTACTTGTTCGAACGTTTAAATAAACACGAAAGTTGATTTTTCTTGAAAACGCGGTCAACTTTAGAGCTTATGAACAAGAGTACCTTTTTTGTGTAGAAAACATTGGCGGTTCGAATAGGTGGCTCAAAACTGTACTTTTTCCAGTGACGTAGAAGTTGGAGGAAAAAACACCGACTACCCCTTCAAAATCTTCACCAGTTACGAATTAAAAAAATAATAAAAATGAGCAAGAAACATAGCTTATTATGGGTAGAAATCGCCTACAAAATCTGTTTTCTGTGCGATAAACGGTTCCAGAGATATTCGCAAAAAACGATTTTTTTTTAATCAACACCCTGTATGTCGAAAATAGAGCATTTTAGAGGGTAAGTCAATGGGAACTTTTTTTCATATTCCTGAAAGAGCTATCAAATCCTGAAGTTCTGCGCATTTATTATGAAACACCCTGTATAATGGTCAATACGGATTTCGAAGACTTAGTGATATCTGACAGAAACTGTGGTATATTGTCACTTGATCTTCGGAAAGCTTTTGATACAGTAGATCACATGATTTTGCTGTCAACTTTGCATAAGATAGGGATTAGATTAGAGTTTTCTAATTATCTGTCTGAAACGAAAACGTTCGTTTACTCAGAGGAAGAATGTAGTTCACAAAACACTGTTCTATGCGGAGTTCCACAGGGATCAATTTCGGGGCCTATTCTTTTCCTTGTATATATAAATTCCGTGGCTGATTTGGATTTGAAGGGAAAAATCAAAATGTTTGCAGATGACATAACAATAATATACAGTGGAAGAAATTTGCGTGAGATTAAAAATAATATGACAAGTGATCTTGAAACAATATCATCATAGTTGATATCGTATGCTAGGAATCGCACTTTAAAAGGTAAGACCTCGTTAGTCCTTAGCTCGTACTAGTTTAATGACGGCTGGTTAACGGAAAAACAAAAACAAACAAAACAATTGAAATAATATTGAATTTTGAAAAATCCTCGTTTATGTTCGTCACAAAAAAATCTTTTAATATCGACTTGAAATGTCATATTGGATTGAATAATGGAAGTATACAATACTCTTCCACATTAAAATTTCTGGGACTTTATGTAGATGAAAGTTTATGATGAAATCATTTTGATTAAACTAACGAAAAATAAATGCTCTTCAGATGTTTAAGAGGCAAAAAATGTATTATCTTGAAAAAGAATTCCAATAATTGGCGAAATCGGTTTTCTCAAAAATATGTCAAATAAATATTTTTTTTGTTTTCTGACAGTGGTACAATGTTTTTTATATTGAATAACTTACAATTGTGCGACCATATCGGTGCATTTTCCGCTGAAAATAGATGAAAATGTGAACGAACTTTCTCTCAAAAGGTAGTACAGGTTATTTGCGTGTTACTTGCGTTTTTCTTCAAGTGTGAAAATAGCCTCTAGTTTTTCTCAATCGGTTCGCATATTTCACAGAATTGTGAAGAAAAACCGTACTCTCATTTCTTCCGGAAATATGCATCACCAGAACGGCGGAAATTCTAGGCGAAATAATTTTTGTCGTTGAAATGACAAAACTCCCTCAAACACTGAAACGGAACACGTTAAAAAACACTTTTTGAGCACCAAGGATTAACACGGTTAAAGATTCAGTAGCGAGAATTCAGAATCTCTACACCTACACAGCAATTCACCTAGTGAGGCTAAAAAAATAAATATTACAAAGTTTCTACGGAACATCCGCATATCCGCCGGTTTTTCCCCTCTAAGCTACCGTCAACTCGACGAAAAATCCACCGTTACCAGAGGTCATCGACAATTGTGCACCCCTTTTCCCCTTTTGGACCTGTTAGTAATAGAATAGTTCGGGGAAGTTCTGTTCGTACGTTGGGATTTCGGATTTTTTTTCGTCCGTCGGACTGCGGTTCTCGTTGCCCGTCAGAGATTTGAATATTTCGTTCAGCTTGCTCTGTAAAACATCGTGCTGAAAAGTATACACAAAATTATATAATAACAACAATACCATTCAAGTTATTTATATTCTAATATCAATTCGCGTATAATGAAAATGGATTGTTAATAACCAAGCCTTTCACAACACTTAGGAAAGTTATTAATTGTGAATCATTGGGTAATTATTATTATTATACATACAGTGTGTCCCAGCTGAAAATTTTCACCTTCCTTATCTGCGAAGTCGTCGAAAAAATAAAAATCGCTCAGACCCGTCTCGATTTTGATTGCGAGGGGGAACTCGTACACCAAATACGTCATCATTGTGCTGTCCACCCCCTCATCCTCGGCCCTCCCTACTTCAGAATTTCAAATAGGGCTACTTTACTTTTGAAGCATCATTTTGAAGGGAATTATTCTTGATCTATAATGAAATGCAGGAAAAAATCGCCTACTTTCGCGGTTTATTATTATTTTTTGCTTCCGTACCAACTTTGGAAGTATCCACTTTTCAATTTTCGAAAGATCATGCATTTCAACACATTCTATAAAAATTTTTAGACGGGTGTTTTGCTTATTCTTGATTTTTAATGAAATAAAGGAAAAAGTCGCCTATTTTCGGGGTTTATTATTATTTTTTGTTCCCGTACCGACTTTTGAATCATTCACTTGTCAATTTTCAAAAGATCGTGCATTTCAACACATTCTGTAAATATTTCCAGTCGGCTTTTTTCCTTATTGATTTTTTATTGAATAAAGGAAAAAAATCGCTTATTTTCGCGATTTATTATTTTTTACTTCCGTATCGACTTTTGAATTATCCACATTTCAATTTTCGAAAGATCATGCTTTCATACACATTCTGTATAAATTTCCGGTCGGCTTTTTTCCTTGTTCTTGATTTTTAATTGGATAAAGGAAAAAATCGCGTATTTTCGCTTCCGTCCCGAAATTTGAAAAATCAATTTTTCAATTTTTGAAAGATCATGCTGTCAACACATTTTTTGAAAATATCCAGGTGCCTTTTTCCTTGTTCTTGATTTATAATGCAATAAATGAAAACAATCAGTTTTAGCTGGGACATACTGTATATGACAATTACTGAGCATTAATTTTCTCATTGATAATATTAAGTACAAACGTTGAATGAAGCATAGGCCGTTTTTTTAAGATCTATGTTTGTAAAAAAAATCTTGTTTGTATTTTGTCCTTAGACACTTTGAGCACTAAATACAAAAAAATATATTAAAAAACAGATATCCATTAAAAAAAATTGATATGAATAATAATAGTGAGAAACATTTGAAATTTTCTTCTCGGCTAATCAAAATGAACCATTTTGACTGTTGAGTGAATATTGAAAAAATTTATCAATTTGAAAACGAAAAAAAAATACGATACTGAAGAAACCGGCGATGGAGAAACGTTGAAACTGCTCACTAAATAATACCAATCAAAAATTGTCAATAAAACTCCAAAGAATATCTGAGTTAAAACATTAATTTTCTCTACAGCGTATCAAGCTCTCACTTTCAAGACTAGTGCTGAAATACTCCTCTCTCTTTTTAGTCCAGCTCTCATTCAACAAAAATGTAACTTTCAACATCTCTCGTAGAAAAATTTATTAAAAAAAACAGTACCTTGGGCTGAGTCCTTCTGACCAACTCGGAAAACGTTGCAGTCCTGAACGTATGGCTCAGAGCCTTCCGTCTTTCTGCCTCGGCTTCCTTACGTACTTCCGGAGGTTCCGCCAATACCTTTTTCATACTTTCGAAAGTCAACTCCTCTTCGGCGTGTTTCTGTAAAACATTTAGTGATAGAACCAACTCTGTTAGAGTACGCATTTACATCACACCAAAATGTCAGGGAATTTAAATGAAAGCCAATTTCCATAAGGATACAGCTGGGTCTCGGTTTACAGCATAAAATGAAGACATTCTTTTTTCAGTATCAAGCCATCTCAACACTCTGTATTGGCACAAACCTAGTTGTCGCGGTATCTTACCTTTTGTACACCAGGTGAGCTAGCTGCGCTATCGACTTCCAGCGCGGATATTTCTGTAATGCTTCCTCTGGCTCCGTTTTCAATCCAACTGTTGCGTTGGGGCCCCGCGAAAAGGCCTGGGCCTCCTGCGCCGTAAGGCGATGTTTGCTGGAGTCGCGACGGGTCTATGCCGCCTGCTTTGACGTAGTCACATACGGCCATCTGAAAGAGTAATCTAGTAACACAAGGCAACTTGATTTTTATTAAAACATAAAGTAAATAGAGTGTTTTCGATTAAATTTCGAGAGTTTCATCATCCGCCGACGCTGTTTCGTAGTTTCCCACTAATCAAGACGGTTTTAAAACGAATGCACTCTGGATAAGTACCCTACAACAAAGATAGTGTAAATGAAAACACTTTCTTCACTTTAGATTCCGATTCCGTAAACACGCTAGAAGCTTAATGGAGTATTGGGTTGGTCCACAGCCGTCTTGATCCTCCGAGCCGTGGTGAGAAAATCGGCAACACCGCACGGTAATTAATTTGACGTCCGACTCATTTATTCGTTAATGTCAATTTCTCGGCTTATTTGAAAAACTAGGAAAAAAATATAAGAGATAGAATTTGTAGAGGAAAGAACGCCGATCAATGTGTTTGTTTCATTTTCTTGATCGAATTTATTAGAAACGGGAAAATTGTCTAGTTCGGTTTTTCCACGCCTTAACATTCACATTTCACAAATAATTATGTTATTAGAAGGCACACATACCGAATGTGCTAAACTCTGGTAAATTATTTCAGATGAAAATATAATAGGTTTCCACAACACTTGTGGGGTATTTTATCTCTATTGAAAATACACAGTTCTGGTGTAAGGAAAATAATACATTGGGTATTAACATAAATTTTAAGAATTTCAAAATGAATGAAAAAGTATCAAATTTAACAACTTTGCATTATATTGATGAACATAAGTATGACAGCAAATTTTGATTGAGTTAAAAAAAATATTCATTGACTTTTTTCAATGAATGTTATTCAAATGTAAGTTATTTGCATTTCTGATATTATAGTCATGCAATTTTGATTTTATTTTTTGTCAATTTGTATGCAAATTTTATCAGTTTATCTAATGTAAATTTTTTTGAATTCTTGCATAATTCTGAAGGTGTTTTCCAGGGTATTTTAACAATTACTTTTATAGCATTATTTATCAAACGATAAATTATACCTTTATGGTTTTTGCTACAAAATGACCATATTGTTATTGAATATCTAATATGTAAAACAAAATCGGCATTATAAATGATATTTTTAGTTTGAGTATTCAGAAAATCAATTCTTCTCCTTGCTCCAATTGAAGGAATAATTGATTTCTTAATTTTATCACATAGCATTCAAATGTTAAATTCTTATCAATCATAAGGCCTAAATATTTGTGTTCTTCAAATGTATTTAACATTTTATTCTTTATCTTTACTTTTAATTTTATTTGGTTTATATTTTTTTGTTTGAAAATCATCTAGACAGTTTCATCTATTCATTTTTTAAACAATAGACCTTTACATTTACACAAAACTAATTTCAAAACTCGTTTCAATCGATTTTTGATAGTCTAAAATGTCTATTCATCAACGAGTGCCACTCTACTTATTTTATTAAAGAAAAATATCACAACTTATAAGACGTTGCCAAGTTTAGTTTTGATGAACGTGACGTCACGAAACCCCTTTTTACAAATTATAGAAAAACTGGTGGTCAGATAAAATACATAAAAAATCCCAAGTGATATTAGCATATATTCTTTCTAATTACAGTGTTTTCTTATGGTCCGCAAAAAAAATGATGTCTATCAATTTTATTTTGGTTATATCATCTACATAAATAAAATAGAACATTGGAGCCAGTACTGAACCTTGGGAAACTATAATGGTGGATTGTTCTTCAATACTTTTATTTTCATCAATAACAACATATTGAATACGATTTTCAAAATAATTTCCGACAAGTTTATAAGAGTACCTTCTCACTCCAAGTTCTTTGAAATTTCTAGAAAACTTACGTTAACATTCACCATTCGACAATACAATGACTAATTTCGTCGAATTAAGACGGCTGTGGTTGGTCAGAAAAACAAAATTGTTGGCTGCCTGTCAATGAGTGGATAATCATCTAACACTGGGTATCATGGCTCGTTTGAAATTAAGTTTCAACTAGTGATCTGAATTCATAAATAAGCGACAAATACCAATTACCGAGTGATATAACCCCTCTCCACTTTCAGTTCAGCAAATCACTTCAAGTCCGCCTTTCTTAGATCATTATTGTCATGAAAAATATACAGTCCAACTCAATCTATCAAACTGAAGCTACTGAGGCCGGTATCATATTTATCAAACAGGGATCTGCATGTTGAACATGAGGAATAAAAAACTTTCAACTTTGTAGCAGCGTCTGGGGTTCCTCAAGGATCTATCCTGGGGCCATTCTTATTTTTATTAATCGTCAACGATATCTGAGGTTCATTAGATCTGACAATCTCTTTCTCAGTGATCTTCAAGTATTTAGAATCATACCAACTTAAATACTATGCAGAACAAAGAGACTTATGTTCAAAACACTTACCTTTACAAAATCTTGTATAACGACCCCAAGCTACTTTGATTATAGATAGACTTTATTGAAGCTTTCAAATTAGGACAGTTGAAAAACTCAAGTCAAATAAATATCAATACAGCAACTAAACTGATAAAATTCCGTACCTGATCTACTAGCAGATGTGGCACCTTGTTGGCTACTTCACTGTTAGCGGGATAGTGGGAAAACAGATCGGGCAGCAAATGCGTAGCCTCTTGCCTCCTTTGCAAAACTATGAGAGCCGCATAGTCGGCCAAAGGCTTGATACTGACGACGTTCGGTATGAGAGCCAGCAAGCTGATAACGATGGCGTGCAAGTTGAACTTCTGCGCGTTGGACAAAGAAGTGCTGTTCAGCGCCAAGCTCTGGATGCTGCAATTTCAATTCGACGGAATAACTCGTTGATGATTCGTCGTTCGTTGGTACTCACCCTAAGATGAGTTGCAACAGGTCGATTACCGTCTCTGCACTGGCTAGTTCCACGCAGAGCAGAGCCAGAGTGGTGTACACCGCTTCGATGTTTTCCGGAGTGTTGGTGTCCATTTGGAGGCTGGTGTACAGCGCGTCGTAAATTATTGGACCGTGTTTATTGATGAATATTAAATCGGGTCTCGAGGACTTTTCTAGTACCAGGTCTAATTCGGAGATATTAACACTGGAACGAATACACATGAAAAATAAAAAAGCGAGGGTGGTTAAAGATTATCAATAAGTAAACACGAAGAAGGTTCAGACTTTAGTCCGACTGTTTGCTATTTCTGTTGTCGATGGTGAGTGAAACTGTTTGAAACTTTTTTTCGGATTGTTTTCAATATTTCATTTTCAAATACCCTTTGGTAACAGTTCCAGACCTATACAGGGTGTTCCAAATTAAGTCGGCACCCTTGCCAACTCCGTTATTATTGATGCTACGAATTCGGTTGAATAGGCAAACTAGTAGCATTTTTAATGGCCGTCTCGATGCCGAAAACAAAAAAAAATTGACACTCGCGTTTTCAGAATATTTCATAAAATGATATTTCTTTCAATGGAACACCCTATATTTTTTCATGCATTTCGATTCGTAATAACATTATCAACAACAAAGCTCATATCACCTTTCTTCCTAAAGTGGAAAATGAGCGACTTATGTGGAAATATTTCTTTCTTTCACTAGTACAAAAAATTTCTTTGTTTTGGAGAATAAAACCTCATGATTGTCCAAACCCCCAATTTTGGTACTTATACAAATGACAATATTTTGTTACTAATAGCGAAATAAGACAGTAAAAAGAAAAAATTGCGCTGGAATGTGAACTCGTGAAACCCGTGATCATCATGTCGCACCACTCAATTGACACCAATGAGCTATTTGGTATTAATGTTCAAATCGATAATTTCCATCTTAAAGCCATTCCGCTAGCCGCATTTATTCTGTGAATCAAAATATGTCTGCTGTAATAACCGAATTCGTAGCATCAATAATAACGGAGTTGGCAGTGCCGACTTAATTTGGAACACCCTGTATGGTGGGTCAAATTGTATTTACGCGACGATGACAACTCAGATCGTGTTGAATCAGTTGGTTTGATGGACTGACTCTATACTTTAACACTGATCGATTGGAAGCAATTATACACCATACTTTCGTTCGATGGGGAGCAAATTGGATTGTACCATCGTCCATCAAACGAAAACATCATCTTGGTATTGCTTCTAATGATACGGACGACGTGGTGGAACTCTTCCCCCGTCTCTCGTTGGACTTCTTGAATCCCGTTGGTCGAATCTAATGGTAATATGGCTTTTGCAAAGATTCCCGCAAACTCATTTCACTGAACGAGGCGCTTATCCAATCAGATCGGTCGTTAACGACTCTGGATAAATTGAGGTACACGCACTACAAATTGCCCTAAACACTAATGCTGTTGTTTGGTATATTTTTTCAAGCTAGTCTTTAAAACCACTCACACCCAATTCCATTCCAAATCGCGTGTCTGTCGTTTAAATTTCTCCGGATGCCTATGGAAATACAAAACGCGACAGCCACGTCCACTATTTCGTAGATGCCTATCGGATTAAAAAATGCGACAGCCACGTCCAATTTCGTTGATGCCTATAGGATTGTTGAATGTGACAGCGCAAAGTCCTCCAACATTTCGTGGATGCCTATAGCCAAAATGGAACGCCACGTCCAACATTTTGCTGATGACTACAGCATTACAAAATGCGACACCTCAATTTCTCCGGATGCCTATAGGGTTGCAAAATGGAAAGCCACGTTCAACATTTTGTTGATGCCTATAGGATTGCTAAATGCATTTCGTTGACGTGATGGGTGCAGATTTGGAACAATGTGTCTATTCGTTTGAAAGATTCAATTATCAGTGCTCCTATAAATGAAATAGATTTGAAATTATTTCGAGGTTCTTTACAAAGTTTACCAAAAGCGGGTCTAACACCTCAATTTCTCCGAATGCCTATAAGATTACAAAATGGAAAGCCACGTCCAACATTTCGTTGATGCCTATAGGATTACAAAATGCGACAGCCACGTCCAACATTTTGCTGATGCCTACAGCATTACAAAATGCGACACCCCAATTTCTCCGGATGCCTAAAGGGTTACAAAATGGAAAGCCACGTCCAACATTTCGTTGATGCCTATAGGATTACAAAATGCGACATCCACGTCCAACATTTTGTTGATGCCTACAGCATTACAATATGCGACACCTCAATTTCTCCGGATGCCTAGAGGGTTACAAAATGGAAAGCCACGTCCAACATTTCGTTGATGCCTATAGGATTACAAAATGCGACAGCCAAGTCCAACATTTTGCTGATGCCTACAGCATTACAATATGCGACACCCCAATTTCTCCGGATTCCTAAAGGGTTACAAAATGGAAAGCCACGTCCAACATTTCGTTGATGCCTATAGGATTACAAAATGCGACAGCCACGTCCAACATTTTGTTGATGCCTACAGCATTACAATATGCGACACCTCAATTTCTCCGGATGCCTATAGGGTTACAAAATGGAAAGCCACGTCCAACATTTTGTTGCTGCCTATAGGATTGCTAAATGCATTTCGTTGACGTGATGAGTGCAGATTTGGAACAATGTGTCTATTCGTTTGAAAGATTCAATTATCAGTGCTCTGATGAATGAAATAGATTTGGAATTATATCGAGGTTCTTTACAAAGTTTACCAAAAGCGGGTCTAACACCTCAATTTCTCCGGATGCCTATACGATTACAAAATGGAAAGCCACGTCCAACATTTCGTTGATGCCTATAGGATTACAAAATGCGACAGCCAAGTCCAACATTTTGCTGATGCCTACAGCATTACAATATGCGACACCCCAATTTCTCCGGATTCCTAAAGGGTTACAAAATGGAAAGCCACGTCCAACATTTCGTTGATGCCTATAGGATTACAAAATGCGACAGCCAAGTCCAACATTTTGCTGATGCCTACAGCATTACAATATGCGACACCCCAATTTCTCCGGATTCCTAAAGGGTTACAAAATGGAAAGCCACGTCCAACATTTCGTTGATGCCTATAGGATTACAAAATGCGACAGCCACGTCCAACATTTTGTTGATGCCTACAGCATTACAATATGCGACACCTCAATTTCTCCGGATGCCTATAGGGTTACAAAATGGAAAGCCACGTCCAACATTTTGTTGCTGCCTATAGGATTGCTAAATGCATTTCGTTGACGTGATGAGTGCAGATTTGGAACAATGTGTCTATTCGTTTGAAAGATTCAATTATCAGTGCTCCGATAAATGAAATAGATTTGGAATTATATCGAGGTTCTTTACAAAGTTTACCAAAAGCGGGTCTAACACCTCAATTTCTCCGGATGCCTATAAGATTACAAAATGGAAAGCCACGTCCAACATTTCGTGGATGCCTATAGCCAAAATGGAAAGCCACGTCCAACATTTTGCTGATGCCTACAGCATTACAAAATGCGACACCCCAATTTCTCCGTATGCCTAAAGGGTTACAAAATGGAAAGCCACGTCCAACATTTCGTGGATGCCTATAGCCAAAATGGAAAGCCACGTCCAACATTTTGCTGATGCCTACAGCATTACAAAATGCGACACCCCAATTTCTCCGGATGCCTAAAGGGTTACAAAATGGAAAGCCACGTTCAACATTTCGTGGATGCCTATAGCCAAAATGGAAAGCCACGTCCAACATTTTGCTGATGCCTACAGCATTACAAAATGCGACACCCCAATTTCTCCGGATGCCTAAAGGGTTACAAAATGGAAAGCCACGTTCAACATTTTGTTGATGCCTATAGGATTGCTAAATGCATTTCGTTGACGTGATGGGTGCAGATTTGGAACAATGTGTCTATTCGTTTGAACGATTCAATTATCAGTGCTCTGATAAATGAAATAGATTTGGAATTATATCGAGGTTCTTTACAAAGTTTACCAAAAGCGGGTCTAATACCTGATTTGCAACGATTTTCATTATGACGTTTTTAGCAAGAGAGTCTCAAAATTGTAATTCTCCATCTTTATCATGTTAAATTATAAATTCGTACTCCCATTTCTGCACTTGCACTGCGTCAAGCCCCTATACTCGTACGGTATAGACAAGACACCTGTTTTGCCTTACACACTAGTGACACTAGGGAATATTTACACGCGGAAGGTGGGAGAGAGTTTCTTATCGCTCTATTTTTATATTTCTTGCTTCTTGACGACACCTCGTAAAGCAAAAGTGCTTCGAGTTAACAACACTCTGATCAGATTCGAACAGTTGAATATGACTATCAAAGAGAGAATATATAATAAGATTGGGTTGAATAACTCCAAGTCAACATTGTATTGATTAATGATTCCTTTAGGGCACGATACTCACGTGGGTTTCGACAGTTTTTCCAAATTATGATGTCTATCGATAAGGGTGTGCAAAATTCTCTGCACCAGCAGCCTCATGTCTGGATCTGGCGCCAACGACATTCTCAGCAGGGGTTCCAGAAACGAAACCGGGAAGGTGGTATTCAAATGGATGGTCTGGTACTTGGTACCAACCTAAAAACATATTTTCGAGCCATAAAAATAATTGACTATTGATCATAATCAGGAATTCATGAAACAGGTCTTAAATTGACATAGTCTGTGGTTCATTTCTAACCAAACGTGGAATTCTCATACTCTCCTGTACTATAAAACTTACGAATTTTCCTGTACTATGAAATTTAAAAAATCCGAACAAAGAAGCAAATCAACGTACTCACCTTCAGCAAACTCTTCAACAAAATGCTTTGCAACAAATTGTCGGCGGGGGTGTTATTGTCCACGAGCGGAAACGGAATTTTGCTCATGATGAACATCATTATTTCGATTTTCTGATAATCTGGCAGGTGATTGGCGAATTCTCCCAGAGCGTTTATGAGAGCTTCCTGATACTGTTTCTCTTCGAGTTGACTAGCTTCGTTTCTTACAGAATCTCTCAAGTGACTCAGAAGAGAGTTGATGATTTCGAGAACGGAAGGACCTGCGAAAAAGTACGATTGAAACAACTTAGGTTATTGACGATATGCTTCACAAATCCGCCAGTAGATGGCGCGTAATGGATTTAATTCGTTCGTAAGGATCTTGGAAGGAATGCGTTAGTCATTTTCATTTTTACGTTCATAAAAAATATGATTGACAGAAAATGAGACATACCGACACTTTCACCAGCAGCAATCGCGATTATTTTAGCTAGAACGCCCGCAATACTGGTCCTTATTGTTGGACTGGACTTGGCATTATCGTCCAGATGATTCATGAGCGTTTCTACCACCGTATACGAGTATTGTGCCTGCAAGTACAAAGAAATTAAAAAAAATGTACCGAAATTGGAGTAATCGTTATTACCTGAATGGAAAACATTATTATCCGGAAGGTGTGGATGGCAAATTGATTGGGGACCCAAAGTTTATGCAGGTCGAAGTGCCTGAAATATCGAAAGAAAAATCACGTAATTATTTTAGTCCATTAGAAAATGAATATACTTACTTGAAGACAGGCCTCAAGACAGCTTTGATATGACCAAAAGACGCCCTTCCAACCAGTTCTCTCATACATGTTTCTGCCAGCATTGGAGGGTCTAGAGTGTCTTCTGGTCCTACGTCGATGCTACCTGGTTCTTTCTGATGAAAGCCCGATTCCTGAAATATCAGAAACAATAATAAATATGCTTTATTGTCCAAAGAGAAAATCTCATAGACAAAGTGAGTATAAGTCTTATGCATCTAACTAAGTGTATAAAGCACATAAAAAACATGAAGTCAGTTATGTACAGAGCACAAACACATTGAAATATCTAAAAAATCACACTGAAGAAAGCTTTGTATAGAGTGCAGTGATGTGATTATCAAACCTGAGCTTGTTATCTATAGATATCCCTAGAAATTAGAAATATGTCGTCAACACTGTACCTGAAGGATATCATGCTGGTTATAGAAATGTTGAACGATAAGAGATTTGAGTCACACCAATCTTTGACCAGGGTTCCCACATTGGAAGCGAGAAAATTTTCCCTGGCTTTTCCAGGTTTTCCCTGACCATGCACAAACTTTTTTCACGACCAGAAGTCACCTTTCATAGAGTGAGTAATACAAATAAGTATTCACATTCATCAAAATTAAATTAATAATTTATAAAAAAATAAAAACCATCGAACAGGTATTTCAATGCTGCAAAACCACCAATATTTCATTCCGTGAAAAATTCGAAATTAACGATTCGCTTGTATCAATGGCAACCGAAAATTCACAAAAAAATGAAGTAAACATTACCACACTCTGACGTTACTATTTCCTCGAACTTCGAGTCATACATTTACCAAAGTGTTGATACTCTAGCTTCCAATCTTGTAGATACTTACAGTAATTTAGTCAAGGAAATATTTCCAATGAAAACCCTTACTTCCATAAACAAAAAGTCTCCGGTTAAATGGTTCAATGATTATCTGAGACGAATGAGACAAACTCTTTCAAATCACAAGCTCATGGCTGATATAACCAAAGATCCTGTAGATATTTTAGCTTATAAGAACTTCAGAAACGAATACAATTTACAAATAAAAAACTCAAAAAAGCAGGCCTATGATAATTTCATCACTTCTTCCGAAAATAAGTCCAAATCATGTTGGAAAATAATTAATTTCGAAAGAAATAAAAACAAAACCTGTACTCTTACCAGCGATATATCTCTGATACTTTCAACGATTTATTTGTTGCCGATAAAATCATAAAATCTCTTCCAGTAACATCAAATATTGATTTACTCAACTTCAAGAATTTTCCTGCTCCTAGCAGTTCCTTTTTTATAGTTCCAGTTACTGAAGAGGAAGTTTTGGATGTGATACGGTCACTAAAAAACTCCAAGTGCTCAGACGCAAATGAATTAAATAGTGAAATAATTAAGGAAACCTCCAATATCATATTGCAACCCCTCACCGAACTGATCAATCTAATATTCGCGTCAGGTGTATTTCCTGTTGCATTCAAACTGTCTCGAGTTTTTCCCCTATTGAAAAAAGGCGATATTTCACTTGTCGACAATTACCGTCCAATTTCGATTATATCTATTTTTGGTAAAATGTCGAAAAAATACTCTAACAACGCCTCAACCCATATTTTGATAAATACAATTTTTTCAATAACTCCCAATTTGGATTTCGAAAGGATCGCTCTACGACGCAGGCTGTTTTGAAAGTCATTTGCGATGTAGTAGAGGGTATTGAGCTTGGGCACCACACAGCAATTACACTTTGTGACCTATCCAAAGCCTTCGACTGCGTCTCTCATGACATTTTATTGGAGAAACTGTCTTACTATGGCATTAGGGGAGTGGCTTTGTCTCTAATGAAGTCATATTTGGAGGGTCGTCATCAAGCTGTAACTACTAATAGTTCTACTTCAAGTTTAAAACTTGTGAAGCACGGTGTTCCTCAAGGATCAGTCTTGGGGCCTCTCTTGTTTATTATTTATGTAAATGATATCGGTCGTTTTATGAACCCACATAAATCTGTTTTGTCTGCTGACGATACTACTTTTATTTATTCCGACAAGAACTTATCAGAACTTGAGAGAGTAACTGAAGAGGTAAATAGTAAGGCAGAAACATGGTTTTCTGCAAACAGACTGAAACTGAATTCTGACAAAACTCTAGAACTAAAATTTTCAACAGGCATTGCTATGTCGGACGTGGATAGTGTAAAATTACTTGGAGTCATTGTGGATAGCAGTCTCTCTTGGAATAATCCCGTCGAACAATTGAGCAGTAGGTTATGTAGTACACTTTTCCTTTTACGCCAACTGAAGAATATCACCAGCTGGGATATACTCAAAACTACATATTTCTCCCTTTTCCACTCTCACATCAGTTATGGTATATTTCTATGGGGAAACTCAAGTGGCGCTATAAAAATGTTTAAACTTCAGAAAAGAGCGATCAGAATCATCACAAATTCAGGCTATAGAGATCATTGCCAACCACTTTTCCTTAAACTTCAAATAATGCCTTTACCGACCCTATATATTTATATTTAATATTCGTACAAATCGCTATCGGCTTAGTAAATCTCAAAGAAATACTATAGACTTCAACCTTTACAATCATTTACCAGATGATTATAAATGTCTCTCTATGCATCGTTTCAAAAATTCCCTGAAGAGTTACCTTTTGAAATATTGCTTCTACTCTGTCAATGAATACGTTAGTCATTTTCAAAATCGATAGTTGTGAACATACTCACCATAATTCTTTCAAAGTGTTTATCAGTAAGATTATATAAATTGTGTTGAAAATATTTTAATTGTAATCTGACCTTATTTTAATTGATTGGTATCTGATACCTATTTATGTGTTTTCTTTTCTAATATGTACTTTTGAAGTGCTACAAACACTTCGAAAATGAAACGTAATAAAGTAAATACTTTATTGTATTTTATTCGACAACAATTCATGTTCTTGTTTTAGATTGTGAAAATTTGTGTATATCTGTTTGTGATATCTTACATATATATTTTAACGAATTTTAATTAACATTTTGTATATGATTGACTTGCCAAAAACATATTTGTAACTTGGCCAAATAAATTCTATTCTATTCTACATAAAAAAGGGCGCATATTTTGCTTTCCGACAAAAGAAAACCGAAAACTCACGAGGTAGAAGTAAACATCGTAGGCATATTCAAATTTCTGCCAATCAGATGCGAGTAAAGAGCAGTGGCCGACGAAAGACCGCGAAATTTAAAATTAATGATGAAGACAACAGGAACAGCTTAATTAATTTTTTTTTGTGGGAACCCTGTTTGAGTTTATTGACATCAAAACTGATGATTTTTTGAAGATCTTTTGTATTTTTCATGCCATAAAATAGTTGTTCGCCGCGAATAAGGTGAATTTTCCTATGATATCTATAGATGCTAAATCGTTAATATAAATCAGAAAAAGTGTCGGTCCCAGTATTGATCCCTGTGGAACACCGCTTATATTGGTTTATATTGGCTTTCTCCGAAGGTGTTGTGGTTTTCACAATCTGACTTCTACTTGTTAGGTAAGGTTTGAATAATAATAATGAATGATGATAGTTTTAGTCAGTCACACTGACCAGTCATGAGATTACTCAGTGAAGCCCACCAAAATGGGCCGTGATGGTCGTGTGGTAGAGCGCTCGCCTTATAAGCATAAGGTCGTGGGTTCAAAGCCCAGCACGGCCATCGGTCCCGGATCTTTTCCTTGCTCGCACAAGCTCCTAGGAGCTTCTGAGAGGTGTCTCTCTGGAAACCTGGAAGATTCGTTACAAAATATAAAACAAGTATGTTGGTCAAACATACTCACGGCGGGTGAAATAACCTCCACATTTTTAACAAACACTAGAAGATCACTGATGTCAATACACTGAATTTTGTGCAAAACATATAAAGGGAGTTTATAATTTATGTTTTATTTTTCTCGTTCGCGTTTTAAATTTCAAATTTTCCGTTTTTGCTCAAAGTTTAAAAATTCATTTTGATGCAAACTCCATATTTCGGCACATAATAATTTTATAATTTTTGGAATTTTTAAATACATCTAACATGGGAAAATTTTTAATGAAACCGCTTTCTTTCACAATTTTGTGACTTGAATAATCCGATAGGTTATCATACATTATTATGAATTACATAAAGTGGGAATTCAATAATGATAATAATAACGTTTATTCATAATTCAATGCTACAAGTATAAAATGTATACCCATTCCTTAAAAAAATATGCTTATCAACTGTACAATTTTTTTGTTTTTTCAGGGCCTTTTTAAGTAAGTAAGTACTTTTATTCCATAGGACTTGTACAAGTATAGAAATCGTCAATAACAATATAGCCATCATTGAATAAAAACTGAAACTATTCTTAAGCCTAAAATATGTTAATATTTAACAATCAGGAATTAAGACTTAAGACTTCAAGGGGACTTAATGGGCGGATATAAAAACATTTGGGCTGTTAACAAAATGTATGAGATGTATAAATATATCATTAAAATATGTGACGGGTACAAGATCATTGAAATATGTGACGAGTACATTAATTTAAAAAGTAAGTCTTATTTTTGAGAAAATGTTTACCCTGTCAACTAAAGATAGGATTCTTGAACATTTTTAGTGAGTCAGGTAGATGATTATAAATTTTCAGGGATGTTATGATTGGTCCTTTTTTAATCTGCGAGATCGAGGCTAAAGAAATGTATAGTTTTTTAGCATTTCTTGTTGTGACATCGCCACGTATTGTGAATTCCTTCAAGTTATTTTGAACGTAGCAGACAGCAGTCAAATATGGTAGGAATTCCCTGAGTATTGAAGATAGGACGACATGAATCCGATGGTCTGAGACCAAATATGGTTCTTAAATCCGTTTTCGGCTAATGAATACCTTTTCAGCACTATGGCTATTGATAATCACTGAAGTGTCATGAGTCCACCTCCTATATTGTGAATGATATTATTTATCATGATAATAAAAAAAGTTGGGCCCAAAGTGCTGCCTTGCGGAACACCACAAGAAACACTCATCCCGTTTTTTTTATACAAACTTGTTGATTTCTGTGTAACAGGTATGATCTTACCCAAGCTAGTACAGTGATTCCGAAAAAACTTTTTTTTCGGTTTTCTTTCGGCAACGATAACTCACGAACGAATCAACCGATTCTGACCGGACTGGCGGCGATCGACGTGGTTTTTTGATACTAAGAGCTGATTAGTTTTTGAAATCAATCGATAAAGCCGTTCAGAAGTTATTAAAAAAAAAAACACATTCGAAAAAAAAAAAAATGTTTGTAGATTTGAGATTTCTCAAAATCTACCGGTACGAATCGGTTCAAATTATATTCAAAATCTAAGTTTGGCCAAGCCAAATAGATAGAGAAAGAGTAAGAGAAAAATAGTAACGCGGAGAGGGGAATATTAGTCCGGTCAATTTAGACATTCGAAGTTACCTAAATTCCCACCAAGCTGAAAATCGGTAAGATTATTTAAAATATCATAAAAATCAAAATTTGAAAGTTCCCCATCTTTCCCCTGTGAGGAAAAAATTTTATTCAGGGTCAAAGGTAAAAAAAATGAGTTTTTCACGATTTTCAGCAAAACGGTAAGTTTTATCATAAAAATATTTCAAACAAAAATTGTAGATCATAAAATTATCTACAAAAAATTGATTGATACTTTTTTTTCTACGAGCCACCGTTTTTGAGATATAACGATTCAAAAAGTTGTAAAAGTTGTAATCGTCATAATATGCACACGTTTCCTCGCCACCTATGAGGCCTATTCCACGGGTCAGTTTTGATCCTGTTTAATTTGAAACTATTGAAAAATAATGGATATTGCCAGATATTGAAAAGATAAAAGCAATTTAAGTAAAAAAAAGTAGTAAAATTTAATCGTCCGAGTCGTAACTTTCAAAATCTTCTTCTTGTTCTTCTTCTTGATCTTCTTGTTCTTGTTCGTCTTGTTCTTGTTCGTCTTCATCTTCATCCTGAGTGCATGTAAACTGCGTTAATAGCGATGTATCGCATGTTGCCTCGTTGGAATCAACCGGATCCTCTACTGTTGGTGATTCAATATTAGAGCGCAACCGGCCTTGACAATGTGTACATGCCGGAGAACAGAACAGACTTTTTTTGCAACCACATTTAGCACTGCATCCCTTTTTGCAGTTGCAAAAAATCGAGTTCAGCAGTTTTTCCGGCGCAGGTGGAAGTAAAGTGTGCACTGGTTCTAATAAATTGTTGACCAACTTCCAACCCCAGTCTGTAGGGTCTAGCTGATAACCAAGCCACACTTGAACTTGGTTATATACCCTAAAAAGATGTTGATGAGCAGCAACTGAGGTTGGAGGAAGACAAGCTAATTGTACTTGTTTTTTACTTTGGGTGTTTTTAACGAAACATGCATATCTATACTTATCTAAGCAGGTAGTCTTTTCAGGAGCTCCGTACATAGAAAGAAGAAAGCGAATGCCGTTAGTAATAATTTCTTGTCGAGTAGAACTACTATTTTTAAAAACTTCAGCACATTCAATTAAATTTTGTATCTCAAATAGTTTGAAGACTGTTATTTTACCCCTCCTGTAAAATGCAGATGTCGTATCACAGCCAGTTATTGCGTCAAAACAGCACGATATAGGCTAGGATAAACACGTGTTTTCACTACTAACTGGCGTTCAAGACTAACAGTATTTCATTTATTATAGCAGGTATAAGACCCTAGCCACGCACATAATTGAACAGGGGACAGATGTTTTCTCAAGGTTTCAATGGCGTATAAATTAAAGGACTGGGCTTCATTTCACCTGATATTCTTATAGTTATAACTTATGTATATTTTATATTAGTAGTGTAAGTTACAATAACCGATAGAAAAATATTTTAACATATATTACAACTATAGAGATGTATATATACGTGGCGTACTCATGCATATTATGACGATTACAACTTTTACAACTTTTTGAATCGTTATATCTCAAAAACGGTGGCTCGTAGAAAAAAAAGTATTGATTAATTTTTTGTAGATAATTTTATGATCTACAATTTTTGTTTGAAATATTTTTATGATAAAACTTACCGTTTTGCTGAAAATCGCGAAAAACTCATTTTTTTACCTTTGACCTTGAATAAAATTTTTTCCTTACAGGAGAAAGATGGGGAACTTTCAAATTTTGTTTTTAATGATATTTCAAACAATCTTACCGATTTTCAGCATGGTGCGAATTTAGGTAACTTTACTCTTATTTTTTGGTCTAATTTGACCGGACTATATAGGCATTACGCAGCTGCACGCATTAGACTTTATCGACGAAATTTTGTTATTTCGGCTTGTGGAAATCGTCAGATTATATATTTTTCAATATCCTTGAATTATTTCCTACAAAATAAAAAAAAATTTAGTCACGCTCGAGAATGTCGAGATGACGTTTTTTTTTACAACTTTGTAGCCCTCCCCTTTCTTTACGTCACTCTCAAATTGTCAGATTAGTAGAATATACACTTTTTAGCATGTTATTAACTCACCATACCTTAATCTGACGCGCTCGAGAATTTCTAATGATCAATTTTTTTACTAATCTGATCCTTTATCCTGGATGCGCGGCCTTATTTATGAGGTTCATATTTGGTGGAGGTTCTTAACCGGGTACAAGGTATGCCCCTATATATTATTCTGCCGCGCTTCAGTAAATCCCGAAATCCCCGCTTGGGCTCCCCTGCTATTACGGTCGTGTTCAGCCGGTACATAAACAGTCGTTCCAAAGAACATCCAGTTCTTATTAACAAACAAAAATTCGAAAACTCAACGTTTATTGACTCACCTGCATATTGAACAACAGACTCGGCACGATTTTGTCCATGTGGACCGGTTCCCAAATATTCTCCACCAAATCGTCCGACACAGTCTTCCTGACGACAGCCTGCAAACCTTTGATTCCGGCAGTGCGGATATTGTCTCTAATTTCCTCCCTTTCTCCGCTGTGACACATCGCTGAAAACTTGCTGACGAAAAAGTCGTACCGTCTATGGTATGACGGAGTATCTTCTTCAATATTGGCGAACTTCACGAACTGGAAATGAGAGATGCACACGTGGTGATAATTCGTAGTAGGTTGATATATGAGCCTACGCCTAGACGCATGGAAATATGATAAAGTCACTTTATATTACCTACATTTTGACATTCAGTATTTGAAAAATTAGGACCATCATAACCTCACAAAATCATAGAGGAATTCAGACATATCAATAAACAGAAAATGAGTTCATGAGTGAATGAAAAAAAAATCAATTTTTCTTAAAATATACCAGGAATATGAAATAGCAACCCCTTTTTGTAAAAATGTAATTTTTCTCAAATTTATTATTTTCCTGTATTTACGGTTTTTTGGGTGGGCCAGAATCCTTTCATTCTGGTCCAAATAACAACTTCTCATCATCAAAGGTCATTATGGGGTCGTTACAGGAGTGCGGTCGGATTTTAAATATTTTGAAGTCATCTCAAAAATGGGATTCAAGTTGGCGCGGTTTGTGGTGGGTCAGAATACGTTCATTATTGTCCAAATAATAATTTCTCATCATCAGAGGTCATTGCCAGGTCGTCAGACGAGTGCGGTCGGATTTTAAATATTTTGAAGTGATCTCAAAAATAGGATTCGAGTTGACGAGGTTAGTGGTGGGTCATAATACATTCATTATTGTCCAAATAATAACTTCTCATCATCAGAGTTCATTGCCAGGTCGTCAGAGGAGTGCGGTCGGATTTTAAATATTTTGAAGTGATTTCAAAAATAGGATTCGAGTTGGCGAGGTTTGTGGTGGGTCAGGATACATTCATTCTTGTCCAAATAACGACTTTTCATCATCAAAGGTCATTGTTGGGTCGTCAGAAGAGAGCGGTCGGATTTTAAATATTTTGAAGTGATTTCAAAAATAGGATTCGAGTTGGCGAGGTTTGTGGTGGGTCAGGATACATTCATTCTTGTCCAAATAACGACTTTTCATCATCAAAGGTCATTGTTGGGTCGTCAGAAGAGAGCGGTCGGATTTTAAATATTTTGAAGTGATTTCAAAAATAGGATTCGAGTTGGCGAGGTTTATGGTGGGTCATAATACATTCATAATTTTCCAAATAACAACTTCTCATCATCAGAGGTCATTGCCAGGTCGTCAGACGAGTGCGGTCGGATTTTAGGTATTTTGAATAAGACTTCGAATAAAATACACGACAGAGGTTTTACTGTGTCCAATGTCGTAAAGATGTACGAAGATGATGCCGAAGATATCCGAAGTGTGAAGGAAACAAAGGCTCCATGTCAAGAGCGAGAGGAGATATGAAACAATACAATGTAGGTGCTCCCTTCGAACGAATCGCCATCGACGTAGCTGGACCGTTTCCGATTACGAATGATGGCAACAAATACATTATCGTATAGCAAATGGGTTGAAGCTTATGCTCCCACAGTTACATGTTTTCAAGGTTTGGAGTGCCAATGGAGCTACATTTCGATCAAGGAAGGAATTTTGAATCGAACTTATTCAAGGAAGTTTGTGAATTGATGGAAATTAGCAAGAGCAGAACAACTGCCCTCCACCCACGGCCTGATGACATGGTTGAAAGGTTCAACAGGACTATGGAAGAACATCTTTCCAAATAGGAGCACTAAAAGAACTGGGATCGACATCTTCCACTATTCCTGATGGCCTACAGGGCATCTGTACACGATTCCACAAAAGTCACCCCAGCCAGCATTATCTTTGGGAGAAAACTTCGTTTGCCCTGTGACTTGGTGTTCGGGTCACCAAGTTCTGAAGAAAAAGAGGTACAGGATTATGCAGACGAACTGCGAGATAGCTTGAATGGGATCCACGAATTTGCAAGAAAAAGATTGAAGATAACTAGTGACAGAATGAATGAAGATCTTGAGGCCAATACTGGTGGAGTTGAAGAAGGAAATCGATTTCCACACTCGAGTGTGGCTATACAAATCTCGTCGTATGAAAGGAGTGTCTCCCAAATGAACACCATCTTCTGAAGGACCCTATACGATAGTGAAAAGAATAAACGACGTGGTCTATAGGATTCAACGCAGCAAGAGAGCGAAAATGAAGGTCGTTCACCTAAAAAGACTTAAACGTTATAATAGGGACAACGACACATTGTTTGATTGGGACAATCAAAATTGAGAGAGACGGAAGAATCACGAAAAATCTACTCTGCTCGAATTGAGTATATAAGGTGACACATTTTAGTTGAAGAAAGAAGTTTTCAGGAAGTTTCTAAGAAGTGTTTGGGAATATTTAGCTAGTTGAAGCAGATCTAGGTGTATTTTCAGTCAGTAGAGTAGATGTAGTCAATAAAAACAGTTTAGTGTGCTGGGCGTATTATTTAGAAATATCGTAACAGTATAACAGTGGTTTAGGAAGAGGAGAGGATACGTGAAACTCTTGCTAGGTGTTGTTGAAAAAAATATATGTATGAACTGTATAAATCTGCGTTTTGATGAGTAAACCGGCAAATATCTGTCTTATTTGCGATAAATAAGGGCAAATACTCACCGACGTAGTAGCCAAAATCTGCAGCTCCGGCTCCGTCGACTCCAACAGCTTCTGTACCATTTTCAAGAAGCTCTCGACGAACAAATTCAAAGTGGGAGCGTGGCAAGCCAGCAGGAGCTGATCCATGGCCTCCATCGCAATAATGACGAACCTGTGGCGAAATTAACGAAAATTCGGTTCATGAACCCTTCTATATCGATTCGAAACTATACACATACACAAAGGTAACTACGAACTAATGCGGTTTTGAATGCCTTTTGTGAATGAAACAACGAATCGATATACGCTAGACACGGTATACCGCCCCCAGACTGGTCGAGGGGTATATTTAGACGATATCTACAGTCTGATCTACGAAGGCGGAAAATTATTTTTTGCATATATTACTTTTTAGTCAGAATATCTACCTGAGAGTATGCTATTTCCGAGAATGCAAGTGAAATATTGTGACACAATAATTGTTCTTAGCGACGAAATGAAGATTCATCATTAGAAGTAGCATTTACACTTCCAAATTTTTTTTTTGTACAACTGTCAAAAAAACTAGACATTACTGCAACTCCATTAATGCGTAAAAGTTTACTTTTTTTCACTGCCAAAATAATTCACAAAATAAACATGAAATATTACTTATTGAAGGATTTATTTTTAACATAGTCAATTATTAATTGATTATTCATCATTGAAAAATTTATTGGAATAATAATTGATAGTAAAGTTTGAACAATTACTTCCAACATAAATCCCCGATGTTCCATGTTGCTGCTGATCAGAAACGTTAGATATTTCTTGAAGAGCTGATTCCACAATTTTATCAGATATTTCAATTTGTTTGGAAGAAGATGGATAATTCAATATTTTGTTAGAAATCTCAATTTTGCATTGGCCAGAAGAGTTACAGAGCTTCTCCTGAAACAGTGACCTGTGAAGCTCTTATACATGTCTTTTCCAAGCCATTTTGCAATAAAGCAGGGAGTTTCTCCTATTTCATTTATCCACATATGTTGTTGGTTAATAAATTTTCCTCTCGAATATTTCAAAAATAATCTGTTACTTTTTGTATGAGACGGCCGTAGTGCCCTATACTTTTAATGTAAAGTGTCACGTCAAAAAGTTAAACCAGTTCTGCGAAATTAAATTTGATAAAAAGGATGTCGACCAAAATTACGGAAATGGAAGAATTGGAGTATTGATCTATCATCAAGTACCTGTATTTAAAGGGCAAGTGCCTGTATTTAAAGGGCAAGTGCTTGTATTTAAAGGGCAAGTGCTTGTATTTAAAGGGCAAGTGCCTGTATTTAAAGGACAAGTTTTTGTATTTAAAGGGAAAGTACCTGTATTTATAGGGCAAGTACCTGTATTTAAAGGGCAAGTAAGTGCCTGTATTCAAGGGCAACTATCTGTATTTAAAGGACAAGTGCCTGTATTTAAAGGGCAAGTGCCTGTATTTAAAGGGCAAGTGCCTGTATTTAAAGGGCAAGTGCCTGTATTTAAAGGGCAAGTACCTCTATTTAAAGGACAAGTTTCTGTATTTAAAGGGAAAATACCTGTATTTATAAGGCAAGTACCTGTATTTATAGGACAAGTACCTGTATTTAAAGGGCAAGTAAGTGCCTGTATTCAAGGGCAACTACCTGTATTTAAAGGACAAGTGCCTGTATTTAAAGGGCAAGTAAGTGCCTGTATTCAAGGGCAACTACCTGTATTTAAAGGACAAGTGCCTGTATTTAAAGGGCAACTGCCTGTATTTGAAGGGCAAGTACCTCTATTTAAAGGACAAGTTTCTGTATTTAAAGGGAAAATACCTGTATTTATAAGGCAAGTACCTGTATTTATAGGGCAAGTGCCTGTATTTAAAGGGCAAGTAAGTGCCTGTATTCAAGGACAACTACCTGTATTTAAAGGACAAGTACCTGTATTAAAAGGGCAAGTACCTGAATTCAAAGGGGTTTTATCTGTAGTTCAACAATTGTCAATTGTTTTTTTTTTAGGTATCTGACTTTTCAGTAAATCCTCGTACGATGTTTCTGATATTAAAGTCGTCAGGAAATTAGAGCGCCTTTTCTGTACTTATTTACATGACGGTCTGTTGGTTAGAAATATTGCAAGTGTTAATGTGTTGTCATAACATTCCTGGCATAACCAAAAATTTTGCGAACGGCAAGGAAAATTCGAGAATGTGATACCTATGAATTAAAACGTATGAGTCGTTAGAACAAAAATTTATCAACGGTTCGCATCATTAGGAAGGCGAAGGTAGGACTATAATGAGTAGATAATGGTACCACCATTAGAGCATTATGTAGCAACTTGCCAATAAATGCGAAAACCTTGTATTTTATTTCAAACAACTGATAATATCTAAAATATTCTCAAGTTCAACTCGATCGAATCGAATTCGCCAAGTGGAATATTCGCAATACATAGGAAAATGTTTGTGCATTACGATAACTAGGTGAAAATAAGTATCGCTTTTTTTTAAGTTTGTACTAGATACCTATGAATTCATTTATTGATAAATTAGTAATTTGGGTGAAGGAAATTATACCAACAATGAAAGTAAATGCCTATGAAGGCCTAGAAATAAATAAACTTTACGTAAAATAATGAATAAGGATGATCGGCCGTTGCTCAACAGCCTGTTGAAATAATTATCGTAGTATATAGGACTCAAAATAATGTGAGACGATCTGGGCTTCATTAGCCCCGCCTGATCAGTGTTGTATTGTCGACAAGGAGGCCTACCGGGAAATTCACGTGACTGACAAAAAATGCCCAAAGCCATACCTCCCTTATTTTCTGTCCGATTCAATGATGATATTCCCCAATGGCATAGCCTGTGCAGTAAGAGTACAGTTATTATTATTATTATTATTTAGGTGACCAACAAATATATTTGCTGATAATCGGCTCTGATTTTCAAATGAATACAACAGATTTCTTTCAAACTTTTTCTAATAGTTTTTTTTCCTAAGTTCACTGTTGGAAAAATAGTCGAAATTAATGAAAACATATTTTTCTCTTTCAATATTTTATGTAATGAGAAACGGTCAATATTTAACAAAATAATTTGTTCATTTCACATGTTCTATTGAAATTCGTAACATGTTGATTGACTAAGGAGTTAATTCCCTCCATATTTTTTTCAGTCGTACCTATTCGTGACATTTTTGACGTTGTATTCCATTTTTATATGCCAAACCTTGAATCTGAGCACAAACAAATCATAAATTTTCCGAATCTGCATGAAATTTTGCGTATATAATGCGGATTGCAAGTAAATCTGCCGATTTTGTATTTTCCGTGATATTTTAGGAGCCTATACGGGATTATAATTATTTGTAATTTCTGAGTTTCGGAAGTACGAAATATAACTTCCTTTGCGTCTCTTGGAATCCCTAGAGCTAAGGATGAGTCATGAGTCACAGAATGAACAATACTAAATGCTAAAGTTGAATTATTTAGTATTATTCTGTGGTATAGTAGCCCTTATCATATTTTATGTCAGAACTTTTTATGAAATTGAATTTTTTGGCATAAAAACTTATTCGGAAATCTTGCACTTCACAACATTTTTGTCTCCTGCTTTTATTCACAGAAATAATAAAGTTTCAACAGAAAAAGAAAACACAATTTAATATGTATAGTATCTTTTATATTTCAATATTTGAGCCCCCCAGATAAAAACGAGATTTGCCACATCACATCTTCAAGTTATTTTCAAATATATAAATTTGAGTAATGGAAGTAAAACTAATAAATTGAAGTTTCACTGAAATGATATCTACTTGAAAAACTAGAGAATGTTGAAATTCAAGAAAATGTTAAAACCAAAACATCATGTTACAAATAAGCATCAAATTTTATAACTGTGGTAACCAAAAAAAAAGAGAAAAATCTTTTCTTTACAGCTTAAATATGTATTTCTTATTGGAATTCTTGATATACGGGGAAATTTTGAGTAATTGGCAACACCGCATACCTAGAAGGATAATTTGAGCTCTTTTCATTAAACTATTGTAAAATATGTATTGGTTAGGCATTCTTTTTGAAACAAATGAAAAATTTATTGTGAAAAATAGGAAAACTCAGTGTTCAATGAAAAAACTCATCAAACTTGATTATATTTTTGTAGACTCAGAAATTCACTGAACGATTGGCGAATAATTAGAACATATTGCCCGAGAAAACTCCTCCTTTTTTATAACTGAACAACTAAATACAAAAGGTGGAAAAAGATGATATTAAAAGCCGGAAAATTACTTTTGAACGCTACATAATGGAGAAATTTCCTTTTCTTAGTAATATACACACATAATTTGGTTGGATTATTTTTTCTGCTCCTGAAAACTAACTCATCAATTGCCGAATGATCAAATCTAATTTGTCGTGGAACGTTGAAATTTCCGGAAGCAGAAAAACTACCTGTAATTGTTAAAATTCAATTTTTTCCAATTTCTCGGTATTACCAACGCACTGTATGATGATTAAATATAATTTTTTTTGGCGGAAATATGAGAAACAATTGTAGAATAAAGAAAACATATTTGTCGTGAAAATTTTCATTCTTAAAAAGACGGAAAATTATTTTAAAACGCTAATTATTGAAGAAATTCCCTTTTCTTAGAAATATATATAGACATAATTTGGTTGGATTATTTTTTCTGTGCCTGGAAATCAACTCATCAATTGTCGAACGACAAAAAAGCTCAAATTATCCTTATAGGAATGCGGTGTTGCCACTTACTCAAAATTTCCCCGAATATCAAGAATTTCAATAAAAAATACATATAAAGCTTTTTTACTTCAAATAGACTTCGAAGATTACTCGACAATTGTTGGTTACCACAGTGATAAAATTGATGTTTATTTGTCAAGTCATATCAGTGGCAGTGCTAACTAATATAAAGTTAGCACAGCCACCCCATATAAAAAAAAACTATAAGCGCGACAAATTTTTTTCGTTCACGACAAATTCTCGACAATTACTGACAATATAAGTGGCCTTGCTAACTTTATATACATCAATATTATTTAATGTGTTTGACTTCAGTTCTAGCTAAGAGAGTATATATTTTTAAAGTTTTTTTTTGAAAAACTCAAATTTTACCTATTTCTTATCTGATATTTGCACTACAAATATTTTTTGAGTTTGAACGAAAAACAGCAATTATTCATGGTCATTAGGAATGATATAATGAATATAATCAATGCCAAAAACAAATCACACCAGTTTGCTAATATCACATACTGAATATGCAAATTCCATTGGAAAACCATCACTTTCCAATGATAAAAAACAAATCAAGTATTGGTGTGGATGAAGCCAATGCCATTACTTTTAGAACATCACAGGAAAAGAAGAAACACAAAACATTATAAAATTTCTTGGTATTTACTTGGAAGAATGTTCACATTTCTCAACAAATACAATAATTTCCCCAATTGAAAAGAGGCAGTGACAAACAAAAAATAAACAACGAAATGAGGACAGAGCAGAAAGTTGATAACAGGGAATTCATACAATATACACCTTCCTTTTTATTGAATAAACGAAACTCACCCATATTTTTTTCTGTAAATATCTCTGGCAGCTCTCTGATACAAGTATTCTCCGATTCGATCCAGCTTTTCTGGAGAACTGAGAGAGTAGAATGTGAGTTTCTCCATGTTAGACTTGACCAATCCATCTTGGGGATAAACGGGGAAAATATTGTCGACAAGCCTCTTGTACCTAGGCCTGAAGGCGCTGCAACACCCACAGCAACCTGAAATGAAATTCTGCAGTACACTGGGCACAGGCAAGCAAGAAGGAATTGCGTGAAAGACGTTTATTTTCGATAGAGCCATCATTATGAACCGTGCACTAGTAGAAGCGAAAATGATTAAGAACAATTATTAATTTACCAGTGCACATCGCTTGTCAGGTTTGGATAGTTCAAAGTGAAAAAGCTGATAAGGGATTTTAGAACTTTTAACAGCTGACGATGTCAATTGTTGATACCATTCTTCCAAACAGGTTTATAATAATTGGCCGACTAAATTATAGTAGATTGGACTGGGTACCACAAAAATCGCGAATCAACGTAGAAAACTGACACATTGGATTGTTTGGCAGATAACAGCTGACAAGGTCAACAACAGTTGTCACTTCAGAGGAGCTTTCATAAGTGCTTCGAGTTGAAGCGGGTTACACTCACATCAGTTCAAATCACACCAGAGTCGATAAGTTTTAATTTTTTATTGAAAATGTTCATTTTCCAATGTCACACAAATGATTTTCTTTAAATTCAATCATAAGTCAATGTACCTCAATCTCAATATTGCCCTTTTATTTATTTTTCGCATTCTACGCAGAAGGTGCGACATCTATAAATATCTAGTTGAACTGATATAAAGTAGAAGTGAGATTCGGTGTACCATAGAATTCCACTCCTCATCGAATAAGTGAGATGACATTATAGTTGAGTTGATGAGAGAGGCAGAGACATATCTGTTGCCTATAGAATTCTATGGTACACGGAATACCACCATAAGAGGTAGTCACCACTGTTTTCGCATCATTATTCGATATTTTGACAATGAATTGAATTTCGTGATATATTTTATTGTTCGAAGTGTCAAACCGAGTTAACTTAGTGAGGTCTCTTAAAATCAGCCTCATGGCATTTTTATCCTGAAGCTATGAACACTAAAGAATATCACTGGACTCTATTTGTTGTCAAAAAGTTGATTTGTGCCACTAAAATAAAACTTCCGCTTGTGACAAGACCTGAAATACTTTATATAAGTTCAACCTAATAATTATAGATGTCGAGCCCCTCCGCGCCGAAAGCTAATCAACCCAAATACTTTTTAATCTATGTAGGAGCATTAATGGATCATATTTTATAACATGAACAATCACAAATGATATAAATGTATAGAGATAAGGAAATATTCACGAAATCACAGAGATGAGCATCTCTGTTCTGAAATATTGAAATATGAAAACTAGCAACCTGTAATCTGTAATGAATTCAGTAACAGGTTGCTTTATTTTGACATTGCACGAAGTATCTGCGTTTCTTCTAGTTACGCTATCGTTTGGTAGATGGCAACGTAAGTATTGAATTCTCCAAATTGGTGAAAAGTTATCAGCTTTAAACTACAATTTCAGATTTTTCATTTAGCTTCTTTGTTTATCATTAGTCACATTGTGGATATGTCAGAGGTGATACCATAATCGGAAGAACTGAAAAAAGACAGCCAACATCACTCATTTGTATTGTGATCAATTCATCGAAGTCTGTACGACTTCTCTTTCACGAACTTGATTTTCATAAAGCCGTTTCCCAGCTGAACATCATTACAACACACGATAAAATGAAAAAGTATCGGGCATTGTGTACCACAAAGCTCAGTACTGAGACCGTTACTGTTCATAATATATACGATATGATACGTATGATAGTTATTTGGATGATCTTTATAATAAAAAAATTTAATTCAATTAGCTATTTTCTATAACACACACACACACACACGTGTGCTAGGAAAATATTTCGCGTGTGTTGTTTTCGCGCATAGTTTCAATTTGTGCATTAATTGGTGCATTTTTGCGATTGAAAATCTTCTTTGTCAATTCGTCATATAGAGAAATTAATTTATTTGGGATACATTTGAGGGACGAATGCCATATATTCAAATAAGGAAAATACAAATTTTCGAAAATTCAATCTTTAAAGAGATTTTTTGACGATTTAATAAATTTAATTAATTATTATTATTTAATTTAAATCTTGTGTCTGCGCATATATAAATCACATATTTTCGCACTATGTAAGCAAAATTTCATGCTGATTTCGATGAGTTTGTATAATTCATGACTTTTAGGGGTTAACCCTTAGGAATTTTTACTTTTTTCGAGTAATATTTTTGTTGATCGACTTGAGTGTATTAACTTTCATCATTCTGAATCGACTGGCGTTCGCAGAATTGATTTATCTACAACCGTTCTCCAAAAAATTCATCTGGAGTTGTGTCATTTCCCACCAAAATAAATAAGATGTTCACTATTATTTCTGATAATTTTTGTTATTTCGTTGATACGCCATCAACATTTATAACAAAAAACGTAAAAATTTATCTTGATATTCACTTGCACATGTTTTCCTTTCTGTATACAGGTTGCTCAAACTTTCGCTAGATCGCAACTAAGTATGGTAGAAAATCATAAAATAATGGTTACCTTTTGGTACCGTCTAGCCAAAATTCTCAGTGATAGGTATACTATGCGTACAGCTGAAGGTAGTTCAAAGAGTTAATAATAGAATGCAAAGTTCTATTTTGGGTAGTGAATATATTACAATTGAAGGGGCAAGTGAAAGAAGGGGTCAAGTAACATGAAAATATTCGGTTATGCCATGGAAGAAGGTGTTATGTGCATATGTAACTTGCCACGTCAGGATTTGCTTCTCTTCTTCATACACAGTGGCAGAAGGGGCGATGTTACATTAAACATCAAGGACGCTAAAGCCGTAGACACAATGGAAGTTTTATGTAATAAGTTTTAAGTTCTGGGATTTCCGATATCTATTTTACAAATAAAACAAGATGCAAAACAGAATTGAAAAATGAAGCTTGAATTTTATTAGCAAGATTTTTGATGAGGCGTAATCAGAATAATAATAGCAATGATGGTTTCGCGTTAAAAAATCTCCAAAATTATGAAAATTAAAACTAAAAACATAAAACTTCCATTATTACTAAATCCTATTTTTCTCACAAACACATATTTGTAACATAACTTCTTCAAATGAAGCCATTTTTTCTTTCCTTGAACATGTTTACACCAATCTCAATAATGGAGAGGCTGCTAACTTTGTGATATATCTCAAAAATACGTAATTTCTTCCAATAATTTTGCTTTGTACAGGATAGGAAGTTTCGTTTGAGATGTTGCAAGTGAAATTTATTTGAGATGTTGCAAGTGAAACTCATTTGAAGTACGATATCTATGTTCAATATTATGTTTATGAAATGTTTCTGAACGGTTGAAACGTTTCTTGAACACACAGTTTGTCACCATTTCATGCGGAATGTTTCAAGTGAGGTAGGACATCTGTGTTTTATATAATGTTTCTGGATTTTTCCTGAACTTTGAAAAGGAACGGTACACAGTGGCGTAGCTAACTTTCAGCGAGCCCCCCCGCAGGAACCTGCTAAATGTGAGGCAAACATTTCTGGTTTCCTTGCGCCCCTGTCAAGGTTGCGCCCCCCCGCGCCGCGGGGGTGTTAGCTACTGACGGTACAGCGGATCCATCAATAGAGATATCCCTCATTTAGAACATCAAAAATACTATAATAATAATAATACCAAAATATGTTTGCTAATTGCAGCACGTCCCAAGTAGCAAAATCTGTTTTATAAGAGTGATATAAACTGCTATACAACAGATCTAATAAAACTACAAATATCCTATAACGCCCTTTACAGCTCTAATACAGTACGTATACAACCAAATAAGGCCCAAATTATAAAATATTTTGGTTCTTTAACACGTAGCTTATAACTATTTATATCATCTCAATAAAATGTCTTTATGTGATAGTTAAAAAACTGTTTTATAATAATGTCTATTAGATTATTTATACAACATATCCAAATATGCGGTTTACAACCAATATAATCATATTTCTTAGGGATCCTATAAAGCGGTTTAAAACTATTTTAAGAATAGCTATACGAACATAAAAAACTTGTTTTATAAGAATGATATAACGCTGTCTGGTCAGTGTCCTATAGATGAACACAAGTGAAATTATATACGATACTTTAGAGACGCAATTTACAATGAGTATGTCGAATAACGTTGACATAACGTGGGACGATAAAACTTCATCAAAATAGTAGTCATAGCTCGAAAAGATGAAAGTGAAACAGTCGCCATAATAAAAAACGTGAAAATATGCGATATCATTGGGTTTATAAAACTCTTGAAATGTGTTCAGCACCAAGAATTACCCTACGCAGCGAAATTTTCTGATTGAATATATATATGTTTTTAGTAAAAAATAGAAGCGCCTTGAATTAGTATCAAATTGGCCGATCTGATCATTATTTTTGATCGGAAATACCTGGATAATGATCGATTAATTAAATAAATAGAGTATAGCGCTCTATATTTTTATTAAAGGTTCATAATTGCTTTAAATATATTTGTTTATATTCCAAAATATTTTTCGTGAACAATGGCGGCTACTTGCAAATGCTAAAACCCGCAAATAAATATGGCGTTGAGTTATACAATAATTATGTGTCAATAAAAACGTTAAAGAAGAAATTTATTCTATAAGAAACCTTATAGAACCTGATGATTTTATAGAGCTCTTTTGAATGGCGCTAAAAAACAATTTTTCCAGAACAAACCTATATTGATTTTATTTATTTCAGTGGTTGCCACATATTGCTTTTTTGAGTCTGGTTTAGGGGTGATCATGTAAAAGACACTGAAAGAATTTTAATGCTTGTTTACATGATACATTTCCATCGTCTCATTATTGATTTCTTGTCATATTACAACTAAAATATCTCCAAATTGAAGTTAACATCAGCCATATTTTAATTTGTGTTGTTTTTAATTCTGCAAAAATGGTCAAAAATAATGTATCATATCAGAACATAATTTTCGATCCCCGAGATAAGGAGGAAAATAGTTCTTTATCTCCCACCAACACCGAGGGTAACTTAAGCATCTTCAAAACAACCTGCGACTGCTATTATTTTTGAATAACCAAAAAAGCGTTTATTGCCATTCATGACAACTTCTAGGTATTCATCATATCCTGCAAAATATTTAAAATTGCAAAATCTGGAATAAAAAAAGCTGTGAAATAATTAATTATATACACACCCTAGGGCCCTATATATTTTTCAAAAGTTTTTGTTGAGAGCGATAGGTGCTTTAGAACAGCAATGCTAATTATTTCCCCGTTTAATTTATTCCAACGTATTCGTACACAAAAGAGATGAATCCGTTGAGTATTGCCAATAGTATATTAAAGTGATTAGGTGTATTTGAAGTTCTGCAACATGTGGCAACCCCGTGTACTATCTTTCTGTGAGTATCGTGTAGGGAAACATCAAGCGGCATTATAAATCATAAAGTCATATACGGTTGCTTGAAGCTGCGCTTCAAAAATAAATTCGTTACTTTGTGCGGCGCCGGCGGTATAAAACCTAACCTGTAAATTGTAGAAACACGTGGTGGGTGAAAATAAGTTATTGTGGAAGTATTTTTTGTGAAAAAAATGTTCAAAATAGTGGAGACGGTGGAAAAGGGTAGAAAGGAACTAACGATTTTACCGGAAAGCTGGGAAAATGGTCAGGGAATATTATTTTGGCCCAAAAAACAAAAAATTGGCCCAAAACTACAATCATCTAAAATCTGCAGATGCTTTTTTTTCACATTTCTTTTGAAACTGCCACTCGTTATTTTCTTCCAGGGTGATAATTCCATATTATTTAACTCATTCAAGGACTAAGGAAGTTATAATAACGCAATATAATTATTAGTTGAAAATTTTATAATGCGGAAATTTGTAACAATTTTGCTCTTTAAATTTTTACAAGAATTCAAACTTGGGCACTAAAGGGTTATTATAAAAATGTTTTATATAGTATTCATTGCGCACACACTGTAACGTTTTTGTTCCAAATACTACTACTTTGCCCTATAAACTGTTTATAACGGAGTAAGCGACGGCTTTATAGGTAGACTATACAACAATTTTATACTTATTTTATAGAGCAATTGTCTCTATCATTAAAAACTGTTTTATTCATCACACTATAAAGCTTTTATACAGCTTGTATATAACTGTTATAAAACTGCTTTGTACCGCAGGACTTAAAGGTGTGATACAGAAACTATATAATCATTATAAAGCACTTAAAACACTCTTTCAAAACAGTTTTAAATCGGTATTATAATGCGTTTTAAAACTATTTTAAGCCAAAAGCAAGCTTGAATTTTATAATGCAAGTTGTATAAATATTTATAGAACAATGTTATCAAAACATTTTTCTACAAACACAAACATGTCGCAGTCAAACTCACTAAGTGATAAAATACTCCTTAATTCGGCATTATAAGATACTTATAAAATATATCAGTTCCATAAAGCAATGATTTTGCTACTTGGGGTACTTTCGTGCCCCCGGTATACAAAAAGAGAAACTTTATGAATTCGCAAATGCATTACCAGATATGACTAGCGAATCCGCAGGAAATAATACTCACATGCTGATTCCGAACATTTTTGAACGAAACTTTCGACTACGTTGATCAGCTCCGGAGTATCGAAACAACACTTAACCAAAGACATAATGAAATACTACACTTGGACGAACTTCTTCGCGAGGAACTAACCTATTTCATCTCGCACTAGATTCTACACTAGACTAGACAGGCACCGAAGCAAAACCTCCGTTTACGTTACGTAGCTTTCATTGAATCGCAATTGGTTTCTCTAGAAACTCACAGAAGCGGAACTAGCCGCTACATCTTGCGAAAAACATAATCTAATAATTGCGATCGAGTTTAATGAAATTATCGACTTATCTAGTTTGGGGACCCATACGGAGCTTACATGACTGATTCTAATCACACTCGGGCAGACTTAGGAGTGCGTTGCTTTATGTTGGTGTCATTTTCGTGTATCAGACGATCGGACGCCTTTGCCGTCGCCGTCGCGACGCCCTTCATCTCGCACTATCGCACCGGTAACCTACATTCCACTGAATTCTCTTTCTGGCCGAAATTGGGGTGAAATCGCGCAGGTCTTCCGTCCGTTGAATGAAAAGTTCGTTCCGCATCCAGGGCATTGGAAAGGGCAGATTTGATGCCGATGAGGCCGGGGAATAGATATTGTTCTGAGATTTATGCGGTGTGTTCGAACGCAAAAGGGGTTTTGATATACAGGGCGATATTTCCTCTAGAGTTCGAAATCAAATTGGGACAGTGGCTACAAAAGTTTTGACCCTGCCAAACATATGTGATATAAGAAATATGTAACGGTGACATCACATTGAGATGTGCAACATCACATAAAAAATGACAAACATGTATAAATATATTGGGGCAATGTAAAAATGTCCGCCTCGAGATCACTGTGATGTCTTTCAGACATGAAAAGCGATGTCACATAGAATGTCACTAAGTGTTGTACGGGTCCACAAATGGGTCCCACTGTGAAATCAATCAGAAGTTACAAATGAAAAGCGCATTTAGGACTATAATGACATATAGAGTGGCCCATTTAAAAGCGGGATATCACTTTAATTTTTCTATTTTTGTCCGATTGAAATGATTGTATTTCTCAAGAAAAAAGCTTCAATAGCTCTATTATACCGTAACTTTTATATAATATTCAGAATGTCAATGAAATCTTTTCAAATCCAAAAATCAAAAAAAGTTTTGTTTCCCTGGCCTATCACCTGTAGCAATATCAGTCTAGAACTCTACCATAAAAATTAGTTTTTCTATACGAGTCTGACGTGTGTCTGAAGGAAACAACTAGGAATAATTACTCAATATTAAATATTGCACAAATCAAGAACTATCAATCATCTTGACTTATTTTTTGCATACCTTTTTCAGCTCAGTTATCGAAAAAATCATATAAAGTTGGGTGTCATCTGCATATGTATTGAAGTAGGTACCTATGACATAGACAGTTTGGAAATTGCAAAGTGTACAAAGTATAAATGGACCTGAAATTGATCGTTGCGGTTCTCCATTTTCTACTGTTCTGAATTCTGATTTATCACTATTAAGGGTAAAGTTTTGCGATCTGAAACACAGATAGTTTCTGAATAGATGTACAGAGTTGAAAGAAAACGCAAAGTAATGTGGTAGTTTCCATAATATTTTATGATTCAATCTATGTCGAAGGCATTCGAATAATCTAAGAGAACAAATACAAGTAATAATTGTCATTTGAGGCTTTATGAAGACCATCAGTCCATTTTGAAAATGCAGGAGCCCAACCGAAATATTTGCGAAATCCAAATTGACAGCTAGGTAATATATGGCGGGCCTCGACATTTTCCTTAAAATATGTTGTTTCGATTTAAATTCAATTCAAATAACCGATTGCTGAAAAAAGTATTACGATAGTTCTCAAATCAGTTCCAACTCTCCTTTTCATCGCGAATCCCAAGTGCTACTCTATAATAAACACTGTTGCGTCATTAGCAGAACTGATAAGTAATATGGAGATATTACTCTGGAGAAAAATTGAAAAAATAATTCACATAAATAAAAAAAAGTGGCCCCAGTGTCGTTCCTTAGGGCAATCTATATGTTATTGGCACAACTTCTCTTTCACTCTACGTTATCCTATCCAAATTTTCCATTAATACTTGCTTTAGGCCTAAGAAGATACTGAGAATCTAAATAATCATCCTTTCATTGAACATTTCCGCACGTATTAACTTTTTTTTGGATCTGAGCTCTCTTCAAAAGTGTTTGTTCAAACGTGAACACAGTAGCCCTTTGAAAAACACAATACATTACATTTTAATTTTATGTTCACACTCAAAGAATCGACTTTGCCGTCATTTCTAAAAAAAAAACATTATATTTTTGAATTCACTTGGTTTTCAAAAGAGTTCTTCAGCGTATTTGCCTGAATCAGTCCTGCCCTCTATCCGTCAATGTCTTCAACTTTTACCGGTGAAGAATCCTGCAACCAACAATCAATTGACTCGAGTGTGGTTCGTGCGCTATTAAGAGATGGTGAAACAAGCTCTGAAAGGAAGTTGGAGAACCGGCAAGCAGAATATTTACATACACTGTTGGCCATCGAGTTTTGAAATTCAAAATTTGATGTAGTTTTCAGAAACCAATCAAAATATTAGTATTTGACACTTCCAACCCATGAAATGACATTTACAGCAAACGAAAGCGACCTACGCCCACAATAATAAATGGAAAGTAGTAATCTAGCTTGCTTAACTAGCATTAAAAAACAAAACTAGATCGTCTCTCTTTTCCGAGTGTTTGGTAGGTGGAGAATGTCAATTTCCGTAAATTGTAAACTTATTTGTTGAAAATAATAATCGGTTGAAAGTGATTTGAAGACGCATACATGTTTAAAAGATAGTGCCGTTGTGGATAGCGTTTTCGGTAGTTGGTACCCGCTCCAATGGAAGTTCAATTTGAAAACAACTTGAAGACATTTTCAAGGTCAGGCCGATCCAACAGTTTTCTGGAATCTACTTCAGATGAAGAACTGGGCAGCATTTTACTGGATTCGGGTTTTAACATGAAGAAAGGTGAGTGACAAAGATTACTTTACTTGCAATAATATATCTGAAATATACTCGAGGTTTATTTTTTAATGCGGTAGACTTGTTTTTTAGTATCTACATTCAAGTTTTTCATTTGGAAATAACTCTCAATTCAGAGCTACCTATCACAAAATCACTCGAGATAAAGTGTCGTGGTAATTTTTCCTTCAATTCTCGACTTATTTCCGTGAAAACAAAACGTTCCTGCAACAAGAAGTTTATTGAATAAAGAACAAACCCTCAGTGTGTATCTACTTCCCCTCGATAAATCAACTTCTGTAGAAACAAATTTAAGATGACTTCTGAGTTACCACATACGTTTTTATCGCGTTAAAAATTCCTGTTCCTTTAATCTATAGTAGGTAAACCACCGTCACTTGAATTGGTCTCTTGTCAGCTATTATTATTGAGTATTGTTGATACAAAATGAATCGTTTTGGGGAAGTTTCGTATGAAAAAATCACAGAAATAGGTACGTTATATCAATTGTGTTTTAGTAACTGCTTCAAATAACCCTTTCAATGAAATTAATTGTTGTTGTAGTGCTTCTATATTGTAGTTTGGTTCACAAGTTTTATTTCATACAAAAACTAGGCTACAAAAGTTATAAACAATAACGTGAAAGACAATAAAACGGTTTGGTTTTTTGCAAATATTTCAAGAACTAGGTTATGATAACCAAAATTTGAAAAAACATACTGAAAAAGCAGAAAATTTCTACCTACCCCAACTGTATCGAAAATAATTATAATTTATATTTAGAGATGAAAATTGAGCTAAAAAATAAGAAAAGCTTGATAAAAAAATATAAATTTTAATCGATAACTATGCTTTTGTTAATTAGTTAAGTAATGGTTACCAGTTGAAAGTTAACATAAAAACGTTGATTATTTCAGAACTAAAAACTTAGAATTTTTTTAAATTTTTGTAGCTACTTTTGAAAGGGTTTAGAAACCATTTAAATGATTGTTGTAAGCAAAGGCATTGTTAATAAGACTCAAAAAACTTTTTTTGGGAATCTAATTCTTGACGAAAATTATGATTTTTGGGAAAAATCTTTTCTTAAAAAAATTTTTTATGGACCACTTGTCAATTAGGTAACAATTTTCACTTGTCAATTAGGTAACAATTTTTTTTACCAAATATTAATGAGTATTACGAAATCTTTTTTTTAAATCATTGTTCAAGTTCTTTCATATTCTGAAAAAAATTGTTTTGATTAAATTCATTTGTTTATTACATAGACAATTTGTTATGAGTAAATAAATGAATTCTCGTGCAATATTTTTTTAAATACTAAAAAATGTTGCTGTCTAAATTTATCAAGTGATCAGGTGTGAAGTTACAGTGAACATAAACGATATATATTTCAAGCAAATTTTTTTTTAATCATGGTCGTAAGTTTTAAACAAATGAGTTGGAATTCCATTGGAAAACTCAATTTGTTTATCAATGAACTGAGAATAGAAAAGTCTCAAGTGTTTTTATCGTATATAAGAAATAATGAAGAAAAAAATTATAAACAATTGAGTTAGAGTTTTGGTTGAAAACTCAATTTATTCATTGATTACTTAATGGAGAATAAAACATTTAAGAAAAATAGAAAGAAAGCGACGCAAGTCCAAGAGTAGGTACGATATGTTTAAAAATTATATGAAAAATAGATAGAAAAATATTTTCACATGAAAGAAGAAGTATAGTTGTTTCCATAATATTTTTGAGCATTTAAAAAAATATCGCGCAAAAATGAATTTGTTTATAACAAGTTGTTTGTTTAATGAACAAATGAAAAGTTAATAAAAATTCTTTTTCTCAGAATTTGAGGGAACGTGATAAATAATAGTTGAAAGAAATGGTTTCCTAATACTTATCGCAAAAAAAAATTGTCAATCAACAAGGGCGTGTTTTGACAAAAAAAATATTTTGGAAACGATTATAACCAGCGTTGTTATGTTAACTTCCAACTAGTAAAAATGATCTAAAAAAGCATGCTTACTTAGTTGGAAAATTTTGTTGAAATTTTTAAAATTGTAGTTGACGAATTATTATTTGTGAATCAGATAAAAAATGTATTCCTTAATATTCATATTTTTTCGATTGAAATATTTTTTTCCGAACAAGCTTCTGATTCGGTCGATACATCAATTTTCACGTATAAATTAAAATTATAAATATTGTCGGTCAAGTTTGGGGAGACTTTTTTTCAGTACCTATATTTTCTGCTTTTTCAGGATCTTTATAAAAATTTTGGTTATCTCAAATAGTTTTTGAAATATTTGCAGAAAACCAAACTATTCTATTGTCTTTTACTTTCGTTATTGTTTATAACTTTTGCAATTTTTGTTTGCCACAATTTACCTTTTTCATGAAATGAAAGAAATAGGTACTTTATGATTTTGTTTTTCTCAACGCTGGATTTATGGGCGAAATATGGTATTATTTCACAAAGAATATTGCTCATATCTAACTTTGAATAGATCTTCTAGTCCGGGATTCAAGCCAGAATTGATCGCCAAATACGTTGAATATTTTATATTTTTATGATGAATTTGAATATGCGTATAGGTTCGGCACGATAGGATCCATCAAATTGTTTTCAGTATATTCCCATCGGGTGGCATGATAATGTTTATTTGCTTCATTTTTATCTCTTTAGTGAAAAACTATCACTTTTATGTAAGGTATCCGGTTGAAAAATTATCATTTTTATATGCAGGTGAAAAAAATGTATTGCTTGCCATATTTCTGTTTCTTGATAAAGATCATCTGCGTTTTTTTTTCGGTTACAAATTTTTTTAAGAAAATTTGCACCTTGAAAAAATTTTCGGAAATTATTCAAGCTCTAGGGAGATTATAAATCTTTTCAGCTAGAAATTTTTTAAAATATTTGGTGAGACATTTCGAAACTTTTTTTCTGGAAATCATACAGTTCTTCACCAAACCAATGCGTTTTTGTTTCCAATTTTCAATATACAGGGCAATTCTAATTCGACCCCCACCATTGGGATCTCCTTAACTACAGGAGATACGTCGAAGCTTAAATTGAAACTTTGAAAATTCCGAGTATTTCCGGAAATATCGGGAAAAAACTGAAAATCGGAATTTTCGTTTTTATTTTTTTCTATCGTTATTTGACAACATAGCTCAAAACCAAAAGTACATTTTCATTGATACTTTTTTTCAGCTACACGTTTTCATGTTCAGATTTACTATCCGACGTTTCGTCTTCTGGCATTCATCATCAACTTTTTTTTCTGTTATGGGTGCCATATTGTTTTTTTATACAGAAAAATAGTGATTCTCATTCTGATTTCATTGATGTATAATTTTTTATGATTTGCACTTCTGAAACCACAGATATTGAAAAAAAACAACTTCATCTGAGATGGTCATGACTCCATCGAAAAATTTTGTATAATAAACACTAGTTGTCAGAACTCATTAAACATCATAAGTTTGCACAAATACTTCAGTCGAAATGTCCTCATTCTCAAATGAAGAAAAACGAGATATGTTGAAACTTTATTATAAATTTGATAGGAATAGTACGAAAACAACACAAATTTATTTTGAATTATATCCGGAAAGACAACAGCCGGATAGAACATTATTCGGAATTTTGGGCAAAAACTTGGCGGTGCGTTTCAAAAAACAAGAATGAAATCATGAGCTTGTAAAAAATGAACAAAAAGTATTACCATAAGTGTTCGAAATGATTGCCTTCCTCATGAATACATAATCGAGCTCGTCGTCTCAAATTAAGAACAGCCCTAACAATATCCCTTCTTCTGATAGACCTGAATTGCGTGATGATATTGTCTCTAAGTTCATCTACTGTGTCATATTCTTGCTCTCCATAGATCCTGTTCTTTAAAGTGCCCCACAAGAAAGTATCCAAAACTGTAAGGTCAGGTGACCTTGCCGGCCACCTCACTGGTCCAGAATTTCCTAACCGCCTATTAGGAAATCTTTGGTGTAAATATTCGCAAACTGCTCTTTTATTGTGTGGAGGAGCCCCCTCATGCTGAAACCAGCAGCTGTTATAATTAACAAGGGGAAACGTATCCATTTATTCTTCGAATTCGTTTCTTAAGAACCGATGATAGGTTTCCCCGTTCAAAGAATTAGGGAAGAAATGAGGTCCAAGTATTCGGTCGGTTCTAGCCCACACATTCAAACGAAACCGAACTTGTGGTCTGACTTCTCTGAAGTGTCGTGGATTATTTCCACTCCAAATGTGCTCATTATTTCTATTAAAAACACCACAGTTCGAAAAAGTACTATCGTCGGTCCAAATAATGTTTTTCAAGAAGTTTGTAGGGTCTTCCCTATTCGAGAGCCAGCTACAAAATTCCATCCTTCTCTCAGGATCACCTGGATGTAATTTTTGTGAAATATGTATCTTTTAACATTTCAAACCACTTTTTTTGAATTCCCTCCAAACACTCGTCTGTGGCACATCCATTTCTGCCGAGACTGATGTGTTGATTTGGAAGGATCTGCATTTATCTAAAAAAGTACCAAAAATAATTATACTTCTTCGAATATGGAATGAACAATTAATTTACCTCGGCTAATAAGTTACGTCCAATATTTTGTTCCATTCTGCTTCCATATTTCATTCTTGGTTTTTGAAACGCACCGTACTCAGCCAAGTGTTTGCCCAAAATTCCGAATAATGTTCTATCCGGCTGTTGTCTTTCCGGATATAATTCAAAATAAATTTGTGCTGTTTTCGTACTATTCCTATCAAATTTATAATAAAGTTTCAACATATCTCGTTTTTCTTCATTTGAGAATGAGGACATTTCGACTGAAGTATTTGTGCAAACTTATGATGTTTAAGGAGTTCTGACAACTAGTGTTTATTATACAAAATTTTTCGATGGAGTCATGAGCATCTCAGATGAAGTAGTTTTTTTTTTAATATCAGTGGTTTCAGAAGTGCAAATCATAACAAATTATACAAAAAGCAATATGGCACCCATAACAGAAATAAAAGTTGATGATGAATGCCAGAAGACGAAACTTCGGATAGTAAATCTGAACATGAAAACGTGTAGCTGAAAAAAAGGATCAATGAAAATGTACTTTTGGTTTTGAGCTATGTTGTCAAATAACGATAGAAAAAAATAAAATCGAAAATCCCGATTTTCAGTTTTTTCCCGATATTTCCGGAAATACTCGGAATTTTCCAAGTTTCCAAACAGTATTTTGTTAAGCACCAGAATACGCAACTTTGCCTCAATTTAAGCTTCGACGTATCTCCTGTAATTTAGGAGATCCCAATGGTGGGGGTCGAATTTGAATTGCCCTGTATTCAGCTTTGTTCAGGAAAACTCAAATTGATATTATTTTTTTCGAAAAAACAACAATTTTCATGTTCTTGAAGCACAAAAAAAAATATCTTGAAAATCTTAAAAATATCGCGTAAGTAACCGTAAAATAATTCAAATCGGGTCCTTTGTAATATTGTGCAAAATTTCGACGGTCCGCATGCAATCTGCGAATTATAAAAAAGCGCTCGAGTGATCGTGGTTGCGAAACAACACAAAAAAGCACCACCAGTCGAACGGCAGTGACTTGCAAATGAACTCATCATCATCTGGGTCATAAGAAAAATGTATTATAATGGAGACCTCCTCTTGATCGCAAAGGCGACCTTGAAATTGAATAATTATCAATTCCAGCTCGCCACCCATACAAGCAAATAACAAAAAATGAGCGGTATTGGTTGACAGCAAACCATAATAAATAGCACGAAATTAATTATTTGCAACCATTTCACTTACCGACCGGCTGGTATTAATGAAAATAAGCGTCTGATTATATTAGTCCAGTGAAATTAGTCATAATAACAAAATGTATGAAAAAAAATTTTCGAAAATTTTCACCAGGATGTGGATTGTCGGACAATTGAGGGGAAAGCGTACTTTTATTTCATTTCGAAGAAAAAATATCGAAGTTATGGAAGTCATCAATGCTGTGGTCTAAATTCTCTATGATGAAAGCTGAAATGAAAATCAAGAAAAATGTGGATATAACTTGATCTCATGGAATCTCGGGTGGAAATCCTCTTGCTGAGGGTTACATCAAGAATCCCTTTGAAAATGAAAATGAAATAGCTGATAAAAATTTCCAGATATGAGTTCTAGTTCTGCACCAGCATTATTTGATCATCCCACTTCAACAGCACCGTCATTGGTTAGCGATGATGAACCTTCTACAGTTTTGGACTGAATACTTCGTCAGTAACTTCACAGGGAATTAATGTTACCAATTGCACAAACTGCCAAATACATGTGAACGTTTATAAACAATTCCTTCTAAATAGTTGTTGTTCTGGTTATTATAATATCTGATTGAAATGTATCTATTGGAGAGATTTATATCGTCATCTATCTTCTCATCTGTCACTTTATGTTTGACAAAAAGTATTTTTAACGCTAATAATAAAAATAATAGAAAAATGGGACCAATTTTCTCAGGCGATTCACAAGCACGAAGCCTTTTGAGGGACATTCAATCCATCAGTAAAAGCATTCCTGATCCAATTCCATCAGGTAATTCACTCGAGAATATCAATGGTCCATACTATGAGCCTGATTCAAGAGGAACAAAAAATAAGAAGAATGAACCTACAACTATAGTACCCTCTCCATTTAAGAGGGCTCTATTCTGGCCAGCCAAATACCTGAAAGTACCAAAAGAAAGAAAATTCCAAGTGTTGTTACGTCAAAATCATGGCAAAGAACAGGATGACGTTAAAAGCAACCAAATATAAACCAAAGAATAACGCAAAGAACAAGAAAATCAGAAAGGAGGCATCTAGGATAGTACTGAAGTTGAGGAATGGATAGAATCTGGAAGCAGCATGGATGAGGAGCAAAATGATTCAGATGCGGAAAATCTTTACGAGCAATCCAATAACAAGATGTTGAATTTGAAGAGGGAGACTTTGTCCTAGTTTCTTTCCCAGGAAAAAAAAAGTCACACGCTATGCTTGTATAATCCAAAAAAATCTTAGTTGAGTATTTCGAAAACGAAGTGATTTCCCTGAATTACTCCAATGAGTCAAAAACTGTATTCAGGATCAATGAAAGAGATGTTAGTGTTATAAATACGTCACAAATCATTGAAAAACTAGAATCACCAAGCATTATATCCTCAGCAGACCGAGTTCGGTATGAATTTAGTTCCTCTATAGCTCTAGATGGTTAATCATTTTTCACTGTTTTTTATCTACACCATTGAACCTCTCAATAATACTCAGTTGGTGTTTTATTTGATGTGAATTATCCAAATATTCGTGTTAAAAGTTTCGGAGAATTCTGAAAGGAATTGAAGATACGGGATGTTTCATTATGAGTGTCCTCAAATTTGAATATTCTCAACAGAGGCGGCTTGAACCTACGAAAGCTAAGCAAAAAATCAAAACTTTTCATTCGAGTCATTTGACAATTCATCATTTTTCAATACGACAATGTGAAAAGAGTATGTGGCTATTTGAGAAATGGCAGTTGTGAGCATTTCTTTATGGGTACTACTCCGTTTTGAGGAAATTTTCGATAATTGTTGAAAAATATGGTTGCTGCAATTACATGAGATGCTCAATTGTCAGCCTCATCTTACCTCGAACCTTCCTCTCGTGAATGTTGACGCCGTTCGTCAGTTGTGATAATTTGAGTTTGATGTTCATGGCCAACTTTGTTCGAACAATCAACTGTATCTCCGTCATTTTTCAACCGATTTTCAATTTTGAAGAACAGTGTTATCACAACTTGCGTGTTCTTCCGGGTAATGAAAAAAATTGTACAGGGTGTCATTTGAAAAAAAAGTTAGGGGTCACACCCGGTTAACCAAAAAATTGGAGGCATACCTCACCTCGTGGTCACCCGGTATACATCACTGTCGTGGTCGACCCTGTACAACGCCATTTCCGCCACAATGCACAATTGCCCCGGAGTAGAGTCAGTAAGAGACCGACTCGCATTAATGAAAATAAGTGCTTGCCTCCATATGAATTGAGAATAAAATTCTCACGTGCTCACTGAAAATAAATCAGATGATTTTTGTGCTATCTATAAAATCTAGTAATTTATTGTAACGCATTTCAACATTCCCGGCCGCGCAACTGTTTTATTTTAAATTGTTTCCTCGCAGAACGATCATAGCTCGCTTTCTGATAAGTACCCGTATGCGTTTTTTTTTCTAGTGGTGCCATCTTCAGCGTGCTGAGCGGTTTGTCGGGTTCATAGGTTCGCGGACGAGGAGGGCTTGGTGCGGGGTGTCGGAGTATGGGTTGAACCTATTTTTCTCTTACGTGTTTTTGAGTTCTACGAGTCGTGTTCGTGTTTGGGTTAGTGTCACTTCTTGATTACTGTCAGTTGGTTCCTCAACAGAGTTTTCATAACCATTTTTAATACTTACATCATAATTTTTCGTGCTTTTATGCCGACGTTCTTCACGGGATGTTCTCAACGTTTCGCAAACACGAGTGTTTGGCATACTCCAGAGAGATTTTGGCTCGAAGATGAGCAGTGTCGAATTGTACCAGCGGGAAACCTGGAAATTTCCCGAATTATTAAAAAAATCGGAGAAAGTCCAAAGGGGTAGACCCCTAAAAATAGTTTAATATTCAAAATCGGCAAATTTACTTGCAATCCGCACTATATACTAAAAATTTCATGCAGACTTCGAATATATCCGCACTCTTATGACGACCCAGCAATGACTTTTGATGATGGGAAGATTTCATTTGGACAATAATTAACGTATTCTGACCCACCACAAACCGCGCCAACTCGAATCCTATTTTTGAGATTACTTTAAAATATTGAAAATCCGACCGCACTCCTCTGACTACTCGGCAATGACTTTCGATGATGGAAAGTTGTTATTTGGACAATAATGAACGTATTCCGACCCACCACAAACCACGCCACCTCAAATCCCATTTTTGAGACCACCCCAAAATATTAAAAATCTGGTCGTACTCCTCTGACGATACGACAATGACTTTTGATGATGGAAATTTATTATTTGAACAATAATGAACGTATTCTGACCCACCATAAACCGCGCCAACTCGAAACCTATTTTTGAGATCACTTTAAAATATTGAAAATCCGGCCGCACTCCTCTGACGACCAGACAATGACTCTTGATGATGGAAAGTTGTTATTTCGACAATAATGAACGTATTCTGACCCACCACAAACCGCGTCAACTCGAATCCTATTTTTGAGATCACTTTAGAATATTGAAAATCCGGCCGCACTCCTCTGACGACACGGCAATAACTTTTGATGATGCAAATTTGTTATTTGAACAATAATGAACGTATTCTGACCCACCACAAACCGCGCCAACTCGAAACCTATTTTTGAGATCACTTTAAAATATTGAAAATCCGACCGCACTCCTCTGACGACGCGGCAATGACTTTTGATGATGGAAAGTTGTTATTTGAATAAAAATGAATGTATTCTGACCCACCACACACCACGCCAACTTAAATCCCATTTTTGAGTTCACTTCAATGACTTTTGATGATGGAAATTTGATATTTGAACAATAATTAATGTTTTATTTTCGAACCCTTCGAAAAATTATGCCAGAAAAAAATAAAAACCTGTTTCCAAAGTTTCGTTTTTTTCCAGATATCTCCGGATATACTCGGAACTTTCTCAACGGCATATTGTTGGTGAGGTAAATGTGCAACTTTGGCTCAATTTATTCATCTTTCGTATCTCTTATAGTTTCCGAAATCCCAATGGTCAGGATCGAATTTGAAAGACCCTGTATAGGTAGATATGCCTCTGAAATGATATGAGGGTACACACAACAGATTTGAAGACTTTGCGATGTAGAGGATTTTGAACTCCAAAACTCCATGCCTAACGCTAGGGTTGAGTGATTGTGGATTTTCATAGGTCATTCCAGAAAGATTTCTTACAATCAGCAGCTGGCGGATCATCTTCGTTGCCCGAGGTCCCTCTTTGTTTTTTCAATACATTTTTCGCCAGCCTCGTTTTTATAGCTCTCCCATTCAATATTTTATTTTTATTATTATCATTACGTTTTCGTACCGTTAGCGGTCGTAGGCGCTCTTGTTCTTGTTTGTGCGTTCCTAATGTCAATAAACAAATATAACTGGTCTACCTATTGGAATAATAGATAAAATATACAAATCTTTGCCTGTGACTCAGGTTTTTCCAGATAACGCTGTTCGTACGACTAGGTACTTCATTTATTAAAACGTCAAGATATCGAAAAGAGTGATTCCACCATTCAAGCAGTTATTTTCTAACAGATTAAACTCATTTCAATATGGACGGGGCTGTTCGTCGTACAGGGCTGGACGTGCACTTTGAATAATCTCCAAGGTTCCTTACGTTACCATTTAAAATTATCGTGTTACATAAAAAGGTACCCGAAATAAATAATCGGAAGGCTCAAATCCTCTTATAAAGTTTATCGTATCATTGAAACTTAAGCTTCCTTTAAGAGGGTCATAACTCCCTTGGGATAAGATTAGATTAGATTAGTTTGGGGCTACTGTGCCACATGCACCTACACCGCGACCTTTGCAGATCTATTGTGTGTGCCCTCGAAATCGTTTAGAGTTCTTTGTCTAGCCCTGTCTTCATCACGAGACTCCATAGGCTAGTTTTTAGAACTCCCATATATTTGGGAGCTTCTGGTTTTTCTTCTCCCAGCATTAGAAACCTCACCCTTGACAAGCCCTCGCAGTGGCATAGTATGTGTGCTGATGTTTCCTCTTCTTCCTGGCAGAACCTGCATAGCATTTCTTCTGCCAGACCGAGTATGCTCATATGTTTATTGAGCCTACTATGCCCTGTGAGGAGTCCAACTATTATTCTTGTAGTGCTCCTCCTCTGACTTAGTAGATATTCTGTGAATGTTGGCAGCCATCAGTGTAGACGGCGATTTCTGCATTGATGGGAGGTCCCTCTTTCCACGCATCCCTGTCCGTTACGCTTATCTTGTAAGTTTTGTCAAAGCTTTATCTCTGGAGTATACCATCTTATGGCATTCTCTTGATAGGGTCATTTTCCAACTCTTCATATAGCTTGTTGTAGTCTCTCCCGTGCATCTTGCTTATGGGCGTTTGACCTCTAAGTAATCTGCTTGTGACCGACCTGGTTTCGCCTTGAATGTGTATGTGTAGTGGTGGCAGGTTGAGCAAGACTTCTAGTGCGGCTGTTGGAGTAGTTCTCATGGCTCCGTTAGCACTCTTTGGAGTCCTCCCAGCCGTCGTACTACCCCTGCCTGCTTTGTCTTTGGCCACCATATCACCGACCCATATGTTATCATAGGTCTGATGACTCTGGTATAAAGCCATGTGGTAATTTTTGGTTGTAGCCCCCAATTTTTTCCGCACATTCTCCTGCACAGATTGAGGCTACTGATCTTTTTTCTATCACTTTTTGTAGATGTTGATTCCATGTTGGCTTAAAAGTATTTTGCCTCTTGCCGTTTAGCACAGGTGACCTTAGTCCTTCGAGTGTTTTCTTTCGTGTGAATGTAACTATAGTGGTTTTATGAGGGATTACTCTCAGTTCTTTCCCCTTACACCACCTGTCGGTTATATCTATGGCTGTTTGTGTAAGCTCCGAGACTGTCCTTGCAAATTTGCCTTTTGCAATAATTGCAAGATCATCAGCATATCCTAAGCAATAGAAGCCTCTGTATGTTAGCCTTTTTATCAGTTCGTCCATTAGGATGGCCCATAGTAGGGGCGATAGTACCCCTCCCTGCGGACATCCCCTATTTTCTCTAGCTGTCAGTGTTATTCCGCCAATTGTTGATATTATGACCCTGTTTTTGAAGTTGTCGTAATAGGGGAGGTACCCCTCTTTTTACTAGGGCGCTTGCTATAGACTGAGTTGATGCATTGTCAGAAGCACCTTCGATGTCCATAAATGTTGTCCCTTGGGACATTATAGATTCTAATATTCCCTCTACCTTTCACAAGTAAAAGTAAAGTAAGAAATGCTGATATATATACAGTGCTGCTTTTAATAGTCCCCCCCCTGTTAACTTTTGAACGGTTTGACGTACAAACATAAAAAAACCGATACTACTTTTTGAAATAAAACACATTGTGATTGCTCGATAGATGGCGCGGGGGGCATATCAACTAAAAAATTTAAATGGCATGGGGGGTCATGTGTCACATCGTTGAAAATATAATTCTAATATCCTTTCAACTATCAAAATTTTTTTTAGATTTTCGTTTTTACGTTTTTTCACAATATGCATTTGAAATGTCAGAACAAGTGCGAATCTGGCGGATCTGAATTCCTTTTCTTACCTGACCACGATAACTTTTGAATGGTTTTGAACGGGACAGAAATTTTTTTGAATGGAACGAAATTCTAAAAAAATATTTTTAATTAAGTTTTGAATAATTCCATTTCATCAACGTGGTGATTATGGATGTAATGTGTTTTAGATTCATTTCACTTGAAAAAATTAAACGTTGGAATTGGTGTGGATAAAACGCTATTTAAAACACTTAAAATTAATAACTGATAAACCACGGTTCTGAAAAGGAACTCACCCGTTCATCACCCATTTATGAAGATTAATCAGTCAAATCAAAGTACCATACTATTGTAAAAAACAACCCCCTCTAGGGGGTTGTGAAATGTTACTTATTGTTAATTATGAGTACACATGAAGCCCTTTAGCAATCTTAATCAACCTGACCTAGATTTAGTTATGCACAAAAGACCTTACGATCTACAATCTAGTTTCAGTCCACACCCCGTAAAATTGATTTAATTTTTTTTCTATGCCTTGAGATCATTTTCCACTTTCAATGCTTGTCAAATCCACTCGTTTACTTTGCAGTAAATACGGGAGAGTACGGTAATCAATTAACATATTTTTTTTTCGTTTCATTCTGGATAGTTTATGCGAAGATTGTCCTATGTTCGCTTCTACACTTCTATTGCATGATTATTATTTATTCCCGCCGGATTGGCTACAAACATGATCGCTAATAGATTTAGAGGAAGTGGCCTGTGGAAAACACGCTTTAATAGTTAATAAGAGTAATATATGTTTATTTTTGACGCACGCTTCTTTTGGATGTTCTTTAATAAGGAGGGAGAGCATGTTATTCTGTCCGTTGTTGTGGTAGCGCTGACTGACTATTTCCGCCAACCAACAGATTGTTGATTTAGATACACTAGATATAAAAAATACGCTTTATGAGTCGTTGGGTTGGGGCAAAAGTCTCTTAAGGAATATGTCTTGGTTGAGGAATGGCACGTCTTGAAATGGATTGGAATGAAGAAGGAGAAGGGGTGGGAGAGGGGAAGGGAGGCAGAGAGGCAGAGGGGAAGAGAGAGACAGGAAGGAAGGAAGAGAGGCAGAGAGAGGGAGAGATGCAGAGAGGCAGAGAGACAGAGAGGCAGAAAGATAGGGAGAGAGGAAGCGAGAGGCAGAAAGTGGCAGAGAGAGGCGGAGAGAGGCCGAGAGAGGCTGACAGAGTCGGAGAGAGATGGAGAGAGGCAGAAAGAGGCGGAGAGAAACGGAGAGAGGCGGTGAGAGGCGGAGAGAGACGGAGAGAGAAGGTAGGCGGAGAGAGGCGGAGAGAGGGAGAGAGGGAAAGAGAGAGAGGAAGATAGGAAGATAGGAAGAGAGGAAGGGAGGAAGGGAGGAAGAGAAGAAGAGAGGAAGAGAGGAAGAGAGGAAGAGAGGAAGAGAGGAAGAGAGGAAGAGAGGAAGAGAGGAAGAGAGGAAGAGAGGAAGAGAGGAAGAGAGGAAGAGAGGAAGAGAGGAAGAGAGGAAGAGAGGAAGAGAGGAAGAGAGGAAGAGAGGAAGAGAGGAAGAGAGGAAGAGAGGAAGAGAGGAAGAGAGGAAGAGAGGAAGAGAGGAAGAGAGGAAGAGAGGAAGAGAGGGAGAGAGGGAGAGAGTGAGAGAGTGAGAGAGTGAGAGAGTGAGAGAGTGAGAGAGTGAGAGAGTGAGGGAGTGAGAGAGTGAGAGAGTGAGAGAGTGAGAGAGTGAGAGAGTGAGAGAGTGAGACAGTGAGGGGGTGAGGGAGTGAAAGAGTGAGAGAGTGAGAGAGTGAGAGAGTGAGGGGGTGAGGGAGTGAGGGAGTGAGAGAGTGAGGGAGTGAGAGAGTGAGAGAGTGAGAGAGTAAGGTAGTGAGAGAGTAAGGGAGTGAGAGAGTGAGAGAGTGAGAGAGTGAGGGAGTGAGGGAGTGAGAGAGTGGGAGAGTGAGAAAGGGAGCGGGAGAGAAAGGGAGAGAGAAGAAAGGAACAGTGGGAAGAAGAGAGAGAGAAGAAACTGCACTGTCTACATTAGGTCATTGTGAAGGTCCAACAAGGTGAAGGTATATGCAGTAAATTCTATTATTCTTATTCATTTCTATCTAGAATATATATTTTTTCTTTGTCTTTACGATGTTCTTTGAACATTCTTTGAACAAACAGGAACGTTTTCTTGCGCAACAACTGTGTCAGAGGTGATTTTCGGGTCGTCAGAGGGGGTTCAGTTGATTTTTTTTTATATTTTGAAGGGATCTGGATTTGAATTGGCTCGAATTTTGGAGGGTCAAAAGACATTTTTTCTGTCCAAATTACAACGTCTCATTGTCAAAGGTGATTGTGGGGTCGTCAGAGGGGTTCAGTCAAATTTTGTATATTTTAAAATGATCTCGAAAATAGGATTTGAGTTGGCTCGCATTGTGGTGGGTCAGAAAACATTCATTCTTGTTCAAGTAACAATTTCTAATCATCAAAGGTGATTGTCGGGTCGTCAGAGGGGTTCAGACCAATTTTTTATATTTTGAAGTGATCTCAAAAATAGGATTTGGGTTGGCTCGCATTGTGGTGGGTCAGAAGACATTTTTTCTATCCAAATTATCACTTCTCTTTATCAATGGTGATTGTGGGGTAGTTAGAGGGGTTCAGTCGAATTTTTATATTTTGAAGTGATCTCAAAAATAGGATTTGGGTTGGCTCGCATTGTGATGGGTCAGAAGACATTTTTTCTATCCAAATTATCACTTCTCTTTATCAATGGTGATTGTGGGGTAGTCTGAGGGGTTCAGTCGAATTTTTATATTTTGAAATTATCTCAAAAATAGGATTTGAGTTTGTTCGCATTGCGGTGGGTCAGAAAACATTCATTCTTGTCTAAGTTAGATCTTCTAATTATCAAAAGTTATTGTCAGGTCGTCAGAAGAGTAGATGATTTTTATATATTTTGAAGTGATCTCAAAAATAGGATTTGAGTTGGATTGCATTGAGCTGGTTCAGAAAACATTCTTTCTTGCCCAAATTACAACTTCCCATCGATACTACTGAAGCTATTTGATTAATATTTATTCAATTTCGTTGAGTTTTTGTTAATACTTCAATGACATGCTAACTAAAACAACGGTTTATATCTTTCCTAGGCGCATGTTTTATAAAACAAATGATGAAATTTCAGATGAATTTTCTGTTCAGGGAGAAATACAAGCCGCGGTCACTGACATTTTTATCCAAAGTTCCTGCCATTCCATTGATGAGTAATACCTGTACGATATGAAAAATGGCTTATTCAAATATCTCTAATGGCACGAAGTGAAGAGAGCCCACTCCAATAAGATTAGCAATCATTTTAGTTATTCCATGGTAATTACTAGTCGTACTTGGGGTAAGACAATTCCTTAATTGACTAGAAGAATATGAAACATGTTAGACCTCCCAGAAGAGTGGAACAAAACGAAGAAATATTCAAGAATCCGTGTATAATAATTAAATCAATTATAAGAGAAGGCCTTGTCAATAACGAACATTTTTCAAGTTATTGAAAAATGTTTGTATAAGACAGTCGACTAATAATTGATCAAGCTTTGATATTGGAGAACAACTTATAGGCCAGGAAGATGGGTTGAAAGAGTCCCAGTCAAATATTTGGGGATGCCAAAAAGGCATACATGTTCATTTTTGAACAGTGCAGACAAAATTGTGCCCTTTCCCATTTTGAATTGAGGAAAATATCGATGTCGTGTGAAAATCTAACGGAATGACGTCACTTTTGCTACCTTATAGGATAAAACTGACATGTGTCACTTGAACAAACTCATAGAGGGCGTTGTTAACAAAAAATATTAAATATAAAGGGTGTTTCAAAATATCGAGGTAAATTTGAAATCATATTATGACATTTTTACAACGACTTGACATGAAATGTAAAATAGAGGTTAATCTTCACACTTTTCAGTGGAAAGTTAGGTCATGCTATACCGCAGGGGTTTCTTCGTTTTCTGTTTTTTTCTGATACTTTTCCCCCGTTCGTCGTTCTTCACTTTTTTACATTTATTCGTTTCCTTAAGTAGCCATATCCTACTTTGTAGCGATATTGGAGCGAAATGCATTTTGAAATTGCTGACTCTCAAAGTATGTGATTACACAATTATTTTTCAACTTCGTTGACTGGTCTATATCTACGAAGCACTTATCGAATGATATAAATCCTCGGGTGAAAGAACAAAACCGTTAAAACCAATAATCCGAAACTAATTATCGTCATTATTTAATCCGTGATGAGCCCAACAAGTGACGTGATAGTGACAGTCTCAAAGTACTTGCAAGTACTTTTTTCCATTATGGTAATGCCAGTTTCGGTTTAGTTCTGTACTGGTTGGTACATGATTTTATTTATCTGTAGAAGCTCAGGAATCGTCAAGGATTGATTTATGGCCAGAGTATTTTAAGATTCTAACGAAAATCCAAAGACTGGCCCGTGTATGCATGAAAATAATTTTCGTGATGAACTTAAAAAAAAGTACCCAATAAAAGATCCCATTACTGGTCAGAATCATAAAGAATGAGACACAACGGTACTACGGCACAATGGCATAATGACACAACGCCCCAACTGCAGTACATGGGCACAACGATACAATGGCACAACAACACAAAGGTACAACGGCCCAAAAACGATACACGGGTACAACGGTACTATGCACAAGGACACAAAAGTATAACGACACAACGGCATAACAACAGCGGCGTAACGGCATAACGGCACAATAACACAAGTGTACAACGACACGACACAATGGGCACAACGCCCCAACAGCGGTACATGAGCACAACGGTACAATGGCACGACACAAAGGTACAGGGACACAACGTCACAATGGTACAAAGGCCCAACAACGGTACACAGGTACAACGGTACTATGGCACGATGGCATAAGAACACAAAGGTACGACAACAGCACAGTGGCGAAACGGTACTATGGTCCAATGGCACAAAGCCTCAACAGCAGTACATCTGCACAACGGTACAATGGCACGAAACAATGGTACGACGGTACACAGGTACAACGGTACTATGGCACAAGGATAGAAAGTTATAACGACACAACGACATTAAAATGCAACGGCTCAACGGCAAAACGGTTCAACGTCATAACACCATAATGAAATAAGTGTACGTCACAATGGCACAATGCCCCAACAGCGGTACATGGGCACAACGGTGCAATGGCACGACACAAAGGTACAAGGACACGACACAATGGCACAAAGGCCCAATAACGGTAAACGGGTACAACTGTACTATGGCACGACGGCATAAGAACACAAAGGTATGACACAACAGCACAGTTGCTAAACGGCACGATGGTTCAATGGTACAACGGTACAATGGCACAAAGACACAATGGTACATCGGCCCAACAACGGTACACGGGTACAAAGGTACTACGGCCCAAGGATACAAAGGTATAACGATACAACGATATTAAAACGCAGTGGCTCAACGGCATAACAGTTCAACGTCATAATGGCATAATGAAACAAGTGTACAACGACACAATGGCACAACGGTACTGTGGCACAAAGCCACAACAGCATGGGCACAACAGTGCAATGGCATGACACAAAGGTACAACGACACAATTGGCACAACGGCCCAACAACCGTACACGGGTATAACGGTACTATGGCACAACGGTACAAAGGCACAAGGACATGAAGGTATAACGACACAACGGCATAAAGCAGCGGCCATGGCACAACGACACAAAGTTACAAGACACAATGGCATAATTATCCAACAAAGGTACTGTGGCACCATGGCACAAGGAACAGAGGTCTAATTGCACCGCGACGCAGAGGTACAACGGCATAATGGCACGACACAAGGGTATAACTGCCAAGCTGGTCTGTTTTTACGAACACACTCTATATTGAATTCCATACTTAGGTTCAGAATCAGGATTTTTAGATTTGTATGAAATTATAAAAGTTAATTTAGTATATGGGGATGTAGCTCAGTGGTAGAGCGTTCGCTTTGCATGTGAAAGGCCCGGGGTTCGATCCCCCGCATCTCCAGTACTTTTTTTCTTTTTTTTTCCATTGACAATTAGTCTAAGTACCCACAAAATTATTTTTTTCTTGTTTTCGTTTTAGAAAAACATGTAGAACTCGCCAGAATATGTGATTGCAGCTTTATGGAAATAGCGAAGTAAGGGATATCGTTGATTCAAATTGTAGAAAAAACTGCATTATTTTTCTTTAGCTAATCGGTTCGGTTTGAACTGTTACAATTTTTGAGCAAAATGTATAGAAAACCCATTTTTCATTTATTTCAGATTCCAAATTCTAAAGAATAGAGATTCAGTGTCATTCTATGAGCGCGGATTACGGAAGTGTGTGCAACAATTTCTCGAGAAACTTTGCAAAGCATCAGGGCTGAAACTGAAAGTAGACCTTATTTTTTGCCAGGAGATCAACGGGGAACATTTCGAACATCTATTACATCTATTCCTGTTTGTGGTGTTTTGTTATTTTCAAACATTAATATCTCAACACTATTCATACAAAAATGTACACTGTAGAAATCAAAATGCAACGATTCTTTGCGATTTTCCCAACTAGAGTCCAGTAACGAGTAAGATAGGGGGCGTAACACTACTTATGATGCTCACTGTATGCATATTATTCGTGGTGGCAATAGAAAATTAAAACTCACAAAGTATGCTTATAGTTTCAGAAATTAGAGAATTGATCAGAAATAAATATAGGAAGAAACATAGCCTTGAATGGCACGTTGATTGAGGCTTTCAAAATGTATATTTCTGAGATGCCTATTTCTGAGTAGAATAGGTGCCTCCTGGATTGGTTTGAGTGGATGCCAAATTGTTTGTATGTTGAATGCGAATGCTTTGAAAGTCCGTTGAACTCTTTGTTATAATGATGCTTCGTTATTATTTACAGTTTATAAAACCGTCCATTGTCACCCTGATAATAATAGTATAATATCGATAAAAATGTATTTCTTGATGTTTTTATTATTTTTTAGTTGAACCTCTTTTGAATAATGACATATTTTACACATCAAAATTACAAATATGCAGTTTTTGATGGCACCAATACTCTAATAACTACTTAATTCGTATTTAAATTCAATAACACAGTAACATTAAGACATTTATAGCTAATAATTGATACCTATATTGAAAACAGCGAATCATCGACCTCTTGTGAATAATAATGAATTGATATTTGCCAAAAGAAGAGGATTGCGTCACCGAGTACAGCTATTTACCGTTGAAAGCTTCAATTATTATTTCATTCATGTTGGTGCCTATGTTAATTGACGAATTCAAAGGTTCCTCTTGTGTCTTGCCATATTCGTTAGTGGTTCGATAATTTATCAATATATTTTCGATTGTGCGAACGACTTGAATTGATGAATCGTTCGTTTCCTACACGAGAGCTTTCAGATCGAAATACATGGTGTTTCACAATTCAGTATCAAGTATCAATCAGAGAAAATTTCAATATTTTTTTCAATTTTTTCTTTATAGCTCTTTCAGTTTTTGAGAAATCAAGATCAAGAGATTTGAAACATAAGATACGTTTTAGTCCTCACATCATCCAGCATGCCGGGTGGTTGTAAGAATCTACAGTGAGATATTTTTTGAAGGGTCTATTCCTTTTTCGCCCTATAAACTTTTTTGTGGTGAGCCGCTGGTGGATTCCGAAATACCCCTTCTTTCTCAAGATGTTTGTACTTATTTTATAGAAACTAGATTGTTGACTTTTTGAAGATATTAATACGTTGCACAATCCTGTCGAGTCCAGTAGAAAATTTTTAATGGGCTAGTCCGGTAAAATTTTTCATTACGGTACTCAATACCGTAAAAAGGTATAAATAAACTGGACTGAGATCAAGTATGTAAAAGTATGTTTTACGATACACTCATAAAAAATTATTCTTGGTTAAAAAAAATATGCTTCAACAAAGTTCGTTTATATAAACTGGAAAAAATATTGCCTCATTACAAGAAATTAATATGGTCAGAATTATTTTCTCAGAATGAAGTAATGATATTGTTGAACTGAGTAAAAGAAGGTGTTTTCATTCAAGTATACTGAATACTGAAGAAGAGGGCATTAAGCTTGAATAAAAAATTTGCTGTGGTTGATTTAAAATCAGCATTTTCTCATTTCTACATTATAATAATGTAGGGTTGAGAAATTTACTTTTTTGGTGTGAATTGAATATATTTTGTCAGCCAAGAAAATAGTTAGTTGAATGACAATTTCCCTCATACCAGGTAAAAATATCTTTGGAAATACCTTCTGCCGAAAACTTTTGGAAAATATGTCAAGGAACAAACCTTAAGAAGGATATCATTACAACTGGAGATTTTTTTGATAATTATTAATTCACAGTCTCACAAATAATTACGAAGTCAACCAGGTTTATCATAAAAAAAGATATCTTCATTTCCAAAATATATTTAATGTTGTTGAACATTTAAATTGAATAAAAAATAAACTTGTACAATTCCTAATAAACTCAAACAAATGAATAATCTATTTACACCCACGAATTCACAACCACTCCTTAATAAGGGACGCAAGGTTACTGAGGATGTGGAGGGGAGGGAATTCTGAAGTGAAACGTGAAGAGATTCACTTGATTCAAGAATATTCTAGTAAAATTTTATCAGATTAAGAAAACGTTCCTTGAATCGAGTATGAATATTTCTTCACATGAATACAGGGTGTTACAAATTAAATTAAGTCGGCACCATTGCCAACTCCGCTATTATTGATGCTACGAATTTGGTTAAATGGGCAGACTAGTAACATTTTTAATGGCCTTCTCGATGCCAAAATAAAAAAAAATTACAGTCGCGTTTTCGGAATATTTCATAAAATGATATTTCTTTCAATGGAACACCCTATATTTTTTCATGCATTTCGATTCATAATAACATTCTCAACAACAAAGCTCATATCACATTTCTTCCTAAGGTGGAAAATGAGCGACTTATGTGGAAATATTTTTTTCTTTCACTAGTACAAAAAATTTCTTTGTTTTGGCATATAATACCTCATATTTGACTAAACACCCAATTTTGGTACTAATACAAATGACAATATTTTGTTACTAATAGCAAAATAAGACAGTAAAAGAAAAAAATGCGCTGGGGTGTGAACTCGTGAAACTCGTGATCATCATGTCGCACCACTCAATTGACACCACTGAGCTATTTGATATTGATGTACAAAACCATAATTTCCATATTAAAGCCATTCCGCTAGCCGCATTTATCTTGTGAATCAAAATATTTCTGCTGTAATGATAACTTTGAAGCCGTTTTTGTACAGAACTGAAAATACTGGAGGGTCATATGAATGTGGTTGGAAAAAATGTGTTTGATTCGATAAAACATAATTATGAGCAATCAAGTTGCCTCGAAACAATGACAATTTCATAAATTATTGTAACTGTCAAATATTGTCCGAATATTTTTCGAAATGCCGTTTTTCCATCAAGAAAAATGTGATATGTTAGAATCCTACTTGGTTTGCCAGAAAAATAGCGTAAGAGCACTCCAACACTACAGCAATTCGTTCCCCGATCGTGAATTACCTAAACGACGTTTTTTTTGCTGTGCTTCATCGTCGATTCAGGAATAATGAAAAAGTTTTTGAGAAGAGGAGAACTTAAAAACGTTTTGTAATATCTGAAGATACAGAAATTGACGTTTTATCTTACTTTGAGGTATATCCAAATAATTCCAACAGAGATTTATCTAGAGAAATAGCTGTTCCACTGTCTGGTATTTAACGAATTCTGAAGAAACATAAGATTCCTCCTTATAAGTTAGGACCAGTGCAAACACTAGGACCTGATGATCCTGAGAGACGATTGGTGTATTGTCGGTGGTTTATGAATAAATGCAGACAAGATCCAAACTTCTATAGAAATATTATATGGAGCGATGAGGCAAATTTTGCAAATCGTGGGATGTATATTGGAGTGGACATAACCCCTTTCTAGTCCATTCCCACAATCCGCAAAGACGATTTCGTATTAATTTTTGGTGTGGTCTATTCAGAGGCAGAATTATCGGTCCATTTTTCTACCATGGTTCTTTGAACGGACCCCGTTACATTAATTTATTAATAATAGTGTTGAAAGAGTTTTTTGATGATCTTGATCCGGAGGCTCGTCAGATGATCTATTTTCAGCAGGATGGAGCACCAGCACATAATGTCAGTGGCGTAAAAAGATTGCTGCGAGGTTGTTTTGGAAACAGATGGATTGCTACAAATGGTCCTGTTAAGTGGCCCTCTCTTGCACCAGATATGAAACCTCTAGATTTTTATTTTTGGGGATTTCTGAAAAATGAGGTTTACAAAATGAAACATAATAATGTAGATGAACTGAAAATTTATATTGAAACTATAATTAATAGAATTGATGGCCGAACTGTGTTGAATGCCACACGTAGTGTCAATAGAAGGGCCTAAACGAGAAGGTGGTGTTTTTGAACATTTACTCGATATTTTATAGCGCTTTATCAAATCCGTTTGTTATAAATGTTTCCTATTGATAAAACTGTCTTATTTTCACCTTTACAAAAAAACGTCAAATGAGCTTCGTTGTTGAGAATGTTATTACGAATTAAATGCATGAAAAAATATAGGGTGTTCCATTGAGAGAAATATCATTTTATGAAATATTCTGAAAACGTGACTGTCAATTTTTTTTTGTTTTCGGCATCGAGAAGGCCATTGAAAAGTAATTTTATAGAAAATTTGCCGAATGAATAAAATTGTGTATCCAAGGAATATTCTCTTTCCGAAAATGTTTCTTTGAAATAAAAGAATATTTAGTCACTTCTAGTAATCTAAAGTAAATAAATATTTTTCCTTGAATCGAGATATCCTTGTCATGTGTGTATAGTGTGATATGAACGATCATTTTTTGTTTGATAATTTCCCGAACAAAAACCATCGATGCTTCGAGTCTCTTCATCACTCCATCTCCAATCGAGAACACTCTCCCCTCGTATCCTCGCAGTAACACCGCCTCGAGCGCTACAGAGCAGAAGTGATGCAATTAATGCAAAAGTTAATCTGCAATTTATGTTCGTGCGCACTGACATTTCCTGCAAAGCCGATCGCCGGTTCGTGCAAGGGCGAGACGGGCCTTCGTCGTCATCTTCGGGCCCACGCCGCGCTGCGGCCGTCTCCTGGTGGGCCGTAGGTGCCGTTGCCGAACTTATCGATCGATCGCTGATGTCTATGAGAAGCGAACGATGCCGAAGATCGATTCAATTCGACACCTCTGCTTTTTCGGCAGATTTTCGTCAGTCCTTAAGGGTGGTGTAAGAGTACACGCATGCTATCGGGATGGAGTTTGGGATCGACAAATGTGCCACGGTTCATCTCTAAAGAGGATAATGCAAGGAATAAGTTTCTAGCAAGTAGCTACAGGTAGACAAATCATTAACGATAATATGCAGCCCCATAGCCCCTTCACTGTCTGGGGCACTGCTTGACTCTTTTAGGCAGACCTTCTCAATAGTATCACCCTAGTATCTGAGCATATATAAATCATTTATTTTCAAAATAATCATGAAATTTGGGTACATAGGTAATGCGAATTCCGAGTGAATCTGATTATTTTGTATTTTTCAGAATTTTTAGGATTTTTGACTTTATCATTTTATCATTATATGAACCGACTGGCGTTTGCAGAATTGCTCTATATTCAACCGTTCCCGGGTTGGAAAGTTCATCTGGAGGAGAGGTATAATTTCCCTCTATATTTTTTTCTACTTCTATTCGTGACATTTTTGACGTTTGTATTTCTTTCATATACAAAAGCTTGAATCTGAGCATAAACAAATCATATATTTTCAGAATCTACATGAAATTTTGCGTATACAGGGCAATTCAAATTCGACCCCCACCATTGGGATATCCTAAACTACAGGAGATACGTCGAAGCCTAAATTGGGGCAAAGTTGCGTATTCTGGTGCTTAACAAAATACTGTTTTAGAACTTGGAAAATTCCGAGTATTTCCGGAAATATCGGGAAAAAACTGAGAATCGGGATTTTCGTTATTTTTTTTTTCTATCGTTATTTGACAACATAGCTCAAAACCAAAAGTACATTTTCATTGATACTTTTTTTCAGCTACACGTTTTCATGTTCAGATTTACTATCCGACGTTTCTTCTGGCATTCTTCATCAACTTTTTTGTCTGTTATGGGCACCATATTGTTTTTTATACAGAAAAATATTGATTTTCATTCTGATTTCATTGATGTATAATTTGTTATGACTTGCACTTCTGAAACTACAGATATTAAAAAAAACAACTTCATCTGAGATGGTCATGACTCCATCGAAAAATTTTGTTTAATAAACACTAGTTGTCAGAACTCATTAAACATCATAAGTTTGCACAAATACTTCAGTCGAAATGTCCTCATTCTCAAATGAAGAAAAACGACATATATTGAAACTTTATTATAAATTTGATAGGAATAGTACGGAAACAACACAAATTTATTTTGAATTATATTCGGAAAGACAACAGCCGGATAGAACATTATTCGGAATTGTGGGCAAACACTTGGCTGAGAACGATGCGTTTCAAAAAACAAGAATGAAATCATGAGCTTGTAAAAAATGCACAAAAAGTATTACAATAAGTGTTCGAAATGATGGCCTTCCTCTTGAATACATAACCGAGCTCGTCGTCTCAAATTAAGAACAGCCCTAACAGTATCCCTTCTTCTGATAGACCTGAATTGCGTGATGATATTGTCTCTCAGTGCATCTACTGTGTCATATTCTTGCTCTTCATAGATTATGTTCTTTAAAGTGCCCCACAAGAAAGTATCCAAAACTGTAAGGTCAGGTGACCTTGCCGGCCACCTCACTGGTGAAAATTTCCTAACCACCTATTAGGAAATCTTTGGTGTAAATATTCGCAAACTGCTCTTTTATTGTGTGGAGGAGCCCCGTCATGCTGAAACCAGCAGCTGTTATAATTAACAAGGGGAAACGTACCAATATATTCTTCGAATTCGTTTCTTAAGAACCGATGATAGGTTTCCCCGTTCAAAATATTAGAGAAGAAATGAGGTCCAAGTATTCGGTCGGTTCTAGCCCACACATTCAAACGAAACCGAACTTGTGGTCTGACTTCTCTGAAGTGTCGTGGATTATTTTCACTCCAAATGTGCTTATTATTTCTATTAAAAACACCACAGTTCGAAAAAGTACTTTCGTCGGTCCAAATAATGTTTTTCAAGAAGTTTGTAGGGTCTTCCCTATTCGAGAGCCAGCTACAAAATTCCATCCTTCTCTCAGGATCACCTGGATGTAATTTTTTTGTTGATTTGGAAGGATCTGCATTTATCTAAAAAAGTACCAAAAATAATTATACTTCTTCGAATATGGAATGAACAATTATTTTACCTCGGCTAATAAGTTATATACGTCTAATATTTTGTTCCATTCTGCTTCCATGATTCATTCTTGGTTTTTGAAACGCACCGTACTCAGCCAAGTGTTTGTCCAAAATTCCGAATAATGTTCTATCCGGCTGTTGTCTTTCCGGATATAATTGAAAATAAATTTGTGTTGTTTTCGTACTATTCCTATCAAATTTATAATAAAGTTTCAACATATCTCGTTTTTCTTCATTGAGAATGAGGACATTTTGACTGAATTTGTGCAAACTTATGATGTTTAATGAGTTCTGACAACTAGTGTTTATTAAACAAAATTTTTCGATGGAGTCATGACCATCTCAGATGAAGTTGTTTTTTATAATATCTGTGGTTTCAGAAGTGCAAATCAAATTATACATCAATGAAATCAGAATGAGAATCACTATTTTTCTGTATAAAAAACAATATGGCGCCCATAACAGAAAAAAAAGTTGATGATGAATGCCAGAAGACGAAACGTCGGATAGTAAATCTGAACATGAAAACGTGTAGCTGAAAAAAAATATCAATGAAAAAGTACTTTTGGTTTTGAGCTATGTTGTCAAATAACGATAGAAAAAAATAAAAACGAAAATTCCGATTTTCAGTTTTTTCCCGATATTTCCCGAAATACTCGGAATTTTCCAAGTTTCAAAACAGTATTTTGTTAAGCACCAGAATACGCAACTTTGCTCCACTTCGACGTATCTCCTGTAGTTTAGGAGATTCCAATGGTAGGGTCGAATTTGAATTGCCCTGTATAGTGCGAATTTCAAGTGAATCTGATTGTTTTGTATTTTTCATGATATTTAGGGATTTTTGAGTTTTTTTGCGTAATTTTTTTTTCGACGGTCAACTCAAAATTCACCAAATATACTAATTTTATCATTCTGAACCGACTGGCTTTCACAGAATTGCTCTATCTTCAACCGTTTGCTAGTTGAAACGTTCATCTAGAGTTGAGAGGAGAATTTTTAACGGTTTAGTCCGTTTTTATGCCCAACCTGGTATCTGAGCATATGCAAATCATATATTTTCGAAATCAGCATGAAATTTTACGTATATAGTGCGAATTTCAAGTGAATCTGATTGTGTTGTATTTTTCATGATTTTTAGGGGTCTACCCCTTAGGATTTTTGACTTTTTTTGCGTAATTTTTTTTTCCGCCGATCGACTAAAAATTCATAATATATACTAATTTGATCATTCTGAATCGATTGGCGTTCGCAGAATTGCTCTATCCTTAACCGGTCTCGAGTTAAATAGTTTATTTGGAGTTAGGAGGGAATTTTTGACGTTTTATTTGTTTTTTATGTATCTGCTTGCCTTTTTTCATGCATGGAATCGACCTGAGATATCAACATATTTATACATATACGAAGTTTTTCAATTTCGATTATCATGATATTTTTACCAGAAAATATTCTGTAGATTCGAAAGCTCAGGTTTTTCCAAGTTCTATAAAAAAGGTTTCTTCTTACACGAGATTACAGTTATTTGTTAGTCATTTCATTTTACTACTGTTTTATACAAATTGTAATTTTTGACTTGTTACTATTGTGATCTTCAAGATGAATGTTTATTAATTTTCCTTTTAATGACATTAAAAGCGGATTTTTATTGCCAATTAAGGCTTAAAATTTGTAATTTCACTGTCTAGGCAGAAAAAGTTCGTTTCTATGCAAATTTACTGCCTGTAAAATCCAAATACTTATACGAGAAGGAGTATGACCATTTTTTGAAATGGAAAGATGAAAACAGAGTGAATACCGTAAATGAAACTGTCTTAATGGAATATTAATATTTTTCATTTATTTTACATTATTTCAGTCTGAAAAATATAGTGAAAATAGTCTATGGACCAAATACTCACAGCTGAAATCATCATTGACTGTTGAGGAAAACATTAATATATCAGCATTCAGTCAACTGATGGCCTTTCTGAAAGTTAATTCAAAAGGATACATTCCTAAAAAAATCAAAGGTGTTGGAAGGTGGACAAGTATTACTTTTCATTAGAAACGCTCTTGATGATACTTTTCTGCTACATAAAGTTGTTCTGGTAATGGGCGTATTCGGAGGCTTAAGACGTGATGAAATGGTCAAGATGACAATTGATGACATTGAAGATAGAGGAGCCGTTTTACTGATCATGGTACCAGAAACCAAGACCTGCACCTCAAAAAGTTTCAGCATTGTTGAAGAAAGCCAATTAGGAGCCTTGAACTTAGTTAAAAAGTACATTGCACTACGACCAAAAGGATGTAAACAACGTAGTTTTTTGTAACCTACAGAAATAATAAATGCATTGAGATAACTGTAGGTAAAAATACTATAGGCAGTGTTCTATCATAGCGAAATACCTTAATTTGGAAAATCCGAAAGGTTACACTGGACATTGTCTACGCCGAACGTCGTCAGCGCTCCTTGTTCTCGGTGGTGCTTCCTTTGAAACACTAAAATTACATGGAAAATAGAAGAGTAGTACGGTAGCGGAGAGCTAAATTGAAGAAAGTATCTGCTCGAAGAACAAAATTGCTACAATGATAGCCCATTCCGTTTCCGAAAAAGAAAATATTAACGTTCCGAACGAAACCGAATGCACATTAAGGAGTTCATCATCGGTCAACTCACAGAACTTCAAACTTGGTACTTATTTTTCAGGAACATTTGAAAATTGTAATTTCTTTTTGAGAAAAAATAATTAGTCCCTTTTCCATGTACAGTTGAAAATAAAACTTTATTGAACTACAGAAAAAAAACATTTAGCGGGCGTTATGATTCATAATGCCCTCCATAACGCCCCAGAGGCGTTATGGGGTTGCCAAGGTATTCTAAAGCAGTAATGGACAGGACAACAAACATCATCAGCGGTAAACTTAGTAACGAAGAGACCAGTTGTGACATTTGATAAAATGATTTAATTATTTGGATATTGATGAAACGCAATTATTAAATATAAAAAAGTCGATTTTGCGTGGAATTGGAAAAAATTTCGAAGAAAAACTCATATTTTTCATACAGCAGAAAAGCAGATTGTGTTTTTATGCCTAGTAAAACAAATAACTATATTCAGACTTTTCAGTCTCAGAAGCTATTTGATTGCGTATCGAAATTTTCCATCGATCTGCTCACTGGTTTAATTTATTGCATTTTTGTTGATATCAACTAACGATACCATGAAATGTAAGTATATCAATATTTATATGACGAAAATTGTAGATTCGGACTTCCATCAGAGCGGTGTCTGCACGCCTCTGAAAGCATTACCTTCGACATGGAGTATCATGTAGGCCGCTGCAGATCGCGAGTCTTGCAGCCACCAGCCACCTTCGATCAGTCTTCTTGCTGGTCTCACCTGCGAACTATCGAAGAAAGCTCGGGCCGCAAGGTCTGCCTGCCTAGTGAACGCGCGTGCTGCTCGTGGCGCATTCGTTTTCGAAATTTCGCGCGACAGATTGGTGTGTTGGTTGGGTTGACAGGTGTTTGGGATTTCGCACGTTGTTGATATGTGAGTATATGTTTTTCGTATGGTTGGTGAGGGTAAGGGATCGGGAGGCACTGTTTGGAAGCGACCTGGGTTGGTGAGTGTGACATCGACAGAAAATTTAGCTCTCGTGATTATTTTTTCACATTTCTTGCAACCATTGGAAACCGAAAACGTCTGTACGTTGAGTTTAATAACTGTATAGTGAAATGTCGCGATTTGGTAAAGAAAATCAACAAGTAATTAGACAAGAAATTCAAAATGTAGCACCAGATAACACCCGAAAATCAAAATCAAGTGTATGGAAACAGTTTGTTGAATTTTGTGACGAAAGTTGTATAATATTCATGAGTGAATGAGTGTAGTACAGCTGACTACTATACTGGAGGAATACGCATTTAATATGAACTAGAAAAATTTTGAAGATTATAAGGAAAGTGTGGTCAAAGTGTTGTGGAACTCTACTGCTAAGCAGTTACAAGAAATTTATTACGAAAAATATAAAATTAAATTTAATCCGTTTAATGATGTAGAATTTGCGACCGCCAGAGCTGCACGCGATGCTAAGCGCAAAAAAATACAGAAAGACCCATTGGAAAGAAAAGTTAGTGCTGCAGCCTTAACCAGTGACGAATACAAAAATTATTGAAATGTGGGATGAAAATACTCCAGATGGATTGCAGCGTAAATGTTTTCATATAGTTTCACATGAGCTGGCATGGAGAGGAGGGGAAGGATATTCTACGTGTATCCAATACTTTAAAGAAACTGATAATTTCGGAAACCCAAAAGGTCGGATAGAATATAATCCAATATTCTCTAAAACCACACAAGGTGGTTCTAAAAACTGTCGGATAGTAAATGGTTGATTTCAAATTTCGACAATCCACAAATGTGTCCGGTTCGTTTGTTAAAGAAGTTGATGAAAAGAAGGGGAAATCTTATTCAGACCCACAAATTATTTTCAACACCAAATCCGTACTGGAGTCAACCCATTTCGAAAAGATGGTACAAGAATAGCCCAGTTGGTGAGAACATTGTATCTTCATGATTTCAATCAGCAGCCTCTGATATAGGAATTGACACAAAGAAAGTAAAAATAACTTATCATTCTGCCAGAGCAAAAGCTGTTTCGAATTTGGCCAAGGAAGGAGTTGGTGAACAACAGCTCATTAAAATTACTGGACACAGTAATAGTCAGTCAATCAAACCTTAGTTTCAATTGGGCGTTGAACATCATCATCAGATGATTAAATCCATGAGGAGAACTTCATCAAGTACTAGCAAGTTTAATCATGATCAGAGCACAATGCAAAACGAAACAGAAAGTATCCAGATGCAAACCACCAATTCAAGCCAGCCCACAAACATTTATACCTAATAATTGTGTTTTTAATATTAGTAAAACCTATAATAATTAAATGTATTTCGATATTATTTTGCTTATTAGTCGAAATCATCAGAGATTTGCCAATGAAGATATTAGCTCAACATGAAATAAATTCTAAAAAAATCATATTGGTAAGAATATCCGCCATATTTCGTTAATTAATAAAAAATACCAACTTTAGTTAAACCAAATGCTGAAACTCAGATGGGTACTAGCTCAGTCTATCGCCATTTGGTAATTTTAGGTAACTAAAGGTGGTAGAAATATTTTTTTTACAAGTAACATGATCATAAGTTTACCTTTTCAACTGTCAAAAAAATTTACACTTAAATATCGTGGCGCTACGAAAAAATTTCCGGAAATTTTTTTAGTTGCCATGGTAACTAGTCAAAATTAAAACATCTTATTGGTTAAAAAGTAGATGTGTGAAATTTTCATATAAATATTAGATGAAATGGCAAATATTTGGATAACATCTCAAAATAAAACATGGATCTAACATGAATATCAACCGTGGTTGAATTCCTGGAAATGTTTTGTAGATTGCGAATATTTTAAGAAAATTATCTGCGACTTCGGATGATTTTCAAAATTTTGCGACTTCCAAAAAATGTCCACACATGAACTTTTAAATTCGACATACTGAATACAGTAAACTCATACTCTTGAACCATTTTGATGTTGACACTAGGAAAACAACAGACTTTTTATATCCATAAACACCGCATCTCATAGTAAAAACGAAATTTGATTTATTTTGATTTTGAACTTTATCTCAACTTTTCGAAGGCGTCGAAAGGCCACAAATAAAAAAAAATATAATTCCGACTTCGCAAATCGGAATTAGCCTAATTCTGACTTCGCAACTCAGAATTAGTATAATTCCGTGTTCACAACTCTGAATTAGTATAATTCCGAGTTCACAACTCTGAATTAGTATAATTCCGACATCGCAACTCGGAATTAGCCTGATTCTGACTTCGAAACTCAGAATTAGTATAATTCCGAGTTCACAACTCTGAATTAGTATAATTCCGAGTTCGCAACTCGGAATTAGTATAATTCCGACTTCACAACTCGGAATTAGCCTGATTCTGACTTCGAAACTCAGAATTAGTATAATTCCGAGTTCACAACTCTGAATTAGTATAATTCCGAGTTCGCAACTCGGAATTAGTATAATTCCGACTTCGCAACTCGGAATTAGCCTGATTCTGACTTCGAAACTCAGAATTAGTATAATTCCGAGTTCGCAACTCAGAATTAGTATAATTCCGACTTTACAACTCGAAATTAGTATTACTCAGAATTTGCAACTTGGAATTCGATTCCACGTATTGGCCTTTGAATTTTAGTAGAAGTTAGAAGAAGAAGATAGACTCAGTTGATATTTTCAATTGAGCTGCCTTTGGACAGGCGCATCTGAGATAATAGCGCATGCCCTAACAAAACGTATTTCTGCAATTATCATCTCCTCAAATTTCTAGACGTGAAACGAAAACACTTTATAATACTAATAATGATAATACTCCCTCATAAACACTCATGGAGTGTACCCAAATCCACAGCCTGTGCGGGCTATTACTAAACAAGACACGAGGTCGCCTATCAACTCCGATGGAATTGAGAAAAAAAAGCTTATTCTCAGGACTCGAACCTGGCCAAGTGCTAGCAGAAGTTTCAACGGCCGACATCTAACCGCTTCGCTTCCGACCACCACAATATCACTGCTAATGTAAATATGTGACTAAAGTACTGCTATCTATTAAAACCATGGCATGACGTAATTTTTTTGGTTAAATACAAAATGGGACAAGCAAACCAATGGAAATGGCGTCACTTTGTAGCAATTTCATGAGAGTCAAGACCTTTATACACTTCATGTATTTTTGTGCCAAATAATCGAGATTATACTAGATTTATGTACACTGCATTTTCCTACTTGACTTCTTCGTTAGCTACCTACTAATTTTGAGTTCTAAAGTCGGAATTATACTAATTCCGAGTTTTGAAGTCGGAATTATACTAATGTTGAGTTGTGAAGTCGAAATTAGGCTAATTCCGAGTTGTGAAGTCGGAATTAGGCTGATTATATTTTTTTAATTTGTGGCGCTTCTACGCTTTCGTACAGCTTAGTTATTCTCATTTTTGATTTTTTATTTTGATTTTCAACCGATTATAACGTTTGATTCAATCAAGTAACCTGATCGAAACAAATAATTTCGTTCTGACTAAATCGCAGAAAATCGGGTAAATATCTGGCAGAAAACAACTAAGTACTACCCCTTTTGAACGTTGAGTTACACCCAACTTGTGCATTGTTACTCAAGAACACTGTTTCAAGAATCACGGCCTTCTGCATTCTTCCCGCTAAGATTTCTGCCGCATCACGGCAAGCCGGTATAGTTTTGAGATTGGTAAGCAGCGTGCCTATTATTTCACTGCTAGGAATCGCACGTTAAAAGGTAAGACCTCGTTAATCCTTAGCTCGCACAAGTTTCGACTTCTGAGGGCTGTCGTTCGTATGGGGATGACAGCTGGTTAACGGAAAAAACAATTTTAAAACAATTTTAAAAACAATAAAACTAAGTGCCACTATAATTATTATCGTTATTATTATAAAAACAAAGAGGATATTTTTATTCAGCAACAATTTTCTATTTCCTCAGTGTTGAATACTATTTATTTCCAGAATATCTTCGATATTAGCAAGTTTTTCACAGAATCAATTATTCAATGAGTTATTTGACTAGTTTACATATATGATTTCAAACTCGTACGGATTTCTTCTGTGGTTCATTAGTGATGCAAATATCCCGTTTGAATAACTCAAGAATCCAATTGTTATCGGCTTTAATGAGTGATGGTGCCGCAAAGAAAGTTTACTGTTGAACTTGAACCCACTTCACCTCAATTTGCCAATGAATATTTTCATCAGCTGGACATCACATTATTATTATTTTTTTTCGAATTCCCTTGTTGTTGAACTGAAAGGCAAATGGAACTTGTTGATACGTGAGATGGGGGTTGGCCTACATATATCAGTAATTCAAAATTTTTCTGGTAGGCATGTGTAGGTAAATAATATTACATACTGCTGAAATGGTGCAACTGGGCCATGGAAAGAAACAATTTAAAAAAATTAAGAATTGATGAATATATCTTCCTCTTTTTTTGTCTTTCTCAATTTTCAGACTAAATAGCGATGGGCAAACCGCTGTGGTATTCTGGTGCGTACAGTACCTTTGAATTCCGTGGGATTCCGTAGATTGTCATAGAATTCCGTAGATTTCCTTGGAATTCCGTGATTTTCCTTGGAATTCCTTAGATTTCCTTGGAAATTCGTGGATTATGTTGGAATTCCGAAGATTTTTTTTTGGAATTCCGTAGATTTCCTTGGAATTCCGTGATTTTCCTTGAAATTCGTTGGAATTCTGTGGATTTCCGTCAAAATGGAATTCCAGTCTACGCAGTTTGTCTTCATTCTATTATCGTATTAGAAATTCCGAATAATTTAATAGATTCGTCTTGAATTCCTTGGAATTCTTTAGATTTGTTGAATTCTGTGCTTTTTCTTGGAATTCCGTAGATTTTCTTGGTGGTTTTCCTTGGAATTTCGTAGATTTCTTTGGAATTCCGAGGTTTCCTTAAAAATCCGTAGATTATTTCGAAATTCCGTGTATTTCTTTGGAATTCCATAGATTTCTGTTGAATTTCGTGGATTTCCTTGGGAATTCCGTAGAAGTCTGTGGATTTTTGTTGAAATTCAATTCCAGTGTACGCAATTTGTCTCCATTCCGTGAATTCTCATGATTTCCTTTGGGAATTCCGTCAAAATGGAATTCCATTGTACGCAATTTGTCTTTATTCCATTGCAGTATTCGCGAATTTGAATATTTTAATGGATTCCACTAGAATTCTTTGGAATTCCGAATTTTTTCCTGTAATGCCGTAGATTTCATTGGAATTCTATGGTTTTCCTTGGAATTCCGTAGTTTTTCCTGTAATTTCGTAGATTTCCTTAGAATTTCTAAGATTCCCTTGGAATTCCTTGGATTTCCTTGGGAAGTTGATTTCCATCAAAATGTAGTTCCAGTGTACACAATTTGTCTTCATTCTATTATCGTATTCGCAATTTTGCGCTCGATTTCCTTGGAATTCCATAGATTTCCATGGAATTCCGTAGATATTCTTGGAATTCCGTTGATTTCCTTGGAATTCCGTTGGTTTCCTTGGAATTCCATGGTTTTCCTTGGAATTCCTTAGAGTTTACTAGAATTCCGTAGATTTCCTTAGAATTCCGTAGATTTCCTTGAAATTCCTTGGATTTCCCTGGGAATTCCACTGTACACAATTTTTCTTCATTCTATTTTCGTATCCGCAATTTTGAGTATTTTGATACATTCCGCTCGATTTCTTTGGGATTCCATAGTTGTGTTTTGGTTGGTTTCCGGGTTTTGCCGTAGTTTTCTTTGGTTTAAATCTCAAAACGTTTCGACTGCAACTGCGTTAGTCATCTTCAGTGGCGTGGTCGAAGTACTCTTTTAGACGTATCAACTGAAACTGAAGCTTTCGAGTTTGCCATGTTATTTATAGTGATGTTTTTTCGCGCACTTTCTGTAATAGTGGGTTCGCGTGCACTTTCCGCGCGATTCGGGTGACATAGCTTCGTTTTGGCCCCTTTCAAAACGTTGACGCCAGACGTGAAAGCTTACATTCCTACATTCCATAGATTTATTGGAATTCCGTAGATTTCCTTGGAATTCCGTGGATTTTCTTGGAATTCCGTGGATTTCCTTGGAATTCCGTGGAATCATTCGGGAATCCCTTGGAATTTTGTGGATTTCCGTCAAAATGAAATTCCAGTGTACGCAATTTGTCATCATTCTATTGTCGTATTCGCAATATCGAATATTTTAATAAATTCCGCTCGATTTCCTCGGAATTCCATAGATTTCCTTGGAATTCCGTGGATTTCCTCGGAATTCTGTGGATTTCCTCGGAATTCCGTAGATATCCTTGGAATTCCGTAGATTTCCTTGGAATTCTGTAGATACCTTGGGAATTCAGTGGATTTACTTTGGAATTCCGTGGAATTCTGTGGATTTCCGTCAAAATGTAATTCTATTGTACGCATTTTGTCTGCAATCTATTGTCGTTTTCGCATTTTCGAATATTTTGATGAATTCGACTCGAATTCCTTGGAATTACGTAGATTTCCCTGGAATTCAGTGAATTTTCGTGGATTTCCTTTGGGAATTCAGTCAAAATGGATTTCCATTGTGAGCCATTATAGTTATACTAAGCAGAAGCCATACCATAGTGTCCCCTAGAACTGATAACTTTCAGATTCATTTTACAAAATTTTCCTAATTTTGCCCAATTCTAGTACTCTTCTCTGGCCTCTTATAGTTGTTGCTGTTCAGGTTGCATTATTGTCCCTGTCGAATATATAAGATGGTGATTATCGAAATAACGATCATGTTTCCATTGTGAAAACAAACAATGGCGCATCAAGCATTGACGGCAATGGTACAAACCATGACCCAGTTGCTTGGTTTTATTCGACTCGCAATTGCATCGTTTAATTCGAGGTTTTCATCGTAGACATATAAATTGTTCGTTTTTTGAGTGAACTAACTCCGATGTACCCAGCGCTTTTTAGATATAACAAATTCAGGAACATTATCTATATTGATAATGTTTTTCAATGTTAACGAAATTGACCATTAATGACATTACCGATTTTTTAGCGCAGCCGTAAAATGTCGGTGTCTAGATGGACTTTTTCTGTGCATTCTTTCACTTTCTCTGATTCTAACTATCAAGTACAAATGTTATTATAAATGTTTCAATAATATTTATAATTGAAGGAACGAAGAGTGTAACAACTGTTCATTTCATTGATTAAATATCTTCTAATAAAAAATTCCTCCAGTCCAACAACAGTGAGGTCGACAAAGAAATATTGTAATCAACTCAAATATTAAAATGCGATTAATGATTCGAAATATCCCGATTATTAATTGTCTTCATCAATACACTAGTTGGTTAAATAACTACAGTGCATTCCATTTAAAACGAGCCACCCTGAATAACTGTTGGTATAATGATTTTCAGGAAAAATAAAAAAACACGTCAACAATAGTACACAGGAGGACACATATTGAAAAATTCATATTTGATCTAACTTTCCCTATCGCACGCCAAGAGCATGTCACTAATTTTTTTTAAATGGATCACCCTATATTGATTTGTGTCCAAAATTGTGTACAGGAAAGAAATCGACCGTTCAGGACAATATCTACCAGTGGCGCACTCAGAAAATAATTATGGGAGGGGGCTGACCGGAGGTCCCTGGGCAAACAACGGAAAACTTTTTAAAAATCCCTTAGAACAACCGGTATTTTAAGTTTATTTCAGCTCTTTGATTGCAAGTTTTGCTTAGGGACTATAGGAATGAATGATAAAACCCAGCAGATAAAATAAGATTTTAGGTTTTATTTTGACAAAATCTTTTTATATCAGCTGTCTTACATAACAAAATTAAATCTTCTAACGCTAACGCGAACAAAGATCATGAGCCATGAGCCAAAGACTGGAAGGGGAAAACCGGTTTTCTCCCACCGGTTATTGGACTATGGGTAGTTGAGGAATATGAATCAATGTTTGCAGAAACCACTGATAAATCGAAAAACATTGATAAGAGTCGATGGGAAGAAGTATTTGAACTCGCTGAATGTGATATGGATACAAGACCTGTTGCTTCAATTTGTCCACATAGGTACACCTGCATTGTGCACATTCATCCAATCCATAACATGAAACCAATAAATCACTGATTCCAATGATGAGGTACCTTGTTATGTGACGTATTATAGATATCGAACACGCTTTTTTCTATCCCTGTTTCAGGAAATATGCGAAACTATTTACATGATAATGCTGTAAATAATCTGACTTCGACGTTTACGGTAAGAAATTCAAATGAAAGAGCAATGTTGATTTTTTTTCTGGCTGTAAAGGTTACAACTCTGTTTTGTTTTGTACAAAATAGAACGGAATTCTCTCGTTAACTTCTGACGACTTCATTTTAACTGCCGTTTTGAGTTGTAAAACGGGCATAAAAGTGAGCTGAGAATGTCGAATTGCGTTTATTATGAATTTTGCATATGAATGCCAAGGCATTTCAAATGTCAGGGCATTAAATGTTTATCTCCAATCAATAACAGCAATATAGTTATTTATATAACAATTTTCACACTTTTTAGGCTGGCAGCTGGCTGATGATTATGCTGAGAATCGAACTGTTTCGCAAGTCTTAAAAAATTGCCAATAAATTTGGAAGAATAAAATTCTTGGCAGTAAATTCAAAGATACAAGTTTGATTTGAACCATTTTTTCACATAATGTCAAATATATTGAGATAAACGCAAAAATCCTACTTTTAGGTTCTTTATTATAATTTACCACTAAAATAGTTTGATTTCGATGAAATTTGGTGAAATTGTACATTTTTATATCTCAAAGAAGCTGAAATAGTTTTCAAGGATAATATTGATTTTTGATTTTCTACAAGTTTTATAAAAAATTGCCTACTTTTCAATCAAGGAAGTTGATTGACAAAATTATTATTATTGAAACATCTTCTTGGAAATAATGTGAAAAATCATATTGTTAATGTGGAAAAACATTGGCAAAAATGTGAGAAACCAAAAGAAAACTTTTTTCAAGATCGATTGTTCCGTAAATATCACTAATTATTTATTGTTCATTCAAAATAAATGAAGGCCCAATGTCAATGTTATATTCACAAAAATAACTTTAATTAAACGTTCAATTGAGTACCTACTATGAATTTTACCTTTTTTAACCCAAAATTCTTGCTATGAGAATGTATTTTTTCTTTGAAAGCAAAAAAGGTTATTATTATTATTATCATTTACCTAAGAATTTGTTATTTGCTATAGTCAATTACCACAGCAACCAAGTTTTCGTTCAAAATAGAAGTTTCTCTTATAAAATAAAAACCTCTTGTAGAATTATCAAAGGTAGTACCACGAGTGCTTCAAATTCTATCGATAATTTTTTATTTTCCACGAAAAATCTTTGGCCAAAATATGAAATCAAACCGATTGATAAAATCACGAGTCCTTTAGGACGAGTGGTTTTATCTAAATTCGGTTTGTTTGAATGTTTTTGCCGAATAAACGTGTTTGAGTGATGAAAAAAAAAAAATTATCAAGAGTAATATAACAAGACCTTGATAAATAGTCGACTATTTTGATTGCATCTAAATTTCGACTTTATTTCATAATAATTTAACGAGACATCATTTTGGCATTAATAATCTGATGAAAATCCGAGAACGAAGCTCGAGGGCTTTCATCTCTGATTATTAATGCCAAAATAATGTCGAGTAAAATTAATGAATACATGAAATTTAGCAGCAATCAAATAGTCGACAAATAATCAAGGTCGTGTTATATTGATGGAGATTATTTCTTGAATCCAATTCTTTATATCATACAATTCAGTGTCATATGATTGACACTGTATTATCACGGATTGTAGCCTCGATTACCCTATCTATCTCTTCGTTTTTGGTTTCTCCAAACCGATTCATTTTCAAATACTTATACAGCTTCAACACGATTGATTCTATTTGACGTTTAAGATGTATTTATTTAGAGTACTGTCAGATGCACAGGTTCCTTGATATGTAGGTATCAGGAGGTATAGTCGGTGATTATTGTGTACCATGCAAAAGTCGCTAATAGAGCGTGTTGATTGGTCCTGTCAAATAGGAAACACACGTATGATTAGTTGGTGACTGATATTTAACAGACGAAAGAAATAATCACTGAAATCTTTTGCAACGTCTATAGTATCTCGCGGGATTTCCAAAGAGAGTGAGCGAGTTTCATGCTAACCTACTTCGAGATTTTACCATTTTCTCAAACCACATTCTGGAAGAGATTTAGTATTCTTGAAAACCTCATCATTTCGTCAATTTTGATGGATAAATTATCGAGGAGCACGAGAGAATCGACAATGAAGTCTGCACCTCCAAGGCTCTTTGGTGGTTAGAAAAAAGGGCATCGGTAAGTGCAGGTTTGGAGTAATTATTTTAATAGAGCATCATAGTTGTTTGTTTTCGAGATACCGGGTGGTAATATGAAAGTGACTTGTATTGGTGGCGTCCAAAGAAACGTGAGGATATGCTCGAAACTAAATTAGTATTCCTAAAAGTTCTAGAACCGTTTGTAGGAGCTGTATGTCGCTGAAGATTAGAAAATCAAAAACTTCTAAAACTTTCTACCAGTTGATTACAGAATAATTTTTTAATTACAAGCAAACGTTTCACTTGATCCTGAACAATTCAGATCCTACAAATGTATACAGGGTGTTTCAAATTCGATCCTCAGCATTGGGATCTCGGAAACTATGAGAGATACGAAGATGGTTAAATTGGGACAAGGTTGCGCGTTTACCTGATTAACAATATGCTGTTGAGAAAATTCTGAAATTCCGATTATATCCGGAGATAACCGGTAAAAACAGAAATTTTGGAAAATGGTTTTTACTTTTTTATGGCTTTATTTTTCGAAGGATTCGAAAATACATTGCACTTCCACATTGCTACTTTTTCCCTGCTACATATCCAGATATTCTCGGAATTTCAAAACTTCCTGAACGGCATATTGTTGGTCAGGAAAATGCGCAACTTCACCCCAATTCAACCATGTTTGTATCTCTCATTGTATCCGAGATCCCAATGGTGAGGATCGAATTAGAAACACCCTGTATATTTTATCCTCGTCTGAAATTGTCCATGAATTCATCTATGAACCAGAGACCGATCGTAAAACTTTTTACGGTGTTCCAGAGAAATAAGCGAGAGTGTGGGAGAAGCATTACCGACAAAAAAAAAACAACGGCATAAGTTTCAGTGTGTTTAGAAGCAGCCCGTGGGGGTACTCATGGTTTTTACTAAATGCATGATTCCACAATCGGGACAGCTTTTAGAATCTTTCCAGCTGCCTTCGTTCTCGAGTAATTGCCGAATAATCGCGTTTTTTCGATTTTGAGACGTCTCTCCCTAATTTCACGGGAACATGAAGGATTAGAAGTATTTCGAAACTCATGTTTCTTACTAAATGCATGATTCCGCAATCGGGACAGCTTTTAGAATCTTTCCAGCTGCCTTCGTTCTCGAGTAATTGCCAAATAATCGCGTTTTTTCGATTTTGAGACGTCTCTCCCTAATTTCATGGGAACATGAAGAATCAGAAGTATTTCGAAACTCATGTTTCTTATTGAATGCATGATTCCGCAATCGGGACAGCTTTTAGAATCTTTCCAGCTGCCGTCGTTCTCGAGTAATTGCTGAATAATCGCGTTTTTTCGATTTTGAGACGTCTCTCCCTAATTTCACGGGAACATGAAGAATCAAAAGTATTTCGAAACTCAGGTTTCTCACTGAATGCATGATTCTGCAATCGGGACAGCTTTTAGAATCATTCCAGCTGCTTTCGTTCTCGAGTAATTGCCGAATAATCGCGTTTTTTCGATTCTTAGTCGTCTCTCCCTGATTTCACGGGAACATGAAGAATCAGAAGTATTCCGAAACTCATGTTTCTTACTGAATGCATGATTCCGCAATCGGGACAGCCTTTAGAATCTTTCCAGCTGCCTTCGTTCTCGAGTAATTGCCAAATAATCGCGTTTTTTCGATTTTGAGACGTCTCTCCCTAATTTCATGGGAACATGAAGAATCAGAAGTATTTCGAAACTCATGTTTCTTACTAAATGCATGATTCCGCAATCGGGACAGCTTTTAGAATCTTTCCAGCTGCCTTCGTTCTCGAGTAATTGCCAAATAATCGCGTTTTTTCGATTTTGAGACGTCTCTCCCTAATTTCATGGGAACATGAAGAATCAGAAGTATTTCGAAACTCATGTTTCTTATTGAATGCATGATTCCGCAATCGGGACAGCTTTTAGAATCTTTCCAGCTGCCGTCGTTCTCGAGTAATTGCTGAATAATCGCGTTTTTTCGATTTTGAAACGTCTCTCCCTAATTTCACAGGAACATGAAGAATCAAAAGTATTTCGAAACTCAGGTTTCTCACTGAATGCATGATTCTGCAATCGGGACAGCTTTTAGAATCATTCCAGCTGCTTTCGTTCTCGAGTAATTGCCGAATAATCGCGTTTTTTCGATTCTTAGTCGTCTCTCCCTGATTTCACGGGAACATGAAGAATCAGAAGTATTCCGAAACTCATGTTTCTTACTGAATGCATGATTCCGCAATCGGGACAGCCTTTAGAATCTTTCCAGCTGCCTTCGTTCTCGAGTAATTGCCAAATAATCGCGTTTTTTCGATTTTGAGACGTCTCTCCCTAATTTCATGGGAACATGAAGAATCAGAAGTATTTCGAAACTCATGTTTCTTATTGAATGCATGATTCCGCAATCGGGACAGCTTTTAGAATCTTTCCAGCTGTCTTCGTTCTCGAGTAATTGCCAAATAATCGCGTTTTTTCGATTTTGAGACGTCTCTCCCTAATTTCACGGGAACATGAAGAATTAGAAGTATTTCGAAACTCATGTTTCTTACTAAATGCATGATTCCGCAATCGGGACAGCTTTTAGAATCTTTCCAGCTGCCGTCGTTCTCGAGTAATTGCTGAATAATCGCGTTTTTTCGATTTTGTGACGTCTCTCCCTAATTTCACGGGAACATGAAGAATCAAAAGTATTTCGAAACTCAGGTTTCTCACTGAATGCATGATTCTGCAATCGGGACAGCTTTTAGAATCATTCCAGCTGCTTTCGTTCTCGAGTAATTGCCGAATAATCGCGTTTTTTCGATTCTTAGTCGTCTCTCCCTGATTTCACGGGAACATGAAGAATCAGAAGTATTCCGAAACTCATGTTTCTTACTGAATGCATGATTCCGCAATCGAGACAGCCTTTAGAATCTTTCCAGCTGCCTTCGTTCTCGAGTAATTGCCAAATAATCGCGTTTTTTCGATTTTGAGACGTCTCTTCCTAATTTCATGGGAACATGAAGAATCAGAAGTATTTCGAAACTGATGTTTCTTATTGAATGCATGATTCCGCAATCGGTACAGCTTTTAGAATCTTTCCAGCTGCCGTCGTTCTCGAGTAATTGCTGAATAATCGCGTTTTTTCGATTTTGAGACGTCTCTCCCTAATTTCACGGGAACATGAAGAATCAAAAGTATTTCGAAACTCAGGTTTCTCACTAAATGCATAATTCTGCAATCGGGACAGCTTTTAGAATCATTCCAGCTGCTTTCGTTCTCGAGTAATTGCTGAATAATCGCGTTTTTTCGATTTTGAGACGTCTCTCCCTAATTTCACGGGAACATGAAGAATCAGAAGTATTCCGAAACTCATGTTTCTTACTGAATGCATGATTCCGCAATCGAGACAGCCTTTAGAATCTTTCCAGCTGCCTTCGTTCTCGAGTAATTGCCAAATAATCGCGTTTTTTCGATTTTGAGACGTCTCTTCCTAATTTCATGAGAACATGAAGAATCAGAAATATTTCGAAACTCATGTTTCTTACTGAATGCATGATTCCGCAATCGGGACAGCTTTTAGAATCTTTCCAGCTGCTTTCGTTCTCGAGTAATTGCCAAATAATCGCGTTTTTTCGATTTCGAGACGTCTCTCCCTAATTTCACGGAAACATGAAAAATCAGAATTATTTCAAAACTCATGTTTCTTACTAAATGCATGATTCCCCACTCAGTACAGCTTTTAGAATCTTTCCAGCTGCCTTCGTTCTCGAGTAATTGCCAAATAATCGCGTTTTTTCGATTTTGAGACGTCTCTTCCTAATTTCATGGGAACATGAAGAATCAGAAGTATTTCGAAACTGATGTTTCTTATTGAATGCATGATTCCGCAATCGGTACAGCTTTTAGAATCTTTCCAGCTGCCGTCGTTCTCGAGTAATTGCTGAATAATCGCGTTTTTTCGATTTTGAGACGTCTCTCCCTAATTTCACGGGAACATGAAGAATCAGAAGTATTCCGAAACTCATGTTTCTTACTGAATGCATGATTCCGCAATCGAGACAGCCTTTAGAATCTTTCCAGCTGCCTTCGTTCTCGAGTAATTGCCAAATAATCGCGTTTTTTCGATTTTGAGACGTCTCTTCCTAATTTCATGAGAACATGAAGAATCAGAAATATTTCGAAACTCATGTTTCTTACTGAATGCATGATTCCGCAATCGGGACAGCTTTTAGAATCTTTCCAGCTGCTTTCGTTCTCGAGTAATTGCCAAATAATCGCGTTTTTTCGATTTCGAGACGTCTCTCCCTAATTTCACGGAAACATGAAAAATCAGAATTATTTCAAAACTCATGTTTCTTACTAAATGCATGATTCCCCACTCAGTACAGCTTTTAGAATCTTTCCAGCTGCCTTCGTTCTCGAGTAATTGCCAAATAATCGCGTTTTTTCGATTTTGAGACGTCTCTCCCTAATTTCACGGGAACATGAAGAATCAGAAGTATTCCGAAACTCATGTTTCTTACTGAATGCATGATTCCGCAATCGAGACAGCCTTTAGAATCTTTCCAGCTGCCTTCGTTCTCGAGTAATTGCCAAATAATCGCGTTTTTTCGATTTTGAGACGTCTCTTCCTAATTTCATGAGAACATGAAGAATCAGAAATATTTCGAAACTCATGTTTCTTACTGAATGCATGATTCCGCAATCGGGACAGCTTTTAGAATCTTTCCAGCTGCCTTCGTTCTCGAGTAATTGCCAAATAATCGCGTTTTTTCGATTTTGAGACGTCTCTCCCTAATTTCATGGGAACATGAAGAATCATAAATATTTCGAAACTCATGTTTCTTACTGAATGCATGATTCCGCAATCGGGACAGCTTTTAGAATCTTTCCAGCTGCCGTCGTTCTCGAGTAATTGCTGAATAATCGCGTTTTTTCGATTTTGAGACGTCTCTTCCTAATTTCATGAGAACATGAAGAATCAGAAATATTTCGAAACTCATGTTTCTTACTGAATGCATGATTCCGCAATCGGGACAGCTTTTAGAATCTTTCCAGCTGCCGTCGTTATCGAGTAATTGCCGAATAATCGCGTTTTTTCGATTCTTAGTCGTCTCTCCCTGATATCACGGGAACATGAAGAATCAGAATTATTCCGAAACTCATGTTTCTTACTGAATGCATGATTCCGCAATCGGGACAGCTTTTAGAATCTTTCCAGCTGCTTTCGTTCTCGAGTAATTGCCAAATAATCGCGTTTTTTCGATTTCGAGACGTCTCTCCCTAATTTCACGGAAACATGAAAAATCAGAATTATTTCAAAACTCATGTTTCTTACTAAATGCATGATTCCCCACTCAGTACAGCTTTTAGAATCTTTCCAGCTGCCGTCGTTCTCGAGTAATTGCTGAATAATCGCGTTTTTTCGATTTTGAGACGTCTCTCCCTAATTTCATGGGAACATGAAGAATCAGAAGTATTTCGAAACTCATGTTTCTCACTGATTGCATGATTCCGCAATCGGGACAGCTTTTAAAATCATTCCAGCTGCTTTCGTTCTCGAGTAATTGCCGAATAATCGCGTTTTTTCGATTCTTAGTCGTCTCTCCCTGATATCACGGGAACATGAAGAATCAGAATTATTCCGAAACTCATGTTTCTTACTGAATGCATGATTCCGCAATCGGGACAGCTTTTAGAATCTTTCCAGCTGCTTTCGTTCTCGAGTAATTGCCAAATAATCGCGTTTTTTCGATTTCGAGACGTCTCTCCCTAATTTCACGGAAACATGAAAAATCAGAATTATTTCAAAACTCATGTTTCTTACTAAATGCATGATTCCCCACTCAGTACAGCTTTTAGAATCTTTCCAGCTGCCGTCGTTCTCGAGTAATTGCTGAATAATCGCGTTTTTTCGATTTTGAGACGTCTCTCCCTAATTTCATGGGAACATGAAGAATCAGAAGTATTTCGAAACTCATGTTTCTTACTAAATGCATGATTCCGCAATCGGGACAGCTTTTAGAATCTTTCCAGCTGCCTTCGTTCTCGAGTAATTGCCAAATAATCGCGTTTTTTCGATTTTGAGACGTCTCTCCCTAATTTCATGGGAACATGAAGAATCAGAAGTATTTCGAAACTCATGTTTCTCACTGATTGCATGATTCCGCAATCGGGACAGCTTTTAGAATCTTTCCAGCTGCCGTCGTTCTCGAGTAATAGCCGAATAATCGCGTTTTTTCGATTTTGAGACGTCTCTCCCTAATTTCATGGGAACATGAAGAATCAGAAGTATTTCGAAACTCATGTTTCTTACCAAATGCATGATTCCGCAATCGGGACAGGTTTTAGAATCTTTCTAGCTGCCGTCGTTCTCGAGTAATTGCCGAGTAATCGCGTTTTTTCGATTCTGAGACGTCTCTCCCTAATTTCACGGGAACATGAAGAATTAGAAGTATTTCGAAACTGATGTTTCCTACTAAATGCATGATTCCCCAATCAGTAGAGCTTTTAGAATCTTTCCAGCTGCTTTCGTTCTCGAGTAATTGCCGAATAATCGCGTTTTTTCGATTCTTAGTCGTCTCTCCCTGATTTCACGGAACATGAAGAATCAGAAGTATTCCGAAACTCATGTTTCTTACTGAATGCATGATTCCGCAATCGGGACAGCCTTTAGAATCTTTCCAGCTGCCTTCGTTCTCGAGTAATTGCCAAATAATCGCGTTTTTTCGATTTTGAGACGTCTCTCCCTAATTTCATGGGAACATGAAGAATCAGAAGTATTCCGAAACTCATGTTTCTTACTGAATGCATGATTCCGCAATCGGGACAGCCTTTAGAATCTTTCCAGCTGCCTTCGTTCTCGAGTAATTGCCAAATAATCGCGTTTTTTCGATTTTGAGACGTCTCTCCCTAATTTCATGGGAACATGAAGAATCAGAAGTATTTCGAAACTCATGTTTCTTACTGAATGCATGATTTCGCAATCGGGACAGCTTTTAGAATCTTTCCAGCTGCCTTCGTTCTCGAGTAATTGCCAAATAATAGCGTTTTTTCGATTTTGAGACGTCTCTCCCTAATTTCATGGGAACATGAAGAATCAGAAGTATTTCGAAACTCATGTTTCTCACTGATTGCATGATTCCGCAATCGGGACAGCTTTTAGAATTTTTCCAGCTGCCTTCGTTCTCGAGTAATTGCCAAATAATCGCGTTTTTTCGATTTTGAGACGTCTCTCCCTAATTTAACGGAAACATGAAGAATCAGAAGTATTTCGAAACTCAAGTTTCTTACTGAATGCATGATTCCGCAATCGGGACAGCTTTTAGAATCTTTCCAGCTGCCTTCGTTCTCGAGTAATTGCCAAATAATCGCGTTTTTTCGATTTCGATACGTCTCTCCCTAATTTCATGGGAACATGAAGAATCAGAAGTAATTCGAAACTCATGTTTCTCACTGATTGCATGATTCCGCAATCGGGACAGCTTTTAGAATCTTTCCAGCTGCCGTCGTTCTCGAGTAATTGCCGAATAATCGCGTTTTTTCGATTTTGAGACGTCTCTCCCTAATTTCACGGGAACATGAAGAATTAGAAGTATTTCGAAACTCAAGTTTCTTACTAAATGCATGATTCCGCAATCGGGACAGCTTTTAGAATATTTCCAGCTGCCTTCGTTCTCGAGTAATTGCCAAATAATCGCGTTTTTTCGATTTCGATACGTCTCTCCCTAATTTCATGGGAACATGAAGAATCAGAAGTAATTCGAAACTCATGTTTCTTACTGAATGCATGATTCCGCAATCGGGACAGCTTTTAGAATCTTTCCAGCTGCCGTCGTTCTCGAGTAATTGCCGAATAATCGCGTTTTTTCGATTCTGAGACGTCTCTCCCTAATTTCACGGGAACATGAAGAATTAGAAGTATTTCGAAACTCATGTTTCTTACTGAATGCATGATTCCGCAATCGGGACAGCTTTTAGAATCTTTCCAGCTGCCGTCGTTCTCGAGTAATTGCCGAATAATCGCGTTTTTTCGATTTTGAGACGTCTCTCCCTAATTTCATGGGAACATGAAGAATCAGAAGTATTTCGAAACTCATGTGTCTTACCAAATGCATGATTCCGCAATCGGGATAGCTTTTAGAATCTTTCCAGCTGCCGTCGTTCTCGAGTAATTGCTGAATAATCGCGTTTTTTCGATTCTGAGACGTCTCTCCCTAATTTCATGGGAACATGAAGAATCAGAAGTATTTCGAAACTCATGTTTCTTACTAAATGCATGATTCCGCAATCGGTACAGCTTTTAGAATCTTTCCAGCTGCCTTCGTTCTCGAGTAATTGCCAAATAATCGCGTTTTTTCGATTTTGAGACGTCTCTCCCTAATTTCATGGGAACATGAAGAATCAGAAGTATTTCGAAACTCATGTTTCTTACTGAATGCATGATTCCGCAATCGGGACAGCTTTTAGAATCTTTCCAGCTGCCTTCGTTCTCGAGTAATTGCCAAATAATCGCGTTTTTTCGATTTTGAGACGTCTCTCCCTAGTTTCATGGGAACATGAAGAATCAGAAGTATTTCGAATGCATGATTCCGCAATCGGGACAGCTTTTAGAATCTTTCCAGCTGCCTTCGTTCTCGAGTAATTGCCAAATAATCGCGTTTTTTATCGATTTTGAGACGTCTCTCCCTAATTTCATGGGAACATGAAGAATCAGAAGTATTTCGAAACTCATTTTTCTTACTGAATGCATGATTCCGCAATCGGGACAGCTTTTAGAATATTTCCAGCTGCCGTCGTTCTCGAGTAATTGCTGAATAATCGCGTTTTTTCGATTTTGAGACGTCTCTCCCTAATTTCATGGGAACATGAAGAATCAGAAGTATTTCGAAACTCATGTTTCTTACTGAATGCATGATTCCGCAATCGGGACAGCTTTTAGAATCTTTCCAGCTGCTTTCGTTCTCGAGTAATTGCCGAATAATCGCGTTTTTTCGATTTTGAGACGTCTCTCCCTAATTTCATGGGAACATGAAGAATCAGAAGTATTTCGAAACTCATGTTTCTTACCAAATGCATGATTCCGCAATCGGGATAGCTTTTAGAATCTTTCCAGCTGCCGTCGTTCTCGAGTAATTGCTGAATAATCGCGTTTTTTCGATTCTGAGACGTCTCTCCCTAATTTCATGGGAACATGAAGAATCAGAAGTATTTCGAAACTCATGTTTCTTACTAAATGCATGATTCCGCAATCGGTACAGCTTTTAGAATCTTTCCAGCTGCCTTCGTTCTCGAGTAATTGCCAAATAATCGCGTTTTTTCGATTTTGAGACGTCTCTCCCTAATTTCATGGGAACATGAAGAATCAGAAGTATTTCGAAACTCATGTTTCTTACTGAATGCATGATTCCGCAATCGGGACAGCTTTTAGAATCTTTCCAGCTGCCGTCGTTCTCGAGTAATTGCCGAATAATCGCGTTTTCTTCGATTTTGAGACGTCTCTCCCTAATTTCATGGGAACATGAAGAATCAGAAGTATTTCGAAACTCATGTGTCTTACTGAATGCATGATTCCGCAATCGGGACAGCTTTTAGAATCTTTCCAGCTGCATTCGTTCTCGAGTAATTGCTGAATAATCGCGTTTTATCGATTTTGAGACGTCTCTCCCTAGTTTCATGGGAACATGAAGAATCAGAAGTATTTCGAATGCATGATTCCGCAATCGGGACAGCTTTTAGAATCTTTCCAGCTGCCTTCGTTCTCGAGTAATTGCCAAATAATCGCGTTTTTTATCGATTTTGAGACGTCTCTCCCTAATTTCATGGGAACATGAAGAATCAGAAGTATTTCGAAACTCATTTTTCTTACTGAATGCATGATTCCGCAATCGGGACAGCTTTTAGAATATTTCCAGCTGCCGTCGTTCTCGAGTAATTGCTGAATAATCGCGTTTTTTCGATTTTGAGACGTCTCTCCCTAATTTCATGGGAACATGAAGAATCAGAAGTATTTCGAAACTCATGTTTCTTACTGAATGCATGATTCCGCAATCAAGACAGCTTTTAGAATCTTTCCAGCTGCCTTCGTTCTCGAGTAATTGCCGAATAATCGCGTTTTTTCGATTTTGAGACGTCTCTCCCTAATTTCATGGGAACATGAAGAATCAGAAGTATTTCGAAACTCATGTTTCTTACTGATTGCATGATTCCGCAATCGGGACAGCTTTTAGAATCTTTCCAGCTGCCTTCGTTCTCGAGTAATTGCCAAATAATCGCGTTTTTTCGATTTTGAGACGTCTCTCCCTAATTTCATGGGAACATGAAGAATCAGAAGTATTTCGAAACTCATGTTTCTTACTGAATGCATGATTCCGCAATCGGGACAGCTTTTAGAATCTTTCCAGCTGCCGTCGTTCTCGAGTAATTGCCGAATAATCGCGTTTTCTTCGATTTTGAGACGTCTCTCCCTAATTTCATGGGAACATGAAGAATCAGAAGTATTTCGAAACTCATGTGTCTTACTGAATGCATGATTCCGCAATCGGGACAGCTTTTAGAATCTTTCCAGCTGCATTCGTTCTCGAGTAATTGCTGAATAATCGCGTTTTATCGATTTTGAGACGTCTCTCCCTAGTTTCATGGGAACATGAAGAATCAGAAGTATTTCGAATGCATGATTCCGCAATCGGGACAGCTTTTAGAATCTTTCCAGCTGCCTTCGTTCTCGAGTAATTGCCAAATAATCGCGTTTTTTATCGATTTTGAGACGTCTCTCCCTAATTTCATGGGAACATGAAGAATCAGAAGTATTTCGAAACTCATTTTTCTTACTGAATGCATGATTCCGCAATCGGGACAGCTTTTAGAATATTTCCAGCTGCCGTCGTTCTCGAGTAATTGCTGAATAATCGCGTTTTTTCGATTTTGAGACGTCTCTCCCTAATTTCATGGGAACATGAAGAATCAGAAGTATTTCGAAACTCATGTTTCTTACTGATTGCATGATTCCGCAATCGGGACAGCTTTTAGAATCTTTCCAGCTGCTTTCGTTCTCGAGTAATTGCCGAATAATCGCGTTTTTTCGATTCTTAGTCGTCTCTCCCTGATTTCACGGGAACATGAAGAATCAGAAGTATTCCGAAACTCATGTTTCTTACTGAATGCATGATTCCGCAATCGAGACAGCCTTTAGAATCTTTCCAGCTGCCTTCGTTCTCGAGTAATTGCCAAATAATCGCGTTTTTTCGATTTTGAGACGTCTCTTCCTAATTTCATGGGAACATGAAGAATCAGAAGTATTTCGAAACTCATGTTTCTTACTGATTGCATGATTCCGCAATCGGGACAGCTTTTAGAATCTTTCCAGCTGCTTTCGTTCTCGAGTAATTGCCGAATAATCGCGTTTTTTCGATTCTTAGTCGTCTCTCCCTGATTTCACGGGAACATGAAGAATCAGAAGTATTCCGAAACTCATGTTTCTTACTGAATGCATGATTCCGCAATCGAGACAGCCTTTAGAATCTTTCCAGCTGCCTTCGTTCTCGAGTAATTGCCGAATAATCGCGTTTTTTCGATTCTTAGTCGTCTCTCCCTGATATCACGGGAACATGAAGAATCAGAATTATTCCGAAACTCATGTTTCTTACTGAATGCATGATTCCGCAATCGGGACAGCTTTTAGAATCTTTCCAGCTGCTTTCGTTCTCGAGTAATTGCCAAATAATCGCGTTTTTTCGATTTCGAGACGTCTCTCCCTAATTTCACGGAAACATGAAAAATCAGAATTATTTCAAAACTCATGTTTCTTACTAAATGCATGATTCCCCACTCAGTACAGCTTTTAGAATCTTTCCAGCTGCCGTCGTTCTCGAGTAATTGCTGAATAATCGCGTTTTTTCGATTTTGAGACGTCTCTCCCTAATTTCATGGGAACATGAAGAATCAGAAGTATTTCGAAACTCATGTTTCTTACTAAATGCATGATTCCGCAATCGGGACAGCTTTTAGAATCTTTCCAGCTGCCTTCGTTCTCGAGTAATTGCCAAATAATCGCGTTTTTTCGATTTTGAGACGTCTCTCCCTAATTTCATGGGAACATGAAGAATCAGAAGTATTTCGAAACTCATGTTTCTCACTGATTGCATGATTCCGCAATCGGGACAGCTTTTAGAATCTTTCCAGCTGCCGTCGTTCTCGAGTAATAGCCGAATAATCGCGTTTTTTCGATTTTGAGACGTCTCTCCCTAATTTCATGGGAACATGAAGAATCAGAAGTATTTCGAAACTCATGTTTCTTACCAAATGCATGATTCCGCAATCGGGACAGGTTTTAGAATCTTTCTAGCTGCCGTCGTTCTCGAGTAATTGCCGAGTAATCGCGTTTTTTCGATTCTGAGACGTCTCTCCCTAATTTCACGGGAACATGAAGAATTAGAAGTATTTCGAAACTGATGTTTCCTACTAAATGCATGATTCCCCAATCAGTAGAGCTTTTAGAATCTTTCCAGCTGCATTCGTTCTCGAGTAATTGCTGAATAATCGCGTTTTATCGATTTTGAGACGTCTCTCCCTAGTTTCATGGGAACATGAAGAATCAGAAGTATTTCGAATGCATGATTCCGCAATCGGGACAGCTTTTAGAATCTTTCCAGCTGCCTTCGTTCTCGAGTAATTGCCAAATAATCGCGTTTTTTATCGATTTTGAGACGTCTCTCCCTAATTTCATGGGAACATGAAGAATCAGAAGTATTTCGAAACTCATTTTTCTTACTGAATGCATGATTCCGCAATCGGGACAGCTTTTAGAATATTTCCAGCTGCCGTCGTTCTCGAGTAATTGCTGAATAATCGCGTTTTTTCGATTTTGAGACGTCTCTCCCTAATTTCATGGGAACATGAAGAATCAGAAGTATTTCGAAACTCATGTTTCTTACTGATTGCATGATTCCGCAATCGGGACAGCTTTTAGAATCTTTCCAGCTGCTTTCGTTCTCGAGTAATTGCCGAATAATCGCGTTTTTTCGATTCTTAGTCGTCTCTCCCTGATTTCACGGGAACATGAAGAATCAGAAGTATTCCGAAACTCATGTTTCTTACTGAATGCATGATTCCGCAATCGAGACAGCCTTTAGAATCTTTCCAGCTGCCTTCGTTCTCGAGTAATTGCCAAATAATCGCGTTTTTTCGATTTTGAGACGTCTCTTCCTAATTTCATGGGAACATGAAGAATCAGAAGTATTTCGAAACTCATGTTTCTTACTGATTGCATGATTCCGCAATCGGGACAGCTTTTAGAATCTTTCCAGCTGCTTTCGTTCTCGAGTAATTGCCGAATAATCGCGTTTTTTCGATTCTTAGTCGTCTCTCCCTGATTTCACGGGAACATGAAGAATCAGAAGTATTCCGAAACTCATGTTTCTTACTGAATGCATGATTCCGCAATCGAGACAGCCTTTAGAATCTTTCCAGCTGCCTTCGTTCTCGAGTAATTGCCGAATAATCGCGTTTTTTCGATTCTTAGTCGTCTCTCCCTGATATCACGGGAACATGAAGAATCAGAATTATTCTGAAACTCATGTTTCTTACTGAATGCATGATTCCGCAATCGGGACAGCTTTTAGAATCTTTCCAGCTGCTTTCGTTCTCGAGTAATTGCCAAATAATCGCGTTTTTTCGATTTCGAGACGTCTCTCCCTAAGTTCACGGAAACATGAAAAATCAGAATTATTTCAAAACTCATGTTTCTTACTAAATGCATGATTCCCCACTCAGTACAGCTTTTAGAATCTTTCCAGCTGCCGTCGTTCTCGAGTAATTGCTGAATAATCGCGTTTTTTCGATTTTGAGACGTCTCTCCCTAATTTCATGGGAACATGAAGAATCAGAAGTATTTCGAAACTCATGTTTCTTACTAAATGCATGATTCCGCAATCGGGACAGCTTTTAGAATCTTTCCAGCTGCCTTCGTTCTCGAGTAATTGCCAAATAATCGCGTTTTTTCGATTTTGAGACGTCTCTCCCTAATTTCATGGGAACATGAAGAATCAGAAGTATTTCGAAACTCATGTTTCTCACTGATTGCATGATTCCGCAATCGGGACAGCTTTTAGAATCTTTCCAGCTGCCGTCGTTCTCGAGTAATAGCCGAATAATCGCGTTTTTTCGATTTTGAGACGTCTCTCCCTAATTTCATGGGAACATGAAGAATCAGAAGTATTTCGAAACTCATGTTTCTTACCAAATGCATGATTCCGCAATCGGGACAGGTTTTAGAATCTTTCTAGCTGCCGTCGTTCTCGAGTAATTGCCGAGTAATCGCGTTTTTTCGATTTCGAGACGTCTCTCCCTAATTTCACGGAAACATGAAAAATCAGAATTATTTCAAAACTCATGTTTCTTACTAAATGCATGATTCCCCACTCAGTACAGCTTTTAGAATCTTTCCAGCTGCCGTCGTTCTCGAGTAATTGCTGAATAATCGCGTTTTTTCGATTTTGAGACGTCTCTCCCTAATTTCATGGGAACATGAAGAATCAGAAGTATTTCGAAACTCATGTTTCTCACTGATTGCATGATTCCGCAATCGGGACAGCTTTTAGAATCTTTCCAGCTGCCGTCGTTCTCGAGTAATAGCCGAATAATCGCGTTTTTTCGATTTTGAGACGTCTCTCCCTAATTTCATGGGAACATGAAGAATCAGAAGTATTTCGAAACTCATGTTTCTTACCAAATGCATGATTCCGCAATCGGGACAGGTTTTAGAATCTTTCTAGCTGTCGTCGTTCTCGAGTAATTGCCGAGTAATCGCGTTTTTTCGATTCTGAGACGTCTCTCCCTAATTTCATGGGAACATGAAGAATCAGAAGTATTTCGAAACTCATGTTTCTTACCAAATGCATGATTCCGCAATCGGGACAGGTTTTAGAATCTTTCTAGCTGCCGTCGTTCTCGAGTAATTGCCGAGTAATCGCGTTTTTTCGATTTTGAGACGTCTCTCCCTAATTTCATGGGAACATGAAGAATCAGAAGTATTTCGAAACTCATGTTTCTCACTGATTGCATGATTCCGCAATCGGGACAGCTTTTAGAATCTTTCCAGCTGCCTTCGTTCTCGAGTAATTGCCAAATAATCGCGTTTTTTCGATTTTGAGACGTCTCTCCCTAATTTCATGGGAACATGAAGAATCAGAAGTATTTCGAAACTCATGTTTCTCACTGATTGCATGATTCCGCAATCGGGACAGCTTTTAGAATCTTTCCAGCTGCCGTCGTTCTCGAGTAATAGCCGAATAATCGCGTTTTTTCGATTTTGAGACGTCTCTCCCTAATTTCATGGGAACATGAAGAATCAGAAGTATTTCGAAACTCATGTTTCTTACCAAATGCATGATTCCGCAATCGGGACAGGTTTTAGAATCTTTCTAGCTGCTTTCGTTCTCGAGTAATTGCCGAATAATCGCGTTTTTTCGATTCTTAGTCGTCTCTCCCTGATTTCACGGAACATGAAGAATCAGAAGTATTCCGAAACTCATGTTTCTTACTGAATGCATGATTCCGCAATCGGGACAGCCTTTAGAATCCTTCCAGCTGCCTTCGTTCTCGAGTAATTGCCAAATAATCGCGTTTTTTCGATTTTGAGACGTCTCTCCCTAATTTCATGGGAACATGAAGAATCAGAAGTATTTCGAAACTCATGTTTCTCACTGATTGCATGATTCCGCAATCGGGACAGCTTTTAGAATTTTTCCAGCTGCCTTCGTTCTCGAGTAATTGCCAAATAATCGCGTTTTTTCGATTTTGAGACGTCTCTCCCTAATTTCATGGGAACATGAAGAATCAGAAGTATTTCGAAATTCATGTTTCTCACTAAATGCATGATTCCCCAATCAGTACAGCTTTTAGAATCTTTCCAGCTGCTTTCGTTCTCGAGTAATTGCCAAATAATCGCGTTTTTTCGATTTTGAGACGTCTCTCCCTAATTTCATGGGAACATGAAGAATCAAAAGTATTTCGAAACTCATGTTTCTTACTGAATGCATGATTCCCCAATCAGTAGAGCTTTTAGAATCTTTCCAGCTGCTTTCGTTCTCGAGTAATTGCCAAATAATCGCGTTTTTTCGATTTTGAGACGTCTCTCCCTAATTTCATGGGAACATGAAGAATCAGAAGTATTTCGAAATTCATGTTTCTCACTAAATGCATGATTCCCCAATCAGTACAGCTTTTAGAATCTTTCCAGCTGCTTTCGTTCTCGAGTAATTGCCAAATAATCGCGTTTTTTCGATTTTGAGACGTCTCTCCCTAATTTCATGGGAACATGAAGAATCAAAAGTATTTCGAAACTCATGTTTCTTACTGAATGCATGATTCCCCAATCAGTAGAGCTTTTAGAATCTTTCCAGCTGCTTTCGTTCTCGAGTAATTGCCAAATAATCGCGTTTTTTCGATTTTGAGACGTCTCTCCCTAATTTCATGGGAACATGAAGAATCAGAAGTATTTCGAAACTCATGTTTCTCACTGATTGCATGATTCCGCAATCGGGACAGCTTTTAGAATTTTTCCAGCTGCCTTCGTTCTCGAGTAATTGCCAAATAATCGCGTTTTTTCGATTTTGAGACGTCTCTCCCTAATTTCATGGGAACATGAAGAATCAGAAGTAATTCGAAACTCATGTTTCTTACTGAATGCATGATTCCGCAATCGGGACAGCTTTTAGAATCTTTCCAACTGCCGTCGTTATCGAGTAATTGCCGAATAATCGCGTTTTTTCGATTCTGAGACGTCTCTCCCTAATTTCATGGGAACATGAAGAATCAAAAGTATTTCGAAACTCATGTTTCTTACTGAATGCATGATTCCGCAATCGGGACAGCTTTTAGAATATTTCCAGCTGCCTTCGTTCTCGAGTAATTGCCAAATAATCGCGTTTTTTCGATTTTGAGACGTCTCTCCCTAATTTCATGGGAACATGAAGAATCAGAAGTATTTCGAAACTCATGTTTCTCACTGATTGCATGATTCCGCAATCGGGACAGCTTTTAGAATTTTTCCAGCTGCCTTCGTTCTCGAGTAATTGCCAAATAATCGCGTTTTTTCGATTTTGAGACGTCTCTCCCTAATTTCATGGGAACATGAAGAATCAGAAGTATTTCGAAATTCATGTTTCTCACTAAATGCATGATTCCCCAATCAGTACAGCTTTTAGAATCTTTCCAGCTGCTTTCGTTCTCGAGTAATTGCCAAATAATCGCGTTTTTTCGATTTTGAGACGTCTCTCCCTAATTTCATGGGAACATGAAGAATCAAAAGTATTTCGAAACTCATGTTTCTTACTGAATGCATGATTCCCCAATCAGTAGAGCTTTTAGAATCTTTCCAGCTGCTTTCGTTCTCGAGTAATTGCCAAATAATCGCGTTTTTTCGATTTTGAGACGTCTCTCCCTAATTTCATGGGAACATGAAGAATCAGAAGTATTTCGAAATTCATGTTTCTCACTAAATGCATGATTCCCCAATCAGTACAGCTTTTAGAATCTTTCCAGCTGCTTTCGTTCTCGAGTAATTGCCAAATAATCGCGTTTTTTCGATTTTGAGACGTCTCTCCCTAATTTCATGGGAACATGAAGAATCAGAAGTATTTCGAAACTCATGTTTCTCACTGATTGCATGATTCCGCAATCGGGACAGCTTTTAGAATTTTTCCAGCTGCCTTCGTTCTCGAGTAATTGCCAAATAATCGCGTTTTTTCGATTTTGAGACGTCTCTCCCTAATTTCATGGGAACATGAAGAATCAGAAGTAATTCGAAACTCATGTTTCTTACTGAATGCATGATTCCGCAATCGGGACAGCTTTTAGAATTTTTCCAGCTGCCTTCGTTCTCGAGTAATTGCCAAATAATCGCGTTTTTTCGATTTTGAGACGTCTCTCCCTAATTTCATGGGAACATGAAGAATCAGAAGTATTTCGAAACTCATGTTTCTCACTGATTGCATGATTCCGCAATCGGGACAGCTTTTAGAATTTTTCCAGCTGCCTTCGTTCTCGAGTAATTGCCAAATAATCGCGTTTTTTCGATTCTGAGACGTCTCTCCCTAATTTCATGGGAACATGAAGAATCAAAAGTATTTCGAAACTCATGTTTCTTACTGAATGCATGATTCCCCAATCAGTAGAGCTTTTAGAATCTTTCCAGCTGCTTTCGTTCTCGAGTAATTGCCAAATAATCGCGTTTTTTCGATTTTGAGACGTCTCTCCCTAATTTCATGGGAACATGAAGAATCAGAAGTATTTCGAAACTCATGTTTCTTACTAAATGCATGATTCCCCAATCAGTAGAGCTTTTAGAATCTTTCCAGCTGCTTTCGTTCTCGAGTAATTGCCAAATAATCGCGTTTTTTCGATTTTGAGACGTCTCTCCCTAATTTCATGGGAACATGAAGAATCAGAAGTATTTCGAAATTCATGTTTCTCACTAAATGCATGATTCCCCAATCAGTACAGCTTTTAGAATCTTTCCAGCTGCTTTCGTTCTCGAGTAATTGCCAAATAATCGCGTTTTTTCGATTTTGAGACGTCTCTCCCTAATTTCATGGGAACATGAAGAATCAAAAGTATTTCGAAACTCATGTTTCTTACTGAATGCATGATTCCCCAATCAGTAGAGCTTTTAGAATCTTTCCAGCTGCTTTCGTTCTCGAGTAATTGCCAAATAATCGCGTTTTTTCGATTTTGAGACGTCTCTCCCTAATTTCATGGGAACATGAAGAATCAGAAGTATTTCGAAACTCATGTTTCTTACTAAATGCATGATTCCCCAATCAGTAGAGCTTTTAGAATCTTTCCAGCTGCTTTCGTTCTCGAGTAATTGCCAAATAATCGCGTTTTTTCGATTTTGAGACGTCTCTCCCTAATTTCATGGGAACATGAAGAATCAGAAGTATTTCGAAATTCATGTTTCTCACTAAATGCATGATTCCCCAATCAGTACAGCTTTTAGAATCTTTCCAGCTGCTTTCGTTCTCGAGTAATTGCCAAATAATCGCGTTTTTTCGATTTTGAGACGTCTCTCCCTAATTTCATGGGAACATGAAGAATCAAAAGTATTTCGAAACTCATGTTTCTTACTGAATGCATGATTCCGCAATCGGGACAGCTTTTAGAATCTTTCAGGCTGCCGTCGTTCTCGAGTAATTGCCGAATAATCGCGTTTTTTCGATTCTGAGACGTCTCTCCCTAATTTCACGGGAACATGAATAATTAGAAGTATTTCGAAACTCATGTTTCTTACTAAATGCATGATTCCGCAATCGGGACAGCTTTTAGAATCTTTCCAGCTGCCTTCGTTCTCGAGTAATTGCCAAATAATCGCGTTTTTTATCGATTTTGAGACGTCTCTCCCTAATTTCATGGGAACATGAAGAATGAGAAGTATTTCGAAACTCATTTTTCTTACTGAATGCATGATTCCGCAATCGGGACAGCTTTTAGAATATTTCCAGCTGCCGTCGTTCTCGAGTAATTGCTGAATAATCGCGTTTTTTCGATTTTGAGACGTCTCTCCCTAATTTCATGGGAACATGAAGATTCAGAAGTATTTCGAAACTCATGTTTCTTACTGAATGCATGATTCCGCAATCGGGACAGCTTTTAGAATCTTTCCAGCTGCTTTCGTTCTCGAGTAATTGCCGAATAATCGCGTTTTTTCGATTTTGAGACGTCTCTCCCTAATTTCATGGGAACATGAAGAATCAGAAGTATTTCGAAACTCATGTTTCTTACCAAATGCATGATTCCGCAATCGGGATAGCTTTTAGAATCTTTCCAGCTGCCGTCGTTCTCGAGTAATTGCTGAATAATCGCGTTTTTTCGATTCTGAGACGTCTCTCCCTAATTTCATGGGAACATGAAGAATCAGAAGTATTTCGAAACTCATGTTTCTTACTAAATGCATGATTCCGCAATCGGTACAGCTTTTAGAATCTTTCCAGCTGCCTTCGTTCTCGAGTAATTGCCAAATAATCGCGTTTTTTCGATTTTGAGACGTCTCTCCCTAATTTCATGGGAACATGAAGAATCAGAAGTATTTCGAAACTCATGTTTCTTACTGAATGCATGATTCCGCAATCGGGACAGCTTTTAGAATCTTTCCAGCTGCCGTCGTTCTCGAGTAATTGCCGAATAATCGCGTTTTCTTCGATTTTGAGACGTCTCTCCCTAATTTCATGGGAACATGAAGAATCAGAAGTATTTCGAAACTCATGTGTCTTACTGAATGCATGATTCCGCAATCGGGACAGCTTTTAGAATCTTTCCAGCTGCCTTCGTTCTCGAGTAATTGCCAAATAATCGCGTTTTTTATCGATTTTGAGACGTCTCTCCCTAATTTCATGGGAACATGAAGAATCAGAAGTATTTCGAAACTCATTTTTCTTACTGAATGCATGATTCCGCAATCGGGACAGCTTTTAGAATATTTCCAGCTGCCGTCGTTCTCGAGTAATTGCTGAATAATCGCGTTTTTTCGATTTTGAGACGTCTCTCCCTAATTTCATGGGAACATGAAGAATCAGAAGTATTTCGAAACTCATGTTTCTTACTGAATGCATGATTCCGCAATCGGGACAGCTTTTAGAATCTTTCCAGCTGCTTTCGTTCTCGAGTAATTGCCGAATAATCGCGTTTTTTCGATTTTGAGACGTCTCTCCCTAATTTCATGGGAACATGAAGAATCAGAAGTATTTCGAAACTCATGTTTCTTACCAAATGCATGATTCCGCAATCGGGATAGCTTTTAGAATCTTTCCAGCTGCCGTCGTTCTCGAGTAATTGCTGAATAATCGCGTTTTTTCGATTCTGAGACGTCTCTCCCTAATTTCATGGGAACATGAAGAATCAGAAGTATTTCGAAACTCATGTTTCTTACTAAATGCATGATTCCGCAATCGGTACAGCTTTTAGAATCTTTCCAGCTGCCTTCGTTCTCGAGTAATTGCCAAATAATCGCGTTTTTTCGATTTTGAGACGTCTCTCCCTAATTTCATGGGAACATGAAGAATCAGAAGTATTTCGAAACTCATGTTTCTTACTGAATGCATGATTCCGCAATCGGGACAGCTTTTAGAATCTTTCCAGCTGCCTTCGTTCTCGAGTAATTGCCAAATAATCGCGTTTTTTCGATTTTGAGACGTCTCTCCCTAGTTTCATGGGAACATGAAGAATCAGAAGTATTTCGAATGCATGATTCCGCAATCGGGACAGCTTTTAGAATCTTTCCAGCTGCCTTCGTTCTCGAGTAATTGCCAAATAATCGCGTTTTTTATCGATTTTGAGACGTCTCTCCCTAATTTCATGGGAACATGAAGAATCAGAAGTATTTCGAAACTCATTTTTCTTACTGAATGCATGATTCCGCAATCGGGACAGCTTTTAGAATATTTCCAGCTGCCGTCGTTCTCGAGTAATTGCTGAATAATCGCGTGTTTTCGATTTTGAGACGTCTCTCCCTAATTTCATGGGAACATGAAGAATCAGAAGTATTTCGAAACTCATGTTTCTTACTGAATGCATGATTCCGCAATCGGGACAGCTTTTAGAATCTTTCCAGCTGCTTTCGTTCTCGAGTAATTGCCGAATAATCGCGTTTTTTCGATTTTGAGACGTCTCTCCCTAATTTCATGGGAACATGAAGAATCAGAAGTATTTCGAAACTCATGTTTCTTACCAAATGCATGATTCCGCAATCGGGATAGCTTTTAGAATCTTTCCAGCTGCCGTCGTTCTCGAGTAATTGCTGAATAATCGCGTTTTTTCGATTCTGAGACGTCTCTCCCTAATTTCATGGGAACATGAAGAATCAGAAGTATTTCGAAACTCATGTTTCTTACTAAATGCATGATTCCGCAATCGGTACAGCTTTTAGAATCTTTCCAGCTGCCTTCGTTCTCGAGTAATTGCCAAATAATCGCGTTTTTTCGATTTTGAGACGTCTCTCCCTAATTTCATGGGAACATGAAGAATCAGAAGTATTTCGAAACTCATGTTTCTTACTGAATGCATGATTCCGCAATCGGGACAGCTTTTAGAATCTTTCCAGCTGCCGTCGTTCTCGAGTAATTGCCGAATAATCGCGTTTTCTTCGATTTTGAGACGTCTCTCCCTAATTTCATGGGAACATGAAGAATCAGAAGTATTTCGAAACTCATGTGTCTTACTGAATGCATGATTCCGCAATCGGGACAGCTTTTAGAATCTTTCCAGCTGCATTCGTTCTCGAGTAATTGCTGAATAATCGCGTTTTATCGATTTTGAGACGTCTCTCCCTAGTTTCATGGGAACATGAAGAATCAGAAGTATTTCGAATGCATGATTCCGCAATCGGGACAGCTTTTAGAATCTTTCCAGCTGCCTTCGTTCTCGAGTAATTGCCAAATAATCGCGTTTTTTATCGATTTTGAGACGTCTCTCCCTAATTTCATGGGAACATGAAGAATCAGAAGTATTTCGAAACTCATTTTTCTTACTGAATGCATGATTCCGCAATCGGGACAGCTTTTAGAATATTTCCAGCTGCCGTCGTTCTCGAGTAATTGCTGAATAATCGCGTTTTTTCGATTTTGAGACGTCTCTCCCTAATTTCATGGGAACATGAAGAATCAGAAGTATTTCGAAACTCATGTTTCTTACTGAATGCATGATTCCGCAATCGGGATAGCTTTTAGAATCTTTCCAGCTGCCGTCGTTCTCGAGTAATTGCTGAATAATCGCGTTTTTTCGATTTTGAGACGTCTCTCCCTAATTTCATGGGAACATGAAGAATCAGAAGTATTTCGAAACTCATGTTTCTTACTGAATGCATGATTCCGCAATCAAGACAGCTTTTAGAATCTTTCCAGCTGCCTTCGTTCTCGAGTAATTGCCGAATAATCGCGTTTTTTCGATTTTGAGACGTCTCTCCCTAATTTCATGGGAACATGAAGAATCAGAAGTATTTCGAAACTCATGTTTCTTACTGATTGCATGATTCCGCAATCGGGACAGCTTTTAGAATCTTTCCAGCTGCCTTCGTTCTCGAGTAATTGCCAAATAATCGCGTTTTTTATCGATTTTGAGACGTCTCTCCCTAATTTCAAGGGAACATGAAGAATCAGAAGTAGTTCGAAACTCATGTTTCTTACCAAATGCATGATTCCGCAATCGGGACAGCTTTTAGAATCTTTCTAGCTGCCGTCGTTCTCGAGTAATTGCTGAATAATCGCGTTTTTTCGATTCTGAGACGTCTCTCCCTAATTTCATGGGAACATGAAGAAGTAGAAGCATTTCGAAACTCATGTTTCTTACTAAATGCATGATTCCGCAATCGGGACAGCTTTTAGAATCTTTCCAGCTGCCTTCGTTCTCGAGTAATTGCCAAATAATCGCGTTTTTTCGATTTTGAGACGTCTCTCCCTAATTTCATGGGAACATGAAGAATCAGAAGTATTTCGAAACTCATGTTTCTTATTGAATGCATGATTCCGCAATCGGGACAGCTTTTAGAATCTTTCCAGCTGCCTTCGTTCTCGAGTAATTGCCAAATAATCGCGTTTTTTCGATTTTGAGACGTCTCTCCCTAATTTCACGGGAACATGAAGAATTAGAAGTATTTCGAAACTCATGTTTCTTACTAAATGCATGATTCCGCAATCTTGACAGCTTTCAGAATCTTTCCAGCTGCCGTCGTTCTCGAGTAATTGCTGAATAATCGCGTTTTTTCGATTTTGAGACGTCTCTCCCTAATTTCACGGGAACATGAAGAATTAGAAGTATTTCGAAACTCATGTTTCTTACTAAATGCATGATTCCGCAATCGGGACAGCTTTTAGAATCTTTCCAGCTGCCTTCGTTCTCGAGTAATTGCCAAATAATCGCGTTTTTTTATCGATTTTGAGACGTCTCTCCCTAATTTCATGGGAACATGAAGAATCAGAAGTATTTCGAAACTCATGTTTCTTACCGAATGCATGATTCCGCAATCGGGACAGCTTTTAGAATCTTTACAGCTGCCTTCGTTCTCGAGTAATTGCCAAATAATCGCGATTTTTCGATTTGGAGACGTCTCTCCCTAATTTCACGGGAACATGAAGAATTAGAAGTATTTCGAAACTCAAGTTTCTTACTAAATGCATGATTCCGCAATCGGGACAGCTTTTAGAATCTTTCCAGCTGCCTTTGTTCTCGAGTAATTGCCAAATAATCGCGTTTTTTCGATTTTGAGACGTCTCTCCCTAATTTCATGGGAACATGAAGAATCAGAAGTATTTCGAAACTCATGTTTCTTACTGAATGCATGATTCCGCAATCGGGACAGCTTTTAGAATCTTTCCAGCTGCCGTCGTTCTCGAGTAATTGCCAAATAATCGCGTTTTTTCGATTTAGAGACGTCTCTCCCTAATTTCACGGGAACATGAAGAATTAGAAGTATTTCGAAACTCATGTTTCTTACTAAAAGCATGATTCCGCAATCGGGACAGCTTTTAGAATCTATCCAGCTGCCTTCGTTCTCGAGTAATTGCCAAATAATCGCGTTTTTTATCGATTTTGAGACGTCTCTCCCTAATTTCATGGGAACATGAAGAATCAGAAGTATTTCGAAACTCATGTTTCTTACTAAATGCATGATTCCGCAATCGGGACAGCTTTTAGAATCTTTCCAGCTGCCTTCGTTCTCGAGTAATTGCCGAATAATCGCGTATTTTCGATTTTGAGACGTCTCTCCCTAATTTCATGGGAACATGAAGAATCAGAAGTATTTCGAAACTCATGTGTCTTACCAAATGCATGATTCCGCAATCGGGACAGCTTTTAGAATCTTTCCAGCTGCCGTCGTTCTCGAGTAATTGCTGAATAATCGCGTTTTTTCGATTCTGAGACGTCTCTCCCTAATTTCATGGGAACATGAAGAATCAGAAGTATTTCGAAACTCATGTTTCTTACTAAATGCATGATTCCGCAATCGGTACAGCTTTTAGAATCTTTCCAGCTGCCTTCGTTCTCGAGTAATTGCCGAATAATCGCGTTTTTTCGATTTTGAGACGTCTCTCCCTAATTTCATGGGAACATGAAGAATCAGAAGTATTTCGAAACTCATGTTTCTTACCAAATGCATGATTCCGCAATCGGGACAGCTTTCAGAATCTTTCCAGCTGCCGTCGTTCTCGAGTAATTGCTGAATAATCGCGATTTTTCGATTCTGAGACGTCTCTCCCTAATTTCATGGGAACATGAAAAATCAGAAGTATTTCGAAACTCATGTTTCTTACTGAATGCATGATTCCGCAATCGGGACAGCTTTTAGAATCTTTCCAGCTGCCTTCGTTCTCGAGTAATTGCCAAATAATCGCGTTTTTTCGATTTTGAGACGTCTCTCCCTAATTTCACGGGAACATGAAGAATTAGAAGTATTTCGAAACTCATGTTTCTTACTAAATGCATGATTCCGCAATCGGGACAGCTGTTAGAATCTTTCCAGCTGCCGTCGTTCTCGAGTAATTGCTGAATAATCGCGTTTTTTCGATTTTGAGACGTCTCTCCCTAATTTCATGGGAACATGAAGAATCAGAAGTATTTCGAAACTCATGTTTCTTACTAAATGCATGATTCCGCAATCTGGACAGCTTTTAGAATCTTTCCAGCTGCCTTCGTTCTCGAGTAATTGCCAAATAATCGCGTTTTTTCGATTTTGAGACGTCTCTCCCTTATTTCATGGGAACATGAAGAATCAGAAGTATTTCGAAACTCATGTTTCTTACTGAATGCATGATTCCGCAATCGGGACAGCTTTTAGAATCTTTCCAGCTGCCTTCGTTCTCGAGTAATTGCCAAATAATCGCGTTTTTTCGATTTTGAGACGTCTCTCCCTAATTTCACGGGAACATGAAGAATTAGAAGTATTTCGAAACTCAAGTTTCTTACTAAATGCATGATTCCGCAATCGGGACAGCTTTTAGAATCTTTCCAGCTGCCTTCGTTCTCGAGTAATTGCCAAATAATCGCGTTTTTTCGATTTTGAGACGTCTCTCCCTAATTTCATGGGAACATGAAGAAACAGAAGTATTTCGAAACTCATGTTTCTTACTGAATGCATGATTCCGCAATCGGGACTGCTTTTAGAATCTTTCCAGCTGCCTTCGTTCTCGAGTAATTGCCAAATAATCGCGTTTTTTATCGATTTTGAGACGTCTCTCCCTAATTTCATGGGAACATGAAGAATCAGAAGTATTTCGAAACTCATGTTTCTTACTAAATGCATGATTCCGCAATCGGGACAGCTTTTAGAATCTTTCCAGCTGCCTTCGTTCTCGAGTAATTGCCAAATAATCGCGTTTTTTCGATTTTGAGACGTCTCTTCCTAATTTCACGGGAACATGAAGAATTAGAAGTAATTCGAAACTCATGTTTCTTACTAAATGCATGATTCCGCAATCGGGACAGCTTTTAGAATCTTTCCAGCTGCCTTCGTTCTCGAGTAATTGCCAAATAATCGCGTTTTTTCGATTTTGAGACGTCTCTCCCTAATTTCATGGGAACATGAAGAATCAGAAGTATTTCGAAAATCATGTTTCTTACTGAATGCATGATTCCGCAATCGGGACAGCTTTTAGAATCTTTCCAGCTGCCTTCGTTCTCGAGTAATTGCCAAATAATAGCGTTTTTTCGATTTTGAGACATCTCTCCCTAATTTCACGGGAACATGAAGAATCAGAAGTATTTCGAAACTCAGGTTTCTCACTGAATGCATGATTCTGCAATCGGGACAGCTTTTAGAATCTTTCCAGCTGATTTCGTTCTCGAGTAATTGCCGAATAATCGCGTTTTTTTGATTCTGAGACGTCTGTCCCTAATTTCACGGGAACTTGAAGAATCAGAAGTATTTCGAAACTCATGTTTCTTACTGAATGCATGATTCCGCAATCGGGACAGCTTTTAGAGTCTTTCCAGCTGCCTTCGTTCTCAAGTAATTGCCGAATAATCGGGTTTTTTCGATTTTGAGACATCTCTCCCTAATTTCACGGGAACATGAAGAATCAGAAGTATTTCGAAACTCAGGTTTCTCACTGAATGCATGATTTTGCAATCGGGACAGCTTTTAAAATCTCTCCAGCTGCCTTCGTTCTCAAGTAATTGCCGAATAATCGGGTTTTTTCGATTTTGAGACATCTCTCCCTAATTTCACGGGAACATGAAGAATCAGAAGTATTTCGAAACTCAGGTTTCTCACTGAATGCATGATTCTGCAATCGGGACAGCTTTTAGAATCTATCCAGCTGCTTTCGTTCTCGAGTAATTGCCGAATAATCGCGTTTTTTCGATTCTGAGACGTCTCTTCCTGATTTCACGGGAACATGAAGAATCAGAAGTATTTCGAAACTCATGTTTCTCACTAAATGCATGATTCCGCAATCCTGGCAGCTTTTAGAATCTTTCCAGCTGCCTTCGTTCTCGAGTAATTGCCGAATAATCGCGTTTTTTCGATTTTGAGACGTCTCTCCCTAATTTCACGGGAACATGAAGAATCAAAATTATTTCAAAACTCAGGTTTCTCACTGAATGCATGATTCTGCAATCGGGACAGCTTTTAGAATCATTCCAGCTGCTTTCGTTCTCGAGTAATTGCCGAATAATCGCGTTTTTTCGATTCTTAGTCGTCTCTCCCTGATTTCACGGGAACATGAAGAATGAGAAGTATTTCGAAACTCATGTTTCTTACTAAATGCATGATTCCGCAATCGGGACAGCTTTTAGAATCTTTCCAGCTGCCTTCGTTCTCGAGTAATTGCCGAATAATCGCGTTTTTTCGATTTTGAGACGTCTCTCCCTAATTTCACGGGAACATGAAGAATGTGGGTATGTTGTACTTTATACAGCAAAAATAAAAAAGTACGCAACAATTAGTTAGAAACAATCTTTATTTGCCTTGAAAAAAAAATGCCAACTTAGGCTTGTCTTGAAACCTACTAAACCTTTATCAGATATATTGAGCGATTTTCAATTTGTTTAAAAAATGCATTCTTCAAATTTAGCAAAATCTTAAAAGTCATGTTAAGTAACATTTGGATGAAAAATTTCAAGGTCAATCTTATATCGAACAGCGTATTCTCACAATACGGAAGACTTTTACACCCGGTATTGTTAATGTGAAACGTGTACCTGGCAGGGAATGTGATGAAGACGTTTTTTCCTTCTTCAAAAACAATAAATGCCAGCTTGAGCGAATTCTGTTGAAATGCTAGTTAGTGCGGATGGTCACCTTGGATTGCAAGAGACGGTTGCTTCCCTCGCAATTATTATCATCATCGGTTTTCTTCGATGACAAGATAACGAGTGTTTGTTTGCATCTCAAAGTTCGGATGCCGATGGAAAGGCCGATTCAGATACATGCGTGCCCATGCAGGGTTATTGAAGCACGGACGGTTTAAACGCCTTTTACTCAAGTTTCTATCAAAAGAACATATTTTATTTCGTTCTATAATAATTCTGTCATTGCTGGGGTAATGCTATATTTGAGTTTTTCAAATAATCCCGATGTATTTTTCACTGTATCGTTTATCTTATGCAGAGTGCTTCAACCCTGCATGGGCACACGTGTATCTGAATCGGACTTGAAAGCAGTGAAAAATACATCGGGATCATTGGAAAAACTCAAAAAGCATTACTCCAGCATTGACAAAATTATTACTGAACCAAATAAAAAATGTTCTTATGATAGAAACGTGAGTAAAAGGCGTTTAAACCGCCCGTGCTTCAAAAACCCTGCGTGGGCACGCATGTATCTGAATCGGCCTTAAGAGTAGTGTATGGAAAACTAGGGAGAAATTCAGGGAGAGAAATTGACACACTGCCAGAAGAGAACCGTTTTTTGAAAAAGTTTTCGGGGCTGAATTTATCGAAATAAACAGTTTTTGGTAAAATATTAAGAGCTATATCCTAGCTCATATGAATGGAATGACTGACTCACTAAAAACATCGTTGATGTTCATTATGAACAGGAGGGGTCCAAGAACTGAACCTTGAGGCAGTATATTATCGATATTACAGAAATTCTAATTCGGAATATGTTGAAGCTAAAAACAATCGAATCCTGAAAAGAGGCCAAGACAAACAGTCAGATGTCCAAACCTGTCTGAAGCTTTTGGAAAAACTCTCATTGCCAGCTCATTTTTCCCTCCGAAAAATAGTAATTCGTCTAATCGGTGACGTTTCGCTTACAAGCTCGCTTACTTTTCTGGAACACCACAGAAAGGTTGAAGATCTTAATAATGAAAAATGGATCACATGATCCGATCTCCGGCAGAAAATCTTTTAAACGGAAGGTACATATTGTAGCCGGCAAGTATCCAACAGAAATCAACTACTGCCGCCTACGACTATTGTGTCATATCTGTAGGTCCCATTTATAAAAAAGATCAGTTATTATTGAATCCCACCCAACATGGCTTCATACAATTTGTTAACGAGACAATGGAAGAACGGGAATACATTGTAGGAATGTTTTTCGATCTGTGGAATTTTTGGTTCATTCATAAGTTCCTCAGGGTACCGTTCTAGGCCTCTTTACTCTTCTTGTTATTTATTAAAGATCTTCCTGGCTATAGGGGTCAGGTAGCCGAGTGGTTAGAATCAATGCTTTTCACTCATTCTGGTTGGTCGATCGTGGGTTCAAAGCTCAGCGACTTCAGTTTATTTCTCTGATGGCCTGAGAAAGTTATGGAATCGCACGTTAAAAGGCAAGACCTCGTTATGCTCATCGTGCCATAATGCCAGTTTGACAGCTCAGTTTATGAGTCCAGAAATAAGAAGGCAACAATATATTGTTCAGTTATAATAATGAGCAATTATTGCAAAATGTATTTATGCAAACCCACTCAATTCAAATTTAAACTTTAAAACAAACCAATTCAACTGTAACTTAAATAACCTAAAGTAACGTACTTTTTACAACAAATTCAGCTTAATATTTTTTATTACCACCTTTAGCTCTTACAACTGCCTGCATACGTTGCCGGAGCTACTTCGCGATCTCAGACTCATCTACCAAGCATGTATGAAACATGCTCTATGGGGTTGAGATCAGGTGAACATGCTGGCTAATTCAATTTGTTAATAACTACTTCCGCGAGGTATTGTGGATATACCTTGCTGTATGTGGCCGCGCATTATCCTGCATCAGGATGAAGTCATCGCCAATAAATCCACTAGAAGGTACAATGTAACTGCTCTATATATCCTCAATACTTCGGTGGGCCGTACAGGTCTCCCGGGATATTCCTGCCCAAACCATTACTGAACCTCCTCCATAACTCAAACGGGGACTGAACGTGCATTAGAAATATTTTTCCTTTCCTTTTCCTTACTCATTTTTGTCCATATGGTGAATATTGGCAAAATCTGGATTCGTCAGTGAAAAGAACATTGTTCCATTGCCATAAGTTCCAATGTAAATGTTCAGTAGAAAATTGCAGTCTGGCTACTCGGCGACGCCGAAGTAATTTGGGTCCAGTTACTGGTCTTGCAATATATTCACAATTACGTCCATCTTCAACAAGAGTAACAGCTTTTGCGCAATTTTACGCACTTCAAACCATGGTTGATGTTCTTTTAGGTCTCTAACTGTCAGACTGACATTAGGGCAACAACGAGCAAAGCCACCTCTTCAAAAAATTATATTTGTTGAAGTAAACCGTTGATGATAAGTTCATTTCCCTCTTAAAAATGAAATAGTGCATTAAAAGCATGAACCAAAAAACCCAAAATGTTGAAAAAAAAATGGTTCTTAACAAAAATTGGTATTTTGAAAGAATTTAACCACGAAATAATTCCACAGGATTTTTTTTTAAATTAGAGTTTGACAACAAACTTCTTATTAACCCAGTATAATGACTTATTGGTCCAACATTTAACGAAAGACTGAATGTACAAGTTAAAATTAATAATTTTATCTAGTTTGATAAAAACATTTTGAAAATTGAACTAAAAATAAAGAAACTATGAGACATCAAATTTTTACCAAATATTAACTTGTTGCATTTTTTTTTGCATGTTAGTGTACAAAAACCGTGACAGTTCTTGGAAACAAAGTAATAAACGCGTGTATCTTGATGTCGTAGAAAAATTGCAATTTCAATCATATATACAACTAACGAAAGTGTGGCATATTTTCGTAATAAAAAAAGATGTAGTTTTAAATATTCAATGATATACAGGGTGAACCATTAAAAAAAGTAAGTGTGTCAATAATTTTGATATTTGACAATTTATAAAATTTTTGACTGTACTGCATAAAACAAAAAACACTACAATTTCTTCTTTTATTCGACCTCTTAGCTCAAAAAATTATTATTTTACAGCATTTTAAATGTGGAAAAATTAAATTGGAAGAAAGTATTCTACATGTTGGAAAATGATCAATAAATGTCTATCTATGTACTTTTACATTTCAGGATTCTCCTTTTTGTGGAGTGGAGAATATGAAAAAAAACAAGTAGCAAATTGTTTTTTGCGATATCTACATTGCTATTCGTTAAAATAGAATTTTCTCTCGATATAGGAATATACACTATATGACGGTTCAACGAGAGAATAGCTCAGGTCCAGGTCATGTTGATTGAAATCGATACCTTCATCGGCATCTTCATCGGCACCAGTCTTCGGAAATTGGACGTCCGCCTCGTCGCATCCAAGAAAAAGAAATATACACCCGACAGTTTAATGCCTATTCCATTGTTAATTTTATGTTATGGTCAGTAAACAGGCGTTGAAATGTGATTGCGGCTTACTGTCAGTTTTTGTGTGCACTATTTGCGCCGACGATTCTCGGGAACTTTTGTTCTTCGCTAAAAATTACTCTGATTTGTCAACCATCACGATGCGGCAATAACAATGCAGATGGAAGATGATCGGCGATAGAAATGGGAGGAACACGGATCTGTGCCATGCATTGGAAAGTGCTCATATAGGGAAGGCTTGGTGATTTCAGCCGTGAAGAAACTGGCATGTGTTTTTCAGAAATTAGGTTATACATTTTTATTCACAATCAGCTTATGATTGAAGTTTTATCCACACTTATGGAACGTATAAAGTACCACTTAATAAGGAAATAATTAAGAAATGTCATTATTCTACTAGTAGAATAATGGAACATACAATATTGAATGAAACACATCTTACTTATTTTTTATCACTACTAATACTAACATGGTAATGGTAATGGTAAGTATGGATGGTGACTGATGCGCTGCGACCTAATTAGATCTATTGTGCCCCATCTTCTCCTGCTATTTCGAAGTGTTCTCGTTTACAGCAGCACCTCAAGCCCCAATTCCTTGAGGGGGTCTATCCGTGGTATTTCTCCCACAGTCAGCTGGTGTGATCCCAGTATATTCAATCTTTTGTGATGTACAGCATAACACTCCATCAATATATGGTGTGGTGTTTGTGGATGTTCTCCACAGAATCTGCAAGCGCTGTCCTCCTCTAAGCCTAGCTTCCTTAGGTGTTCTTTGAGTCTGCAGTGCCCCGTCAGAAATCCCGTGATTGTCTTTAGACTACTTTTGCCGAGGTTAATCAGTGTCTTCGATCGGTTGAAGTTGCCGAGGAGATCTTTGACCTGCCGTAGCCCTGGAAGTCTTTGCCAGTTTGTTGCTCGCATTGCTTCCTCAGTTTCATTGAGTTCTTCTTGGAAGTAAGATTTTCCAAGTCCGCAGAATGGTTCTGGCCCGATTAGGGGCGTTGATGTCCCTTTTCGGGCCAGGGTATCTGCTTGTTCATTGCCCTCCACCCCGACGTGCCCCGGCACCCAGAGGAGGATCACCTTGTTGTTCCTACCTAGATCATTAAGTTTGTCTAGGCATTCCCAGACCATCTCTATTTGACGTGAAATCGATTTGAAATTTGGTGAGCTTGTACAAAAATGGTTAGATTTAGGAAATATGCAAAAAAAATTGTAGAGGTTCCGTTAAAATCCTACCAAATCCCTATCGAATCGGCCAAACTGGCCTGACTCTCTTTCGGTAATCTCATTTTGAAACTACTCAAAACCAGTCACAATTTTGATGGCCAAAACAACCATCAATGATACTCCGCATCCTGCCGATAAATCTTGAACAATATTGCCGGACGTCCTTGACCATGGCAGCCACATTTCCATCTCGCTAGATTCACTCTTGAAAACCAATCTGCAGAGCAATTATTTATAATTATCGGTCATTATATAATCCATTGAAAATGAAAACATCAAAGAAACAAGCAATAATTAAACAACTCATTATTATCTAATACTACGCTACGTTTTGCCAAAATATTGTAATTATTTCGATACGTGATCGGAGTGTCAAAAAAACACCGGATATCGAGCGTGCAGAAATGCTGGCTGGCCCTTCTCGTTGACTCGTTTCGTAATAATAATAATACTACCTGGATGGTCTGCAAATCAAGGCTATTTCTGATAACGGTGATTCTTTGGCGTAATTGGGAAGTTGGCGAGAATACAGGGTGTCAATTTGAATACTTCCCAAATAAATTCCAGTTTATCAAACCTACTTTTCTTCAGCTCTCACATTACAGGATTTTTCTTTTTGTGGGAACCAAAAGGCTTATAATTTTTCAATATATAGGGTGTCAATTTGAAAACTTCCCACCCTTAATATCTTCTTGCCAGTAAATAATATGAGGAATGTAAAAAAAACAGGTCAGTTTTAATTTCAAGACATATTTGTAGCCCTAGTTGTTCAACCCCCTTAGAATCTTAAATGGGAAGGGGGGTCAAGTGGTACGTCATTCTGATTGGCGGTCAATTCTTTTTCCAATGATACCCTGACCTTTTATTTTTTGATAAGCGGTTTCCGAAAAATATCGTTCTAAACTTAAACATGTAACTAGAATTTGCCTGTTCTGAGCTGCATTATTGTATCTATTGACTCCTCTTAATAAAAATGGTTAGAAGAGTAGGTGGCACCCTTCCAACCCTTGAATGACAGGAATACATTTACTATGCGTGGTATGTTTTATTTGTTGTTTATTTTCCTTTCACAAAATAAAATTCAATTTGCGAGAAAGACATTGCAAACATAAAATCTACTTACTCTTATCTTATGAACTGTTCGAAATGTCGTCCATTTTGCTCTAAACAGTAATAAAGTCTGTTTTCGAACTCCCCTCTAACATTACGGAAAACTTCACTGGGAATTGACTAGCATGCTGCTGTAATTCGTCTTTTGAGTTCTTCAATATCGGAAGGTTGTGTTTTATAAACAACGGATTTAAGATGCCTCCAAAGAAAGGAATCTAAGGGAGTTAAATCCGGTGATCTCGGAGACCATTCAACTTCTCCCCTTCTGCCAATCCATCTATCCGGAAATCTCCCGTTTGACCACTGTCGGACAGGAAGAAAATAATGAGGTGGGGCACTGTCCTGCTGGAAATGTAATAGATCCTCCTGCAAAAGTTCGTTACATTCTGCATACGTTTGAGTTTTGAGCTCGTGAGTTATAAGAGAATCGATAGTCTCTTGAAGCATTTTGATGTATTTCGTTATAAAGACATGCCGCCCTTCGTGCACACTTTCCAACTTCTCCATAAAGTGATTTCTTGATTAGTTGTGCCTAGGTCGAGGATATGTGATGTCTTGGATAGAATACGGCAGAGGTTTTACTGGGTCCAATGCCGCGAAGATGTAGCAAGATGGTGTCGAAGATGTCCGAAGTGTGAAGCAAGCAAAGGCTCCACAATAAGTTCAAGAGGAGAGATGAAAAAATACAATGTAGGTTGAAGCTTATGCCTTGCCTAATCAAGAAGCATCCACAGCTGCGAAAGCTCTGGTGTATGACATGTTTTAAAGGTTTGTAGTGCCAATGGAGCTACATTCCGATCTAGGAAGGAATTTTGAATCAAACTCATTCAAGAAAGTTTGTGAATTGATGGTAATTAGCAAGACCAGAACAACTGCCCTCCACCCACAGTCTGATGGCATGGTTGAAAGGTTCAATAGGACTATGGAAGAACATCTTTCCATAGTAGTAGAGGAGCACCAAAAGAACTGGGATCGACATCTTCCACTATTCTTGGTGGCCTATAGGGCATCTGAGCACGATTCCACAAAGCTCACCCCAGCTAGCATTATTTTCGGGAGAGATCTTCGTTTGCCCTATGACTTGGTGTTCGGGTCACCAAGTGCTGAGGAAAAAGAGCTGCAGGTTTATGCAAACAAACTACGAGATAGATTGCATAACAAATAAACCAACCATCGCTGTAAAAAAATCCTCATTCTTGGAGCATTTGTTTATGTTTTTCTGTACTGATCATTCTAGAGAAGGAAAGTATCTCGAAAAATCTACCCTGCTCGAATTGAGTATATAAGGCCGACACATTTCACTCGGGGGAAGAATTTTTGGAAAGAATGAGCTAGTTGAAGTCAGTTGAGCAGTTTGAAGAGATTTTTTTATTTGTTTTATCATAACGAAGTTAATAAAAACAGTTCAGTGTGCGCGGAGTATTGTTTGGAAATATCGTAACAGTGCATTAGCCCATGTATCTGGAGCTTCTGCCTTGTTATCCATAGATTGTGTTCGAATCGTATGGACCTTATGCAATTTTTTAAATTTTTTATCACTAACAGTTAGACATTTTTATACATTTGTCACTAATGATATTATTTTGCTCGTGGGGTTGGCTTTACTCGCTGACGCTCGTTTCGAAATATCAACGACTCACAAAATAAAATGCATCTTTTAACACTTGTATCATTAATAATTATGACGATCATTTAAAGGCGATTCATAAATGAAACTATTCGATAATCGACACGTCCTTCGTACCCTTCCCAGCGATCTTCGTGACCCGCGAGGTCCGATAAGGATTTAATGCCTGGAAACGAATATTCCCACCGAGGAATACAATGAAAGAGCAAATTCATCGGCGAAAGCTCCCAAACATGGAAGCGGCTGGTGTGGATACATTATTTCGAAACGATTATCGTTATTCAGCCCGGTAATTGCTTGCAATCCACCATTAACGACGAAATCTCGTATTTAAATTAATCGACAGACAAAGCTCGCATACTCATTCACATTGTGGGGAGATCGACCCGCGTTTCTATTTCGTCCGGCATCCATCTGAGAATTCATCGCTTCACTATCGACAATCAAAATAGAAATGTGTTATTTTCAGCTACCACGCTGAAATATAGCTTCAGTCGATATTTATTCATTTTGAAGTGACCGTGAAAATATGATTCGAATAAGTTCGCATTATAGTAGGCCAGGAGACGTTTATTTTTGTTCAAATAACAACTTTTCATCATCAACAGTTGTAAGGTCGTCAGGGAGATTCAGTCGATGTTTATTTATTTTGAAGTGACCGCAAAAATAGGATTCGAATCAGCTCGCATTGTCGTATACTAGGAAATATTTATTTTTGTCCAAATATCAATTTCTCATCATCATCAGTCATTGTAAGGTCGTCAGGGAGATTCAGTCGATATTTATTTATTTTGAAGTGACCGCAAAAATAGGATTCGAGTCAGCTCGCATTGTCGTATCTTAGAAAATGTTTATTCTTATCCAAATAACAACTTTTTAACATCAAAAGTCATTGCAAGGTCGTCAGGGAGATTCAGTCGATATTTATTTATCTCGAAGTGACCGCAAAAATAGGATTCGAGTTAGCTCGCATTGTCGTATGCTAGGAAATGTTTATTTTTTTCCAAATAACAACTTCTCATCATCATCAGTCATTGTAAGGTCGTCAGGGGGATTCAGCCGATATTTAATCATTTTGAAGTGACCGCAAAAATAGGATTCGAGTCAGCTCGCATTGTCGTATACTAGGAAATTTTTATTTTTTTCCAAATAACAACTTCTCATCATCATTAGTCATTGTAAGGTCGTCAGGGGGATTCAGCCGGTATTTAATTATTTTGAAGTGACCACAAAAATAGGATTCGAGTCAGCTCGCATTGTCGTATACTAGGAAATGTTTATTTTTGTCCAAATAACAATTTCTCATCATCATCAGTCATCGTAAGGTCGTCAGGGAGATTCAGTCGATATTTATTTATTTTGAAGTGACCGCAAAAATAGGATTCGAGTTAGCTCGCATTGTCGTATGCTAGGAAATGTTTATTTTTGTCCAAATAACAACTTCTCATCATCATCAGTCATTGTAAGGTCGTCAGGGGGATTCAGCCGATATTTAATTATTTTGAAGTGACCGCAAAAATAGGATTCGAGTCAGCTCGCATTGTCGTATACTAGGAAATGTTTATTTTTGTCCAAATAACAATTTCTCATCATCATTAGTCATTGTAAGGTCGTCAGGGAGATTCAGTCGATATTTATTTATTTTGAAGTGACCGCAAAAATAGGATTCGAGTCAGCTCGCATTGTCGTATCTTAGCAAATGTTTATTCTTATCCAAATAACAACTTTTTAACATCAAAAGTCATTGCAAGGTTGTCAGGGGGATTTAGTCGATATTTATTTATTTTGAAGTGACCGCAAAAATAGGATTCGAGTCAGCTCGCATTGTCGTATGCTGGAAATGTTTATTTTTGTCCAAATAACAACTTCTCATCATCAGAAGTCATTGTAGGGTCGTCAGAGAGATTCAATCGATATTTATTTATTTTGAAGTGACCGCAAAAATAAGATTCGAGCCAGCGCGCATGGTCGTATGCTAGGAGATGTTTATTTTCGTTCAAATAACAACTTCTCATCATCAACAGTCATCGTAGGGTCGTCAGAGAGATTCAGTCGATATTTATTTATTTTGAAGTTACCGCAAAAATAGGATTCGAGTCAGCTCACATTGTCGTAGGCCAAATATCAACTTCTAATAATCAACAGTCATTGTACCTAATGAAAATATTAAAATTCAACTTCACACAGCTGAACCACTTTGATTGAGAAAGTTGTATGAAATTAGATATTTGAACATATCCATATCCATCAAGAATGATAAAAAGTGTTACAAATAGTAACAATTAATACGTGATTGTCAATGTCATTTGGAAAGAAAAAAACTGAAAATATTTCTGTTGTCCCATTTAAAATCGAAAGATTATGTCACGTATGAAGTTGAGTTACTTGCCAAAAAATGCAGTTTCATGCCTTAACCCGATCCTTCAAATTTCATTCCATTATATCCGAAAACAAAAAAGTTAATAGGACCGGCTATTTTCGTGGACACCCGGTAGATAGCATAGTTGCGAGGTCATTTTTAAAGCACCCGAGCATTCACAACATATTTTTCTTCGAAATTGTGGAAATCATTTGCATAGAACTGCGAAGGGCAGTAATAGAAATTTCTACTCATAAAGAATCAAGGGTAATGGCCCCAGGATATATCCTTGTGGAACACTTGCATATACCGATTTATTTTTTATCGTTTTCTGTTCACTTAGAACATATACTTTCGTTTGCCACGACGCTCAATTGTTATTTCCCTTCGGATTGCTCCCTTCTGAGAAACCCAAACACCCTGTAATCGATCGACTACCCAGCACGAATCTGGAGCACTTCGAGAATGATTCGCCTTCAGCTGCATATTGAATGTCCAATTTCCGATATTACTCGTAAATCTATTTATCGAAGGCTGCAAATAATATTTGACCAGAAGTGGAAATCGTTTACGTGTAATCTGGTACAGTTAGCAACAGCTATGGTGTCTCGGATAAGATGATTAATTGGTACAGATTAGTACCCTTTCACAATTGTTTACCGTTATTCGATATGGTGCTGGTAGGTGGTCATTATACAGTGTGTCTGGTGGTAGAACAAACGCTACAATGTGGATTTAATATCAAAACAAATCACATTCGTCTCTTGGCCAACAGCCAAAGGAACAAAACTGTTCATCTATCAGATCAGCAATTTCTTGAAGGTGTTGATCGAGCAGAGTTGAGAAAATTGAACCACTTGGTATACTGTTATACAACTTTGATGAATAAAATAGGGAAAGATTATACAATAGATGGCGGTTGAGCGACAACATTTTTTTAAATTGAACCCAATACTTTCCTGAACTTCGGTAAAGCTTTATAAAAATGTCGAGGAAGAGCGTTTTTAGCCACTTCTGATACCCCCCTACTTTTGATTCTGATATGAGGATTTGTTTAAAAAAAAATTGTTTAAAAATTGTTTTTTCCGTTAACCAGCTGTTATCCCCCTATGAACGACAGCCCTCAGAAGCCGAAACTTGTGCGAGCTAAGGATTAACGAGGTCTTACCTTTTAACGTGCGATTCCTAGCACGAGACCAGTGACCATGCTGGGAATCGAACCCACGTCCCTCTGATTGATGAGACTACCGCTCTACCATCATGACCACTGCGGCCCATATGTAACGCCTTGTATTAAAGACTTCATTTACTATTATATGTAAATAACGTTTAAAAATCAGCCTGATTAAAATGCATGTCTCTATCTTCGACTTTGCTTCAAAATGCCATTCTTATAATGAAGAAAAAGCGAAGGTCTATCCAGAAACATGACCTTCGCTTTCAGGGACCTCTATACCCATCACGCGACTGCGGTAGGCGAGGGTGTTGAAAACAGCCTACGGGCAAGCCATTATGAATCCCTCGGTTTCCGACTTCAGCCCACTTGACCTGAGAAAATCGAAGGTCAGGTTTCTGGATAAGCCAAGGTCTTCAATGTTCTTGAAGAAGACCTCATGCATTGGCTTATCCCTATGTAGCTGTAAGAGCCTGTCACACTCCGCAGCTTTCACGTGGGATTTTTGCTGAACGGGTTCCAACTCGGTGACAGAGTTTGGGTTCGTCCGTTCATCGGCTGCACGGGTCCAATCCTTGCTTTCTCGTGATCGCATACCAAGCAGAGAAGGGGATCTGAACTCCTGATGACTTTGACTTTACAGGCTCCATCAAGTACCATTCTGTTATGTAGACACTTCAAACTCAAAAGTCCACGGCCTCCCCGTTGTCTGGGGAAGTACGAGGATATATTGAAAAATTCTTAGCCTACTATAGAACCAAGCAAAATTTCAATGCCAAAATATTTTATCCTCCTCTTAATTGGATACATTTATTACAGCGAACCTGCAACGTCTCTAGATCCTTCAAAGAAAATGTTTCTTCTTGCTCTGCAAACCAGACCTCCACAGCTTTTATTACCTCCTCGTTGGAAGAAAATTTACGGCATTTTAAACTTTTTTCAGTTGAGGAAAGAGATGATAGTCGGACGGAGCCAAATCTGGTGAATAAGTGGGTGTTCTAGTAATTCAAATCCTAAATCACGACTTTTTTGTATGGCAACATGAGATTTGTGTGCAGGGGCGTCGTCCTGCAAAAATAAAATACCTTTGGATAGCTTTCCGCGTCTTTTCTCTCCAATTTTTTCCATAGAGTGGTCAGTAATGTCGAATAGTAATCTATAGTTATTGTTCTACCCTTATCTAAAAAATCAATCATGATTACTCCATGGCAATCCCAAAAAACTGAAGCAAGAACTTTTCCAGCAGATTTTTTGACACGAACTTCTTAGGTCTTGGAGAACCGGAGTGTCGCAATTCCATTGTTTCCGGATCGTAGAAATGAACACAAGCCTCATCCATAGTAACGATTCGGTTTAAGAAGTCTACATCGTTTTCAAATCGAGCACAGATCGAACACGATGCTACTACCCTTGCACGCTTTTGGTCAACATTCAAACATTTGGGGATCCATTTTGCAGCAATTTTTCTCATGTCCAAATTGACGTGCTTCAGATATCTGTTTTAGCTCAATTCGACGGTCTGTTAAAAGCATGTCATGAACTGCATCGATATTTTCGGGGACTGACACAGAAACTGGCCTTCCCGATCGGTCATCATCTTCAATGGAAAATTTACCTCTTTTGAAGCTTGCACTCCAATTTTTCACGGTCGCATGACCAGATCTGTTAGAGTTTGTGCTGATACTTGCCTCGGAAATAGTTCTTAACAGTAGCTACCCCTTGGGTGTGGCGTTGTTCCAATCCTAGGTAGGTTTACGTCTCTCCAGTATCCAGATGAACGAGCTGAACGTCCTCTCCGTATTCCTCGCATCCTACTCTTTTGAGATGAACCGTGGCACATTTGTCGATCCCAAACTCCATTCCGAAAGCATGCGTGTACTCTTGCACGACCCTTAAGGACTGATGAAGATCCTTTTTTCCGGAAGCATAAAGTTTGAGGTCATCTATGTAAAACAGTTGGGTGATCTCATGCCACCAGTTGCTGGGGGTGTCGCAGATCTATTCGCTAGTTGTCCATAGTGCAATGGACAATGGCAATAGTGAGATGCAGAAGAGAAGAGGGCTGAGGGAGTCTCTTTGAAACACGCCCCTTCTAAAGATAACCTGCTCTGTTTGGACTCTGACTTGACCAGATGTTATGGTGAAGCGAGTCCTCCAGAGTGGCATCAGCTGTTCAATGCATCTCACTATTTGATTGGGTACAGCAAGGCATCTGAGCAAATGCATCATGAGCACATGTGATGTTGTATCAAATGCCTTGCGATAATCGATCCAGGCCATTGAAGAGTTACGCTTATACTGCACGGAGTCCTGTGTGATGCATCTGTCGATCAGCAGGTTCTTTCTGCAGATAGCGACCCCCTTCTTTGACACTCTCTGCTCATATTTCCGTTCATACACCGGCTCAACTGCGGAGAGTATTCGTATGTAAAGTATGCGGGTAAACATCTTATAACGTACGTTGAAGCATGTTATCGGTCTGTAGTTCTTCGGATCGGACAATTCTCTGTTTTTGGGGATATTAGCACGGTTCGCCCCTCGGCAAATCAATGAATCTGCTGCTCCCCATCTAGCCATGAGTTAAAAACTCTTGCTAGATGGTGGAATTTTTTTCCATCAATAGTTGTTCAGCTCATCAGGGCTTGGAGCAGCGAAGTTCTTCGAGCCTTTGAGGGCCCGTCGAACTTCTTCCAGAGTTATTGGATTGTATGTAACATGTTTTTCCTATAAATTATCATTTCCCTGTGCAACCCGAGCACAAGGATCCATCCTTTTGTGGGTCCTCCGCTTTCTTTGTTATCATTAAAAAAATCATTAAAAAAACTTACATAGTGAATATAAATTATTTTCATAAAAAAATTCCTTGAAATGTGAGCGATTCTTCAGGTATTGACAACACCGCCGTGCGTGATACTATGCCGCATACTAGATTCATAGATAAAAAGTGAGCGAGTGACATGTACTTTGGACATGTCCCGATGGCACCGCTAGGATGACGTATGTCCTACACCAGAATCAGCGTTCATCTACGTTACGGTCGGGTGATTTCGGTTTGCACGATCGAAATCGTTAAATTCAGACGAGGTGATAAAATTGCAATTTATAAGCGGCGATTTCCGATATAATGGCTATCGCCAGGAAATTTCGACACCTCGTATATTATCTAGGAAAGAATGAGGAGGAAATGTCACGAACGAAATCAGCGGGAACTGTGTAACTCCCCGTGGAAGAAGTATCCAGTTTTCAGATGGATATAGTGAGTGAAAGTTGTTACTTTTTCTGTATCAAAGACATGTCTATGTTCGACAAAACGTACTGGACACAGGAAAATTCAAAAAAATATATAACAATGCCGAAAGAATATGTCGATAAAAGGCTATCTATGTGATTGATAAAGAGGTGATATGGAACACTTCAAATTGAGAATTGTAATTTACTTGATTAGAGAATCACAACTAGTATCGATTCGATTTCGACTTCTCTTGATCACCAATTTAATCACCACCAACCACCAACCACCAACCACCAACCACCAACCACCAACCACCAACCACCAACCACCAACCACCAACCACCAACCACCAACCACCAACCACCAACCACCAACCACCAACCACCAACCACCAACCACCAACCACCAACCACCAACCACCAACCACCAACCACCAACCACCAACCACCAACCACCAACCACCAACCACCAACCACCAACCGGTCTGATGGCTACAGTGCTGTTTGTGTCTAACTCTTTTCTCAGTTTCCGAAAAGTACTAACGAGGGGTTATTCGATTTAAAATAGTGTGTAAATGATTTTTGAAAAAAATTCAAGAGCCGCTTGCAAAAATTGCACAAATAACTGACACTCGCTTCGCTCACGCGTTGAAATATTTCGATCATTAATGGCCTTCATCAATACACTAGTTGATTAAATAACTATTGAAATTATTTTATTTAAAAAAAAAATCAGACATCTACGGAATAAATGAATGAACAATAATCTGCGGTCAAATGATTTTTATCGCGATATTTCTATTAATTATGCATTAGTTAATTGATTTACAATTTCTTTCTACTTGAATATGAACAAGTGCGATAATGGTTAAATAACAAATCTGATATTTTTTCCTTTTTTGGAGCTATTTTTGAAAAGTCTCAGAAGAGAGTCCCGTTGAAAAATAAAAAAAATGTTATTTTTCACAAAATTATAAAGCTTGATTATTAAAAAAATTATTTTTTTTTGTACAGCTATCAAAAAAACCTGACATTTCTGCATCCCTATTTATGCGTGAATATTTACTTTTTTCACCGTAAAAAAAAATACAGAACATCAGTATATTAAAGAAGTCCTCAATACAGTGGTATAAAATTTACGCTTCTCGGAATTATAAAGAGTGAAAAAATTAAATTCGTCAAAAATCAACCAAAATCCTATGTCATTGAGAAAGATTATTATGACTAAGGGACTTTTTGGAAGGTAGCTGAATATTTATGAACTGTGAATTATTTTTTTGTATCTTATAGTGTTATATTATACCTATTGTTTGTGAGAGTGTATAATGTATATATCTACATGAATCTAACATCCATATGTTATTTTTTGTTTTGTTCATATGGATTTATTTCTTTGACATGCCCAATACCATGTAGTGTGGTCTTAATGGAATGAATATACTATTATTATCATCATTTTAATTCGTCCATATTTATATGTAAATTCATCTCCAGCATCAACTGAGAAAGAGAGCATCAGAGCCATCTATAGATTAAGTTGATTTATTTTCTTTTCTTCTTTAATTAAATGACTACATTAGCTTTGTTAGTGGGTGTTTCAAAAATGGGCTTATTTATTGTATTTATTGAAAGATATAAGATCGCTTGATATATATTTGAAACACTATATCGTTTATTATTAATAATTGATTTTATGCAGGAGATTAAAAAAAAATCATACGTTTTGCACTGGATTAAAGTGTCTTTTTCTTCTTTTGCGTTTGCGGGAGAGAAATTGATACTTTTCCCCACATAACGAATAGCTATTGAAGGATCAAGTATTGGGTTGCTTAAATATTCAATTTCACCTGCTCTATATGGTGATAATTTTGATCGGAACATCATGCATAAAACTCAGCTGACAATTTTTTTTTTCACAGAATACTGCAGGCCGTACAACCGGCAGAACTGTGCATTGACATTGCGGGTCCGTCTTAGTTCAGTGTCGATATTCCCAAAAAACGTGAGTGATACACATCTCCAGCTCCCAGCATCATTTCCACGAAACAGCAAGATCTGACCCTTGAAATCTCATTTAATATAAGGTAAGAGAGCTTGAGGCATACAAATTTCTATGTGATAAACGATGCTATTCGGATGTTTCGAACCAAGAGGCCTTGGTTTACAATGACGTAGAATGATCAGGGCGAAGTTTGTAAGAATCAGGTTGAAAAATTCAACAGTCGGCAATTTTTGGAAACGTGTTTCAGAAGGTTGGAATCAATAATTATTTAATTTTCCCGATATTATTTTGTTTTTTCCCAAGGACCCAAAAGATATTGATTTTGGATTCTCATTCAAAATCTAGACTATTATGTGATGTGTCCATTGTGTGATGTCACGATATATGGAACAAACTGGTTTACACCAGGGCCAATATTTTGAAAACAAAAAAAATTTATAGCAGTAGCTGTCAATGATAAGCGAGTTGAGAAAGATCAAGACGACTTTTGTAAAAGTTCCGAAAGAGGGGTAGATAAATATACGTTTTGAGGGTTAGATAGTTGTTTTTTATGATTTGTATTGCTGAAATATGCATCTTATCAAAAAAAATTCAATCGAAACGTTGTAAATATTTGAAATATCTTACACTTCTCTATCAATCATTTTTCAAAAATACCTCGAAATTAACGAGAAAATGCTAAAAACTGTTTTTGTTGTTTTTAATTTTTTTATGAAATTTGGTGAAAGCATTCTTTTTTTTGTTTCAAATGGGCTGTAATTTTTTCGAAGCAAAATGTTAATTTTTCAATTGCAAGATTAATTTTCAATCAATACAGGGTGTTTCCGAAATTGGAGCAATAAATGAAATGGGTAATAGAAAACGAAAAATTAAAGCGGAATGAAAGAATACATTTTTCTCGGAAAAACGTTATTTTGGAAAATATTAGACTTTGAAGATGTCGGAAAACTCTGGCAAACTTTTGGGAACTCTGGCCAGAGATCAGCGGCCCCTAGATGTAACCGAAGCGATGACAAAAAAGGCCGGTGCGTAATAAATAACTTTGACAGTGTTGCCGACGTTAAATGTTGAAAGATGGTATGGTATGATAAAGTAAACGATATTCTTCCTTCGAACAGTTCCCCTTTAGCTTCGAGGTAGGCTTAACGCAGGTTCTTGGAGCTGTGGGGGTCGCTGAGTTGGCTTGGCCTCTGCCGCAACAACCCTCATCATTTAGTTCTCCTTTAAGGGCGAGCTTATCGATTTAGAGTCGTATATTGTTTGTCGCGGTATTCTTCGATCACATCGCTTCTTGCCTTCATTACGATATTTGTGACTATTTTATGTGCATATTAAAGATGAATGTTAGTGGAATCGTTTGATGAATTCATACGTTTTATGAAGGTAGATTCTTTTTGTGTTTCAGTATTCGACTGCATTCGTATTTTCTTTACCTACATCTGTTTTTCGAAATTCCTACAATCTCTATTGGAATATGTCAGTGTTGTTAGGTACTACGCACACGTTATTTGCAATTGCGGTACTTTTCTAGGAACTTGATATTTCAGTCAGATAATAGACGAAAGTTTCGAAGCAAGTGGGTAGGGGGTTGGAACCTTGGTAAAATAACAACGCCGTTCAACAGATGCGACAACAAGGTAGTTTTCAGCGTGCTTGTGACTCGTTACTTCGTCTTCGTCTTGCGAAACTCTGCATAGAAAGTGGTGGCGGTCATTTCGAACATATATTGTGAAATCAAATTCCGTTTATTTTCAGTAACTTTTCAATCCCCTGTTATGAAATGAGAATGCCTCATTGCCCTCATTTTGATTAAATTGAGTGTTTTTATTTCGGTGCACTTCAAAGCCAAATGTAATAACCGGCAATGTTTGCGAAATAATAATAAACTGGCAACCGTGCGGGAATACGACTAATAAACACAATACTAGAAGATAGGCGCCATAGGCACTGATGAATGAAAACAGTGCTTCCCAAACAATCGTGAGTAAATGAGTCTATTTTTGGGAGAATTTCAAGTGCTTAAGAGAATGCGGTAAATGCTTTTATTGTGTCATTATATCTCATGGAACTTCCCATTTTATTTATTGCTCCAATTTCGGAAACACCCTGTATAGCTAGGTACTCCCAGGCCCTTTCCGAAACTTTCACTGAGTCGTCTTGATTTTTCTCAATCCAATGAAATCGGTTAGTCCTGATCTATTATCAAATATGTCTATCTTATTTTGAAATAAGTATTTCCTGGCAATGTTTTTCCTATATTTTGAAATCGCGGTACCGCACTGTTCCGTGTATATATAGTAAAGGCTGCAAGTGGTATTTCACGTTTACTTTTGTTTGAAATAGCCGGTGTCTTATAAAACTTCTCAGTAGAAACGGACAGAATTTAAATCAGTTTCTTTCACAGGTTCTTACTTTGCCTGATAAAATGTAAACCACTCTACAAAGACATTAGGAATGTCCTCTATTACTTCAAAAATAGTCATCTAGGATGACGTACTTGAGATTTTTTTTGCAAAGTCGACTTAATTACTCAGTCAATCAATGTATCCTTAATGCGGTCTTCTAGTTCATCAATTGGGGCTAGTTGAGTTTTATAAGTGACAGTTTTTCCTCTGAGGTCGTGTGACGTAGAAAAAAATCTGAGGGGGTCAAATCTGGAGATCTTGGAGGCCACACCAGAGAATATAAATTCTTTTATTTTTTACGCAAATAAGGAGCGATTATTACTGAATAGTAGCAGGAGGCAGATTTTTGATAGCAGTCATTCACAAAAAAATATCCTCCGATTTGGATCTTTCAAGATTTCTTCACTCTAACACAATGTACACACTCCAATTCACCCGTTTTACACAATTTCTCTATTGAAAACGGCTTCTTAAAATAACTTCTCCTTGGTTCATGACCAGAAAAACAAAGAATTCTAGTGATCTCCATACATGCCAGCAAGATTTTATTCATGTCCGGTTGGTAACTACTGGCAACTATAAAGTGAACTAGAAAATGCGACGTTGCCAAATTTTAGGGATTTATCAAAATATTATAAGGTAAAATAATTGTCTTCTGGTAATTTTAAAATGCGAGCGCAGCGAGCATTTTTTTTAGTTAACTTTTTCATACTAATTAATATTCGAATTTCCAGCAACTTCGATAGACAGGTTAGGTTTTGTCGTTTACGTTGATGGCCGAAAGCGTGGGCAAAAGGCATGTCTCTTTTTTCTGGTATTTCATTAAATGCGAGCGCGGCGAGCTTCTGCTTTGATTTCAACTTTTCATACTAATAATTGATAGCATTACCAGCAACCTTGATAGTTAGGTTACTTAAGTAAGTTAGGTTAGTTTGTTCCCTTTCTTTTACGTTAAGAAATAAGGTCCATGGCAGAAAACGTGGGCATCCAGAAGAATCGTAGATATTTTTCAAAGTTATTAAAACAAATAAATTTTCAATTGGTTTGCAAAAAATCTAAAATTAACATAAAGTGAACTGAAAACGTCGCTTTTCTTGATAGTTGAAGTTTAAATTGCTCGAAAAGTTGGCAATGCAAATATGCAAAGATCCAAAAGTAACAATCTGACATGGATAAAATCACTAAACATTTCGCATCGATTTGGTGTTTGTTTTTCGAAGTTTTTAAAAGAAGGTCTAGTTTTTGTATAAAACAATGCCGTTTTTAACGAAAAAAATTCGGTGAAACGGGTGAATTAGGGCGTGTAAATTGTGCTAGTTTAAAGAAGGAAGAATTTTGAGTGTTTCCTTTCGCCGATATCTCCGAAGTTACATGGGACCGCCGAAAATTTTATTTGTATTTTTCATTCAAGAGACCAAATTATGTGAAATCCAATTTTTTTGTAGCTCGTGGCTGTTAGTTAATAGCATTTTACCACTTATTATATTTACTATCGTACGATATACATACAGGGTGTCCCGAAACTATGGTGCCAAATTGAAACAGAAGATTCCCCTTGAAAAATAAATGGGACTTTCCTGATATTTCTTTCCTCAAATGTCGTTCGTTGCAGAGATACAGGGTGTTGAATATGAAAAATTGAAAGTAATTTTTATTCATAACTTCCACAGTTTCCAAAATTTTTCAATGAAATTCAGAAGAATGTTTGTGTCCAATAGGTGCTTCATTTCGAAAAAGGAAATACATTTTCAGTTGTTACCAGTGGCGTACAAAAAGGGCATCATGGTCCCTTTTCTCACTTATTTTTACGCCACTGGTAAAATCAGAAAAATTATATATCTTTCGCATTCCTCATTCAATTTTCAGTAAAAAATGTATACCTGTTTGAATCCGGAAAAACTAACCGTTTATGAATGAAAACATACTAGATAATAATGAAAAATTTGTTCGGCAGAAATTAATTTTTCAATCCCAATTACTGGCCCAAATAACATCTTCTTTCGAAAATAGAGCACCCATTGAAGAAAGGCATAACTTCAAATTTAATTGTTTTTTTTGTAACTATGAAAGTGACGAGAAAAATGCCTTTTTATTTTCCAGTTTCAACACCCTGTACCTCTGCAAAAAAAATGCATGTGGAAATTTCATTGATGTTTTTGGTAGAAAATATCCAGTTGTAAGTTTAACCAGTAAGTAGGATTGTAAAATTCACTTCGGCCGAACATTTTTTTCATTACCAGTTATGTTTGCATTTATAAAAGCGCAATTATCTTGAAAACGGTCGATTTTTCTGGAATCAAACAAGTATACATTTTTTACTCAAAATTGAAAGAGAAATGCAAACAATTTAAAAAAAAAATCATTTCATTAGTGACGTAAAAAATAGGGGAGAAAAGGGACCATGATGTCCTTCTAGTACGCCAATGGTAACAACTGAAAATGTTTTTTCTTTTTCGAAATGTAGCACCTATTGAACACAAATATTCTTGAAATTTTTTTGAGAAATTTTTAGAACTGTGGAAGTAATGAATAAAAATCAATTTTAATTTTTCATATTCAACACCCCGTTTTTCTGCAACGAACGACATTTGAGAAAAGAAATATTAGGAGAGTCCTATTTATTTTTCGAGAGGAATCTTCTGTTTCAATTTGGCACCATAGTTTCGGGACACCCTGTATAAGAAAAGGTTCTACTGACATCGAAACCGATTCCGAATGCAACGCAATGAAAGTAGAACAGATTCTCTATTACGTAGAGCGGGTTTTTGCGAACATTCAGATCGAATTGCCGGTAAAATACAAGCGATAATAATTTTTTAGGTTTATTACTGTGATATTTGCATGCCTTCGAATTCCTGGGAGAAGTGAATTTTAACAAGCTTGTCCGTTAACATTCTCTTTTACTGTTCGTAAATGGAACGCATATTTTGCAATTTGAATATTACTCAAGTTGCCATATTTGCAATGGTCCGTGGGCCGAATGAACGATTAGGAGTTCGGAACGATCTAGGAGATTGTCTAGCTGTTTCGACCGAAATGGATATCAGGAACGAATTCGCCTTCATAATTGTTATTCCGGAAGAGAACTTGTTTTGTCAACGTTTGCTGTGCAAGTTCCCAAAAAATATGTAGGATAATCAACGAGTTTTTGCTCATAAAATCAGAACTCATACAGCAATATTGTTGCTTCAATGAGAGTAAAAAATTGAGAATTGAAAAACGAACAAAATGAGACTTTTTACGACCAGATCGGATCATTAGTAACGGAGAAAAACTGTAAAAATCATACAATTTTGTATTTGTTACGTATTATCACGTAATGCGTTCACTGATATAATATATAATTGACATTATAGTGCAGTATTGACAATAATGTTGAAGCAACTTTTGAAAATTGATGAGTTATCTTGAAAAAAATCCAGATTTTTTTTAAATCTGGCATCAAAATCGTTTGGTATTGACAATAATATTGAAGTACCTTTTGAATATGGATGTATTGACAACTGGTATTGAAGAAAATCTAAATTTCTTGATATCTCGCATCAATATCGTCTGGTATTGACAATAACATTGAAGTAACTTTTGAATATTGATGTATTGACAACTGGTATTGAAGAAAATCTAAATTTCTTGATATCTCGCATCAATATCGTCTGGTATTGACAATAACATTGAAGTAACTTTTGAATATTGATGTATTGATGACTGGTATTGAAGATAATCTAGATTTCTCGAAATCTGGCATCAGTATCGTCTGGTATTGACAATAATATTGAAGCAACTTCTGAATATTGATGTATCGATGAGTGGTGATACTTACACCATTGAATTCTAACGTAAAAAAATTGCTCTGGAATTGTTCCCATAGAAACAAGAAATTTTTGAAAGGAAAAAAAGTCATGGCAACTTTTCGAAAATGCACATTTTCGAAAAACATGCTGTTACTCAGCACCATTAAATTTGTCAAAAAATTTGAACCTCATACACAGTCGTCAGTTTTTCAGTTTTCATCTATCTACATTGGGTGTTCTTGGTATTCAAAATAGCTATCGTCGAACCCGTTTTTGATCCTGGAAAAAAGACTGTTTGGATAATTAACTGAAAATTCTCCGCCATATTAAAACCAAAGCCCAACCTGGTACTGTCTTGAGGTCGCCTGTATCTTGCACTTTACGTCAAACCCCGCATTCTCTACTGAACTTTTCTCGTTTTCCTCATTATTCGTCTTTCCGACGTTTGCTCTGCTATATATCATACGCTACAAGATCCTAATTGACGCCTATCCGGAAGTGCATCGTTTCGCTATGGATCTGACGTTCTATATTTACTGAATTAATGAATGTGCTCCGAGCCAGAAGAACCAACGTCTGATAGGAAAGGAATAGACCAGTCTTGATCGGAAATATCAGTACATAAAATGATATATGAAGCTGGTGAAGCGTATGGAATGAGAATGACCTTTGAAGTTTTTATTGTCTACTACGCTGTTAATATAAGCTGAATTCATTACTGGTCCCATAACTGTACCTTGGGGTACCCCAACAAAAATTTCACATGCCTACCTCTGTGTCGAAAGATTACATATTATAATCCATAAAAACGGTAAAATATAGATCTGAAATAGACTATGATTTAAAACTATCGAACCAACAAAATTCAGTAACATTTTTATGGAGAATCGAACTTGATAGGAAAATATTCCACAGAAATGGAAAAGAATTGAAAAATAACTTTGTAAAACCAAAACATTACAGTAACCAACTTTCATCAAAAACGAATTATCCCAGAATCAGAAATGATCACATCACTTTTGAGGAAGCAAAATTTGATGAACTGAAAAATCACAAGACGGTATATCTGTTATACCATAAAATGAGAATAAACACAAATGTGAAGACGGATATTCGATCAAACCGTCAAATGACAGGAACAATATCTTATAAAAATAATAAAATATAATAACAGAATATTGTCTGCAAAGCGTTATATTCGAAAGTCAAAGGAATTATAATCGTCGAATTAGTATACCATAAGACCTAAAATTGGCATACAAAAATCATCATAAGAATAAATGCCGATACCGAAAAGTAAAGAACCGAAAATTTTCAGAAATTAGAGAGGTTATAGCGTAGCGTAACGCCGGTTGATCTATTCTCTCAGAGATGGCGTAGCGTGCGGTTGATATACTTCGAGGAAGGAGCAAACAAATGAACGATCATTATGAGTCCGAACCAGACGATTCGATTTGTTCAACTAGAAGTTAACGCCATCTAAGAGCTGATAGAGTAAGCTTCTACCAAACTGGTATATTATTCGTTAAAACTTCTGCTCGATTTCGATTCTGATCGTTTTATATCTTACACATTTCGATCTTTTGGATTTTTCGATAATACTTTTTTTTCGCATAATTTGTTGGTTTTACGTTTTTAGTAAAATTGTTTCATTAGTTTTTCAATTTGACGGTTTTATGATATGAATAGCTTAGGTTATTCAGATTTGCGATTACTTAGTTATATCATTTCAGTCACTTTCGTTTATTAACGAATTCAGATCTATGAAAAATAGTTCTTAACGTTTTTGCGTATGATGCTTTATCGGTTCTCATACAAACGCATTGGACGGATTTCTTTTCGGATCAAAAATCAGTGCTATACATTTCATTTTGCTATATTCCAGTTTTATACGAAGATATTCTGATAAATGATTAATTCTCCATTTTATTGGTTTTACGTAATAACAGTTTTCTCATTTCTTGTTATTATGAAAAAAATTCTAGCATTCTTTGGCCCACCTGTCAAAAGATAGTTTCTGGGGAATGTTAATGCTGGTACACGAACTACATAAATCTAAAGTTCATTCAACAGTTGTCAGTGGGGGATTATCGAAAATGTTGACTTCAACAACTTGGTTGAATTGAAACAAAAACCAAGCGTGTATTTTCTTTAGAATGTTCTCTGAACATTGCATGATTTCCTTTTCGAGGGAACCAGAACATATAATCATTTAAAAAAGTGCCAATTATATAATTTTTGCTAAACTTTTGCCTAGTTTATGAAAAAGGACTCAATCAGCAAAACAGACTGATTTTTTTTGTAAGATAGCGTAGCGTAGCGTCATCAGTAAAAATGGTAGAATGACCTTGAATATTTATGGTGGGTAGATTATTTATAAGCAGTAAGAACAAAAGTGGGCCTAAAACCGAACCCTGAGTCACACCATGGGGTAAGCTACCAGTACTCGACAATTTGCAATCGCTGATGCACACAATTTGATGTTGATCTGACATATTTGAATCGAACCAATCCATATTTGTTGATTTTATTTGAAAGCAGTTCATGATTTTTGCAGTCAAATGGTTTTGAAATATCACGAAAGACTGCTGCTGCTACATTTAGCTTCAAATGGAGAACCTATATTTAGAAATGTGAAAACAGCGTCATTTGTATTTTTAGAGTTCTGAAAACCAAATTGACAAGATGATAAAAAATATTATATTTGCTCAGAATACTGCAGATTTGTTTGCATCAAAAGTCAACAGTGAATATACACAGAGTTAGTCAAATATATGGATCCGCCTATTTTTATTACTCGCTTATTTAGTTTCACCTGTATGTATATAATATGTTCGGAGTTTGTCTCATTATCCTAATCGGGATCGCCAGAATGAGATAATTTGCCTCTCATATTCTCGCAAGAATTGAAAAAAATTGCGTTGTGGATGGGTAATCAATGCGCCTGCTGCCTTCCTTGGATAAGGTCGCAATTTTTTGTTTCAGGCTCTGTCTCCGGAGAATTTTTTTTATAATAAATTAAGAACTAAAAAGTGAAAAATTAAATATAGTTTATAAAAACAAAAAAAAATCTTTTATAACAAATTGAACTGAAAAGTAAAAAATAATTGTTTATATCGGCAGAAAATAATAATTAATATAAAATATTAGTATCGCTGTGAGAAAGGTGTGGGGCACTTGATATACGAAAATATGAAACAAAGTGGAACAAAGTGAATGGTCGGTGGATCAGCGGTCTAACGCACAGGCCGTTCGAAACTCCAGCATAGCGATAGTCGGTTCGAGCCCGATGTAGGTACGAGAATTTTTCTCAACTACTTTATATCGGATCGATAGGCGACCACATGCCTTGTTGAAAATCAAGTGTATTGTGAGTTGTCTAGATACCAATCTCGTCTGGTGCTAGCTTGGAGTGCACACCGACCACCCGAGGTGGTGTTGTAGGTTTTCCGGGTTTTCCTACAGCTGAAAAGTGAATACGCCACCAAAAATCAGTAAGTTGTCCCGGAGCGCCACAGCAAATAATAATAATAGCCGCCCTCTACCCGCACAGGCTATGCCTTTGGGTACACTCAACGAGTGTTTATGAGGGAGTATTATTATTATTATTATTATAAAGCGCCATACGCTTTTTTCATAGTGATACTAATATTCTTCATTTATTTTTATTTTCTGCCTATATAAACAATTATTTTTACTTTTTACTTCAATGTGTTACAAAAGCGTGTTTTTTAGTGTTTTCAAACTATATTTAGAGAGTTATTGAAAAAAAGTTCGTGTAAAGGGTAAACGGTATTACTGCACTCTGCATTATTTTATAAATTCAAATATTTTTTTTAAATTCTATTGGTGGAGTGAAGTATTCGGAAATTTTTTAAAATGAAAAAAAAAAATCACATTAAACAGCGTTAGAAAGCTTGTTTTTTCACATTTCAATAGTATTCATATTATTTCAACTCTCTGGATAGATACAGTTTGTTTTGTATTTCTGTGTCCACCTTTGTAATTCACTCATATATTGCTTGATTTGTTGAAAAATTCAGTGGCAATTCAAGTTTTTTATTTTTTTCTGGCGTTTACGGAGTTAATGAATTTCTCCTTATTATTTGTGCAAGTACGCTGTCTCTAAGATGAAAATTTCATACAGGGTTAGTATTTTTTTAATGGCGAAAATTGGTTTGCATCATCCACAAATTTTCACTTTGAAAATTGAAATTGGTTTTTGTAACATTCAATGTCAGCATGTTATCCTCACACCACATTTTTATTTTTTCTACATCAACAGGAATAATTTGAGCCAAAGCATCTCGATCTTCATTGTTGAATTATCAGCAAACAAGATGAGGCGTTCATAAATATGTAGGTTGGCCATATCGTTGATGTAGGGCAAAAACAAACTGGGGCCCAACACAGAGCCCTGGGGACATCCGTAATTTTTTTTTCATGTCAAACTATCACTATTTATTGAAGTAGTTATGTCCTGCCCTGACTGGGCTATTGACTGAATCGATGAATCCGCTCCCAGCCAGGAGAACCACCGGCTGAAAATAAAGGTCTAACCCGGCAGACCTTAGCGTAGGTCGCGATATGGGGTCCGTACTGAACCGGGGCAGTTTCGAGTCGCGAATAACGTAACGGTGCAAAGATAAATGTGCCTGTCAAAAAACGTTATGGACTTTTCGACGGAAGGAGGTGTTGTAGAACGGGTTGCGATTGTTTCGGATTTCTCCTCGGAACGCAGGGTCGGCGTTGGAACTTCGGTGGTCGGGATCGTGTACAGGATATCACACGATGTACCTACGAGTCCGGTCGTTCGTTTGTGGCTATCTCTAATGAGATCTTCTACAAGTTCTGCTAAAAATTCCAAAAAGTTCTGTGATAACTAAATAACACATGTTTCGAAAAACCGTTATTCAAATTTGATATCTACCTGATATCTGTCAAATGTCGACACGACTGCCATGCCTCTACTCTGTTCAGCCTTTTTCAAATTTTAGTACCACAATTTGCTTACTTCAATTCTCATTAGTTTATTGAATGAATAATACTAACAAAAAACCTCGCTTTATTTTAGTGGAAAGTCAACACCTCCTTTCTGCTGTAGCTCCAATGAAGGTTTCATATCAGAAAATATTTCGGTATCTCGTATTTCTATTTCAGCATTAAATATTCCATTTTCATTCGATAAATCAATTCCTATACGGAGAAGACTATTTAATAACTACTTCTGAAATCTATACTTCGTGTTAGTGGCACGGGGCCACACCTGGTTTTCGTCCATCCTCGAACTATTCTACCAATTCCTAACCTGCTGCACCCCGTAAACACAACTCTGAGTATTAGCATATCTGCATGTGACGGTTTTTGGGATATTGTGACTTTTATCGTCAGTCAATATGAGTCCCCATACTCATATGCGTCTCAATTGATTATGTCATTGAGGTCTTGGTGCCTGAATGAGACCAAACTGTATATTCACTCCAGGCCTTCAATGCCTTCATTTTCAAGACATATAATCAAGCAGCTCATGAGAGGTTCCAGTATAGATTCCTGGTTCTTCATCAAGCCTTCACACCTAATAGCTTCAATCTTCCATCGGCCTTTGTACTTGATAAATTCGAAGTTCCATCGGCATCTTACCTGATAACTACCAGTTTTTCTCGGCCTTCATACCTGATGGCTCTGATCATTCATCTGACTTTTACCTGATTGATTTTATCAGCTTCGATCGGTTTTTATAACTCATGAATTCGATCTTTCACCGGCCTTCATACCCGATGGCTTTGATTTTCCGTCTGCCTTCTTACCTGATAACTTCGATCTTTTATCGGCCTTCATACCTAAGGCTCTGATCTTTCATGTGCCTTATACCTGATTGGTTTTATCTTCCATCGGCCTTTAAAAATTGTTGTTAAAATTGTTATTTCCGCCAAGCATCTGCACACCATTAAGAGTACAACCCTCAAAAGTCTTCGAAAGACTTGTCCGAGCTAGGGAAGACGCAGCCCTTACCTTTTAACGTTTAATGCCATGCATACCTGTTGAATTCGATATGTTATCGGCTTTCATACCTGCTGGCTTTGAACTTTCATCGGCCTTTCACCTGATAAGGTTCTTGATATTCTGGCAATTTGTGATGAAAAACGGTAAATGATGTTGCAATATTTCTGCTTAGTTTTCACAATGGAGGATGGTATAGATATAGGTATCGGTATAGGTATTGGTAGATATCGGTATTGTGGATTTTAAGAGCTACTGATGTCCCAAAACGAATGACGTATCGTTTTATTCGAAAAAATCATTTTGACGATCTCCGCATTAAAAAAAAGTTGATGAGGTCAGGTCAAAGACGAAACGTTGGTTTGAAAATCTGATAACACCATCTTGTTGAATAGAAAAAGTAGCAATGAGAGTGTGTAATTTATTTTGTTACATCTATTCAAATAAAGTCGTAAAAAATGACAATGAAATCGCGAATATTCGGTTTTATCCAAAAATCTCCGGAAATATTCGAAATTTTTCAAATTTCAAAGCGGGGCTTCAATGAGCACTAAATTGCGCAACTTTGCCTTCATTCAACCGACCTCGTATTTCTTCTAGATGATGCTTGAATTTGGGATACCCTGTACATGTACTGGTTAGGTCTTGGGAAACTTATTTTGTTTGAGATTATTTCACCTCCCACAAATTTTCACTTCAATTTTGGATTTATAACTCTCAACCATTTTTTTTTCACAACCGGCATTCCTGCATGTTCTCGGCATCTTTCCTTTGTGAACAAGTTTCCTAGCAACTGATATCCTTCATTTTTCTTATGCTATTGCAACTGTTTGAAAGAGTAACGAATATATTTGTATTTCTACTGGGCTATATTTTATTTTTGCAGAAGGCATTGTGGAATTTGCTTTTGTAAACTACAAAATTATTTTTCAAACTTATTATTATTTCTTTAAGTGCCTCAGAGACCTTGAAAGGCCCCTTGAACTTTTTTTCGAAAGTATACTAGATATTCTGGTGAGGTCCAGATCACCAGCTTCAACTATTTTTGCTGCTTTCATTGAACATTGTTTTTTTTGCATTAAGTCCTTCCTCTGTGTTTTTCGTCTCAGTTTGGTCATTTTCACTACTGAAGTATCTGCCAGAAACCCACTTGATCAGTTATTTTTGAAGAAGACAATGAAATGAATAACACAGTAAAGAAAAATATGGAGTACCGTGAGATTATCCTAAATTGCATGCCTTGGATCGCATTACCGTTCGCAATTTACAAAAAAAAATTTTGAGCAAATCATTGAAAATCACAGGTTTCTCATGATCATGTAATACTCTTGCTCTTCTCATGCAGTGTACTCGTCGTCTAAAATAGATATTTTCCGTTTCATCGTGGCTGGTCTAAGTTATTCGTGTTGAAATACCCTGTATGTTCGTGGGAACATATTTGCAGCGGGTCGATAACTTGACGTGAAATAATCGAATAAAAGCTTTTACTTCTTTAGTCAAACATTCATTCAATTCACTTCCTCAATTAAGACGTCTGAAATTATCAGCACTTTCGGGAATCAATTCGAAAATTACATACATTTCATTAGAAGATTCACGAAGTATCGGTCAAGTTCATTAAAAGGTTCACTTCGTCAAATACTCCCGGCCATACAGATATATCCGCTGCAAGTTCCTAGGTCAATATTGTCGAACCACTCGAAGATGCTGCAGTTTGTAGTTCGGAAGGTTTTGTTCAAACAGAGCGTTCAACTCATGCTCTGTCGAGTGTAAACATTCATTTTCCGCAGCTGTTTGATTTACTCCGAGAAAATTAGTCGGAAACGTCTGGAAACGAAAGAACGTGTGAAAAATGGGATCTAGCGTTGATGGTCTATGAAACACAACGGATGGAAGACACTGAAGAAATAAATGAAGAGAGACGTCAGCTGAATCAATAAAAGAAATGTCAGGACGATTCGTTCACATATTGATGAAATTTTGTGATTATCGACAAATAGGTGTGCAAGTAGCAACGTGCAACAGAGATAGCTTGTGAGAATTCTGCGAGGACATGGAAACGAATACCTCAGTAGCAAAACCTCAATCCTCTCCAAATATTAATGAAAGGGATGGTTGGGAAAGCAGCAAATTCCCATACATTTTCTAAATCCACAATTATATAATAACGCGCCCCGAAGGACAATCACATCGAGGAAATCTTGGATGGACCATATATACGCCTGTAGATAATGATTCTACGATCCCAGATGTCGATAAAAATATGTAGACATAAGGCAACACTAAGTGAAATAGTTTTGGTTCAACCCCGTAACATATAATGGGTTGATTCAGTTCGTGGTGAGTTCTTTCATAGTTATGACTATTTTGATGAATTTAAAATCAAGGAATCGATAAAATGCCACAAAGACGAAGTTTGGAAGAGGAAACTAGAGAACCTTAACGTGGGAAATCTCTCTGGCAGATGTCCAGGCGGCTCTAAAAGATACACATGGATATCCCGGCCGGAATGGTCAAGCGCAGGCGATGATGAAACACGGAAAGGTCGAAATGTTCTCTGAGTACCATCAGAGCGGTTTCCGGGCAGATGCCGACGTCATGGAATAACATAGGGTGGTGACAAGGGAAGCTCTTGAATGTAGACAAGCCCCAAAAAAAAATCTTCGATCAGCGGCTTCGAAGAGGTAGAGGACACAATAAAAAGGCATCTCCAAAATAAACTAATATAGACATGGTCCAACTCAGGAATCTTCCAAGAAAGGCCTTGGTTCAGTTGATCCACATTATATCTACAGTATAATCAAGTGGCAGCTTCAAACGCAGTACTTGGATTACGCAGAGTTTGTCCCAATACTGAAGACGGACAAACCCGTAGGAAAGATTGAGAGCTATCGCCCGATCTTGCTGTTGAGTGTGATCGCCAAGTGGGTGGACCGAATCCTACTGAAGATATTCGGGGATTTTGAAGAAGGAACTCAACTTATCGCGAAAGGACAGTTCGGCTTCCGGAAAGGACATTTTAAAACCTCTCCGATGGTCCTGATTGTTGACGGGGTGAGAGAGAGCTTCCAGGAAGGCCTCAGTACAGTCCTGGTCCTGCTGGACAAACAGAAGGCCTTCGATGCCATCTGTATAGAAGGTTTTGTCGCATAAAGTTCGAGGACTGTCAAGGGATCTGGTAAAAATTATAGTTCGTATCTGTTGGACAGAGCCTTCCAGGTGAGGGTGAACAATACCAGCTTCGCAATGATGAGGGTCGAAACAAAAGGGTTGCAAGGATACTGCTTGTTTCCACTTTTCCGACGCCCATAACAATGGCATAGAAGGAAACACCGATGACACGGCGAATTTCGTCCAAGCGTCCAATTAACAATGCCGCTGAGGTCTGGCTGGTAAAAGAACGAAATATTGCTGATTCCGGCGAAAACTAAGCTCATCACCTTCACCAAGAAGTCACGATAGGATTCAGAGCTCTGGGCCCCCGGATCTCCTTGTGGTACCTTGGGGTACAGCTGAACAAGCGGTTAACACATGTTTAGCACGTCAGCTTGACAACTCAATGACAACTCAAGCCAGCGACAATCGTAGAATAAATACATCAAGAAGCTCTCGGGAAAGTTCTACCGATACTTCACTCTTGAAAAACTCACCAAGGACATGACAAGAATAGCCCCATAATGCCCCGAGGAAGTATCAGTTGGTAATATACCGGACGCTGGACATTTTCCATGAACAACTAAAAGACGAATGGAGATGAGGGCGCCTAAAGTACAGAACTCTTTTTTTTCGTAATTGGTCTGGGACTCAGCAGATGATCTCACCCATACACCACAATGAACTCATGCTACCAAGTGAACTAAACATCCCTTCTGCATAAATTGAAGGAGGTAGGAATAAACCCGGACTGTGACCAAGCCATTTACGAACCCGTTACCTTATCCTCATCCTGTGGTTGTATGGGAGAGTTTTTATGTTCGTAAAACGTATGTGTTGCTATTGCTTTTGTTTTGATAAATTTGCTGTTCAATGTATCTTCATTATTCGATCTAGTACCTGCGGAGTAATTTTCATTCGTTCACTGAATTCATGTTCAATCAATAGGCAGAACTAATACGGTTAACTGTATTTACATTTAATACGTACTTTCTAACTACCTAGTGTCAGTGCATGGGAAAGAAAATGCCTTTGTAGATTTGTAGAGGAAAGGTTGCTGATATCGACAGGGTCGCACGGTATATCATGGCATATTTTGAATTTGGTATTTGGATTTATGAGTACCCACCTACCACAAAAGTACATGTGGAGGTACTAGTTGAATTCAAGTATTGAACATTCATTTCAAAAGTTTAAATTTCAAATGGTAAATATCCAAGAATTGGGTAAAATTGTATTATTTCAAAGTTGGATGGGTCATAAGGGAAATGTGTGAGTTCAAATGATTTTCTTATGTTCTGTTATGATGGTCGGAAGTCCGTAAAAACTTCGTATTTCCCTGTGCGCTCAAAGTAGTCTAATGGATTTCCATAGGACGCCATCTTCGGACCTCATGGATATCTATAAGACGTCTTTTCATAGTACAGTGGATGTCTTATAGATGTTCAAAGGACTCACTAATGTCCCAACTTTGTACTGAATGCGAACTTCCACCGAGGACATCTACTGGATGTCTTTTTGCGACCATAACTAGATGTCACTATGGACATTCATAGAAGTACCTAGGTATTTTGGTTGCAGTTGATACAATTGACTTGGTTTTCACTGGTGTTCTTCTCCGCATCGATAGCATCTGGATTTTTTTCACAGCGCTTTGTTTCGTGTCCGAATCTACTGCAATTGAAGCACATAGTAGTATTTACTCTTCGACTCTGATAGCTATCAACTTCATGGTTATGTCCTTCAGCTTCATCATTGTTTTGAAGTTCTTCGATGTGCATTGAATGATCACGTTTTTCTCTGTTGTAGTTTTCAGTCGCTCGTCGTTTTCAATAATTATGGTATCGATATTATAAGCTGATCTTCTTTAAGTCCTGCTCCAAGTTTGATCACCATGATCATTTGGTCATTTCCTCCCAAGTTCTGGATTGTTCCTTAGGTTTTGCTGAACTTTTAGTATTTGCCCCGTCCTAGGCTTCTAGAATGACTGCTCCACTTGTGTTGTTGTATTAGTTGTGGAAAGTTTTCTCTATTTTTGTTGCTCCAAGCATGTACTTGTCCACCAAGTCTTGCATTTGCCGTTTGCAGTGAGCCGAGTTTTTTTTTATGTGCATGTCTGGAATGTGAGATTTCATGAGTTGTTGTTCTGACGTTTACCTGGACTTGCTTGGTGAATGATATTTTACTGTTCGTGCTTTCTTTGGAGGAACTAGCGTGGATACGTTCTAGTGCGCTTATTAGCATTTCCAATTCAAGTTCGTCTTCTTCCATGTTTGTTTATTGGTTTTTGTTTTGCTGTTCCGTTTTCCTTGCCCTTGCATTGTACTCTTATGTTGCTTCGCCACTGTCATCGATGATTCTAGCGTCCAGGTTTAGTCTTTGTGCTTCGTCTATTTTCTTCTTTTTTGTCGGAGTATTGTCTTAATCTGTTGGTGACCTTGCTAGCTTACCACTTCTGCTGAAGATAGCTTCCTCCTCTTACGTGTCTTTGGGCAGGGGTTGTTCATCTTTTTCCGTTTAGGTTGTTTCAAAATGAAAAGTGTTGTGAATTCCTAGGCTGTACTGAAAATCTGTCTTCGACTGTCTACAAAAAGATTTAGCATGTTTGCTATTGATTATTATAATTCAAATCAGCAATACAGTCTACTTGTTTCTTCACGCTCATGATTAGTATGTTTGAATAAATGAAAATATCAGGTCTAAAAGAAAAGGAGAGGGCTAGTTCAATATTATGATTGCGATGATCGGTTACAAAGCGGTTTATTCACGGCTGATGCTGAACTGGTATGCACATTGTTCATCCTGTTGAATTTTTTTCGGTTCTCGTCGTGCAGGTTTATTATTGATTTTTTATCTTCATTTATTATCCATAATATGAAAAAGCGTACGCGATGCACGTACGAAAAAAAACCCGTATTGAAATACTCGAGCTTTGAACAGGACCGGCGCAAGGCAATTTCTAGCCTCGGGCAAGGTGGTGCGGTCTTGTTCGCATATTTTCATTTGTTCGTTCTTTTGTTTTTTTTTGTCGTCCAGTTGCACCCTTCGAAAGAGTTTTCCTACTATTTCTAATAATCATGTCCAGCAAGCAGGGTGGTCACTCTTTTCTCAATATTCCATGATATTGAACTGATCATTTACAATTCTCGCACAGTGATATCAGGATTATCAGTGTTCAAATCGAATACGTTGCTTATTGCACTGAAAAATTGTCCAAATCCGTCTGGTATTCATCATGTTTTTGGATATCAATCTCTTTTTGGATCTCACAGTCCTTTTGGTACTCACTGCTCTTTCAATTTTCACTGTTCTCCTGATTCTTACGGTCCTTTAGGTTTTTTTGGTTCTCACTGCCTTTTTTGGTAACAACTGCCCTTTGGGTTTTTATTGTCCTTTTGGTTCTTACAGTCCTTTTGATTCTTACTGCTCTTTTATTTTCACCGCCCTCCTGGTTAAGGCATTTAGATTCTCAATTTCTCTTTGGTTTTAAATGTTTTAATATCCTATGATATTCATTCGATCATTAGAAATTTTTGGCATTATCAGTAATCATACCAAACATTTTGCTCATTGAATTGAAAAATTGCCAGAGGTGTCCTTTATATTTTCGTATTGGCTTTCTGCTTCTCACTGCCCTTTTGGTCCCCAATGTCCTTTTGATTCTCACTACTCTCTTGGTTCCCACTGCCATTTTTATTCTCACTCCTCTTGGTTCTAGCTCTTCTTTGGCTCACAGTCATTTTGGCACTCACATTCCTTTTGGTTCTCACTGCTCTTTTCATTCACTCTCCTCCTAGTTCTGACTGCCATTCAGGTTCTCACTCTCTTTTTGGTCCTCAGTAATCAAACCAAGGTTCTCACTTTCCTTTCAGTTATCACTGTCTTTTTGGTTTTTATTGTTTTATTATTCCATAATATTCATTTGATCATTCGAAATTCTTGGATTTATCAGTAATCAAATTAAACATTTTGTTCATTGAATTGAAAAATTGCCAGAGCTGTCCTTTAGGTTCTCACCTTTGACCTTTTTATTCTCTCTGCTCTCACTGTCAGTTTGATTCTCAATGTCTATTTGGTACTGACGTCCTTTTGGTTCTCACTACTCTATTACTAATTTTTGCTGTCTTCCTGGTTCTAACCGTTCTCTAGGTTCTCATTCTTTTTTCAGTTTCTCAATATTCCATCATTTGAAATTATCGGCATTATCCGTAATCAAATTGTCAAAGCTGTCCTTTGAGTGTCTTTCTGCTTCTCACTATCCGTTTGGTTCTTACTGTCCTGGTTCTCACGGTCTTTTTTGTTCTTCTTGTCATTTTGGTTTTCATTGTAATTTTTATTCTCTCTACTTTTGTTACTAACAGCCTCTCTGGTTTTTATTGTACTTTTGTTTCTCACAGTCCTCTTGGTTCTCACTGTCCTTTTGGTTCTCACTTTTCTTCTGGTTCTCACTTTCCTTCTGGTTCTCACTTTTCTTCTGGTTCTCACTCTCCTTCTGGTCCTTACGAGAAAGGAGATTTTCACGGCAGTCAATATCGAATCATTAAACACTAGCTACTCAGTGTGACTATTGAATTGCTAGCCTATTTCTCTTTGAACCAGTATTCGACCACCAAACCTTAAAAAACAAAATCTGGTATCGTCCATGAAGAGACTTGCTAACACCGGTCCTGGTCGTAATGATTGACTGTGCCACTGGGACAGCTCTATAAGCCTTTTTTTGTGTGTTGTAATTACTAGAGGCGAATATGTATAGATTATATCGACAACCAATAACCAGCAATTATGCGATGATTACATTACAGAAGAAAGCGTAATTATTTTAATAACCTGTCCATCTTGGCTCATATTTTGTATCGCATTCTTCGATGCAAGTGCTATTATTTTCCTGCTTATCGCAGATGCAATTTCCACCGACTGTCCGGATCAATGACAAACGCGTACCTCTGCAATGTTGTGCACCTATTTCCACTCGAAGATTTTGTTCCATCAACACATCTGACGATGAGGATAGAGGGTAGAATAATAGGTGAAGTGGGAGACAAAAATTTCAATAACGGGGTGTATTGATAATATAGAATACAGAGAAGCAAACGGATATACGTAGCTCCTTTCAAAAACATAAGACAATACAAGGGTGACTATTAAAATAATGATAAAGAACCAATAAGCAGGACAACCATTACCTGAGACCATGAAGAGTATAGAGAAACCAAACGAAGGATGCACAATTGGACACTCTGTTCCTATATGACCAGGTATATGCATCTACGACTGACACAATCTAAATCAGAGGCAATAACGAGAACTTGCCTAATCATCACGATCGTTTCAAGTGGATGGATGTGTCTACCCGAGGAAAATAATGGAAATTAATGGCAAATGCTTGGAAACCCCGCAGGACATTGCAAACGCTTTTGCTGAACACTTTCAGTCTTGTTTTAAAGAATTGGTACCAAATATGAAAAACACTTATGCTGGCGAACACGCAATATTACTTTCCAACCATACTTTTACAGAAAACGAAATTCAAAATAAACTAATGAGTCTAGATAAAAACAAAAGTACTGTTGAGCAGCTGTTGCAACTCTCTATCTCTGCCCTTGAAAATTCTCTTTCAAAAGTCATTCAACCAGGAAAATTTCCCAAGTGCTTGGAAAAAATAATTTCTTTCCTCTATTTTCAAATCAGGTAGTAAAAGTGATATTAAGAATTATAGAGGTATTTCTAAGATTTCAAGCATTCCTAAAATGTATGAATCAATACTTACTGATGAACTTTTTGAGACTTATAAACATATTATTTCTAACCAACAACATGGTTTTTATAAAGGACGATCAACAGCTACGAATTCAGGCGTTTTTCAGAATGAGTTGTGCAATAAACTCGAGAAGGGGTTTCAGATGGATGTCATATACACTGATCTTGCCAAAGCTTTTGACTCTGTCAATCATGAGCTTTTGATATCTAAATTGGAGGGACTTGATGTGGTTGGCAACTACCTGGCTATTATTGGATCATATTTGAGCAACAGAACACAATACGTTAAAATTGCTAACAGTTTATCAAAAGAAATAAAAGTGACCTCTGGTGTTCCCCAAGATTCTCATATAGGTCCAATACTCTTTCTCTTATTTATAAATGATGTTGTTGACTCATTTCAAAACACTGAAGTTTTACTGTATGCTGATGATCTCAAATTTTACAGTGAAGTTAATTCCTCAAATGATTGCCAACTTGTTCAGACTTGGTAAATTTTTGCAATTATTGTGAATTCAATCTATTAGATATAAATGTGGAAAAATGTAAAGTGATGCGTTTCTATAAAATACAGAATCCCATCGTATGTGATTACTTCATCGATAATGTCAATCTGAAATCAGTTGAGAATATTTGCGATCTAGGGGTTGTGTTTGACAAAGATCTTAGTTTCACTAACCACTTAAACAGTATCTATCCTTTCAATACTTTAGGAACATGTTTTCGCATCTTCGGGGTCGAGGCTATGTCAGAGCTCCTCCCCAGTCAGTTGACAGAGTGGCAGATATACAACGTGTCGGTCTAGCTATAGAGAAGGCTCTAGTATCATGTCATCAAGCACGATGGTCTTTCAGAAAAGCCTGACATCTGCCAAATCAACTCTGCCGTGTATGATGCTCAGATTCTTTTTCAAATGAAGAGGACGGATACCGCTCCCCCGGATGGGAGGCATGAGCGACGCATACACAAAATGGAAGCTACTAGCAAGTTGGCTCGACAACATGTCTCGTGTCCAGCGTGTGATGGACATGGAGGCGTACTATTTAGAAGCTAAAGGCGACTAATTTCAATACCTGAATTGTTTGACATTAAATTCCTTTTATATGCCAAACCTTGAATCTGAGCATGAACAAATCATATATATTCGGAATCTGCATGACATTTTGCGTATTGCGAGTGAATTTTTAGGGGTCTACCCCTTTGGACTTTTTTCGATTTTTGGAATAATTCTGTTTCACATCAATTAACTCGTAATTCACACATTATACTAATTTGATCATTCTAAATCGATTGGCGTTCCCAGAATTGCTCTATCTCTAACCGAGTTGAAGAGTTTGTCTGAAGTTGAGAAGAGTAATTTCCCTCCATATTTTCTCCACTTCTGTTCGTGATATTATTGACTTTTATATGTTAACCCTTGAATCATAGCATAACAAATCATATTTATTCGGAATTTGCATGAAATTTTACGAATATAGTGCGGATTGAAAGTGAATCTGCCGATTTTGTATTTTTTATGATTTTTGTAATTTTTCGATTTTTCGAATAATTTTGTTTTACGTCAATTCACTTGCAATTCACACCTCATCTCCATTCTGCATGGAATTTTGCGAATATAGTACGGATTGCGAGTGAATCTGCCGATTTTGTATTTTTCATGATTTTTAGTGGTCTACCCCTTTGGACTTTTTTCGATTTTTGGAATAATTTTGTTTCGCATCAATTAACTCGTAATTCACACATTATACTAATTTGATCATTCTAAATCGATTGGCGTTCCCAGAATTGCTCTATCTCTAACCGAGTTGAAGAGTTTGTCTGAAGTTGAGAAGAGTAATTTCCCTCCATATTTTCTCCACTTCTGTTCGTGATATTATTGACTTTTATATGTTAACCCTTGAATCATAGCATAACAAATCATATTTTTTCGGAATTTGCATGAAATTTTACGAATATAGTGCGGATTGAAAGTGAATCTGCCGATTTTGTATTTTTTATGATTTTTGTAATTTTTCGTTTTTTCGAATAATTTTGTTTTACGTCAATTCACTTGCAATTCACACCTCATCTCCATTCTGCATGGAATTTTGCGAATATAGTACGGATTGCGAGTGAATCTGCCGATTTTGTATTTTTAATGATTTTTAGTGGTCTACCCCTTTGGACTTTTTTCGATTTTTGGAATAATTTTGTTTCACATCAATTAACTCGTAATTCACACATTATACTAATTTGATCATTCTAAATCGATTGGCGTTCCCAGAATTGCTCTATCTCTAACCAAGTTGAAGAGTTTGTCTGAAGTTGAGAAGAGTAATTTCCCTCCATATTTTCTCCACTTCTGTTCGTGATATTATTGACTTTTATATGTTAACCCTTGAATCATAGCATAACAAATCATATTTTTTCGGAATTTGCATGAAATTTTACGGATATAGTGCGGATTGAAAGTGAATCTGCCGATTTTGTATTTTTTATGATTTTTGTAATTTTTCGATTTTTCGAATAATTTTTTTTTACATCAATTCAGTCGCAATTCACACCTCATCTCCATTCTGCATGGAATTTTGCGTATATAGTGCGGATTGCGAGTGAATCTGCCGATTTTGTATTTTTCAAGATTTTTAGGGGCCTACCCCTTTGGACTTTTTTCGATTTTTGGAATAATTTTGTTTCACATCAATTAACTCGTAATTCACACATTATACTAATTTGATCATTCTAAATCGATTGGCGTTCGCAGAATTGCTCTATCTCTAACCGTTCCCGAGTTGAAGAGTTTGTCTGAAGTGGGGAGGAGTAATTTCCCTCCATATTTTCTCCACTTCTGTTCTTGATATTATTGACTTTGTATTTCTTTTATTTGTTAACCCTTGAATCATAGAATAACAAATCATATTTTTTCTGAATTTGCATGAAATTTTGCGTATATAGTGCGGATTGAAAGTGAATCTGCCGATTTTGTATTTTTATGATTTTTGTAATTTTTCGATTTTTCGAATAATTTTTTTTTACATCGATTCAGTCGCAATTCACACCTCATCTCCATTCTGCATGGAATTTTGCGTACATAGTACGGATTGCGAGTGAATCTGCCGATTTTGTATTTTTCATGATTTTTAGTGGTCTACCCCTTTGGACTTTTTTCGATTTTTGGAATAATTTTGTTTCGCATCAATTAACTCGTAATTCACACATTATACTAATTTGATCATTCTAAATCGATTGGCGTTCCCAGAATTGCTCTATCTCTAACCGAGTTGAAGAGTTTGTCTGAAGTTGAGAGAGTAATTTCCCTCCATATTTTCTCCACTTCTGTTCGTGATATTATTGACTTTTATATGTTAACCCTTGAATCATAGCATAACAAATCATATTTTTTCGGAATTTGCATGAAATTTTACGAATATAGTGCGGATTGAAAGTGAATCTGCCGATTTTGTATTTTTTATGATTTTTGTAATTTTTCGTTTTTTCGAATAATTTTGTTTTACGTCAATTCACTTGCAATTCACACCTCATCTCCATTCTGCATGGAATTTTGCGAATATAGTACGGATTGCGAGTGAATCTGCCGATTTTGTATTTTTCATGATTTTTAGTGGTCTACCCCTTTGGACTTTTTTCGATTTTTGGAATAATTTTGTTTCACATCAATTAACTCGTAATTCACACATTATACTAATTTGATCATTCTAAATCGATTGGCGTTCGCAGAATTGCTCTATCTCTAACCGTTCCCGAGTTGAAGAGTTTGTCTGAAGTGGGGAGGAGTAATTTCCCTCCATATTTTCTCCACTTCTGTTCTTGATATTATTGACTTTGTATTTCTTTTATTTGTTAACCCTTGAATCATAGAATAACAAATCATATTTTTTCTGAATTTGCATGAAATTTAGCGTATATAGTGCGGATTGAAAGTGAATCTGCCGATTTTGTATTTTTTATGATTTTTGTAATTTTTCGATTTTTCGAATAATTTTTTTTTACATCAATTCAGTCGCAATTCACACCTCATCTCCATTCTGCATGGAATTTTGCGTATATAGTGCGGATTGCGAGTGAATCTGTCGATTTTGTATTTTTCATGATTTTTAGGGGTCTACCCCTTTGGACTTCTTTCGATTTTTGGAATAATTTTGTTTCACATCAATTAACTCGTAATCCACACATTATACTAATTTGATCATTCTAAATCGATTGGCGTTCGCAGAATTGCTCTATCTCTAACCGTTCCCGAGTTGAACAGTTTGTCTGAAGTGGGGAGGAGTAATTTCCCTCCATATTTTCTCCACTTCTGTTCTTGATATTATTGACTTTGTATTTCTTTTATTTGTTAACCCTTGAATCATAGAATAACAAATCATATTTTTTCTGAATTTGCATGAAATTTTGCGTATATAGTGCGGATTGAAAGTGAATCTGCCGATTTTGTATTTTTTATGATTTTTGTAATTTTTCGATTTTTCGAATAATTTTTTTTTACATCGATTCAGTCGCAATTCACACCTCATCTCCATTCTGCATGGAATTTTGCGTATATAGTGCGGATTGCGAGTGAATCTGCCGATTTTGTATTTTTCATGATTTTTAGGGGACTTTTTTCGATTTTTGGAATAATTTTGTTTCGCATCAATTAACTCGTAATTCACACATTATACTAATTTGATCATTCTAAATCGATTGGCGTTCGCAGAATTGCTCTATCTCTAACCGTTCCCGAGTTGAAGAGTTTGTCTGAAGTGGGGAGGAGTAATTTCCCTCCATATTTTCTCCACTTCTGTTCGTGATATTATTGACTTTGTATTTCTTTTATTTGTTAACCCTTGAATCATAGCATAACAAATCATTTTTTTTCTGAATTTGCATGAAATTTTGCGTATATAGTGCGGATTGAAAGTGAATCTGCCGATTTTGTATTTTTTATGATTTTTGTAATATTTCGATTTTTCGAATAATTTTGGTTTACGTCAATTCACTTGCAATTCACACCTCATCTCCATTCTGCATGAAATTTTGCGTATGTAGTGCGGATTGTATGTGAATCTGCCGATTTTAAATTTTTCATGATTTTTATTCGATATTTGAAAAGAAGTTTTTGATTTCCCTATCTTTTTCTTCTTTCCCTATCTTTTTCTTCTTTTTTTTGGATTTTTGGATTCGCAGATTCGCTTCTCATACACTTTGAGTGAGTACACACTTGTAATGTGCAGTGAGAAGAGAATATGGGTGGAAAATATAAATGAAAGAAGAAATATACTTAAGATGTGAATTGAAAAAATATAAAACAAGTACGGTTCAGATTTGTGTTGTGAAAATATGTAACTGTATCTTTATGCTTTTAGAATTTTTAGAAAGTCCTGGTAGTTATTATAAATGTGAACTTTTTTAGTGGTAGTGAATTTCTTGAGGTTACCGCATTTCCGGATAAAAAGAGGTAACAGATTTGGGTAGTATAAACGTTGGTAGCAAATCGGTGGGTAATGTTCTGTTGTTGAGTAGTGTAAGAAGTAGCTAGTTTAATATACCCCGTGTATCGTAGCTATGATTATAGTGTAACGATTTCGAGACCGGCCTCGAGACCGGCCCTGATCATCCAATTAGTGGTGCACACTCGAAATGTAAACAAGTTCTCCGTTGACAAACACATGAATCACGTGTAAGAGAAGCGAACTTTCTAACGAAGGTTCTGGAGACATCTAAGAAGTCGCCCGAAAGGCTCGAATGGTCGAGACCTGTAAATACGGATATATAAGTCGCCCGGCGGGAGATGGCAACAGTCAGAGAGATAGCCACAGTAGATATAAATTTGAAATTGTAAAGTCAATGTTTTAGTGAATAATTGTTTAAGTAGTGTTTAAATAAATTAGAAAAATTAGTAGAGTGCATTTTTCCTATAAAGGTTTGCTGAGAATCATCCCTCTTAAAGGCAACTGTTAAAATTGTAAGAAAATATAAAGATCGGATATATATTCGGAAAATAAAGTATATTCGCTGGGGAACGTTTTTTTAGCTTGAAGATAATTTTAAGTATGTATTTCTGGATGACTTTGATATTTTGAAGAGGGTTTTCATTTAGACCACCCCACACTAGTATTATTCCATACCGTAATAGGGAATTAATAATAATAACGTTTTATTCAAGTATAAGTAGAATAAAAAAAAAACAATTTGTATAACAATCATATCAAAGTAGAAAAAGTAGAAAGAGTAGAAACAATTTGTATAACAATCATATATATTAATACCTGTTTACGTTGAACAAAACAATGAATAGCCCTTTTAAGACCCCAGAGGGTTGCACATGGGCATGAGTGAGTTTAGTTAAATGTAAATTGGTATTTATTAAATATATCAGTGATACTCAGTGTTTTTTTCTTACATTAATATTAATCAATTAGATTATGAATATCCTTCCTTGTATTTGTATTTGTAGATTAGCAGAGCTGTCGAAGTTTTGATGTTAGGTAGTCAATGTGAGTTTCCCATCTTAGATTTTTATCAATTATAATCCCTAAAGACTTGATATGACTGACCTCTGTGATATCTTTATTCAAGTTAGTGATGCGAATGTTCTGGAAGTCTGGTATTTTTGCATTATTAGCAGAAAATGCAATATAGTGGGTCTTCAACATACAGCTAACTGGGAAGCATTTAGCAAATTCGTTACTATGGTATGTTCTCTTCGTGCATGAAATGTATGTTATTATTATTATATATCATTATGATCAGTTCGTTGGACAGAGAATTAGACACACCTCTGTTCCTCGTATCTAGTTTCTCTCGAACCGAAAACTTGTAAACAGAACCGCGTTCGTTCGTATCGATGTGAAAAATCGAACCTATCCTGTTTATCGAGAAACCATTCCGATTACGTAACACGTGATGCGACCTTGCCAGTCCACCCACGAACAAAGCAATAACTATCGCTGAAAAAAATGCCGCTCGTTGCCGTGTACATCGCCGCCCATAAACCAAATCGAAACGCATTTTAGAATTGTTGTTAAGGTCGGAAAAAAAAAATTGTTATTCGATTAGAGAGCGAATGGTTGCTTGTTCGTGGGTATTTGTGGTTGGGAAGGTGTTCGACTTTTGGGATTACTGGTCGTCGTACGCGTGTCGAGAGCGAATCGCTTATTTTTTCCCATTGTTTTTCTATACTGGATGATCAGAAAACACCCACGATAAATGCCTTGGGGGTATTATAGGAGAGTCTGCAAAATATTGTTATGATAATAATAATCTAAAGTGAATCGAGTATTTTCGATTCAATTCCGAGGGCTCATCCGTGGAGCGCTGTAAAAGTAAATTGAGACGAATGCACTCATAAAGCCGTGCTGATGAGTAGGAAACTACGATAAAGCGCTCTCCACGGATGGTGAGCTCTCGTAATTGAATCGAAAATACTCTATTCAATTTAGATTTTGTTTGTGTTCCTCTTAAAGCACGAGAGACTTGATTGAGTCAGAACAACAAACATGTCTACCAGTCAAAGTCGTAGATAATCATCTACTTTTGGATTCCATGGCGCGTTTCAATTAAGTTTCAAAATAGTGACTGTAGATGTCACAAGTAACTTTTCATAATAATAAACCGTTGCACTATATAAAACCTGTGGATTGTCAACATAGTCGGAACGCAGGATATGGCGGAAAAATCACCGGGTAGCTTTGGTTTCCATCCAGCTAGCTACATAGCCGCAAAATTTATATTTGATTTAGGGACATTTTGGACTTCGTCGAATTCTTTGAATATAGTCACTGTTCGAATCTTGAAAAAGAATCGAATCAGTAAAAGTTCGTTCAAGTTACTGTTTGCGTCTTGAAAAAGACCCAGAACAGCAAAGGTTCGCATCATAGGTTTGTAACGAATTCTTTCTAAATTTGGTGGTGTTTCCCACCAAAATTCCATTTCCAGATTCCTTGTGGCCTTGTGGCTTTCGCGATTCCTAATCTGTGGGTGATGTGCCGTCGAAACGTGAGTTTTTTGTCTAGGGTTACTCCTATATAGACGGCTTCGTCTACCCATAGGATCTGTCATTGTTCATATAAACATGGCCCTCGGGTGTGCTGCGCCTTCTCGTGAACAATATAGCCTTGCTTTTGTCGGGGTTGATCCCGATTTTCCACTTGTTGAACCACGGTTCTAGCTTGTTGATCTGGTTCTGAAGCTCCCTCGTACATGGACTCGGCAAAGATGGTAGTGTCGTCTGCGTAGAGTGCGAGTTTCGTCATGGGGTTGTCTGCCATCGGCATGTCGGTGGTGTAGATGGAGAACAGGTGCGGTGACAGCACTGCTTCTAATCTCCTTCTGGCGGAGAGGACATTTCCGACTCTGCAACGGAATTGTTGCCATCTTAGGAAGGAGTTGATCAGCTTAACCATCGGCGTAGTATAACCTGCGTCCACTAGCTTTGTAATCTTCCCGTCGTGCCAGACCCTGTCGAAGGCCTTGGCTACATCTAGGAAGACTGCTCCTGCGAAGTGTCCTTGCCTTGAATGGTTCCAGCTGTTTATAGATGCGTCCACGATCCGGGTGACTTGAAGTTCTGTCGAGTGTCCGTGTCTGAAACCGAATTGTTCGTCCGGTAGGACGTTCAATTCTTCAGTCATCGACTCGAGTCTCTTCTGGATTACTTACTCTCTCATCGACCTTACTCATTACTGGCGTAAGGCTGATGGGCCGGTGGTTATGCGGAAACGTGTGGTTCTTGTGTGGTTTCGGGATCAATATAACTATTGCCTCTTTCCAGCTGGATGGAAAGTGTCTGTGTCTGAGTATGGCGTTGATGATGTTTGTCAGAGCACCTATGCCTTTCCTCGGTAAGGCTTTGAGTGACTATGTCTAAAGTTGAAGCCAACTGGCTTATATTTATAGTTGAGCCGTACATTCTGTCCGGCCAATCAGGGCGCGCACCTTCGGTGGGCGGAGCCTATTGGAAAGTATGAGCTAGATATACTCCACAACATTGAATTCGAGAGAATTCTTTCGAGAATATCTCCGAATGATATTATCAAAACCCTAATATAATTATTATTATTTCTGGGGGATTATGACAGGATATAACTGCGGCATCCTCAGCAATCGGAGGCATATGGTCACCCATCTGTTTTACATGGATGACTTCAAACTATATGCCTCCGGAGAAAGGGATGTTTATCAGTCCTTAAGGGTGGTGCAAGAGTACACGCATGCTATCAGAATGGAGTTTGGGATCGACAAATGTCCCACGGTTGATCTCAAAAGAGGACGATGCTAGGAATACGGAGAGGACGTTCTGCTTGTACATGGAAAAATCCTACATCATCAATAATCACTCACCCCACGGACGTGGGGAGTGGTTACTGAGGTTAATGACACACCAGTGCGTAGTCTGGTTGTATCGGGGCTCCGGAGACACGGCCTGACTGGAATATTCCTGCTGGCAGAGGAAAAACTCATAGAGTATACCTATCTAAAGGCATAGCCTTTGCGGACAGAGGAGGACGGCTATTATTATTATTTGCCGTGGCGCTCTGGAGCGACTTACTGATGTTTTTGGTCGTTTATTCACTTTTCAGCTGTTGGAAAACCCGGAAAACCTAGGGCTTCGCGAGTCTTTGTCTTCGAAAAAACAGGTACATCTTATTTTCAAGGGAAGCATTTTCCTAGGAGGGGTGGATGATACCCTTGTAGAAGAAGGGAGGTCAACTGGCACATCATATAGGAACCATAAAACTCTCCGTTAAAATGAAAATCAAAATAAGGCCAATTGTCGGTTAGAACACATGGAAAAATCTGCTATCCCAGAACATACTCTCAATAACGATAATCATACAATGAAATTTTGAGATACTCAAATCATCTCTTCGACATCTGCTCATTACTCAAGACTCTTCCGGGTCCGGGAAACAATTGAAATCCAGAAACACCACAAAAACTTCAACTGAATCGAAGAAGGGCTACAACTGAACAAAGCTTGGCTACCAGTCCTCAAAAATACTGCATTTGCTCCTTACAGTGAAGTTTCTTCAGCTTTGAGGGTCCGACGAACTTCTTCCGGAGTTATCGGATTGCGCAGTTCATTGAACTCAGGCTGACGAAGCCTACTTTCGAAAGATTCGAACTGCGCTAATATTGGAGTATCTACGTTGAGTGGAAGTGTATACTCATAGGAAGTTTCCACCCAATCAGCGTCCGATGGGTTATCCGCAACACGTGGAGGCTCTTGTAATAAGCTAGAAGGTTTATCACGAAACTTCTTGTTTTCCGCGATGTTCTCGCCTGCCTCACTAGTGACCTCTTTGCAGCCATCAGCATTCCTATCCTATTATGACAGTGCTGTTCGATTGTAAACAGAATTGATTCAGTGTTTGGTAATGTCGTCTTAATTTTGTGAAAATTTGTCGTACTATGGGCGTAAAAAGCCTATTGGCTGCCACATAGTCCACCACACATTGGATACGAGATGCGTATTGTCTCATTGACGTAGCTTCCATCCATCTTGTGTATGCGCCGCTCATGCCTCCATATCAGAGGAGCGGTATTCCACCACTCCGTTTGAGATAGAGTCTGAGTGGCGTCGTACACGGCACAGTTGATTTGACAGATCATCCTGCACATTTTTTGAATTCAGTTCTCATTTTTAATTTTCCATCTGCTATGCCATGAACTTATTGCTATTTCAAACTACCGAATGCTTTACCGTCACTGTTGAATAATATTTCCGTAAAAATAATCTTTATCGTCCGCAGCGTTGTAGTGTCAGTGAATGGTTACAGCTATTTAACATGTTTTTGAATTTTTAATTGAATTCAGTTCATTGTCGGCATCACGAACTCGGCCTCGGTACTGTTGGAAACTGCAGAAAGGGAATCGGAGCACAACATAGTTGTGTCAGGGCCTACTGATTTGTGCACGATTCGCGAGAAAAATGTAGGAGTATCGAGGAAGGTGTATTCAATCCATTCAAAGTTTTCAAAGAGTTCCTTCATGCGAGTTGGCGCAAGGACCATCTAGGGTTTCAAAAACCTTTGGAAGTTCTGGTTCATTTGAAGTTTGTTGAGTAGAAGGTGGCTGAAGAAACGCTAAAAAAAAATTTCCTCAGGGTGTCCCATGTGAAAATCGGCGGAAAAATATAAGACAATCTATTGAAATAATGATGATGAAAAACCGATTAGCAAGACAACTATTACCTGAGACTCTGGGAAGTAGAAACACCACATAATCAAACGAAGGATGCACAATTGGACACTCTGTTCCTATATGACGAGGTATATGCATCCACAATAGAACAAAAAAAAAGAGGAAATCTATATTTCGATAAGATGCAGATGATTTCGATGTCGAAGGTTCCTTTTATTCCCGTAGAGATCCTTCCCTAGCCGTTATCAGTGCGTCGCGACATCGATGCCTTTTTTTCCAAATGGCACCACATACTTTCAAGTTTTTCCTGGATGCTTCATAAAATTCGGAACGCAGTGATATGGTGCACGCATCAGTCAGTTTTTATAAATTCTGTAGAATTTGAAGCGTAGGTAATGGAAAAGCAGCTAGGCCAAAACCCATCATTATAAATGAATGAATTTGTTATTATGGGATCTATTATAGGAAACCACCATTCAAGTCAACAAAAGATCTAGAATAATTCAGAGATAAGTAGACAGAGAGAGGCACAGCCAAGATTTCAGTTTGATCTGGGCTGAACATACAATTTTTGTGAGCGAGTTTTTTTTTTTATCTTCGACTAGATACGTTATTGGAAAGCACGCCCAAATAACACTGGCTCAGTAAACAGATACATCTTCCATTATTATACTGATGTAAATCGTTATTTTTTCCGCTCTCTTGATTACTGGAATAGATGACAGATATTTGAAGTACGAGGTAAACAACACTCCTCCATACATACTGGATAATAAATATCAAGAGGACAATAGGGAATGTTTTACAGTTTCATTTTATATGTTTGAAAATCTTTCAAACAGGGCGTGTCTCTATATAATGATCCTCGTTGGAATTTGTCCATATTTTTTCATCAAGTTCTTCATGATTTTTTTTGCTTTCACTCCATTCACTTTCCTGAATTCAGTTTATCTTCTCTGTGATATAAACTTTTCGAAGTTTCTGGGTCTATTTATACCCATTTAGACTTTTTCTACTCGACTTCGTTTCTTCATCCAGAACATTTGCTTCTCCGTGACTGATGAGTTGCTGTGAAGCATTTTGCTTCAGAACTGTCACTATCACAACAAGTGAATGATTGTGTAGAACATTTACGTCACCCCTACTTACCCTCAAGATTGATAACCTACAGCAGAACAGTAAACCTCCAGCTTCTCTAATAGGAGGTAATTTAACATTCTACGATGCTCCTGATAAGAAATATCATTCATAATGCACATTGTTTAACAAAAATGCAAAGATAAATAAAGGTGGAATCACCAGCGTGAAGAAACTAACAAGACCGTCTAGAAATTCCTACCTTGAGTTATCTTTTGTGTGCAGTATTTGCCTTAATAAAACGTTCTAAATTCTTATAGTCGGGGAGTTCTAATTTTGGACAAGTAATGGAGTATTAAATTTATGAATGTTGTTAAAAGCCAAAACGTAACTACGGTAAGAGATTACCTGCTCTAGAAGGAAAAGGCACTTACTATGGCTTTTGATGATTTCTGTGACAAACTATCAATAAAAGCAATTCAACAATTCTGTTGTTATCATCATCTTTGGACCAGGAAGTCAAACTGCGGAAAGAGAAAGTGGCCAGTCTTAGAGCATTAGCCAGAATTCTCAAAGTGCAAAAATTTCATCCCCACAAACTGAAGATCCTTCGGGAATACACACAATATTTTGCCTTCGTATCGATCAACGTTTGAATGGTGAGGAAAACCAATAAAATTGTTGTTAATGAGCAAATGAAAGTCCAAACTGGATGAAGGCCACACTCAACATACAGAAAAAGTCAATGTATGGGCAATGATTGTTGGTGATCAAGTTTGACAAGATTAATTTGGAAATTCCTGTATGCAGTATTTCCTGGAAGATTGGTTGATAGAAGGGACCCTTGGAATGGCCAGCTAGATCTCCAGAGCCTGCCCCATCGAACTACTTTTTATGAATGTACCTGCAAAGCAAAGTTTTGAAGACGAAACCGACCAATGTTGAGGAGCTTAAAGAACGAATTCCTCTCGAATTGATCAGAAATGTGCAAAAGGAATTCCGAACAACATTTTGAGCATTCACTTACGAAAACTTTGTTAAGTGGAATAGATGTTTTTGTTTTCAAAGAAACCACTAGTGCATTTGTCGCTGTAAAAGTTGCAGCCAACTTTTGACGCTGTCAAAGTGACAATTGCACTGTGGAATACGCGATTTTTCATAAAATTTATCAGTAAAAAAAGTTGTTGCTTCTTATGGAAATTATCGATGGCGTCATAACTGGAATTAAAAAGTCTCTGTGGGAATATTGTTTCTATAGAAAGAACCTCAGCTAATCGACTTTTGAGAGCATTTTCGAAGGACATTACTATTTTTGATACGTTAAATCCACTTCAAATTACAGACTCGCACTGTATTTTGTTGCATCAAGTTATTCCACTTTTGTACATCCTCATACAAAAAATGTAGCATTGAAACTACCAGAACCGCAATACTACCTAATTTTCCCCGCCTATTAGCGAAATCATAATGTACCTTTTGGTGACCTTAGTGAGGTCGAGCAGAGCTCATGTGATGCAACTGCAACTGGGATCTTATTATGTGCGGTAGTTCGTTTGTTTCGCTCCGATTAGCATGGTGGGTCATAGGGGGCGAGGAAGTACGAAAAATAACGAGGCAAGCAATCATTCTCGTGGTAAAAATTGATTAAATGAATTTAATGAATAATTATTGGACAGGTTGATTTTACCTTCGTGGAAGAAATTCGAAAAATTGAGTGTGACGATGGCATATATAGGCCAGACAGGCCGCAGTTTGGATGAGAGATTTGGGGAGCATTTGGAAAGTTGTAGGTTAAATCAATATGATCCAAACAATGCCAACCACTGACATAAGTCAAATACCAACCGGATGATCCTTTTTTGTTACAAGAATACTCTGGAAAAAATATATCTGGAATATCATGAGCTAAAACTGTTTCAATGCGGTTAATTTTATTGATTATTGACTGTGCATTTACGGATGTAATTTTTAACAGATAAATTGAAATATTTCTTCGATAGGAAGGATGTAGGGGTATCGCCAGTGGGTATGGAGAGGAGATCAAGGGACTGCTCAGCTATTCTGCGGACGCAACGTCGTTGTTGTCGTCCCTTTCCTTATGAAAAATTATATCAAAGCGCCATTTGGCCAGATTTCACGTCTTCATGCACATTCCACATTCAACACCGTCAAGTAGTGCTTCTATATATGCTAAATATGTCTGCTCCTGTCTATCGTCTGTTTTTAGGCCATCTGTGCACTAGATTATATTTTTTTCCAGATCATTCATTCCACTTTAGACTTGAATGGTACTCGAACAAAAAACCATTGAAAATAGTCATGTCAATTGATTCTTTAAGACTATACAATAAATGATGGTCGTGTAAAGTGAATAAAGGCAAATATTTCACTTCTGAATTCTCTAGAAATAATAGCGGTTGTTCATTCGACTTACGTTTCAATTTAAACGAATCAATTAGTTTTTTCGACTTACCTTCGGTCTCAAAAATGCCCCGCCAGCCTCCGCGAGCAACAGCTTCCAAAATCGCCGTACGCACGAAATCAAACACTCTGTGGCCGCCTCGGCCCTTCTCATCCTAATTACACACCGTTTTTAATCACCGCCGTGAATAATTGCGTTTATGATACCGCCCGACATTTCCATGTAAGTAGAACAACAATTTAGACATCTTGACATGCAATCAAATAGTGATGCCTTAAAACCAGTTAAATTACAGACTTTTAAGGCGTGATCCTCGGTAGGAATTAATTTGTTGCGAAGGACTCATTACGGCAGCCGTTTCGTCGGACTCGAGACATTCTTTCTCATGGAAGAATAGAGGAAAATTAAGATAATAAGTACGTTTTTTACGTTAACTGGTATGCTCATGATCTGCAAGTTGTTAATAATATTAACCGTCATCATGCGTTCGGTTGGTTCTTGAGGCATGAGTATGGCAGAACGTTCTAGAAATAATCCAATTTTCCTCCGCAGTTTTTGCTCGGTTCTTGGTCGATCTTCACATTAATACGGAAGATACAATTTTGTATATTCGTTGAACATTGTGAGAATCATAAATGAAAAAGAAAAAATATGTTTTCTTGTTGATAGATCGCCTGTCATTGGGATTTGTGGAAATGCTAGCCAAACGGCACATTTTGGTTCCGTGAGCAAATCCCCGTGCTGCGTAGTGGTAAGCAAAGGGTGGTGATCTGGTTTTTAAGAAATCGGTTTCACCCTTTCAATGTATATTACGTCTATTATAATCTTCTGCAACGCATTCACCATAGTGTGATACCGAGGAATGCTGTTTTGTTTTTCCCTCACAGATGACGCTTATTCGTAGTAGAATACTATGAGGCTTTTGTTGCCAAATACTTGTCTCATTTCTCCACTTTATGGAAATGTGTAGAGAGAAAGGTATTTTCGATTGTAGACGGAATTATTTCTTTCCATTTAATTGATCCTCTCCCTATACACACTTTTTGAACTTTGTTCGATTCATTGTAATGGTGATTTCGGTTTATTTCTAGTTCTTGTTCATTTCTATCCATCTCTCAGAGAAATCGCAGAAGGTCCTTTAAAGGACCCCGCACATTTCTTATGGGAAATGGCTCTCCGTGAATTTGGCTGAATATTTGATATGTTGTAGTACGTTATGAGCTGATCAAAAGTGGACAGTTTTCGAGATATGGAGCTTCGAAAATGGATTTTTTCCATTTTTTGGGTTATTTTCTCACCCATCGGATGGAATTTCAATATTCGATGCCTAGAACCGGACTGGAAAATGGTCTTCCTCAGTTATATTAAGCACCGTTTTCAAAAATTTTTCATACACTGCTCCACAGTGGAATGAGGTACAAATTCCAAGATCTTCCAAACACCTTTCCATGCTCATATTTCGGATATTTTTTGAAGAGAATAACCGATTCCAAATATATCTGATGTCCAATAATATCTAATATGTTTTCCAAAATGTTCATAACGAGGCCCAGCGATCTGTAATGAGGGAAAAAGAAAAAATCCCAATCATGTATTCTCAGAGATAACAATTGTTATCATTATTGATGTCATTTACATATTATATGTGATTTGTTTCTCACAAATCTCGATAATCTAACAATGGGGTGCCAAGACATTGCCATCAGAATGGCTTGAAATGGATAATAGCTCCCACAGCCAAATGAATCCGTGAAAATGTCTGCATCTTTGATACGTGATAGTACTTTCTACTATGAATGGAACTTTCGATATTCACACCCAAATTCTTCAGTCGGGTTCTAGACGCCGAATAGTCGAATTCCATCCCAACAAGAAATGAGAGTTTCCCGATGGATATTTGCTCATCCCCAAAAAATGGAAAAAATCCATTTTCCATTTTGAGCTTTGTGGCTGGGAACACTTTTGATCAGCTCATCAAGAACTACAACATACCAAAAATTCAGCCAAATTCACGGAAAGCCATTTCCCATAAGAAATGTGCGGGGTCCTTCACTCTTGGTAAAGATCACTGTGCATATCCGTTGCTAGTGACGCCTTGATCAGTCAACTGTTGTAAAGCGCATTCAATTCAATAGTTTATCTCTGTTATTGTTTCATAATGATAACTGACCGTCCCCGAAATGCTTGATATGATATTTTATTCCAGTGGAACTAGAACATAGAATTGCTGACTAGTCACATACAACTCTTCTTGACCATTGTACTAATTCTCTCCTTCCCTTTCCAAGCCAGCGCCCGAATCACATGACAAACTAATGCATAAAAACAGAATGTACTTAAACCTCATTGGCAATTACGAACTAACACTTGTCTGGAACACTGTAACTGATTTTCAATTCTAATTAAGCTCGGATTTGTCAGTATCTTGGCATTTCTATTTTGTACCATCAAAATTGGGGTAGCAACCCCAACACGTCTCGAGTAGTTCACTCTCCAAGGGTATCTTCGCACATCAATCCACCCACTCCATTATTTATTGGAGCCCTTATTATGCTTTGCATCTAATAGATCCCTAGGGGCTCCATATCTGACATCCCAGATGATCCTATCAACTTTTTGGTAGTCCTTTTGATATCCTGCAGACCCTGAGTTTTTGGTTCAAATTGACTTCCAATGGAGAAATGTTCACCTGAGCTACTGTACCCAGCTGCCTAGTGGGTTGGCAGAAATGTTTTTTTTGCTTGGGAAGGCTACTGTGGTTCCTGCTGTCTGAACGTACATGGCATGACTTACCGCTGTTTCTTCAGGGGTAGAAGAAACAATTGGCTTGCTGGTTTCTGATGCTTCTCTTTGTCGAATCCATAGAAGAGAATTTTCTCGAATTTGTAGAAGATAGTCTATCCCATCGTCTTGATGGTCACTCAGGACTTATCGTCGATGTCGATGTTCAGCAGCTGTATGTTACCCCTCTCCTTAGTATCTCCAACAAAAAATCAGGGTTGATTCTAAGTGAACTGAAAGAATCAAGACGACTTAGTAAAAGTATAAAGCGGTTAGTTGAATATAGGTTTTTAGGAGTTGGATGGTGTTTTTTTCTCACGATTTGTATCGAAATACTGCATGCGTTTGTAAAATATTCGTTGCTTCGCCACGCAATGCCACTGTCAATGCTACAGCCTTCTCCCCTGTCTTCCATCTTGTTGCTTAAGTCGCAGCTTCAAATTGTTGACGGTAATCTACCCATGGAGTTTTTCCGTCGAACTAAAGCGGCTTCATAGAAAACTTCCTGTTTCGGAGACTTTGAAATCTTTTGTTCCTTTTTGAAGCTCATACAAGTTCGAATTCAGGTCCAGCATTGAATTTCTCTCGACAGTTTCTGAGAAAAAAAATATGAAGGGAAATTACTCTTTCCCACTAAAGATGACCTCTTCAACTCGGGAACGGTGGAAGATAGAGCAATTCTGCGAACGCCAATCGATTCAGAATGATCAAATTAGTATAATCTGCAAATTTCGAATGAATCAATATAAAACAAAAATTATTCGAAAAATCGACAAAAGTCCAAAGGGGTAGACCCCTAAAAATCATGAAAAATACAAAATCGGCAGATTCACTCGCAATTCGCACTATATACGCAAAGTTTCATGCAGATTCCGAAAATATATTATTTTTTATGCTCAGAATCAAGGTTTGGCATATAAAAGGAATATAACGTCAAAAATGTCACGAGTAGGAGAAAAAAAATTGAGGGAAATGACTCCTTTCCATTCCAGATGAACTCCTCAACTCGGGAACGGTTGATGATAGAACAATTCTGCGAACGCCAATCGATTCAGAATGATCAAATTAGTATAATCTGCAAATTTCGAATGAATCAATGTAAAACAAAATTATTCGAAAAATCGACAAAAGTCCAAAGAGGTAGACCCCTAAAAATCATGAAAAATACAAAATCGGCAGATTCACTCGCAATTCGCACTATATACGCAAAATTTCATGCAGATTCCGAAAATATATTATTTTTTATGCTCAGAATCAAGGTTTGGCATATAAAAGGAATATAACGTCAAAAATGTCACGAGTAGGAGAAAAAAAATTGAGGGAAATGACTCCTTATCACTCCAGATGAACTCCTCAACTCGAGAACGGTTGAAGATAGAGCAATTCTGCGAACGCCAATCGATTCAGAATGATCAAATTAGTATAATCTGCAAATTTCGAATGAATCAATATAAAACAAAAATTATTCGAAGAATCGACAAAAGTCCAAAGGGGTAGACCCCTAAAAATCATGAAAAATACAAAATCGGCAGATTCACTCGCAATTCGCACTATATACGCAAAATTTCATGCAGATTCCGAAAATATATTATTTTTTATGCTCAGAATCAAGGTTTGGCATATAAAAGGAATATAACGTCAAAAATGTCACGAGTAGGAGAAAAAAAATTGAGGGAAATGACTCCTTTCCACTCCAGATGAACTCTTCAACTCGAGAACGGTTGAAGATAGAGCAATTCTGCGAACGCCAATCGATTCAGAATGATCAAATTAGTATAATCTGCAAATTTCGAATGAATCAATATAAAACAAAAATTATTCGAAGAATCGACAAAAGTCCAAAGGGGTAGACCCCTAAAAATCATGAAAAATACAAAATCGGCAGATTCACTCGCAATTCGCACTATATACGCAAAATTTCATGCAGATTCCGAAAATATATTATTTTTTATGCTCAGAATCAAGGTTTGGCATATAAAAGGAATATAACGTCAAAAATGTCACGAGTAGGAGAAAAAAAATTGAGGGAAATGACTCCTTTCCACTCCAGATGAACTCCTCAACTCGAGAACGGTTGAAGATAGAGCAATTCTGCGAACGCCAATCGATTCAGAATGATCAAATTAGTATAATCTGCAAATTTCGAATGAATCAATATAAAACAAAAATTATTCGAAAAATCGACAAAAGTCCAAAGGGGTAGACCCCTAAAAATCATGAAAAATACAAAATCGGCAGATTCACTCGCAATTCGCACTATATACGCAAAATTTCATGCAGATTCCGAAAATATATTATTTTTTATGCTCAGAATCAAGGTTTGGCATATAAAAGGAATATAACGTCAAAAATGTCACGAGTAGGAGAAAAAAAATTGAGGGAAATGACTCCTTTCCACTCCAGATGAACTCCTCAACTCGAGAACGGTTGAAGATAGAGCAATTCTGCGAACGCCAATCGATTCAGAATGATCAAATTAGTATAATCTGCAAATTTCGAATGAATCAATATAAAACAAAAATTATTCGAAGAATCGACAAAAGTCCAAAGGGGTAGACCCCTAAAAATCATGAAAAATACAAAATCGGCAGATTCACTCGCAATTCGCACTATATACGCAAAATTTCATGCAGATTCCGAAAATATATTATTTTTTATGCTCAGAATCAAGGTTTGGCATATAAAAGGAATATAACGTCAAAAATGTCACGAGTAGGAGAAAAAAAATTGAGGGAAATGACTCCTTTCCACTCCAGATGAACTCCTCAACTCGAGAACGGTTGAAGATAGAGCAATTCTGCGAACGCCAATCGATTCAGAATGATCAAATTAGTATAATCTGCAAATTTCGAATGAATCAATATAAAACAAAAATTATTCGAAGAATCGACAAAAGTCCAAAGGGGTAGACCCCTAAAAATCATGAAAAATACAAAATCGGCAGATTCACTCGCAATTCGCACTATATACGCAAAATTTCATGCAGATTCCGAAAATATATTATTTTTTATGCTCAGAATCAAGGTTTGGCATATAAAAGGAATATAACGTCAAAAATGTCACGAGTAGGAGAAAAAAAATTGAGGGAAATGACTCCTTTCCACTCCAGATGAACTCCTCAACTCGAGAACGGTTGAAGATAGAGCAATTCTGCGAACGCCAATCGATTCAGAATGATCAAATTAGTATAATCTGCAAATTTCGAATGAATCAATATAAAACAAAAATTATTCGAAAAATCGACAAAAGTCCAAAGGGGTAGACCCCTAAAAATCATGAAAAATACAAAATCGGCAGATTCACTCGCAATTCGCACTATATACGCAAAATTTCATGCAGATTCCGAAAATATATTATTTTTTATGCTCAGAATCAAGGTTTGGCATATAAAAGGAATATAACGTCAAAAATGTCACGAGTAGGAGAAAAAAAATTGAGGGAAATGACTCCTTTCCACTCCAGATGAACTCCTCAACTCGAGAACGGTTGAAGATAGAGCAATTCTACGAACGCCAATCGATTCAGAATGATCAAATTAGTATAATCTGCAAATTTCGAATGAATCAATATAAAACAAAAATTATTCGAAGAATCGACAAAAGTCCAAAGGGGTAGACCCCTAAAAATCATGAAAAATACAAAATCGGCAGATTCACTCGCAATTCGCACTATATACGCAAAATTTCATGCAGATTCCGAAAATATATTATTTTTTATGCTCAGAATCAAGGTTTGGCATATAAAAGGAATATAACGTCAAAAATGTCACGAGTAGGAGAAAAAAAATTGAGGGAAATGACTCCTTTCCACTCCAGATGAACTCCTCAACTCGAGAACGGTTGAAGATAGAGCAATTCTGCGAACGCCAATCGATTCAGAATGATCAAATTAGTATAATCTGCAAATTTCGAATGAATCAATATAAAACAAAAATTATTCGAAGAATCGACAAAAGTCCAAAGGGGTAGACCCCTAAAAATCATGAAAAATACAAAATCGGCAGATTCACTCGCAATTCGCACTATATACGCAAAATTTCATGCAGATTCCGAAAATATATTATTTTTTATGCTCAGAATCAAGGTTTGGCATATAAAAGGAATATAACGTCAAAAATGTCACGAGTAGGAGAAAAAAAATTGAGGGAAATGACTCCTTTCCACTCCAGATGAACTCCTCAACTCGAGAACGGTTGAAGATAGAGCAATTCTGCGAACGCCAATCGATTCAGAATGATCAAATTAGTATAATCTGCAAATTTCGAATGAATCAATATAAAACAAAAATTATTCGAAAAATCGACAAAAGTCCAAAGGGGTAGACCCCTAAAAATCATGAAAAATACAAAATCGGCAGATTCACTCGCAATTCGCACTATATACGCAAAATTTCATGCAGATTCCGAAAATATATTATTTTTTATGCTCAGAATCAAGGTTTGGCATATAAAAGGAATATAACGTCAAAAATGTCACGAGTAGGAGAAAAAAAATTGAGGGAAATGACTCCTTTCCACTCCAGATGAACTCCTCAACTCGAGAACGGTTGAAGATAGAGCAATTCTGCGAACGCCAATCGATTCAGAATGATCAAATTAGTATAATCTGCAAATTTCGAATGAATCAATATAAAACAAAAATTATTCGAAGAATCGACAAAAGTCCAAAGGGGTAGACCCCTAAAAATCATGAAAAATACAAAATCGGCAGATTCACTCGCAATTCGCACTATATACGCAAAATTTCATGCAGATTCCGAAAATATATTATTTTTTATGCTCAGAATCAAGGTTTGGCATATAAAAGGAATATAACGTCAAAAATGTCACGAGTAGGAGAAAAAAAATTGAGGGAAATGACTCCTTTCCACTCCAGATGAACTCCTCAACTCGAGAACGGTTGAAGATAGAGCAATTCTGCGAACGCCAATCGATTCAGAATGATCAAATTAGTATAATCTGCAAATTTCGAATGAATCAATATAAAACAAAAATTATTCGAAGAATCGACAAAAGTCCAAAGGGGTAGACCCCTAAAAATCATGAAAAATACAAAATCGGCAGATTCACTCGCAATTCGCACTATATACGCAAAATTTCATGCAGATTCCGAAAATATATTATTTTTTATGCTCAGAATCAAGGTTTGGTATATAAAAGGAATATAACGTCAAAAATGTCACGAGTAGGAGAAAAAAATTGAGGGAAATGACTCCTTTCCACTCCAGATGAACTCCTCAACTCGAGAACGGTTGAAGATAGAGCAATTCTGCGAACGCCAATCGATTCAGAATGATCAAATTAGTATAATCTGCAAATTTCGAATGAATCAATATAAAACAAAAATTATTCGAAAAATCGACAAAAGTCCAAAGGGGTAGACCCCTAAAAATCATGAAAAATACAAAATCGGCAGATTCACTCGCAATTCGCACTATATACGCAAAATTTCATGCAGATTCCGAAAATATATTATTTTTTATGCTCAGAATCAAGGTTTGGCATATAAAAGGAATATAACGTCAAAAATGTCACGAGTAGGAGAAAAAAAATTGAGGGAAATGACTCCTTTCCACTCCAGATGAACTCCTCAACTCGAGAACGGTTGAAGATAGAGCAATTCTGCGAACGCCAATCGATTCAGAATGATCAAATTAGTATAATCTGCAAATTTCGAATGAATCAATATAAAACAAAAATTATTCGAAGAATCGACAAAAGTCCAAAGGGGTAGACCCCTAAAAATCATGAAAAATACAAAATCGGCAGATTCACTCGCAATTCGCACTATATACGCAAAATTTCATGCAGATTCCGAAAATATATTATTTTTTATGCTCAGAATCAAGGTTTGGCATATAAAAGGAATATAACGTCAAAAATGTCACGAGTAGGAGAAAAAAAATTGAGGGAAATGACTCCTTTCCATTCCAGATGAACTCCTCAACTCGGGAACGGTTGATGATAGAACAATTCTGCGAACGCCAATCGATTCAGAATGATCAAATTAGTATAATCTGCAAATTTCGAATGAATCAATGTAAAACAAAATTATTCGAAAAATCGACAAAAGTCCAAAGGGGTAGACCCCTAAAAATCATGAAAAATACAAAATCGGCAGATTCACTCGCAATTCGCACTATATACGCAAAATTTCATGCAGATTCCGAAAATATATTATTTTTTATGCTCAGAATCAAGGTTTGGCATATAAAAGGAATATAACGTCAAAAATGTCACGAGTAGGAGAAAAAAAATTGAGGGAAATGACTCCTTATCACTCCAGATGAACTCCTCAACTCGAGAACGGTTGAAGATAGAGCAATTCTGCGAACGCCAATCGATTCAGAATGATCAAATTAGTATAATCTGCAAATTTCGAATGAATCAATATAAAACAAAAATTATTCGAAGAATCGACAAAAGTCCAAAGGGGTAGACCCCTAAAAATCATGAAAAATACAAAATCGGCAGATTCACTCGCAATTCGCACTATATACGCAAAATTTCATGCAGATTCCGAAAATATATTATTTTTTATGCTCAGAATCAAGGTTTGGCATATAAAAGGAATATAACGTCAAAAATGTCACGAGTAGGAGAAAAAAAATTGAGGGAAATGACTCCTTTCCACACCAGATGAACTCCTCAACTCGGGAACGGTTGATGATAGAACAATTCTGCGAACGCCAATCGATTCAGAATGATCAAATTAGTATAATCTGCAAATTTCGAATGAATCAATGTAAAACAAAATTATTCGAAAAATCGACAAAAGTCCAAAGGGGTAGACCCCTAAAAATCATGAAAAATACAAAATCGGCAGATTCACTCGCAATTCGCACTATATACGCAAAATTTCATGCAGATTCCGAAAATATATTATTTTTTATGCTCAGAATCAAGGTTTGGCATATAAAAGGAATATAACGTCAAAAATGTCACGAGTAGGAGAAAAAACATTGAGGGAAATGACTCCTTTCCATTCCAGATGAACTCCTCAACTCGGGAACGGTTGATGATAGAACAATTCTGCGAACGCCAATCGATTCAGAATGATCAAATTAGTATAATCTGCAAATTTCGAATGAATCAATGTAAAACAAAATTATTCGAAAAATCGACAAAAGTCCAAAGGGGTAGACCCCTAAAAATCATGAAAAATACAAAATCGGCAGATTCACTCGCAATTCGCACTATATACGCAAAATTTCATGCAGATTCCGAAAATATATTATTTTTTATGCTCAGAATCAAGGTTTGGCATATAAAAGGAATATAACGTCAAAAATGTCACGAGTAGGAGAAAAAAAATTGAGGGAAATGACTCCTTATCACTCCAGATGAACTCCTCAACTCGAGAACGGTTGAAGATAGAGCAATTCTGCGAACTTCAATCGATTCAGAATGATCAAATTAGTATAATCTGCAAATTTCGAATGAATCAATATAAAACAAAAATTATTCGAAGAATCGACAAAAGTCCAAAGGGGTAGACCCCTAAAAATCATGAAAAATACAAAATCGGCAGATTCACTCGCAATTCGCACTATATACGCAAAATTTCATGCAGATTCCGAAAATATATTATTTTTTATGCTCAGAATCAAGGTTTGGCATATAAAAGGAATATAACGTCAAAACTGTCACGAGTAGGAGAAAAAAAATTGAGGGAAATGACTCCTTTCCACACCAGATGAACTCCTCAACTCGGGAACGGTTGATGATAGAACAATTCTGCGAACGCCAATCGATTCAGAATGATCAAATTAGTATAATCTGCAAATTTCGAATGAATCAATGTAAAACAAAATTATTCGAAAAATCGACAAAAGTCCAAAGGGGTAGACCCCTAAAAATCATGAAAAATACAAAATCGGCAGATTCACTCGCAATTCGCACTATATACGCAAAATTTCATGCAGATTCCGAAAATATATTATTTTTTATGCTCAGAATCAAGGTTTGGCATATAAAAGGAATATAACGTCAAAAATGTCACGAGTAGGAGAAAAAAAATTGAGGGAAATGACTCCTTTCCACTCCAGATGAACTCCTCAACTCGGGAACGGTTGAAGATAGAGCAATTCTGCGAACGCCAATCGATTCAGAATGATCAAATTAGTATAATCTGCAAATTTCGAATGAATCAATGTAAAACAAAATTATTCGAAAAATCGACAAAAGTCCAAAGGGGTAGACCCCTAAAAATCATGAAAAATACAAAATCGGCAGATTCACTCGCAATTCGCACTATATACGCAAAATTTCATGCAGATTCCGAAAATATATTATTTTTTATGCTCAGAATCAAGGTTTGGCATATAAAAGGAATATAACGTCAAAAATGTCACGAGTAGGAGAAAAAAAATTGAGGGAAATGACTCCTTTCCACACCAGATGAACTCCTCAACTCGGGAACGGTTGATGATAGAACAATTCTGCGAACGCCAATCGATTCAGAATGATCAAATTAGTATAATCTGCAAATTTCGAATGAATCAATGTAAAACAAAATTATTCGAAAAATCGACAAAAGTCCAAAGGGGTAGACCCCTAAAAATCATGAAAAATACAAAATCGGCAGATTCACTCGCAATTCGCACTATATACGCAAAATTTCATGCAGATTCCGAAAATATATTATTTTTTATGCTCAGAATCAAGGTTTGGCATATAAAAGGAATATAACGTCAAAAATGTCACGAGTAGGAGAAAAAAAATTGAGGGAAATGACTCCTTTCCACTCCAGATGAACTCCTCAACTCGGGAACGGTTGAAGATAGAGCAATTCTGCGAACGCCAATCGATTCAGAATGATCAAATTAGTATAATCTGCAAATTTCGAATGAATCAATATAAAACAAAATTATTCCAAAAATCGAAAAAAGTCCAAAGGGGTAGACCCCTAAAAATATTAGTTGAACAGTTGATTATTATTCATTTGGCAGAGACAGGACAATTATAATGTTGTCCGACCTACCCTGTCACTGATGAGAGGCAATAAATCTCGAAACATGCATGTCTGCTGGTGGTCATTCCCAGCCAAATGAAGGATAATCTTCTGTTTGAATACGAGACAAGCACTTGCAATTGGGCCTTCTTGCAAGAACGTTGCACAAATATCTGTCAGATGTAGTTCAATGTCCGTTGTGGTATTAGCTAGGGAAGTAGTTGTTTTCTGACAGATGTTTACCTTTTATATTCCACTTGGTGGAAACGCTGAGAGAGAAGGACCCCGTATTCTTTCACATTAATCAATATAAAACAAAATTATTCGAAAAATCGAAAAAAGTCCAAGAATCACAAAAAATAAAAATTTGTCAGATTTACCAACAATCCGCAGTTTATACGCAAAATTTCATGCAGATCCCGATAATAATATGTACGATTTTTATGCTCGGATTCAAGGTTTGCCAAATAAAAAGGATACAATGTCAAATATTTCACGAAGTAGAAGAAAATATGGGGGGCAATGACTCCTTCTCTCAAAATGAACTCAATGAAGTTGATCAACATAATATTTTCATATTGTGTTTCATCAATGCATGCATGTTACAAATTTCAATAAAATGAGCAAATTATTTTTCGTAATCCCATACTGTTATTTTGATTCAACGGTATTCATATGACAGTTGAAAAGTTGATGTTAACAGCCTCCGTCCGTTAAGATTTTTTACAGCGAGTTAGGAGAATACATCTCTGATTTTCCTTTCGTATAGGCTAATAATACATCTTCATTAACCACCTTCACATTTTTCAAAATTTTCAAATTCTTTTTGATATCGCTCTTGAGGTATTTTCGGCAGTAAGTCAACACTCGCTGCACATGATTATCCCAGTTTTTCTGAAGAAATTTGATTTTGTTCCTCAATTTCTTCAATTTCATCCATGGTCGTTGTTGAAGCGAACTCGCGAACACAAAAAACTGACGTTGTTTATAATATTGTTGTGATATTGTCAAGCTGTTCAATGACAATACGATGTTGAGAATTTTCTGTAGAATTACGAGGTACGTGGTTTGTTCTTTCCCCGGAATGAAAATGTAATCTTTCAGCAGGACTACGAAAAGACTTGAACGACACACGGCCGATACGCATATAACGGATTCGGTTGTTATATAATACAATTTTCAACCTCATCCGTTATTTGATAAATATCGGCCTTGTAACATTAATACCTATTTATGTACCAAGTGCGTTATATAGATCCTATCGCCCGGAACATGTTGTCCGATAGGCGTTAGGATCTAGTAATGCTCGTGGTGCATACTGGATTTTATTTTTCACAAAAAAATTATCTTAAATGACGTTACGTTGTTTACTTCATAAATTTCTTCTCATAGTATTTACTGCGTTTTGGTCGGCAACTGAGCACAAGTGAGCTTCTATGCAATTGCCATGGAAACATTGAAGATTTTTGTAAGAATTGACAAGCTTGTTAGTGGAGGAAACTTAAAACGGCTGTGTTCATAATAATTATGGAGATCCCACAGAATGTGACGCTCAAAGCTGAACAAGCGTTAGGAAATTTACTGCCTGTGAAATCTAAATACTTATACGAGAAGGAGTATGACCATTTTTTGAAATGGAAAGATAAAAACAGTGAACACCGTAAATGACACTGTCTTAATGGCATACTTCCAGGAACTGGTGAGTTTATCTCATGAAAAATATTAATATATGGCCTTTCTGAAAGTTAATTCAAAAAGATACATTCCTAAAAAATCAAAGGTGTTGGAAAGTGGACAAGTATTATTTTTCATAAGGAAAGCTCCAGTTAATACTTTTCTGCTACATAAAGTTGTTCTGGTAATGGGCGTATTTGGAGGCTTAAGACGTAATGAAATGGTCAAGATAACAATTGATGATATTGAAGATAGAGGAGCCATTTTACTTATCAGGGTACCAGAAACCAAGACCTGCACCTCAAAAAGTTTCACTATTGTTGAAGAAAGCGAAATAGGAGCCTTGAACTTAGTTGAAAAGTAAATTGCACTACGACCAAAAGGATGCAAACAACGTAGTTTTTATTGACCTACAGAAATAACAAATGAATTGAGTTACCTGTAGGTAAAAATACTATAGGAAGTGTTCCTTCTGTCATAGCGAAATACCTTAATTTGGAAAACCCGAAAGGATACACCGGACATTGTCTACTGCGCCGAACGTCGTCAACGCTTCTTGTTCAAGGTGGTGCTTCCTTTGAAACACCATTACATGGAAAATGGAAGAGTAGTACGGTAGCGAAGAGCTATATTGAAGAAAGTATCTCCTCGAAGGACAAAATTGCTACAACGATAGCCCATTCCGTTTCCGAAAAAATGTTCGCTCCGAACGAAACCGAATGCACATTGAGGAGTTCATCATCGGTCAACAGAACTCCAAACTCGGTACTAATTTTTCAGGAACATTTGAAAATTGTAATTTCTAGTTGAGAGAAACTAATTCGTCTCTTTTTTTTGTACAGTTATAAAAAAAAATTCTGAATAATTAATTTATTGGACTACAGAAAGAACATTTAGCGGGCGTTATGATTCATGATAACTATAAATACACTTTTGATCTGCTCTAAACTTTCCGACCACCCACATATTGCTAAAAAAAATTCATGAGTTCTTGTATTTAAAATCGATTTAGCCCTGGTCCATATGGCTCATTGCTGCATTTATCCATTTTCAACTTTCCATTTCGAATTAGTCGACGACGAACTATGTCAGACCGTCTCGTCTTCTTCGCATCGACCCGACCCGTCAACCTCTCAGCGTTGGCCGTTTCAGGAAGTGAAACCGAATCTGACCGCCGATATCGACAGCGCTTTGAAAGTCGGCCCGCTTCTCAACCCGATCATTATCTCATTGCTGCTATCCTGCAGCGCAGCAGGATTGTTGTTATTACGCGCAAAAAAATCCCCGTCCGAACCTTAATGTGGTATTATGCGAGCTACGAAACTGACTCGACTTCTCAACATGTTATGGTAATTTCGCGTGCCGTTTTCGTCCACTCGTTCACGGATAAGTAAGTGACCGGGGACTGGGAGTGAGGAAATAAAAAAAAATATTTTTGACCGGGATATTATAGGCTTATATCGTCAGAGTTGCGCTATCAATAAAGAGGACCATAACTCCCTTGGGACATAATAGATTCTATAATTCCCTCTACCTTTCACAAGTGAAAATAAAATAAGAAATATACAGGGTGTTCCAAATTAAGTCGGCACCATTGCCAACTCCGATATTATTGATGCTTCGAATTCGGTTAAATGGGCAAACTAGTAGCATTTTCAATGACCTTCTCGATGCCGAAAAAATGACAGTCGCTTTTTCAGAATATTTCATAAAATGACATTTCTTTCAATGGAACATCCTATATTTTTTCATGCATTTCGATTCGTAATAACATTCTCAACAACAAATCTCATTTGACTTTTTTTCGTAAAGGTGAAAATAGGACAGTGTTTCAGTTTGAATGGTACCTACCAATGGCTGGACATTTTCCCAGATATTTTCAAAAACTACAACTAACGCAAACATCGAACGATTGGCATGAAATCGTGTAACATAGCAACAACCTAGCAACAAAAATAATCCTAGAATCAACGGTACGTGATTCAAATATAGTGGGAAGTGAATTGTTACATTTATTCCGTTTTGAAAATGAACACAATTTTATTGAAATGGGTCAGAAATATGATAATGATGATTATGATAATGCTGGCCAGTGGGGCTTTGTGAGGATCAGCGAAGCCAAGCTTGTATTCGAGAAGGGGTAGACACCCAATAAGACGAAGGAACTTTTCAAGTCGTCAAACCTAAAATCATCCAACCAGTCACGTACTTCCTAGAAGATTTGAGGGTGACTGATCAGCGGCACTTTCTACAAACAGGAATCATAAAAAACAAAAGTCCTGTCGTCTGTCTAGTGAAAAAAAAAGTTGGGCGTAAGGGGCGTACAGTTCTTGTGAAATGGCTGAGTAGTTATAGTAGTATACACAGCAGTTGGATTGATGTCAGAAATCGCTTGTAACTCAATGGAAAATTGACACATCCTCCACCGGAATTGAAGGCCTTTTTTTTCTGAGTGGATCCACTTTAAATATTCCAAACGAGAATCCCTGTTTGCGAGTCATCATCATGCTTGGAGGAACGATCCAAGGTCTGATTACGAGTTGATGCCTTCGTCACTAGTGTCGGCGCCATACGAGTCTTCATCATCGGAGTGGGCCGAACGTGCTGCTGAATTAGATCGAGTTTGTGACATGAACAAAGAAGTCATCAAAACTGAACGTTTCTATGCGTGCAACGCCATCTACGAGTTTCGAAACACTGACATTCCCACTGTGCAATGCGGAATGAGTTCTGCTTGGAGTTTCGTGCCTGCAGTGAGACCGATGTTCGAGGCTCACACCATATCTTCCAGCATGTTTGAATGGGGAACCTCCATGGAGGCCATTAATGACGTTACACAATAGCCACTGCAGCCAACAGCAGCCAAATCACCCTCGACTGGGTCGCCCAAAAGTATTTTGATAATGGCTCATTAGACATCTTGCTTCGACAAATTCTATGGAATATCCGCAAACGTTGCAGACCTAATCGGCGAATCAGTATTGCCAACAGTACCGTACTTATTACTCTTTCCCAATCCCGCTAATATAAATTCTCATTTAAGATCTTTCCAATATCGAAGTAAACTCGGCGACATAACATGTCCTGGCCTTCCCTGATTGCAGTGCGCGATGTGTTCTTTAATGCGAGTTTCCATCGGTCATGGCGTTTGACCAACACACTCCTCATTACCCATCCGACTAATTTCATAAATCTCCGACTTCCTATCCGAGCATATCCCCGCGACAGCCTGCGCTATTAACCATTATTAGTTTCCCAGATTTATCGCGATAGCACTTCCAAGAGAACCGCTGGATAATGCGCTGATTAATCAAAATATTCCCGAGGGGTCCTTTGCCGTTATTACGCAACGAGGTATTTCGCTAACAATAATTTCGCTCGAGTTAGTTTACTTAAGCATGAAATGGGGAAAAAACGACGGATAAACGTCGCTGCCGGCCATAGATAGGTAAGTAGTGGCTGGTATGAGACAGTGTTTTAATTGTTTAAATTTATATGTAAATTGGCGACTGCGAGGGCTTCGAATGGTAGTTATGTCTAATAAGTAAGTGGATATTTATCGCGAGGAACACTGCATACGCTTAACCATTATTAGTTCTACAAATATTGTCCAACGAATCGGCTAGTTATGACAGGTTGTGAGGAGAAAGTAAGGGGAGTGTCATGTAACACGTTCTCCGGAATTTTTCGATTTTTCCATTGAAATTAAACTATGACGTTGTAATAATAATACCTTTTCAGAACTAAAGGCTTTAATCAGCAAAACCTGTCACAATAAACTAGACGATATCAATGACAAAAGATACGTTGATGATAAAGTATATCACAATCTCCCCCACGTTATTCTTTTTGTGACGCTCTAAAATATTTCGGTGCACGTCGATTTCTTGTAGATCTACGAAGTGTATGACCTTTTTTATCTTCATCATTGTTTTTATCATCGACGATCTTCGCAGTGATGCTTCGTTTTACAGTTTGATTATCTGCGATTACTTCAAGAGATTCTTGAGCTAGATCAGATTCCAAATCAGGATAATCTTCAGTATATGATTCATCTTCTATACTCGATTTAGGTTCGTCTTGTATCGATTTGAGTGCGTCTTGTGTATTGGGCTCCGATATGAAAGCCATATCTCCTCTAGGTAGATTTTCGCCCATTTTGATGTCGCACTAGAGCGTATTTAGGATTGGCATCAATGAGTTCCACCTCCTTTACTGAATAATCATATTTTTTTAGTCTCACATGTTTTTTAAGAAATACAGTTTTTGAATCTATCAACCAAGAAGGTAGTTGATGGTTGATCATACGTTCATGCGGTGTACCATTAATGGAGGTGCAAAGTGAAGATCGTACAGAATGCAATGCATCGTATAGCACAATTTCCCATTGAGATATTTTAAGATTTCGAGTTCTCGAGGCAGGTGATATTGCTTTCCATATTATATCATTGTATCGTTCTGCTTGACCATTTCCTTCTGGATTATGAGGTGTTGTTCTGCTGGTGGCTCTACCTCGAGATTGAAGCAAACTAACTAGATCTCGTGATATGAAAGATGATCCTCTATAGACTGAATATAAGCAGGCATTCTGAAAATAGAAAAAAGTTGACTGAGGCAATTGTATGGACGGATCATTTGGTGGTCCCAATGTAAATGCTGTCACAGGAACATGGAATGCGGTATACGCCTCGTTTGTTTTTCGTGGATCTCATATGACCTTTTGGCTTTATCTTAAGTCTATAAATAGTTTTGATTTCATGTTTTCGTGTGTGTTGGTTTTCTATATACCGTCTTTTTTTTCTCTCCGGAAATTAGAACGTTTGAGGAAGCCAGTTTTGGCAAAGTATCCACATGCTCTATGGTCTCCCAGTTGTCTGGGGAAGTATAACTGTGGAACAGATGATTTAGGATGCAAGCTTCCATGAAGATGCATCATTTTGCGAGTTTTTACGTTGACGAAGTTCTTCTTGAGTCCATTTCATTACTCCAAAGGAGTGAAGTACAATCGGAACGGCAAGCATATTAGTTGTTGTTGTTCTTCCCCGACAGTTCTGATAACCAGATCTGTCGAAGCTTATGTTGATCTTGCCAACAGTAGTTACCTCTTGGGAGTGGTGTTATTCCATTCCTAGGTAAGTATACCTACGTCTCTTCGGCATCCAGATGATGTAGAATTCTTTCGTCTATGAGCTAAACGTCCTCTCCGTATTCCTCGCATTGTTCTTTTTTGAGAAGAACCGTAGAACATTTGATCCCGAACTCCATTTCGATAGCATGCTTGTACTCTTGCACCACCTTTAGGGGCTAATGAAGATCTTTTTCTCCGGCGGCAAATAGTTTGGGTCATCCATTCAAAACAGACCGTATGCCTCTGGTTGCTAGGAGTGCCGCAGTCGTACCCGCGGGTTTTCCTTAGTGCTACGGACAATGGCAACAGTAAGATGTAGAAGAGAAGAGGGCTGAGGGAGTCTCCCTGAAACACACCCCTTCTAAAAACCTGCTCTGTTTAGACTTTGACTTGACCAGATGTTATGGTGAAGCGAGTCCTCCAGAGCGGCATCAGCTTTTCAATGCATCTCACTATTTGATCGGGTTTCGCAAGGCATCTGAGCAAAAGCATGATGAGCTCATGCGATGTTGTATCATATACCTTGCGATAATCGATCCAGGCTTTCGAAAGGTTACGCTTACATTGCACTGAGTCCTGCGTGATGCATCTGTCGATCAGCAGGTTCTCCTTGCAGCAGCCAGCGACCCCCTTCTTCGACCCTCGTTGCTCATATATTCGTTCATACATCGGCTCAACTGCGGAGAGTATTCGCATGCATAAGATGCAGTTATTATTATTTTTATCATCATTATCATAACTATTATTCACTTCCGATAGATCGATCAGTGTCTCCTCTGATTACTCGAGAATGTTCTCCCACAATTTGCCGTTATCAGTCCGTATTAATCGCCATTTATAATAAATGAACCTCTAGGTTACCGAACAAATCAAACCGCGATTAAAATCCCGTGTCGACCATAAAGGTACGTGTAGCTCCGGATGAATGGGAGTCATATCTCAAAAGTCATATTTGTGGCGCAGCCTTTGTGATAAAATAAAGTGAGCAACTGGAATAGTACCATTTAGTCTCTTGTATATGCGCAGCGCTCTCGTAGGTATATTCAAATCATTTCCGCGTTATAATTTGAAACAATTTTCAATCGAGTCCGATGAACGTTTTCTATGGGGAATTGGTGAACTATGTGATTTGAATCTGCATTACCCTTTCATTTTGGAACACATGGGGCGATTTTGAAAAATGAAAATTACCTATAGTTCTCGACGATCTCTATTCAAATTTGTGGACAGATATGAATTAGTCTCATTTTCAACGTCAACTGTTATAAAAATAGATAATTTATAATTGAATAGCGTTTTGTCACATTAGATACGACCGAGCGGATCGTTAATGTTATTGAATATATTATAGAAACCTCACAGAATTGAAGATTTTTTCATCTCACCTTAGTTTCTTTATCGTTCTGTCTCCCTTGGATGCTACGTTGTTACTTTTTCCTTCCCTGGATGGAATTGGAACTCGTCGCAAAATTTACTACGTTTGCCAAAATACCAAAATAATCATAAATAATCGAATATTTATCAAGGGAGATGCAGCAATTAATTGTTATTAAAATAAAGATTTGTTTATGAAACTGAATAATTCATAATGAAAATTAAGTTATTCCTCATATTGGGATCAGAGTTGGAACCAGAAGCTTGATAAAAAATTGCCCGAATTCACACAGACAATAATTACAAAAACTGAAAGATCACATATGGAGGATCAAGAGCTGAAACTACGACTGACCATATTTCTTTACTTTGAATGGTAGCGAAAAATGTGAACGACTTGATGAAGCAACAAAAAATCTCAGCTAACGTTCGACCGAATCCCTCAAAAGAGAAAATTAAACGAAAGTGATCTTGGTGAGGTAACAAGAAAAGAATATAAAGTGGCTCCCTTCCTTCCACAAAAGCGAAAAATGTTCCACGTATTGCCCTTCTTTTTCTGTACGGCCCTTTTGTACACACAGAAGGCTTTATATATTTGCCTCAATTCTTTGTTCTATAGACATGGTTGGAGAGGAATCTGGTCCATTTCCCAAGGGTTTCCGGCTCTTTCGTGCAGAATCAGAGCGTGCTGCTTTGCTTTAATTTGGTTGGAGATCAACTCCTTTGGAGTTACAATCTCAAGACAGATTGCTGTCTCGTCTATTTCTCCGTCCTCTCATTTGGAGTCGAGGTTAGCCGATAGAGATTTTCTGTATTTTTCTGTGTTGGAAAAAGTTGCATTGTTTCCCGTATACATAAGAACGAGGTTTTCTCCCGTTAGAAATTCTAATAATTGTATTACTTCGTCTGTTCGCATCACGCTATCCCATGATGTCAGGCATTCATCTTATCCTATTCATCGCCAACAAGTATCTGAGACAAAAGTTAAGGAGAGGTAAGTGCCTGATATTGGCTCTAATACATGACCTTATGGGGATTTCGATTGTAGATCATGTCTCCACCAGACCTCACAGTCATTCTCACGTTTGCCTGTACGGTGCGTTTCAAAAACCAAGAATGAAATATGGAAGCAGAATGGAACAAAATACTAGAAATAACTTATTATTAGCCTAGTTGGAATAATTGTTTTTGACAGAAATGAGGGTAGTCGCTAGTAAGGCTCAATTACTGGATTAAAAAATGACATTCAACTTCCCAACAACTTCAACTTTTTGAAGTTGGCAGAATTGCTCTGTCTCTAACCGTTCACGAGTGGAAGAGTTCAGGGATGGTTGGAATGGAATTTTTATGTTTTATACTAAACCTTTTGTACCTGTGGGCATATAAAAATCACAGATTCACGGAATCAGCATGAAATTTTGCGTATGTAGTGCGAATTTCAAGTGAATCTGATGATTTTGCATTTTTAGTGATTTTTAGGGGTGTATCCCTTTTGATCTTTCACTTTTTATGGATAATTTTTTTGTTTGCAGTGATCGACTTGATGATTCACAAGGTATACTAATCATTCTGAATCAAAGTCAAAGTCAAAGTCAAAATATACTTTATTGTCAGAAGTTATAAAAAACTTATAGACAAAGCTTTTTGGTTTTAGATTAATATTAAAATTGAATTCAATTAATTAATGATAAAAAGTATAATGGTGATACTCCCCACTATCTGCATATCATCCCAGATGAAGGAACACCACCACTATATGCGCTCCGGTGCGACTCGAAAATTTGATGGCGCATTTGCTTTTTCAACTGCAGGAAAAACCCGGAAAAACCTACAGTACCACCACTTGGTCCTTGGCGAATGAGGCAATGAAACAAAACATAATACATGCTCATCCATCATTACACAAGGACTTCTTCATCTCTGCATCTCTCTGCACTCCAGCTCGGGATTTCCAGTTTATGAACAAATGAGTATGTTAAACAATAGCAGAGAAACAAAAAAAAATAAAAATTATAACGCTTACTTACTATGCCCGATTCATGATATAAAAATTATGATTTTTAGATATTATCATCATAAAACTCTTGTAGACTATAATAAGCTTTTTCTAATAATAAATTTTTCACGTCTTTTCTGAAACGACAAAGTGATGTGATACTTTTGATATTTATTGGAAGGTGATTAACCATCTTACATCCATTATAAAATATCGAGTTTTTGATGGGTGTACTTTTAGGAAGTGGAAGTTTGAAATCATTACTCTGTCTGGTATTATGATCAGAACTGCCAATAGTGAACTTTGATTTATGTTTGTGCATCAAACAAACAGTTTCAAGTATGAAAATTGCAATAACTGTAAGAATTTTATGTTTAAGAAAGAGAGGTCGGCATGAATCCCAATATCTCGCTTTGCATAAATATCGCAGAGCACGTTTTTGTAAAATTAGCTCTATTTTCAACCGTTCGCGAGTTGAAGAGTTCTTCTGGACGGAATATTTGACATTTTATTCCGTTGTTACGCTAAATCTTGAATCTAAATTTTTTCGCTGATCTACTTGAATTCACAGTTACAAAGTTCATCTAGAGTTGAGAGGGTTCATTTTTCTCAAAAGTTGTGAAAATTTTTATTATCACCTCAATTCGCCATAAGTACTAATTAATAACACAGAAAGTGGAAAATGGCGACTAGATTTTGTCTTTCAGTCGCAGACTGATTTAACATCTTACTTTCATCAGGTACATATCTTTATCAGAATCAAAGTTGGCAACCTGTTTCTATTTCATCGATATCTTCATGGATGCAGTTAAATACAGTAAGGTAAGCTCGGGTACGTGTGACCGTGATTTTCATTAGTTCGCATTGCATTTAGTCCATCTGATGAACAATGAAATTTTGCAGCTATTTACTTCGAAGATCAGTCTTTGTAATACGCCACATAAAACTGTTGAAAAACGTATTCTATCAATTTTATTTATATATTCAGATATACATCTCCATAGGTCACACTTCCCCGGAAATTTGGGGCAAGTGTGATTCTGGCCAAATTTAAAGATATTAATTAATGCACGTAAATCTCTCTTTGGGGCAGGTGTGAGTAAACAGTAAAGGAACTTTCACCACAATTTATTTGTTTCGAGATATCTTTATTCAAAACATAGTTAGGAACTTTTTAATATTGAATTTGAAATGCCTCATTGGAAAAAAACAAAAAATAATCGTGAAAGTGAACATTTGTTGGAAAGAAAAATTTACAGGTAGAAATCTGAAAAATCGAATGAGAATTCCATTGATCCCCATCTTCTGACGAGTGGTAATGGAAGCACAGTTGTTATTTCATCCTCAGAAAGTGTATCAATGTCTTCCACATCTGGCCAGGTATATTGTTTGGCTCTCTGAGATTTCCGTATATAATATCGTACTATAGCTGAGAAAATATTACTGTTTAGATTGGTCAAATGAACCAGGTTCACACTTACCCCGACAGATAGGTCACACTATCCCCAATAACATTTAATTTCGGGGAAATGCAATGGAAAAATGTGAAAAAAAAACAACTTCATGAAAAAACGGCAATCTATAGTCAGATTCATTGTTTAGGCAGAAGAAAAGTGTTTAAAATGGATTCTTACCTTAGATTTTAACAATACACTCAAAGCTTGAAATAAACTTGTTATACTCGTTCGGGCTGATAAATTGTAGTTCAGAAAATTGAGGAAAATATTTGGATTTCACAAGATCTCTTTTGTTTTTTATATGATGGTTATGGATTCATTATGAGTGTAGGCTATTCGTCAATAGTTGGCATTGGGCTGTCGCCCGGTTTAGCGAAGATAGCGAGCAAACTCACACTTGCCCCAAATTCACACTTACCCGAGCTTACTATAATAGGCCTAGAAAGCGTCCATTATCGATTTCTGTTGAAATTACGCCGGTGTCAACATCTTCATCCCGATCGAAACATAATCATCATCAAGTGCTATCGAACCGAAATATAATTTCCCACAACGGCCGATCAAAAACCCAATAATAAGCTCTTACATAAGATGTCTACATATAAGGAGATACACAACGCCGAGATAACGACTGATCTCGATAGTCAGTCTGTCTTTTCAGCCTCATTAGGTAGTCAAAAACTGGACTTCCTGTTCTGTGATAAGTGCTTTTTTTGACGGTTATATTACCAAACAGATATCTGGCACTTATTCACCGAGTTTATGTTAAGTAAACAAGTGAAAGTTGTTCGTTGTACGGAGCGCACTTTATAATTTTTTTTTTTTGAAGAATGTAACGACTGAGAATTGCTCGTTCGCGAGCAAATTGAGACCTGATTTTCTCATTAAAATCATCGTGTCGAGGAGTCTGCGTAAAAAAACTTCCCTTATATCCTCGTCAAAATTAGGAGTACTTCGTCTGGCAGTAAAGTAACTACCAATTTGGAAACTTGCCATTCTTGAAATCACTCGCCCAGTAAGGCATTTGAAAAATAGAAAAGTCAGTTTAATTTTGGAACAAAGTTCGAAAATTGGTGCCGGAGAGAAGTTTCCGAAAAGTTGTAAAATGAGGCAAAAATCTAGTATAAAGCAACTACATTCTTGGCTGATACCATGATGGACATTGAACTACATCTGACAGATATTTGTTCGAATTTTTGCAGTTAACTTTTCCTGGGTTCTTTACTGTCTGAGAAGTGTTTGTTCTTGATTTTCCGTACGGATGGCTTTGCGACCAACTTAGTTGTGGGTCGCAGCTTCATTTGTGAGGAAATATTAGTCAAACAGTTGATTATCACTTACTTGGCCAGGGACAGAAAAACTATAATGCTGTTCAATTACAAAATAAGCAGTTGAAGTTGAGTTTTCTTGGAGGAATGTTTCACAAATATCTGTCGGATGTAGTTCAGTGTCCGTTGTGGCATCAGCCAGGGAAGTAGTTGTTTTCTGTGAGATGTTTGCCTCATTTTTGTACTTTGTGGAAACGTCTGGAAAGAAGGGTACTTCGACTCTGTCGATTTTATATTTTACTTTCTTAAACTTCCTGACATAATGCAGTGAGCGCAAGTATTTCGAAGAAGTTTTAATGCTCTTGGTTATCCAAGGTTTTCTATTCTTCATTTTCAACGGCCGTGAGAGAAATGCCATACTAAATGTCTCTAGTAATTTTTTGTGAAATATATCAAGTTTTTGGTTGCATTTTGAATTGATCGCCCAATTGACTTTGTTGTGAATATATTGAAATTTACCATATTTTTAACGACTGTGAATTCTACCATTTCTAGGTTTTTCATGTGATTTCACATTTCTTTTGAGATAAAATAATAATGATAACAATAATAATATACATAAACACTCATAGAGTGAACCCAAAGGCATAGCCCGTGCGGGTACAGGACACTATTATTATTATTTGCCGTGGCGCTCACATAATATGGCCTCATGATTAGACATAATTGGAAAGGATACTGAGCATGATATATTGTCTTCAATGAGGTTTGAGCTGACAAGTTTATTTGATATTGAATTTACAATCTAATAATAATTATGCCACAACATTAAATATATGAAACCCACATAAAACAAATATTTCACCCATCTTCTGGTGATTCGCGGAAAATACCAATATCTGGTAGATGAGTCCGTGTTTCAACCTAAAAGCCGCGTATCGATTTTGCGAGGCAGCCTCGCTCGGCGGCCTCGCGAGGCATGCTTCGCGAGGCTGCCTCAACGGGTGATTTTGAACCGTCAGTCAGTGCGAGGCACTCCACGATGGCGCAGCAGAAATAACGACAGAGCACGGTACAAACAGCGCGAGGCGAGAATGTCGAGGCGTCTTTGAGCACGACCAAAAATCGACTGTTGATGGCTCACCCTCAGGCTGCCTCAGGGTGAGGCAGCTTCAGGTGCGAGGCAGGTATCGATTATGCGAGGCAGCCCCGCGCGGCGGCCTCGCGAGGCATGCTTTGCGAGGCTGCCTCAACGGGTGATTTTGAATGGAAATGAGGCAAGCACGCGCGGCAGAGCGGGCCGTCAGTCAGTGCGAGGCACTCCACCATAGCGCGGCAGAAATAACGACAGAGCACGGTACAAACAGCGCGAGGCGAGAGTGTCGAGGCGTCTTTGAGCACGACCAAAAATCGACTGTTGATGGCTCACCCTGAGGCTGCCTCAGGGTGAGGCAGCTTCAGGTGCGAGGCAGGTATCGATTATGCGAGGCAGCCCCGCGCGGCGGCCTCGCGAGGCATGCTTTGCGAGGCTGCCTCAACGGGTGATTTTGAATGGAAATGAGGCAAGCACGCGCGGCAGAGCGGGCCGTCAGTCAGTGCGAGGCACTCCACCATGGCGCGGCAGAAATAACGACAGAGCACGGTACAAACAGCGCGAGGCGAGAGTGTCGAGGCGTCTTTGAGCACGACCAAAAATCGACTGTTGATGGCTCACCCTGAGGCTGCCTCAGGGTGAGGCAGCTTCAGGTGCGAGGCAGGTATCGATTATACAAGGCAGCCCCGCGCGGCGGCCTCGCGAGGCATGCTTTGCGAGGCTGCCTCAACGGGTGATTTTGAATGGAAATGAGGCAAGCACGCGCGGAAGAGCAAGCCGTCAGTCAGTGCGAGGCACTCCACTATGGCGCGGCAGAAATAACGACAGAGCACGGTACAAACAGCGCGAGGCGAGAGTGTCGAGGCGTCTTTGAGCACGACCAAAAACCGAGTGTTGATGGCTCACTCTGAGGCTGCCTCAAGGTGAGGCAGCTTCAGGTGTGAGGCAGGTATCGATTTTGCGAAGCAAGCCTCGCAAAATCGATACGCGGCTTTAGGCTGTCACAGGCTCTCATTGTCATATTCCTGGTCAGCCGACTTCCAAAGATAAAGTGCCTAAAGAATTCATCTGACTGCTGCTTGATAAACTCATCGATTTTTGGAATATCGGCCAGCTCCCTCAATGTGTCTAGCCGAATGTTTCCATCCCTCTCCGTGACGATACGGAGTATCTCGTTCTGCATTATTTCCAAACGCAACATAGTTGATTTGGAAACGCTGCAGAATACTGGACATGCACATGTCATTAAGGTTCTTATGACCTGCTTCTAGATTGACACTTTAGTCCCCAGCTTTCTGTATACCCAGCAGGACCATTACTGTGTTACGACTGATGCCTTCCTTCACCTCGTGGACAATTTGGGCTACAAGGGAGATCGTCGAATGACTTTTCCTGAAGCAGAACTGCTCCTCCGGGATGAGTTCCAGCTCTTTCTCGAGATCGCTAAATCTCTTCAGTGAGATGGAACGGTTGCTCTCGAAACTCGTGTCCTGTTTCTCCGGTTTGAGGACAGAGATGATCTCTGCCTGCTTTAGGCACTTCGTATAGTGCTGCCATCTGATAAGTAGAGTGGCGCCGATTTCGTCTATCCCAGGCGCTTCGTTCCTGGGGAACCTCTTTATAGTGCCCCTTACCTCCCCGAACTTCGTCATCAATTTCAAAAAGGTTCGGTCATCCATTAGGAAGTACTCTCCGAACATCTCTCCGCTTTCCCTGGATCAACCATTGCAAGCCTTCGGCCGTTTTCTATGACATGAATGACACTGCGCTTCCTACGAAGCCGCTTTGTCATCCGCCACAGATCTTCCTCTTCCAGGCTTCATCCCGGTGCTTTTGTATAAGCTGGTTCACTTGCCGCCCCAGGTTCGAAATGTTTTTTCCGGGTTGCGGGTGGTTTACCACTTTTTTCGCTACTTATTATTCAGCTTTATTAAATCCGGGATGAAACCCAGGAGGGGATCTCTGTCCTATCGCACAACCCTCTTCCTGGCTACCTCTCTAGCTTTCTGAATGTTTTCGAGATCCACCTCTGAGTTTCCCGGTGCCCGCTACTGCAGAGAACATACATATCCAACTCAGTGATTTTATGTTTCGGGGAGTTGTATATCGCATACAACTTCACTCCAGAGTCCAGCTGGATTTTTACATGTTCAATAGTACTCCTATCACTCTGTCAGGGCGGTCCTGCCTGATGGTGGTGAATCCTCTGAAACTAAATGTATCAGTTTCTCAGTGGTGGTGTTATCGATGGAGTATGAGACTTCCTTTTCTCCAGGATTTGAGTCTTCTCGATTTCATCTTTCTGTCTCATCATCCTTGCCTGCTTGTCCTGGAGATGTTACCTTATCTCCAAACAGAGTTTTGATAACCCTTTCGGGCTTTCCTTGGGAAGATCGACAACCATTTCTTCATCGGCTGCATCAGCCTTATTTTCGCTTTTATTTATACTTCCGGAGGGCCCCTTACAGAGGTTTTAAACTCAGTAAGGAATAGTTGTAGTTCAAATTCCGGCAGCGAAAGCCTTTACCAATTTGCGTCTTGTTGACAGCTGACAGTGCAACCATTTCTTCAAATTCCGATTGTTTGCCATCGAGGTTAAGAGCGAAGTAGTGGCCTGAGTACCGCTCCTTGAGGTATATCATATTTTATTGTTTTGAAGCTGCTGAACTCGTTGACTTTACTCCAACACGACGGTGTCTATTTTCGAGAACATTTTCCAAAAATGCATACATTAATTTGTTCCTTTGATAAAATTGAAGTCAAATCAAGGTTTAACACGTGTCTCTGAGACACACAGTGAATTAGTCGTTGCTTTCATAGGTTTGAAACTACTTCCTCGTCCACGCAAACTCATTGTATGACGAATTACTCATATTATCTAAAAGAACGTTACGCTGCGCTTTCGAACAGTTATCCACCTACTTAGCATAACACCTCGGAGGTGATATTGAGCAATTTCGAAGTCATAAACGTTTTTGCTACCGATATTTCCGATTCGAGAGATAAGCGGTCACCAAGTATAAGTCTGTTTTCGTTTTTTTTTTTGTCATGGCTGCCTACCTCCTTGTTGCCTTTGGAGCGGAATGAAGTACTCAACTAACACGTATGTAATGAGTGTGCTTTAGGCAGTGGCATTTTTTACAGTCGGATGTTATGTATACGCTGATTTATGTTCAAGTGCCATTGCGATTTCTATTTTTGACCAGGCGGTTCATTTGTGCTCCCACTTTGTGGAAAAATATGAGTTGTCATTCATTTGCACCCACTGATCGATGTAGTTTTTTTTGTATCGGTCCCACGTCGTGGCATTAATCATTTTATAATTTCAATTAGAATGTTTCAGTGATTTGGCGTTGGTTTATAGATAGCGGATATGATGATATAATAATAAACAGTTGAGTTTGATTTTTTGTTGGTGGAAGTAGAAAAAAATTATCTATATATTTTTTAACAAGAGATGAAATACTGTTTTTTTTTCGTGAGGTGAGAGTTTTTCCACAAGTGAACGAACGAAAAAAACGTATTTCATCTCGAGTATGAAATGCTATTTTTTCTACGATAAATGTTTATAAAATAATGGAATTTCGCTTTCAGAGTCCATATAAATTATAGTGTAATAAAACTGCACTTAACAAATTTTTATAATTTATTTACACACTCCTGAAACACTTATTTATATCACAGTTACTATTTTTATTCATCTTTACTGTCACTCTATCCGCGAACTCTGGAAAAATATTGGTTACACTCTGTCTACGACTATGACTATCCCGCCATCTAATACCCAGTGGCTCATATACTCCTATTTACAATTCTCGACCATTCGAGCCTTTCGGGCGACTTCTTAGATGTCCCCAGAATCTTCGTTAGAAGGTTCGCGATTCTTCCACGTGATGTAAGGTAAGCTCGGGTAAGTGTGACCGTGATTTTCATTAGTTCGCATTGAATTTAGTCCATCTGATGAACCTGAACTAATATAACAATGAAGTTTTGCAGGTATTTACTTCGAAGGTCAGTCTTTGTAATACGCCACAGAAAACTGTTGAAAAACGTATTCTATGAATTTTATTTATATATTCAGATATACATCTCCATAGGTCACACTTCCCCGGAAATTTGGGGCAAGTGTGATTCTGGCCAAATTTAAAGATATTAATTAATGCACGTAAATCTCTCTTTGGGGCAGGTGTGAGTAAACAGTAAAGGAACATTCACCACAATTTATTTGTTTCGAGATATCTTTATTCAAAACATAATTAGGAACTTTTTAATATTGAATTTGAAATGCCCCATTGGAAAAAAACAAAAATAATCGTGAAAGTGAACATTTGTTGAATAGAAAAATTTACAGGTAGAAATCTGAAAAACCGAATGAGAATTCCATTGATCCCCATCTTCTGACGAGTGGTAATGGAAGCACAGTTGTTATTTCATCCTCAGAAAGTGTATCAATATCTTCCACATCTGGCTAGGTATATTGTTTGGCTCTCTGAGATTTCCGTATATAATTTCGTACTATAGCTGAAAAAATATTACTGTTTAGATTGGCCAAATGAACCAGGTTCACACTTACCCCGACAGATAGGTCACACTATCCCCAATAACATTTAATTTCGGGGTAAGTGTGACATGCAATGGAAAAATGTAAAAAAAAACAACTTCATGAAAAAACAGCAATCTATAGTCTGATTCATTGTTAAGGCAGAAGAAAAGTGTATAAAATGATTTCTTACCTTAGATTTTAACAATACACTCAAAGCTTGAAATAAACTCGTTATACTCGTTCGGGTTGATGAATTGTAGGTTAGAAAATTTGGGAAAATATTTGGATTTCACAAGATCTCCTTTGTATTTAATATGATGGATATGGATTCATTATGAGTGTAGGCTATTCGTCAATAGATGTTATTGGGCTGTCGCCCGGTTTAGCGAAGATAGCGAGCAAACTCACACTTGCCCCAAATTCACACTTACCCGAGCTTACCTTATGTGTTTGTCAGCGGAGAACAATGTTTACATTTGGAGTTAATTGGATGATCAGGGCCGGTCTCGAGGCCGGTCTCGAAATCGTTACAATAGTTATAGAGAGAAGTTCAAATATAATCGTAAAAATGTTTATAAACTGTCAAACGAAGTCAATTTGCAACTTTTGTTGGTCTCAATTTTCCTTCCCAACATTTTTTTCGAGTAATTTATCACATAAATCTTATCACAATGATTAAAATGAGACAGTCCACATCTGCTGGTGGGATAGCCTCAAGGTTTTATGCTGTTTTATTTACCATGTCAAAGATGCCTGATACTATACGATGAGAACATTTCCAAACATTTCTTCTGGGAAGAACAAATCTTTTTGTAAATCTCAGTCTTGTGTTTCATTCGAACTTCTGGTCCTTGCTTCAAGTAATGATTGTACCATCACGACAACAATTCCTACAAATTTCGCCAAATATACAATTATCTCGAGGCAAATCACTGGGATTCGTATAAACAGTTGATGCCGACAACAACAGCAATAAAAAAAGTGCACGTTTCCTCAGTTGCGTAATTTGTCCGGATCATCTCAAGGTCAACAACTATAACTTTATTTCGTGAAAATGTTTATTATTCCGTGGAAGATACGGTGACATTCGTGAGGAATATTTTGATAAACGCCGAGATGGAGACAAAGAAATGATGATAACGAGACGAGATGTTTTACGGACCGGAAATATAGTCTAGAGCTTGGAGTCGTTCCCAGAATCGCCTGGCGGCTGATCAGTGGACGAAAAAAAGTGGTTTTTGTTGAAAATATCCCACTTATCATTACTTGTGAGAAAGTCAATCTTTGTGTTCAACGCTGAATGAAAAAATTATTTCACGATGATAAAACTACCAATATCTAAGACCGAGTGAGAATTATTGGTTGACAGTTGAATAGGACTGTTGAAACTTATCGTAAGTAAGAAATTCGTCTGATTGAAGTGGGCTATATTTATTTTTAGGCCAGAAACACTCTGTGGGTTTGGAAACTTTTACAGTCTAGTAAACACGTGCCTTTTTAATTAAATTTTTTTCAGCAGTCTCGAAAAAATATGAACCAATTAACTAGAAAAGAGGGTTTATTTTTTTTGCAACTATCTCAAAAAATTATTGGAATTTTTCAAATCTAAAAAAAGATTCGATGAAAAGAGAAAATTTCCTAAAAGACTGTAGGACCGATATTTATAATTTTCCAATAGGAATGAGAATATGGCCGAAAACTTATTATTTAATAATAAATATTATTTGAACATATTGAATATAAAATTTCACATGAAGAAATTCAGGGGCTTATTGGATAGAGAAATGAACAATAATTCGTTGAAAAACAATTTTTATCGCAACTCTTCAATCAGTTATGCAATAGTTGATTGATAATTTTTTGCTGCTTGAACATGAACATTGCAAATGTGATAACTTGAATTTAATATTTTATCTCCTTTGGAGCTCTTGAAATGCTTGAGAATAGATCCCCGTTGAAAAAATAAAAAATATGTATTTTTCAGATTTTCATTAACAAAAGTTGCAAAATTAAAAAACTTAATCGTGATTTTTTTTTCAAATATTAACAATGATCCTTTTTTTTGGTATAAGAAGCTGCTTGGAATATTTTTTATTTTTTCATTTTTTATTGTAAGAAATTGTTATAAACAAATGCGTTGTTTATAAGATAATTGAAAAATTTTTTTGGAATCCCAATCTATGGTGAGAAAAACGATTTTTAGAAGATAAATCGCCTCGTAAAAATTTTTTTCATTGCTCAGAAACACATTTTTTAATTAACAATTATTTTTTATCACTTTCAATTAATATGAAGAAATCTTTTTTTTTAAATCATTACTTATTTATATTTATTTTTGACATTAAAAACATCGTTTCATTTAATTTTTTACTGTTTATTCAATGAAAAAAAAAATTCTCATAGTTTTATTCTCATTCTACTGTAACAAAAACAACCATTTTTTTATATATTCTTTTAATTTTTAATACCTTTCGTTTCCTGTAATTTTATCATTCTTACCTGATTTTTCACCCTTTAAATTTTTATAATTCATAAACTAATGGAGATACGATCATAATACTCAAGACTTATTTATTTTCCATTACCGTATTAGTGAAAAAGGAAATTCAGCTCAAAAGTAAAGTTGTTGAGAACCAATTTATTTATTGAATGAATTGCAATTTTTTTTCAAAAACACTTTTGCAATAGTTGATAAGATATTTGAACATTGAAGCAAAAAAAATTCTTGAAGTTTTTTATAAACAATTGCAATAAATTCAGTAACGAATAAAAAAGTAATAAATTCGGTAACAACTTCACTTTTGAGCTGAATTTGTCCTTTAACTAATGGAGAATAAATGAGTTTTGATCGTATCTCCTTGAGTTTATGAAATTTAATAATTTTGAGGATAAAAAAAAAAGGTAAAAATGTTAAAATTACACAGAACGGATATTTGAAATTGAATAAAATAACATGAAATAAGTAGAATGGGAAAAAATATATGTTGAAAATTATTTGTTTATAAGAAGTTGTTTATTGAATAAACAATGAAAAATTCAATGAAACCGAATAACATTTTTTCAATTCGAAGGAAAAACAAATGATTCAAGATTTTTTTTTTCTTATTATTAATAATTATCAAATGCGTTATTGAGTATTGGAAAAAATAGTATTTCAGGAACGATTTTCTTTTTTAAATTATCATTTGCATCAGAGATTAGGATTAAAAAAAATCAATAATCTTTTAAAAACGCATTTGTTTACAACAATTTTTTTTTAAATGGGAGATGCAGCTTCTGATAACGAAAAAACGGATCATCAATGATATTGAATGAATAAAAATGATTTCGATGATTAATTTAAGTTTTCAAATTTGCAATTACGTAAATTTTTGATAAAAAACTGAAAAATATATTTTTTTAAAATTTTCTAGCGGGAATCTATGAAGCCTTTCAAGAATAGCTCCAAGGAAGGAAAAAATCTCAAATTTATAGTTGAACAATCATCATGCTTGCAATTTTCATGTTCAAGCAGCAAAAAATTGTTGATTAACTGTTGTATAACTGAAGAAATGCGATAAATATATTTTTCTTGCGTATCGTTCATTATATATTCAGTATACAAATCTTTTTTTAGATTAGGATAATCTCAATTAGTTTTCAAGATATTCGCTAATATTACTTAATTGTTTATGACTTTTGCAATGTTTGCAAGCGAAACTTTCTTTTTCTCAAAAATCATCTACATGAAATTTCGAATCCATTGACACTTGGTTCATATTTTTTCGAGACTGCCGAAGAAAGTTGACCAAAAAGACACTTGTTGACTAGTCTATTATTTCCAGAAAGAAGTTGATAAATTGGAGAGGAAAGCATTGTAAAGAATAGGGTGGCAGAGCCTTACAGGTCTACGGTAAGCCAAAAACCTCATGGGTATCCTCAACTGAGGAAGGTCTGAAACACTGACTAGCCTCAGCAGTTGAACACAGCCCGCTTGGGTTGGGTTTGGTTAACAACTGATTTGAGATGACGCTACAAAAGAAATCTACTGGTGCAAAGTCTGGTGACTTCGTTGGCCACCTACTAAGACCTCTTCATCCAATCCAGATAGTTATAGGATTCAGAAACCTCAAGACTCATGTGTTCGATTCATTCGAGACTATGTTTCGGAGAGTACTGAATGAAAAACCAGACCGCACACAAATAGTTTTATTTTATTTAACTTCTCACTTAATTATTGATTCGTCGTACGCATCAACCCAAGCCTGCCATAATCTCAGTCAGGAAAACAATCCTTCAACACAATTAATCCGTCATAATCCATTCGATGTGGCCTCCATCTTTTCCAAAAAAAAAAACACTTGGTATACTAAATCATTAAGTCGCCATATGAAATGACCTCCGTTCTCGAAAAAATAAAAAAAAAACGAGAGAGATGCTTAATCAAATGGTGTCAGCATACTCGAGAAAAGGCCACCGTTTTTGATCGGCGAATGATAAAGGTTACCATGCACGCATAGTGTCACCTACTGGAATGAAGGACCTCGCACACACCTTATGGGAAAAAGTCTTTGATATGTTGTAGCTGGAGCCATTCTAAGTAAATGTCTCCATTGGCCCAACTTGATCGTATAACTAGATTCGGCGCTAGAGGGCGCCAAATCATGAATTTTGTGATTTTTTGAGAAATTCAGCTGAATGAAAAAATATCAATATCTCATTTATATTCAATATTGTGTGCGACTAGGCATCCCTAATGTCCGAGAGGAATATTTTTCCATAATACAGAGAAAAAGTACTCCGTTATTTTTATACAGGGTAGTCAACAATATACTCAATTCTTCAGAAATTGATTTCGCCTAAGAGGTGAAGAGTTGATTGAGTTTATCATTGAGGATCAAACACTCTGTATTCATAGCTTCATTATATTTTGGTCGATCAACAAACCATTCTGATTGATCCTCAATGATAAATTCAATCAACTGATAACCTCGAAAATTTCAAAATATTCCTGTTTGAGCGATACCTTATTTTGAAGAGCTTCCAAAGGCCTTTCCAGTATTCCAATGCTAAATTCAATTCGAACTTTCATATTACAGAATCCATGCAAATTTTATATCACAAAATATCAAAATGCAATCAAGCAGGATAAAAATAATAACAATATTTATTTTCTTGACATGCTTTTTATGTTGAAATGCATACTGAAAATACCCTGCACTATTGACATATGTTTTATAGATGAACAAATTCAGGAATTTCAAATTATCGACTTATATATCTACCGGGTGTAACAGGATCATGGTACACCCCCCGTATCTCCGTTAGTTTTGAAGGTAATTCATTGAAATTTGGGATTACCCATATACATAAATATGCGGCACTTTTTGACCTACTAATAATTTTTTTCTCACTTCCGGTATTGCCGGAAGTGAAAGAGACTTTTGATTTTTAAATTATTATATTTCTGAAATCTGCATAATTTTCTAAATCCAATGATACCACGTTTTAAACGTCAACATTTTTGATAATTTAAGCGTTTAGTGTTTCATTTAAGTGTGCCGTGATGATAAATGGTATCACGGTACCAATATGATTCTATTTGAAAAAATTAGGTTTTACCCCAAAATCGATTTCGATGAACTTTATTTGCTCAAAAAGAACGCAATTTAGTATTTTTGGCGGGATTTCGAACTTTCTAGCATTAGACGGGTCAATTGGAATGAATCGGAACCATCATGGTACACTCAAATGGAAAACTAAAAATTGAATTATAAAAAATTTTGATGCAAATTTATGCGAATTTCAGAATTGTTATAATATACAGGGTGTTCCATTCAAAAATCGAAAGTTAGTTTCACTTCCGGAGAAACGGAAGGTAAAAAAAGTATTTGTAGGTCAAAAAGTGCCGCTTATAATGTATATGGGAGTATCCCAAATTTCGATAAATCTAGAACTGCTCATATCGCGTGTATGGTCTCCTTTATCCACTAACAAAAAGCCACTCTCTCCAGTCGGCAACCAGTAATTGATCGCTGTGTGTTCCTTCCGTAATTATTTGATATAAGGTAAATAAAGGTTTAGAAGAATGCCGACGCTTTTTTTGGTATAACTACATAACTAATTACGGTTATGCTTATGATCTCCAGTAGATGTCTTCAACACCGCACCTCTAGGTGCCGACAAAAATGATGATCTGCGAGATGTGCATACAAGAATTTAGACTAATTGGTTATATGACATCGGTATGATTTTGGTATTGTGTCAAAACTGTACACAACTCCGTCATATTTCCTGTGGTGTACTCCGCGGTTCGGTATTTGGACCAGTGCTTTTCTTTTGATACAATGCAGATCATCTAAACCGAGCCTCACTGAATGAAATGGGTGATAATTCGATGATGATATGATATATTTATCCCTATTGCATTCCCACATCCTGTCACTACATTTTTTCGAATGGCCCACCCTATATTTTTGGAATTATCAGATTTTCCACGACGAGAAGATTTCTATATTTGGGTTGAAAGCGAGCCCCCCAAATGAACTTGTACATTCTTTATTTCTGTTGTATGGTTGTTTTTTTCAGCTGACATCAAAAAAGTATAATTTTTTCTAGTTGAAATTAGAGTCGACTCTCTTCATTTTGTGTTATTCTCATTCTATACCAGGCGTCAACGAATCTATTAGACAGGGCATAACTTCTAGAATATTAAGCGTATTAATATCAGATTTGGTGTAGGTAAATGGTATGTGAAGAGGAGAGTTTCTGCAAATTTTTACTTTCCAATCACTTCCGGTTCCACCGGAAATGGCTCCGGTTTTGAATTTTCAAATGGAACACCCTGTAACATTTTTGGATTTCTGACACAATTCTGAATCAGATTGTGACATTTGTAAGAGTTTTTACACCTACTTCACTTTTCACTTCACTTCACTTTCAAAATTGCATCTAGGTGGCCATAATCGGACGTAAACTAATCTAAGGACAATTGCAAAGTTTTAGTGGCTAGTACGATAGATAGGAATAAGACAAGATGGCAAAATTACATTTTCTTGTCTATTATGGCGACCATTTGTTGGCAAGCATTTTCCGAAAAAAGGATTGCATTCCTTCTTGTTCAAGACCCATTTCAGTTCGTTTGATAGTTTCTCTCAATGCACGTTTCCTGACCTTTTAGGCGTTATGATTCTAAATGCTTGCAGAATTCTATTCTAAGATTTCAAGAATGGCTGGGGCTGTTGCATTGTAGACCCTTTCTCCAGCATATCCCCAAATGAAGAAATCGAGCACAGCGAGATCCGGTGAGCGAGCAGGCCATAGTACTGGACCATTGATTAAAATGCTCTATTTTGTAGTTAAGAACTTCTCTGGTATTATAAAGGTGTGCTCCATCTTGTTGGCTGTAAATTTTCCGTAAAACTGCTGGAGGTAGATTATTAAGATGATCCTCGATTTCGTTTTGAAGTAAACCTAAGAGCCTAACCCGTGTTAATAGACCTTGAAACAATATTGTCCCAATTATTCTGTTTCCAACGATACCGCCCAGAAATTGACGCCAAATCTTTCTAGAAAATTGCCCTCTCTCATTGCACGTTGGTTTTGTTGGGCCAACTAATTTGCTTATTAAACATACCATTATTTGAAAATAGAAAAAAGTTGATAAAATTTGGATTCACTATTTGATTTTGAAACTGACAATCACACAACACTCCCCCGTCTATCATCTCCATCGTCAGGATACAAATGTTGATTTATTTCATAAATAAATGCTCGATATCCGTGCTTTTTCTGTATTTTTCTTGATGATTCGTAAGTCACTTGGATTTTTCGACAAATTTTTCTCAAAGAAACGGTTTTATCAGTCATAAAACGATTCTCACTATACGGAAAATACTGATGTTGTCGATTGGGATATCTCTGAACATACAATTAAACAGCATTCCGTGAATTTCTATGACATTCTCCAAATATTAATAACGTATTCACTTTTTCACTTTTAGTATACATTATTTTCATGAAAAATTCAACTGAAATTTACGAAAGTTGAAAAATTTTACTGTCTGCTCTTAAAGCTTATGTCACCGTTATTACCTGAATGAGTGATTTGTTCTCCAAAGAAGACTTGATAAAAATTACTGCAAATTTTATGCGTACTGGTTATCCATGGCACACTTGACAGAAGTAAATAAATTATTATCCAGTTTCTTATGGTTAATTCAATTGTAAATAAATTATTATCCAGTTTCTTATTCTTAATTCAATTGTAAATAAATTATTCTTGTTAGGTTCGTCAAAAAATTATTTTTTTTCGGAAAGTGCTTGTCATAAATTGGTCACTATTAAAAAAAATTGTGAGACACGAATATCTAGTTTAGGTAACTATCTGTCATACTAGTCACTAAAACTTTGGGATTGTAATTTTCTGACATCACCTGAGGTCCTTGAATTATACGTGAGTCTTAAAAAATGAAGTATAGGCCTAAAAAATCTTGAAAATGTCACAATCTAATCCAAAATTGTGTCAGAAATCAAAATATGTTATAATATACAAGGTGTTCCATTTAAAAATTCAAAACCGGGCCCATTTCCGAGGAAACCGGAAATGATCAGAAAATAGAAAATATGCGAAAACTCTCCTCTTCACATCATTAACCTCAACCAAATCCTATTTTGATACAACTTATGTTCTAAAAGTTATGCCTCGTCTAGTAAATTCGTTAACACCCGATATACTTAACCTACCAGGTGAAGTTACAGATAGTATTCCTTTGTCAATTCTTGAGAAGCTACGAGACTTGGATGAATCAAAACAGAGAACCTGAAAGGAAAACATTCAAGGGCAGGAAAATATTCCTGCGAAGTCTTTAATTATGCCTCTGGTTTGAACAAAATCATCAAAACGAAAGTTGAAAACATGTTTTTAATTTAAGAACAATAACTAACAACTGGAATAAATAGAACAGTTTCCTCAGAAATTGGTGTTTTCAATATAATCCCCTTCACGCTCTATACATTTTTCATAACGGTGTCTCGAATTTTGGCGGGTGTTCCTCAGTTGGTTTGGTGATATTTACCACAACTTTTATCCTATACTCTCCTTTAGTTCGTTCAGGTTTTGTAGACTGTTTTCATAAACACTTTCTTTCAATTATCACCACAGACGAAAATCTGATAGAGTCAGGTCTGGTAATCAGGGGGCCAACAAATAAAAGGACTGTTCCTCTCAATCCAACTTCCTTGAAATGTTTCACCATTTACTATTTGTTTGAAAATCACTGGACCTCTTATATTGTTTTTGAATATTCCTACCTAGATATTCATTTTTCGTACTTGCAGGTTAATCAAAGCTGTAAAAGCCCAATCTGGTTTGAAAGGAATAAAATATCTTCTTTCGTATCCAAATTTGAAAAAATTGATGGGCACGAAATATTGACAGCAGTTATCTTTCATAGGAACGCACTGTATTTATGAAACATGTGGGCGATGGCATTATCCATATCACATCCATATTATACCAGATATCTTGGAAGATCAGGGGTAATCATGTAAAGAATATTTATAATTTTCACAAAACTTCAACATTATCCTTAACGCCACCATCATTTTGCAACAACTTACATATTATGCTAATTGAATTTGCGCTGATATTGAAATCCAAATCCTTACCTACCAGATGAAACGCAATGTTTATGTTGCAATTGGATTCGTACAGAATCATCGATTCGAGAAAAAGCAATCATAGAAATAATTGAGATACAACTTTGTATTCTTGATAACTCAATATTTCCAGATATTACCATTTCTTAATTGCCTCATTACAAAAATAGATTGAGAGACCTACATAGGAACGAAATAAAACAACTTGATAAATCGAATCCGGACAAGTTGTAGTCGGGCGACCACACGGACATTGGAATTTTCTAAATCTTTTTCTGCTTCTTCTTGAGCTCGTTATTGATTGCTGCAGCTGGAATAGATTTATACCAAATCAAATTAGAAGTGCTGGGAACGATCCACATCGCAGAATACTCTCGTTTTCTTCAATAATATTTGAATATCTCATTGTCGTTTTCAATGAAAATACAGTGGCAAAAAGTTTGTATCCATTTACAACAAAATTGAATTTTTCATCAGATTCCTCAATTTCTAAAAGGTATACAAAAAATGTGAAGTTTGATCAAGAGTAAAGTAGGTACCTTCATCCACAATCATCTCATAATTTAAATTTTATCCACACTTATAAACCGTATAAAGTGACACTTTATCCACTAGTGAAACAACGAAATTAACTCATTCCACTGGTGGAAAGAGACAGTCTTGAATCAATCATATTTTGCTCATTTATTAGTATTATCAACATTGATATTTTTATCGATAGTACCAGGAGAAGGTTGGATGTTTTTTGCTATAGTTGGATAGATAGATGCCATTAAAGTGCTACAAGGAACACAAGGTTTTGTCACGCAGACAGACATTCTTAAATTCATTATCGGAACTACCTTTTTTAATATACTTTATCTACTCCTATTAAGTTACATATTAATTATTCAACTGCTTTTGAGCAATTAATAGTGTCTATGAACAAACAGCGTGAGTTATAATTACTCACTGCTATAACTCAAGCTAATAAATCGAAAAATTTCACACCTCACTATTTTAGGCTACGGTTATATTGGATGCGTACTCTGACGACCATCGAGTCGGACGTATTCATGCGTAGTCGTGCGACCGAAACAAGCAACGGCTGACAAATTGAACCGGTTATATTCGACGAGGACTAGTCGTCAGTGTTTGCGCGTATATGCACGATCGATTTTAAAATTCAAACTTGTTTATTTTTTCGGCTACTTCCGTCCAAGCACACAATGTACACTGAATATTTCTTATTATTATAATAAAAGTGGACATAGAAAAATTGATTTTGGGGGTGTTTGAAAGAAAGGCACTATGGGATCAAACAAATGAAGATTATCATAATTGAGATACGGCTCGTAAGATGTGGTTATCCAATTTCTCTGCAGGTTGAATACACTTTCGAAAATTGGACAGTTTTTCAAGTCTTACGGAAAATTGAGGCAATATATAATTGAACGTTTCAGGTATCTTGCGAAAATGTCCGAAAAAACAGTGGTTGGCGTAACAACAGTGGTTGGCGTAACAACAGTGGCGTAGCTAACTTTCAGCGAGCCCCCCCGCAGGAACCTGCTTGCGCCCCCACCCCCTAACCTAACCCATACATTTTTCTCTATTGAAAAAAGTACCTACTAAAGAAAGGAAACAAGTGTTTATTGGCAGTAAACAATCAGCGCCGTGTAATTAAATTGGCGACAAAAGAGCGAGGGCGGGAGTTTTTAAAGCAGGGTGTTTTCTTTTGGGCCCCATGCTACCGGTCATAAGATTTTGCATACTTATAGATTTAAAAATAATAAACGTTTTCCCAAAATTTTGACTTCCAAACCATTCTGGAACATTTTCAAATAATTTCTTTTATATTAAAGTTCTGAAGGCAAAAAATGATAAAATGTACATTCTGGCAACAGAGCTTATGTGGGGGCCTTGGATTTCGATGTCGTTGCAAGAGGCACCTGTTGCTCAATCGACAAAAAGCGTTCTGAACTAGGCCATGTTGCCACTTTGTACAATTGATAAAACTTATTACATAAAATTTCTCTATGAAAAAACATACCCTTCTTTAAATGTGATGCAAAAATTTCTGGTTTCCTTGCGCCCCGTCAAGCTGGCGCCCCGTCAAACTTGCGTCCCCCCGCGCCGCGGGGGTTGCGGGGGTGTTAGCTACGCCACTGCGTATCAACTCTTCAAATAATACACAAAACTCGCCATTTTCTTTTCTATTTTTGAATAAAAAATCATTTATCCATATTTTTCTTGAACTTCTCAACATCAAAAGATGTAAAAAATTGTTCTCCAATACATATTCTTCGTCTTTGGTCATATTATTTGAACTGAAACTAGTCGCAATTAAACTTATGCAATGCGACCACCTAGATTGTACGACCATATTCGTCCGTTTACGTCCAACTTGATGGTCGTCAAAGTACGCATCAATGTAACCGTAGCCTTAGCCAATCAAAAAATTCGTTCTTGTTTAGATGCTATGGCAACCCAAAAATCTTCCGGAAATTTTTATCCTCCCAGGGACCCTCGGCGAAATTAATGTAAGTGGACATTTTTCTGTCAAATATTTGACGTGGCCGGGTCACCGATATATGAGGTCAAGCAACGTTGGGCGAGGTTGGGCTTCCCATAGTTATTATGAATTGTTGGATGATTTTCATTTCTTGGTGTGAAATTTTCTTACTGAATCTAGTGTAATTTTCGCGACTCGTGTAATTTTCAAAAAATTCATGTAAGTACTCGAAAAATTTCCGGCAATAATTCAAGCACTAGGGATATTATAAGTGAAAACATTCTTGGAATTATTTACGGACCGAATATCAAGAGGTGGCTTGTATTTCTGTACAAGCCGGTTGGTCGAAATGGAACAGTCTATTTACCTATTGATATTGAGGGGAGTAATGTCACTTTAAAAATTTTGACGTTTTCAAATTAAATTAATAATATTCTGAATTTTCTACTGAAAAAGATTAATTCAGATATACTTGAGTTCGGAAATTGTAGATAGTGGCTCATCGTCGGTTCGCGGGGTTTCAGAGTGCGGATTGCCTAGGAAACTCCGAAAACTGACGATGAGTCACTATTTACAATTTCCGAACTTGACATAGTGAAGATGAATTAATATATAGGTACACCTCCATCAGAAATAAGACAAGTAGCTAATGTTACCATACTTGCATAATTCAGTCCCACATATTCAGTTTACTGGTTGTTCAAACTTTACAGTTGATTTTATTAATAAACAAAATGAGTAATTACAAACATTCTTATAGCATTGTTATAGGTAACTATTAAGATTTGTGAATACAGTTCTGTTTCGTCCATATAATATATTTTTAATTTTGGTATCAGATCAGATTTCAAGGCATCAATGAGATGTAATTAATTATGATTCAATTTATTTTACAATCAATATTTTCATGGCACAAGGATTGTAAGTAGGTACGCCACTGAGTGTCCAAGCGCAAAACCTTGTGTTTTTTTGCGTGAAAGGCAACGAAAAAGGAAAATGGTCTCGAAGAAACACTCTCTTTCTGATCGCTTTAAAAAACTCTCAAAGTGTCCGTTTCAAGATTGGTGGTGTGAATTTCGCTATTGAAAAAACGAAGTCCTAGCTAGGCAAATATCCTGCTGTCGACAATCAAGATCAAGAAATCCTGTATACGCACGGTGAGTGGCCTTTTCCACTAATTTTTCTTGTGCCAATTTATTTCCTATTTCATTATTTAATATAGTCCATTGCATAAATCTCGCACATAATTTGGTCCTCTCTGTACTTGTATCTTAGTATTTATTGTTATAGTCGTAGATAAAGTATAGTATTCTACGTGCGGTAATGGTTATAACTCACTTGATGAATTACAACACTCGCCTGCGGCTCGTGCCGCAAACTTACTCTGCGTGAGTTATGACCTACATTACCGCTCGTTGAATAATATACTATTATCGTATTAGGCCTCCTTTAAGTTTAATCTTTATTACAAAATATTAACATCAGAACAACACATAAAACATTGAATATACTCGAGTTTTATTGTATTTTCAACACCTCGACACGTGTTTCGATCACCAAGAGATCATCTTCAAGAGGAAGATTAAACGTTATCAAATATTTTTTATCGTAAGCTCTGGTCAAAAATTCTACCACATGTGCTCTTTAACGAAGAGGGGTGCTATAAAATGTCCAAATATTTTTATTTGAGATACCTACACTATCACATTGAAATGGGAAGTAGTAAAATGACGTTTTTTTGTCGAAATGCGAGCAGAGAAGTTGTTGTTCCCATCAATAATCATCTTCCATCTTTTGCGGTTATAATCGGGGCAGAGGAATTCGATGTTCACACCGATAATGACTTTCATAAATATAAAGTGTGTAAAAAATTATCTTCCATCTATCTCTAAGGGAATAACCTATAATTTCAAAGCTATTTGAACCACTTCCGTGCTCGGCAGTTTGGATGGTTCATTGATCGGGCATTTAAACGCTGTAATTCATGGTCATGATCATGGTCACTATGATACGATGCTCGAACAACGAAAGTTTCATTATAAAAAATGAGTGCCGAACGTCAGTGTTTCAGGATAAATGCACAGAACACATAATAAATGCTGTAAAACCACGAATTATGGTATAGCGGGTGGCTACGGAAGTATTGCCTACGAAATATCTCAGTTATTGTATGAAGTAGGTTTGTGAAATTTGGAGCGTCGATATAATGACATAAGAGCTAGAATTTGAGCATATTGACATGTCGAAGTTAACTTCCGGTCTGACCGGAAGTAACATCAACTTTCTTATTTTAAATGGAAACCCTATTTTTTTTTCTTTTCGCTTTATTCAGCATTCAATTCCCTTTCTAATGACATATCACAAGTTGGTATCTAACCAGAAACTAGATCAGAAAAAAATTATTATTGAAATTCACCGAGTAGGCCGTGGAAGCAAAATGAAAGCCAAAAATTGAAAAGTTGGCTATGGAAACCATACGTCACTTGATAACAGTTGCTACTACTGTGATATATTATTTTCATTCGTCGGCGTTATAAAAAGCCGCAAAAAAAATACTGGAAAAATTGGGAAAAAAAACAATACTCTGTAGGTCCATAACTTAAATAGGAATATGCAACTTTTTCTTCCCTGTACTATTCAGCATAACCATTCCTTTCTAATGATATAATAGAAAGTAATTTTTTTAAATGAAATACCAAAAAATCCAATTATTATTATTCAAATAACAAAAAAACAGATTTATCGAAAAAAAAATTCAAATTGATAGGATTAAAGATAAAATAAATTCAAAACAAATGTTCGAAATGCATTCCCTCAGCGTCAATACATTTATTGACTCTGGTGATATTTTCATGTAAAACGTTTCTCAACATTTGGGGCGTGATATCTTGGAAAGATCTACGAATTTTTACTTCTAGCTCATGTAGAGTTTTAGGCTGTGTGGAATACACTCTATTTTTAAGATGCCCCCATAGAAAAAAGTCGCACGGAGTAAGATCAGGTGACCTTGGTGGCCACCTGACTGGACCATGGGTTGTTATAAGTCTCTCTTGAAAGCGATTTTGAAGATAATTTCCTCCTATTCTTGAATTATGCGGAGGGGCGCTATCTTGCTGGAAGTACATTCTCTCAGTTATTTCCGCTGGTAGATTGTTAATGAATTCCGAAATTTCATTCGTTAAAAAATTAAAGTATATCTCTCCGGTTAGTTGGCCTTGAAAAAGAATGGGGCCAACAATATGAGTTCCAACTATTCCTGCCCAAACATTCACACCAAATCTCTCCTGGAAGCCACCTTGTCGAAACCGGTGCTCGTTTTCTATCGCCCAGTACCTGAAACAAAAGACCGTTCACACTTTTAGCACTTTACACTTCGACTATCGACAACAATCCAAATAAAGTACAGTACCTACCTTGTAATATTCCTGTTAAATAATCCATTGTTGGTAAATCTTGACTCGTTCGTAAACAAGATATAATAGTTAAATAGGTGATTCTCAGCATTTTGTCGTAGAAACCAATTACAATATTCCAGGCGCCTTTCACCGTCATTTTCGTACAAATGTTGATGCAACTGATACTTGAAGGATTTAAATCGATGTTTTTTCAAAATTAACTACAGTTGTGAGTTTAGCAGATGATCCCAATATCATTTTACCCGTTTACGGATACCTTACTCTGGAGAACTCAATTTAAAAAAATATTTACATACCATCTATGGTACTAACAAGTTATTATAGAACACCTCTAAAACAGACTGCATAATTTTGAAAACTGTTCTCTATAATATTACAATTCCGGAATATTTTCAGCTCGAAAACTATAGATTATCTTCATAAACTGGTGCAAACTCTTAGGAATCTATATAGTTGATCCAAAGTCAGAATATCCGCGTTGGATTGTTGACTTTTATTCTCCGATAGATCTTCTTGATTGCGGATGCACCTCTCAAGCCGTACATTTTCAATTTAGTGAAGAGATTTTTATGAAATCGTTTCTGAAATTCTCCGTTTTGTGAGTCTTTCGTCACTATCGCCATCGTCTGCATCGTGCTCCGGAGCATCGCGGTCGTGACTTCTACCCGGACCCTCCACAATATGTAGCAATAAATTGAATCATTTGTGCAGAAAATCCCATTCACTTTTTACCTAATGAAATTTCCTTCATAAATTATAAAGTCGACGTACGCCGCGAAGAAAGTGAGTAAAAATCGGGCTGATTACATGCAAGTAGTGCTTATAGGGCCATAAATTTCATGAATAGTAGTAATTTGCGGAGAAACATTTATATACTCAATCATGATTATTTATGACGTCGATGAATGGACAAATTTTTTTCTTCCCGGAAAACGGCCAGAACCCTGGTGGTCTCCGAGTATTCGCTATTAGTTGCCATGTGTTGCAGAAGAAACGCTCTGCGAAATTGGCGTGGTAAGAGACGATTTGGCTCACGCGAAGATGGTCTGTTGAATACACGAAGTGTCGATTGCACACATCTTGAAACTGTTTGTATTTGTTAGTAGTTGGTTTTGGGTTATTTGAGTTATGCACATATGCTTTATGAGTCACGATTGTATGGGACGCCCGCGCAGTTAGTGTCAGAAATTGTTCTTCTCATATATTTAATTTTCTTTAATTTGCACGGGCCCATATATTTTGTAGCAGTGAAAAGTAAAATATCAATCAATGAATAAAGACATACTTTATTGTCAGAAAACAAGTTCTCGTGGACAAAGCTTAGTAATAAGTATATTAATAAAAGTATGTACAAAACGTCAAAAAAGGCTAACAGGTGGAGGTGAAGTAATCATTGACGACATGAAGAGGTTGCAATATCAATTTTTTGCAATGGCCTTTCTGAATCGTCTGAGATACGTGATATCATTTACGCTAGGAGGCAGGTGATTGTACATTTTCACACCATTGTAGATTATGGAATCTTTTACGATAGTTTTCGAAGGTCTTGGTAATCTAATGGTGTTATTTTGTCATGTGTCATATTGAGAATTGGTCATTTCAGTCAGATTTTTAGTCTTGTGGACGAGGCTGATGGATGCCACAATATACAGGGCTAGGACTGTTAAAAAAACTGTGTTTTCTGAATGATTCTCTAAACGAGTCTCTTGGTTCGACTTCGCAAATATATCTCAGAGCTCTTTTTTTGTAGAACGGATACGTTTTGAAGTAGATATTGGTTGCATACCCCCCGAAATACAATGCCATATCTGAAACGAGACTCATTTAGAGCAAAGTATGCAGTCCTTGCTGCTGAGTATCCTTACTCATTTGTGATTATCCGTATGGCGTAACATCTAGATGCCATCTTATTACAGAGAGTTTTAATATGGTTATCAAATTTCAGCCATTGATATGTTTCGAAGATTGCAGCGAAGTGTAATGATATTGATTTTTTTTTCAAGTTCATTGCTAAAGAGTATGAGTCGCAACATTATTTTATTATTGATATATCTCTTTCTATGTTTTCTGAAAGTGGTGGTATCGTCTACAAAAAGTGATCTTTGCCGTTATGTTCAGTCTGGTGATCATTTATACGTATACCTACAGCAGAAAGGAGGTTGGTCCAAGAACTGGCCCCTGTGGTACTCCATATTCAATATTCGCTATACTCATTTGAGTCTGTAATACAAAGCACTAGCTGTTGCCGATTCATCAAATAGAATTTGACCCAATCCAGACTAGTGTTCCAGAAACCATTGAGTTGGAGATATTCATTACTTATTACCACTGCATATAGGTTTATGAAAATGCGCTTTTGAGTTCCACTACTAGATGGCGCCATGTAATCTGTATCTTAACATCGCGAAAGCTGTGTTGAAAATAATTGGAAGCATGTGTTAGGTTCCATCATTGCATATTTTCAATCAATCAGATCAATATTAGAGGTTTCGAAAACATATGATATTCCAAAACATGATGTTAGCGCCATCAATAAATGTATTACTCTTCACTTATATGTATTGACAATAAGTTTGTGTACCTGAGCATATAAAATCATATATTTTTCTCCATTCATCGACCCAAAATTCACAGGCTATACTAATTGCATTATTTTAAATCGATTTGCGTTCGCAGACTTGCTCTATCTTTAACCGTTCGCGAGTTGAAAAGTTCATCTGGAGTTGAAATGGAATTTTTGACGTTTTATCAATTTTTTATGCTAAACCTTGAAACTGAACGTATCATCTTCATATATTTTTGGAATCAGCATGAAATTTTGCGTTTTTGTGCGAATTTCAAGTGAATCTGACGATTTTTTCTTGATATTTGGGATTTTTGACTTTTTTCGAGTAATTTTTTTTTTCTGAAGTTCGACTTCATTCATTCTGAATCGATTGGCGTTCGCAGAATTACTCTATTTTCAACCGTTCGTGAGTTGAAAAGTTCTTCTCAAGTTAGGAGGGAATTTGAGACGTTTGTTTTATTAATTTTTGAACCGTTCACGAATTGACAAAGTTTATCTGAAGTTGAGAGGAAATTTTAGACATTTTATTCTTTTTTTATACCGAACCTTCTACCTGAGCATATAAAAATCATATATTTTCGGAATCAGCACGAAATTTTGCGTATATAGTGCAAATTTCAAGTAGAACTGTTTATTTTGAATTTTTCCTGATTTTCCTGATTTCCTTGGGATTTGTGACTTTTTTCGACTAATTTGTTTTTTTCGATGATTGACTTGAAATTCACAGCGTATACTAATTCTACCATTCTGAATCGATTGGCGTTCGCAGAATTACTCTATCTTCAACCGTTCGCGAGTTAAACATCTGAAGTTAACAGGGAATTTTAGACATTTTACTCTTTTTTTATACCGAACCTTCTACCTGAGCATATACAAATAATATATTTTCGGAATCAGCACGAAATTTTGCGTATATAGTGCGAATTTCAAGTAGATCTGTTTATTTTGAATTTTTCCTGATTTTTAGGGGTCTACCCCTTGGGATTTGTGACTTTTTTCGAGTAATTAATTTTTTTCGATGATTGACTTGAAATTCACAGCGTATACTAATTCTATCATTCTGAATCGATTGGCGTTCGCAGAATTACTCTATCTTCAACCGTTCGCGAGTTGAAAAGTTCATCTGAAGTTAAGAGGGAATTTTTGACATTTTATTCCTTTTTTATACTGAACTTTGTACCTGAGCATATACAAATAATATATTTTCGGAATCAGCATGAAATTTTGCGTATATAGTGCGAATTTCAAGTAGATCTGTTTATTTTGAATTTTTCCTGATTTTTAGGGGTCTACCCCTTGGGATTTGTGACTTTTTTCGAGTAATTTAATTTTTTTCGATGATTGACTTGAAATTCACAGCGTATACTAATTCTATCATTCTGAATCGATTGGCGTTCGCAGAATTACTCTTTCTTCAACCGTTCGCGAGTTAAAAAGTTCATCTGAAGTTAACAGGGAATTTTAGACATTTTACTCTTTTTTTATACCGAACCTTCTACCTGAGCATATACAAATAATATATTTTCGGAATCAGCACGAAATTTTGCGTATATAGTGCGAATTTCAAGTAGATCTGTTTATTTTGAATTTTTCCTGATTTTCAAGACACACATTTGTATCTACTTTTCTTCGGTTCTCAGTATGTTCTCTGAGCATTGCAGTATTTTGCCCAAAAACATGAAATTAGTGAAAATATACAGGATTTTTTCCTGGAGGGAGTACTTTACCTAGGGGGGGTACTCAATACTGGAATTCATTATAAATTGGTATTGGCTAGTATTACTGCTTTCTTCACATTAGAAAATACATTTGATGGGGGCAATGTCCCTCAGTACCCCCCACCCATCGACGCTGGTGTAATTTTTCGTTTTGGTCATATTAGTCAGATGATATAATAACGGGGAAGCAACATGAAATATCACGATATGCAAACTGATCGAAAATATAACTTGTCTGATATCAGAACACGTCGAGGAATGTCAAAATATCTGTCTTGTCTAGTTGTTTCGATATTCCGTCGATGTCACAATCCCATATGGTACTCCTCATATCTCGTCATTACATAAAATTGCATCGCTTTCTAAAAAAATGCGTGATGTTTCTAGAAATCATCGTACCTCCTCGCCATTAGGTGATGTAACTGCATGCTCGAAGATACAGATTAACATTTTATAGGCCGGTTCGGCCGAATCGGGCAAGTTTACTAATGAAATCTCGCTACTTGTTTGGACATTCCACATTTTCGATATTCTCATCGTGTTTGGGTGTGTTGGTCGGATGTTTTACATAACCGATGCCGATTTCGGACATATATTACGTGATTATCGGTGTTGCTCAAACAAGGCACTCTCGGATAAGCGGAGAGATATCAGATTTTCATCTCGTTGGGAAATATCGCGCCATACGGTGTCTGGGCTCGGATATGAGACGATAACCTAATTGTTTTTTTAGGTGTTGATCGTATAAGGAATAATTGCGAATGAATATGTTAAATTCTTCAGAAATAAATCAAAAAGTCAATGAATGAACTGTTTTGTGATGAAAATTTAATTCTTCACCTATATTTTTAAGCTAATCAAAGGCTCGTTTTTTGTTTGGTTGACATGGAAATGCAAAATATTTTCGAGAATATTCTTCCTCCAGATTGATAAGTGGAAATATTTCAGTCAAAATGAATGCATGCTTCTTTCAATTTATGACCACTATGGGTTTTCAAATTTTCCAAGCAAATGTCTAAGACTGCTCGTTTGTAATATGTGTGAAGTTGCGAAGCTATCAACGAATTTTTCAGCAACGTATCTGGAAAAATCGATCACAGATGGAAAGATTACATGTTTTTTTTTTTTTTTTTTTAATTCTTCAGTGGCTGCATTTCCTGTTCTCGAAATATAAGTTTTGATAATAACAAGAACGATGAAAAAATCGGGTTTTTGATTCTCTCGACTTTTTCTCTAGATTTTAGGAATCTTCTTGATCATAGAAAAAAGCAGCATACGATTTTCTTTACTTCAGTTGAATTTTGCGGTGACATAGTTGCTTGTTCTTGAGATATACGGTTTGATAAGGGCAAAAACAACAAAATTCTGAATTTTAACTGCTTTTCGACTTTCTGTCGTGATTTTGAAAATCTTCTCGATCACAAATGGGAATATTACTCCATTTTTCATATTTTTGTTGAATTTTACAGTGGCAGCATTCCTTGTTCTCGAAATATATCATTTAATAATAGCAAAAACGATGAAAAAAATCGGGATCTTAATTTTTTTCAATTTTCTTTCTAGATTTTGGAAATCTTCTTAGTCATAGAAAAAAGCAGCATACAATTTCCTTTAATTAGTTGGATTTTGCGGTGGCATAGTTGCTTGTTCTTGAGATATACGGTTTGATAAGGGCAAAAACTACAAAATTCTGAATTTTAACTGCTTTTCGATGCTTTTTGTGATTTTGAAAATCTTCTCGATCACAGATGGGAATATTACTCCAATTTTGATATTTTTGTTGAATTTTAAAGTGGCAGCATTCCTTGTTCTCGAAATATATCATTTAATAATAGCAAAAACGATGAAAAAAATCGGGATCTTAATTTTTTTCAATTTTCTTTCTAGATTTTGGAAATCTTCTTACTCATCGAAAAAAGCAGCATACGATTTTCTTTACTTTAGTTGGATCTTGCGGTGGCATAGTTGCTTGTTCTTGAGATATACGGTTTGATAAGGGTAAAAACAACTAAATTCTGAATTTTAACTGCTTTTCGACTTTCTGTCGTGATTTTGAAAATCTTCTCGATCACAGATGGGAATATTACTCCATTTTTCATATTTTTGTTGAATTTTACAGTGGCAGCATTCCTTGTTCTCGAAATATATCATTTAATAATAGCAAAAACGATGAAAAAAATCGGTATCTTAATTTTTTTCAACTTTCTGTCTGGATTTTGGAAATCTTCTTAGTCATAGAAAAAAGCAGCATACAATTTCCTTTAATTAGTTGGATTTTGCGGTGGCATAGTTGCTTGTTCTTGAGATATACGGTTTGATAAGGGCAAAAACAACTAAATTCTGAATTTTAACTGCTTTTCGACTTTCTGTCGTGATTTTGAAAATCTTCTCGATCACAGATGGGAATATTACTCCATTTTTCATATTTTTGTTGAATTTTACAGTGGCAGCATTCCTTGTTCTCGAAATATATCATTTAATAATAGCAAAAACGATGAAAAAAATCGGGATCTTAATTTTTTTCAATTTTCTTTCTAGATTTTGGAAATCTTCTTAGTCATAGAAAAAAGCAGCATACAATTTCCTTTAATTAGTTGGATTTTGCGGTGGCATAGTTGCTTGTTCTTGAGATATACGGTTTGATAAGGGCAAAAACTACAAAATTCTGAATTTTAACTGCTTTTCGATGCTTTTTGTGATTTTGAAAATCTTCTCGATCACAGATGGGAATATTACTCCAATTTTGATATTTTTGTTGAATTTTAAAGTGGCAGCATTCCTTGTTCTCGAAATATATCATTTAATAATAGCAAAAACGATGAAAAAAATCGGGATCTTAATTTTTTTCAATTTTCTTTCTAGATTTTGGAAATCTTCTTACTCATCGAAAAAAGCAGCATACGATTTTCTTTACTTTAGTTGGATCTTGCGGTGGCATAGTTGCTTGTTCTTGAGATATACGGTTTGATAAGGGTAAAAACAACTAAATTCTGAATTTTAACTGCTTTTCGACTTTCTGTCGTGATTTTGAAAATCTTCTCGATCACAGATGGGAATATTACTCCATTTTTCATATTTTTGTTGAATTTTACAGTGGCAGCATTCCTTGTTCTCGAAATATATCATTTAATAATAGCAAAAACGATGAAAAAAATCGGTATCTTAATTTTTTTCAACTTTCTGTCTGGATTTTGGAAATCTTCTTAGTCATAGAAAAAAGCAGCATACAATTTCCTTTAATTAGTTGGATTTTGCGGTGGCATAGTTGCTTGTTCTTGAGATATACGGTTTGATAAGGGCAAAAACAACTAAATTCTGAATTTTAACTGCTTTTCGACTTTCTGTCGTGATTTTGAAAATCTTCTCGATCACAGATGGGAATATTACTCCATTTTTCATATTTTTGTTGAATTTTACAGTGGCAGCATTCCTTGTTCTCGAAATATATCATTTAATAATAGCAAAAACGATGAAAAAAATCGGGATCTTAATTTTTTTCAATTTTCTTTCTAGATTTTGGAAATCTTCTTAGTCATAGAAAAAAGCAGCATACAATTTCCTTTAATTAGTTGGATTTTGCGGTGGCATAGTTGCTTGTTCTTGAGATATACGGTTTGATAAGGGCAAAAACTACAAAATTCTGAATTTTAACTGCTTTTCGATGCTTTTTGTGATTTTGAAAATCTTCTCGATCACAGATGGGAATATTACTCCAATTTTGATATTTTTGTTGAATTTTAAAGTGGCAGCATTCCTTGTTCTCGAAATATATCATTTAATAATAGCAAAAACGATGAAAAAAATCGGGATCTTAATTTTTTTCAATTTTCTTTCTAGATTTTGGAAATCTTCTTACTCATCGAAAAAAGCAGCATACGATTTTCTTTACTTTAGTTGGATCTTGCGGTGGCATAGTTGCTTGTTCTTGAGATATACGGTTTGATAAGGGTAAAAACAACTAAATTCTGAATTTTAACTGCTTTTCGACTTTCTGTCGTGATTTTGAAAATCTTCTCGATCACAGATGGGAATATTACTCCATTTTTCATATTTTTGTTGAATTTTACAGTGGCAGCATTCCTTGTTCTCGAAATATATCATTTAATAATAGCAAAAACGATGAAAAAAATCGGTATCTTAATTTTTTTCAACTTTCTGTCTGGATTTTGGAAATCTTCTTAGTCATAGAAAAAAGCAGCATACAATTTCCTTTAATTAGTTGGATTTTGCGGTGGCATAGTTGCTTGTTCTTGAGATATACGGTTTGATAAGGGCAAAAACAAAATTCTGAATTTTAACTGCTTTTCGACTTTCTGTCGTGATTTTGAAAATCTTCTCGATCACAAATGGGAATATTACTCCATTTTTCATATTTTTGTTGAATTTTACAGTGGCAGCATTCCTTGTTCTCGAAATATATCATTTAATAATAGCAAAAACGATGAAAAAAATCGGGATCTTAATTTTTTTCAATTTTCTTTCTAGATTTTGGAAATCTTCTTAGTCATAGAAAAAAGCAGCATACAATTTCCTTTAATTAGTTGGATTTTGCGGTGGCATAGTTGCTTGTTCTTGAGATATACGGTTTGATAAGGGCAAAAACTACAAAATTCTGAATTTTAACTGCTTTTCGATGCTTTTTGTGATTTTGAAAATCTTCTCGATCACAGATGGGAATATTACTCCAATTTTGATATTTTTGTTGAATTTTAAAGTGGCAGCATTCCTTGTTCTCGAAATATATCATTTAATAATAGCAAAAACGATGAAAAAAATCGGGATCTTAATTTTTTTCAATTTTCTTTCTAGATTTTGGAAATCTTCTTACTCATCGAAAAAAGCAGCATACGATTTTCTTTACTTTAGTTGGATCTTGCGGTGGCATAGTTGCTTGTTCTTGAGATATACGGTTTGATAAGGGTAAAAACAACTAAATTCTGAATTTTAACTGCTTTTCGACTTTCTGTCGTGATTTTGAAAATCTTCTCGATCACAGATGGGAATATTACTCTATTTTTCATATTTTTGTTGAATTTTACAGTGGCAGCATTCCTTGTTCTCGAAATATATCATTTAATAATAGCAAAAACGATGAAAAAAATCGGGATCTTAATTTTTTTCAATTTTCTTTCTAGATTTTGGAAATCTTCTTAGTCATAGAAAAAAGCAGCATACAATTTCCTTTAATTAGTTGGATTTTGCGGTGGCATAGTTGCTTGTTCTTGAGATATACGGTTTGATAAGGGCAAAAACTACAAAATTCTGAATTTTAACTGCTTTTCGATGCTTTTTGTGATTTTGAAAATCTTCTCGATCACAGATGGGAATATTACTCCAATTTTGATATTTTTGTTGAATTTTAAAGTGGCAGCATTCCTTGTTCTCGAAATATATCATTTAATAATAGCAAAAACGATGAAAAAAATCGGGATCTTAATTTTTTTCAATTTTCTTTCTAGATTTTGGAAATCTTCTTACTCATCGAAAAAAGCAGCATACGATTTTCTTTACTTTAGTTGGATCTTGCGGTGGCATAGTTGCTTGTTCTTGAGATATACGGTTTGATAAGGGTAAAAACAACTAAATTCTGAATTTTAACTGCTTTTCGACTTTCTGTCGTGATTTTGAAAATCTTCTCGATCACAGATGGGAATATTACTCCATTTTTCATATTTTTGTTGAATTTTACAGTGGCAGCATTCCTTGTTCTCGAAATATATCATTTAATAATAGCAAAAACGATGAAAAAAATCGGTATCTTAATTTTTTTCAACTTTCTGTCTGGATTTTGGAAATCTTCTTAGTCATAGAAAAAAGCAGCATACAATTTCCTTTAATTAGTTGGATTTTGCGGTGGCATAGTTGCTTGTTCTTGAGATATACGGTTTGATAAGGGCAAAAACAACAAAATTCTGAATTTTAACTGCTTTTCGACTTTCTGTCGTGATTTTGAAAATCTTCTCGATCACAAATGGGAATATTACTCCATTTTTCATATTTTTGTTGAATTTTACAGTGGCAGCATTCCTTGTTCTCGAAATATATCATTTAATAATAGCAAAAACGATGAAAAAAATCGGGATCTTAATTTTTTTCAATTTTCTTTCTAGATTTTGGAAATCTTCTTAGTCATAGAAAAAAGCAGCATACAATTTCCTTTAATTAGTTGGATTTTGCGGTGGCATAGTTGCTTGTTCTTGAGATATACGGTTTGATAAGGGCAAAAACTACAAAATTCTGAATTTTAACTGCTTTTCGATGCTTTTTGTGATTTTGAAAATCTTCTCGATCACAGATGGGAATATTACTCCAATTTTGATATTTTTGTTGAATTTTAAAGTGGCAGCATTCCTTGTTCTCGAAATATATCATTTAATAATAGCAAAAACGATGAAAAAAATCGGGATCTTAATTTTTTTCAATTTTCTTTCTAGATTTTGGAAATCTTCTTACTCATCGAAAAAAGCAGCATACGATTTTCTTTACTTTAGTTGGATCTTGCGGTGGCATAGTTGCTTGTTCTTGAGATATACGGTTTGATAAGGGTAAAAACAACTAAATTCTGAATTTTAACTGCTTTTCGACTTTCTGTCGTGATTTTGAAAATCTTCTCGATCACAGATGGGAATATTACTCCATTTTTCATATTTTTGTTGAATTTTACAGTGGCAGCATTCCTTGTTCTCGAAATATATCATTTAATAATAGCAAAAACGATGAAAAAAATCGGGATCTTAATTTTTTTCAATTTTCTTTCTAGATTTTGGAAATCTTCTTAGTCATAGAAAAAAGCAGCATACAATTTCCTTTAATTAGTTGGATTTTGCGGTGGCATAGTTGCTTGTTCTTGAGATATACGGTTTGATAAGGGCAAAAACTACAAAATTCTGAATTTTAACTGCTTTTCGATGCTTTTTGTGATTTTGAAAATCTTCTCGATCACAGATGGGAATATTACTCCAATTTTGATATTTTTGTTGAATTTTAAAGTGGCAGCATTCCTTGTTCTCGAAATATATCATTTAATAATAGCAAAAACGATGAAAAAAATCGGGATCTTAATTTTTTTCAATTTTCTTTCTAGATTTTGGAAATCTTCTTACTCATCGAAAAAAGCAGCATACGATTTTCTTTACTTTAGTTGGATCTTGCGGTGGCATAGTTGCTTGTTCTTGAGATATACGGTTTGATAAGGGTAAAAACAACTAAATTCTGAATTTTAACTGCTTTTCGACTTTCTGTCGTGATTTTGAAAATCTTCTCGATCACAGATGGGAATATTACTCCATTTTTCATATTTTTGTTGAATTTTACAGTGGCAGCATTCCTTGTTCTCGAAATATATCATTTAATAATAGCAAAAACGATGAAAAAAATCGGTATCTTAATTTTTTTCAACTTTCTGTCTGGATTTTGGAAATCTTCTTAGTCATAGAAAAAAGCAGCATACAATTTCCTTTAATTAGTTGGATTTTGCGGTGGCATAGTTGCTTGTTCTTGAGATATACGGTTTGATAAGGGCAAAAACAACAAAATTCTGAATTTTAACTGCTTTTCGACTTTCTGTCGTGATTTTGAAAATCTTCTCGATCACAAATGGGAATATTACTCCATTTTTCATATTTTTGTTGAATTTTACAGTGGCAGCATTCCTTGTTCTCGAAATATATCATTTAATAATAGCAAAAACGATGAAAAAAATCGGTATCTTAATTTTTTTCAACTTTCTGTCTGGATTTTGGAAATCTTCTTAGTCATAGAAAAAAGCAGCATACAATTTCCTTTAATTAGTTGGATTTTGCGGTGGCATAGTTGCTTGTTCTTGAGATATACGGTTTGATAAGGGCAAAAACTACAAAATTCTGAATTTTAACTGCTTTTCGATGCTTTTTGTGATTTTGAAAATCTTCTCGATCACAGATGGGAATATTACTCCAATTTTGATATTTTTGTTGAATTTTAAAGTGGCAGCATTCCTTGTTCTCGAAATATATCATTTAATAATAGCAAAAACGATGAAAAAAATCGGTATCTTAATTTTTTTCAACTTTCTGTCTGGATTTTGGAAATCTTCTTAGTCATAGAAAAAAGCAGCATACAATTTCCTTTAATTAGTTGGATTTTGCGGTGGCATAGTTGCTTGTTCTTGAGATATACGGTTTGATAAGGGCAAAAACTACAAAATTCTGAATTTTAACTGCTTTTCGATGCTTTTTGTGATTTTGAAAATCTTCTCGATCACAGATGGGAATATTACTCCAATTTTGATATTTTTGTTGAATTTTAAAGTGGCAGCATTCCTTGTTCTCGAAATATATCATTTAATAATAGCAAAAACGATGAAAAAAATCGGTATCTTAATTTTTTTCAACTTTCTGTCTGGATTTTGGAAATCTTCTTAGTCATAGAAAAAAGCAGCATACGATTTTCTTTACTTTAGTTGGATCTTGCGGTGGCATAGTTGCTTGTTCTTGAGATATACGGTTTGATAAGGGTAAAAACAACTAAATTCTGAATTTTAACTGCTTTTCGACTTTCTGTCGTGATTTTGAAAATCTTCTCGATCACAGATGGCAATATTACTCCATTTTTCATATTTTTGTTGAATTTTACAGTGGCAGCATTCCTTGTTCTCGAAATATATCATTTAATAATAGCAAAAACGATGAAAAAAATAGGTATCTTAATTTGTTTCAATTTTCTGTCTAGATTTTGGGAATCTTCTTACTCATAGAAAAAAGCAGCATACGATTTTCTTTACTTTAGTTGAATTTTGCGGTGACATAGTTGCTTGTTCCTGAGACATACGTTTTGATAATGGCAAAAACAACTAAAATTCAGAATTCTTACTGCTTTTTGTCTTTCTATCGTGATTTTGGATATTCTCGATTACAGATAGAAAAATTACATAATTTGAATTTTGCGGTGGCAGCATTCCTTGTTCTAGAAATAAACGATTTGATAATGGCAAATACAAATGAATAATCGGAATTTCAACACTTTGTGTCTGAATTTTAAGAATCTTCTCGATCATAGATGGATAGATGGATAGATGGAAAGAGAACACTTCTTTCGAAATTTTTGTTGAATTTTGCTGTGGCATCATTGTTTGTTCTCAAGATATACGTTTTGATAGTGACAAAACATGAAAATCCGAATTTTAACTGCTTTTTGACTTTATGTCGGAATTTTGAAAATTTCCACGATCACAGATGTGGTTCACATCATTTTTATATTTTTGTTGAATTTTTCAGTGATAAAATTCCTTGTTCTCGAAATATACGTTTTGAAAATGACTAACACAATAAAACAAATCAGGATATTAGTAACTTTTCTGATCAAAGATGGAAATACAACAATACTTTCAATATTTTGCTTGAAATTTGCTCTGGATTCATTGTTTGTTCTCAAGACATACGTTTTAATAATGACAAACATATTAAAAATGAGAATTATAACTTCTTTTCGACTTTTGGTGGATATTTTAAAAATTTCCCCGATCACAGATGGAAATATTACATCATTTCTCATATTTTTGTTGAATTTTGCCGTGGCAACATTCCTTGTTCTCGAAATATACGTTTTAATAATGACTGAAAGAATAAAAAAATTGGGATATTAACTATTTTCAGACTTCAACAAATGAAAAGAGCACATAGTTTTCCATATTTTTGCCAAAATAGGCAGTGACATCATTCCATTCCAATTCCATGTTGAGTTTTTTCTTTGTTCTCGAGACATACTAATAATTTCAGAGTTTGAAAATAATTTTGCTCACAGTAGAGAGGCAATATTTTGGCAAAATTTTGAATGCGTAATGTTGTAGAGAACATTTTTTATGAATTTACGACTTTTGTTCGTACAAATCAGTTGCGGTCAGTTATACGGGATTCAGTTAGCAGAAGGTTATATTTTAAATGACTGCCACAGTAAGTTCATGAATAAATAAGCGACATTATTAGCCTCGGGTCACTTTTTCATGTCAATGCATCATGATAATTGTTCCTCGAGGACGAAAATTTTGCAAATGTACACATTTTTTTGGTTCGATATAACTCCGGGTGGGTATAATCACGATAAACTATTCCGATGTTATCTATCTTCGCATTTAGGTAGTTACCAGTAGTTTACCTACCTACTAATTTGACGCTCAGCATAATTCCTTGCGTTTGAACGGTATGCATATATACAGGGTGACAGTTTGAAAACGGACAATCTTTACTACTAAAGTTATATCAATAACTCCTTAATTTTCAGCAAAAACGGGGCTGTGAATGTTGCAGATGTTGAATGAATGTAAACTAGGAATGGTGATATCAGTTTTATAACCAGCAATTTTCCAAAACAATTTTGTAAGACCGGGAAAGCTCCAGACTCCCCCACTAAGTATTCCAAGTGGTGACGTAGGCACCCTAAAAATGTTTACCATGCAGGTAGAATCTCACAGTTCATTGGACATTCAAGGTTTCAAAACAACGAAATTTATTTCTGTCATGAACCTGCATGTCATTGTTATTCCCAAGCCCAGACGGACTAATTATTTTTTATGAGAATTTCGGTATATTCCATAAAATTCATCACATGTTTGGGAACATACATTTCTGGGAATAATTTCGAGTATTATCCTACGAGATGCATTTTGTTAGTTCTGCTGCATAGTCCAGTGAAGATATTTAAATTGTGGCAGTAATTCGTTGAAAATAATAGAGTTCTTACTGAAAACTCTGTGTATGTATTGAATTTTCGCTTACATTAATTTTGGTTACGTGTGTAGATTATACAAAACATACGTTGGTAAACAATTTTAAAGGTAGGCTTTTCTATTGTAGAGATCTGCCACATGAAATTTTTGAATGTCTTGTTGATACCCCAAGGTTTTCTACGAAGTTTCAGTATCAATCAAATTTATCGAACGATCCTTAGAATAAGAAACTAGAGAATGGTTAATTATCGAAAACACAACCATGTCTATCCGAAGTCAATTGATTATCAGCGTGGTTAGCCTTTGCTTAGCAAACACAGTTACATCACAAATATATAGCAATGATGTAACGATATGATCTGCGAGATTGCAGTATGTCGCATAGACGTCGCTGTGATGTCACAGGAATGTTGTTTGGTCTCACTCACGTTTCTTTCAAGCGACGACGCTGCGACAAGTTCTGCGACGTAACAACTAGTTCTGTGATGTAACAACAAGTTACTGTCTTAGGAAAGATTCCCAACTCAACATTGGTGATATTTCGTTATGTTCAAATGTGAATTTCTCACGCGCATGTGCAATGGTGTTCATTTTTGACATCGTGAAGAATACGTAGGACGATAACATTATTGTGGCGATGTGAAATTGGTAAAATCGCAATTGCGACGTTTTAGAGATGACAAGTCACAGATATATTTATTTTTGTACATCGCAGCGATGTAACGTGTGTGATATCACAGTGTTACATCTTTGTGACATTTCAAAAATGTCACAGATGTGTTTGCGGGGTGAATGGTTTACTCACATACGGATTTTTTAGATAATTTGTCATATTATAACGATTGATGAATTTGACGTAAGACTTGTTTTTATTGCAACCGTGCAGTGTTCTCGAATTCCTCGCCACGGCTTGGAGTATTAAAAGGCAGTGGTTTTTGGGATTTATATCGTCATTTCTTGTAGTAGTGACACAAATAACTGTTTTCAAATAATTTTCTCATTTTCAACTGTACCAACAAGAGCCATGGAAGCATTATTATTAGGAATGTGATCATAAATCGATATGTTTGATGAAATAGTGTTCTTAATTTCAATTCAAAAACGTTATGGTCAATTTAGGATTATACCTATGAACAATATGCCAGTAGATTTCTCATTCAACATAGTTCGAAAATTGAATAATAACACTTGACGATGTTGCCGACTCAGTTCAAATCTGAGTAAATATTTCGGCAATACAACTGAAACATGCAACCCAGGTCTTCACAGTCATGTGCCGCGATCAAAATCCATGAATTCACGAATATATTTGCTTCTGTACATCGCAACGATGCAACGTATGTGATATAACAGTGTTACCTCATTGTGACATTTCAGAAATGTCATGTTTCAGACGTGTTTGTTGGATGATTAACAAATATTTGTTGTTTAAAAAAATTATTATTGATTGAAAGTTGTATATTTCGGCAATACCCCTGGAACAAATGCAACCCAGGCCTTCACACTCATGCTCCGCGAACGAAATCCATGAATCACGTAGCCGCAAAAAATCAAGATATCGGAATGATGGAAACATGTTAACAAAAGCTATATGCTGTCGGCAGGGAATACTAATAGGATAATAAGGTGCGAAAAACATGTTGATGTGCTCGTCATGCCGCAATTAAGATTCAAAACGCGGCGCGTACTAGACATTCGTGACGCAACCAGAGATCTCGAACAAGAGATGGTGCTGGTTAATAGTTCAGAGTATTTTTTCGTTGTGGCCACTTCCTTATTTCCATTCGATGAATTGCCGGGCTGCGATGGGCGCGAGAAGAAAAAGGATTCGCGTTCGAATCAGATAACTAAAGTTTGCAGTATGGAGGATTGTGTATACGCACTAGATTTTGCAAATACTCAGAGTTAAATTCCACAATTTTTTTTTTCATTGTGGGCCCCTTTTGCTCTGTCGCTTCAAACCCCCCAAAGTTTAAAATGCATCATGGGAAAATTATACATTTTTCAAAATACTATGAGAGGTGATATGAATGGAAGAAATCAGTTCTGATCTTCAGATATTCAAGATTAAATTGTTACGATTTATCGACTTCAAAAAGAGACCCTCTCAACTTAATATTTAGCAATTCCTCTCGACAAAAATCGATTTTATTGTAAGGGAGTGTATGTGGTATATAGTTTCAGCATCTGATCTGATGCAATTTTCTTTAACACATCTGTAACGTGACATTTTGGAGATGTCACAGAGATGTAACACTGTGATATAACATACGTTGCATCGCTGCTATGTACAGTGCTCTCATTTCAATTTGTTCTACTTTTAAAAGGCTGTAAAATATAATTTTTTGAGATGAAAGATCGAATAAAAAAGAACAGTAGTGTTTTTTGTTAAGTTGTATGCTGTCCAGTCAAAAGTTTAATGAATTGTCGAATGTCAAAACTATTTACTTTTTTTTAAATGGCCCACCTGTATATAATTAAATATTACTTCTTTTCTGATTACGAAAATATGCCACACTTGCCTTTTCTTCCCATCATTTCAGAGCAAATTGGTGTTAATATGATTGAAGTTGTGATTCTCCTAGAACATCAATATCAATAGATACCCGCGTTTATTATTTTGTTTCAGGAATTGTCATGGTACGAGTAAATTACCAAAGTCTAAGAGACATCATGAAACTCAACGAAAAGCACTACAATTCTTTTTTTCGACCTCTTACCTCAAAAAATGTATATTTCACAGCTTTTTGAAACTGGCATAAATTGAAATGAAAGCACTGTACATCGCAGCGATGCAACGTATGTTATATCACAATTTTACATCTTTGTGACATCTCAGCAGTGTAAAGTTACAGATGTGTTGAAGGCAATATCAGATCAGATGTTGAAACTAGGAATTGTTAGATATTTAAACATGTATGGCGTTGTCCTTGATGTTTTTTTTTCAATAATGCAACAGAACTTCAATCAACAAATTTAATCCTGGAGAGATACGGAACTTAGACATAATAATAATAATAATAATAATAATAATAATAATACTCCCTCATAAACACTCGTTGAGTGTTCCCAAAGGCATAGCCTGTGCGGGTAGAGGACGGCTATTATTATTATTTGCCGTGTAAATCAAATTACGAAAACACTTTGCAATTTTTATTTCATATGATAATAACTCACGTTTCTTGTAGTTTGTGAACAGTATGAAAAAAATTTTGTACGCCACACGTTTGGTAAACTTTTTCCAGTACTCGTTTCGAAATTTCAGACTCGGCTAATCGCCTCGTCCGGAAACATCTTACTCGTACTGTAAACATGTTTTTAAAGGACTTGTAAGATGAATAACTGTTAGCTTATCCTTTCTCTAGAAGATGGTGTCTTGGATAAATTCCGGTGTATTCAATATCACCTACAACTGGACTTACTGTAACCTTCCTTATGGAAATGAATACGAATACTCTTCTCTCTAAGCGTTTCCAGCAAGTGGAAAAATGAAGGCAAACATCTGTCAGAAAACAACTACTTTCTTGTCTAATACCACGGCGGACATTGAACTACATCTAACAGATATTTGTGCAACGTTCTTCCAAAAATACCCAATTGCAAGTGCTTGTCTCGTAATTGACCAGCAGATTATCCTTCATTTAGCTGGAAATTACCACCTGCAAACGTGCATGTTTCGAGGATTTGCCTCTCATCAGTGCCAGGGTAGGTCGGACAACGGTATAATTGTCGTTCTATAAACTTTTTCCTTATAAGAAATATTCAGTTCTAATATTTAAATTTTCACTAATTGTCTCACGCTATGATATATAGATGAAGATAGATCGGTAAACGAATGCTCGTGAAGAATGTCGTAATCGCGACTGCAAATTATTATGAATGAAATTACAAAATTGGTCAATTCGAATCCAGCCAGCAGGTGCATCTAATTTATTCCTTGTATCGAGATTATTGAATGCGTGCAATTATTGGTATTCACTTTCTTATGTCATGGATACTTTTCGTTCGTGATGGAATGAAAGGCACTGAATGTTTTGATGCTTTGACACAGTTATCGATGGATGACGAAGAATTAGAAATATGTTTTTGTGTTGACCGATGGCTATAGAGCAGAGGTTTCCAACCTTTTTGTACCTACGTAACGGCCTGAGTTTTTGAAAAATTTTGGCGTACCACCAGAACTGAGTATTTAAAAAAACGTATAATATTTACTATTCTAAAAGTATTTATAGGTTTTTTGAATCAAATTTCTGAGAAAACTTCATACTTAATGCTTAGATATTTGTTTCTTACTAACATGCTTCTAATAGAGGAGAAATAAAAAGACGAAAATGGTATTGATTCACAGTTTCATTTATCGCCCATAGTTATAAAAACGTACAAATAAAAAATTAGTTCAAACTCAGCAAAAAATTAATCATCATACAAAATATACTTTTATAGTCTTTAGTGCGAAAGTTTTTGTTGTTTGCCTGTGATTAAAATATCAACATTAGCAGTAATGGAACTCATCTTCACTCTTAAGTCCTCTTCAACACTTATTCTGCTTCTATGTTAATTTTTCATGTACAAGAGTTCAGAAAATCCATTCTCACACAAGTAACTCGTAACAAATGGTATCAAAAATAGCAGAGCTTACCAGAAGATCAAAGGGTACTCGCTTTCACATCCGATCCAGAAGTTGATTTAGGGTTTCTCTTTAAAATCATTTATCATGGAACTATCTTCTATAAGATCGATAAAACTTTTTTTGGTTTCAATTCATTAGCTGAATAGTTCCCGAAAAAGATATCTGATACAGTCCACTTTTGAATGATCTTCAGAGAAACACTTCTTAGAGCTTTTTTGGAGGCCTTCCAATTGAACAATGATATCTGCAATAACATCTGGCATTGGAGATATTTAATTTTCGTAAAAAAATTATGATAGAGTGGGAAATCCAGATAAATTCTCCTCCTGTATTTGTGAACAAAACAGAACCAACTTTCTCTTGAAGGAATTTATTTTGTCACTGGCTAATACCACGGCGGACATTGAACTACATCTAACAGATATTTGTGCAACGTTCTTCCAAGAATACCCAATTGCAAGTGCTTGTCTCGTAATTGACCAGTAATTTAGCTGGAAATTACCACCTGCAGACGTGCATGTTACTGCATGTTACTGAGTTTAGTTCCTGAAGTTCCAAGTTCAGTGCGTTGAGTTTGTCAAATATGTCGGCTAGATAAACCGATCTTGACAACCATTCTTCATCAGCAAACAAGTTTTTCCTGTCATGATTTTTTCACTTGAAAACATAAAAACTTTCCCCCTCACCTCACTTCTGTATGCAGGAGTGGTCTTGAACTTGCCACCCATTTCTTTACCCATTAAGGAGAATAATCTTGTGTTCAGAGCCCTAGCCTTTATGAAGTTAATAACTTTCACAGCATCTGATACAACGGCATACCTTTAGCAGCTAATGCTTCTCGATAGATGACACAATGCGTACTTTTGCATTCAGGAGCAACTTCCTTTAGTTCTGCTGCTAGCCCTGTTAATCTTCCTGACATATCTTTTGCCTACTTTGAGCTCATATTGATCAATTACCTTGAAAATGAGTTGCGCTGTGGTATTTGATTCAAGTAGTTTGTATAACAAAAACTCTTCCATCACCTCCTCATTGTAACCAAATCGCATGAAAACAAGTAGCTGCGCCATGTTTGTAACATCGGTGTTTTCGTCATCTTGAAGTGCAAAATAAGTGCATTCTTGGAGCTTTAAAGCCAGTTGTTCTTCAATATTATTAGACATATCGACAATTCGTCTCTGTACTGAGTCATTTGACAATGGTTTTTTTGAATTTCTTCTGCTGCTTTTTCTCCTAAACACGGCTCGGACCATATCCACAGTGGCCGGCAGTAAAAGCGTCTCACCGATTGTGTGAGGCTTTCCATCTTTTGCAATTCTTAAACTAGCAAGGTATAACTCCCTTATCAAGTCAGTATTGGCAAACTTCGTCAAACATTGGGTTTCTTTCCTCAAAAAATTGATTCTCTTTTAAAAAATTCAATGGGCCTATCAATCAAATCAGGGTGCTTAGTATTTTGGTGTCGCATTAGTGAAGAAGGCGTCATGCTTTGATTCGAAAGTGTTTTAAGACATACAACACATTGAGGAAAAGGAATGTCACTGGTTTCAGTCCCTGATTTCATTAAAAAACCGTACTTGTAAGTAGCTTTCATCATATTTATGATTGGCCGGTGATTTAGGTTTCTTAGCACAATCCTCTGAAGTAGAAGAGGACGTCAGAAATCGTTTCATAGTTCAGTTTTCCTGTACGCAATCACAATTAATACAATACCCACAACGAACCATTACAACAACATATAAACATTGCAAATCACAGACTACATAATTTATTTGAACGTTTACTTTTCCCGCTAAAACTGATTGCCAATATTCTGTTCGGAATCATCCTTCCCTCTCGTGCTCCTCTTATATATCCAGTAGCACTCGAGAGCGTTCGACGCATCTTCTGGAACACACATGTCTCTCTGGTCGTTTCGGGAAGCGGTAACGCATAGTTGTTTATAAATATGTGTCGCTACGGTAGACTTGTAATATATCATGTATGTTGCTCACATAACTCACGCGTGGTACGCGTACCACCGGTTGGCAAGACTGACTTTTTTATTTGTAACGTCGAAGAATATCAATCATCAACTTGTTTTTTTAACAATTACCTATTATCAACATATTTTTTTAAACATATACAATTCATAATGTAATGATTATTTTTTACAATGTCAACCTCAAAAAAAATCATCGACTATTCCGTTCCTGGTATCCTTTTTGGCTCTCTCTGTGTATCCTCACCCCTCCGCGGTCGCCGGGAAAACTTCGTGTGCAGCACAAAAATCGCCAGCGAAGTGTCTCCGCCAACAAGGCGAATAAAAACGGTGTGTTCTCAACAAAGAAAAAGAGTACGAGCGCAAACGGAGCGCAACAAGACCATTGTTTCCGAGCGTTTTGTTTGCTTTTGCGGAGAAACGTCGGCACGACGTTTCAAATCATGCATTGCATAACAGAAAAAAAGAGCTGTTGAAACTGCGAATCCGACAGCATCCGTTCGGATAAGGTGAAGATTCGAAGATGACTTAATAGTTCGTTTGGATGCGTTCGCCAGTGGCGTCACCAGGATTCATGATTGTATTGTCGGTTCTGAAAGCGAAGAAGTGAATTATTTCAGTCGATGTAGTTCAAAAAGTCCAAAAAATTTTTGACGAGAAGTCTCAGGAGTGAAAAATTGAACGGTGCAGTATTATGTATCCGTGCTGATGAAGATACTTTTAGAGACACTGACAATGTTGATGAACATGCTGATGAACGAGAAGACTGACTACCTGCGCGGAATTTGCATCAGTTTCAGCCTCGATTCTTCCGATTTATTCGTGAAATTGTTTGTAATCAGAGACAAATTGTGTTGAGTTCGATAAAATATTACCAATCAAAACATACAGTTTGTTTCTCGTTTGACTGTCACAACTGTAAAATTGGGATTTTATGTGCCGGATTTCTATTATATTTAGGATCATAAACCATCACCATGATCATTGGTGGTGGAAGTGGTCGTGGTGTTAAGTGTTTGCTTTCCACCCAGGCGTCGTGATTTCGATCCCCACCGCCTGCCACTGAGCTAAAGTGGTTCGGAATCCACTTTTATTTAAGTTGTAGGTCCCGGATCTCCTTTGTTCGCACAATATCTGCTTTTGAGTTTTTTTTTCCAAATTTTTTCTACAAAATCTGGGTTGTGCAATTTTATAATAAAAACTAATTCAGACCAAATTTAAATTGCATACCTGAAAAATTGCCCCAGTTGTATTTTGGCCAAAATATTTTTTCTGTAAAGAAGTACCTTAGGTTGCATATTCAATTTTGATTCAACTGAAGATTTATTGGCACAATACGATTGTTCAACACATTAAAATATGTGTTAATCCTCTATGCTATTGCAGGAGCAAATAAAGCTAGCACTCGGTTGTGATACTTGTGGAGGTGAAGACGCTTCAACTGCAGTCTGTTAGGAAAATTCGAAATCCATTAATCAAAGTAATATCAAAATTTGCACAATATATGCGAAAATAACACAGAAACACCGTGTCTCCTCACACAGAGTTTCTTGCTAAATGTGGTCGAAACGCGGACATTTGGAAATCAAAGAAATCTACACTGAAGTGTAATTGGCATACACGAGAATTTTCATACAGATCTTCTATCTCGACTGCCATGGCACGTCTCCATAATTTCTCTTCTTTCAAGATCGCGCGGAAAACTGAAATAAGTCATGGTAGTGAAATTATTTCATCTAGCAGAACAGTTATAGGAAGATCTGATAAAGAACGAACAAAAAATTGCATTATCATATTAAAAAATGTATGGGGGATTTTGTGTTCATTCTTTTTCGGATAACTTCCAACCCCATTTTGAGGAAATGATAAAATTTTTAAAGAATCCACTTTCATCGGTTTTTGTTTATATTATGACAGCGAGTAAGAACCGCGAGCAAATTTATGGAGGAATGACCTCATTACGTTTTATCTGAATGTAATGTGATATTATCGATAATTTTGTTTACTTTTGAATCAATTTAGATTTATGAACTAATTAAACCCCTTGAAATTTTTTTTATTTGTTCGCACTATTTGTGATGGCGTGTGGCAATCAAAACTAAATATTTGAATGAAATGAAAATACCATCACGGTTTATCGGAGTATGCAAGAAAACATGATATGTTGTTAACTTTGATTGTGAAACAATCACGGTCCTGGTACTCTGGCCACTCCCATCAAAACCATAACAGACTACCGGAATAGATGAGCAATTTTTATATACTTCTTATAATTTTCTCTGGGGTAGTATCTGCATTGCTTCAAAACACACCATGATATTTTTCATCGATGAAGTTCACGAAACACATGAAAGAACACTTTTCTAGTTAAAGAAAATTTCACTCTTAATTCAATGTAACCCCCACATTGCGAAATTTGACAGCATGCACATCCTTCAAAGCAGTACGTTGGTAGGGATAAACGATTTGATTGGAGAATCTTTGGATTGGGAATATCAGGGGAAATTAGCAGGGTGCGCAGTGGACCATGTTCTATCTCCTGTTTCTTTAATCTATGGTTCTACACGATTCACTGTTGAACTGTATAAGCCTTCGCGATTCTAAAGTATTCACTTTGAACAGACAATTCTGGAGGAAACTGAAACAACTGAATATTCACGTCGAAAACACAATTTGAGCTGTCCCAACCCATCAGAAAAACCTTTTTTTTCCATAAGTAAACATTCTCCTGACGCTGATACGGTTGATTTTTTCTCGGAAAAATCTTGGCCGGGTGTAGACAACTTCAGTTTTTCTCCCACCACATGTGACTAATCTGTTTCTTGTCCATTCCTGCCGAAGATATAAGAGAAGCAGTATGGTACTGTATGCCTAGCAAATAAAGAAGGCCAAGAGAAACCTCCAGTCCGAAAGTCAGTAAGGAAATCATTCAAACCAATCTAACACGGAGATGGTTGCAAAAAACTAGACCAGAAATTCCCATGTGTACGGAAAGAGTGGATCATAGAAGGGGGACGTGTATTGTATGTAGTTCTATGCGCCCCTCAGTCTATGGGTTATATATTGGTAAATCCAGACTTGACTATTCAAATGTGAATTAAATAGCAAATGCAAACTCTCTTCTCACGAACAATGGTCTTCATTCTCGTTGCTACTGCTGGTTTGTCATGAATAGCTTCTCTTTACAGTTCTTGTAACGTATCGTTGGTGAACTTTATTTCATCTCTCATCTCTTTTGTTTCAGGTAATTCCCCCGTCCACCAACCAATGCGGTAAGTACAAAAAGTGAATCTTCGATGTGTTGAATACCTGATGGAACCTTGTTATCATAATTTCGATTCGTTTGAAGTAAGGAATGAAACTTTAGTTAAAACCAAGGAGCCAAGGAAACCATTCTATGCCTAGGCCAAGGCATTCAGACCAATTTGCCTTTAATCGTTTTTTCTTGCGGTTCGTTTATGGTTACATTTTCATTAATTTAGTTTTCATGTGTTATCTTTTTGCCTTCTTCGTTGTTAATCCTACTTTTTTATTTCTTGAGCTATATAAGTATTAAAAAGTACTGAATACTTCTGATATCCGAAAGTATTTCGAGTACTAAACTTACTTTAGTTACGATGCATAAATATACGTAGTGGTACTAGCCAGGAGAAGTTTCATAGCTATCACTTCTATGTAATGAGTGAAGTCAAAAAGTACTAAAGCAATTAAAAGTGAAAACTCAATGTTCATAGGGGAAAATAGTTGTTTTCTGTCAGATTTTTGCCTCAATTTGTGGAAATTAATGGAGAGTATTTCGACTTCGTCGTCAAAATTATTCATTTCACCGATTTAGTTACCGAGCAAAGTATATTGACCCACAATTATTATTACTAAACTCGTAGGTGATTTCAGGCCAAGGATGGGCTCGAATCTGGCCCAGCTCGTACATCCATCTTGCGCTAATCAGATCCTCGCAGGGAAACCGATAGTTACAAGGTTTTCGATAAAACAATAGGGTGTATATCACCACGTATCTAGTTGATCATGCGATGTTGCAACCGAATGGAAAGTTGCAGATCATAATTCATTTTCCGCTGTCTCGTAACGTTCACTTGTAAAACTAGTTTTTAGTTATGTTCAGAATGCAAGGAGCAGCGTTTTAACAGGTTGTCCGTCATATTAACATACGAATGATTGTATTTTCGATCGATATATCACATCGGGTCAAGGGTTATACTCTGATATATTCGAATATATTAATGTAAGAATGATTGCTTGGAATAAACTATCTACCGGGGTGGTGCAGCAGTTTTTACCACCAGAAGTCACTAAATAGCGCCATGGTGGACAAAAAAGAATATTATTATCATTATTATGATGCGGTAGGGCTGGCCATCGGTCGAAATGCAGGTAGTTCTGCGTAGAACCTTTCTGCTTTCCGCTATCAGGTTTATCTCTTGTGTACTTTGGATATTCTGTTGAACTCCTGGAGATTTCACAAGAGGTTTTCCTGAGAGAAGATATCTTCTATACTACAGTGCCCGAAGATATCCATCCTTATGCGAGCCAGAACTTCGGAATCGAACAATATATTTGAGGCTGTTTCATTTTCCTCATCACAGAACCTGCCTAGTGTGGAGTTTTGGTGTATCTCCAACAAATGCAAGTATTTTCTCAGAAGGTAGTGTCCTGTTATTAGTCCCACCATCTTCCTGAAAGAGATCCGGCTCACTTAAAGAAGATTCCTTGATGGCCGGTCGTTTGGGCCTAGCACCATCATTTTCCCGTGAGTATTGCCTGTGGCGTCTTCCTCGTGAGATTGATGATGGTACTTGACCCATTTTTTCGTGTTCTGCTTAATGTTCCCAAATGGAATTTCACAGGCTGGTTCTGGTCCAATGAGAGTTGTTGCTCTCCCCGCTCTTTCTAGGGCATCTGCTTTCTCATTTCCCTATATGCTCTTGTAACCTGATAATGGTAAATATGGATGGTGACTGATGCGCTGCGACCTAATTAAATCCATTGTGCCTCATATTCTTCTGCTATCTCAAGGTGTTCTCGTTTACAGCATCCCCTCAAGACTCAATTCCTTGAGGAACTTGAGGGGGTCTGTTCGTAGTATTTCTCCCACAGTCAGTTGGTGTGATCCCAGTATGTTCAATCTTTTGTGATATACAGCATAACACTCAATCAATATATGGTGTGGTGTTTCTGGATGTTCCCCACAGAATCTGCAGGTGCTGTCTTCCCCTAAGCCTAGCTTCCTCAGGTGTTCTGCAGTGCCCCGTCAGCAATCCCGTGATTGTCTTTAGACTAGTTTTGCTGGAGTTAATCAGAGTATTCGATTTTGCTCGGTTGAAATTGCCGAGATCTTTGGCCTGCTTTAGCCCTGGAAGTCTTTGCCGTTATGTTGCTCTCGTTGATTCTTCAGTTTTATTGAGTTCTTCTTGGAAGTAAGATTTTCCAAGTCCGCAGAATAGTTCTGGCCCAATCAGTGGCGTTGATGCCCCTTTTCGTGCCAGGGTATCTGCTTGTTCATTGCCCTCCACTCCGACGTGCCCCGGCACCCAGAGGAGGATAACCTTATTGTTCCTGCCCAGATCATTAAGTTTGTCTAGGCATTCCCAGGCCATCTTTGAGTTGATGTTATATGAGCTCGACGCTTTGATGGCTGCTTGACTATCGGAGAGGATTGCGATTTCCTTGTCCCGGTATTTCCTGTCGAGGTTGAATTGAATGCACCTTTCTATTGCGTCAATTTCCGCTTGAAAAATACTGGTGAACTGGCCCATGGGTGCGAGACCCAAATACTCCTGCTACAGTTCCGATGGGAGTTTTGGAGCCGCCCGTGTACCATGTTACCGTATTCTTTCCCAGACTTGAATGGATTCTATGCTCTTCATTCGACTTCCGACAATGGTGGAGGACTGATGGCGTCCTCGTGTCCGAAGTCAAGTCAATATGTGTGATTGTTATAGTGTAGTTTGTGTTGTGATGTCTGCCGTCTTTAGGACGTGCAATCACCTAATTTATAAGTTTTTTTTAACGTCTGCCGTACACCACGGATTTTTTACCGTGGCAAAGCGTGCAATCATAAGAAAAAATTTTTTTTTGGGTGGAGGCATTGCCTAGAGCAAGATCCCCCTCCATCCCCTGACGTAGTTCCCACTACTCACGCCAGTAACCAGGCTTGGGTAAGGCGGATCCCTGCGTAGTGGGGAGAGTGCTGGACAAGTGCGCCAATAGGAAGCAAGGTCCAAAAATAACACAGAGAGAGAGGATTCTATGCTCCATTCTCTCTTGGTATTTAATTCTGTTGGGAAAAATTTCTCTAAACTAACTCTCCTGGTAGTTTCGTCAGTTGGGAGATCGGCAAGATGTGCACTTTCGGTGGGGTTTGAGCCCCTTACCAACCTGAGGTTGACATTGTCTTCACCGTTGCTTCTTTCAATTCGGTCCCGTCTTTCTTCTTCATATTGACGATCTTTTAGTATCAACGCCAATTTTTCGAAGCTTCTGTTCATTTAATTCATATTCTCGTTCGCAGCAAAATATTCCCCAAATATATTTGTGACCGGAGGTTGTATTTCTGGGAATTTGTTCTTTGATAAGCGCATTTATACTTTGAACATTCGCCTTGCAAAAACATGTCATTTTGAAATTTGTTTGGATGATAGTTGTCAATCTCAATCGTGTTGTAATAGCTATTGATAATTGCACTGAATGCAATTATCGCTTATAATAAATATCCCAAGGCTATTGATAATTTCGAAATAATTTGTCGTATACTTTCGAAAACGAGTTGCTTGGTAACAGCCGAAGCAGTCAGTCAGTTAAATGTTTGTCTGATTGGCTATTTCTCGTCACTTGGTCACTAATATGTAGATAAGATAGGTTCAAATTACATGGAAAATATTTTCAGGAGTGATACCACCAGTGATTGATTTATTTCTGAATGAAACTGAATTGCTTCGTGAAAACACCACGAGTCCGCAGGACGAGTGGTGTTTTCTCAAAACAATTCAGTTGGGTTCAGAAATAAAAGACCGACTTATGAGATAAATTCAATCACGAGTTGAATTTTAATAGACTATTTCACGAATAAAGTTTAATATAAATACGAACAATGTATAACAGTCATAAACAAATGATTAAAATCGTATAATGTTTCGTTTTATAATGTCATTTGAATTTGCGCCGAAGCAACTCATTTTGACACAATCAGGTACAATTAAAATTGATAGAACTGCAAAACTTTGTGTTGCCATGGTTACGTCGTTGAAAATACCGCAGCTGATCCTCCAATCAGAATTGTAAGACATCTGGCGATAACACGAGTTGTCTTTGGTTTGCGATTGTCAGATTATGTTAGAATTTTAAGATGAGTGAAATAGTCGAAGTGATTGATAACTGCAATGAATGCAATTTTCAGTAGTAATATCCCGACTAAATGCAGAATTTTCGAAAAATACTTTCGCCTTACTGGCACGAAAACTGTGTTGCTTAGAAACACCACGAGAGCTTGCTCGAGTGGTGTTTTGTACAGCAACACAGTTTGAGTGCCTAGCAAGGTGAAAGTATTTTGGACATTCTGCATTTTGAAGGGATATTCGATCAGAAAATTTCACGAATACATTATATTATGGACTAAATGCGTATTGCAAGAACGGTTCATCTTGTGGAATCAATGCCAGTTGAAGAGTTGAACCGTCAAACTGACGTTTCTATATTTACCGTGATTGTCGTAACTATGAAAATGAATACACAAGCTAGAAGCGAAACACCGGTTTGAAAATACCACGGGCTGGAGGAAGTGTTTTCAAAAAAGTCCTGTTCTCATTTGTTCGAAATAAGAAAATTAAGGCATTTGATTGGTTTATATAATATGAGGGAAATTTTCAGTGTAATGTTGACAAGAATAGGTAAAATCGTTTCATATGACACAAAATTACAAAATTTGAATGGTTGTTAGAACTGTTGAAAATTTTCACGTTAGTTTGAACGAGAACATCGAATCGAGTTAGGAATTGCATCGACCACCTGTCGTTTTTGTATCGGTAAACAAATGCCCGCAGTGGCTTTCTCTATTCTGTAAGCCTCGGCGTCCGCATCATCCTCATTAGAGTCGACGAATCACCATTATTCAATTTTCCATTTACTCATACACGAGCTCTCGGCCCAGCGGTCTTCCGGGGACTCGGGCGAGCGCATCTTTCTCACGGATACATCGAAATACCATCAATTAAGTGGTGTCTTTGTGCTTTCACTTGATGCACCTCAAAAATGCATCCACTTTCCCTTCTCGTTTCGGAATCGATTACATGGAAGTTGATTCGTGTCGTGGTCGCGGTATATGGCGACCTTGTCATCGGAGGTTGTCTTTGGGGTCAGAAGTGCAGGCGAATTCGATTTTTTGCTGAGCCAATTTGAGGCAAGGAGCTTGGGGGGAAGGAGCACTTGGAGAAAGGCGACAAGAGTTATGTTTGTTTTTCTCCCTCGGATGCTGGTTTTGTCGCCAGCTACACCTCAGCCTCTTGGGCTTTTTGAGTTTTCCTTGTTAGTTTACAGCATCCACTTCGTAACTCTAGTCCCCTGTACCAGTCTATACAGATTCTTCAACGGTTGGCTGTTGTATTCTTCAGGAGTAAGCATAGGTTTCCCAAATATTGCTTGTCTTTTGTGACCTAATGTCTGGCATTCTGACAGTACGTGTTTGGCCGTTTCTGTCCCTTTGACATGCACATTGTCTGCAGGAAAGTTCTCCATTGTACAACCCTATTTTGCGCAGGTGTCCTCTCTCTGGACCGTGACCGGTGAAAATATCCGTTATAGTCCTAACTTGATTACTGCTTAACTTAAGCAGTTCCTCCTCGTAAGCATCCTCGGATTTCCTATTTGGTAACACCGCGTGGGGGTTCTGGACCCCATTCTGGCTAATTTATCAGCTTTTCCGTTGCCATCGATGCCACAGTGTCCTGGAACCCGCAAGGTTTTATTTTGTTGTGTTCTGCAAGAGCACTAAGATCTTCGCGATATTCCCATATCAGTCTTGATGTCCCTTTTGGGTTTATAAGAGCCTTTAGTGACGCCTGACGGTCACCGCAAGGAACACGTCATAGATGATAAGTGACAAATGAGAGAAGAGACAGATGATCATTGACAGCTATTCGGTGTCAAATATTTGTGACAGAAGATATGAGACGGTGACGGATGATATATGACAAATGACAGGTGAATAGTGGTGGATGACAAACGAAAAGTGATCGATTACCAGTGGCATATGACACGTAATATGCGTCAGGTGACCAGTAACAGGGGGTGGGGATGTCACGTGACCGCTTGGTGTGCTCTGATTGGTTGGCAACGGGCTTGAAAATAGAGAGGAAACAAGCAATGCAATAGCTATAATAAGAAAATGCAGACCAAGACTGAAAAAACAAAGACTAAATTTTATTGAAATATAGTAAAAGTGGCACGGTCTCCTACTAGAAATTCGAACAGATGTTATAATGCATCAAAAAAATGCGAGATTCCATCTCAGGAGTTCTACGTGTATATCACTGCCTCAGTGTCATCTCTCTCATAATAAATATGCAGCGTTTTCACTTCATTATTGGTATTCGGGTTAATGAAAGCGAGATACTTCATCAATGACTTGGGAACGACGCATACGACTTTTTTGCACATGGCCTACAATTCTTGAACATTCATCATAATTCGCAATTACAAATATGTAGATGGCAGGAAAACTGCTAACTGATTGCCGATAACCTGTCACTGAGCAGAATTATTACCCTTCTGTCGACGTCGATTATTGAAGATGAAACTGAATTTTTTCTTTTTGTAAAAATCAAAGAAATTGCTAAATTAATGAATAAAATTACTAAAAAACTAACAGAATTCAATGAAGAAGAGATATCACATGAAAGAAGATAAAAATGGAGTTGGGAAGGATACTTTTTTTAATAATTAATAAATAAATAAAAATGATATATCGATTTTTAATAGTATTACTTGAATTTGATCGTCTCTGAATATCTTGAAAATGTTTAATCAGCTTGTATTTTTGAATAACAATGCTATTTCACTTGGAAAATGTTGATTTCGTGGATGAGTGCATTTTTTCGAATAGAAATCTTTCAAAGTTTCGTCAGTTTAAATTCAAAATTAATTTTCGTGGTATGATTCGGAATCAGCTTGACGAGATACATCTGAGGAATAACTGCAATATTTTTTAAAATGAAAAATAAAAATTTTAGAAAATTTTATTGTACGAGCAACTTTTTGGCGTTTTATTCCTTTTTATACTGAAATTTGTATTAATGATGTATTTTGGAATCAGCATAAAATTTTGCATGTATTAGTGCAAATTTCTAGTAAATTTTAGGAGATTTTTGTATTTTTAATTATTTTTGAATTTTTTCATTCCTGTCCAAATGACAACTTCTTTCTCATCATCGAAGGTTATTGTCGGGTCGTCAGAGGATTCGAGTTGGCGCGGTTTGTAGTGGGTAGGAATACATTCATTTTTGTCCAAATAACAACATTACATCCTCAAGAGTCATGGCCGAGTCGTCAGAGGGGTGCGGTCGGATTTTAATTATTTTGAAGTGATCTCAAAAATAGGATTCGAGTTGGCGCGGTTTGTAGTGGGTACGAATACATTCATTTTTGTCCAAATAACAACATTACATCCTCAAGAGTCATGGCCGAGTCGTCAGAGGGGTGCGGTCGGATTTTAATTATTTTGAAGTGATCTCAAAAATAGGATTCGAGTTGGCGCGGTTTGTAGTGGGTACGAATACATTCATTTTTGTCCAAATAACAACATTACATCCTCAAGAGTCATGGCCGAGTCGTCAGAGGGGTGCGGTCGGATTTTAATTATTTTGAAGTGATCTCAAAAATAGGATTCGAGTTGGCGCGGTTTGTAGTGGGTACGAATACATTCATTTTTGTCCAAATAACAACATTACATCCTCAAGAGTCATGGCCGAGTCGTCAGAGGGGTGCGGTCGGATTTTAATTATTTTGAAGTGATCTCAAAAATAGGATTCAAGTTGGCGCGGTTTGTAGTGGGTACGAATACATTCATTTTTGTCCAAATATCAACATTATGTCATCAAGAGTCATGGCCGAGTCGTCAGAGGGGTGCGGTCGGATTTTAATTATTTTGAAGTGATCTCAAAAATAGGATTCGAGTTGGCGCGGTTTTTAGTGGGTACGAATACATTCATTTTTGTCCAAATATCAACATTACGTCATCAAGAGTCATGGCCGAGTCGTCAGAGGGGTGCGGTCGGATTTTAATTATTTTGAAGTGATCTCAAAAATAGGATTCGAGTTGGCGCGGTTTGTAGTGGGTACGAATACATTCATTTTTGTCCAAATATCAACATTACGTCATCAAGAGTCATGGCCGAGTCGTCAGAGGGGTGCGGTCGGATTTTAAATATTTTGAAGTGATCTCAAAAATAGGATTCGAGTTGGCGCGGTTTGTAGTGGGTACGAATACATTCATTTTTGTCATGGCCTAGTCGTCAGAGGAGTGCGGTCGGATTTTAAATATTTTGAAGTGATCTCAAAAATAGGATTCGAGTTGGCGCGGTTTGTAGTGGGTAGGAATACATTCATTTTTGTCCAAATATCAACATTACGTCATCAAGAGTCATGGCCGAGTCGTCAGAGGGGTGCGGTCGGATTTTAATTATTTTGAAGTGATCTCAAAAATAGGATTCGAGTTGGCGTGGTTTGTAGTGGGTAGGAATACATTCATTTTTGTCCAAATAACATCATTACGTCATCAAGAATCATGGCCTAGTCGTCAGAGGAGTGCGGTCGGATTTTAAATATTTTGAAGTGATCTCAAAAATAGGATTCGAATTGGCGCGGTTTGTAATGGGTACGAATACATTCATTTTTGTCCAAATATCAACATTACGTCATCAAGAGTCATGGCCGAGTCGTCAGAGGGGTGCGGTCGGATTTTAAATATTTTGAAGTGATCTCAAAAATAGGATTCGAGTTGGCGCGGTTTGTAGTATGTAGGAATACATTAATTTTTGTCCAAATAACAACATTACGTCATCAAGAGTATTGGTCGAGTCGTCAGAGGAGTGCGGTCGGGTTTTAATTATTTTGAAGTGATCTCAATAATAGGATTCGAGTTGGCGTGGTTTGTAGTGGGTAGAAATACATTCATTTTTGTCCAAATAACAACATTACGTCATCAAGAGTCATGGCCGAGTCGTCAGAGGGGTGCGGTCGGATTTTAATTATTTTGAAGTGATCTCAAAAATAGGATTCGAGTTGGCGTGGTTTGTAGTGGGTAGGAATACATTCATATTTGTCCATATAACAACATTACGTCATCAAGAGTCATGGCCTAGTTGTCAGAGGAGTGCGGTCGGATTTTAAATATTTTGAAGTGATCTCAAAAATAGGATTCGAGTTGGCGCGGTTTGTAGTGGGTTGGAATACATTAATTTTTGTCCAAATAACAACATTACGTCATCAAGAGTCATGGCCGAGTCGTCAGAGGGGTGCGGTCGGATTTTAAATATTTTGAAGTGATCTCAAAAATAGGATTCGAGTTGGCGCGGTTTGTAGTGGGTTGGAATACATTAATTTTTGTCCAAATAACAACATTATGTCATCAAGAGTCATGGCCGAGTCGTCAGAGGGGTGCGGTCGGATTTCAAATATTTTGAAGTGATCTCAAAAATAGGATTCGAGTTGGCGCGGTTTGTAGTGGGTAGGATTACATTGATTTTTGTCCAATCAACAACATTACGTCATCAAGAGTCATGGCCAAGTCGTCAGAGGGGTGCGGTCGGATTTTAAATATTTTGAAGTGATCTCAAAAATAGGATTCGAGTTGGCGCGGTTTGTAGTGGGTAGGATTACATTGATTTTTGTCCAATCAACAACATTACGTCATCAAGAGTCATGGCCAAGTCGTCAGAGGGGTGCGGTCGGATTTTAAATATTTTGAAGTGATCTCAAAAATAGGATTCGAGTTGGCGCGGTTTGTAGTAGGTACGAATACATTCATTTTTGTCCAAATAACAACATTACGTCATCAAGAGTCATGGCCTAGTCGTCAGAGGAGTGCGGTCGGATTTTAAATATTTTGAAGTGATCTCAAAAATAGGATTCGAGTTGGCGCGGTTTGTAGTGGGTTGGAATACATTAATTTTTGTCCAAATAACAACATTACGTCATCAAGAGTATTGGTCGAGTCGTCAGAGGAGTGCGGTCGGATTTTAAATATTTTGAAGTGATCTCAAAAATAGGATTTGAGTCGGCGCGGTTTGTAGTGGGTAGGATTACATTGATTTTTGTCCAATCAACAACATTACGTCATCAAGAGTCATGGCCGAGTCGTCAGAGGGGTGCGGTCGGATTTTAATTATTTTGAAGTGATCTCAAAAATAGGATTCGAGTTGGCGCGGTTTGTAGTAGGTACGAATACATTCATTTTTGTCCAAATAACAACATTACGTCATCAAGAGTCATGGCCGAGTCGTCAGAGGGGTGCGGTCGGATTTTAAATATTTTGAAGTGATCTCAAAAATAGGATTCGAGTTGGCGCGGTTTGTAGTATGTAGGAATACATTCATTTTTGTCCAAATAACAACATTACGTCATCAAGAGTCTTGGTCGAGTCGTCAAAGGAGTGCGGTCGGATTTTAAATAGTTTGAAGTGATCTCAAAAATAGGATTGGAGTTGGCGCGGTTTGTAGTGGGTAGGAATACATTAATTTTTGTCCAATCAACAACATTACGTCATCAAGAGTCATGGCCGAGTCGTCAGAGGGGTGCGGTCGGATTTTAAATATTTTGAAGTTATCTCAAAAATAGGATTCGAGTTGGCGCGGTTTTTAGTAGGTAGGAATACATTAATTTTTGTCCAAATAACAACATTACGTCATCAAGAGTCATGGCCGAGTCGTCAGAGGGGTGCGGTCGGATTTTAAGTATTTTGAAGTGATCTCAAAAATAGGATTCGAGTTGGCGCGGTTTGTAGTATGTAGGAATACATTCATTTTTGTCCAAATAACAACATTACGTCATCAAGAGTATTGGTCGAGTCGTCAGAGGAGTGCGGTCGGATTCTAAATATTTTGAAGTGATCTCAAAAATAGGATTTGAGTTGGCGCGGTTTGTAGTGGGTAGGATTACATTAATTTTTGTCCAATCAACAACATTACGTCATCAAGAGTCATGGCCGAGTCGTCAGAGGGGTGCGGTCGGATTTTAAATATTTTGAAGTGATCTCAAAAATAGGATTCGAGTTGGCGCGGTTTGTAGTAGGTACGAATACATTCATTTTTGTCCAAATAACAACATTACGTCATCAAGAGTCATGGCCGAGTCGTCAGAGGGGTGCGGTCGGATTTTAAATATTTTGAAGTGATCTCAAAAATAGGATTCGAGTTGGCGCGGTTTGTAGTATGTAGGAATACATTCATTTTTGTCCAAATAACAACATTACGTCATCGAAAGTCTTGGTCGAGTCGTCAGAGGAGTGCGGTCGGATTTTAAATAGTTTGAAGTGATCTCAAAAATAGGATTCGAGTTTGCGCGGTTTTTAGTAGGTAGGAATACATTAATTTTTGTCCAAATAACAACATTACGTCATCAAGAGTCATGGCCGAGTCGTCAGAGGGGTGCGGTCGGATTTTAAGTATTTTGAAGTGATCTCAAAAATAGGATTCGAGTTTGCGCGGTTTTTAGTAGGTAGGAATACATTAATTTTTGTCCAAATAACAACATTACGTCATCAAGAGTCATGGCCGAGTCGTCAGAGGGGTGCGGTCGAATTTTAAGTATTTTGAAGTGATCTCAAAAATAGGATTCGAGTTGGCGCGGTTTGTAGTGGGTACGAATACATTCATTTTTGTCCAAATATCAACATTACGTCATCAAGAGTCATGGCCGAGTCGTCAGAGGGGTGCGGTCGGATTTTAGTTATTTTGAAGTGATCTCAAAAATAGGATTCGAGTTGGCGCGGTTTGTAGTGGGTACGAATACATTCATTTTTGTCCAAATAACAACATTACATCATCAAGAGTCATGGCCGAGTCGTCAGAGGGGTGTGGTCGGATTTTAAATATTTTGAAGTGATCTCAAAAATAGGATTCGAGTTGGCGCGGTTTGTAGTGGGTACGAATACAATCATTTTTGTCCAAATATCAACATGACGTCATCAAGAGTCATGGCCTAGTCGTCAGAGGAGTGCGGTCGAATTTTAAATATTTTGAAGTGATCTCAAAAATAGGATTCGAGTTGGCGCGGTTTGTAGTGGACACGAATACATTCATTTTTGTCCAAATATCAACATTACGTCATCAAGAGTCATGGCCGAGTCGTCAGAGGGGTGCGGTCGGATTTTAAATATTTTGAAGTGATCTCAAAAATAGGATTCGAGTTGGCGCGGTTTGTAGTATGTAGGAATACATTAATTTTTGTCCAAATAACAACATTACGTCATCAAGAGTATTGGTCGAGTCGTCAGAGGAGTGCGGTCGGGTTTTAATTATTTTGAAGTGATCTCAATAATAGGATTCGAGTTGGCGCGGTTTGTAGTGGGTAGGAATACATTAATTTTTGTCCAATCAACAACATTACGTCATCAAGAGTCATGGCCGAGTCGTCAGAGGGGTGCGGTCGGATTTTAAATATTTTGAAGTGATCTCAAAAATAGGATTCGAGTTTGCGCGGTTTTTAGTAGGTAGGAATACATTAATTTTTGTCCAAATAACAACATTACGTCATCAAGAGTCATGGCCGAGTCGTCAGAGGGGTGCGGTCGGATTTTAAGTATTTTGAAGTGATCTCAAAATTAGGATTCGAGTTGGCGCGGTTTGTAGTGGGTACGAATACATTCATTTTTGTCCAAATATCAACATTACGTCATCAAGAGTCATGGCCGAGTCGTCAGAGGGGTGCGGTCGGATTTTAGTTATTTTGAAGTGATCTCAAAAATAGGATTCGAGTTGGCGCGGTTTGTAGTGGGTACGAATACATTCATTTTTGTCCAAATAACAACATTACATCATCAAGAGTCATGGCCGAGTCGTCAGAGGGGTGTGGTCGGATTTTAAATATTTTGAAGTGATCTCAAAAATAGGATTCGAGTTGGCGCGGTTTGTAGTGGGTACGAATACATTAATTTTTGTCCAAATATCAACATGACGTCATCAAGAGTCATGGCCTAGTCGTCAGAGGAGTGCGGTCGAATTTTAAATATTTTGAAGTGATCTCAAAAATAGGATTCGAGTTGGCGCGGTTTGTAGTGGGTACGAATACATTCATTTTTGTCCAAATATCAACATTACGTCATCAAGAGTCATGGCCGAGTCGTCAGAGTGGTGCGGTCGGATTTTAAATATTTTGAAGTGATCTCAAAAATAGGATTCGAGTTGGCGCGGTTTGTAGTATGTAGGAATACATTAATTTTTGTCCAAATAACAACATTACGTCATCAAGAGTATTGGTCGAGTCGTCAGAGGAGTGCGGTCGGGTTTTAATTATTTTGAAGTGATCTCAATAATAGGATTCGAGTTGGCGTGGTTTGTAGTGGGTAGGAATACATTCATTTTTGTCCAAATAACAACATTACGTCATCAAGAGTCATGGCCGAGTCGTCAGAGGGGTGCGGTCGGATTTTAATTATTTTGAAGTGATCTCAAAAATAGGATTCGAGTTGGCGTGGTTTGTAGTGGGTAGGAATACATTCATTTTTGTCCATATAACAACATTACGTCATCAAGAGTCATGGCCTAGTTGTCAGAGGAGTGCGGTCGGATTTTAAAAATTTTGAAGTGATCTCAAAAATAGGATTCGAGTTGGCGCGGTTTGTAGTGGGTTGGAATACATTAATTATTGTCCAAATAACAACATTACGTCATCAAGAGTCATGGCCGAGTCGTCAGAGGGGTGCGGTCGGATTTTAAATATTTTGAAGTGATCTCAAAAATAGGATTCGAGTTGGCGCGGTTTGTAGTGGGTAGGATTACATTGATTTTTGTCCAATCAACAACATTACGTCATCAAGAGTCATGGCCGAGTCGTCAGAGGGGTGCGGTCGGATTTTAAATATTTTGAAGTGATCTCAAAAATAGGATTCGAGTTGGCGCGGTTTGTAGTAGGTACGAATACATTCATTTTTGTCCAAATAACAACAATACGTCATCAAGATTCATGGCCGAGTCGTCAGAGGGGTGCGGTCGGATTTTAAATATTTTGAAGTGATCTCAAAAATAGGATTCGAGTTGGCGTGGTTTGTAGTGGGTAGGAATACATTCATTTTTGTCCAAATAACAACATTACGTCATCAAGAGTCATGGCCTAGTCGTCAGAGGAGTGCGGTCGGATTTTAAATATTTTGAAGTGATCTCAAAAATAGGATTCGAGTTGGCGCGGTTTGTAGTGGGTTGGAATACATAAATTTTTGTCCAAATAACAACATTACGTCATCAAGAGTATTGGTCGAGTCGTCAGAGGAGTGCGGTCGGATTTTAAATATTTTGAAGTGATCTCAAAAATAGGATTTGAGTTGGCGCGGTTTGTAGTGGGTAGGATTACATTGATTTTTGTCCAATCAACAACATTACGTCATCAAGAGTCATGGCCGAGTCGTCAGAGGGGTGCGGTCGGATTTTAAATATTTTGAAGTGATCTCAAAAATAGGATTCGAGTTGGCGCGGTTTGTAGTAGGTACGAATACATTCATTTTTGTCCAAATAACAACATTACGTCATCAAGAGTCATGGCCGAGTCGTCAGAGGGGTGCGGTCGGATTTTAAATATTTTGAAGTGATCTCAAAAATAGGATTCGAGTTGGCGCGGTTTGTAGTATGTAGGAATACATTCATTTTTGTCCAAATAACAACATTACGTCATCAAGAGTCTTGGTCGAGTCGTCAAAGGAGTGCGGTCGGATTTTAAATAGTTTGAAGTGATCTCAAAAATAGGATTGGAGTTGGCGCGGTTTTTAGTAGGTAGGAATACATTAATTTTTGTCCAAATAACAACATTACGTCATCAAGAGTCATGGCCGAGTCGTCAGAGGGGTGCGGTCGGATTTTAAGTATTTTGAAGTGATCTCAAAAATAGGATTCGAGTTGGCGCGGTTTGTAGTATGTAGGAATACATTCATTTTTGTCCAAATAACAACATTACGTCATCAAGAGTATTGGTCGAGTCGTCAGAGGAGTGCGGTCGGATTCTAAATATTTTGAAGTGATCTCAAAAATAGGATTTGAGTTGGCGCGGTTTGTAGTGGGTAGGATTACATTAATTTTTGTCCAATCAACAACATTACGTCATCAAGAGTCATGGCCGAGTCGTCAGAGGGGTGCGGTCGGATTTTAAATATTTTGAAGTGATCTCAAAAATAGGATTCGAGTTGGCGCGGTTTGTAGTAGGTACGAATACATTCATTTTTGTCCAAATAACAACATTACGTCATCAAGAGTCATGGCCGAGTCGTCAGAGGGGTGCGGTCGGATTTTAAATATTTTGAAGTGATCTCAAATATAGGATTCGAGTTGGCGCGGTTTGTAGTATGTAGGAATACATTCATTTTTGTCCAAATAACAACATTACGTCATCGAAAGTCTTGGTCGAGTCGTCAGAGGAGTGCGGTCGGATTTTAAATAGTTTGAAGTGATCTCAAAAATAGGATTGGAGTTGGCGCGGTTTGTAGTGGGTAGGAATACATTAATTTTTGTCCAATCAACAACATTACGTCATCAAGAGTCATGGCCGAGTCGTCAGAGGGGTGCGGTCGGATTTTAAATATTATGAAGTGATCTCAAAAATAGGATTCGAGTTGGCGCGTATTTTAGTAGGTAGGAATACATTAATTTTTGTCCAAATAACAACATTACGTCATCAAGAGTCATGACCTAGTCGTCAGAGGAGTGCGGTCGGATTTTAAATATTTTGAAGTGATCTCAAAAATAGGATTCGAGTTGGCGCGGTTTGTAGTGGGTTGGAATACATTAATTTTCGTCCAAATAACAACATTACGTCATCAAGAGTCATGGCCGAGTCGTCAGAGGGGTGCGGTCGAATTTTAAATATTTTGAAGTGATCTCAAAAATAGGATTCGAGTTGGCGCGGTTTGTAGTATGTAGGAATACATTCATTTTTGTCCAAATAACAACATTACGTCATCAAGAGTATTGGTCGAGTCGTCAGAGGAGTGCGGTCGGATTTTAAATATTTTGAAGTGATCTCAAAAATAGGATTTGAGTTGGCGCGGTTTGTAGTGGGTAGGATTACATTGATTTTTGTCCAATCAACAACATTACGTCATCAAGAGTCATGGCCGAGTCGTCAGAGGGGTGCGGTCGGATTTTAAATATTTTGAAGTGATCTCAAAAATAGGATTCGAGTTGGCGCGGTTTGTAGTAGGTACGAATACATTCATTTTTGTCCAAATAACAACATTACGTCATCAAGAGTCATGGCCGAGTCGTCAGAGGGGTACGGTCGGATTTTAAATATTTTGAAGTGATCTCAAAAATAGGATTCGAGTTGGCGCGGTTTGTAGTATGTAGGAATACATTCATTTTTGTCCAAATAACAACATTACGTCATCAAGAGTCTTGGTCGAGTCGTCAAAGGAGTGCGGTCGGATTTTAAATAGTTTGAAGTGATCTCAAAAATAGGATTGGAGTTGGCGCGGTTTGTAGTGGGTAGGAATACATTAATTTTTGTCCAATCAACAACATTACGTCATCAAGAGTCATGGCCGAGTCGTCAGAGGGGTGCGGTCGGATTTTAAATATTTTGAAGTGATCTCAAAAATAGGATTCGAGTTGGCGCGGTTTTTAGTAGGTAGGAATACATTAATTTTTGTCCAAATAACAACATTACGTCATCAAGAGTCATGGCCGAGTCGTCATAGGGGTGCGGTCGGATTTTAAGTATTTTGAAGTGATCTCAAAAATAGGATTCGAGTTGGCGCGGTTTGTAGTATGTAGGAATACATTAATTTTTGTCCAAATAACAACATTACGTCATCAAGAGTATTGGTCGAGTCGTCAGAGGAGTGCGGTCGGATTCTAAATATTTTGAAGTGATCTCAAAAATAGGATTTGAGTTGGCGCGGTTTTTAGTAGGTAGGAATACATTAATTTTTGTCCAAATAACAATATTACGTCATCAAGAGTCATGGCCGAGTCGTCAGAGGGGTGCGGTCGGATTTTAAGTATTTTGAAGTGATCTCAAAAATAGGATTCGAGTTGGCACGTTTTGTAGTAGGTACGAATACATTCATTTTTGTCCAAATAACAACATTACGTCATCAAGAGTCATGGCCGAGTCGTCAGAGGGGTGCGGTCGGATTTTAAATATTTTTAAGTGATCTCAAAAATAGGATTCGAGTTGGCGCGGTTTGTAGTGGGTAGGAATACATTAATTTTTGTCCAAATAACAACATAACGTCATCAAGAGTCATGGCCGAATCGTCAGAGGGGTGCGGTCGGATTTTAAATATTTTGAAATGATCTCAAAAATATTATTCGGTTTGTGATGGGCCAGAATACATTTCTGTCCAAATAACGTCTGTTGCATTTTTGAAAAATGGAAGAACAGTACGGTGAATTTTGAAGAAGCATCTCAGATAATGTATAGACTAGAACTAAAGCGAAACTACAGGTAAGTCAGTATAATTGAAATTCATCATTTAACTATTCAAGTACTGAAAAAGTGTAAAACACGGTAGGAGTTTCTGTAATGGTACTGACAATCAACGTAAAAGAGCAGAAATAAAAATAAACACTACGACAAGACCTTGGCAATTGAAACTTCTCAATTTAGTACAATTTTTGCCATTATGCGACAAATTTGGAGCGCACGTAAACAATTAAACGGATTTCAACAACGTCATCATTTACTCCGGAAAGGTCACTCCGATACGTTCAAAATCCGTTTCGAAGCAACGAATCGTGTGGGTATGGAACAATTTTGATTCGCCGTATCATTCCGTAGTCGTGACTTATTACAACGTTGAGTGTAATAATGGATATCAAAATGCTTTGTTACACCTGTTGAAATTACATTATTAGGAAATCGTCATGTACCCGATATCCGTACAAGACACCTTTCTATTTATGTCGGATAGATGTAATTGGATTAGTGATACAAATGGGTACGATTGAATTGTGTTCGCTCCGACATGATTTTCAATGCATGCAAACTTTCAATGAATCAAATCAAGTTGTTATAATTTTCTATTGACTATTATTACTGAAACGAGTCTGTTTTTTCAATAAGTGGTATACTTTTTTGTCAATTGTCTATTTTTAAATGTATGATATATATTATGGGTTATTCAGTGGTAATCTCATCGGGGCTATACTTTAACTGGACAAGGAAACCTATATTTCTTCAATATTATATTTCCAATGGTACAATTCATCATTATCTGCCAATCGGTCGCCAGGATCCTCGCCATACTGCACAAATGACAAATTATGTTCCAAATAGAACTTTCTCAAAGAGATAGATTGGTACCAGCGGCCCAGTTAATCAGACGCCTCGGTCTCCAGACCTCACGCCATTAGACTTTTTCCCACCCGAATCAGTAGTAATGATTCAAGCTGGGTGTGCAAGAAACTGACTAGACTCATCGAAGCTTGTGTGGAGGCTGTTAGGATAGTACATCAAATTCAAACGTCCAGTTTAGGTAGACTCACTGTGTGTATTTTATATTGATTTATACATGCACACTTGATGAATGCTCTATAAGGCAGCTGACTGATATACAAAATAACATCTAGTCATTCGAGTACAGATATGATTCATATCTGCAACGTTTCCATTATATTATTAAAATAAATAATAATATACAATACAGGATCATTCCTGGTTTGTTGAAAAATCCAACAGATGCTGCAAAAGAGAATTTCGAACAATATTATAGATGAGGACTGAGACAAACGAAGACAAAGAAGAATATGAAACACTAAGGAAACAAACGAAGGAGCTGATTAGGAAGTGTAAAAGAGAATGGACAGGCAAAAAGTGCAGGAAATTGAATAGGAAAGTAAAACTAGAAATACTTACAAAAAGTTTCTATAGAAAAATAAAAGAGTAAAACAAACGGAATAAATAATAAAGGAGGAACAGTGATACTAGAAGACAAGCAATATAAACAAGTTTGGATGGAATACTACAAAGAATTATTGGACGATGAAGCCGCTAAGGATGAACAGAGAGCAATAGTAGCGGAAGACGAAGAGGAAATGAGCGAAGAAGAAAATAATATATTAAATGAGCCTATCAGAGAGGAGATAGAAAGCATCATAGCGGAATGTAGAAATGGTGAGGTTCCCGGAAAAGATGAAATTAACATCGAATTTATAAAAGACGGAGGTCATGAGTTGAAGAAGGAGATGTTTAATTATAAGTATCCATAAAGAAGGAGACCAACAAACCTGTAAGAATTACCGAGGAATAACACTACTCAATACAGCGTATGAAATAATGGTATCAATAATACAATCAATGTTGGCAAGTATTACAAAGAACATAATCATATCAAAGCGGATTTACACAAGGAAAATCAACCATAGATACGATTCATTCACCAAAGCAAGTGATAGAAAAAGCCCATGAGCACAAGATAACCTCGAACTGCTCTTTTCAGATTTCCAGCAAGTATTTGACTCAATAAAAAGAAACCAACTCATGTGAAATAGTTGATAATCCCACAAAAACTGAGAAAGCTAATATTAATGACGATGAAATCAACTAATATCACAATAAGAACACAAAAAAGATAAACAGAGAAATTCACAATCAACAAAGGGGTGAGGAGAATTAACAAATGGAACAGGTGGAGGAAAAATTATTGCGTATGCAATTGACCCCTTTTTTACCCCTTTAATGATTGTGAATTCCTCTGTTCCTCCTTTTTGTGTTCTTATTGTCATCTTAGTTGTTTTCATCGTCATTAATATTAGCCTTCTCAGTTTTTGTCCTCATCCTTACATAATGGTTAAAATATAAAAATCCCATATAGTTTACATGCAGTGTGCGAAGTAAGTATTTCGCACACTACTTCGCGCACGGTGTCATGGTAACGAAGGAAAATGAAAAAAAAAAGGTCACTTCGCATATTGTTGTCAATGCGCGAATCTTGTAATTTTTTTTGTAAAAAAAATATATAATTGTTATATCTGAGCAGCGAACATCCTCCGGAATTAGAAACTACAATCGTCACAGCGACTACACTCAAACGAATCTCCTTAACCTTTAACCGCGATTATTGGTTTTCCATAGCGAACATGACGGTGTTCCGCAATCCGAAATGAGAAAACGCGAAGAGGACGTTGCACCTGATGAAGAGCGCACTGAAAGTGAAGTCGGAACCTAGGGCTATCACCGGTAAATGATCGCGAAAGTGGTGTTTCTTCGACTCGTTGGGCGAGGATATGAGTTCATTATTGTGTTTAGTGGCTATGAAAATCATCCCACAAGTTTACTTGTGACGTGTCGAATCGATAATGGTTTTTTTTCGCGTGTGCAGTGTGATCGGCCGGTGTACGGGGGTGTACGAGATACAATCATAAATCGAAAAGTGTGTTCGGAGAGGATCAACGAAATCAAAAGAAATAATTCCGACTACTGCCGAAAATACTTCTCTCCCCACATTTCCACAAAGTGGAATAATAAGGCAAATATTATGAAAAAGAAAAAAAGGTCAAAGTCAAGGTCAAATCAAGGTCATAGTCAAGGTCATAGTCAAGGTCAATTTTCCAAGGTCCAAAGATATGAACAAAGATTGCGGGAAAAATATTTTCACATTTTCGGCAAATGTCGTCCGCAAATATCATCGGCAAATATCGACGGCGAATGTTGTCGGCGATTGTCGTGGGCGATTGTCGTCGGCGAATGTCGCTGGCGATTGTCGCTGGCGATTGTCGCCGGCGATTGTCGTCGGCGAATGTCGTCGGCAATTGTCGCCAGCGTTTGTCAGCGTTTGTCAGCGTTTGTCAGCGTTTGTCAGCGTTTGTCAGCGTTTGTCAGCGTTTGTCATCGGTGATTGTTGGCATGTCTTCGGCAAATGTCGTTCGAAAAATCGTTGAAAAATTTGAAAAAAAAAATTTGGGTTGAAAAATATTTTCAATTTTTTTTTCAAGAAACAAAAAATAAAAAAAATTGGCGAAAAAAAAATAAAAAAATTGGCGAAAAAAAATAAAAAAAATTGGCAGGAAAAAATTAAAAAATATATTTTTGGCGGGAAAAAGGTCGCCGGCATTTGTCGTCGGTCGATGCTATCGACAAATTTTGTTAGCATAAGTCTTTGGCAAATGTTGTTGGCAAATGTCGTCGGCGAAGGTCGTCGGCGAATATTGTCGGCAGATGTTCTCGACAAATCTTGTCGACGAGAGTTTTTGGCGATTGCCGTCTGCCAATGTCGTTCAAACAATGAAATAAAATTAAAAAGGATTTGGAGGGAAAAATATTTTTACAATTTTTTTCAATCAATTGAAAATGATGAAGAGAACATTGGCGGAAAAAAAACTTTGGCGGGCAAAGTATTTAAACAGTTGAAAAAAAAATTTACAGGAATAATTTAAAAAAATTGGTGGAATAAATATTTTCACAATTTCTTTTTCAAAAATTACAAAAAAAAATTTGGCGGAAAAAATATTTTCAAATATTTTTTTTCAAGCTATAAATTAGAAAATAATTGTCGGGAAAAATATTTTCACAATTTCTTTTTCAACCAGTTACAAAAATAAAATAAAATTGGGAAAAAAAAATTGGTGAGAAAAATATTTTCGATTTTTTTTTTCAAGCAATAAGAAAATTGAAAAAAAAATTAAAATGGTGAAAAGAAAATTGGCGGGAAAAAATAATTTTGGCGGGCAAAGTATTTCCTCAATTAAAAAACAATTGGTAGAAAAACTTGGCGGCAAAAATAAAAAAAATAAGTTTGGCTGGAGAAATATTCTCACAATTTTTTATTTCAAGGATAAATAATTAAAAAGTTTTGATGATAAAAGAATGTCAAATCAAGATCAGAGTCAAGGTCAAGTCAACGTCATAGTCTCCAGGTCAATTTTAAAAATCTCGTTCCATCTCAATATTTTTCGAGACACTAAAAGATCAAAAAAAATTATAAAAAAATGTAGGGAAAAATATTTTTTTCCAAGCAATAAATTTAAAAATAATTGGCGGGATAAATATTTTCACAATTTCTTTTTCAAACAGTTACAAAAATAAAAAAAATTGGGGGGAAAAAAATTGGCGGAAAAAATATTTTCAATTTTTTTTTCAAGCAATAAGAAAATTTAAAAAAATGAAAATGATGAAAAGAAAATTAGCGGGAAAAAATAACTTTGGCGGGCAAAGTATTTCCTCAATTAAAAAAAGAATTGGCAGGAAAAATTAAAAAAAAATTGGTGGCAAAAATATTTTCACAATTTTTTATTCAAACAGTTACTAAAATGAAGGGAGGGAAAGAAATTAAAAAAATAATTTTGGCTGGAGAAATATTCTCACAATTTTTTATTTCAAGAATAAATAAATAAAAAGTTTTGATGATAAAAGAATGTCAAAATCAAGATCAGAGTCAAGGTCAAGTCAACGTCATAGTCTCCAGGTCAATTTTAAAAATCTCGTTCCATCCCAATATTTTTCGAGTCACTAAAAGGTCCAAAAAAATAATAAAAAAATTGTAGGGAAAAATATTTTCACATTTTATTTTTCAATTGAAAAAAAATTGGCGGGAAAATATTTTCACAATTTCTTTTTCAAATAGTTGAAAATATAAAATAGGTTGTTGGAGTTTGAAAAGAAGTGCTGTATTGGATCGAAAACTCTTGCTTCTTGATGGAGACCGTTCAATGAATAATTTGTCTTTTTCCTAAATATTATTTTAGGCAGCCTTTTTTGTGTATTCATAGTCTGATGAGAGAGTATAAAGTTTTGAATATTTTGATGTCGAATACTTCCCTGAGAACCTAGAACCGATACATTGAAAATAATTGAAGTTTTTTCACCACGAAATTCATATGAGACTCTAATTTGAATTGGTTATCAACAGAAATGCCAAGATATTCGAATTTTTTCACAGGTATGGTAGTAAAAAGTTGGATATTTAGATAAATGAAATGCGATGTTTTCAAAGTTTACTTCTATTTTGTTTTTATGCAGCCCATATTGTATCTTTATAAAAAATAACTGTATCGTAATTGGTGAATATGTTTCCAGTGATAGAAAATGATAACAAGTCGTTAAGATAGATATTTAACAGCATTGGACCAAGGATGGTTTCCTGCAGTACCCCATAAATTATACCTCTGAATTCACTCATCGTTTCTTCAATCTTCACGCACTGTTGTGCAAGTAACTTGGAAAGATATTTAACGTGGATTTTTTCATGCCAATATTTTATACTAATTGGAGAAGAGTGGATAAATAACTGTAACCTTTGAAAGATCGATGAATACACATAACGATTGCATATTGTTATCCAATGCAGAGAATATTTCAGCTGTCAAATCCAGGATAGCATCTTGTATCGAAACTTCTCTAAATCCATAATCTTGATAGGAAAGTATGTTGTGTTTATTTAGGTACGATTGAGGCGGTATACGTAATCTCTCAACACATAATCAATTTGTATTTTTACCACTATTGAGAGCATGGGCAGATATGTGGATCGGACGTAGATCTTTGAGCTCGTTTACACTTGATTTTTTTTCTTCGGAATAGGCTGAACAAGATACCTTTTTCATAATTGTAGTGTATTGTGTGCTGCCTTTGAAATGATTTCAAGAACAATTGAGAGTATTTCAGACAGCTTTCATCATCACTGATAAATGTGCTAGAAAGGATTGGACCTAGGTATGTGCCTCGGGGTACTTCAAGCGACTTATTTTTCACCTGACTATGATATTTTATATACTAGTTATATATTAATGTCTTTCGAATGCACTGGAATGAATCAAAAGTCATCGTCACTAATTGTCTTGGAATCAAAAAGTGGTCTATGTTGAGAAATACATGTTTTTCTTCCAAAACCATGTGACGTTTCTGTAATTGTAATCCCAAATCTGGTGGATAACACTGGATTGCTCTGACTGATATCTGACTTGTAGTATTTGTAACGAGTTTCTATTGAAAAATGTAGAAACATTCTTTTCATTTAGCTACACGGAAATCGTGAGGATCCGTTTCTCTAATGCCCAAGGTGACTACTGTTCCACTAACTCAATAACAATCGCCCTTTTGTTATTAATATAGCATTGAACTTATTCGCTACCATTACAATACAGGCCGTAATCCTAAGCGGGTATGACGACATCTGATAAAGACATTAATTCTGATTGAAAAAATGTCGCAAACGTATTTGTAACGCGTAATTGTTATTGGAAAGAGCGCTATAGGTGTGTCTTACGATTTTCTTGTGAGGTGATTTCATTTTATTGTTAGATAAGTTGTACGTAAAGCAACAAAGTAGAATGCCAATGGGATTTCAGTTCTAAGAAGAGCATTAAAATAACGTTTGGTAAGCGTATTCGGCAGAGAAAACATGTTTTTATCCCTCGACATGTGGGTCTTCAATAGTGATTACGTGTTTGCTCAAAATGAACGATTCCGAATGTATTCCGATTTTTGTATAGTTTGAAATGGTCTCTAAAATAGGATTTGAGCTAGATTGCGTTGTGGGTGAGTCAGACGACATTCACTCCTGTCCAAATTAAGATTTTTTGTTATCTATGCTAATTGTCGATTCGTCAGAGAACTTCAGTCGAAATTTTTATATTTTGTGACTGCAAAAATAGGATTTGGGATGGCTTGCGTTGTAGTGGATCAGAAGACGTTTGAATCGGTCCAAATTAGAACTTGTCATCATAAAAAGTCATTGTCGAATCGTCAAAGGAGTTCATTCGAATTTTTTATATTTTGAAGTGACCGTAAAAATGGGATTTGAGATTCCTCGCATTGTAGTGGGTCAGAAGACGTTTGTTATGGTCCAAATTACAACTTGTCATTATAAAAAGCCATTGTCGAGTCGTTAGAAGGATTCAGTCGATATTTATTCATTTTGAAGTGACCGCAAAAATAGGATTCGAGTCGGTTCGCATTGTAGTTCTGTCCAAGTCACAACTTCTCATCATCGAAGGTCATTGTCAGCTCGTCAGAGTGGTTTAGTCAAAGTTTATATTTTTCGAAGTGTTCTCATCACTCTTTCAAGTATTTGAAGCTTGCGGGTATGTATCCGAGTTCGTCAGAAGTATTTGCTGATATTCCATCCAATCAGAACATGGCAACTACCCTTGGTTCAGGTTCAGATGATAGTCAGGAATGTGTTGAAGAAAGTAATGAAACAGGAAGTAAAATACATCGAATACGAACTGAGAATGTATCAGAAGAAGAAGAAGACATAGTTTTCTCTCTGTGTTTTATGATCCATGGCCCGTCAAGCTCGAAGTAGCAATTTCGATGTATCAGTGTCGTCTTGCAAAATCAGAAATTGCTTTTCCGAACCAATCTCGTCGCGAACGTCGAAACTGTCGGAGCCGGAAAATCGCATCTGATGACTTGACGCCTTCTTGGGCCTTGCCGAATCGAATCGGCTGCTCACAGGCTCTGACCTAATCTCGAGATGATTCGACACGCGGAATATGAGCAATCGTAATGAGTTTCGTACCGTAATAACAATAATTCCATTGTGAACGGGAAAGTAACGGTTCGCACGTCAAACAATGCAGATTCGGATCGAGTGCGAAGACCTGCAGAACGTTTATTCTGATAAACCGAAATGGTTAGCGGAGGCGTTGTTACATTCCCGGCAACAATGGGATATCGAAAAAAAAATCAAGTAGGTGTGCGCTAGACACTTCATTCAACATCGTTCAGCTATTTCGATTATTGCATAATTAACGGGGGAATGGCGGACGAGGGGGAATGTGAAGCGGTCCGCCGTTGATTTGTTTCTGCACCAGAGGCCCAAGTGATGATTTTTCAGAAATTCATACAACAGACTCATTTTACGAAGTCGGCTCAGAATGTGGCTACAACATTTTTTGTTCGAAGCTAATGGCAAATCTTTGGTTCAGAGCATGGTTCCGATCTTGTTATTTCAATAATTTGAATCGAAGAGTTTATCTGGAGTTGAAAGGTGTCATACACATCGGAAAATTTTTCAAAAAATTTTCTTTGCTTATATTCGGAAAACTTGATCTTTCCTCAATATACCCACCAGAATTGAAGTCGATTCTCAGTCAAATAGAGATTTCATAGGCTTTTCATGGAACCTCTGTTGTCGCGAGTTGAAAATTTTCAAAAATCTGCGAAGGTGTTCAATTAAAAATTCATCTGTCAATATTTTTGATTCAAATTCACAGGTCTTACTAATTTTATGATTCTGAATCGATTGGCGTTTGCAGAATTTCTCTATCTTCAACCGTTCTCGAATTGAAGAGTTTATCTGGAGTTGAAAGGTGTCATACACATCGAAAAATTTTTCAAAAAGGTTTCTTTGCTTATGTTCGGAAAACTTGATCTTTCCTCAATATACCCACCAGAATAAATGTCGATTCTCAGTCAAATAGAGATTTCATAGGCTTTTCATGGAACCTCTGTTGTCGCGAGTTGAAAATTTTCAAAAATCTGCGAAGGTGTTCAATTAAAAATTCAAATGGAGTTGAAAGGAGTCATACACCTCGGAAAATTTTTCAAAAAATTTTCTTTGCTTATATTCGAAAAACTTGATCTTTCTTCAATATACCCACCAAAATTGAAGTCGATTCTCAGTCAAATAGAGATTTCACAGGCTTTTCATGGAACCTCTGTAGTCGCGAGTTGGAAATTTTCAAAAATCTGCTAAGGTGTTCAATTAAAAATCCGTCTTTGGATAATTTGGATTCAAATTCAGAGAAGATACTAATTTTATGTTTCTGAATCGATTGGCACTCGCAGAATTTTTCTATCTCCAACCGTTCTCGAATTGGAGAATTTATCTGGAGATGAAAGGTGTCATAAGCCTCGGAAAATTATTCAAAAAATTTTCTTTGCCTACATTCAAAAAACTTGAACTTTTCTGAATATACTTATCAGATTTGAAGTCGATTCTCAGGCAGATAGAGATTTCATAGGCTGTTCATGGAACATCTGTAGTCACGATTTGAAAATTTTCAAGAATCTGCTAAGGTGTTCAATTAAAAATCCGTCTTTGAATATTTTTTGTTCAAATTCACAGGTCATACTAATTTTATGATTCTGAATCGATTGGCATTTTCAAAATTACTCTATCTTCAACCGTTCTCGAATTGAAGAGTTTATCTGGAGTTAAAAGGTGTCATACACATCGAAAAAATTTTCAAAAAGTTTTCTTTGCTTATATTCGGAAAACTTGATCTTTCCTCAATATACCCACCAGAATTGATGTCGATTGTCAGTCAAATAGAGATTTCATAGGCTTTTCATGGAACCTCTGTTGTCGCGAGTTGAAAATTTTCAAAAATCTGCGAAGGTGTTCAATTAAAAATTCATCTGTCAATATTTTTGATTGAAGGTGTTCAATTAAAAATTCATCTGTCAATATTTTTGATTCAAATTCACAGGTCTTACTAATTTTATGATTCTGAATCGATTGGCTTTTGCAGAATTTCTCTATCTTCAACCGTTCTCGAATTGAAGAGTTAATCTGGAGTTGAAAGGTGTCATACACCTCGGAAAATTTTTCAAAAAATTTTCTTTTTTTATATTCGAAAAAACTTGATCTTTCCTGAATATACTCACCAGAATTGAAGTCGATTCTCAGTCGAACAGAGATTTCATGGGCTTTTCATGTAACATCTGTAGTCACGATTTGAAAATTTTCAAGAATCTGCTAAGGTGTTCAATTAAAAATCCCTCTTTGAATATTTTTTGTTCAAATTCACAGATCTTACCAATTTTATGATTCTGAATCGATTGGCGTTTGCAGAATTTCTCTATCTTCAACCGTTATCGAATTGAAGAGTTTATCTAGAGATGAAAGGTGTCATACACCTTGGAAAATTTTTCAAAAAATTTTCTTTGCTTATATTCGGAAAACTTGATCTTTCCCCAATATAGCCACCAAAATTGAAGTCGATTCTCAGTCAAATAGAGATTTCACAGACTTTTCATGGAACCTCTGTAGTCGCGAGTTGGAAATTTTCAAAAATCTGCTAAGGTGTTCAATTAAAAATCCGTCTTTGGATAATTTTGATTCAAATTCAGAGAAGATACTAATTTTATGTTTCTGAATCGATTGGCACTCGCAGAATTTTTCTATCTCCAACCGTTCTCGAATTGGAGAATTTATCTGTAGATGAAAGGTGTCATAAGCCTCGGAAAATTTTTCAAAAAATTTTCTTTGACTATATTCAAAAAAATTGAACTTTTCTGAATATACTCATCAGATTGTAAGTCGATTCTCAGTCAGATAGAGATTTCATAGGCTGTTCATGGAACCGCTGTAGTCGCGAGTTGGAAATTTTCAAAAATCTGCTAAGGTGTTCAATTAAAAATCCGCCTGTCAATATTTTTGATTTAAATTCATAGATCGTACTAATTTTATGATTCTGAATCGATTGGCGTTTGCAGAATTTCTGTATCTTCAACCGTTCTCTAATTGAAGAGTTTATCTGGAGTTGAAAGGAGTCATACTCCTCGGAAAAATTTTCAAAAAATTTTCTCTGACTATATTCGAAAAATTTGATCTTTTTTGAATATACTCACCTGAATTGAAGTCGATTCTCAGTCAGATAGAGATTTCATAGGCTTTTCATGGAACCTCTGTAGTCGCGAGTTGGAAATTTTCAAAAATCTGCTAAGGTGTTCAATTAAACATTCATCTGTCAATATTTTTGATTCAAATTCACAGATCGTACTAATTTTATGATTCTTAATTGATTGGCATTTGCAGAATTCCTCTATCTTCAACCGTTCTCGAATTGAAGAGTTTATCTGAAGTTGAAAGGTGTCATATACCTCGGAAAATTTTTCAAAAAATTTATGCTCATATTCGAAAAAATTGATCTTTCCTGAATATACTCACCCGAAGTGAAGTCGATTCTCATTCGAACAGAGATTTCATGGGCTTTTCATGGAACCTCTGTAGTCGCGAGTTGAAAATTTTCAAAAATCTGCCAAGGTGTTCAATTAAAAATCGGTCTGTGAATATTTTTCATTTAAATTAACAGGTCATACTGATTTTATGATTCTGAATCGATTGGCATTTTCAAAATTACTCTATCTTCAACCGTTCTCGAATTGAAGAGTTTATCTGGAGTTGAAAGGTGTCATACACCCCGGAAAATTTTTCAAAAAATTTTCTATGCTATTATTTGAAAAAATTGATCTTTCCTGAATATACCCACCAGAAGTGAAGTCGATTCTCAGTCGAACAGAGATTTCATGGGCTTTTCATGGAACCTCTGTAGTCGCGATATGAAAATTTTAAAAAATCTGCGATGGTGTTCAACTAAAAATTTGTCTGTGTTTATTTTTTATTTAAATTCATAGATCCCCCCTATTTTCAAAGGAGTATTGAATACAATTACATTTTTGCTTTAATTTTCAGAAATTGTTCGAAAGACATTGGGTTTGATGTTCCTGGCACCTGAAGAAGTTAATAATTGTTTCAAAAACAACGAAGTTACATTCAATCATATATTCATGAGAGTCTTGACAGTGGCTCGTTTTGCACCTAAAAAGGTACGAACAAAAAATACACTCAAACTGTGAACAGACAAAAACGAAACGTATCAAACATCTCAGAAACGTGTTCGGTGACTCAAGATCTCGTGATAAAAAAAGGCGCTTATCCACCAACTGTCAAGCGAACGGTAGCTTATTTTCGATGGTGACATAACCTCGTCGATAGGTGTTGATTTGGTTGTTTGAATTGAAGATGCAAATTGAGTCTGCTCGTCGTAAACTCGTTTCTGGTAATTCAAGTTGATGTAATTTTCGGAAAAGAGAAGGATTAGTCGTCGGGATTCTGCGAAACTTTATGACTTCTATATGTGGTGCTTACGAAAGCGTCTACGGTCATACTGAGAATTGTTTCAACGTTTGATGATTTGATGAATACACAGTTGTTTCGATTATGTGAGATGTCATCTGGCAGATGGAGAGTTCAAGTCGGTTTAAAAATCCGTGTTGTACCTAACCCAAAACATAGTTTTTTCTCGATACTGTCTTGCAGTTGATGTTATTTTCAACTATAACAAGCAATGGAATCACCACACTCCAAAACACGCTTTTCTGCATAGTTTTACGTTCGCAAACAGTTAATTCTCACAATAGTTGAAATTTTACATTGGTGTGTCGTAAAGTGACATTTCTGTGCCAAAATATGTTTCACTTTGTACTTTCTTAGCTGAATCACTAGATATTTGTTCATCAGCCATAAAAGTGTCCACCCATTTATTTGTTTGCAGGTTATTGAACGATAATTCAGTGTGATTTTTCTTGTCTATATCTCAAACACTCCTCGATTTACATTTCCTTCTAATCTCTATCGGAGCTTTGACCTGATGTGCAGGCCCTACCTAGAGTTTCCTAGGAAAATCAGCAAAACATTTTCCTAGAAATCAGTGAACAGCTCGTGAAACATTGTGCAAAATCCTGTTACTGCAGATGATAACTATGACGTCATTCTTGGTCCGAAAAATTCGGTTGTAACTGATACTTATGAATAACATAGCAAAATTATCGAAAAATTGCTTGCAGATATTCTTGCCGAACTCCTAGCTTCCCTGATGATTGACTGTTTTGCACAAGAACTTTCCCAAATTTTTTTAAAATGTATAAAATTTGTTTTTACGAATTACCCAGGATTTTTTGGAGAAACCCCTCAAAAGCAGAGCTTGTGCAAGCAAGGGAGATCCGGGACTTACATTTTACGTAAAAGTGGATTCCGATCCACTTTAACTCAGTGGCAGGCGGTGGGAATCGAACCCAGACCGCCTAGGTGGGAAGCAAATGCTCTAACACCACGGCCACTTCGCTTGCTCTGAAATTTTCTGTTGTTATACCTGTACTGAAAAAAAGGAAGCCCTGGCGATGTCAATAACTTTCGTCAAATATCTATTATTCCGATAATACAGTGACCGGCAGAAAGTACGCATCATATGGGAAATTCTTTTGTTAATAAATTTTGACAAATATCGATACGTGCAATCGCTTCTGCATCTAAAGAAACCCCAGAAGACGTTGTACAGTGCCGTTCGTCCTTTCGTATGTGGCGGGAAATTCCAAAAATTTAAATTTTTTGACTCATAACACACTTATTTGAAAAAACATCGAAAAATGTTATTTGGAAAAGTTGTTCAGAACGACATTTTATAATTAATTAATTTTTTGCCATAAAAAAATTTCTGTTTGGAAATAATAGATTTCTGGAATAGAAGCTCATTAGTAATGACAACAGTGATATTTCAAATAATATTTTGTATAGATTCACAAGCTATATCTATTGTATTCAGAGAAAATTTGAAATCTGTGAATTTGCCATGTGTTCAGCTGCTTCATAAGAGGTCACTGAAATATCTTCATAAAAAATTCAAATTGAAATTATGTAGAAACATGGTTCTTTATTAATAATTTTCTATAACGGGATTATAATGTCCTGAAGATATTTCAGTGACCTCTTATGAAGCAGCTGAACACATGGCAAATTCACAGATTTCAAATTTTCTCTGAATACAATAGATATAGCTTGTGAATCTCTACAAAATATTATTTGAAATATCACTGTTGTCATTACTAATGAGCTTCTATTCCAGAAATCTATTATTTCCAAACAGAAATTTTTTTATGGCAAAAAATAAATTTTTATTTTTTTATCTCAGATTTCTCTCAAAACTTGTACATAGCTATAAAATGTTGTTCTGAACAACTTTTCCGAATAACATTTTTCGATATTTTTTCAAATAAGTGTGTTATGAGACAAAAATTTTAAATTTTTTTAATTTCCCGCCACATACGAACGGACGAACGGCACTGTACAACGTCTTCTGGGGTTTCTTTAGATGCAGAAGCGATTGCACGTATCGATATTTGTCAAAATCTATTAACAAAAGAATTTCCCATATGATGCGTACTTTCTGCCGGTCACTGTAGATAAGATCATTGAAATCGATGTCAAAAAACAACTTTATAACTTCATGGAAATGAACTCTCTATTGTGTCTAGGACAATATGTTTTTAGAAAAAAGAGCTCTTCTCCAAGTAGTGTCGGACAGAGTCGATGGCCTTGAGGAAGGTAGACACTCACAATTTGAGTTGTGTGATCTTTCGAAGGTCTTCGATTGTATATCGCACGACATTCTGTTGGAAAAACTACACAGCTATGGCATCAGGGGCTTTGCTCTGAATTTTTTCGAATCTTACCTCAGTGAACGATCTCAATGTATCATATCAAATGGAGATTTATGGAATATTAAGGCAGCTGAGCACGGTGTTCCTCAAGGCTCGATTCTGGGTCCCCTTCCCTACCTCATTTATATAAATGATTTATATTGTTACATTCTTCCAACGGAAAGCGATTTTTTTGCAGATATAACAACTTTTATTTGTCAGAGTATTATTGTTAGTAATCTGTCCACATTAAATGAGAAAATGGACTACGACAAAACCTGGTTCACTTGTAATAAACTCAAACTTAATGTGAAAAAGAATCAGTTTATTCTTTTATCTTTCGAATCAAATCTCACTCTAGGAAGCACTGTGTGACTCTGGTAACTGTCAAACACTTCTTTGGAGTGGCCTTAATTCAACGAAGAAAGAAAATCAAACAATCTAGGTGACAACATTAAAACTGTACTCAACGACGATCATCAGAAAGTGGTTAATTTTCTCTGAAAGACATTAATTTATACTGTCAAATCTGATTTCTTAACAATGTGTGTTTGTCCCTTTCTGCTAATTGCAGTTGATGCGGGGTTATTATATTCATTACTGTTCAAATAACAAATTTTTATCATCAAAAGTCGTCAGAGGATGCGGTCGGATTTCAAGTATTTTGAAGTGATCTCAAAAATAGGATTCAAGTTGGCGCGGTTTGTGGTGGGTCAGAATACATTCATTTCTGTACAAATAACATTTTTTCATGATCAGAGGTCATTGCCAGATCGTCAGAGGATGCGGTCAGATTTTAAATATTTTGAAGTGATCTCTAAAATAGGATTCGAGTTGGCGCGGTATATGGTGGGACAGGATACATTCATTTCTGTACAAGTAACATTTTTTCATGATCAGAGGTCATTGCCGGGTCGTCAGAGGAGATCGGTCGGCTTTTAAAAATTTTGAAGTGATCTCAAAAATAGGATTCGAGTTGGCGCGGTTTGTGGTGGGTCGGAATACATTCTTTGCTGTCCAAATAACAATTTTTCATTATCAAAAGTCATTACCGGGTCGTCAGAGGAGTGCGGTCGGAGTTTAAATATCTTGAAGTGATCTCAAAAATAGGATTCGAGTTCGGCGCGGTTTGTGGTGGGTCAGAATACATTCATTTCTGTACAAATAACATTTTTTCATGATCAGAGGTCATTGCCAGATCGTCAGAGGATGCGGTCGGATTTTAAAATTTTTGAAGTGATCCCAAAAATAGGATTCGGGTTGGCGCGGTTTATGGTGGGACAGAATACATTCATTTCTGTACAAGTAACATTTTTGCATGATCAGAGGTCATTGCCAGGTCGTCAGAGAAGAGCGGTCGGCTTTTAAAAATTTTGAAGTGATCTCAAAAATAGGATTCGAGTTGGCGCGGTTTGTGGTGGATCAGAATACATTCATTTCTGTACAAATAACAATTTTTCATTATCAAAAGTCATTGCCGGGTCGTCAGAGGAGTGCGGTCGGAGTTTAAATATCTTGAAGTGATCTCAAAAATAGGATTCGAGTTCGGCGCGGTTTGTGGTGGGTCAGAATACATTCAATTCTGTACAAATAACATGTTTTTATGATCAGAGGTCATTGCCAGATCGTCAGAGGATGCGGTCGGATTTTAAATTTTTTGAAGTGATCCCAAAAGTAGGATTCGAGTTGGCGCGGTTTATGGTGGGACAGAATACATTCATTTCTGTACAAGTAACATTTTTTCATGATCAGAGGTCATTGCCAGGTCGTCAGAGAAGAGCGGTCGGCTTTTAAAAATTTTGAAGTGATCTCAAAAATAGGATTCGAGTTGGCGCGGTTTGTGGTGGGTCGGAATACATTCTTTCCTGTCCAAATAACAATTTTTCATTATCAAAAGTCATTGCCGGGTTGTCAGAGGAGTGCGGTCGGAGTTTAAATATCTTGAAGTGATCTCAAAAATAGGATTCGAGTTCGGCGCGGTTTGTGGTGGGTCAGAATACATTCATTTCTGTACAAATAACATTTTTTCATGATCAGAGGTCATTGCCAGATCGTCAGAGAATGCGGTCGGATTTTAAAATTTTTTAAGTGATCCCAAAAATAGGATTCGAGTTGGCGCGGTTTATGGTAGGACAGAATACATTCATTTCTGTACAAGTAACATTTTTTCATGATCAGAGGTCATTGCCAGATCGTCAGAGGATGCGGTCAGATTTTAAATATTTTGAAGTGATCTCTAAAATAGGATTCGAGTTGGCGCGGTATATGGTGGGACAGGATACATTCATTTCTGTACAAGTAACATTTTTTCATGATCAGAGGTCATTGCCGGGTCGTCAGAGGAGATCGGTCGGCTTTTAAAAATTTTGAAGTGATCTCAAAAATAGGATTCGAGTTGGCGCGGTTTGTGGTGGGTCGGAATACATTCTTTGCTGTCCAAATAACAATTTTTCATTATCAAAAGTCATTGCCGGGTCGTCAGAGGAGTGCGGTCGGAGTTTAAATATCTTGAAGTGATCTCAAAAATAGGATTCGAGTTCGGCGCGGTTTGTGGTGGGTCAGAATACATTCATTTCTGTACAAATAACATTTTTTCATGATCAGAGGTCATTGCCAGATCGTCAGAGAATGCGGTCGGATTTTAAAATTTTTGAAGTGATCCCAAAAATAGGATTCGAGTTGGCGCGGTTTATGGTGGGACAGAATACATTCATTTCTGTACAAGTAACATTTTTTCATGATCAGAGGTCATTGCCAGGTCGTCAGAGAAGAGCGGTCGGCTTTTAAAAATTTTGAAGTGATCTCAAAAATAGGATTCGAGTTGGCGCGGTTTGTGGTGGATCAGAATACATTCATTTCTGTACAAATAACAATTTTTCATTATCAAAAGTCATTGCCGGGTCGTCAGAGGAGTGCGGTCGGAGTTTAAATATCTTGAAGTGATCTCAAAAATAGGATTCGAGTTCGGCGCGGTTTGTGGTGGGTCAGAATACATTCAATTCTGTACAAATAACATGTTTTCATGATCAGAGGTCATTGCCAGATCGTCAGAGGATGCGGTCGGATTTTAAAATTTTTGAAGTGATCCCAAAAGTAGGATTCGAGTTGGCGCGGTTTATGGTGGGACAGAATACATTCATTTCTGTACAAGTAACATCTTTTCATGATCAGAGGTCATTGCCAGGTCGTCAGAGAAGAGCGGTCGGCTTTTAAAAATTTTGAAGTGATCTCAAAAATAGGATTCGAGTTGGCGCGGTTTGTGGTGGGTCGGAATACATTTTTTCCTGTCCAAATAACAATTTTTCATTATCAAAAGTCATTGCCGGGTTGTCAGAGGAGTGCGGTCGGAGTTTAAATATCTTGGAAGTGATCTCAAAAATAGGATTCGAGTTCGGCGCAGTTTGTGGTGGGTCAGAATACATTCATTTCTGTACAAATAACATGTTTTCATGATCAGAGGTCATTGCCAGATCGTCAGAGGATGCGGTCGGATTTTAAAATTTTTGAAGTGATCCCAAAAATAGGATTCGAGTTGGCGCGGTTTATGGTGGGACAGAATACATTCATTTCTGTACAAGTAACATTTTTTCATGATCAGAGGTCATTGCCAGGTCGTCAGAGAAGAGCGGTCGGCTTTTAAAAATTTTGAAGTGATCTCAAAAATAGGATTCGAGTTGGCGCGGTTTGTGGTGGGTCGGAATACATTCTTTCCTGTCCAAATAACAATTTTTCATTATCAAAAGTCATTGCCGGGTTGTCAGAGGAGTGCGGTCGGAGTTTAAATATCTTGAAGTGATCTCAAAAATAGGATTCGAGTTCGGCGCGGTTTGTGGTGGGTCAGAATACATTCATTTCTGTACAAATAACATTTTTTCATGATCAGAGGTCATTGCCAGATCGTCAGAGGATGAGGTCGGATTTTAAAATTTTTGAAGTGATCCCAAAAATAGGATTCGAGTTGGCGCGGTTTATGGTGGGACAGAATACATTCATTTCTGTACAAGTAACATTTTTTCATGATCAGAGGTCATTGCCAGGTCGTCAGAGAAGAGCGGTCGGCTTTTAAAAATTTTGAAGTGATCTCAAAAATAGGATTCGAGTTGGCGCGGTTTGTGGTGGGTCGGAATACATTCTTTCCTGTCCAAATAACAATTTTTCATTATCAAAAGTCATTGCCGGGTTGTCAGAGGAGTGCGGTCGGAGTTTAAATATCTTGAAGTGATCTCAAAAATAGGATTCGAGTTCGGCGCGGTTTGTGGTGGGTCAGAATACATTCATTTCTGTACAAATAACATGTTTTCATGATTAGAGGTCATTGCCAGATCGTCAGAGGATGCGGTCGGATTTTAAAATTTTTGAAGTGATCCCAAAAATAGGATTCGAGTTGGCGCGGTTTATGGTGGGACAGAATACATTCATTTCTGTACAAGTAACATTTTTTCATGATCAGAGGTCATTGCCAGGTCGTCAGAGAAGAGCGGTCGGCTTTTAAAAATTTTGAAGTGATCTCAGAAATAGGATTCGTGTTGGCGCGGTTTATGGTGGGACACAATACATTCATTTCTGTACAAGTAACATTTTTTCATGATCAGAGATCATTGCCAGGTCGTCAGAGAAGAGCGGTCGGCTTTTAAAAATTTTGAAGTGATCTCAAAAATAGGATTCGAGTTGGCGCGGTTTGTGGTGGGTCGAAATACATTCTTTCCTGTCCAAATAACAATTTTTCATTATCAAAAGTCATTGCCGGGTCGTCAGAGGAGTGCGGTCGGAGTTTAAATATCTTGAAGTGATCTCAAAAATAGGATTCGAGTTCGGCGCGGTTTGTGGTGGGTCAGAATACATTCATTTCTGTACAAATATCATTTTTTCATGATCAGAGGTCATTGCCAGATCGTCAGAGAATGCGGTCGGATTTTAAAATTTTTTAAGTGATCCCAAAAATAGGATTCGAGTTGGCGCGGTTTATGGTAGGACAGAATACATTCATTTCTGTACAAGTAACATTTTTTCATGATCAGAGGTCATTGCCAGATCGTCAGAGGATGCGGTCAGATTTTAAATATTTTGAAGTGATCTCTAAAATAGGATTCGAGTTGGCGCGGTATATGGTGGGACAGGATACATTCATTTCTGTACAAGTAACATTTTTTCATGATCAGAGGTCATTGCCGGGTCGTCAGAGGAGATCGGTCGGCTTTTAAAAATTTTGAAGTGATCTCAAAAATAGGATTCGAGTTGGCGCGGTTTGTGGTGGGTCGGAATACATTCTTTGCTGTCCAAATAACAATTTTTCATTATCAAAAGTCATTGCCGGGTCGTCAGAGGAGTGCGGTCGGAGTTTAAATATCTTGAAGTGATCTCAAAAATAGGATTCGAGTTCGGCGCGGTTTGTGGTGGGTCAGAATACATTCATTTCTGTACAATTAACATGTTTTCATGATCAGAGGTCATTGCCAGATCGTCAGAGGATGCGGTCGGATTTTAAAATTTTTGAAGTGATCCCAAAAGTAGGATTCGAGTTGGCGCGGTTTATGGTGGGACAGAATACATTCATTTCTGTACAAGTAACATTTTTTCATGATCAGAGGTCATTGCCAGGTCGTCAGAGAAGAGCGGTCGGCTTTTAAAAATTTTGAAGTGATCTCAAAAATAGGATTCGAGTTGGCGCGGTTTGTGGTGGGTCGGAATACATTCTTTCCTGTCCAAATAACAATTTTTCATTATCAAAAGTCATTGCCGGGTTGTCAGAGGAGTGCGGTCGGAGTTTAAATATCTTGAAGTGATCTCAAAAATAGGATTCGAGTTCGGCGCGGTTTGTGGTGGGTCAGAATACATTCATTTCTGTACAAATAACATGTTTTCATGATCAGAGGTCATTGCCAGATCGTCAGAGGATGCGGTCGGATTTTAAAATTTTTGAAGTGATCCCAAAAATAGGATTCGAGTTGGCGCGGTTTATGGTGGGACAGAATACATTCATTTCTGTACAAGTAACATTTTTTCATGATCAGAGGTCATTGCCAGGTCGTCAGAGAAGAGCGGTCGGCTTTTAAAAATTTTGAAGTGATCTCAAAAATAGGATTCGAGTTGGCGCGGTTTGTGGTGGGTCGGAATACATTCTTTCCTGTCCAAATAACAATGTTTCATTATCAAAAGTCATTGCCGGGTTGTCAGAGGAGTGCGGTCGGAGTTTAAATATCTTGAAGTGATCTCAAAAATAGGATTCGAGTTCGGCGCGGTTTGTGGTGGGTCAGAATACATTCATTTCTGTACAAATAACATGTTTTCATGATCAGAGGTCATTGCCAGATCGTCAGAGGATGCGGTCGGATTTTAAAATTTTTGAAGTGATCCCAAAAATAGGATTCGAGTTGGCGCGGTTTATGGTGGGACAGAATACATTCATTTCTGTACAAGTAACATTTTTTCATGATCAGAGGTCATTGCCAGGTCGTCAGAGAAGAGCGGTCGGCTTTTAAAAATTTTGAAGTGATCTCAAAAATAGGATTCGAGTTGGCGCGGTTTGTGGTGGGTCGGAATACATTCTTTCCTGTCCAAATAACAATGTTTCATTATCAAAAGTCATTGCCGGGTTGTCAGAGGAGTGCGGTCGGAGTTTAAATATCTTGAAGTGATCTCAAAAATAGGATTCGAGTTCGGCGCGGTTTGTGGTGGGTCAGAATACATTCATTTCTGTACAAATAACATTTTTTCAAGATCAGAGGTCATTGCCAGATCGTCAGAGGATGCGGTCGGATTTTAAAATTTTTGAAGTGATCTCAAAAATAGGATTCGTATTGGCGCGGTTTATGGTGGGACACAATACATTCATTTCTGTACAAGTAACATTTTTTCATGATCAGAGGTCATTGCCAGGTCGTCAGAGAAGAGCGGTCGGCTTTTAAAATTTTTGAAGTGATCTCAAAAATAGGATTCGAGTTGGCGCGGTTTGAGGTGGGTCGGAATACATTCTTTTCTGTCCAAATAACAATTTTTCATTATCAAAAGTCATTGCCGGGTCGTCAGAGGGGTGCGGTCGGAGTTTAAATATCTTGAAGTGATCTCAAAAATAGGATTCGAGTTCGGCGCGGTTTGAGGTGGGTCGGAATACATTCTTTTCTGTCCAAATAACAATCCAAATAATAATTTTTCATTGTCAAAAGTCATTGCCGGATCGTCAGAGAAGTGCGGTCGGATTTTAAATATTTTGAAGTTATCTCAAAAATGGGATTCGAGTTGGCGCGATTCGTGGTGGGTCAGAATACATTCATTTCTGTACAAGTAACATTTTTTTATGTTCAGAGGTCATTGCCGGGTCGTCAGAGGAGTGATGTTGGCTTTTAAAATTTTTTAAGTGGTTTGTGGAGGGTCAGAATACATTCATCCTTGTCCAATTAACAACTTTCCGTCATCGGCGGTTATTGTCGGGTCGTCAGAGGAGTGCAGTCGAGTTTTGAATAATTTGAAATTATTTCAAAAATTTGATTCCAGTTGGCGCGGTTTGTGGTGGGTCGGAATACATTCTTTTCCGTCCAAATAACAATCCAAATAATAATTTTTTATTGTCAAAAGTCATTGCCGGATCGTCAGAGAAGTGCGGTCGGATTTTAAATATTTTGAAGAGGTCTCAAAAAAGGATTCGAGTTGGCGCGGTTTGTGGTAGGTTAGAATACATTAATTTTCGTCCAAATAACAACTCTCCGTCATCGACGGTCATTTGCGGTTGGAGATTAAATATTTTGAAGTTATCTCAAAAATAGGATTCAAGTTTGCGCGGTTTGTGGTGAGTAGGAATTTTTATCATCAAATGTCATAACCGTGTAGAAAATTCAACTCATGTATAAAAAATCGCATATGCCACAGTGTACGGCAAAAGTTAGCTGCAACCTCTACAGCGACAAATGCACTATTGCTTTTTTTATTCATTCATTTATTCATCAATTATCGCGTTGATGGTAGCCAAAATAAATAGTGTGTCATGTTTTTCAACAACATATTGAATTTCAAAGTACCAATAATGAGTCGATTCGGCGAGTCTACGAACGCCGAAATCAGTCAAATTGTTAATATATGTGTGCCTATTAATACAGTTGTGACGCAATCATCAATCTGGCGACAATTCCACATTTTGCTATGCTGAAAGATATGAATTTGAGCCAGATACTTCCATCGAGAATTTGAATGTAATATTGCAAGATTGGGCATTTAATATGCGAAAGAAGCGTTAGTTAAACAAACTGGAACAAGTAAATATTAAAACGAATCAAATTATTTAACCTCTTCACCGATGTTCAGTTCAATTCGTCACAAGCTGCACGTAAAGCTTAACGTAAAATCCTGTAAGTACAACCCGAAAGAGAAAATCTAGTTTATCAACTCTTAATAAATCTGAAGTTTTTGTAATGGCCAGATTATATGACGAACATGAACCGGAAGGACTTCAAAAAAAATTATATTACATTTTGGCGTTTGAATTAGTTTGGCGCGGAGGAGAAGCAGCTTACTGCAAAACCACCTATTTCGTAGCTGAAATCGAAAGTAATGGAAAAGAAACTGCTTCTATGAAACACAAGCCACACTGTAGCTTTTCGAGTGTATTACTAACTCTATAATCACACTTTTTCTTCCACCATAGTCCCCCATCCTATACAGATAGATCCCGTCATAATCATTACCATCAATCTCCGCAGAGTACTTATGAGACACGAGATATTTGCCGGGAATGCCGGCGATGCAGTTGGTCCATCGATACAAAGAACAGCAACAAATGTTCATGTGATCCGGTATCTCAACAGCATTGTGATGATCTTTTTGTGAGTTCACGTGATGCTAAGTGCCTCGTTGCGATACACATCCTCATTCCAAGCGGCGGAACAACGCTAAATAATAAAGATTTATTTCATTTCATTGTGTCCTAGCGGAATGGGATGGAATGGTCAGTGGCGTCAGTGGCGATAGGATATATGGAATTACAAAGTAGTTCTGTAATACTTATGGAGTTTCCCCAATGTCTGAAAGTTGGAAAAATTATTCCCATCTTCAAACGTTTACCACTAGCATGAATAACTATCGCTCATCTCTAGAGGAATTCCATTGGTCTAATTATGAAAATCCATCGAATAATTCTGATTTCCTTGCAAATTTCTTGGTAACAAACTTTGAATCTCTTATAAAACATCAGTTTCTATTAAAAAATGCCAGTTGAATAATAAAAAACAACCTGTTAGTTGGTTTGACAACAATTTGAGTATGAGGGATTCTCTATACTGCATTAAAACGATCTTTGATTCAACTAGAGAACCCAATGACTAGCTGGTTTATAATATTTACAAAAAAGAAGACAACCACAAAATAATTGAAAGCAAGAAATATACTTACCATCGTTATATTGAAAATTCTGATAATAAGGTTCGTGATAGTTGACGATTAGTAAATTATGAAAGAAACAAACATACTTCCAATCGATTTGTATACGAAATCGAAACATCTGAATTCAGCAAGTTTTTCTCTTCAGTTGCAGAAGATATAATTAACAAACTTCCCAAAGAAAAGTCGGATACTAATGCAATCACTTGTATGAAAGGAATTTCTACTCATAGTAAATAGCACTTGTCCAAACCGTTTCTTATTACAAACTCCGAGCTATATCATTTTCTAATTGAATAATTTATTAAACGCGACAAATTTTGGGTTGATTAAGCAGTTTATACTGCGTGTAAAAATGATTATTTTTTGACAATTCTTGCAACCAGTCGAAACCATCAATTCAAAGCATTCATGTACGTTCAGGCCCATCACAGCATTATTAGTATAGTGGGAATTTTCTAGTTCAAAGTGCCAAAAGTTTAGTGTCAAAAAAGTAAGAGGCAATTTTAATTACAAAATTATAGCATACGCAGCGACATAGAAATAATACGAAATGATGATTTCCCATATCAAAAAAACCCGGATACCAAATTTCGTGCGGAAAACTTATATTATGCAAAAGTAATTTTCAAAAATCGAAAGATAAAAATTTCATTTCAACACCCTGTATCTCCGAAATAAAGCATTTCCGGACACAAGTTTATATACAGACCTTGGTTCTTAAAATTGTTTCAGGAATGCGTCATATGAATATTTTAACGTACTTATGTTACACCCTGTATAACAATCAACATTGGATGAAAAATTATCAGTGTTTTGAAGGCTTCCCCGGTGTTGGTTATAACACTTTCTTGCCGTGGAATGCATGTATCTACGTCTATGTACATGAACACGTGCACCTTCTTATTACTCTGGAGCTTAGAATTATGAAAAATGATATTAATCATTTCATTAATAATGATGTTGCGTTCGACTTGCTGCGTACAAGTCTCGCGCCGCGTAATTTATTTGCAAAAGAACGAATTCGTTTCAACTATAGTCCGGGAAAATTAGCCATTATTGTGCCGGCATTGAAAAAATTAAAAAATTGCTACAAGACGTAACAAATGATATTGTGGTATACTAAATGTCATATGGAGACAAAAAAAACTCAAAAAAAAAAATAACAGGTGTCCCATTAAAAATTCGAAAGTTTATGTCACTTCCAGTGAATCCGGAATTTTTATGAAGTTGGGTTACTTTCTTGTTAAAAAATGCAGTTTCATGCCTTAACCCGATCCTCCAAATTTCACTCCATCATCTTCGACAACCAAAAAATTATAGTGGCGAGCAACCTTCCGTGGACACCCGGTATACGCAGTTCAACATCATCCTGATTGAATCTTTCTATTCATAACTAGACAACTATTATGTAACAAATTGAGTTCAGATACTTGAAATTGGCGACGATGCCTGAACAGAGTCGATAATGGAAATTGGTGTACCACAGGGAACCGATACTGTTCTTTGTGTACATAAATAATGTCGCATAATCAGATAGTCTGGAAAGACATCTTGTTTGTTATGCTGACGACACAGCTTCAATTTCCAAGGGAGAAAAATGAAGGGATGCTCAATATAATAATAATAATAATAATAATAATAATAATAATAATAATAGTACCCAAGATCAAGATGGTGGTTCTGATAATAGAGGTCCTTGGTGGAACGATGGACACACTGCTCTCAAACTTAAAAATCATCCCGGCTTGCCGTGACATGGCAGAAATCCTAGCCGGACGAATGCAGAAGGCCGTAATTCTTGGTTCCCTCCGCCTACTCAGGGCACATGATTCTCTGACCCAGTAATCACTTACCCCATGGACGTGGGGAGTGTTTACTGGGGTTAATGACACACCAGCGCGCCCTCCGGAAGTGTCGGGGCTCCGGAGACAGGGGTAATTCCTGACAGATAAAAAAAAATAATAATAATACTCCCTCATAAACACTCATTGAGTGTACCCAAAGGCATAGCCTGTGCGGGTAGAGGACGGCTATTATTGTTATTTGCCGTGGCTGAAACAAGACACTTCTTTTGCAAAAAGTCTTTCGGTCAAATTGATCAAAATTCTGCTGAACTCGGGCTTCTGAATAGAAGTTACCGTGGGCACACAGAAATTCTTTGTATAATTTACGATATACAGAGTGATGACGTTGTAAAATGTCACTTTTAGGCCATTATTAACTGAAATTTATTGGTGGTAGTAATATCACAGAGTTATTATTGGGATTTTTCATCTACACCACAGTATTGCACTTGGCCAGTCTAACAGTGTGTTTTCCAAGCATTTTTTTAACAATATACGAGTTACGGAAAAAGAAAATAATTTCAGAATGAAGCATCAACGTCATGAGTCGAATCATATGAATTTTTTTTTTCTATCAGTTTTTATGTTGGATATATTTGACAAGATCGGCTGAAACCGAATAAAAATTCAGTCTCTAGGCAAAGGATATTGAAAGTATTTGCATCTCAATTATATTTGATTCGGATTATGTGAATCAATCAATTTAGAGCACCGATTATATGTGCCATGAGACGACTTGAAAAAGCGGGAATTTTGAGAAGTATATAGTGTGACTTAGAAATAAACGAAACCATTTTTGCCAAAAATCACAGAAATACCCTGTTCAAAAAAACAAATTGGTGAATATTTCTGATTTATTTTCGTTTTATCTCCAGTTATTGTTCTACCCTTATCCAAAATATCAATCATGATTACTCCATGGCAATCCCAAAAAACTGAAGCAAGAACTTTTCCAGCAGATTTTTGGACACGAACCTTCTTAGGTCTTGGAGAACCGGAGTGTCGCCATTCCATCGACTGTTGCTTTGTTTCTGGATCGTAGAAATGTACCCAAGTCTCATCCATAGTAACAATTCGGTTTAAAAAAACTACATCGTTTTCAAATCGAGCACAGATCGAACGCGATGCTACTACCCTTGCACGCTTTTGGTCAACATTCAAACATTTGGGGATCCATTTTGCAGCAATTTTTCTCATGTCCAAATTGACGTGAACTATATGGTGAACGCGTTCGTATGAAATATTCAGTGCTTCAGATATCCGTTTTAGCCCAACTCGACGGTCTGTTAAAGTCATGTCATGAACTGCATCGATATTTTCGGGGACTGACACAGAAACTGGCCTTCTCGATCGGTCATCATCTACAATGGAAAATTTACCTGTTTTGAAGCTTGCAGTCCAATTTTTCACGGTCGCATACGAAGGAAATTGATCACCAAGGGTATTAAGCATATCTTCGTAAATCTGCTTACTTCTTAACCCTTTTAAATACAGGTACTTGATGATGGCTCGATACTCCAATTTTTCGATTTTCACAATTTCGGTGGACATATTTTTTCTTTTAATTTATTGCGTAACTCTGGTTTACTTTTTTGACGTCAAACTTTACACTGACACTTCTAATAAGTTATTGTTCGTTGCTATGGTGACGCAATATTTTGTTTATGCAGGGAACTGGTCTAGGCTAACTAGATATCAATACATCCTCGTATCTTACTGCATCACAACATGGGGTGAAGCTTTCAGTAACATACTGAAAATTCTGTTAACAATACAAAACACATTCTCAAGAATACTTCTAAAAGCAAACCCTTCACTGCCCTGAGGATGGTGAAATATATTGTCGAAACGTTGATCCGTTTTAAAACACTGCAACTTGCATTAACTCAAAACTGTTCAATGTTCAATTGATGAAAGATAGATAATTCAAGTTCTTCTAGTTTGAAAAACTCGATTTTGGAAAATTTTTCATTAGATTGTTCAACTTTCCTGTACTACTGAAATAGATTATCTATTATCTATTGCAGGTGTATATTTAAAATCTACCCATCGATTTGTTTTCTGTTATAGCTTTTATCTCGGTGGGACATTAGTTTATTGATGTGATTTATTGTGGTCTGTGGTACTATTATCTGTCCAGCCGGATAATAAATTGTTCCACCGCAGCATCATCGGCAGTGTATTTTCCGGGGATTATACACAAACGGAATAATGAAAGAAGAGCGCTTGATTTATCGGTTTTAGTGTTCGCGTTCTTTCTTCGGAGGATAATCGACTGTTGTATCTATCACGAGACTTGTGGATTTTGTAGGATGAAATGCGGGTAGAGGTCTTCGCTAAATTTTTTCGAGCAAATCCTCCAATATTCAATATTTCAAGTCTAAATATACTTTATCCAACAAATGACAGTTATCATCATTAATATCATTTTAGACAAGTAAACTATCAAATAACACACTAGTGTGTTATAAATTCATAACTCACTAATTTGTATTTTGTTATGCACCGATTCTTCTAGGTATCCTCCTGCTACCGTCGAGGACTTCCATCCTCCGTGACGTTCCAAAGTAGTCATGTTAGCCCCTGTGCATTTTCGAAAAGTTGCCGTAACTTTTTCCCTGTAAAAAATTTCTTGTTTCTATGATTATTTTTTGACAATTCTTGCAACCAATGAAATTTAAGGAAAATCAACGAAAATGCATCTAAGAATACTACTTTGAGTAAGGTGTCAATTTGGAAACAGTTTCAAATGATAACCTAGGGACAGAGAGAAAGCAATAGCTTTCAATCCAACAGAACAAAATGTTACGGAATACTCCAGCCAAGGACAAAATCATCAATGATGAGAACTTCAAATTCCAAACTTCATTGTGTTTATAGTGATTCAAGTGAATTGTTGAAATAAAAATGTTATATGTATAGAGAATAGGTCTATGATTGGGGCATCAAAAAGTAATCTATCGAATACCACACGAGAGTTCAATAAAGTAGAAAATAATTCTCCAGATTTTTTCTCAAACTTGCAATAGCATTATATATACGCGAATACTCTCCCAGTTCATAAACGGATAAACAAGCAGTGAGGGCCGAAGAAAGGGGTCGCTGGCTGCAAGGAAAAGAGGAGAACCTGCACAGGTTGGCTTCTGGAGGGATCACAATACGATCTCGCAGGTGATCAGGATTGTGTATGAGGTAGAAGAGGTCTTTCACAAGAAGCAGAACATAGTCATGGCTCTGGTGGACATGAACACAGCTTTCAATGCGGTCAGGGTCAGATATTTGTTGCAAAGTATGTAAGGTGATCAAAGATGAAGCGAATAAGTGAAAAACTAAGGGTACACTCGTTGAAAGGGAGCTCAAAAGAGAAGATACGTTGAAATGGATAGGCTTCTTGAACAGAATGATCAGATAGAGACAGGTGGAAATGGTGAGAACTAAAATGGGAAGGATGACCTAGAAAAGCATGGACCACCAGAGTAAATTCAGAAATATAGAAAATAAGTCATAGCAGTAGAAAGCAACAGAATTAATCTGAAACAGAAGGTAGTGGCATGAATTCGTAAAGGAGAAAATGAAGAGAGACTTCTCGACAACTACGGGTACAAGAAAGAAGACTATCAATCATAATGCTGATAATGTTTGTTTGGTCCATTAACATTGTAACTTCGATTCTGTTTTCTCTACGTCACGTGATCTTAGGTCGTCGAAATATCGAGGAATCGATCAGGAAATGTTTACGTCGACAAAAACCTCTCGATCGACACTGTCTCGGCGGATTCAGATGAAGAAACTTCCACGGGAGTTTTTTCATTCCTAATAACAGTCGTGACGTTGTGTAACCGCTTTAATAGTCGCAGAGAAGAAAGTAATATAATTTATGTTTCATATTAGCAGTGCCATCTTCCAGTAATATATTACTGAAATTGCATTTACAGTTTCAGGAAGTCACCTCGCGATGCCAATGCTTTGTTGGAGATTCACCGACGGCAGAGAATGTCGTTCTCTTTGAATAATTTTTGATAAGAACGGACTCATGCATCGACGAAATTTGAGGACTTTGTTATATACTCGTAGTCTGGCGATTTCTTTGGCTATTTTTACGTTTCATATTGGTATTATATTGAGGGTGTATTACCTTGCTACCGGGTGTTTTACGGTAGATGGCACATTAGACGTATTTCAAGAACCGTTGAAAGGATTATTCTGGAATTTTGACAGTGAACATGAGTCGGTCTGCCATCTACCTTTTCAAAATACTTGCTGGAATGCGGCGTTGCCAGATGTACTGCAAACTTACGTCAGTTTCTGTTTATTTTCACATTTTAGAATGATCCATTTGGTTCTGAGTTTTTTTTTACACTTCCCAATCCCCAAAAAAAGTTGAAAATATGAATTCTATTTATGTCTAAAATCCAAATATTGAAAAATTTCATCATAGTGAAATTTTACAAATCCGCGCACGTGGCGTTTGCGCCATGAAAGAGATTTTACAAACTTGCGCAAAAGGTCCCGCTTGACGGACATTTCGCAAATCCGCACGAGCATATTCTGCGTGATGCACGACATTTCACGTAATTGCGCCCGCGGTTGCGATCGACCGACAATTTTTAAATCTTCGCGCACAGCGTTTGCGCGATAAACGACATTTTATGAACTTCCGCGAGTGGTCGCGCTTGACGGATATTTCGCAAATCCACACTCGCAAATTCCGCGTGATATACGAAATTTCACGAACTTGTGCTTACGGTTGCGCCCGACCGACAATTTTGCGAGCACGGCGTTTGCACGATAAACGACATTTTACGAACTCACACGAGACTCGCGCTTGACGGACGTGAATCCACACGCGCAGATTCTGCGTTATTTACATTTTACGGAATTGCGCCCGCCCTTGCGTTCGACCGACAATTTGCAAATCCGAGCGCGCGTTGTTTGCGCGATATACGAAACTTTACGAACTTGCGTGTGTGGTTGCGCTCGACCGACTTCTTGCAAATCCGCGCATACCATGTACATTTCATGAAGTTTTCCGTGCTCGACTGAAATTTTGTAAATACGCACGCGTGGTGTTTGCGCGATATACCACATTTCGCGAACTTGCGCGTGCAGTTGCGCTCGACCAACATTTTGTAAACTAACGCGCGCGTAATGCACTGCACTGATATTTTACAAACATGCGCGTGCGGTTGCTTGACCGACATTTCGCAAAATCGAACCATCGTCGGATTTCACCTTAGATGATCTTCATATAAGAACGGCGAGCTTATTGCATTTCCTCATAAAAATTGCGAGGCCTATGCTCTAGTCCGATATTTCGTGAAATCGCGCGCGTTGAGTGCGCAGCGGTTACATTTTAGGAACTTGCTCGTGTACTTGCGCTCGGCCGACATTTCGCAGAACGGCGCGCGCGTCAGTTGCGAGTTTTTTTAAATTTCATGTTATTTCATATTTGTTTATGATAGAAGTTTGTCGTTTTTTCATATATTAAGATTAGTCATAGGAATATTTAAACTTTTTTCGAATTATTCAATGTTTTCTGACAGTAAAATCGTGAAAATAGCTCAATTAATGTCTAGTTTGTGTGGTGCTGAGACAAAGAGAAGAGTTCCACAGCTACTCTTTTTTTGGAACTCAATCAGGTCATATCTGCCAAGGTTATAATTTCCGCACCAAAGTTCTGCTTGCTATATTGGTTTTATCGTATTTTTATTCATCTGTAAAAGTTTCATCAAACTCGGATATTCCCTTCAAGTAATTTGTCCTAAATCATAAACGGCAAATCTCGTAAAATTATTAATGGCAGACCCAATGGGTCCTTTCTCCACTGAAGTAGTCGGAACTACATATCTGAGTTTCTTTCACAATCCTGTAAATTTCGAATGGTTTAGTGGTACTTACCTTTTGAATCACATCACGATAAATAAGTGAAAGGCAGAAATCAGAGCACATTGTTTTCCCCAATATGGAATAACGAACTTAATTGTTTATCGTGACGAAATTATGAAAGTATAATGAATTGTCAAAGGAATCGGTATTGAAATGGTCCCAATACAACTTGAAATTGCTGTGGATATTTATACGGGGTTATAGAAATGAGGTAGTGGAGTGAAAGTTGCTGAAACCTCGAAAATCTGATCAAAAATATTTTGGGTGGCACATCCATACTTCACTTCTTCTGTTTCGCTCTTTAATCCTGTTTACCATTTTCTTCACAAGTTACACCATTTGAGTATTTTCATTTTGCGAAAATGAGGGAATATTTTTAGTGCATTTGAATTTGCAAGGTAGTGGCAAAAATTTTATTCAAAAATGAATCAGAATATGTTGAACATATGATTTTGGGGACATGCAAAACGAAACTGATGTAGGATCTGCTACTTTGTAGACGTGCTAGTAGAACTGTTAGGGTAGAGGATCCACTCAAAGGTACTTTAAGAACTTTTCATCGATTTCATCTCAAAAATATGAAATAACCAATAATTTCGATCAATCACATTGAAATAATGATGAGGCCATAACGTTCGTCACTTCACCTATGTATCTTGTCTCTAGTTACTAAATCTCTACCACTTTCAAATGTAACTGTTTTTTTTTTGTGAAAGTTTTTGTGGCGATTCATGAAGCCTAGTATCACTTCCTCGCAGGACTATCGTTAACAAATAAGATTCGAATATTTGCACTGTGCTGAGTCCATCTTTATCAAATATTTTTAAACTTTTACACTACAGGATGGAATGGAATTGGAGTACCCCAGGGTTCTGTTTTGGGACCAGTGTTGTTTGTACTTTATATTAATGAGTTGCATGTAATTTCACCGGGAGCCTTCTCTTGTTTATAGACAAGCATTATTGTTTTTTTATAATGGTCAGATTCAAGAAAGATAGCAGATATGGTACTTTTGCTTGAGACGGCAGTTCTATCCCCCAGTTACCAGTCCCGCAGCACCCTATCTAAGGCCTCCTAATGGATCCTATCGAAGACAGGTTACCAGTTCCGCAGCACCTTGTTCAAGGCCTTGTCTAGCTTCCATTGAAGACATGTTTTTCAGTCCCGCAGCAAATTCCGTACAGCCACCTCCTCGTGAATTCCCTAGCAGAGTACTTTCCAGTTGGGCGCATCCCTCTTCATTGTATAGATATATTATGGTAATCTACCTACCCCTATCTCTCGTTGGCCGTCATGACAGGTCATGTTGTCCAGGATTTACCACGTGGAGGTGTCATTAGGGTCATTAGGCAACACCTTGAACCTCTGCTCTTGGGTAACCCTGCTAAATATTCTCCATGATGCCCCTCTCACTTGTGTGGCACGGCAGAACCGAACTCGCTATAACAAAGATAAGCCTGGAGAAAGTGCAAAGACTAGCATGTCTTTGTACAACAGGAGCAATGAGGTTGACTCCAACAGCAGCAATAGAGGTAATTGTGGACCTCACTCCTCTCCATATCATGGTGAGGAGAACTGCTTGGGGAGCAAACCTCAGGTTGGCTATAGTCGGACTCAAAGGAATAGCACACATCGTAAGGGGCTAAATCCCCACCGAAAGTGCACACCTTGCCGATCTCCTAACTGACGAAATTACCAAGAAATTTTGTTTCGAAAAATTCTTTCGAACGGAATTAAATACCAAGAGTGGATGGAGCATAGAATCCATTCGAGCACTGGGAAAGAATACCATAATATGGTACACGGACGGGTCCAAAACTCCCGACGGAACTGGAGCAGGAGTCTTTGGGCCTTGCACCAAATACTCCGAACCCATGAGCCAGTTCCCCAGTACTTTTCAAGCGGAAATTCACGCCATAGAAATGTGCATTCAATTCAACCTCGACAGGAAATACCGGAACAAGGAAATCGCAATCCTCTCCGATAGTCAAGCAGCCATCAAAGCGTCGAGCTCATATAACATCAACTCAAAGATGGCCTGGGAATGCCTAGACAAACTTAATGATCTAGGCAGGAACAACAAGGTGATCCTCCTCTGGGTGCCGGGGCATGTCGGAGTGGAGGGCAATGAACAAGCAGATACCCTGGCACGAAAAGGGGCTCAACGCCACTGATCAGGCCAGAACCATTCTGCGGACTTGGAAAATTTTACTTCCGAGAAGAACCCATTAAAACTGAAGAAGCAATGAGAGCAACATACTGGCAAAGACTTCCAGGACTAAGGCAGGCCAACGATCTCCTCGGCAACTTTAACCGAGCAAGATCGAAGGCACTGATTAACCTCAGCAAAACTAGTCTAAAGACAATCACGGAATTTCTGACGGAGCACTGCAGACTAACACCTAAGGAAGCTGGGCTGAGAGGAGAACAGCACCTGCAGATTCTGTGGGGAACATCCAGAAACACCACACCATATATTGATGGAGTGTTATGCTGTACATCACAAAAGATTGAATGTACTGGGATCACACCATTTGACTGAATCCTTAAATTCCTCAAGGAATTGGGACTTGAGGCGCTGCTATGAACGAGAACACCTTGAAATAGCAGAAGAAGATGGGGCACAATAGATCTAATTATTACTCTCTCACTTGTAGTGCGAGAAGAGCTACTTTGAACACTACTTGCTATTCTTGTTAAAAAAGCCTTGTTTCAAACTCGTCGGATCCAACAACAGCATGAAAAAAAAATCGAATGATAATCCCAGTCATCTCCACAAATCGTATGAGTTTCGCTCATTCACGCAGTCAACATTCCCATTTCTAACAAGCAACCGATTACAATAATTTCCAACACGTCCGGTTTTCGCATGTTCGTTTTCCGCTTGTCTTAATTTAATATTGTTGCACGTCAAGGGTCCGCCTGACTGCCCCCCCCCCGTCCGCCATTACGAGTTCGCGTGTCCGCCCAGGGCGGACACATCTTCCGTATTGCGTGGGTGGCGGGAAGCTATTGTTGCATAATCGTGGAAAAGCCGCTCATTATGGCGCGGTCGCCTCATAGGCGGGGATTTACCAAGAGTTTTGTTCGTGGAGTTGCTGGTAATTGTTTTTTTTTTCATATCCGAAGATAACTTAGTCCACTGAAAGAACATGATTTTTGGACCAAATAGTCACACACATCGTGAATATGGGAAGTGGCTACGATGGGTTCAGCTGGTTCAATGTTCGTCGTGGTATTAGCCAAGGAAGTAGTTGTTTCCTGTTTAGATGTTGGTACAGTCCAAGTTAACTTTAATATTCCGTCATAAAACTCAAGGACAAAATATGTTTTCAAAATAACCTCAGGGATCGAATTTGGGTCCCCTTTTCTTTTTCTTTGATATTTTTTATTATGTGAAGAACACGTAAATGTTGAAGAACAGTGAGGAGAAACGTTCAAAATTGACGAAGAAAATATTCAAATCCAGAGAAAGGTAGATTCCTTTTTAAAGATCCATCGCTTCATTTCATAGGTTTTCTAGAACGAACAAATTGATACTCTCGATAACCGAATGAAGGCACATGTTAAAAAAATATCTCACTAGTAATACGGCTGTCAGATGAGAGGTAAATCCCCGCCTATGGAAACCCTTCACAATTGGCACTTTTCCTTAAAATAATTAACTGTTGTTAGTGTATATGACGTGTATGATTTTTCAGAACTACCGCCACATGATTAGGTTTGTCGGAGGGCACTCGATGGTTGTTATTACGTTCAATTTTTATCGAAAGCACACTAAGACAGAAACGTGATATATATTATTCCAAATTAGAGGTTTTGAAGCCATTATGCGGCATTATTATGCGTTTCACGCAATTCTGCAGTCATAATAGTATTAATAGAGCGTTTTACACAAAAGCGTAGTTGTCGAAATTAATATTAGATTGGGTATCGTTCTACATCTTCACAAATTAGGCTGTTATGTAGTCATTTCAGAGAAAGAAAGGCATCAGATTCTTCTTCCTTCGGTTTAGGAGTTATTCATTGCAAAGAGGATGTTTCAGAATAGTTTAACTAGCAGCAGTCAGGTCGTGATAAGAGATAGCATTTCAAAATATATCAATATCGATTTAGGAGTTCCACAAGGATCAGTTTCAGGACCGATAATTGCTCTTGTGTATACAGACGATTCATTGAGTCTACATACATATGGAACAGTTAATTCTCAAAATTTAAGGTACTGGACGGAAGAAAATCTATGTTGGTTAGTGAATTGCAGAAGACAGTACTAACAAGAAATAAATGTTTGGTGCGGAATATTACATACCAGAATAATATGCCCCTTTTTTTGGAAGCAATTTTAATGGTCACATTCATTAAAATTCCAGTTACACACATTGGAAAGCACCACAAATCCAGTGGCGTTGTCAAATTTTATTAAAAAAAATCGCTAGTATGTTTTTTGGATTTTGACCTTGAAAAAATTTCGAAGTATGCCTTGAAAGTTTTATTTTTATTTTGAATTCATGGTACTCAACTAGAACTATTGATGCTCTATCTATTGAAAAAGAACTTCTGAGTCGAATAATAAATTACAGTTTTAGAGAAGTGACCCGCTTTCAAATGGGTCACTCTGTATATGCTTCCAGAGAATAAAACTGTTTAAAATAGAGAATAAATTGACTAAATATCTGTTTTTTTTTTTCGTTTTTTCATTGACCTTCTGTAGTCTCAGCCATACAAATTGGACATTCGATTCTGTTTCTGGCCATACTTTTAAATAAATATATACAGGGTTTTCCATCAAAAACTATTATGCCAGAATGAAGTTCGCTCAAATATGGATACAGTTTAAAAACTGAGAAAATCGACATATATGAGGGTTTTTTCAAACCATCTTCACACTCAGAAGTAGTGAATTTATTCCATACTTTATAGGAACACTGTATATCTATAACCACTCATGCGCTAATAAAACTCATATGAATAATAGATATTTCTTTATTTTCAGGTAAGCGTTATATCTGCAAGCCACAAGTTCAAATTATGCACTTGTTTGTAAGTATTCACTCCTAATTATAATTCATTTATAACGTGTAGGTACTGTTATTTTGGCACATTCACATCACATCTGACTGTCATCAACTTTCATGCGATATCATCAATATCATAATAACAATACCGGTTGATTCGTTCCATTTCATTGTAACCGCTTCATATATCATAGCATGACCATTTATAAATATCATTTGAAAATAAGAACAAGATCGTCACTGTATTTCAATAAATATCGTTAGTTATTATTGAGGACTTCAGGTCAAGCAGATGGCACAGAGTGATTGATTACAAATTATACTAATTTTTAAAATATTTCCATCAAGTCAATGAACAGTCCAGGATAAATGAACATTCATACAGAAATGCTCTATTTATCGATTTGAATCGAATATTACAAAAAATCTTGTATGGAAATATACAGGCCGTTTCTTTTATCATGTGGTAACATTGCTATATTCTAAACCGTAATAGATACAAAGACGATTAAATGGGAAAAAAGGTTACAATTGTGGTGAGCAGTACATTGGTCAGAGAAAATCTACGGGGACTCTCGCCCTTCCCGACTTATACAAGGAAAACTAGAAATGCTGTTTTCGTTTTTTTACGAATAGAATTGTTATTTCAGAAAATATAAAAAAATTAAAAAGGAAAGTTTTATTGTATTCAACTTATAAAAACTTATAAAACTTTCCTCTTTAGTTTTTTTACATTTTTCGAAATAACCATTCTAGTCTAAGTCGGGAAGGGCGTGAGTCCTCATAAATTTTCTCTGACCAATGTACTGCTCACCACAATAGTTACATTTTTGCCCATTTAATCGTCTTTGTATCTATTACGGTTTAGAATATGGCAATGTTACCACATGATAAAAGAAACGGCATGTATAGTACGAATTTCAATTGAATCTCATAATTTTTAGGGACTTTTGATTGACTTTTTTCGATTTTATATTTTTATTTCCTTTCCATTCAAAATTTACAGAGTCTACTAATTCTATCATTCTGAATCGACGAAGCCTGTTGAAAAGTTCATCAAGCTATTTTTGAAGTTTAATTCCATTTTTATGGAATTTTTTGATTAATTTTTTTTATCTCAGAATATACTAATTTCACCATTCTGAGTCGATTGGCGTTCTCAGAATTGCCTTATCTTTAAGCGTTCGCGAGTTTGAAAGTTCATCAGGAGTTAACAGGGAATTTTACGTTTTATTCCTTTTTTATGCCCAACCTTGTATCTGGGCTCATAAAAATTATATATTTTCAGAATCAGCATAAAATTTTGCGTATATAGTACGAGTTACGAGTGAATTTCATGATTTTCTATTTTTCATGATTTTTAGGGGTCTACCCCTTGGGATTTTTGACTTTTTTCGAGTAAGTTTTTTTTATCGCCTATCGATTCAAAATACACAGAGTGTACTAACTTCATCATTATGAACCGATTGGCGATCGCAGAATTGCTCTATCTTTAACCGTTCGCGAGTTTAAAAGTTCAACAGGAGTTAACAGGGAATTGTACACGTTTTATTCCTTTTTTATGCCCAATCTTGTATCTGGGCTCATAAAAATTATATATTTTCAGAATCAGCATAAAATTTTGCGTATATAGTGCGAGTTACGAGTGAATTTCATGATTTTCTATTTTTCATGATTTTTAGGGGTCTACCCCTTGGGATTTTTGACTTTTTTCGAGTAAGTCTTTTTTATCGCCTATCGATTCAAAATACACAGAGTGTACTAACTTCATCATTATGAACCGATTGGCGATCGCAGAATTGCTCTATCTTTAACCGTTCGCGAGTTTAAAAGTTCAACAGGAGTTAACAGGGAATTGTACACGTTTTATTCCTTTTTTATGCCCAACCTTGTATCTGGGCTCATAAAAATTATATATTTTCAGAATCAGCATAAAATTTTGCGTATATAGTGCTAATTTCAAGTAAATCTCATGATTTTCTATTTTTCATGATTTTTAGGGGTCTACCCCTTGGGATTTTTGACTTTTATCGAGTAAGTTTTTTTTATCGCCTATCGATTCAAAATACACAGAGTGTACTAACTTCATCATTCTGAACCGATTGGCGATCGCAGAATTGCTCTATCTTCAACCGCTTGCTAGTTGAAAAGTTCATATGGAGTTGAAAGGAAACTTCTGACGTTTGATTCCTTTTTTACGCTTAACCTTGTTATCATAGTTTTTAGGGGTTTATACCCTAGAACTAGCCTCCGCTGATGATTGGCAAGGACCATGAATCCGGTGCGGAGGTGTTCCCCCAATTGACAAATAATTTCAGCTTTGATATTCAAAAAGCATTTGAAAGTATTTCTTGTAGAACACTTTGCCAAGTACTAAACAGATATAATTCAACCGTCGTAGGGGTTGGCAGTTGTTTTCCAACGACAATACCTATTGTATAGTTTTTTGCGTAAGATTGGATTACGTAATCCACCATTTTTCGTAATTGATTCCTCATATGCCAATTCTACTGCGATCAATTTATTTGAAAATCTCAGTCGAATTAATCAAATATACAGTGCGGCTTTTAATAGTCCTGTCGACTTGTGAACAGTTTGACGTACAAACTACCGATACTACTTTTTGAAACAAAACACATTGTGATTGCTCGATAGATGGCGCGAGGGGGGGTCATGTGTCACATCGTTGAAAAGATAATTCAATTCTCTTTTTAACCATTAAATTTTTTCACAATATGCATTTGAAATGTCGGAATAAGTGCGGATCTGGCGGTCTGAATCCCTTTTCTTACCTGGCCACGATAACTTTTGAATGGTTTGATGTCAAATTACGGGACAGAATTGTTTTGGATGAAACGAAATTCTAAAAATTTTCAGATGGTTGTGAATTTTTTTGATCTTTTTGTGGTTCCAAAGTACACCTTGCCGCACCTTCTTCTTCATCGTTTTGAGGAATATATCTGTGCATGTACACAGAGGAAAGTCGCTTCAGAACGTCAGTCAGTTATCTAATATTCCAGTCCGGTCCTGACTTCATTATTATTCATTTCAAAGCCCGCGTGATATGATTGATATCTGAACGTCACTCCAAAGTATGTGGAACGACCTTTAAAAAATCACAATGTCAGTTATTTTCTGCAAAAAGTACGGAATGGACACGTGACGTTGTTTTTTTTTTCAATAACTGCGCGAATATCAAATGCTTTTACAAGCATGTGTTAATGGGTAAATAATGAGAGAATGCACAATCACATAGTAAGTAGTGTTATTCAAAACTAACTAATTAGGCACTAACAGTATCACTTCATGTAAAACCGTTAGAATTTTATCGCTCCTGGGAGGTGGTGTCATTATGCAGCTACTCGTAGAACGGGACACGAAAGAATATTTCACGTTAGTTTACTTTCTCTCGTTCGAGAATATTTGAATTCGTTATCCAGTTTTGCAGAATCGTTGACTGTCACTATTTTACATATTCGAATAACGAGGTTTGTACTGAAATGTATGTTTCCGAATTGTAACTCAGAAAACGTACTTCTAAGGCGTTGAATGAGAGTTTCGACTAAGTTTCATTAATATTATTATTATTATTTGACGGGGCTGGCCGTCGGTCGAATGTAAGCTATGCGAAAAAAATTTTTGCTTTCTGTTGACACTCATAAATACACGAGAGCTTTTTTTTAACTATTTCAATGAGAATTTTGTTGCTAGGTAATTTATCAAAAAAACTGCCTCTAAAATTCGTAGGACGAATAATTTTTCAATTTGGCAATAAGGCATTGGCCTAGGTTCAAAAAGTTTTAGACAGGCATCAGGTTCTGAAGGTACTTTTGTATCTATTCCTACTTTATCAGTATAAAATTGATTGATTAAAATAAAATGAAATCCACTCTCTCACCCAGTCTCTTCCAAGAATTGGAGATCCTCCAAAAGTGATAACATAAATATCGATTTTTCTGTTCTAACCCTTGCATATAAAATTTGAAGTTACAACACCACAAGGTTTCAGTACTTGACCATTGTGAACCTTCAATTTAAGTTCAGTTTCTTCCAAAACTGTACCAGGAAACAATTTATAGAAAAACTGCTTGCATACCGCTGATACTGAACTACCTGTATCAATCTACATCTGTGATAAATACCATTTAAGGCAAAGTCAGCTAGATTATTCACCTCTACATTATAGATATTGCTGAATGAATCGATGATATCCACATTGAAATGAAGTAAAGAAGGTAATAGTATATTACGTAACAAGAGTTGTAAGTATCCCATTACGCACGAAATGAAAAAGTTTATAAATTAAAATTTCATGTGTGCGTAATGGGCTCACAACTCGTGTAACGTACTATACTTTTTCTACGCCCATTCATTTTCTTCCATTAAATAAAAAACATCGCAATCATTTACAAATTATTATAATAGTTTTTAATTGAATTGAGAAAATGTTCGGACAGAATTATATTTTGTTCAAGAAATTGACAATATAAATGACATGACATTTATTTTCATAGCATGCTACTAAAGAAAACATGTCCTATTTTTGAAGAAATTGCATAACGTGCTGCCTACATTTAGGGACATCACTCTTTCAATCCTAAATATATCTCGCTAATGCTAAAAGTTTTTATGTTTTTTAATTGACTAAATTTGTGTAAATAGACCAAATAAAGTCTTACGTAAATAAAAATTTTATTGTAATTTAATTACACCAAGAAGTTTAAGTTTTCTTCTCAAAACGCACGTCTATGTTATGAGATCTCATTACGTGCATGTTATTGTTAAATGTCATTTACAAGGATTGTTGACAGTGCGATTTTTGACGTTGACAGACATGGGCGTAGAAAAATACTTGTAATTCTTACGTGAATTCTGAGAGAACTTAATATCACCTCTATTATTTGTGCAAAAGTTCTGTAAATGACCTCGTTTACCACAAAATTCACAGCTAAGATTTCTTTACTTGCAATTTGGATTAGTATGACATTTTTTGGAAACTGGACAGCTTGTCTTCTTGATTTATGTGCTCCTATTCTTGTTTTTGTCGGTCCAAGTTATTTTATTTGTTTTTTTTTCTGCTCGACAGATCTTTTCCTAAGGTGCATGGATTTCTGCTTCTGAATTGTTCTTATTCACATTGGTCCTCCTCATCTTCGAGGATTCCAACATTTTGGCTTCTCTCACTGCTTTCTTAAAACTTATGGTAACTTTATTCATAATAAGTTTCCCTTTAATGTTTCCATTATCAAATTCGGTTATAAATTTATCCCTTAGTAACATTTGAAGAATTCCTGGTGAAACATCCGGTATATATTGCAGCATCATGTGCATGTATAGCACTTACGTCGAGAAATAATTCATGTATGGAGAAAAATGATATCAATTCACAGTTAAACCTTGAAATTTGTTTATATTTCTTCTTCAAATTCGTATAAAAAATAGCGCCCAACGTGGGGCTCGAACCCACGACCCTGAGATTAAGAGTCTCATGCTCTACCGACTGAGCTAGCCGGGCTTGTGAACCGCTCATAAACATTGCATACATAACATAGTTTGAAAAAACCGTTAATTAAATCAAGTAAATCTGTATACTTGAGTCAAAACAGGTGATGAATACAGCAAACGATATTAGAGCCATTGAGGTTACACTACGATACTTCATGAGGAAGTATCATTATTATTATTATACCTCCTAAACTTAAAAAGTTATATGAAATATAAAATAAATAATGTTTTTATTTTGAATTCGATAGCTGCAATACAGAGAGAATAATAACGAGTGTTTTCAATATTTATGAAAAAAAAAAACAAAGAAAAATCGATCCTGCCAGGATTCGAACCTGATCCGTAGTCAGACGCGTTATCCGTTGCGCCACAGGACCCTTGACGTGGCATTAAAAATTTCAATTCAAATCGACAGTGTCATAATATACACAAAATACAAGAGAAAAAATACCCCCGAAAAAAAAAAAAACGAAAAAAAAAACCGGAAAAAATAACCCCAGAAAAAAAAACGGAAAAAAACCTCCCGAAAAAAAAAAAAAAAACGGAAAAAACACCCCTATATGCGATACACAAAAAGTAATAAAATTTCAGTGTGTCATGTTAAAGAAACTAGACCACATTTGATTCATTTTACAATACAGAGGGGTGGAACAACAGATTTTCCAGCCTTGCAAAATGGCGAATCTGTCACCAGGTTAGTTCGTTCAAGTGTCATAAAAATATAAAAATCGTCATTTTTGGTCGTCGACGATGAACATTCCACAGGATAGGTTAAAACTTTTATTGGTAGGTATTGTAAAATGAATCAAATATGGTGTAGTTTCTTTAACATGACACACAGTTGAAATTTCATTACTTTTTGTATACTGGCCATTCTTATCGCATAAAGTGGTATTTTTTCCGTTTTTTTTTTTCGGGAGGTATTTTTTCCGGATTTTTTTTTCGTTTATTTTTTCGTTTTTATTTCCGAGGGTACCGATTTTTTCGATAAATTCATGTGAAAAATCAAAATCAATTCTAAAGACGTATTTTCTCCTGACAAATAACTTCTTTCCTGGCCAATTCCACGACGGAAATTGAATTAAATCTTGAAAATTTCTTTTTTTTATATATGGAAACCACGGAACGTTTCATTAAAACAAGAATCAAAGAGCACAAGGCCAAATATTGTTGGGACACAAAGAAAAATTTGCTGTCTTAGAACGTACTCTCAACAACGATACTCACAGATTAAAATCTGAAGAAACTCAAGTCATCTCTACCCAGCAAACACAATTATGTGAAATTGACATAAATGTAACATAACTAATATAACTTGTTACGTAACTATGTTATTTAAAATGTAAACAAATACAACCTCATTTTTATATAACACTGATGTAACTATTTTACATATATTTTATATTGCATAATATAAATTAGATGTATGTTACTTTTACAAAACTCTGATGTAACTACGTGTCATATATTATATATGCGTGATGTGTGTTTGATATAGAGAATCTTTCAACCTACCTGACATTAATTTATATTTCACGTCCACCCAAGTTGATTTATTGATTACTGTATATTAAATATATTCAATTTGGTATGGAGGTTAAAGAATCAAAACGTAATGAACTATTTTCATGTCAGTCTAAAGGTTAGCCCGCGAAATTCAAACTATGCGCCAATAATTGCGCAGTAGTGTCAATAATTTAAATTAATACTAGAAAGATAAAAGTTGGCCAACTCTTAATTTGAATTTAGTGTCAATTCCCCTGCATGAAATGAACCATTTCAAATGAGGGGATCATCTCAGTTAGAGTTGAAGTGTTAAGTTTATTTTAGTTTAGTGTGAATGTGTGCTGCAAAAATCTACTTTTATTTTTCTCGGAAATGGTAATTTTTAATATGTCTTTCATTAATATATTTTTTCGGAAAAGTGTGTATTTTATCTATACCTATTTGGTAATAATACAGTTTTTTGACTTTGGATTTTTTTATTCACATTCACGATATAGTTTTGAAGTTTTCTCTTTTCTGTGATTGAATTCATTTTATGATCTAACATAGAATAGAATAGAATAGAATAGAATTTATTTGACCAAGTTACAAATATGTTTTTGGCAAGTCAATCATGTACAAAATGTTAATTAAAATTCGTTAAAATATACATCTAAGATATCAAAAACAGATATACACAAATTTTCACAATCTAAAACAAGAACATGAATTGTTGTCGAATAAAATACAGTAAAGTATTTACTTTACTGCGTTTCATTTTCGAAATGTTTGTAGCACGTCAAAAATACATATTAAAAAAAAACACATAAATAGGTATCAGATACCAATCAAATATGTAGTTTTGAGTGTATCCCAGCTGGTGATATTCTTCAGTTGGCGTAAAAGGAAAAGTGTACTACATAACCTACTGCTCAATTGTTCGACGGGATTATTCCAAGAGAGACTGCTATCCACAATGACTCCAAGTAATTTTACACTATCCACGTCCGACATAGCAATGCCTGTTGAAAATTTTAGTTCTTGAGTTTTGTCAGAATTCAGTTTCAGTCTGTTTGCAGAAAACCATGTTTCTGCCTTACTATTTACCTCTTCAGTTACTCTCTCAAGTTCTGATAAGTTCTTGTCGGAATAAATAAAAGTAGTATCGTCAGCAAACAAAACAGATTTATGTGGGTTCATAAAACGACCAATATCATTTACATAAATAATAAACAAGAGAGGCCCCAAGACTGATCCTTGAGGAACACCATGCATAACATAAAGTAATGAAAAAATGTTTTCAGATGACCGATTGTGCATATCCAACAACCTGAAAATCGGTTTTGATACGTCATGTGATCACGAGCATGGCGGCAAATTCAAATGTAATAAAACAATCAATAATTACTTGTAATATTGATGGTCTGGAAGGTTATGAAAGTACTGACAATCGACTTGTTCTAGCTTTTTATCGAACTATCCTTAATGCAGAAGAGCTTGAGGCATTATATAAAAAAATCGAGGTAATTTGATGATATCTAAACTTGCCATACAAATCTAAGAAAATTGGTAACATGCATAGGACAAGCTGTACAATAAGAACAGAAGCAACTTCGAATGTCCAAATTAGTCATGGCATGTCTCACTTCATCTAAACAGAAGTCATGTGGGAAACATGTCTATGTCGTTGTTGGCTAAGAACAATTCGCACGATTTTTATCACATTCTTGATCGCTTGACATATTTCAAAATGAAATTCCAACATCGTCCAAGAGAAAAAACGTGACCGGTGGAAGTCGGTGATAAATATCGTTTCGCAAAGATGTGAGATGGGGATTTTAGATCCTCACCCGTGACAATCTATTAAATTCGTGGAAAAAGATGGTGAAGATACAAGGTGGAGTCTATTTCAGATGGGAAAATGAAAAAAAGTCAATAAGCGACTACTTTGTTTAATATTCTGAAGGAAATGAATGAAAATAATAATAATCATTTTGTGTCTTAGTAGGGGAGCCCATGATGCTAAATGTGGATTTACTCGAGCGTCATAGAAACCAATTGGGTAGCAAAGCTTAAATGATAAGAAGAAAAAAATGTTATGTAATGTATACCTTTTCATCGGTGGAAAGCGACAAATTTGTAAAAAAGATCTGTTGCATTGACATACTCAAGCGCGTCAGATTAAGATATATATGGTTCATCTTTATGTCCTAGATATGCTGCCTCCTAAGCTTTTATGTTTGGTATAAACGTTGGAATATATTCGCGAGTGTCAAGCGCTTATAAAGGATAAGCACTAAACACTGTGTGCGAAACATAATACATATTGAAATAAGATAAAAAGAATCATATACAAATTTATGATAAAAATGGTATGTTGTGTGATATAACAATATCTACACATACACCCGTACACACATATAACGTATTTAATACACACATAAAAGTAGATATAAAATTTAAACATAGAAATATAAAATACAAAATATTGATGACGAGTTAAAGTATAAAAATATTAAATCTTAAATATAAAATTTTGCATCTAAAATATAAAATTGAAGTCTAAAATATAAAATTTTAAATGTAAAGTAAGACCTTAGGAATATAAGCATATGATATGCACGGATAAATATATTTTTCAGTTATTTTTAGTGTCTATAATTTTTTCTATTTTTGTTTTATTTTCTGTTACGAATTTTTTTAGTAGTTTTTTGAATTTAAATGGAAGATGTATATTTATCATTTCGTTTGGAAGCGAATTCATAATTTTGGGGCCTAAGTAATTTAAACTCCTTTGTCCAACAGTTTTATTCATATATGGGACAGAAAAGGGATCTTTTTGTCTGGTGTCATATCTGGAGTTGTGACCAATCTCAAGAGTGTGTTTGTTTTTAAACAAGTAATGAGCAACGTTATAGTAATATATTTGTCTAGGATTGAATAGCTGAATTTCATTTAGTAACTGGTCTGGAGAATAATTTTGGGGTTTTCTTAAAATAATTTTATAAAAACGTTTCAATAAATTTTCTAATTGGAGAAAATGGGTTTTCAGTATTCCACCCCAAGCAATTACTCCGTATGTGAGGTGTGGTACTACCAAGGCATTATACAGGGAAATCAGATCATTTTGGGAAAGAAATTTTCGGGATTTGTAGAATAAATAAAAAATTGTGATGAATTCTATATGAGTATCCCATTTTTCAAATGACTATCGATATACACACCTAAGTATTTTACGTATCTAGAGGGATTCGCCTTATCTGACAAAAAAAAATTAGAAAAACGGTTGACCCTAAAGGCCATCCCTGCAACTTCCCGCTAACTCCATGCCTAAGTGCTCAACATTTCACTTATTTTGTTTTTGAGCTCTTCGAGCTCAAAAATATGATTTTTGTGTCATTATAAGCTCTCCGAGCTCAGAAGTCTGATAAAAGTTTATACAATTTTTGATTTTTCAAACCGCAATAAATTTCGAATAAATGAACCGATTTTCACGCGGTTGGCAGCATTCGACGCAGTTTTTCAAGCTCCATGAAGAACCTTTGAGTTTGAATTGATCGAACTAGAAATTTCAGAGTGATTCCGAAAAAACTCTATTTTCGGTTTTCTTTCGACAACAATAAGTCACGAACGAATCTCCCGATTCTGACCGGACTGGCAGCGATCGACGTGATTTTTTTATATTAAGAGTTGATAAGTTTTTGAAATCGATCGATAAAGCCGTTTAAAAGTTATTCCAAAAAAAACATATTTGAAAAAAAAAATTCGTAGTTTTTTTGAGATTTCTCAAAATCTATCGGTACCAATCAGTTCAAATTATATAAAATGAATAAATAAATAAAAATATATTTTCTAAAGTTAACAATTACCAATTCCACCAATATCTACAAGTCATTACAAGTATCATGCCCTTCTTTCTTCGCCTCACGTAGGCTTGGACGTCGGGGGATGAGGACTTGGACGCATGGAGAGCCGCCTCCCCCTCCACCCCATTGCTGGGGGGGAGGGCGAGCGCTTGTGCCAAGTGGTGCCTAGGGCCCCGATCAAGAGGCGCTGACTGCCGCCTCCGCTGATGTTGGCGGTGGGTCGATTTATAAAACTGATGCGGGTTGTAGGTGACATAATACACGACTCCTGCAAAGTTTATGTGTGTCATTCATTGCATTCAATCTAGATACTGCTGTTGTCTAAGTTCGTGTGAGGCTGATTATTGCGAGCTAACCCCAGAAAAGGCTAAAAGCAAAAAACCGGGAGTTCAAATTATATTCAAAATCTAAGTTTGGCCAAGTCAAATAGGAAGAAAAAGAGTGAAAGAGAAATAGTAACTCGGAGAGGGGAATATAGGCATTACGCAGCTGCACGCTTTAGACTTTATCGACGAATTTTTATTATTTCGGCTTGTGGAAATCGTCAGATTATATATTTTTCATTATCCTTGAATTATTTCCTTCAAAATAAAAAAAATTTTGCCACGCTCGAGAATGTCGAGACGACGTTTTTTTTACAACTTTGTAGCCCTTTCTTTACGTCACTCTCAAATTGTCAGGTTAGTAGAATATACACTTTTCAGCATGTAATTAACTCACTCTACCTTAATCTGACGCGCTCGAGAGTTTCTGATGATAATTTATTTTTACTCATCTGATCCTTTATCCTGGACTCGCGGCCTTATTTATGAGGTTCATATTTGATGAAGGTACTTACCGGGTACAAGGTATCCCCCTATATATTAATCTGCCGCGCTTCAGTAAATCCCGAAATCCCCGCTTGGGCTCCCCTGCTATCCGAGATTTGTCTGATCCGAAGAACTACAGACCGATAACCGATGCTTGAACACATGTCATAAAATGTTTACCCGCATCTTGTACATGCGAATACTCTCCGCAGTTGAGCCGGTGTATGGACGGATATCTGAGCAAAAAGGGGTCAAAGAAGGCTGGCTGCAAGGAGAACCTACTGATTGACAGATGCATCACGCAGGACTCCGCGCAGTTTGAGCGTAACCGTTCAATGGCTTGGATCGATTATCGCATTCGATACAACAGCGCATGAGCTCATCATTGAGATACCTTGCGGTACCCAATCAAATTGTGAGGTGCATTGAACAGCTGATGCCGCTCTGGAGGACTCGCTTCACCATAACATCTGGTCAAGTCAGAGTCTGAGCAGATCAGGTTATCTTTAGAAGGGGCGTGTTTCAGGGAGACTCACTCAGCCCTCTTCTCGTCTGTCTCACCATTGCCATTGTCCGTTGCACTACGGAAAACCTGCGGATACAACTGCGATACCCCCAGCAACCAGAGGCATACGGTCACCAATCTTTTCTTTATGGATGACACCAAACTATATGCCTTCGGAGAGAAGGATCTTCATTAGTCCTTAAGGGTGGTGCAAGAGTACACGCATGCTATCGAAATGGAGTTTGTGATCGACAAATGTGCCACGGTTCATCACAAAAGGGGACGATGCGAGGAATACGGAGAGGACGTTCAGCTCGTAGACGGAAGCATCCTACATCATCTGGATGCCGGAGAGATGTATACCGGAAACGAAGACCACCTGCAGACTAGTTTCGAGATGTTTGCCTCTCATCATTGCAAGAGTAGGTCAATTCTGAAATTGTTGGGAAGTGGAACGTTGTTTCAGTTATGGCAGTGATAGTCACGTCACATACTACTTGTTACCTCCACAATATTTTTGTCGATATTTAAATTTTTAATGGACCATAAGGGACTCTCAGCCGAACCTTAGGGGCCAAAGTATCCCAGAGGAAGAGCTATCGGATCCCACATGAGCGCACGCGTATTTTAATAAAACGAAAGATGCACACGAAATAAAAATAATACGTGACAGCTCGAGGCATCCGCATGAGAATTCACGTCATTATTTATTGCAGATAAAACTAATTCATAAGAGAAGTTGTCGGTTGTGGTACTTTAACAATGTTCCTTCCTACTCAATTACAATTAGTTACATTTGAAGGCTTTGTTTCCGAAGTTATATTCTTGGCTCGACCTCTGAGAATCGCAGATTATCTCTGCAGATGCGTCCGCGCCGGGAAATCTAGTAGGTTGTGTTTATTGCCTGCGTTAGGCGTCCTGTAGTGAGAAAAGGTTTTTGATGGAGATGTTCCGTCGAAGGTCATGTACCTTCAATTAGTTTAGGTTATCCCAGAATCTGACCAGGAGCAAAGTTTTTGAAAGCTTCTATTAGTGTAAACGTTAGTACATTTTCTTCTGATTTAAATGAAAAATATATAATATTTGGTTCTGAAAACCAGGCATTTACAACTTCGTATTCCTCTTCGTTGGAAAAAAATTTTTCAGTTGACGAAAATATGACAGTACTTACTAGAAGAAAAATTGTGAATGGCGTAATGCAGTGAAAATAGATATTTCGTTTCTCCACCGAACGTAAATCACGATTCGTCTAAGGCATTACAGTTGAATGCAGGGTATAACATTTATTGCGTGAATTGCGAAATCGTATATATTGGACAAATATTGCAGTTATTGGAGAAGAGAATGAGAGAACATAGTGATGGCCATTGAGATTTATCATTATCAAGATCACCATGCCCTGGGCCACAATTTCGATTATAATAAATGAAATCGAATCACTTTTTGATTTGATATCTGGAAATGAAAGGTGTCATACACCTCGGAAAAAATGTTCAAAGAATTTTCACTGCTTATATTCAAATCTTTTTTGAATATACTCACCAGAATTGAAGTCAATTCTGAGTCAAATAGAGATTTCATAGACTTCTCATGAAACCTCTGTAGTCGCGAGTTGAAAAGTTTAAAAAATCTACTGAGGTGTTTAATTAAAAATCCTTCTGTGGATATTTTCGATTCAAATTCACAGATCTTACTAATTTCATGATTCTGAATCCATCGACATTTGCAGAATTTGTCTATCTTCAACCGTTCTCGAATTGAAGAGTTTATCTGGAGTTGAAAGGTTTCATACACCTAGGAAAAAATATCAAAAAATGTTTTCTGCTTATATTCGAAAAACTTGATATTTTCTGAATATACACATCAGACTTGAAGTCGATTCTGAGTCGATTAGAGATTTCATAGGCCTTTCATGGAACCTCTGTAGTCGCGAGTTGAAAATTTTCAAAAACCTGCTAAGGTTTCATTCGTCAAAAATCCGTCTATGGATATTTTCGATTAATATTTACAGATTATACTAATTTTATGATTCTGAATCGATTGGCATTTGCAAAATTTCTCTATCTTCAACCGTTCTCGAATAGAAGAGTTTATCTAGAATTGAAACGTTTCATACACCTCGGACAAATTTTCGAAACTTTTATCTGCTTGTATTCGAAAAACTCGATATTTTCTGAATATACGCACCAGAATTGAGGTCGATTTTGAGTCAAATAGAGATTTCATAGGCCTTTCATGGAACCTCTGTAGTCGCGAGTTGAAAATTTTCAAAAACCTACTAAGGTTTCATTCGTCAAAAATCCGTCTATGGATATTTTCGATTAATATTTACAGATTATACTAATTTTATGATTCTGAATCGATTGGCATTTGCAAAATTCCTCTATCTTCAACCGTTCTCGAATAGAAGAGTTTATCTAGAATTGAAAGGTTTCATACACCTCGGACAAATTTTCGAAACTTTTATCTGCTTGTATTCGAAAAACTCGATATTTTCTGAATATACGCACCAGAATTGAGGTCGATTTTGAGTCAAATAGAGATTTCATAGGCCTTTCATGGAACCTCTGTAGTTGCGTGTTGAAAATTTTCAAAAACCTGCTAAGGTGTTTCGTCAAAAATGCGTCTATGGATATTTTTCAGTCATATTCACAGATCATACTAATTTTATGATTCTGAATCGATTGGTGTTTGCAGAATATGTCTATCTTTAACTGTTAGAATTGAAGAGTTAGTTTATCAGGGGTTGAAAAAAAAAATTGAATATGACAATACCCAAATAGGCCATGATAGGCCATGCTCGCCTGGGTTCAAGAAGATTTCGACAAATAATAGATTGCAATCTACTCAGAGAGTCAAGCGAGGCAATATTCAAGCTGGTGTCCAAGTGTAAGAATGCCTTGAGAAACCTGGAAAAAAATGAAAAGCCCATCTCAGATGAGGTAAGCAGATTAGCCAAGGAGGAATCAGAGAAACCATCTACTGGTCCAGATCTCATCTCAGGAATGCCCAACAGTATATCAAAACATGACAGGACGAACCTAGCATGATACTATTGACGCTCCATGAAATTTAATCTTCTTCGAAAAAAACACAAAAAAAATTCCTGATAGACGAGATCTCAAGCTAATGAAATGAGACAGATATAGATCCTGGTTCTGTAGAAGCAAAAAATACAGTCGCGAAACGTTATCAAATGCATAGAACACTTATTTTTATGTTCTATGCCTTGTAATCCTTATGAATAACTATTATCTGCTCAGAATATCCTCTTAGTGACATTGCTAAAGTATTCAAAACAGTTTCTCAAGCTCTTTCTCATATCAGATATTCCTGAAAACCATTCCACCCCTTGGTGAGCTATTGTAGCTGTCGTTCCACTTGAGACCAGTCTCACTTTTACCCCCTCCCCTCTTCCACTAGCATCTCATCAGCGCGCGCCAAACTATCACGTGACATCCCCACAGACTGTCACTTGTCATATGTCATGTGGCATCTGTCACATCTAATTCGCCAACTGTCGCATATTATCAATCATCTGATAGAAAAATTAGAAGACATTATGGTTTAATTTATGAGAGAGACAGAGACATAAATGACGAATATAAAATTCTATGGTTCACGGAATCTCACCCCTACGACTCTGATTGAAGGAAATGTTTCTACAATCGACAAGTTGCGTTAAAATCGAAAATTTCAGTACTCTGAACCCTATCCCTATCAACCCCGATCTGCAGTGTTGCCAAACCCATCTTTCGTCATAAGTCAGTAACCAGCTGTCACTGGTCATCTGTTATCTATTAGCTGTCATCTTTTTTTTCTGAAAACGCCTTTGTTTTTGTATTATCTTATACGGAATTAAACAAATATCAAGTAGCATTAATAACTTACGACCATGCATTTTACGATAATGAATCGAACACCTGGAAACATGTTTTACAGCTACATGTAATGGATTAGTGCCAATTTTCATATGCATGTTACCATAAATAGTATATTCATGAATGTGACAATAATTAAATGTGCAATGTTTAGTGTCTAATTCAAGTTGAGGAAGTCGAGAGGCAATGCAAATGAAAATCGCGCTTCCTCTTCTTTTTTTACAAAACGATACCAAATACTTCAGGTAATCGAGTAAAATATTTCTACCCTTGATAGTTGTTGAGGATAGGCTTCCACAATGGTCAATTCTCGACCCCCTATGGTTTGGCATGAACATATATTCTTGATATGTTGTGGAATTCTACTTTTGTGGGTTTGATCGAGACTAGGGTCGATTCTGGAGTTTGTCAGCTCACGCAAAATGTTTGTTCTTGGATAAATCTCGTAAAACTAAAGTAAATAAAATATATCATGGGAAAGAAAGGAATCAGTTATGAAGTTGATCTTCATCAACGAACTCCCAAACAATTAACCATAATAATTTGAAAACAGAGGGTGTGAGGTGTCTTTTAGTGCTTTGCACCCAGCTAAAATCTTGGTTTTTCCCACACTACATACTTGATGTGCAGTGCGCTACATAGTTATGGAATAAATTTATTTCTATCGATTTTATATATATATATATTTGAAAAACTCGAAACACGTGGAATTCTATTCTTAATTTTACAATTCACAATATAGAACTATTACCCCTTCTTGCATTCCCTCTGAATTACCAACACCCCCTCAAACATTTTGAATTAAAAATAAGGGCGTGTGGCACATTGTCATTTTATGTTCAGCCAGTATTACGTTTTTTAAATTTGATGCAATCATACCTAAGAATGTTCATTATGAAAATATAAAATGTTTATGCTTCACGAGGAAAGAATAAAATGTATTTTCAGTTGTAATACCACAAGAGAGTGAGAATAAAGTGAAAATAATTTGACAGATTTTTCGAAACCTTGCCAGGCAATAGACACGAGAGCCTGAAGGGCTCGACTGGCTATTGCCAAATGGCAACAAGTTTGAGAAAAAATCTGGAGAATTATTTTCTACTTTATCGAACTCTCGAGTGGTATTTGATAGAATATTTTTTGATGCCCAAATCATAGACCTATTATCTATACATATAACATTTTTATTTCAACAATTTACTTGAATCACTATAAACAGAATGAAGTTTGGAATTTGAAGTTCTCATCATGAAATAAACAATTATTATGGATGTTTTGTCCTTAGCTGGAGGATTCCGTATCATTGTTTAGTTCTGTTGGATTGAAAGCTATTGCTTTCTCTCTGTCCCTGAAACTGTTTCCAAATTGACACGTTACTCAAAATAGTATTCTTACATGCATTTTCGTTGATTTTCTTAAAATTTCATGGAATGATGATGTACTAAACCGTTTTCGAATCATTTTCACTTTTCATGCAAACTGATGACAGACGTTAGATCAAAGTATCAGTTGTCACATAATAACAACAAAATACCAAAAAAAATTCCCGCGACAATTTTCAAGGTAGAAAATTCCCACTATAATAATGATGTGCTTTGCCTGAACGTACATGAATGCTTTGAATGGATGGTTTCGATTGGTTGCAAGAATTGTCAAAAAATAATCAGTATTGTTGTGAACTCGTTTTAAAAAATCTGAAATTTATTACATACCCATGTATATGAATATCACGTTGTAGGCACATTATAAATTGTCACGGAAATTAAGATTTTATAATTTTTTCCGCAGCTTGTATATCGACATAATTGAGTAATCTATTATTATTATAACCGTTATTCGCCATAAATAAGCTTTCGTTTCCATGAAAGATCACCCGTAAGATCAAACTGATTTTTTTTGTCGGCAACGCTATAGACTAATAATTATTGAGTAGGTGTTTTCGAAAGACCTGCAGCATTTCTAATAATAATCAAAGTATTCCTACTCACGCTCGAAAATGTATAATTATTTATAACAGTGGCGTAGGGCGTAGATTAGCGGGCAACGATTCTGCAGTGGAATGGAATACTAGTAAACATTTTTGTTGAAGAATATGCGCTGTAAAAATTCGTGTGTTTCTTTTAACAAAGAATTTTTCTTACCTTTTTCAAGTACGGTTTTCCAGAGACGTTGTTCGTGATATCTGGAAGGGTTGACATAATAGCAGGGGAGCCCAAGCGGGGATTTCGGGATTTACTGAAGCGTTGCAGATTATTATATACCCGGTTAAGTACCTCCTCCAAATATGAACCTCATAAATAAGGCCGCGCTTCCAGGATAAAGGATCAGATTAGTAAAAAAAATTGATCATCTGAAATTCTCGAGCGCGTCAGAATGAGGTAGGGTGAGTTAATTACATGCTGAAAAGTGTTTATTCTACTAATCTGACAATTTGAGAGTGACGTAAAGAAAGGGGAGGGCTACAAAGTTGTAAAAAAAACGTCATCTCGACATTCTCGAGCGTGGCAAATTTTTTTTAAGGAAATAATTCGAGGATAATGAAAAATATATAATCTGACAATTTCCACAAGCCGAAATAACAGAAATTCGTCGATGAAGTCTAATGCGTGCAGCTGCGTAATGCCTATATTCCCCTGTCTATGTTACTATTTCTCTCTCACTCTTTCTCTATTTATTTGGCTCGGCCAGACTTAGATTTTGAATATAATTTGAACCGATTCGTACCGGTAGATTTTGAGAAATCTCAAAAAAACTACGATTTTTTTTTAATTGTTGTTTTTTGGAATAACTTTTAAACGTCTCTATCGATCGATTTCAAAATTCAGTCAGCTCTTAATATCAAAAACCACGTCGATCGCCGCAAGTCCGGTCAGAATCGGTTGATTCGTTCGTGAGTTATCGTTGTCGAAAAAAAATCAAAAAAAGTGTTTTTTCAAAATCACTTTTAAATTTTTAGTTTGATCCATTCAAACTTGAAGATCCTTCATGGAGCTTGTAAAACTGTGTCGAAAGCCGCCCACAGCGTGAAAATCGGTTCATTCATTTAAAAGATATTGCGGTTTGAAAATTCAAAAAATTGTATAAACTTCTATCAAACTTTTGAGCTCGGAGAGCTCATAATGACACGAAAATCATATTTTTGAGCTCGAAGAGCTCAAAAACAAAATATGTTAAACGTTGAGCACTTAGGTATGAAGTTAGCGGGAAGTTGCAGGGATGGCCTAGGGTCAACCGTTTTCCTAATTTTTTTGGTCAGATCAACAACATCTAGGACATAAAGATATATATATATTTTAATCTGACGCGCTTGAGTATTCCAAAGTGGCGATTTTTTTTTTCATTTTATAATAATGGCCGCGAGTTTGCGTCAACATCGACATCGTCAGATTATTGCATGGGAGCTTTTTTTAGGTTCATAACACCCTCTAAGAAAATCTGACGCGCTCGATCAAATTTATTTTTTTTTTTTCATTTTCAACCCTTACCTACGACCACCCCCATCATGCCATATTAACATACGTACATTATTACCAATACGTAGGACATTGATGCTATCAATATCTGATGCGCTCGTGTATGTCCATGCAACAGTTTTTTTTACAAATTTGAAAATCTATAGCCGCTTCTCCCACCGATGAAAAGGTATACATTACATAAATTTTTTTTTTCTTATCATCTAAGCTTTGCTGCCCAATATGTCTTTATGACGCTCGAGTAGATCCACATTTAGCATCGTGGGCTCCCCTACTATAATAACGCTGGGCAGTGTGAGATTGACTTTTCTATGAAAAAAGCGTGATTGGGATTTTGTCGCCTTAGTTTTCAGTAATAATCCCATCATATGGGGGTATTCACAGAAATAGTTTTTTCTCAAAGGTTCTATATATATTTTTAGTCACTGAATCCAAATTTCAACTTTTCCATTTCGTCAGAGGTTAGCTTACATCAGTATTTGCGAAAAAACGCTTTATTTTGTCGGTTTCTGTGTTATATTTCTAGCTCACAACGATACGTTTTTTGATATTGATTACCATTTAAAAAATTGAAGAAGATACAATACATTCAAAAAGTACGCAACTAACTGAAAAAATCTTTATTTGTGATTCTTCAAACAAATCAATTTGTCATCAAAAAGGAGGAAAATATGGCGACATGCATCTCTCATCCGTGAATAGTACAATATGTAGGAAGGCCAGCTCCTTCATATATCCTCAAAAAACATTGAAAAATTCTTCGGTGGTCATAATCACCAGCATTTGGGGTCATCAATCATTGTTGTTGATGTGCCAGCCGATTCACAGTAAAATTACTTGTGTCAGCTGAGGAAGACGTAGCCCTTACTTTTCAAAGTGATTTGTCATGGAAACTTTCTTTTTTCTTTCAAAATTTTGTGTGTGTGTGTGTTTTATGAGTTGACCAGTGGCGTACCGAACATTCCATCACAAACTAGTCTGAATTGCTCGACTTTGCATTCAGTTAAGTATTAAGAATTGAAAAAAAAAATATATTTCAAGAAAGTATGGTCAGATGCCAGCGTATCTACGACTATAATTCATAAGATTTGAGAAAGAAACCTGAAACGAGTAACATATTATTTGACCACAGAGTGGTTCATCGAATGTTTAAGATCGTTTAGTATACGTGTGTTCCAGAAAAAAAGAGCAAGCTCACATATTTCGTGAGGGGGATGCATTTTAGGATATATTTTGATGGAAACTTTCACCTCGAAATGAGGTGAAGAATCTGTGTACGAAGTTTGTCGGTCTCATTCTGACTCACCGTTTGTTTTTTTTAATTGTTTTTTTCCGTTAACCAGCTGTCGTCCTCGTACGAACGACAGCCCTCAGAAGTCGAACCATGTCCGAGCCAAGGATTAACGAGGTCTTACTTTTTAACGTGCGATTCCTAGCACTTTCTCATGTTATCAGAAAATTATACCGCAGTCGCTCGACTTTGAATTCAAACGACCGGCAGCCAGAATGATTGAAAAGCGGTGATTCTAACCACTCGGCTACCACAGAATGTACCTTCCAGATCGTATTGATTTTTAAAAATTGCTGTAACTCTTTTTGGAGTTTTTCATAGTATTTTTCTTGCAGCTCGTCCTGATGTAGTGTTTCTGAATACTGCAAATGTAATTCGCACTAGGATATATATTGACCTTGAATTCAACACCAAGGATATAAATTTTACGCTTTCAATCATTAAAATCACTTTTCTCTGTAACTGCCTAAGAGCTGCGGATAAGTAGGTCTTGCTGTCTTGCATTCCAGTGATAGATCGCAACTGACCAGTGACAGGGGTGAATTTTTATACGCGATTATGAGGGGTTTGCTATAGAGCTTTTGTAAAGTACTTACAGTATAAGTGGGTACGTAAAAAAGTCCAAAAATCATCATGATTTTCTGACTTTTTTTTGCGAATGATATTTTTCTGTCCCATTAACTTGATATTCACAGAATACAATAATTCCATCATTATGAATTTATTTTCGTTCGCAGAATTGCTCTTTCTCTAACCGTTCACGAGTTGAAAAGTTTTTCTGAAGTTGAGAGTGGTCATTTCCCGCCACTTTTCAATTTTGTTCAATAAGTCGATATCAGCTCGTCAAGATACATTTGAGAGACGTTTGCGATTTTTGGAAAATGAAAAATAAAAATTTTATTACGTTTCATTTCTTTTTTGTGCCAAACCTTGTATCTGAGCATATATATTCGGAATCAGCATGAAAATTTGCGTATATAGTGCGAATTTCAAGACTTCGTATTTTTCATGATTTTTAGGATTTTTGGGATTTTTTGCCTTTTTCGACAAATTTTTGTTTCATGCCGACCGCCTTGCAATTCATCCAATATACTAATTTTATCATTCTGAATCGATTGGCGTTCGCAGAATTGATCAATCTTCAACCGTTCGTGAGTTGAAAAGTTCATCTAGAGGTGAGAGAGAATTTTTGACGTTTTATACCTTTTTTATGCTGAATCTCATATCTGAGCATTAATGAATCATATATTTTCTGAATCAGCATGAAATTTTGCGTATATAGTGCAAATTTCAAGTGAATCTGAAGACTTTGTTTTTTTCGTGTTTTGGGATTTTTGGCTTTTTTCGACAAATTTTTGTTTCATGCCGACCGCCTTGCAATTCATCCAATATACTAATTTTATCATTCTGAATCGATTGGCGTTCGCAGAATTGATCAATCTTCAACCGTTCGTGAGTTGAAAAGTTCATCTAGAGGTGAGAGAGAATTTTTGACGTTTTATACCTTTTTTATGCTGAATCTCATATCTGAGCATTAATGAATCATATATTTTCTGAATCAGCATGAAATTTTGCGTATATAGTGCAAATTTCAAGTGAATCTGAAGACTTTGTTTTTTTCGTGTTTTTTAGGGGTCTACCCCTTGGGATTTTTGGCTTTTTTCGACAAATTTTTGTTTCATGCCGACCGCCTTGCAATTCATCCAATATACTAATTTTATCATTCTGAATCGATTGGCGTTCGCAGAATTGATCAATCCTCAACCGTTCGTGAGTTGAAAAGTTCATCTAGAGGTGAGAGAGAATTTTTGACGTTTTATACCTTTTTTATGCTGAATCTCATATCTGAGCATTAATGAATCATATATTTTCTGAATCAGCATGAAATTTTGCGTATATAGTGCAAATTTCAAGTGAATCTGAAGACTTTGTTTTTTTCGTGTTTTTTAGGGGTCTACCCCTTGGGATTTTTGGCTTTTTTCGACAAATTTTTGTTTCATGCCGACCGCCTTGCAATTCATCCAATATACTAATTTTATCATTCTGAATCGATTGGCGTTCGCAGAATTGATCAATCTTCAACCGTTCGTGAGTTGAAAAGTTCATCTAGAGGTGAGAGAGAATTTTTGACGTTTTATACCTTTTTTATGCTGAATCTCATATCTGAGCATTGATGAATCATATATTTTCTGAATCAGCATGAAATTTTGCGTATATAGTGCAAATTTCAAGGGAATCTGAAGACTTTGTTTTTTTCGTGTTTTTTAGGGGTCTACCCCTTGGGATTTTTGGCTTTTTTCGACAAATTTTTGTTTCATGCCGACCGCCTTGCAATTCATCCAATATACTAATGTTATCATTCTGAATCGATTGGCGTTCGCAGAATTGATCAATCTTCAACCGTTCGTGAGTTGAAAAGTTCATCTAGAGGTGAGAGAGAATTTTTGACGTTTTATACCTTTTTTATGCTGAATCTCATATCTGAGCATTAATGAATCATTTATTTTCTGAATCAGCATGAAATTTTGCGTATATAGTGCAAATTTCAAGTGAATCTGAAGACTTTGTTTTTTTCGTGTTTTTTAGGGGTCTACCCCTTGGGATTTTTGGCTTTTTTCGACAAATTTTTGTTTCATGCCGACCGCCTTGCAATTCATCCAATATACTAATTTTATCATTCTGAATCGATTGGCGTTCGCAGAATTGATCAATCTTCAACCGTTCGTGAGTTGAAAAGTTCATCTAGAGGTGAGAGAGAATTTTTGACGTTTTATACCTTTTTTATGCTGAATCTCATATCTGAGCATTAATGAATCATATATTTTCTGAATCAGCATGAAATTTTGCGTATATAGTGCAAATTTCAAGTGAATCTGAAGACTTTGTTTTTTTCGTGTTTTTTAGGGGTCCACCCCTTGGGATTTTTGGCTTTTTTCGACAAATTTTTGTTTCATGCCGACCGCCTTGCAATTCATCCAATATACTAATTTTATCATTCTGAATCGATTGGCGTTCGCAGAATTGATCAATCTTCAACCGTTCGTGAGTTGAAAAGTTCATCTAGAGGTGAGAGAGAATTTTTGACGTTTTATACCTTTTTTGTGCTGAATCTCATATCTGAGCATTAATGAATCATATATTTTCTGAATCAGCATGAAATTTTGCGTATATAGTGCAAATTTCAAGTGAATCTGAAGACTTTGTTTTTTTCGTGTCTTTTAGGGGTCTACCCCTTGGGATTTTTTGCCTTTTTCGACAAATTTTTGTTTCATGCCGACCGCCTTGCAATTCATCCAATATACTAATTTTATCATTCTGAATCGATTGGCGTTCGCAGAATTGCTCTATCTCCAACCGTTCGCGAGTTGAAAAGTTCATCTGGAGTTGAGAAGGATCATTTCTCTGCAAAAATAAAAAATCAGTGTTGCACATATATTTGTGATCATTTTCTATATTTCGTTAATTTGTCATCAAAATTTTTATTATCGCACATAACAAAAAAATTATCTAGATTTACCCCAAAACCCCATATTGAGAGGAGATGAACCAAATCTTCGAGTAGACAAGTAGTTGCTCAGTTATTCGCTAGATGGCAGTAATGGTAAACAAATCATAAAGTGATGTTATACTTTCAGTACCACAGTAAAAATAGCTAAAATTCTCAGAAGTACACCATGTCAACGACTGCCCTTCAAAGTTCTTTTTTGACTGCAGAACGGTATATAGAAACATTTTTCGAAATTGATGAAGATATTATTTCTTCATAGTTATCAGGTCAGAATATTCAATATCGAGTTGGACTAGTCCAGTATTATGGTGGTGTTTTACTGTATCCTGAATCATCTAATCGTCAGCACTTCTCAAGAAGTTTCTATTGATAAAACAATTCCGAATATAAGTACTAAACATTGAATTGCAATGGTCCTTAGTTAAATCCTTGTAAATTACTATACATGGTCAATTCCCATCTCGACAATGGAAGATTCATATATGAAGGAAAATATAAAACTTAAAATGAACTGCATTGGATTCAAACCTGCACAAATTTCTCCTCAATCTCGATTTCCATCATTTTCTTTGAACATGTAGGATATTCATTTTTGTTTAATCAGGCGAAAAACATAAAAACGTTTATGCACAAAAAAATTGGGGAAAATTCGAGAAAAATAAAAAAAATTAAATGAAGACGCCTCTTGAACTGAACACAAGAACAGAAATGAAGATTATTTGAATGGAAAATCATGGACACATAGATAAGTCTCAAACAGCCAGATGGACAACCAGGAAGTCATAGAATACAAAAAAGAACGAGACTTGTTAGCCTCATGTCATTTCAGCCAAATATTTATTTTTCCTTCACTAGACAAGCCATGATCTTCAGTTAAAGGAATCGCTCATGATGGGAACGTTGATGATGGTTCTCAAAGATGAGCGTATATCACTAAAACTCCTGATATGCATCAGAACTGCAAACAATGCACCAATTAATGACATGTACGTCCTATTATGAACAACCAATTAATGTTCGACCCGAGGCAAAAGCAATTACTTGATAAATACGTTAACAAAATGGGAAAAACCTTGTGAAGGCCGGCCACCGCATTTCTAACTGCTACTTCTGTCTCTCCTTGTCTGGCATTTTTTCACTTTCCCAGCGATTGTTCTGGTCAAACGTTATTATATCAAGTAGGTCAAACATAATTGTGCACAAAAACCAGAAATGATTTCAATATCTGGTCATTGTAAACGGTTCTGGTAGTGGTAAATCAACAAAGCACAGTGATTACTCCTGGGCACCAGGAGATGTCGAGGCATGAATACCCCATTCATAAAAAAACTACATAGAGGAGGTGAACTAGCAGACCCTTCCAGTTATCGCCCAATATCACTAATACTTACCTTGAAAAAAAAATGAAATTAGTTCATGAGAGTTACATAATCTTCGATCAAAAATAATTTCATGATATCCAGTTTGGTTTTCAAAGACGAAAAAGCACTAATAATGCATCCACAGCAGTATTTTGTGACCCATCTAAGGCATTCGACTGTGTAAGTCACAAAATCGGACACTCAAGGATCACAAGGACCACAAGGATCTGTACTCGGGTCCACACTGTTACTTCATATTTTATATGGACGATATCACAAAAATTGAAAAAATCCACCAGACAAGCAACTGCCTGTCCTCCTGTACTCCAGGAGCTATGTATATTCTATCTGGACTCAATTCCGAAGTTATCGAAAATTCGTAGGATTGTTTACGGATAGTAGAGGGTGTGTTTGCTGAGTTTTCGAACACGAGGACCCTGTGCTCTTTACGGGGGGAAGGAAAAACGTGATTTCTTCAAACTTTTTGCCTATATCTTCTAAACTATGCTGTTTAGCGAAAATCCAGAAAACCTACGTGAATTTCCTATAAAATGCATTGCTCGAAAGTTTTTTTCGATTCAATAATAACCAAGATACAGGCGGTCAAAAAAAGGTAAAATTTTTCAAAATGTGAAAAAATGCAGAAAAATGCAGTTTTAGGCTAAAAAACATTTACAATTATAATATTGAAAGAGATATAGGGCACTAAGAATTTTAAATAAATCGTTTACAAATCATTACAACCTCTTAGCAGGAAGAAGGTAGTCGTCGTCGCTCTAGACTGCCTCCTCCTCGCGAGCACACATCTGATCAAAAAGGGTCTGCTCATCATTGTTTTCTTCATCGCTACCTTCGTCGTTTAATTCAGCCTCTGGAGAGTTCTCGCAGCCATTTCCAGCGCAGTTCTTGCACATGGTTGTGCACAAGAGGACTGCTTTTTTGCAGGAACACTTTCCTGCACTGCAACCAGTTGCACACTTGCATCTCATAGATGACAAGATGTCATACGGAGCAACATCCATACTCCTGGTTGTGGATACGACTCTTGGAAAAAAACGAAAAGAAAATCGTTATAAATATTCTCTTGATGGAAAATGATAAATGTTGATACAATCGAAATGTGACAGTAGTAACAACCTCGTTAAGTCTACGTCCAGCCCCATGCAGATGGCAATTTTCGCTACATCCCCTCATTCCCTAATTAAGTTCGAATTTGCAGATAGGCTCTGTACGAGTGAAACTTGGCAGAATCGCGTGTAGGAGTCAGTCTTGCCAATTGAAATTTTGGCTTTGCCACCACAGTTTGGAACATGCTATATCTCATGTCGTCCAAGTTGTCCACTCCAACTGTCCCTTCATACAGCGTAACCAGGAACTTTTCACCGGCATCAGAAATTTGATGTGGCCTCGCATCAGGGTACCGGAAAATGCTGACTGTATCGGAAAACCACGGCTGTTTTCCGAGCACTCGCAGGGCCTTCTTTTTTTCAATTCCTAATAGAGCTGAGGTGGTATCGCATCCAGTCCTTGCAATTGAATTTGAAGGAATTTCGCAAAATGAATTTCTCATGTTCTTTATTAGTTTTGTTGAAATGCAATTTAATCCGACAGAGTTTGTGTTTTTGAGGTTAGGAATGATTTCGAGTGTCACTTGGATGGATGGAGTGCTGTAGCTATTGAACGATGTCGATTCAAAGTGTACATTGATTGTATTTTTCGCCATGATAGAAAAATATGATCCAATAGCGTAAAAAATTTCGTCTTGAACGTCTATAATTTTGTTATTTCCAGTCTTGTTGAACAGGTGCGGAATACTTTGTCCAGTACTTTTTTTCTTCTCATAAACTACACCCAACTAGACATACAATTCGTCGTAGGTAGTCCTCCCAACTTAAATAACAAACAAACCTTGACAACTCGCTGACGAAGCATATTGCAACGTGCATATACCGGGTGGCTACGGAAGTATTGCCTACGGAATATCTCAGTTATTGTATGAAGTAGGTTTGTGAAATTTGGAGCGTCGATATAATGACATAAGAGCTAGAATTTGAGCATATTGACATGTCAAAGTTAACTTCCGGTCTGACCGGAAGTAACATCAACTTTCTTATTTTAAATGGAAACCCTAGTTTTTTTTCTTTTCGCTTTATTCAGCATTCAATTCCCTTTCTAATGACATACCACAAGTTGGTATCTAACCAGAAACTAGATCAGAAAAAAATTATTATTGAAATTCACCGAGTAGGCCGTGGAAGCAAAATGAAAGCCAAAAATTGAAAAGTTGGCTATGGAAACCATACGTCACTTGATAACAGTTGCTACTACTGTGATATCTTATTTTCATTCGTCGGCGTTATAAAAAGCCGGCAAAAAAAATATTGGAAAAATTGGGAAAAAACAATACTCTGTAGGTCCATAACTTAAATAGGAACATACTACTTTTTCTTGCCTGTACTATTCAGCATAACCATTCCTTTCTAATGATATAATAGAAAGTAATTTTTTTAAATGAAATACCAAAAAATCCAATTATTATTCTTCAAATAACAAAAAAACAGATTTATCGAAAAAAAAAATTCAAATTGATAGGATTAAAGATAAAATAAATTCAAAACAAATGTTCGAAAAGCATTCCCTCAGCGTCAATACATTTATTGACTCTGGTGATATTTTCATGTAAAACGTTTCTCAACATTTGGGGCGTGATATCTTGGAAAGCTCTACGAATTTTTACTTCTAGCTCATGTAGAGTTGTAGGCTGTATGGAATACACCTTATTTTTAAGATGCCCCCATATAACCCTGTATATGTAGGAACAGTCATGACAGATTTTTCTGTTATACAATGCACCTCCACATCGCTATTAACTATAATTAAATAATTAGTTGATATATTCATAATGAACATAACCTCTGACCTTCGCTGCGTATTGTATTCCAACAATAGATGTCGGTATTTATCTTGATGATGATGATGAGGTTTTTACGTAGGAGAGTCGGATGCATTTGTGTTAACCGAGTGGATCTGTCATAATTACCGGATTGGTAAACGAATTGGAGTCGATCAATATTGATTTAATAGGTGGCTGAAAGTGACGCCTGAACTAGCATGGGAAATTCTCTAGGTCTTCACATAAATGAACCAAGATAGAACAAAGGGTGTCCATAATAATTGCACTAGACAAATAGCCCAGGAAGCATACATATTCTAGAATAACTTTGGAAGTAATAAAAATAAGCAGAGAGGCCGACCAAAACTTGAAGCCCTGGTGAGTTCTGACACCACTTGTACTCCAACATTTGATTTGGTTCTGTAATAATTTTGTCAATTCTAGAGTAAGTAATGTCATTACAATATTTTAAATATTCATATTTTTTACTGCATCTTTCATTTTTCGAACTAGAACATGTCCTAACTTCGTGCGAGCTCACCTCGCGTTTTTTACGCACGCCACAGGCACGGGTGTGAACGTCGACAGGTTTGCATTTCTCATGCAGAATTGAAAATGCACGCATTCATCTGAATCGGCCTTAAGAATCAAAGACATGTTGGTGAGGTTGATAACAACGATTTGCCACCTGACGATAGCAATCACAACGGACGCTTATGAAAAGGATCTGAGGGCTGTTTTTATGTATGGTCACGAGAGTAGTCAGTCCACCCAACAGACATTCTAACGTGTTGATAGAAGATTGATTCATCATCTGGCTGGACCCCTGAATATTAGATTATTGTAATGATTTTAAAAGTTGGTAGTGAAAGGAATATGGTCGAAGTACCCTTTCCCTCCACACGTTTTCACCTAGTGGAAAAATGAGGCAAACATCCATTAGAAAATAATTACTTCCCTGGCTAATACCGTGACGAACATTAGGATAACATTAGAATTATTTGTAAAAATATCGGGAGGTGTTGAATGTTTGCTATTTATTTTCAAATCCATTTATGGAAAGGACCCCGCACTTTTTGTAGGTTTGTAGGTTGTAAATATAAAAGAGGGTGAAGATCAGAGATAACAATCGCATTAGATATGTGAATTTAATAACAAGGTACGCAATAAAAAACGAACTATCTGGGAAAAGTGAGAATGATTAATAGATTTTACCTATAAAAAGTACGGGGTTCTTTGTGAAGTTGGGAAATATGCAAAAAAATAATTCTGTTCCTGATATAATCCTTGAGGAAGCTGAAGAAGCGCCAATTATTCCCTGCCAAGTCCAGGGAACATTATTAAGAAGTATTTTCCGGATTTGATAAATGGATAGAAAACGGAGGGTAATGACAATAAATGAGAAAGTCCTGCTATCGTATTTCTCAAATTTGTAAAAGAAGTATGCAGTTCCATCCATGTGGTCAAAATACTCGATGCTGAAGGCCGTAAATGTCTATAAAAACGTAGACATTGGGAAATATAGTAAATTCACTGCCTATCTGAAGAGTGAGTCAAGAGGATATAATGCAAAGAAAGATGCAGTATTTGTAGTTCGATGGCGAAATAATAATATAAACTCCCAAGGGAGAAAATTGGAGTGCTTTCTGAGGTTTTCCAGAGGTGGCGCTGCGACTGTCTTCTTACGAGACTCCGCATCCACCTCAGAGAATCATTTCAAGAATTAGTGATGTTGCATGGCAAGACCAAGGACGTCGACGACTGCAAAAGTTGTCGGACCTACCTTGCACTGATGAGAGGCAATACACCTCGAAACCGGTATGTAAGTGGTCAAGTCCTTGATCATGTCAGGCAGGATTCTGCTACTTGATACAGAAAGCATTTGTGGCTGTCTCCGAGATTCTAGGGAGAACGCTGCACAGATATCTGTCAGATTTAATTCAACGTCCGTCGTGGTATTAGCCAGGGAAGTAGTTGTTTTTTGTCAGATATCTGCCTAAATTAAGGAGAGAATAAAGGGTTTTTACTGAAATTTCTGTCTCTCTCCTAAAGCCATCAGACTTTGTCTGATATTTTCGGAGAAAATGTGTTACATTATCTCCATAGGAAATAATACGCTACTTCTGTCCCTCTTTTTTACCGGAAAAACTAACTTCTACTCCCGTCGGCGTAAAAACGAATGTTTTATGATAGAGATAATAATATCTCGTAACATTTCAGACAGTTTAGAAAATAAATTTTGAAATTTTAGGTTGCACTAATAATGGGAGTGCCTGGGGCTTGTTGATGCTGTGAATTGACGAATTCTAAAATTAGTGATGTACAAGACAGGGGCACATATCTGCTTGTTTCGATAACAGATACGAAGACCGATGATTCACGAAAATAATTGATTAATTAACTCATCAGTCAAAAGATATCAACAGGAGCGCTTGCGTCCATGCTCAAATTGCCCCTGAAGACGCAAAATCATCACGTACACCAAACCAATTAGTAACGCTATAATACCGGAACCCCCTAAATCTCCAGTCAGAACCAGAAGGCGTGAAACCAAGACAAAACTCCATTCAAATTCGCCCAGACGTCCCACTTTCTCGATCGCGGAACGGTTTCCGCTCGACGTAGGTACTCTCGTTATCGAATTTTATCGTCGGTAACGGTACTCGCTGCTTCGACCAGTTCCGCACATGACTTATCGGGAAGCTTGATTCCGCCCTAAGCGCGGTTTGGTCACTTCGAGCACGACTTATACGGACTGTTGATCGGGATCGATTGATTTCGGCGCGAGAAACGAGATAACGAAGACTATCACACCCCCATCGAGGCTGGGTCTTCGTGCACAACGGAGTCCAGTTATGAATAACTGAAGTAGCGCTGACTCAAAGTTTATGGCTGCAACAAAAGGTGAGAGAGTAGAAGAACGTTGGTCGAAATGTTGTAGTCGGTAACGGAAACTTTCAGTCAATTTGCCCATCTCTCTGAAGCTCTTGACGGTGTTTACAATGATGTACAGAGTGATTAACGAGCTTTATCTATCGATATCAAGTTCACAGAGACAGGCTTGTCTGGCGATCACTGGTGCCATCAGCACCACACCGTCAATACCTATGGAAATCCAACATATCTCCACATCTACCTAAAGAGAAAGGCTAGATGGACAACCTACGGAATCATACATATTCGCAATTGCATGCAACAGACTTATACAGAGCATATCAAACTGTTGATTGACACTGAAAGTCACAAATGACTGGAGTCTCCAAGAAGAGAAATTACTAAGAGCAGATTACTAACGGTGCACAGATCAATGAAAAATTTCTCGGACAGCCAAGCGGCTTTGAAAGCACTTGGCTCGTATCGATCAACGTCTAAGCTGGTGCCAAACTGCCAGAGAAGATTCTTTTCAGTAGGAATTGAAATGAAATTAAAAGCCTTGAAGACTCTGGTAGTTCGTTGAGATCTCTGCGAAAATATCTATGCAATATGGAGTCTTATTGTGTCAATGATTTCTTCTCCAATACTGTTATTTAGGATCCATCCATCCATCCATCCATCTATCCATCCATGTAAATCTTACTGATAACCATCACCATGTGTTTTTGTCGACCTGGCAAAGGACTTTGACACTTGAGCTTTTGACACTGTGAGCCATGAGTTTTTGCTAGATCGCCTCGAATACCTATGTGTGCGAGGACTGATATTGAATCCTTTCTCGAAGAAAGAAATCACAAAGTCAAACTTAACGAGACCTTGAGCACTGAAGAGAATGTCTTATGTAGGGTACCGCAAGAGACAGTACTTGGGCCAATCCATTTCATGATTCATCCCAATAACTACTCTCAAAAAAGCTCTTGGAACAATACTCTCCTTTGCTGATAATACACCGAGAAATTGTGGGATATTGTAAAGTGAAGAGTAGAAAATGACCTGAAACATATCACCCAATGGTTCAGCTATAATCTATCAACTGTCAACGTCAAATATGATTATCGAACATCCGCCATGGCCCATAAGACAGTTTTAAACGAATGACTCGAAACAAATCGTGAATCGATTCTCTCTGAAGTTCTATTAACCCTAGCTGGAATAATGTGCCTCAGGAATGTCTCATTTTCCATCGAATCGACCACATCTCCTAATTACGTATTTTCAGTCTCCATCATTCTTCCGCATTGGCAAAAATGTGCCGGGACAATGCAGGCTCAGTCGGTAAGATTGGCATCTGTCAGCCGCACAATGGAGGATCGCGAGAAAAAATCGACAATTATCCATTATGCCTTTATTGATATACATTCAAACACAGGTGTGGGTCTGCCAAGGCTGAGTTGATAAAGCCATTCATCCGAACCTCTTACAGTGTTTTCGAGAAAAATGCGCCATTGTTAAGGGGCACCTCACCGCGATTCTGCCGGGGTGATTAGAGCGGAGGGTATCGGTTGCAGAATCGAATGTTGTTGTACTAATTATAGTTCTCAGTGGTCTTTTGACGAAGTGCAGAACAAACAAGACAAAAAGGGAGTGGATGAAGAAACTGATAATCAAGAAACAGTATGGTCGTCTTAGAACTCACATTACATTTTTGAGGATATATACTTTGATTGAGTCTACTAGACAAGGAACTTTAACATAACATGAGGGCACACATAGTAGATCTGCAGTGGTTGTCATGGTGAGGCTCCTAGAAACACATACTTAATCCCCTCGATATTCTTTATCTTGATACCGCAAGTTTTGAAAGAGAGGATATGCTGGTGTTCATACCAAAGACTGGGGGAATTTTTTCATCATTTTATAGGAACAAAACGATTTTTTCTACGACCGTGTGTTTTACCCCACTTTAACGCACGAATTTTAGTTTGGAAAGTGTTTCTTTTCCGTACTAGTGCGGAAAAGTAATGTAGCTTTCAATATTTTATCTAACGTAGACTATTTTTCTTGTTTTCGCAATTTTTGATTCATTGGAATGAAATAACAATTGGGATACTTTCGTGTATCTACCCTAACATTTTTCTCAAAATCAATTCACAGACACGTTGTAACGACGTAGCTGCTTGCCTAAAATGTGTAATACTGCCCACAGTTTCTTCCTTCCAAATTTCAGTAACGTAGTTCAAATAGTTTTCGAAATTTATACTGGCAAAAACCTCGTTGGCCATTATATTGGTAGATTAATTTTTTTTCGTAAAAAAATGTGAAATAAAAATTGAAATTCTAAACTTCAATGAAAACGAAGTGATAAAAGCGTTTATATACTTCATGAAGGCATTGTATATCTGTAGCTTCAACATATTCAGTTCTAATTTCGGGCCCTGGATTCCAGATGAAGTAAAATATTCACAAAAGTAGGCACTGAAAAGTGGCTAACAACCATCCAATCAAATTCAAATTGGTTATGAGTCACTCAAATTAGATTTCCGTCAGAAAATATGTTTAGAAATCTCATGCTCAACGGATTGCCTTCAAATAATTATGCCAGAAATTGTGTGCTACGAAAGCCCATCAGCAGATAAACAGTGTTAATCGCTAATTAAGGATTAATATTCATTAGTAGTATGCGTGTGAAATTATAATTAGTCGTTTTGCATTCGAAATTAATCTTTTTCTATCCGTTGAACTTCGGATCTGAAAATGACAATTACAGGAATACCAAGAGTGATATTTTTTTAAAATCACACTCATGTGTTGAAACGTCCATAAGAGGTGTGGAATTATCGGTGGTACTATCACTAGATACTGAATTTTCGCGATAAGTCAGTCGATTTATTTCTAAACGAAACTGAGTTGCTTGAAAAAACACGACTCTTGGTGTTTTCAGTTTTGATATTGTATTGATACTAATAGGGCAATTCTTGTACCAATTATTATCATTATTATATTCATTCCACTTGCCATTCACTGTCAGAAAAAGTATGTCATTGGGAATAATTCCCCTTTTCGATATAAGTTTACGGAATAATCTCACAGGACACAATTTAGGATTTTTCAAATTTTGAATAAGCCATTTAGTATCAGTATTGGGTTATATGTAATTCTGTTGAATAAACAGCCTTTGTGGTCAATTTCTTCCATAAAAAAAATGTTACATGGAAAAATTTGCTTCATTACCTCTCCAAGCTAGTTTTCTGCAGCTATATGAAAAAAATGGATAGTTCCAGGAACTTTCTTTAAACTCCTAAAGGGAGATTTCATTGAAATTTTTGAAGAAGTATCTGATGACCTTGAAGAAAGCGTTCAAACAACGATAATAATTTCTCCACAAAACTCACCTTTGATTCCTTTGAACAATATTTCATTACTGTATTTATAAACGCTACAGTTCTCGCCCATACAAACTTGACTTGCTATTGACCAGTGGTCAACATGCAATGATCCTCAAACGAAATTGTATGCCAAATTTCTCTTGATTGGTACACACAACTTTGTTCTCAGGTCGATGTTAATTAACACCTGTGTTCTAATGAAAATTGAAGGTAACGTTACTTTTGTAACAATTTAAGAATTTCTCATCGAGACCCAGTCGTGAGAATTGTTTTGCACCAAATATGCACCGCCCACATGAAGTGTCAGTAACTGTGTACGTCCCATATGAAATCGACAGTGACCCAAAGTATCACCATCATCTTCAAAACTGTATGAAAAATTATCTTCATTGAATTTGGGCATTATTATCATCATTATTTCTTGTGTGATAGCTGTGTATGTTTGCTTGATGAATCTGTTACTGTTGATGATTCTCTAAGAGAAAATGAAACGTTTTGATGGCCGCAGTACTGATTGATTTCTTTAGAGTTCCCAGTAGAAAAATTTCAGTAGAGTTTTTTACTCGGATAATCAGGATGGTCATGCCATTTGAGTTCCCTGTCCAGATTTATTCCTAGAAGTTTGAGATTGTCATGAGAGACATCTTTGTTTGTAGAAAAAAACGAAGTCCATTACGTATAAGCCTTGCTTGAGTGGAAGAAAGTAATATCGTCCGCAAAGAGAATGCAGTGGGAGTTCTCTATATAATAGAATATGTCATTGGCATAAATTATAAATAGGAGTGGTCCAACTAGGGAGCCTTGAGGTACTCCTATCATTGCCGGTTTGGTTTCGGAAGCTGTTCCATTAAAAAATGAATGTAATGACTTTTGTAGAGGCACTGAGTGGTTGACTCAGTCGAAAGCCTTGCTTAGGTCACATAGAGTAACTTTTCAAAGCCATCGACTACATCATCCTCCAGTTTTCTCATGATGCTCATGTATGATATTTATTGGATATGTATAACAATGCTTGTTGTCTTTCAAAACTAATTCTGTTCCTATTTCCCCTACGATAAACCCGCTGTTATGAATCAGTGGACAAGTGGAATTGAAACGACCTTAAAGTACCTGCAGATCATTGTATAATAACTAGGTTAACACACTCTCTTGAGCAATAACTAGTTTCCGAAACTGAAAGTATACACAATCTATTCATGTCATTTTTGTAATCCGCTCCAATTATGGTCAAATACGTGGATGGATTTTTATCGATTCTCATAAATCAGGTTGTTTGTTCGACAAACTCAGCAGTAGTGGTATCGTTTATGGTTTTGTTGACATGCGTTGTTTGAATGAGAATAGTTCCACAACCTACTTGACACTAAATCATTCGGGAAGAGGACGGTTATTATTATTATTATTATTTACTGTAGGTAACCTGCTATGTTTGCTGATAACGGCCCTGATTTCCAAATCAATACATAACCATTCTTTAAAACTCTTTCTGATTGTTTTAGTTCGCTGTTGTGAAAATGGATTCTCGTGCAAAATAAGTGAATATATTTTTTTCTATTTTGGTAGTTTATGTGATTAGAAACGAACAAAATTTAACAAAATAATTTGTTCATTTCACATGTTTTATTGGAAATTGTTCATATATGCATTAATGAAACACAATATGAAAATATTATGTTGATTGGCTTCATTTGGAGGGAGAAAGGAGTCATTTCCCTCTGTTTTCCAGCGATTGACTCGAAATTCACAGATGAAACTAATTTGACCTTCCTGAATCGATTGGCGTTCACAGAATTGCTCTATCATTAACAGTTATCGAGTTGAAAAGCTTATCTGGAGTTGAAAGGAGTCATTTTCCTCCATGTTTCTTTTTACTTCTTTCTGTGAAATTTATGACATTCCATTCCTTTTATATGCCAAACAGAGCTGTGGATTACATGAATGAAGTCTGTTACTGGCTCACTAGTAATACAGGGTGTTTCTGAATTCAATACAAATATTTTAAGGGTGTATTCCTGGGGTCAAAACATACTGTTACAATTCTGCTAAATAATAATGCCGAGCACACTTCTAAATATTCCAAACACTTATATACTTCTTCAAAAACTGCTTATCACTTCTTCATAAACTTCTTAATCTCAACTTCTCTTCATCAAAACTTCCCTTAAACTGTCGCTTTATACAGGGCTTTTCACGATGAGCGTTAATTAGACGTTCCTGGCAAACCAGACAACGGATCAACCTGAAAATTTGACAGTATGCATAAATTTACATGATCTGTACGCCTAAAATGGAGTGAAGTGATACCATAAGTATCCTCACTTCGGAGCCATATTTTTTTTTGCCTCATACAGGGTCGTTAGAAAATGCGGATACTTTGTTCACATGAAAAAATTAGTGGAAGTCAATTTTTTCAAATGGAACACCCTGTATTTTTCCACATTTTTGAGCTCTACATCCAATTTTAGATTGACTTTGTTCAGATAATCCTATTTCGATTTCGAACCGTTATCGAGATAAACTGTTTCAAACAGAAACTGACGTTGTTTCCTTGCATTCATCACTTATTTTCGAGATTTAACATCTATTTTATACTATGTAATATTTCTTTTAGATTTAGTTTTTCAACAGTCACCAATCAGTCAATTCGAAAGTGATATGTTCCTTAGAAAAAGTTACAATTTGTATGCATTGAGGTATTGAGTGTCTCTGCCGTACAACATTGCAAATTAGTATTTTTTCATAGTGTGCTTTGGAAATATAAATGATCCAATTTTGAAACGTCAAACGTTCGTGGGTGGTTTTGACTGATTGTGATACCAATTATAACCAAAAAATGTCAAGATTTGGTTACAGTAATGAAGATTTCTTGAATTTATTAATAATTTATGGTGAGTGCAATAGAATTGCAAGTAGAACATGCCGAGTATTTCATGAAAGATATCCACAACTTCCGAAGCCGAATAATAATGTGATAAACCGACTTTTAAAAAACTGTAGGTTGAATGGAACCTTTCATCTAAAACTTATTCGTAGAAAGCCTGAAGTGGATGATGATGACAATAACATAACAGTTTTGGGATTTTTTTATGAATTTCCAAATGCTTCTCTACACGAAGCTGAAAGGGAGATAGGTATACCCTACGTGACAATTTATCGCATTCTTAATAAGCACAAATGGCATCCCTATAAATTTTACTGTGTCCAATATCTGAAAGAGACAGATTTGCCTCGTAGAGTGGAATTCTTTGAATGGTTACTTGTCAAGACTCAAGAGGATGAACATTTCTTAGACAATATCATATGGACAGATGAGGCCAAGTTTACAAAAAATTTAATTTTCAATAGACACAATAGTCATTATTGGTCGCCAGAAAATCCCCATGTCATTCGCCAAAGGGGTTTTCAAGAAAGATGGCAATTTAATGTATTTTGTGCCATATAGAATGAGTAAATTTTTTATATCGAGTTTTATGACTTGAATGCTACAAAATATGAAGATTTACTGAGAAATGGAATTCAAATGATTTTAAATCATAGGCCAGGAAGAGAACGTGTATGGTACCAAATGGATGGTGCTCCACCCCATAATTCTCGTTCAGTAAGTGAAGCTTTAACTGAAATCTTCGAAGATAGATGGATTGGTAGTAATGGACCGTTTCGTTGGCCTCCTAGATCACCAGATGGCAATCCACTAGATTATTTTGTATGGGGTTTCATTAAAAATATGATTTACTTCGACCCAATAACAACAATGGAAGATATTAAATCGAGAGTTAGAACTGCTTTCAATAGTTTAACTCCAGAATCAATCAGAAGCGCTACACATGAAAATCTTCTGAAGAGATTACATGTTTGTTTAAGTAGAGGAGGAGATGTATTCGAACATATTCTGAAATACAGTGATAATTGAATAGACTTACTAATTCATGAATTTATTTTCAGTGCGTGTGTCAGCGTTAATAAAACTATTTTTTGAAGAGAAGTTTCATTTGATCGTTGAAGAGTATTTTAATAATTATTTATTCATTGCATTATCTGTGACTGATGAAGGAACATCGAATGGAATCTGTTAAATTTCAAAAATAATTGATGAATTCAAGGGAACCACGTCAGTTTCTGTTTGAAACAGTTTATCTCGAAAACGGCTCGAAATTGAAATAGGATTATCTGAACAAAGTCAATCTAAATTTGGATGTAGAGCTCAAATATGTGGAAGAATACAGGGTGTTCCATTTGAAAAAATTGACTACCACTCATTTTTTCATGTGACCAAAGTATCCGCATTTTCTAACGACCCTGTATGAGGCAAAAAAAATATGGCTCCGAAGTGAGGATCCTTATGGTATCACTTCACTCCATTGCGAATTTGATCGTCTTAGTACCAGAGAGTTCAAGATTATCAGCGTTTATAAAAGTACATGTTTGGTGAAAAAAAAATCAAAATTAATTTATATCTCTCAAACGGTAAGAGATAGGTATAGGAAGATACTATATGAAGTTGTTGACAAGAAATCCTAATATGATATTATATACAGGGTGTTCCATTTGAAAAATTAAAATAACCGCTACTTTACAGTAGAAGCGGCAACGCCGCATCGTCTAAAATTTTAGGCGTGTAGATCATGTTCATTTATGCATACTGTCAAATTTTCAGGTTGATCCGTTGTCTGGTTTGCCGGAAACGTCTAATTAACGCTCACCGTGAAAAGCCCTGTATAGTCCAGCCGTGCAACCAGATGCTTCGCGATCCGGTCTAGATTACTCACGACAGAATTCCACCCAAATAATAATCTCTTCTTGGAAATAATTATCGACGATACTCTTGCGAGTCGACCCAGCGGCGTAGCTGGGGGATTTTTATCCATAACATGTGTCCTAAAGTTCATTCCCTCCAAGCTACAGATATCGCAAGTTATTACTCTATTCAGCATCTGATTATGCGGGTTGATCCATATAAGTGAGACGGTGTCATTGGTTCTATTTTGAAGTGACAACCACCGCATTTTGTTTGATCTTCTGATATGCATTATTCAGTTATAAAAAAATGTACGATACTTGTAATGCCTGCCATATTTTCAAGATTTTGGTATAGTGAATTTATCATTGTTTCGTAGAATTAGTTATCTAATGATTATTTCAATTAACTAACTCATAAATCATCCACATCTCCATATTTCATACTTACAGCTTCATTTCAACATCACTTTCTTGATGAATTAGGTATCTTTATACAGGATGTTTTCCTATTGCGTGCCGATTCTTTTGGGTGTGACAATTTTATACTCCAAATATTATGTCATATACAGACGTGATCAAAAAAACTATTATTTTATTAGGTACATATTCAATTTGAGTACAAAGAGTTATGAATTTTTTTTTCTGTATCTGAAATAACGGCAATCTTATGTTCAACAGTGTCCTTCAAAAAATTGTCGTGATATGGAAATCACTTTCAAAAATAACTACTTATCTTAAAATATGGATATTAAATTTATTTTGCTTGTATATGACTTCCGTTACATGTCAAAGGTAATTTTTTTTGAAACAATCTCCTAAAACACACTGCTCTCTATGAAATTCAAAGAAAATTGGGAATAATGTTGTAGCCTTTCCACCTTAACAAAAATGTGTCTTAGGGCTCTCGGTCAAATTGGGAGACACTGAATTATGTTTCAGTAGCATGGGTCATAAGAAAAATGTGTGAATTAATATTATAATTGGAGATGTTAACGAGTTACGATAAATACATTTTCAACCTGAGTTTATCTTATTTCGACCAACGAAATTTTTTTTTCTATGTCATTCCCACCAAACTACGACGTTTTTACGAACTTTGACCGCCTATATCCCAGATACGATACATACAAAATCACTTAAACTTACACATTTTTCTTACGACCTATGATAAAGCATAATACAAATTCAACCAATTTGACCGAGAGCCAATTTCCTATACACAAAGTCTAATATAAGGTTAGGATAGAAATCCTACCTTAAAAAGATCAGAATAAAAATCCTACCTCAAAGACATATTTCTTCAGTTCAAGTACAAAGGAAAGGGGAAGAATGTGTGGAGAGAAAATTAATAAAAACTATGTCTTAATGCTACAGAAGCATGTTGTGAGTGTTAAAAATGTTATATGAAACACTCACTAAAAAAGATTCCTATATGTTTTCGTGCGGGGTTCTTTAAAATTTTCGTTGAATTTTTTTTAATATCCTTGAAATTTCTGATTAATTGAAAAATTTTGAATTCGACAAAACTGTTTCACTTCACTAGCCTTATCATGCTTAATACTCCAAATTACTGAATATCGAATAAAGTATGTTTTTAAGGTATCCAACCATAATTCGGGACAGTTCACAAAACCAATTTTAAGAGCTTATTTGGAAAAAAGATGCAATCTCCGACAGGTCAGTACACAAAGTCCACTGACCACATCCAAATAGAAAGTTTTTCATGTTTCTTAAAGTAAAACTTGAGGATCAAAACGAAATTTTACAACAACTTTTTTTCATATGATGCCAACTTTTGAAGGACCCTGTATAATGAGCTCCGAGAGATTTAGAATCCTCTCGAAAGCAAATTTTTGAATTCACACCCAAAGTAGCGGAACTCAACAGGAAAATCTTCTGTACCGAACTTTATATACGGTGTTGCAGGATGAATAGTCGATAGCTGGGATGCCTGATGATGTCGTCCGTTCGGATTCTCAAAGATCGGACTCCTCCCTGAAACCGCGCGTTTCTTTCAACAGGGACGTGCATGTGAAAAGGATCGGTACGGATACAGTCAGTCATGGAATGTTGAATAAAATCAATAACAAGCGTACTAAACATTCTAGAGCCTGTATACTATATGCATGACGTTAGTTGACCTTGGAAAGTGAACGAGAGTTTGTTGGAATGTGTGCCTGTTTGCATGGGAGCACTTCGCGAGTGCCCCTCGTATATTCAATAATTTTTGTTATTTTTTCTCGCCTGGTCAGGGCCACTGATTCGAATTATTAGACTTGAAGCAAACCTATGACCTTTTGACAGACAGAGAAGAATCCTCGGATGACTTGGACATGGATTGTGAAAAAATAAGGAGCAGTGATGAGTGTATGAGATAAAAACTATCAAAGGCCGAACGAGTTGATATGAAAGACATGAAATATAATGTTAGAAAACAGCTCATTGTTGAATTTACTGGCGTAGTATCGAATAATCAAAGTTTTTAATTTTCATCTACGTAAATTGTAAAAAAAAAATGAAAAATTAAATATTTTCAATTTTTCCAACAAGGATCTATTCTGAAGCCTATCAAGAATAGCTCCAAGGAAGGAAAAAATCTACAATTCATAGTTTAACAATTATTGTTCATTCATATATCCAGTAAGACTCTGAATTTTTGCATTTCTCTTTCATATTTGATATGTTAAAATAATTTTTATTGATACAGTGTCCGAAGTAGGCGTTGCAGACTATTTTTTAGGAAATTTCCTTATCTTTTTTAAAAATTTTTAGATTTGAAAAATCTCATTTAGTTTTTGAGATATTCGCAAAGAACTAAACCCCCTTTCTTTTAGTTAAATGTTTATAACTTTTGGAATTTCTGCCAGCAGAACATTTTTCAAAAATCATCTACCTGAACAAAAAATTTTACCTATTATGTATATTTTTAAGACGTTATATTTTTAGATATTATGTGGGTGTATGTGTACATGTGTTTGTGTATATGTGTGTAGGAGTGTGTGCATGTATACACATTGTTATCCAATGAAAATAAGTGATGTATTTCATATTTCTATATCATGTATTTGATCCTAAAGGACGAATAAATATTGTATTGTATTGTATTTGAATGAATGCGGTCTGATTATGAGAACCTATTCACATTTCAAATAAATTCGTCCATACACGTACATGTAAAGCTGGCCATAGACTTAGTGGTTAGTTTGAGGTTAGTTTTACTCAAACTACAGTCCAAATTGTGAGAAAGTGAGCGAGATTCAGATAAAGGTCAGCTAACGACAACAGTGGTGTACTAGAACTCAACTAAAACAGTAATAATTAACAAAACGCGATGATAATTCATATACGGAATGTTGCGAAGAAATGATTCGCAGGGGACGTACTGACGAAAAAATTCAGTGTTTGATATGTTTGGTTCGAGTGTGAATCAGAAAGCAGGGGATCTGGTTGACTGGATCTGTGTGGTGATAGACCAGTGTTTTCTCATGGTTCTGAACCATTCAACTGGCAGACAGCGGTTCCCAAAAGTTGACGAATTTTTAAAACCTCATTTGATTTTTCCAATTTTCTACCACTGTGATTCGTTATAATGTGGCATTATACACCCTTCATTCAAGTGGATGCACGCTGTATGTGAGGAGGGGGCATATACAAATGTATGATAATGACGCCAAACTCTACTCTTTGCTCCTGATGAATCATGGCTATGTAAAGAAAAATTGCGGTCGTTGACATCCTTATGAGGCTTGGGTCTTCTTGACCTTCTTCAATGTCGTATGTTTCTTTGGGATGCAAACACTAATGAACGAAAATATCAAATGTATAAATCATTCCCGAGACCGGTTGATGATGTGTTTCTTCTAACATTCCGTATACGAATTCGAAACCCGATGGATTTAACTGTATTTGAATAATAAATAATTTTGAATGATTAATAATATTATTCCTTTCCTCCGCCTCTATTGTGCTATCTGCTTTGTATGTTTTAATTGAATAACATTCGATGTTACTAATTGTTTAGCGTGAAAATAATTGTAAATAATGTTTGCTTCTACTGAATATTACTAGAAAGTTGACAAAGTCTTAGCGTGACATATTTCTCCCATAGAGCATCTGATGGAACAGTTCCATGATGAACAAAGTAGAATACATTATGGTCTGAAGCTCATAGTTTGGAAGCTAAAAATTATTTGAGTTGAGCTACCCTGAATGAACTTCTGTACAATCTGTTACCTAGGTTTCCTAGGTGTTTTTTTGAAGTTTATCTCAAAAATGTCTTATTTTGCCTAGTTGAGTTTGAATTCGATATTCTCTTCATTTTGTAATTGTCTCATTCTGCAATAACGATTACCTACCAGGAGAAGTTATAATTATTGGTGTTTCTGTTTTTGTACTACTGAGTTTGTACTACCAGAATGGAAATAGTGCTAGAGCTGCTGCCCTTATGTTCAGTGATAATCATCCAGAAAGAAATGTACGACACAAATACGTTTCGGAATTATTGACAAATTTATGGAAACTGGATCTGTTGACAATAAAAAGCATAACCGTTCAGGAGTTGTCATCGATGAAGCTATTTCTGTTACAGTTTCAGGGCACGTTGGACTAATGGAAAATACTGTTTGTAACCTTCTCCTTATTTGGATATTGGGGGATCTGTGAGTGGTCACAGAACGTTACTCAGCTGATGGATATTTATAGTGGTTACCAAAATGATAGATGGAAAATGCGTTTCCCCGAAGGCGTTTATTGAACACTTCCAAAAGTTTTCAACAGGTCGTTACAGAAAATGCGTTGTTATAATGTCGAAGTTTTCTTACTAACTAAAGTGAGTTTTTGCTAGAAGAGCACAAATTATGGAAAAAATGTTTGATATAAAACTAGTATGGGCATAAAATGATAAAATGCATATTATGGACAATATAATCGAGTGCTCTATACTTGTTTCCTATTCTGAACAAAGAACAAGAAATTTGCTGAGATGAAACGCAATAATTATTCTAGAAGCAATATACAGTTTGGAACTACAACAAAACAAAAATATAGGTTGGTTTAAAAGGCAAAAATATAGGGTGGATTACAACAATACGCAATCTCTTACTAAGTTATCTCGAGAATCAGGAATCAGTCGTACAAATGTTTTGAGGATCCTTCATAAGTACAAATTTCATCCATATAAGATTAGACTAGTTCATGAAATGAACGAAGATGATTTCGATAGACGTATCGAGTTTTGTAAAAGTCTCACTGAACGGATCAACTTGCATCAGAATTTCTTGTATAAAATTTGTTTTTCGGATGAAAGTACGTTTAGTTTGAATGGAGAGGTGAATCAGCAAAATTGTCGATATTGGAGTGATACGAATCCTCATTTATACCGTCAAGTTCATACTCAACGACCTCAAAACCTGAATTTTTGGGCAGGGATTTCAGGTGACCACATCATAGATCCTTTTTTTATCAATGATAATTTGACTGGTGAGAAATATTTGGATATGTTGAAGAATCGAATAATACCGTGCATCAATAGGACATTTGAGGAGGATATGAATTTATTCGAAAACGAAATATTTTTTCAGCAGGATGGTGCACCTCCTCATTATGCAGCTCCAGTGCGACAATTTTTGGATGATCATTTTTTTGGTCGCTGAATTGGCAGAAGAGGTTTTACAGAATGGCCACCAAGGTCTCCGGATCTCACTCCTTTAGATTTCTTTCTATGGGGTCATTTGAAGTCTAACGTGTATGAGATAGAATCAACAACATTAGAAGATTTGAGAGAGAATATCATGAGGCATTGCAGAGAAATAACTCCCTCATTTATTGCTTCCATATTTATCTCTAGAAAGAATATTTCAAAATGTGGTTTCCTGTATAATGATTGTTGACCTGTTTTTTTATTTTTACTGCAAATCATTGTGCCAAAAGTTATTCAGGTTGTCTCGTTTTCAACTCAAATAATTTGTAGCTCCCGAACTGTAAGCTTCATACCATATGTTTTATACTTTGTTGAAATTTGCTCATCATGAAGCATCTGATAATTCGAAACAATATCGGGTGATCCATTTAAAAAAAATTGGTGACATGCTCTTGGGGTGTGTCCCCCTGTATACTATTGTTAACGTGTTTTTTTATTTCTTCTGAAAATCATTGTAACTACAGTTATTCAGGGTGGCTCGTTTTAAATGGAATGCACTGTATTTTTGAAAAATCAGTAATGGGACTTTTGTATCTACAGAAAAACAATTGAATTATTCTTCACAGCTATTAACCAGGGTCAATAATTTTTTGAATTAAAAATGTTTCGGTAGAAAAATTTACGATGAATTTTAAGTGAATTGAGAAAAATTAAGACGACTCAGTGAACGTTCCACAAGGGGTAGCTAAATATATGTTTTGAGGGTTGGATAGTGTTTTTTTATGATTTGTAGCTTGAATATGCGTCCTGTCGGAAAAAATTTTATACAAAAGTTGTACATATTTGAAATATCTTAAACTTCTATATCAATCATTTTTCATTAATACCTCTAAAAACAAGATAAACGCCAGAAACCCGTTTTTTTGTTTTTATTTTTCATCTCCCGCATTTCTTTTTCATGTGTATACGAATTTAAATAATGAAAAATAAAAAAAATTGGCGAAACAGTTGGTTAACAAATGTTCAATTTTTCAACCTTTTCAGTACCTACTCATTTTCTTCATTGAAACATCGACTCTAAAATGGCGTGAAAAAATATTCATATGGAAAAATATCGTAAAAAATGCAAAAAACCGCAATTTTTATTATCTGATGTTTAGTAATCTTGAGAATTTCTCATTTTTAATTACAAACTTTCACTAAGTCGTCTTGATTTTTCTCCATTCACTTATAATCTGCTAAGAATTTTCCATGAATTTGCGTATTCAAAATCGTTTTGATCATTACTCTAATTGTCGATTCGAATTTGTTGATTTTACAGCGGATTTTTCAGGTGAAACTCAATGAATTATTCTGCTTTGTCGTTGCGTTGACAACTCAATGTCCAAAAAGTTCAGGACCAGATTATTGATTCAATAAAAAAATCGACAGTTATTTGTGGCTGTAAAAGGAAAGATTACTTTTGACTGATGACCACCCAACAATGAGAAGTAAAATGAACGGGCAGATTCTTCGATATTCAGCCCTATGCTGTATCACTTCCGTCAAAAATAACGTCACCGTTATCCGCCATTTCCGTTATTTTGCTATTACCAAGCAAAGGCAAAATAACGGAAATGGCGAATAACGGTGACGTTATTTTTAACGGAAGTGATACGGCTAGGGCTGAATATCTAGTTTTTTGTATGAAGTTTCTTGTAAAATACTAGGCGGTTTCAAACCACAACAACTTTTCATTTTTCGAGGGTGTTGTGACTGTTACAGATTACTATTACAGATGTTAAATTCATTATCCAGTAGGAATAATATGTACTTACTTTCGAAATTGATTGTTTTGTTTTTAAAAATAGTCGTTATGGGGTTTCAACCCTTCATGGTTTGGAATTCGAAATATTAAGATCGAGGAAACCTATACAAGGGTGGAATGGAAAATTCACGAAGGCGCTGCAGGACCACAGATTTTCTTTTTTTATAATCCTGACTTAATCTCGGGATCCCGACTTTATTCTCGGAATCCCGACTTTAGTCTCGAAATTTCAACTGTATTCTCGGGACTTTAAAGTCGGGATCCTGACTCTGAACTGAGGATCCCGACTTCAATATCGGGATCCTGACTTTAAAGTTGGGATCCCGACTTTATTCTCGGGACCCCGGCTTTAATTTCGGGATCCTGACTTTAAAGTCGGGATCCCAACTTCATTCTCGGGATCCCAAATTCAATTTCGGACATCCACTCCGCACTTTCATATCCCGTAAAAACCAGAAAATGTACGATGGTCACTATCTACAATTTAGGAACTAGACTATAGGTTCATACTTTTCGTTGTCTATTCGATCTTCAAAAGTGCATATGAAATTCAAAATGCTCTCAAGGATTTTATATTGGATAAAACATTGAATATATTGGAGAAATTCTTTGGTGCTTGTTGCTCTCATCATTTGTAGTTTTATTTACGTGTTTTTGTGACTCTGTTCATAGAGTTCCAAGATTTCATATTTTTCAAATTGCTAATTTTAATTGTTTATGATGCTTTGTCCATGATATCATATCTTCGTCAATTTCTTTTGATTGATTGATTGATTGATTAATTTCCGTAGGGGACAGTAGTTGTTTTCTGTTGGATACTTTACGAAGAAGATTCCTTTTGCATAGGTTTTTTGCGGAAGATTAAATTATGCAATCCATTTTTTATCATCTGTTGCAAATTACTGAATAATTGATTGATATCCCAAGTCTTTGTCATCGTCGTGTTGCTGCAATATCATGAATGTCAGACGCACTTGAATTCCGAAAAAACAAATCTGACCAGATCTTTCACCTTCCAGCATCCTTCACGAAATCGTTCCATCTGCATCAAAAACGCATAATCACAGAGTAGAAATATTGTTCGAGCCGTGAAAGGAACTACCTGTTCCGAAGTTTCGAACGCGTCCGAAGAGAGTTTTTAGGCCTTCTGAAGGTCGTCGGACTTCCTTTTTTAGTTATGCAACCTTATATGGATTATCCAAGAACAGTACTCGATACACTTAAACGGTTTTTTTGTGTCGGGTGCGAAGGAGATTAGGTATTTTTCGGCTGCGATGGCTGGCGATGATTCAGAAATGGATTGAAAGATAATTGACATGCAAGGCCCGGATTGCGGACAAGGCTGGGCCCGGGGCCGACCATGGGCATTTTTAGTAAGTGGAGGACCCAGCACCTAGTTATTTTTATGACGAATGGCTGTTGATCAGAACGATTTTGTTATAGTATTTTTGTAATTCAAAGCGGTGTAGTAGAGAAATATATATGTTTTTCTCCAAATAACATTAAAAGCGGCTTTTTAGTAACACTTGAGAGGCTTAAAAGTTGTACTTTTACTGTCTGGCAAGTAATAATTTAAATCAAAATAGTTATTAAAATTGACAGCGGTAAACATAGTAACGAAGAGTCCAGTAACCTTTGATATTATAATGTAATTTGGTACTCGGATATTGATCATGAAACGCAACTTATAGATATAAAAAAAATTCTTGTTTTCAGAACATTCAAATGAACATTTTACATTATCCCCTCTTTTCAAGTAGGGAGGTCCAAGGTCTCTAACCGATTTTTTTTCTCGTAATTTGGTATGTCCAAAACAATAGGAAAATTTTCCGAATTTTTTGTTGCTCAGGAAATATTTTTTGAAATGAAATATTCGGATTTTTATTTTTTTCCAATATAATTTTCGTCGTTATTTTCCATGTCTGCAACAGTTAGAAAATTTTCAGAATTTATATGCGTTTACTATTTCTTTCTGAAATTTTTTGATAGGTAATTATTTGGCGATTACATATTTTTCACAATTTTTACGGATTTTTCTGATTTATTGTCGCGAGTTTACGCAAGTTCATTCGGAAAGATTCAAGGCTCCCAATTTTTTTCGTCGTGATTTTTTTATATCTACAACAGTTGGAAAAGTTTCCGAATTTTTACGCATTTACCATCACTATCTGGAATTTTTTTAAATAAAATTATTTGATGGTCAGATATTTTTGCGAGTTTTCGCAAGTTTTATACGAAAGATTCAAGGCTCTCAATTTTTTTTCGTCGTGATTGGAAAAAGTTTCGAATTTTCATTCACTTACTATCTCTATCTGAAATTTTTTGAAATCAAATTACCTGATGGTCAGATATTTTCCACTATTTTTCGGATTTTTCCGATTTTATTTTTGCGAGTTTACGCAAGTTTTATCCGAAAGATTCAAGGTTCCTACATTTCTTTTTCGTCGAGATTGGAAAAATTTCGAATTTCCACTCATTTAGTATCTCTATCTGAAATTTTTTGAAATCAAATTATTTAACGGTCAGATATTTTTCAAAATTTTTACGGATTTTTCCGATTTTATTTTCGCAAGTTTAAACAGAAAGATTCAAGACCATCTTTTTCGTCATGATTATCTATGTCCACAGTTCGAAAATTTCACAAATTTTTACGCATTTACTATCTCTATCTGATTTTTTTTTAACAAAATTATTTGACGCTCAGAAATTTTCCACAACTTCTTCGGATATTTCCAATTTAATTTTTGCGAGTTTTCGCAAGTTTTATCCGAAAGATTCAAGGTTCCCAAATTTTTGTTTCGTCGAGATTGGAAAAATTTCGAATTTCCACTCATTTACTTTTTCTATCTGGAATTTTTTTAAATCAAATTACCTGATGGTCAGATAATTTCGACTATTTTTACGGAATTTTCCGATTTTATTTTTGCTAGTTTTTACAAGTTTTATCGGAAAGATTCAAGGCTCACAGTTTTTTTTCGTCGTGATTTTATATGTCTGCAATAGTTGGAAATAATTTCAAATTTCCACTTATTTGCCATCTCTATCTTATTTTTTTTTATTAAATTATTTGACGGATACATATTTTTCACTATTTTTAAGAATTTTTCTAATTTTGTTGTCGCAACCATTTTTTTTCGTCGTGATTTTCCATACCCGCATTAGTTGAAAAAAATCCAAATTTCGACGTTACTTCTATCTAAATTTTTTTTAACCAAACTATTTGACGATCAGATATTTTTCACCATTTTAACCGATTTTTCTGACTATATTTTCTCGAATTATTGCAAGTTCAATCGGAAAATTTACCCCAGTTTTTTGTTGTAATTTTCCATTTCCATTTTTTCAAATTTATACGTGTTGAATGAAATATTTTTAAGCAGGTTATTGAGGTCAGATGTCTATTTTTTCGGGTTTTTTTCGGTTAAATTTCACGAGTTTTTGCAACATTTTCGAAAAGGTGGTAATATCCGATATGAACTGAGTTTTCTGTTCCAAGGCCTGGTGTACCGCAGGGATCTCATTTGGGTCCGTTATTATCTATGATGGATTTTTATCAACGATATTCACGATTAGTTGGAATACTATAATTGCCTTATTTATACAGACTACTTAAACATACGTAAAACAATTGCAGATTGGAAATGGATGTTTGAAGCTTACTGAAGATTTTGTACGATTTCGTGAATATTGCGATTTAAACAAATTATTCCTGAAATAGTGGGCGTATTCTATTTATTTCATACAAGACATCATTCCACGAATTAAAGGTATGAATTCTCCCATAAGTTGTCTTCACCCTTTTTTGAATCTTTCTTCTCTCAAATATCGATATCTTTCACTTATCTTTTACACACATGTGTGATAATTCTGAGACTTCATTAGAATGAATCATATGTATTTGAGTTTTTCCAACATTTTTCATTTCCTTTTATTCTTCGTAATGAAATATTTTGTGTTAAAGATTTGCCAACAAAAATATCCTTTTAACTAGTTATGTAATTATTAGTTCTCTCTCTTCGAGGATTGTTATCATGACATATCAGGAATAATATTGATAGTAATACTCTCTATCTACTTTGCTTTCATCAATTCACAAATTTGTTAACGATATAACAATAACCTTGCTCAAAAACGTTTGAATGTCGTTGAACATTTCAAGCGAACAAGATGTTATACCAGAAACCAAAACTTTTTGTTGTTCTCCCAGCCATAAACTCTCTTTTACTGACCATGAAATTCGTTAATTTGTAACGACAACACTGACATATATTGTCGGTAAACCTACGGTATACACCGATATAAAAACTTTACAATCGCTGCTCTGGAGTACCTCCTTTCATGTCCTGGCATAAAAAACGGTCCTAAATGTCGAGTAGAAACAAATATACTTAACATTTCAATTTATGTGTGTCAGTAATAGCTGTACCGGTGATAATTGAACGTTGTTCATGAGAGTACAGGGATCTCTAGGTGGTTTTTCCGTGGAAATGTATTCATTATTGCATAGTACATGACGTACTACAGAGTATATGGAAAACTACTTGGAGTATTTTTCTGATAATTTGTATACGGGAGTTTCTCCGATGAGCTCATTTCAGATAAAACATTTTCAGTTGTCTACGACGTCTGGTTATATCGGACCACAACTATGTTTTTTGAAACTCTAATAACCACACGAAAATATCAGTAGATAGCCGAATTTGGCGCCATTTTCTGAGCACCCCGTATAATTTCTTCAAAAAGTTTTCGAAGATTCAGATAAATTCAGGTCTTATTCAGGAAAATTCTGGAATTTTTTTACCTTACTCTTTTTCCAAAAAATTTACTTTTTTGTAGGCTGCATCTATTAAAATATTCAAAAAAATTCAAATAAGTGGTCATGTATACTAATCCAGATATCAGGACATTGTTTTGGGCGATTGTGGAATGTTATCAATTATGTTTTAGCGACGTTGAGATATAAAGAGTTCATTCCACACCAATTTGTAACATTATGTAGCCTCTTTTCACATTTGTCAGCCACAACTCCTTCTGATTTGTCAGACACGATTATCCGCATACATCTTCAAAAAAGTATCTCTCATGACTACGTCCATTTCATTAATATACAACAAAAACAGAATTGGACCCAACACCGATCCTTGAGGCACGCCCATGGAAATTTCCTCATAATCAGAGTGATTTCCAACAGTTGTAGTTTCATTGTTATGAGTTATACTCACATACTGTTGTCTGCTTTCCAAAAACGACTTAATTAAATCATATGCTACCCCTCTCATACCATACGAATACAATTTTGATAATAAATTTCTCTGGTTGACGCAATTGAACGCCCGGCTCAAGTCGCAAAAAATTCTAATAGAACATTCTCTCGCTCCTATATATTCAATCAAATGCTTAAATCTAGCAACATTCGTCTGATAGCGGGTGCATTAACATATGGATCAGAAGTGACTAAATATCGCAAAATTTTCAATTTTTTGTAGTAAATATTGGGTTTTCGTGAAAATGAAAGAGCTGTAACAATAGTGTTGATCCCTAATTGGATTCTTTCTGACATTTTTCTTGTATACAGATTAGCGGAAGAGTTTTAATGTATCCAATTAGTTGAAATAAAGTAGAAAACACTTCATTATGCAAATTTTTCCTCGAATACATTCAATTGTTTTTATAACATTAAAAAACGTTGGTCAATTGAATGAAGCTAATTAACAGTTTATTATCTATTTGAATTCGATGGTGGGATTCATAATAACCATGATGGAAGGTGATAGTGGTGATGGAATCATTACACGAAAACTCGTCAAAAATACAAGTAGGATTTGTACATGAGTCATACACTGAAATTTAAAAAAATGCTAGGCTGCAATTTTGTCAAGCATGGGCTTGGAGTTCCGTGATTTTCTTCAACTCCTGGTTCACCTTCTATCAGAATCATTTACAGGGAAAAATCGGCACTTAATGTCATTTCTATCGATTTGTCTAGTTTGCCTGAACTAAATTTCAAATTTGTATTATCAAACGAGTTCTTTCACCTCGTCTCCGTAGTGAAAAAACCGTTAACGTGTCCGGAATATGGTTACTTTCATTTTCCAGTATATCGGTTTTGGGTGTTCGTATAATTATCGTTACGAAATAATCAATTATTGTAATTATATACCATTGTAAAATTTAATTGCTATCAAACGAACCATGGAGAATATTACAGTCTCGGTTCTGTAATAAATATGCCATGCAGTGAATTTTCAAAGTATTTCATTAATTTCTTTGTCGAATTAGAAGAAATGGAAGAAATTCTACAGGGTGGTAACCACTTATGGTATAGAATTACTTCAGGCGATATTCGAAGAAACTATGATATATGCTCGGACAGGTCAATTTTTGTTTGGAATGTGATGTAACTTGAATAGTTGGAATGTACAGGTAGATTCAGTTTAGTGCAGGACAGAAACGGTATGGACCACCCTGTATCTTTGGTAATTTTTTAATAGCTGATTTTAACGATTTATAACACTTATGGCTTCAATAAACGTCTCTAGAATTGGAAAATACACTTATTTACAAAATCACTATTTTCTAGGAGTATTAAATATCGAAGTAACCCGTATTATCCAAAATTTTCATATTTTCTTTTCCAAAAATTCCCCATGTCCCCTCAAATGTATGTAGTTTTTTTTATCGTTTTCTAGAATTAATAAGATATCAAGGGGTGAATGAATTCATTGAAAATGTGAACAAGCTGACTGAACACAGTAAAAATGACAGCAAAATCCAGTTTACGTCATAAGTTTTCTATACAAATCTCAGTTTTGCTCTTTTTGCCATTTGGAAAACTCGTGAATTGGTATATCCGTCGCTGCTCGACTATAATAGGACAACGTCTACATATCTGTCGATTTTTTAATGAACTTTGTTCGTCTTTTTCACCTTTTTCGTCTATGTCAAAAATTGTTATTCTCTGATTATCCAAAATTCTAGGAAACCCTCTCAAAAGATTTTACAGCGATTCTAAGTGGATTTGCTTCTAATGTTGAAATTGTTTGAAAATTAATGTATCTGGCCGAGCTGATTCCCAATTATAGAAATAAAATTGAATTCAACTCCAGATGAAGTTTTCAACTCGCGAACGATTGAAACTAGAGCAATTCTGCGAACGCCAATCGATTCAGAATGGTGAAATTAGTATTTTCTGTTAATTTTGAGTCGATGGGCGATAAGAAAAAATTACTCAAAAAATGTCAAAAATCCCAAGGGGTAGACCCTTAAAAATTATGAAAAATTAAGAATCTTGAGATTCACTTAAAATTCGCACTATATACGCAAAATTTCATGCCGATTTCAAAAATATATAATTAGACCCCTAAAAGCTGGTCAGTCAGAACAGGCTGACCTAGCATGAGTACCAAAGAAATGCAAAAATCCAAAAAAATTTAAGTAAAAAATAAGTAAATTACATTTTGAAACACTAACTACAATCACAAGGTGGGCAAAGGTTCGGGTTTCAGGGTAAGAAACTTTAGCAATGCCCCCCTGTTTCCAAGGGGCGTGCAAAGTCGCCCCTCGTCTGTCTGAAGATGAACCCCACGCTGTTATGTGGACCATATGCACGTAAGTGGTTTGGTCTCAGCTTAGCTGTTTCCCTACCTCCTTCATGTTATGTAGGGATGTTACGTGGGCTATTTCCTTGCATCAGTTTACTTCTATTACCTGGATGGAGTCATCTGCCCAAGTCCCGGAAAAAATCAGAAAAAAACGGTTTAGACATTACACCTCTTCTCCTAGTAATTTTCTTGTCGCTCATGGAACAGGTCCACTGTTTGGTATATAAGCCCCTGATGCTTTCTCGGGTCTTTATGGTAGCTTCGGATCCTGGTGATGACCCTGGTCAGAGGGCTTCCAAGGATGTGTTGACGATAGAATATATCTGCGATTTTTTTTACATACTCTCTATTGGCCAGCTCTTGCAATGCGGTTAGCCGAATGTACCTGTCACTATCCGTGACGATACGAATTAATTTATTTTCCATCTTCTCCAGCCGCACCATCTGGTAGGCGGGGAGGCGTAGGTCATCAATAACCCGTTTGTAGATCAACGCTTTGTTTTCTATCGAAAGCTTGGAACTTCTCGCTATCAACAGGTATATCTGTTTTACTGCCGTTGAATTACAAGCTGACGTGTTTGACGAACGTCAATATCTTGTCGAATTGTACCCAAAGGTACCGCACAGAGCCATAAACACCCTCGTAATCTTCACGTTACTACGTTTCCCCTTTTTAGTGAAGTTTATGAGCTCTGTTTTTCCCGGAGTAACTTATATTTTGTTACTCGCCAAATAGGGCACGACCTGCCCATTCAGGAGTGTTGCCATCCGGGCAGCAGTGATATTGCTCTCACCCGCTAGGGCGAAAATTGCCGTGTCGTCGGCGTATACCGCCGTGCGCTCGTGTGTTCCGACATTGGAAAGTCATGCGTATATAACGAGTACGAAAGTGGTAAGAGGCAGGATTCCTGCTGCACACCCGCTTCGACTGGCCTCATTGCCGAGCTGGTTCAAGTTATTCTGACCCTGAAAACCCTACCAACCAGGTAGAAGTCTAGAAGTCTGACCATATGCCTAGGCATGTCTACTCTTAGCATCTTCGCGACAAAGCCCTCTGTCTAGACAGTATCGAAGGCCTTCTGTACATCTAACAGGACCATCACTGTGTTGAGGCCTCGGTTGAAACCCTCCCTCACCCCGTGAACAATTCTTGCCACCTAAGAGGCTGTAGAGTGACCTCTCCGGAAGCCGAACCCTGGGTACCAGCACACACAGGTTATAGAGGCAATGAAGAGGGCGATTCACTAGCTCGTGAAGGGGCAAGTAAGGCCCTGAAGGGCCCAGAACCGTTCTGCGGTATGGCAAAAGCTGCACTCTTGACCCAACTGAAATCTCAAAAATGGTGAAACCAGGAATGAGACAGGTCAAAGAGTTTATCAAACAACTGCAGCCAACATTTATAGAATATTTATTGAGCCGGAAGAAGAGTACTACTAGAATATTAGTAGGACTTCTCACAGGACGTTGTAGGCTCAACAAACTTATGAGTATAATCGTTCTGGCAGAAGAAATACTATGCAGGTTCGGCCAGTAAGAAGAGGAAGATACATGGGCGTTCTAAAAACAAGATTATGGAGTGTCGTCGAAGACAGGGCTAGATATAGAATTCTAAATGATTTCAAGGGCACACAAAATAAATCTGAATAGGTCGCGGTGTAGGGGTTTGTAGCACGAAATCCGCAAACCAATCTAATCTAGTAGGCAATAGCTCATTCTTTTGACGAAATCAACCGTGTTTCAATCCTAGCTCTGACATGCATCCGATCCTTGAACAGTGCAGAACCCGAGCAAGAGGACAAGGATAACAAAATGAAAAACAAAAACAGCACGCGGACGCAATAAAGCATACGCGGTACGCAACGGCCAATATTCATTAATAAATAACTTTGCAATTGTAAAACGCAATCTGAAATACCTCTATAAATAAATGAAAGGAGAGACAGAGTCGGGATTTAAAATGAAGTTGATAATAACCTTCAACGTTGATTGTAGACATAAAATTCATTTCAGGTTTTTAATGGTCGAATATTTCAGTTCCAATATAGAAGTGGAAGAACACGGTGTGCCGCGTTCTGTTAGATAATTTCATATAATTAGTGTTGTTTAAGTGCCCGATTGTCGGTTCTAACAACGTGTCTCCTGCATTTATCGGATAGTGGATACCTCAATGAACTGATGTAAGTACTCTGCGATTGACAATTGTTTATTGTAACGTTCCTCGGAGTTTATTATCTGATCGCTGGAATCTTCATGCAAAGTACGGAAAACGTGCCTTTTTTTTCGCCCAGCCTCGCGCATACGGCGGCCGACGGAAAGTTCTCGCAGCAGGAATTTTTGCCGTTGCTCGCAGGAATTCTTCGCGGTGAAGGCTTTCGGAGATGCTTTTGCGGAGAAAAAAACTCCAGAAATATATTCAAAGGGCAATTCTCGACGATCGATCAATAAAGAGTGTTGCCAAATAAGTGCAAATGTTCTTCCATATAAACAAAAGCTCTTAGGCCTGTTCTTGTACGTATCGAAAAATGGAAAATAAAACTTGTTTTTTCTCTGAAATGGGCGAAGAGTTTAAAAAAATTGCATTTTGTGAGCGTGTTTCCATAATAGAAAGACTACCAAATATGTCTAAACTCTGGTGTGCCGACTGATTAGATTTTGTTTACATATTTTTGAAGATGAACATTGAAATCGCGTTTTCCTTCTGAAATCGGTGCCAGAAATGACGTCTTTGTCCTCGTGTCAGTATTCCAGTGATTGAGACTGTTTTTGGTTGAATTTTACGGAATTTCAATAAACTTTCTAAATATCATTCGAAAGTCACTCTAATTGTGTTATTTCTTCAAAATATTCTAACTAGAGTTCGAAAGTCAATTGGTGTAGCGGAATCAAAATCTCGTAGTGCTATTTCCTTATATTATTGACTGTTATTGATGTGCGTTTCTTCATTTTTCTGTATTATATATTATTTTCCTGAATTCTTCGACCATATATTGTTTCTGTGTGGATAATCTAGAAAGATGAAAGTGAGTAGTACAACTTAGAAACTGGAATATACTTTGAAACTGACATATTATTTCAATACTCGCCGTGTTCTAGTTGACAGTAACTCATAGCAAATATTTTGTAATACCCTACTGTTCCTTTAAGTCTTCAATGAGTATAAGTCATGAAAAAACGTGATGTAAAGTAGAAAATTATCAAAAGTCTTGATCTGAAATCCATGAAAGAATATGACAACTTGATAAAAAATATTAAGATTTTGTATTAGCTAATGATGAGAATGTAAGTGTTAAATTCAAAAAAATGAGAAATGAAGTCGTGAATTTGTTGAAAAAGAAAAATAGGATTCGAGTTGGCGCGGTTTGTGATGGGTCAGAATACATTCATTCTTGTACGAATAGCAACTTCTCATCATCAAAAGTCATTTCCGGATCGTCAAAGGAGTGCGGACGTAATATGAATATTTCAAAGTGATCTCCAAAATAGGATTCGAGTTGGCGCGGTTTGTGGTAGGTCAGAATACATTCATTCTTGTCCGAATAACAACTTCTTATCATCAAAATTCATTTCCGGATCGTCAAAGGAGTGCGGACGTAATTTGAATATTCCGAAGTGATCTCCAAAATAGGATTCGAGTTAGCGCGGTGTGTGATGGGTCAGAATACATTCATTCTTGTCCGAATAACAACTTCTCATCATCAAAAGTCATTTCCGGATCGTCAAAGGAGTGCGGACGTAATTTGAATATTCCGAAGTGATCTCCAAAATAGGATTCGAGTTGGCGCGGTTTGTATTGGGTCAGAATACATTCATTCTTGTCCGAATAACAACTTCTCATCATCAAAAGTCATTGCCGGATCGTCAGAGGAGTGTGGTCTAAATTTTAATATTTTGAAGTGATCTCCAAAATAGGATTCGAGTTGGTGCGGTTTGTGGTGGGTCGAAAAGCATTCATTCTTGTCCGAATAAAAACTTCTCATCATCAAAATTCATTTCCGGATCGTCAAAGGAGTGCGGACGTAATTTGAATATTCCGAAGTGATCTCCAAAATAGGATTCGAGTTGGCGCGGTTTGTATTGGGTCAGAATACATTCATTCTTGTCCGAATAACAACTTCTCATCATCAAAAGTCATTGCCGGATCGTCAGAGCAGTGTGGTCTAAATTTTAATATTTTGAAGTGATCTCCAAAATAGGATTCGAGTTGGTGCGGTTTGTGGTGGGTCAAAAAGCATTCATTCTTGTCCGAATAAAAACTTCTCATCATCAAAATTCATTTCCGGATCGTCAAAGGAGCGCGGACGTAATTTGAATATTCCGAAGTGATCTCCAAAATAGGATTCGAGTTGGTGCGGTTTGTGGTGGGTCAGAATACATTCATTCTTATCCGAATAACAACTTCTCATCATCAAAAGTCATTTCCGGATCGTCAAAGGAGTGCGGACGTAATTTGAATATTCCGAAGTGATCTCCAAAATAGGATTCGAGTTGGCGCGGTTTGTGATGGGTCAGAATACATTCATTCTTGTACGAATAGCAACTTCTCATCATCAAAAGTCATTTCCGGATCGTCAAAGGAGTGCGGACGTAATTTGAATATTCCGAAGTGATCTCCAAAATAGGATTCGAGTTGGCGCGGTTTGTGATGGGTCAGAATACATTCATTCTTGTACGAATAGCAACTTCTCATCATCAAAAGTCATTTCCGGATCGTCAAAGGAGCGCGGACGTAATTTGAATATTCCGAAGTGATCTCCAAAATAGGATTCGAGTTGGCGCGGTTTGTGATGGGTCAGAATACATTCATTCTTGTACGAATAACAACTTCTTATCATCAAAATTCATTTCCGGAACGTCAAAGGAGTGCGGACGTAATTTGAATATTCCGAAGTGATCTCCAAAATAGGATTCGAGTTGGCGCGGTTTGTGATGGGTCAGAATACATTCATTCTTGTACGAATAGCAACTTCTCATCATCAAAAGTCATTTCCGGATCGTCAAAGGAGCGCGGACGTAATTTGAATATTCCGAAGTGATCTCCAAAATAGGATTCGAGTTGGTGCGGTTTGTGGTGGGTCAAAAAGCATTTATTCTTGTCCGAATAAAACTTCTCATCATCAAAAGTCATTTCCGGATCGTCAGAGGAGTGTGGTCTGAATTTAAATATTTTGAAGTGATCTCAAAAATAGTATTCGAGTTAGCGCGGTTTTTGGTGGGTCAGAATACATTCATTCTTGTCCGAATAACAACTTCTCATCATCAAAAGTCATTTCCGGATCGTCAAAGGAGTGCGGAAGTAATTTGAATATTCCGAAGTGATCTCCAAAATAGGATTCGAGTTGGCGCGGTTTGTGGTGGGTCAGAATACATTCATTCTTGTCCGAATAACAACTTCCCATCATCAAGAGTCATTGCCGGATCGTCAAAGGAGCGCGGACGTAATTTGAATATTTCAAAGTGATCTCCAAAATAGGATTCGAGTTGGCGCGGTTTGTGGTAGGTCAGAATACATTCATTCTTGTCCGAATAACAACTTCTTATCATCAAAATTCATTTCCAGATCGTCAAAGGAGTGCGGACGTAATTTGAATATTCCGAAGTGATCTCCAAAATAGGATTCGAGTTGGCGCGGTTTGTGGTGGGTCAGAATACATTCATTCTTGTCCGAATAACAACTTCTCATCATCAAAAGTTATTTCCGGATCGTCAAAGGAGTGCGGACGTAATTTGAATATTCCGAAGTGATCTCCAAAATAGGATTCGAGTTGGCGCGGTTTGTGGTAGGTCAGAATACATTCATTCTTGTCCGAATAACAACTTCTTATCATCAAAATTCATTTCCAGATCGTCAAAGGAGTGCGGACGTAATTTGAATATTCCGAAGTGATCTCCAAAATAGGATTCGAGTTGGCGCGGTTTGTGGTGGGTCAGAATACATTCATTCTTGTCCGAATAACAACTTCTCATCATCAAAAGTTATTTCCGGATCGTCAAAGGAGTGCGGACGTAATTTGAATATTCCGAAGTGATCTCCAAAATAGGATTCGAGTTGGCGCGGTTTGTGGTGGGTCAGAATACATTCATTCTTGTCCGAATAACAACTTCTCATCATCAAAAGTTATTTCCGGATCGTCAAAGGAGTGCGGACGTAATTTGAATATTCCGAAGTGATCTCCAATATAGGATTCGAGTTGGCGCGGTTTGTGGTGGGTCAGAATACATTCATTCTTGTACGAATAGCAACTTCTCATCATCAAAAGTCATTTCCGGATCGTCAAAGGAGTGCGGACGTAATTTGAATATTCCGAAGTGATCTCCAAAATAGGATTCGAGTTGGCGCGGTTTGTGATGGGTCAGAATACATTCATTCTTGTACGAATAGCAACTTCTCATCATCAAAAGTCATTTCCGGATCGTCAAAGGAGTGCGGACGTAATTTGAATATTCCGAAGTGATCTCCAAAATAGGATTCGAGTTGGCGCGGTTTGTGATGGGTCAGAATACATTCATTCTTGTCCGAATAACAACTTCTCATCATCAAAAGTCATTGCCGGATCGTCAGAGGAGTGTGGTCTAAATTTTAATATTTTGAAGTGATCTCCAAAATAGGATTCGAGTTGGTGCGGTTTGTGGTGGGTCAGAATACATTCATTCTTGTCCGAATAAAAACTTCTCATCATCAAAAGTCATTTCCGGATCGTCAAAGGAGTGCGGAAGTAATTTGAATATTCCGAAGTGATCTCCAAAATAGGATTCGAGTTGGTGCGGTTTGTGGTGGGTCAGAATACATTCATTCTTGTCCGAATAGCAACTTCTCATCATCAAAAGTCATTTCCGGATCGTCAAAGGAGTGCGGAAGTAATTTGAATATTCCGAAGTGATCTCCAAAATAGGATTCGAGTTGGCGCGGTTTGTGGTGGGTCAGAATACATTCATTCTTGTCCGAATAAAAACTTCTCATCATCAAAAGTCATTTCCGGATCGTCAGAGGAGTGTGGTCTGAATTTAAATATTTTGAAGTGATCTCAAAAATAGTTTTCGAGTTAGCGCGGTTTGTGGTGGGTCAGAATACATTCATTCTTGTCCGAATAACAACTTCTCATCATCAAAAGTCATTTCCGGATCGTCAAAGGAGTGCGGACGTAATTTGAATATTCCGAAGTGATCTCCAAATTAGGATTCGAGTTGGCGCGGTTTGTGGTGGGTCAGAATACATTCATTCTTGTCCGAATAACAACTTCTCATCATCAAAAGTCATTTCCAGATCGTCAAAGGAGTGCGGAAGTAATTTGAATATTCCGAAGTGATCTCCAAAATAGGATTCGAGTTGGCGCGGTTTGTGGTGGGTCAGAATACATTCATTCTTGTCCGAATAAAAACTTCTCATCATCAAAAGTCATTTCCGGATCGTCAGAGGAGTGTGGTCTGAATTTAAATATTTTGAAGTGATCTCAAAAATAGTTTTCGAGTTAGCGCGGTTTGTGGTGGGTCAGAATACATTCATTCTTGTCCGAATAACAACTTCTCATCATCAAAAGTCATTTCCGGATCGTCAGAGGAGTGTGGTCTGAATTTAAATATTTTGAAGTGATCTCAAAAATAGTTTTCGAGTTAGCGCGGTTTGTGGTGGGTCAGAATACATTCATTCTTGTCCGAATAACAACTTCTCATCATCAAAAGTCATTTCCGGATCGTCTAAGGAGTGCGGACGTAATTTGAATATTCCGAAGTGATCTCCAAAATAGGATTCGAGTTGGCGCGGTTTGTGGTGGGTCAGAATACATTCATTCTTGTCCGAATAAAAACTTCTCATCATCAAAAGTCATTTCCGGATCGTCAGAGGAGTGTGGTCTGAATTTAAATATTTTGAAGTGATCTCAAAAATAGTATTCGAGTTAGCGCGGTTTGTGGTGGGTCAGAATACATTCATTCTTGTCCGAATAACAACTTCTCATCATCAAAAGTCATTTCCGGATCGTCAAAGGAGTGCGGACGTAATTTGAATATTCCGAAGTGATCTCCAAAATAGGATTCGAGTTGGCGCGGTTTGTGGTGGGTCAGAATACATTCATTCTTGTCCGAATAACAACTTCTCATCATCAAAAGTCATTTCCGGATCGTCAAAGGAGTGCGGACGTAATTTGAATATTCCGAAGTGATCTCCAAAATAGGATTCGAGTTGGCGCGGTTTGTGGTGGGTCAGAATACATTCATTCTTGTCCGAATAACAACTTCTCATCATCAAAAGTCATTTCCGGATCGTCAAAGGAGTGCGGACGTAATTTGAATATTCCGAAGTGATCTCCAAAATAGGATTCGAGTTGGCGCGGTTTGTGGTGGGTCAGAATACATTCATTCTTGTCCGAATAACAACTTCCCATCATCAAGAGTCATTGCCGGATCGTCAAAGGAGCGCGGACGTAATTTGAATATTTCAAAGTGATCTCCAAAATAGGATTCGAGTTGGCGCGGTTTGTGGTAGGTCAGAATACATTCATTCTTGTCCGAATAACAACTTCTTATCATCAAAATTCATTTCCGGATCGTCAAAGGAGCGCGGACGTAATTTGAATATTCCGAAGTGATCTCCAAAATAGGATTCGAGTTGGCGCGGTTTGTATTGGGTCAGAATACATTCATTCTTGTCCAAATAACAACTTCTCATCATCAAAAGTCATTGCCGGATCGTCAGAGGAGTGTGGTCTAAATTTTAATATTTTGAAGTGATCTCCAAAATAGGATTCGAGTTGGTGCGGTTTGTGGTGAGTCAAAAAGCATTCATTCTTGTCCGAATAAAAACTTCTCATCATCAAAATTCATTTCCGGATCGTCAAAGGAGCGCGGACGTAATTTGAATATTCCGAAGTGATCTCCAAAATAGGATTCGAGTTGGTGCGGTTTGTGGTGGGTCAGAATACATTCATTCTTATCCGAATAACAACTTCTCATCATCAAAAGTCATTTCCGGATCGTCAAAGGAGTGCGGACGTAATTTGAATATTCCGAAGTGATCTCCAAAATAGGATTCGAGTTGGCGCGGTTTGTGATGGGTCAGAATACATTCATTCTTGTACGAATAGCAACTTCTCATCATCAAAAGTCATTTCCGGATCGTCAAAGGAGTGCGGACGTAATTTGAATATTCCGAAGTAATCTCCAAAATAGGATTCGAGTTGGCGCGGTTTGTGATGGGTCAGAATACATTCATTCTTGTACGAATAGCAACTTCTCATCATCATAAGTCATTTCCGGATCGTCAAAGGAGCGCGGACGTAATTTGAATATTCCGAAGTGATCTCCAAAATAGGATTCGAGTTGGCGCGGTTTGTGATGGGTCAGAATACATTCATTCTTGTACGAATAACAACTTCTTATCATCAAAATTCATTTCCGGAACGTCAAAGGAGTGCGAACGTAATTTGAATATTCCGAAGTGATCTCCAAAATAGGATTCGAGTTGGTGCGGTTTGTGGTGGGTCAAAAAGCATTTATTCTTGTCCGAATAAAACTTCTCATCATCAAAAGTCATTTCCGGATCGTCAAAGGAGTGCGGACGTAATTTGAATATTCCGAAGTGATCTCCAAAATAGGATTCGAGTTGGCGCGGTTTGTGATGGGTCAGAATACATTCATTCTTGTCCGAATAGCAACTTCTCATCATCAAAAGTCATTTCCGGATCGTCAAAGGAGTGCGGACGTAATTTGAATATTCCGAAGTGATCTCCAAAATAGGATTCGAGTTGGCGCGGTTTGTGATGGGTCAGAATACATTCATTCTTGTCCGAATAACAACTTCTCATCATCAAAAGTCATTGCCGGATCGTCAGAGGAGTGTGGTCTAAATTTTAATATTTTGAAGTGATCTCCAAAATAGGATTCGAGTTGGTGCGGTTTGTGGTGGGTCAGAATACATTCATTCTTGTCCGAATAAAAACTTCTCATCATCAAAAGTCATTTCCGGATCGTCAAAGGAGTGCGGAAGTAATTTGAATATTCCGAAGTGATCTCCAGAATAGGATTCGAGTTGGTGCGGTTTGTGGTGGGTCAGAATACATTCATTCTTGTCCGAATAGCAACTTCTCATCATCAAAAGTCATTTCCGGATCGTCAAAGGAGTGCGGAAGTAATTTGAATATTCCGAAGTGATCTCCAAAATAGGATTCGAGTTGGCGCGGTTTGTGGTGGGTCAGAATACATTCATTCTTGTCCGAATAAAAACTTCTCATCATCAAAAGTCATTTCCGGATCGTCAGAGGAGTGTGGTCTGAATTTAAATATTTTGAAGTGATCTCAAAAATAGTTTTCGAGTTAGCGCGGTTTGTGGTGGGTCAGAATACATTCATTCTTGTCCGAATAACAACTTCTCATCATCAAAAGTCATTTCCGGATCGTCAAAGGAGTGCGGACGTAATTTGAATATTCCGAAGTGATCTCCAAAATAGGATTCGAGTTGGCGCGGTTTGTGGTGGGTCAGAATACATTCATTCTTGTCCGAATAACAACTTCTCATCATCAAAAGTCATTTCCGGATCGTCAAAGGAGTGCGGAAGTAATTTGAATATTCCGAAGTGATCTCCAAAATAGGATTCGAGTTGGCGCGGTTTGTGATGGGTCAGAATACATTCATTCTTGTCCGAATAACAACTTCTCATCATCAAAAGTCATTGCCGGATCGTCAGAGGAGTGTGGTCTAAATTTTAATATTTTGAAGTGATCTCCAAAATAGGATTCGAGTTGGTGCGGTTTGTGGTGGGTCAGAATACATTCATTCTTGTCCGAATAGCAACTTCTCATCATCAAAAGTCATTTCCGGATCGTCAAAGGAGTGCGGACGTAATTTGAATATTCCGAAGTGATCTCCAAAATGGGATTCGAGTTGGCGCGGTTTGTGATGGGTCAGAATACATTCATTCTTGTCCGAATAACAACTTCTCATCATCAAAAGTCATTGCCGGATCGTCAGAGGAGTGTGGTCTAAATTTTAATATTTTGAAGTGATCTCCAAAATAGGATTCGAGTTGGTGCGGTTTGTGGTGGGTCAGAATACATTCATTCTTGTCCGAGTAAAAACTTCTCATCATCAAAAGTCATTTCCGGATCGTCAAAGGAGTGCGGAAGTAATTTGAATATTCCGAAGTGATCTCCAAAATAGGATTCGAGTTGGTGCGGTTTGTGGTGGGTCAGAATACATTCATTCTTGTCCGAATAGCAACTTCTCATCATCAAAAGTCATTTCCGGATCGTCAAAGGAGTGCGGAAGTAATTTGAATATTCCGAAGTGATCTCCAAAATAGGATTCGAGTTGGCGCGGTTTGTGGTGGGTCAGAATACATTCATTCTTGTCCGAATAAAAACTTCTCATCATCAAAAGTCATTTCCGGATCGTCAGAGGAGTGTGGTCTGAATTTAAATATTTTGAAGTGATCTCAAAAATAGTTTTCGAGTTAGCGCGGTTTGTGGTGGGTCAGAATACATTCATTCTTGTCCGAATAACAACTTCTCATCATCAAAAGTCATTTCCGGATCGTCAAAGGAGTGCGGACGTAATTTGAATATTCCGAAGTGATCTCCAAAATAGGATTCGAGTTGGCGCGGTTTGTGGTGGGTCAGAATACATTCATTCTTGTCCGAATAACAACTTCTCATCATCAAAAGTCATTTCCGGATCGTCAAAGGAGTGCGGAAGTAATTTGAATATTCCGAAGTGATCTCCAAAATAGGATTCGAGTTGGCGCGGTTTGTGGTGGGTCAGAATACATTCATTCTTGTCCGAATAAAAACTTCTCATCATCAAAAGTCATTTCCGGATCGTCAGAGGAGTGTGGTCTGAATTTAAATATTTTGAAGTGATCTCAAAAATAGTTTTCGAGTTAGCGCGGTTTGTGGTGGGTCAGAATACATTCATTCTTGTCCGAATAACAACTTCTCATCATCAAAAGTCATTTCCGGATCGTCAAAGGAGTGCGGACGTAATTTGAATATTCCGAAGTGATCTCCAAAATAGGATTCGAGTTGGCGCGGTTTGTGGTGGGTCAGAATACATTCATTCTTGTCCGAATAAAAACTTCTCATCATCAAAAGTCATTTCCGGATCGTCAGAGGAGTGTGGTCTGAATTTAAATATTTTGAAGTGATCTCAAAAATAGTATTCGAGTTAGCGCGGTTTGTGGTGGGTCAGAATACATTCATTCTTGTCCGAATAACAACTTCTCATCATCAAAAGTCATTTCCGGATCGTCAAAGGAGTGCGGACGTAATTTGAATATTCCGAAGTGATCTCCAAAATAGGATTCGAGTTGGCGCGGTTTGTGGTGGGTCAGAATACATTCATTCTTGTCCGAATAACAACTTCTCATCATCAAAAGTCATTTCCGGATCGTCAAAGGAGTGCGGACGTAATTTGAATATTCCGAAGTGATCTCCAAAATAGGATTCGAGTTGGCGCGGTTTGTGGTGGGTCAGAATACATTCATTCTTGTCCGAATAACAACTTCTCATCATCAAAAGTCATTTCCGGATCGTCAAAGGAGTGCGGACGTAATTTGAATATTCCGAAGTGATCTCCAAAATAGGATTCGAGTTGGCGCGGTTTGTGGTGGGTCAGAATACATTCATTCTTGTCCGAATAACAACTTCCCATCATCAAGAGTCATTGCCGGATCGTCAAAGGAGCGCGGACGTAATTTGAATATTTCAAAGTGATCTCCAAAATAGGATTCGAGTTGGCGCGGTTTGTGGTAGGTCAGAATACATTCATTCTTGTCCGAATAACAACTTCTTATCATCAAAATTCATTTCCGGATCGTCAAAGGAGCGCGGACGTAATTTGAATATTCCGAAGTGATCTCCAAAATAGGATTCGAGTTGGTGCGGTTTGTGGTGGGTCAGAATACATTCATTCTTGTCCGAATAACAACTTATCATCAAAAGTCATTTCCGGATCGTCAAAGGAGTGCGGACGTAATTTGAATATTCCGAAGTGATCTCTAAAATAGGATTCGAGTTGGCGCGGTTTGTGATGGGTCAGAATACATTCATTCTTGTACGAATAGCAACTTCTCATCATCAAAAGTCATTTCCGGATCGTCAAAGGAGTGCGGACGTAATTTGAATATTTCAAAGTGATATCCAAAATAGGATTCGAGTTGGCGCGGTTTGTGGTAGGTCAGAATACATTCATTCTTGTCCGAATAACAACTTCTTATCATCAAAATTCATTTCCGGAACGTCAAAGGAGTGCGGACGTAATTTGAATATTCCGAAGTGATCTCCAAAATAGGATTCGAGTTGGTGCGGTTTGTGGTGGGTCATAAAGCATTCATTCTTGTCCGAATAAAAACTTCTCATCATCAAAAGTCATTTCCGGATCGTCAGAGGAGTGTGGTCTGAATTTAAATATTTTGAAGTGATCTCAAAAATAGTATTCGAGTTAGCGCGGTTTGTGGTGGGTCAGAATACATTCATTCTTGTCCGAATAACAACTTCTCATCATCAAAAGTCATTTCCGGATCGTCAAAGGAGTGCGGACGTAATTTGAATATTCCGAAGTGATCTCCAAAATAGGATTCGAGTTGGCGCGGTTTGTGGTGGGTCAGAATACATTCATTCTTGTCCGAATAACAACTTCTCATCATCAAAAGTCATTGCCGGATCGTCAGAGGAGTGTGGTCTAAATTTTAATATTTTGAAGTGATCTCCAAAATAGGATTCGAGTTGGTGCGGTTTGTGGTGGGTCAAAAAGCATTCATTCTTGTCCGAATAAAAACTTCTCATCATCAAAATTCATTTCCGGATCGTCAAAGGAGCGCGGACGTAATTTGAATATTCCGAAGTGATCTCCAAAATAGGATTCGAGTTGGTGCGGTTTGTGGTGGGTCAGAATACATTCATTCTTATCCGAATAACAACTTCTCATCATCAAAAGTCATTTCCGGATCGTCAAAGGAGTGCGGGCGTAATTTGAATATTCCGAAGTGATCTCCAAAATAGGATTCGAGTTGGCGCGGTTTGTGGTGGGTCAGAATACATTCATTCTTGTCCGAATAACAACTTCCCATCATCAAGAGTCATTGCCGGATCGTCAAAGGAGCGCGGACGTAATTTGAATATTTCAAAGTGATCTCCAAAATAGGATTCGAGTTGGCGCGGTTTGTGGTAGGTCAGAATGCATTCATTCTTGTCCGAATAACAACTTCTTATCATCAAAAGTCATTTCCGGATCGTCAAAGGAGTGCGGACGTAATTTGAATATTCCGAAGTGATCTCCAAAATAGGATTCGAGTTGGCGCGGTTTGTGATGGGTCAGAATACATTCATTCTTGTACGAATAGCAACTTCTCATCATCAAAAGTCATTTCCGGATCGTCAAAGGAGTGCGGACGTAATTTACATATTTTGAAGTGATATCAAAAATAGGATTCGAGTTGGCGCGGTTTGTGCTGGGTCAGAATACATTCATTCTTGTCCGAATAACAACTTCTCATCATCAAAAGTCATTTCCGGATCGTCAAAGGATTGCGGACGTAATTTGAATATTTTGAAGTGATATCAAAAATAGGATTCGAGTTGGCACAGTTTGTGGTGGGTCAGAATACATTCATTCTTGTCCGAATAACAACTTCTCATCATCAAAAGTCATTTCCGGATCGTCAAAGGAGTGCGGACGTAATTTGAATAATTTGAAGTGATATCAAAAATAGGATTCGAGTTGGCGCGGTTTGTGCTGGGTCAGAATACATTCATTCTTGTCCGAATAACAACTTCTCATCATCAAAAGTTTTTTCCGGATCGTCAAAGGAGTGCGGACGTAATTTAAATATTTTGAAGTGATATCAAAAATAGGATTCGAGTTGGCGCGGTTTGTGCTGGGTCAGAATACATTCATTCTTGTCCGAGTAACAACTTCTCATCATCAAAAGTTATTTCCGGATCGTCAAAGGAGTGCGGACGTAATTTAAATATTTAGAAGTGATCCCTAATATAGGATTCGAGTTGGCGCGGTTTTTGCTGGGTAAGGATACATTCATTTTTGTCCGAATAACAACTTCTCATCATCAAAAGACATTTCAGGATCGTCCAAGGAGTGCGGACGTAATTTGAATATTTTGAAGTGATCTCCAAAATAGGATTCGAGTTGGCGCGGTTTGTGGTGGGTCAGAATACATTCATTTTTTTCCGATTAACAACTTCTCATCATCAAAAGTCATTTCCGGATCGTCAAAGGAGTTCAGACGTAATTTGAATATCTCGAAGTGATGTCCATAATAGGATTCGAGATGGCGCGGTTTGTGGTAGGTCAGAATACATTCATTCATGTCCGAATAACAACTTCTCATCATCGAAAGTCATTTCCGGATCGTCAAAGGAGTGCGGACGTAATTTGAATATTTCAAAGTGATCTCCAAAATAGGATTCGAGTTGGCGCGGTTTGTGGTGGGTCAGAATACATTCATTCTTGTCCGAATAACAACTTCACCTCATCAAGAGTCATTGCCGGATCGTCAGAGGAGTGTGGTCTAAATTTTAATATTTTGAAGTGATCTCAAGAATGGGATTCGAGTTGGCGCGGTTTGTGGTGGGTCAGATTACATTCATTCTTGTCCGAATAACAACTTCCCATCATCAAGAGTCATTGCCGGATCGTCAGAGGAGTGTGGTCTAAATTTTAATATTTCAAAGTGATCTCCAAAATAGGATTCGAGTTGGCGCGGTTTGTGGTGGGTCAGAATACATTCATTCTTGTCCGAATAACAACTTCTTATCATCAAAATTCATTTCCGGAACGTCAAAGGAGTGCGGACGTAATTTGAATATTCCGAAGTGATCTCCAAAATAGGATTCGAGTTCGCGCGGTTTGTGGTGGGTCAGAATACATTCATTCTTGTCCGAATAACAACTTCTTATCATCAAAATTCATTTCCGGATCGTCAGAGGAGTGTGGTCTGAATTTAAATATTTTGAAGTGATCTCAAAAATAGTATTCGAGTTAGCGCGGTTTGTGATGGGTCAGAATACATTCATTCTTGTCCGAATAACAACTTCTCATCATCAAAAGTCATTTCCGGATCGTCAAAGGAGTGCGGACGTAATTTGAATATTCCGAAGTGATCTCCAAAATAGGATTCGAGTTGGCGCGGTTTGTGGTAGATCAGAATACATTCATTCTTGTCCGAATAACAACTTCTTATCATCAAAATTCATTTCCGGAACGTCAAAGGAGTGCGGACGTAATTTGAATATTCCGAAGTGATCTCCAAAATAGGATTCGAGTTGGCGCGGTTTGTGATGGGTCAGAATACATTCATTCTTGTCCGAATAACAACTTATCATCAAAAGTCATTTCCGGATCGTCAAAGGAGCGCGGACGTAATTTGAATATTCCGAAGTGATCTCCAAAATAGGATTCGAGTTGGCGCGGTTTGTGATTGGTCAGAATACATTCATTCTTGTCCGAATAACAACTTCTTATCATCAAAATTCATTTCCGGATCGTCAAAGGAGCGCGGACGTAATTTGAATATTCCGAAGTGATCTCCAAAATAGGATTCGAGTTGGCGCGGTTTGTGATGGGTCAGAATACATTCATTCTTGTACGAATAGCAACTTCTCATCATCAAAAGTCATTTCCGGATCGTCAAAGGAGTGCGGACGTAATTTGAATATTCCGAAGTGATCTCCAAAATAGGATTCGAGTTGGCGCGGTTTGTGATGGGTCAGAATACATTCATTCTTGTACGAATAGCAACTTCTCATCATCAAAAGTCATTTCCGGATCGTCAAAGGAGTGCGGACGTAATTTGAATATTTCAAAGTGATCTCTAAAATAGGATTCGAGTTGGCGCGGTTTGTGGTAGGTCAGAATACATTCATTCTTGTCCGAATAACAACTTCTTATCATCAAAATTCATTTCCGGAACGTCAAAGGAGTGCGGACGTAATTTGAATATTCCGAAGTGATCTCCAAAATAGGATTCGAGTTGGTGCGGTTTGTGGTGGGTCATAAAGCATTCATTCTTGTCCGAATAAAAACTTCTCATCATCAAAAGTCATTTCCGGATCGTCAGAGGAGTGTGGTCTGAATTTAAATATTTTGAAGTGATCTCAAAAATAGTATTCGAGTTAGCGCGGTTTGTGGTGGGTCAGAATACATTCATTCTTGTCCGAATAACAACTTCTCATCATCAAAAGTCATTTCCGGATCGTCAAAGGAGTTCAGACGTAATTTGAATATCTCGAAGTGATCTCCATAATAGGATTCGAGATGGCGCGGTTTGTGGTAGGTCAGAATACATTCATTCATGTCCGAATAACAACTTCTCATCATCAAAATTCATTTCCGGATCGTCAAAGGAGCGCGGACGTAATTTGAATATTCCGAAGTGATCTCCAAAATAGGATTCGAGTTGGCGCGGTTTGTGATGGGTCAGAATACATTCATTCTTGTACGAATAGCAACTTCTCATCATCAAAAGTCATTTCCGGATCGTCAAAGGAGTGCGGACGTAATTTGAATATTCCGAAGTGATCTCCAAAATAGGATTCGAGTTGGCGCGGTTTGTGATGGGTCTGAATACATTCATTCTTGTACGAATAGCAACTTCTCATCATCAAAAGTCATTTCCGGATCGTCAAAGGAGTGCGGACGTAATTTGAATATTTCAAAGTGATCTCTAAAATAGGATTCGAGTTGGCGCGGTTTGTGGTAGGTCAGAATACATTCATTCTTGTCCGAATAACAACTTCTTATCATCAAAATTCATTTCCGGAACGTCAAAGGAGTGCGGACGTAATTTGAATATTCCGAAGTGATCTCCAAAATAGGATTCGAGTTGGTGCGGTTTGTGGTGGGTCATAAAGCATTCATTGTTGTCCGAATAAAAACTTCTCATCATCAAAAGTCATTTCCGGATCGTCAGAGGAGTGTGGTCTGAATTTAAATATTTTGAAGTGATCTCAAAAATAGTATTCGAGTTAGCGCGGTTTGTGGTGGGTCAGAATACATTCATTCTTGTCCGAATAACAACTTCTCATCATCAAAAGTCATTTCCGGATCGTCAAAGGAGTTCAGACGTAATTTGAATATCTCGAAGTGATCTCCATAATAGGATTCGAGATGGCGCGGTTTGTGGTAGGTCAGAATACATTCATTTATGTCCGAATAACAACTTCTCATCATCGAAAGTCATTTCCGGATCGTCAAAGGAGTGCGGACGTAATTTGAATATTTCAAAGTGATCTCCAAAATAGGATTCGAGTTGGCGCGGTTTGTGGTGGGTCAGAATACATTCATTCTTGTCCGAATAACAACTTCACCTCATCAAGAGTCATTGCCGGATCGTCAGAGGAGTGTGGTCTAAATTTTAATATTTCAAAGTGATCTCCAAAATAGGATTCGAGTTGGCGCGGTTTGTGGTGGGTCAGAATACATTCATTCTTGTCCGAATAACAACTTCTCATTATCAAAAGTCATTTCCGGATCGTCAAAGGAGTGCGGACGTAATTTGAATATTTCGAAGAGATCTCCAAAATAGGATTCGAGTTGGTGCGGTTTGTGGTGGGTCAGAATACATTCATTCTTGTCCGAATAACAACTTCTCATCATCAAAAGTCATTGCCGGATCGTCAGAGGAGTGTGGTCTAAATTTTAATATTTTGAAGTGATCTCCAAAATAGGATTCGAGTTGACGCGGTTTGTGGTGGGTCAGAATACATTCATTCTTGTCCGAATAACAACTTCCCATCATCAAGAGTCATTGCCGGATCGTCAAAGGAGTGCGGACGTAATTTGAATATTTTGAAGTGATATCAAAAATAGGATTCGAGTTGGCGCAGTTTGTGGTGGGTCAGAATACATTCATTCTTGGGTGGGTTTCTCATCATCAAAAGTCATTGCCGGATCGTCAGAGGAGTGTGGTCTAAATTTTAATATTTTGAAGTGATCTCCAAAATAGGATTCGAGTTGACGCGGTTTGTGGTGGGTCAGAATACATTCATTCTTGTCCGAATAACAACTTCCCATCATCAAGAGTCATTGCCGGATCGTCAAAGGAGTGCGGACGTAATTTGAATATTTTGAAGTGATATCAAAAATAGGATTCGAGTTGACGCGGTTTGTGGTGGGTCAGAATACATTCATTCTTGTACGAATAACAACTTCTTATCATCAAAAGTCATTTCCGGATCGTCAAAGGAGCGCGGACGTAATTTGAATATTCCGAAGTGATCTCCAAAATAGGATTCGAGTTGACGCGGTTTGTGGTGGGTCAGAATACATTTATTCTTGTCCGAATAACAACTTCTTATCATCAAAATTCATTTCCGGATCGTCAAAGGAGCGCGGACGTAATTTGAATATTCCGAACTGATCTCCATAATAGGATTCGAGTTGACGCGGTTTGTGGTAGGTCAGAATACATTCATTCTGGTACGAATAACAACTTCTTATCATCAAAAGTCATTTCCGGATCGTCAAAGGAGCGCGGACGTAATTTGAATATTCCGAAGTGATCTCCAAAATAGGATTCGAGTTGGTGCGGTTTGTGGTGGGTCAGAATACATTCATTTTTGTCCGAATAATAAGTTCTCATCATCAAAAGTCATTGCCGGATCGTCAGAGGAGTGAGTTCTGAATTTAAATATTTTGAAGTGATCTCCAAAATAGGATTCGAGTTGACGCGGTTTGTGGTGGGTCAGAATACATTCATTCTTGTCCGAATAACAACTTCTCATTATCAAAAGTCATTTCCGGATCGTCAAAGGAGTGCGGACGTAATTTGAATATTTCGAAGAGATCTCCAAAATAGGATTCGAGTTGGTGCGGTTTGTGGTGGGTCAGAATACATTCATTCTTGTCCGAATAACAACTTCTCATCATCAAAAGTCATTGCCGGATCGTCAGAGGAGTGTGGTCTAAATTTTAATATTTTGAAGTGATCTCCAAAATAGGATTCGAGTTGACGCGGTTTGTGGTGGGTCAGAATACATTCATTCTTGTCCGAATAACAACTTCCCATCATCAAGAGTCATTGCCGGATCGTCAAAGGAGTGCGGACGTAATTTGAATATTTTGAAGTGATATCAAAAATAGGATTCGAGTTGGCGCAGTTTGTGGTGGGTCAGAATACATTCATTCTTGGGTGGGTTTCTCATCATCAAAAGTCATTGCCGGATCGTCAGAGGAGTGTGGTCTAAATTTTAATATTTTGAAGTGATCTCCAAAATAGGATTCGAGTTGACGCGGTTTGTGGTGGGTCAGAATACATTCATTCTTGTCCGAATAACAACTTCCCATCATCAAGAGTCATTGCCGGATCGTCAAAGGAGTGCGGACGTAATTTGAATATTTTGAAGTGATATCAAAAATAGGATTCGAGTTGACGCGGTTTGTGGTGGGTCAGAATACATTCATTCTTGTACGAATAACAACTTCTTATCATCAAAAGTCATTTCCGGATCGTCAAAGGAGCGCGGACGTAATTTGAATATTCCGAAGTGATCTCCAAAATAGGATTCGAGTTGACGCGGTTTGTGGTGGGTCAGAATACATTTATTCTTGTCCGAATAACAACTTCTTATCATCAAAATTCATTTCCGGATCGTCAAAGGAGCGCGGACGTAATTTGAATATTCCGAACTGATCTCCATAATAGGATTCGAGTTGACGCGGTTTGTGGTAGGTCAGAATACATTCATTCTGGTACGAATAACAACTTCTTATCATCAAAAGTCATTTCCGGATCGTCAAAGGAGCGCGGACGTAATTTGAATATTCCGAAGTGATCTCCAAAATAGGATTCGAGTTGGTGCGGTTTGTGGTGGGTCAGAATACATTCATTTTTGTCCGAATAATAAGTTCTCATCATCAAAAGTCATTGCCGGATCGTCAGAGGAGTGAGTTCTGAATTTAAATATTTTGAAGTGATCTCCAAAATAGGATTCGAGTTGACGCGGTTTGTGGTGGGTCAGAATACATTCATTCTTGTCCGAATAACAACTTCTTATCATCAAAAGTCATTTCCGGATCGTCAAAGGAGCGCGGACGTAATTTGAATATTCCGAACTGATCTTCAAAATAGGATTCGAGTTGACGCGGTTTGTGGTAGTTCAGAATACATTCATTCTTGTACGAATAACAACTTCTTATCATCAAAAGTCATTTCCGGATCGTCAAAGGAGCGCGGACGTAATTTGAATATTCCGAAGTGTTCTCCAAATTAGGATTCGAGTTGGTGCGGTTTGTGGTGGGTCAGAATACAATCATTCCTGTCCGAATAACAACTTCTCATCATCAAAAGTTATTGCCGGATCGTCAGAGGAGTGTGGTCTAAAGTTAAATATTTTGAAGTGATCTCAAGAATAGGATTCGAGTTGGCGCGGTTTGTGGTGGGTCAGAATTCATTCATTCTTGTCCGAATAACAACTTCTTATCATCAAAAGTTATTTCCGGATCGTCAAAGGAGCGCGGACGTAATATGAATATTTCGAAGTGATCTCCAAAATAGGATTCGAGTTGACGCGGTTTGTGGTGGGTCAGAATACATTCATTCTTGTCCGAATAACAACTTCTTATCATCAAAAGTCATTTCCGGATCGTCAAAGGAGCGCGGACGTAATTTGAATATTTCGAAGTGATCTCCAAAATAGGATTCGAGTTGACGCGGTTTGTGGTGGGTCAGAATAGATTCATTCTTGTCCGAATAATTACTTCTCATCATCAAAAGTCATTGCCGGATCGTCAGAGGAGTGAGTTCTGAATTTAAATATTTTGAAGTGATCTCAAAAATAGGATTCGACTTGGCGCGATTTGTGATTGGTTTGATGTGAATCAGCTTCCCACAGTCTTCCCCAGCTCTCTTATTTTCACATGTGTCACACGTGGTTCCTGTATAAGAGTCACGTCACCTCCCCCCTAGCTGCTTACTATCAAAGCCGCCTTATAATGCTGAAGGTTGATTAGAGTTATCCTTATCCCTTCATCGTTTTTCCTCTGCCTCATGCTCAGGTCTGTGAACAGTACTCTGTTCATTCTCTCCATCACCCTGAAAGATGCGTCGTCCACTGAGATAGCCAGGAGTTGTCCCTCGTCCCTCTTGCTCAGCTTCCATATCTGCGTCTTAAGGTCCTGGTTCTGGAACTGCATGTGCCATCTGAACTCTGCTGGTTTTTCCTTCGCTGCTCGAGGCACAAAAAACAGCGCTCTGTGACACACCGAAAAGTTCTGAAAGCTGCTCGTCCATCTGAGTTATTGTGCTGTTCTTTCATTGGAGCAGATTATCCATAGGACCCATGCGCTAAATGATGCTCTTTGTAATTGTAGAGTGCTTCGCTCCCTGAAGTTGTTTGGAGCGCATCCATAATTGCATTCTTGACTAGTTCAGATTGCTCGTGGTCCGTAAGTACATTTGAATGGCGTTTGTCGACCACCGCCATCAGGTTACTCCTTGCCATCTCACTGTAGGTGCCAGTCATCACTCCTGTGTTTCTCACCCTTTTGGCTTGCTTAATAGGAAAGGCCTTGTTTTGTTTTAATTTTCGCCTGAGATTCCTACCCTTCCTGGTCTTTGTTCATGGTCAGGACGTTTTTGCTTTTCAGGATTTCTAGCCGCCAAACTTCTGAGCAGCTTCTTTCGCCTATTTCTCTTTTTGAGGTCAATGTTTGCCATTTTTTGAAATATGGAGGTCCAATATCGAACCTTGCGGAATTCCATTGTCTCCCGCATTCTACTAAATTAGCGTACAAACTACTATCTAGAGCATGTTTCGAAAAAAGCTCAGAAGTGGTCTTTTCTCTGGGATATTATTTCTTTGATGTTACGTACGCATACAAGAAAAATCTAGATGGGTCATATCAGGTAACTTTGCTATTCCAGGATACGTCTGTCTAAAGAAAACAAGAAGGGGAATTATAAATCTAGGCTTATTTCGAGTTTGATGAGGCATTTTGAATTAACTTAAATTGATTTTATTGCATGGTGTGGCCCTGTACAATCGGAGTATGCTTTTGAATGCAAAACTGGTAAATTTGGAAACGAAACTGAATCTAGAGTACTAGCGCAATGAAGACATTTTATCAGCATCGCAAACTCTACTATATATGAAAAAAAATCTCGAGACCATCATCAACTGCAATTCAGATCCCTCACAACAACCTGGAGAGATGACAAGATGAACAAAAATGCCAAATCCGAGAATTAGCTGCAAAACAAATATGAAATATTGCCTCATGCTAGCGCTACACAGGAAAGTACAAATTGTAGTACGTTTTCTCAATAACAATGATAGCATGACTCGTTCGATATTTATGGGCATGAGCAAGGTTAAAAGTACGTGTAGGAGTTATTATTATTGGGTCAAGTGTGTTGCAAATGTTTTTCGAAATATTGTCCCGTGGACGGCGGTTTATTTATCGGCTAGACTGTTTATTGTAACTATTTTCCATATTTCAGGTGCCTGAGAGATACTTAATCCTAAGATTCTCATCATGGGAATCTAAACAGCTGGATGCCAACTCTCAAATGTGCACCATTAAAGTCGTTTTATTATTATGGGTTTCGGATTTTCTTCTCGCTCGCTAGACATTTATAGAAGTTGGATTATCCATACGAGGCGCAAACAGTATGTTTTTGTGCATTTAAGTATTGGAATCCACATTTTGGTGTCGAAATAAAACCCCAGTATTAACACACCAAAGTACAGTGCAAGTACAGTTCCACTTGGCAGAAACGCCTGAAAAATGTATAATTCGAAATAATTAATGACATAGGTGTTCCCCAAGGATCAGTTTTGGGGCCGAATCTCTTTATTCTTGATATTGAGGAGTTGTCCAGGTGTTCCCCAAGGATCAGTTTTGGGGCCGATCCTCTTTATCCTTAACACTGATGGTTTGCCAAGATGTTCCCCAAATATCAGTTTGGTTCGCTCTATTCTTAATATTATTATATTTTTTCGGCACTTGATAGCTTGCAAAAGTGGTTCAGTGAGAACTCTATGCATTTGAATGTTTCTGAAACGAAAGCAGTAGCAAACATTATCAACATGACAATTTTCAGTGTTAAGGTAAAAAGATGTGGGGTTACGAAATTTCTAGGGCTATTTCTAGATAACAGTCTCAATTTTCGCCAGCAGGGAGGATATCGTTAAAATACTTAACAAGCAGTGTTACCTCCTGAAAAATCTGCACGTAGTTTTGAGTTAAATGGCCATTTCATTTGGAAAATGTTGTGAATAGATGCATTTTGTCGACTGAATATCTTTTTAAAAGAAAAATTTGAGGGACTTTTGTGATTTTATAAAAAATAGAAAATCAGCATATATACAGGGTGTCCCAAACTAGATGGCCTATTAGACGTTTCTGGAAAAGGGACGTAGGATTATTCTGAAAATTTGATTTCTTAGATAATCAGATCTGCTTTATCGATCTTAAATATTTTCAACGCTGCGGCGTTGCCGCTTCTATCAAAAAATAGCAACAACTTTGATATTTTAAATTTAATACCTTGTATATTATTGCATTTTTCGCTTTGCTATTGCTTTTCGTTTATTTTCATATGATACTTCCCTATACCTATATCCAGTGGTTATCGAGAAAATCATTAATTTCCTAATTTTTTTGTACAAAACATAGCTTCAATTAAATATTTTTTACTGCATTATTTAACTACATAGAAAGCTGAGATTTTGAATGTAGTTTGACAATGTCCTGTCCTTAAGTTATAACCAAGGGAATTCGGTCTTTATTATACAGGGTCGTTGAAAATTTGTGATTTTACCGATACATACTAAAGTGGTGAAAAGTGCATTTTTTTTCAAATGGAACACCCTGTTTATCATCAAATATCCTGAAAGACAATTGAATTTTCTTTCAAATGATGTATCATGTTCCTATACCTAGAGTCAGGTTTCCGAAATAAAAGCAAGTTTTCTATAAAAATTTAATTATTTTGCCATATTTTGTATTGGGTAAATTAGAAATGTCATGGTACATGTCATTACAATAATTCGAAATTTAGTACATTAATAATAAAACGTTTGCGCATTCAGTAACGTATTAGAAAATAATCAAAGTGGAAGACAATAATTATTCAAATGAAAATCTGATAAATTTTTGTGGAATTCGTCCCATATTCTTAACTGTTCTTGGATATTGAATTTTCGAGAGTTTTTTTGTATCACTTATCAAATGAAAATTTGCAGAATACACTTTCATCATTCTGATCTGTGAAATTTTTAACAAAGTGATACAAAAGCTTCACTTAATTCAACAAAAACCGCCAGAGTTGACTGTTTTGTTTCAAATCCTATGACCTATGGAAGTAGCCAGATCCATAACTGCTTTTGCTGTGTTCTTCCCCTTCCTGAATCCAAATTGCCTTTTTGTGAATAAATTATGTTCATCAAAAAACAATGTTATTCCTAAAGCAATCACCTTTTTGGTCAACTTACCCAGTATTGGAAGGAGAGCAATGGGTCTGTGATTTGGTAGGATGTCAATTCTCAGATTTATGTAAAGGAATAATTTTTGCAATTTTCACTTTGGAAATACATCCGTCGTTAGAATAATATTAATGATATGAGTAATTAGTTTTGTCAATGATTCAAGATTATTCTTGCAATAATATATTGAGTGGTCGTATATATCAGTGGAATTGGAATTTCTCAATGATTTGATAATATCTGATACTTCACTTTCTGTCGTAGGATATAAAAACACAGAGTTACTGTTGTTCTTTGTAATTCCTCTCAAAGAGGATGCGTGTGGGTTTCTGAATCTGGAATATCATTTATTATTTCTTCAGCCACATTAACAAAATATTCATTGAACTCTTCTGCCAACAGAGTTTCAGGGACGTTTCTGTTTTTTCCTCTACCTCTCTGACTATTCATTTGTTTCCAAATGGCTCTTGGTTTGTTTGAGGCTTGTTGAATATGTTCCAGTGTCGTAATTTTTTTCTTTTCTTTTATGAGCTGTTCGTATTCATATTTTCTTACGTACTATACAGACATGAAGCCCGTTGGACTTTAACGATGAGCATACCTGATAATCACGGTTACAATTCGATCCACCTGAACCAGAATATAACTTCAAACTGAAGGGGATCACGGCGCAAGGATATGCTGACGACTTGGTCATGGACGAGAAGAATTCTGACCTATTTTTCAAACGCACATACGCTACTGATCCCCAGGCGATCTATTCATTTCTAGAACTAAATTTACGATAATGAAAATGGCACGACAATTAATGCGAATATCAGGCAATACGATAACCGACATAAACTTGAAGTTGTCAACGATAATATCTTTCGCAACCTTCAGCCTACTATTTATAAGTTTCATTGTAAATCTTCGGAGAGGAAGGTTAGTATGGGGTTTTATTGCGACAGCAGCTTTTCATTGATGTCGAGATTAGTTTGCATCATCTTTGAATGGAATTAGAATACGATGAATATGTAATGATCAATAAATTTTCGAGATCATTTTATGAAATCACAGTTTTTTTCAATGCCAACTGGAGTGTTTATACAGTGTGTGCAATTTATAACTGCATTTGCATATTATTTTGGGATCTATAGACCGATTTTGAAAAATGTTGACAGACAAATTATTCTTCTTTCCAATGCCGCTATGCCCTGCTAAATGGGTCGAAATCTCGTGAAGGACCATTAGCCTATTCAATTTGGACATATTTTGAACACCTATACACCTTTTTTCAGCCCAATATGACATATACAGGGTGTTTAAAATTCGATTCTCACCATTGGGATCTCGGAAACTATGATAGATACGAAGATGGTTAAATTAGAGCAAAGTTGCGCATTTACCTGACCAACAACATGCCGTTGAGAAAGTTCTGGAATTCCGAGTATATCTGAAGATATCCGAGAAAAACAGAAATTTTTGAAAATGGTTTTAAATTTTTTCCGACTTTATTTTTCGAAGTATTCGATAATAAATCGCACTTCCACATTGCCTCTTTCCCCCCGCTACATAATGGTGTTTTCAGATTTGCTATCCGACGTTTCGTCTTCCGGCCATCATCATTAACTTAATTTTTTCTTATAGGTGCTACATTGGATTCTTTCTGTTTTGAATAAAACCAGATGTTACCTTTTCAATGATGCATCAGAAGTTATCATTCTGTTTTGAAAAAACCGTATATAAAAAAAAATCTTATCATATAATAATAATAATAATAATTTATTGATCACAAATACACGCTTTGACTTTGATATTTCTGAATTTGACTGGTGTCATTGAATTTCTGGTGAAAAATGTGTTTCACGAAGGAAGAAAGAAGAGATATGATACAAATTTATCTCAAATACGATAGAAACAGTGTTAGAACATCGGAAATGTATTTAAACTTGTATCCCGAAAGGCGACAACCACATCGAACTATGTTCAAGTTATTGGTTCGAAATCTCACCGAGCTTGGTTCATTTGAAAAGTCGAGGAAAAAATACGGAGACAGAATGGACAAGGAAACTGAAGAAAATTTGATACTTCTCAATAAAAATTAATAATATGCAGATAAACATGAACCCGGGGAAATGTACACGTCAAATTTTCTCCGATATGAATATTTGTCATACAAGTGCTTGGAAGACAACTCAAAAAAGCGGTTTCAAATTTTACAAAATACACATATCTCAAAAATTGCATCCAGGTGATCCCAAAAGGAGAACAGAAAGAGGAAAGAAGACCTGATTTTCCTGTTTTCCTGGAAAATGTTGTTTGGACAGATGAAAGTACTTTTACGAATTGTGGAATATTCAACTGAAATAACGAACACATTTGGAGCATAAAAAACCCCAGACAGTTTCGAGAAATTCGTCCTCAAGTGCGATTCAGTATTAACGTGCGGGCCACTTTCTCATGTTGATTTTCGAAGACTAATTGGCTGATCTGCGTCTGGCTAACTATAACAACAAGTGGTTTCAGCATGCTGGTGCTCTACCGCACAATACCAGACGAGTATCTAATTATCTGTCTGAAAGGTTTCGTGACAAATGGATAGGGTATAATGGGCCGGTGAGATGGCCAGCAAGGTCTCCAGACTTGAATGCTATGGATACATTCTTAGGGGGTATACTGAGAAATGAAGTTCATGGTCAGAGGGAATATCAAAATATTGAGGAACTTCAACACAATATTGTTAGAGAGTTCGGAAGATTGAGAAGGAGGGAAACTAATCGTGCAGTGAATAATATTCTGAGAAGGGCACAGTTGTGTTATCATGAACAAGGCCAGCATTTTCAGCATTTGCTGTGATTTACTTATTATTGTTATTTGTTCAAAGTTCAATTTTCATTGAAAATGACACAATTTTTAATTTACTTAATACAAACCTCATTTATCAAATTTTCTTTGGTTTTCTAGGTGATTCTGTCTCCATATTTTTTCTTTGGATTTTCAAATGAAGTAAACTCGGTGAGCTTTCCATCTCATAACTTGAACATACCGGGTGACCACGAGGTGAGGTACGCCCCCCAATTTTTCTATAGTTTTGAAGATACAGGTTTCAAATTTGTCACGTCGATATATTACTCAAATACGCATATTTTGACTCCATAACCGAAAATTCACCACTTCCGGTTTAACCGGAAGTGACCCCAAACTTTTTTTTTCAAATGACACCCTGTACAATTTTTTTTATTATCAGGAAGAACACGCAATTTGTGATAACACTGTTCTCCAAAATTGAAAATCGGTTGAAAAATGGCGGAGATACAGTTGATTGTTCAATCGAACAAAGTTGGCCGTGAACATCAAACTCAAATCATCACAACTGACGAACGGCGTCAGCATTTACGAGAGGAAGGTTCGAGGTAAGATACAGCTGAAAATTGAGCTTCCCATGTAATTGCAGGAACCATATTTCCCATCAATTATCAAACATTTCCTCAAAACGGATTAGTACCCATAAAGAAAGGCTCACAACTGCCATTTCTCAAATAGCAACATACTCTTTTCACATTGTTATGTTGAAAGATGATGAATTATCAGATTACTCGAATGAAAAGATTTGAAAAATTCCGAAAGGAACCAGAAATACAATATAAGTGTTCCCAAAATTGAATGTTCTTCAACGAAGGCGGCTTTGAACATAAGAAAGCTAAACAAAAAAGCATATTTTGTCAACAAAGTGATAATTTGTTCTACTCATTCAATACAAGAGAATTGTAACTTGTTGAAAAACATTCCGATGGAGCGAAAATTTACTAGAAATGAAAAAGTAGATTTACTGCTAATTTATGGCGAGTGTAGAAAAAATGCAACTGCGGCTTGCATTCTTTACAGTGAACGATTCCCTCTCAGACAACGCCAACCAAGTAGAAACTATTTCGCACGTTTGGAAAGGCAATTCAGGATAGAACCAGATGACAATGTACATGATCAGGATAGTTTTATTATTGATGCAGAGACGGAAACTAATGTTTTGGCTGTTGTTTATGTAGATCCCACCATATCACTTCGACAAATCGAACATGAATTACCAGTTGGACGAGAATCAGCTCGAAAAATTCTAAAAAAACATGGGTTTAAGCCGTATAAATATCAGATACATCAGCGCCTTTACGAAAATGATCATCAAAGAAGGGTCCAATATTGCAATTGGCTACTTGAGAACCACATAAGGAACCCGAATATGACGAGAAACATTATATTTTCCGACGAATCAAGATTTACGAATCTTGGTATGTTCAATAGAAACAACACCAGATACTGGGCAACTGAAAACCCCAGGCTCATAAGACAAGGGAATTTTCAGGAACGCTTTGGATTCAACGTGTGGATAGGTCTGATAGGAACTCGAATCATTGGGCCCATAATATTTGATGGTATGTTGAATGGGCAACACTATTTGGGATTTCTACGAAACGAAATAGAATGATTCATGGAGAATTTACCTCTCGACGTCTACCAAAATATGTATTTCCAGCAGGATGGTGCACCTCCCCATAATTCCCGAATAGTAACCAGTTACCTAGATGAAACATTCCCAAATCGATGGATTGGCACGAATGGTCCTACAAGATGGCCTCCGAGGTCACCGGACCTCACGCCACTGGATTTTTTCAAGGTTTCAAGGTTTACTCTTCTAGTCCTACATCAAGGGAGGATTTGGAACATCGCCTTAGAGAAGCAATTGCAAGTATTACTCAAGCTCAGTTAAATGGAGTTATGGAAGCAATAGTGAGACGTGCAATTTTGTGCAGAGAACATAATGGAGAACATTTTGAACAGTACTTGTAAATCATTTTTTCATTACTTTGATTTCTGTTAGTGTAGTAAGTGACCAGAACCAATAAACAATTTACTTCATACCTTTTTTTTCGTTCAGAAATTAGTTGTATCAAATGTTAGAAATTGGAATAAATATCTAATACATTTTTTTTTACTCTGCAGGTATATTCTTATGGTGGATTTATACAGCAGTTCCAATTCATGAGTTTTTAGTCACTAGTAAGAAGTCATAAGAATGTTCGTTAATGGAATATTTATTCCAACAACGATCTTAAAACTGCTGTATGAATCCACCATCAATTACGATTAGCATACGAGTAATGAGAAAAAAGTTCGCTCCATCGCCGTAGAATGTTTTTCGACAACTCACAATGTTCCATTATTCAGAATGTACCGCAAATTTTCACTATTTTTTTTTAAATATGAATTTTTGTTTAGCTTTCGTAGGTTCAAGCCGCCTATGTTTAAGAATAGTCAATTTTGAGAACACTCATAATGAAACATCCCGTATCTTCGATTCCTTTCGGAATTCTTCAAATCTTTTCATTCGAGTAATCTGATAATTCATCATCTTTCAACATAACAATGTGAAAAGAGTATGTTGCTATTTGAGAAATGGCAGTTGTGAGCCTTTCTTTATGGGTACTAATCCGTTTTGAGGAAATGTTTGATAATTGATGGGAAATATGGTTGCTGCAATTACATGGGAAGCTCAATTTTCAGCTGTATCTTACCTCGAACCTTCCTCTCGTAAATGCTGACGCCGTTCGTCAGTTGTGATGATTTGAGTTTGATGTTCACGGCCAACTTTGTTCGATTGAACAATCAACTGTATCTCCGCCATTTTTCAACCGATTTTCAATTTTGGAGAACAGTGTTATCACAAATTGCGTGTTCCTCCTGATAATGAAAAAAATTGTACAGGGTGTCATTTGAAAAAAAAAGTTTGGGGTCACTTCCGGTTAAACCGGAAGTGGTGAATTTTCGGTTATGGAGTCAAAATATGCGTATTTGAGTAATAAATCGACGTGCCAAATTTGAAACCTGTATCTTCAAAACTATAGAAAAATTGGGGGGCGTACCTCACCTCGTGGTCACCCGGTAGTTCAACATGGTTGTCGTGTTTCGGGATCCAAGTTTAACATTTTGGATGTCCTAACACTGTTTCTATTGTATTTGTAATGAATTTGTATCATATCTCTTTTTTCTTCATTCCTGATAGCCATTTTTCGCCAAAAATTCAATGAATAGTTCAATTACAAAATGTCGTTGAGTGTAACGAGTTGAAAGTCAAATATAGAAATTTAAAAGTAAAAGCCTATTAAATAAGATTTTTTTTTTTCAATATCTTCGGTTTTTCGAAAAAATACATCATTGAAAAGGTAATATCTGGTTCTATTCAAAACAGAAAGAATCCAACAAAGCGCCTATAGGAAAAAATGAACTTGATGATGGTGGCAGGATGACGAAACGTCGGATAGCAAATCTGGAAACACCATTATGTAGCAATGGAAAAGTGGCGATTCATTTTCGAATCTTTCGAAAAATAAAGCCAGAAAAATATAAAAACCTTTTTTCAATATTTCTGTTTTTCCAGGATATTCCCGGATATACTCGGAAGTCCAGAACTTTCTTATGGCATATTGTAAGTCAGGTAAATCCGCAATTTTGCCCCAATTTAACCATCTTCGTTTCTCTTAGTTATCGAGATCCCAATGGTGAGGTTCGAATTTGAAACACCCTTTATAGGTATTCAAAATATGTCCAAATCGAATCCACTTCTACGAAAAAAAAATGTCTTCGACCCATTTAGCAGAGCACAGTAGGCCTTGATAATAAGAATAATTCATATCTATCAACATCTTTGAATATAGCTCCTCGCGTACTATAATTTGAATGTTCATTTTTCATAATCGAATCATGGGTTCCAAAATAACAGGATATTCCGGTTTTCGCACACTCTGTATATTGTGAGTCTGAAACTGCCAGGCTCTCAGCTGGTACTTCAGAATACACCATAAAACTACTTCGACTATCCTTCTAGATTGACACGACATCAGTCTTTCACGAGACTCTCGAAATTCGAGATTTCTCGTCTCGTCTCGTCTCGATTTCGAGACGACTTCGAGATTTTTCGAGATCGAGAATGAATATCATTATATTTTAATTAGATTTAAATAATAATTTTAAAGTCTTGTACAATGTTATTTCATATTTCTTTATTACAAAAATTAGAAGATAATTGTTATTACTTCAAAAATTTATTGATAGGACACTATTCGGTCAGTCTGGCCTTTCAGGGTGAAGAAATTCCATAAAGGGAAAGGACCATAAATCCAATTTTATTTCTTTTGTACTCTTTAAATATATTAGTCCAAGCTCATTACTCATTACTTCTAAGGATATTCTTTTGACACACTTATGGCACCATTTTTACATAAATTTCACTATGCAGTACTGCGACCCAATATCGATAATTTTTTTTTAACACACGACTGTTTCGATAACAAAAAATGAGTTTGTTGCTGGTGCTGGTGCTGGTTCTCTTCACGAATGAAGAAACAATGTTAAACTTTCAGCTTTCGTACCTGGTGAATTTCAAATGTATGGATGAAAGATTAAATTAAAACATCAAGAATTCGTTTAAATTTCATTTTTTGGAACAATATTGTTTATTTTTGTGCTGATACTCGGCGGTTTTTTTGTTATACTTGTCTTTTAGTTCCTAGCATATAGCATCTGTGTTTTAACGTAATTATTTCAAAGAAAACATTCAATACCCTGTATTTTGGTGCAGCATTGGTCTTGTCTTATACGTTATAACCTATACATAGCATTTTTTAATAACATTCAGTTTTTGTTTTCGAGACTCTCCAAATTTCGAGAGTCTCGAATCGAAATCAAGAAATTGTCTTCGAGAAAAACATCGAAACGAGAGTTCATTTATTTCTCCGAGGCGAGAAAGTGCCTTCGAGACGAGATTTCTCGTCTCGATAAAACCTTGCACGATATAGTTCACAACTGGACTGTGGTTCACTCAATAAATCAATTAACCATTTCTCAGGCTACGCCATCAATTTTGCGCCCCGTCATTCAAATTGTCCAACTCTTCCGATCGTTTGACCTCATGATTGAATTCATCGCTTACTGCTTGTCATTGTTAGTTTTTCATTACCGAAATTTCAATGGGGCCATACATCACAAACGAGAGCTTATTGAAGATCCGTTAGGACCATCTTTCTCTCGTTAAAATTGCTGTAGGTACTCTATGATGAGCGATGAATAGAATAAAAACTTTCATATCCAGCAGTTTGAGGAATTGCATGCTGTCGAAGGAATTCTTATTATGTAACCACGTGTGGCTGTGAATTAAAGTGGATGATTAAACGATTTTCAGAATCGACTGTTTACTCATATCCAATGGTCTCGGGCACAAGGAATTGCGATGTACAAGGTGAGTCATCTGCGTGTGAATACAGGGTATCCAAATACCGCCTCATGTTTGTCTTTGACTTCCTCTTTTTCTCCACTTCTGTACCTTTCTTGTAAATGATCCCACCAGCTCAGTTGTCTCTTTTCAAGGAACTTGAGTGTTGCTTCTATGTCAAGGTCTTTTCCTATTTTTGTATTTCTGAGTTTATCTTACTTTGTAACCCCTTTAGTTTGTATCAGATACTTCATTTCTGCTGCTTGTATTTTGCTCTTTTGGCTGCTCCTCAACACCCAAGATTCGCATCCGAATATTCATATCGGTCGATATATTGTTTTGAACACAATAATCTTTGATTTCTTCGAGATTTCTTTTTTCATTTATGAATACCTGATTCATTGTGTAGTACAAGTTTATTGTTTTTTCCACTCTATTGTTGATTTTCATTTCTTGTATTCTATTGTCTTCTATTTCCAATATTTAAATCTCTTAACTTGTTCAATTTTTAATCCGTTTATTTGTACATTCATATGTTTTGTTCCGCCCTTATGACCACAATTTTAGTTTTTTCTTTATTTACTCTCATTCCAAATTATTCACAAACTGCATTCCAAATTTCCAAGTTTTTATGTGAATCCTTTTCTTTGTCTGCTATAATTATTACATCATCTGCAAACGCTTCTTCTAATATATCTACTCTTCTAAAATTTCACTGTACCAAGTGTAGTTTTGTTATTCTACTGGAAGACTTTTTTATCACTTCATCAATAAATATTGTAAATAATAATGGACTAGTCCTCCTCCTTGCCTTAATCCTTCTTGTGTTGAAAAAACTTTTGATGTTTTGTTTCTGGATAAAACACAATTTATATTGTTACTGTAGATATTCTCAATTATTCCTATTATCTTGTCAACTTCCCTGTCGTCTGGGTGCCGGGGCACGTCGGAGTGGAGGGCAATGAACAAGCAGATACCGTGGAACGAAAAGGGGCATCAACGCCACTGATCTGGCCAGAACGATTCTGCGGACTTACTTCCAAGAAGAATTCAATAAAACTGAGGAAGCAAAGAGAGCAACATATTGGCGAAGACTTCCAGGGCTAAGGCAGGCCAAAAATCTCCTTCAACCGAGCAAGATCGAAGACACTGATTAAACCCCAGCAAAACTAGTCTAAAGACAATCACGGGATTTCTGACGGGGCACTGCAGACTCAAAGAACACCTAAGAAAGCTAGGCTTCGAGGAGGACAGATTCTGTGGGGAACATCCAGGAACACCCAACCATATATTGATGGAGTGTTATGCTGTGCATCACGAAAGATTGAATATACTGGAATCGCAACAGCTGACTATAGGAGAAATACCACGAATATACCCTTGAGGGCCTGCTGCAAACGAGAACACCTTGAAATAGCAAAAGAAGATAGGGCACAATAGATCTAATTAGGTCGCAGTGCATCAGTCACCATCCATACTTATCATTAACATTACCCTCTCTTCTAGTATTTTCCATAGCGTCTTACTGTATCCAAAGCCTTTTCAAGTTCTATGAATCCCATATAAACTTCTTTTCCTTGCTGTGAGAAGTTTTCAATTATTTGTTTTACCGTAAATATATGGCCCTGCATATTTCCACCTTTTCTAAATCCAATCTGTCTCTAATTTTTTCATATATTTTCATTGCTGTACTAAGGAGAGTTATTCCTCTATAGTTAAGTTATTACAGTCATGCTTGTCCCCCTTTTATAAATTGGCACTATTATTGCTGTTTTTCATTCGTCGGGTTTTCGTCCCACATTTTATTATGTAGTCTAAAGAGTATTTCAATTTCACTATCTCCTAATTTTTTCTTGCAGTTCGTTTATGGTTATATAATCTTTGATTTCTTTTATTGCATCCTTTTGTCGTTTTCATTTTGTACTTTTTTATCTGCTCCCAGTAACAACTAGACATATTATTGTTTCGTTTTCATTTGATATCTTCTTTCCATCTTGTTTTTCCATCCAACGTATTTCTTCAGCTTTCTCTTTCCTTAGCGACTTTAAAGTTTTGTAAGATGGGTTTTGATTCGATTCAGCACTATCTCTTCGCCATATACTTTCCATTGATTTCTTTTTCCTGCTGTTCACTGCTTTTTTTTTCTCCTTAGGGAGGAAAGGCCAGTTTCTGTGTCAGTCCCCGAAAATATAGATGCAGTTCATGTCATGATTTCAACAGACCGTCGAATTGGGCTAAAACGGATATATAAAGCACTGAATATTTCATACGACATGAGAAAAATTGCTGCAAAATGGATGCCCGAATGTTTGAACGTTGACCAAAAGCGTGCAAGGGTAGTAGCATCGCGTTCGATATGTGCTCGATTTGAAAACGATGTAGACTTCTTAAACCGAATTGTTACTATGGATGAGTCTTGGGTACATTTCTACGATCCAGAAACAAAGCAACAATCGATGGTATGGCGACACTCCGGTTCCCCAAGACCTAAGAAGTTTCGTTTCCAAAAATCAGCTGGAAAAGTTCTTGCTTCAGTTTTTTGGGATTGCCATGGTGTAATCATGATTGATTTTTTGGATAAGGGTAGAACAATAACTGGAGATTACTATTCGACATTACTGACCACTCTACGGAAAAAATTAAAGAGAAAAGACGCGGAAAGCTATCCAAAGGTGTTTTGTTTTTGCAGGACAACGCCCCTGCACACAAATCTCATGTTGCCATGCAAAAAATTCGTGATTTTAGGGTTTGAATTACTAGAACACCCCCCTTATTCACCAAATTTGGCTCCGTCCGACTATCATCTCTTTCCTCAACTGAAAAAAAGTTTAAAAGGTCGTAAATTTTCTTCCAACGAGGAGGTAATAAAAGCTGTGGAGGTCTGGTTTGCAGAACAAGAAGAAACATTTTTTTTTGAAAGGTCTAGAGACGTTGAAGGTTCGCTGTAATAAATGTATCCAATTAAGAGGAGAATATGTTGAGTAATAAAATATTTTTACATTGAAATTTTGTTTAGTTCTATAGTAGGCTAAGAATTTTTCAATATATCCTCGTAGATCAAAATGCACGTACGTAGAAAAATATTTTTTGAGAGAGTTGTAGATGTACTTTTTTCACTGCTTGTTCACTTCCTGTATCGTTCGATCTGAACATCTTCAACACTCTGAAATATAATCAATTCTGCCACTCTGACCTAGTAACGAATAATTTTCCACACATTTTCTCGTAAACGACGCACCCAGCCAAAGCCTTACGGAAGTACCGTTGGAATTATATGTACAAATTGCCTCCAATTGTTTATAAAATAGTGCACAATAGATTTATTAATGATAATTAAGATCTGTTCGGCGATAAGGAATCGGAGATTGATTTGAAACAAAGCACTTTGTTCTGCCAAGTTATTATTCGTGGCCTTTGGCCGGAATAGATCCGTTTGGAATAAAAAATTCGACCATCAGGTGTATGCGGCTCGTGCATAATGGTTTTTTCCGTAACGACGAAGGGAAACGGGTAATTATATCTACTGGGATGAATCGATGTTGGGAATACAAAAGGAACGTCATAGTTGAATTGGAACATATGTTCACATAAAGATTTACTTCAAGGTTTTCGTCCGCCCACACCGAAAATGTTTTTTGCACACCTAATGGAGCAATATTAATTTTTATATTATTATATTTGGGGTACCTGATTAATGACTTCCTGTTTGTTCCCTGGTTCAGATTTTGTAAGTGGTTTCATACAGTCACCTCTTATATAGCGTGTTTATTTCATAATTAATCATCAATATTGGAAGCAACTGCTGCGTGCATGATTTCGAGACAAAAAGTTAATATACGAGGATATATTGAAAAATTCTTAGCCTGCTATATATAAAACCAAACAAAATTTCAATGTCAAAATATTTTATTACTCAACATATTCTCCTCTCAATTGGATACATTTATTATAGCGAACCTGCAACGACTCTAGACCTTTAAAAAAAAATGTTTCTTCTTGCTCTGCAAATCAGACCTCCACAGCTTTTATTACCTTCTCGTTGGTAGAAAATTCACGACCTTTTAAACTTTTTTTCAGTTGAGGAAAGAGATGATAGTCGGACGGAGCCAAATCTGGTGAATGAGGGGGGTGTTCTAGTAATTCAAACCCTAATCACGAATTTTTTGCATGGCAACATGAGATTTGTGTGCAGGGGCGTTGTCCTGCAAAAACAAAACACCTTTGGATAGCTTTCCGCGTCTTTTCTCTTTAATTTTTCCCCGTAGAGTGGTCAGTAATGTCGAATAGTAATCTCCAGTTATTGTTCTACCCTTATCCAAATAATCAATTATGATTACTCCATGGCAATCCCAAAAAATTGAAGCAAGAACTTTTCCAGCAGATTTTTGGACACGAAACTTCTTAGGTCTTGAAGAACCGGAGTGTCGCCATTCCATCGATTGTTACTTTGTTTCGGGATCGCAGAAATGTACCCAAGTCTCATCCATAGTAACAATTCAGTTTAAGAAGTCTATCTACATCGTTTTCAAATCGAGCACATATCGAACGCGATGTTACTACCCTTGCACGCTTTTGGTCAACATTCAAACATTCGGGCATCCATTTTGCAGCAATTTTTCTCATGTCGTATGAAATATTCAGTGCTTCAGATATCCGTTTTAGCCCAATTCGACGGTCTGTTATAATCATGTCATGAACTGCATCGATATTTCCGGGGACTGACACAGAAACTGGCCTTCCCGATCGGTCATCATCTTCAATGGAAAATTTACCTGTTTTGAAGCTTGCAGTCCAATTTGTCACGGTCGCATACGAAGGAAATTGATCACCAAGGGTATTAAGCATATCTTCGTAAATCTGCTTACCTCTTTTAAATACACGTACTTGATGATGGCTCGATACTCCAATTTTTCGATTTTCACAATTTCGGTGGACATATTTTTTCTTTTAATTTATTGCGCAACTCTGGTTTACTTTTTTGACGTCAAACTTAACACTGACACTTCTAATAAGTTATTGTTCGTTGATATGGTAACGCAATATTTTGTTTATGCAGGGAAATGATCTAGGCTAACTAGATATCAATACATCCTCGTATAATGACTTCCTGTTTGTTCCCTGGTTCAGACTTTATTAGTGGTTCAATGCAGTCACCGCTTATACAGCGTGTTTATTTCATAAATAATCGTAAAAATTCGAACGAGTTCGAATATATCGTGCCAGAGAGGTATCAACACTGTGAAAGAATAACTTTCTCTCTCAGCGTTTCCACCAAATGGAATATAAAAGGCAAACATCTGTCAGAAAACAACTACTTCCCTGGCTAATACCACGACGGACATTGAACTACATCTGACAGATATTTGTGCAACGTTCTTCCAAGAAGACCCTATTGCAAGTGCTTGCCTTGTAATCAAACAGAAGATTATCCTTCATTTGGCTGGGAATGACCACCTGCGGATGGCGCTGCGATCAACTTCGTTGTAATTCGTAGTATCATCCGTGGGGAAATATTTGTTAAACAGTTGATTATAATTCATTTGGCAGGGACAGGACAATTATAATGTTGTCCGATCTACCCTGTCACTGTTGAGAGGCAATAAACCTCGAAACATGCATGTCTGCAATGGTCATTCCCAGAAGCAAAGCTTCAGATGAATTGGGTCATTATTACTACTACTTTTAGCACAGTGGCGTTGTGCTGATATGAGTTTTATAATTCATCAAATATTGGTCACAGTCTGTTATATGTATATCTGATTTCTTCATCGCTTCGTCTGGAGTTCCACGAGGATCCCGTCTAGGGCCATTTCCATACACAGTTTTTATGAACAGCATTATTGCTATGAATCTTGCAAGTTTTCAGTTTATGTCGACGATCTGAACATCTTTAGTTGACGTTTGTTAAACAAATCAATGATCTCAAACGCCACCAAATGTCAATACATAACTTCAGCAAGGATTTGAAATTGTCTGCTCCTAAGATGAAGGTATTCAAGAAAGAATTATTCTGCTATTAAAACATTGGCACACGCCGCTTATGCCGGTTTAATTTTTTTCAGTTTTCTGTTAGACAGTTATTATACGTCATTGATATATTGCAAATTTGGAGTAATTTAATAACATTCTCCAGTTGATATTTGAACGAAGTTGTCCTGAAATCAGAAAATATGTTTTCAAGCAGCACAAAATGAACAGTGTTTTTGGTTTAGGAGTAGAGAAAATAGTCTTTTTGGAAAGGCATTTATGGATGTATAATGAACGATATTCTTCATCACTTCTACCTGAATACCAGAGATTATGAAATAATAACAAGAATAATAATGAAAAAAATTCCTCCCCGTTCCGATTGTGTCTCGCCCCTGTCTTGTGAATTGAAAGTTGCACTTTGAACCCGTGGTACATCGCTATTTTTCGCAGTACTGGTCAATTGTATATTTCAGTAGACAACATCATTATAAAGTTATTTTTATAATTACCGAGGACATTCATCAACAACGCTCCCACATATATGCAAATTTCCAGATCGAAAACGAGTTGTTTCGAAGTGTTTCTGTTCTTCATGCAACTAGTTTTTCAACCGATAAGTGTCGGAAAATATCAGAGAAAGGATTGTTGGGAAGTATTTTTGACAAATAATCCCCAAAGTTGAAGTGAGTATTTGTAAAAACATTTCACGGTGGTCCAATAAATTCTCTACAATTTCTCTACAAAACTCTTTTATGAAATACATTTTCGCAGAGACAAAGGAATGGAAATTAGAGATCGTATTCAGATATGAAAATGCATTTTTTGACAAGCAACTCAACTTCATGCAAATTCCATATTTACCAGAAGTGTCACAAACTATCGATTTTTAATAACTTTTTGTAACCAATTTTTTTATTTTTTATTTTTTCTAGAGGGCTATGGATACGTTCAAATAACTAATTTAAGTACTAAAATGTTTGGAAACATACAACAATTTTTATTACTACTTTTTTGTCAAATATCAAGATGATGGCTTGTCGGCAAAGATGTAGAACTTCACGTGACAAATATTCATCTACAAAAATGAGTTTCCTTCATGAGAAACGCATATCTCGTACTTCTTTCAAATCACTCCCAGATAACCCATAATCAAAGTCGAGAAACGCATTTACGAAAATTGAACCGGTCGGTCGGCATCGCACTTTTTATGAAAGCCTTCCACTAATACCTACATTTGCTTCTATTCAATTAAATATTGTTCAATATTTCATCTACCGCTACATTATGTTATTAAGCTCGCTCTGCGGCATTATAGTTCGGTATTACATCACGAAAAGCATCGCAGACACTTTTTCGAATTTCGTGAACGCATAAAAAATTGGGCAAGCACACATAATAATTCATTAATGAAATCGAATTGGATTATTATACGTTCGCAGTGACGTAATTTCGAATGTATCCCGCGGGGCATACTTGAATAGTATGATTTATCGACGTGGATCTATCAGAGGATGGGTTTTTGCTTCACACTTTCTCTTTGGGCTCTTTTACGTGTGTCAAGATTGTGTTGCTCGGTGAATTGATTGTTTTCAATCGATAAATTTTTCTGCAGTATAACTCTTTTATTCTAGCACTTATGCCCAAACGTCAAGCTCCATCGTGCATGTTTTATGACCGGTGCAAGAATAATATTTACATTTAAATAGAAGTGTGCTGGAAAGAATAACCATTGTTTTCGACATATTTATGCTTATTTGCTGCACCAGATGTGTGGACGTCAACCCACTGGCATTCAAAGGTCGTTTCTTGTTTATTTGTATTCATAGGCGTGCAATTTGAGTAAATATCGAGGTGGCACAGAAATCTGCATCAGTTGGGCGACTTTTTGCAGAAAAGAAATATCCCTAAACTTGTAGGTATATTCGCTGTTGCTTCAATTGGTGCATTTTTGATCAATGGACAGCAAAATATTCAAGATATTCTGTCTCAGTATCTTCATTTCATTTCAGAAGTGCCTCAAGGTTCCATTTGGGGACCCTTGCTCCCCACCATATATACCTCGGTTTGATACAATCTCTTGGGAATTTTTCTGTTCATCTTTATGCCGATGATACCCAAATTATTCACACATTTCCTTTGGATAAAATATAAAATGCCAGTAAAAACAATACACCTATAATATAAAAATTTCTCTTGTGAAAGTGAACTTATCATAAAATCATGACATGAGGTTTGAGGAGAAGCTTGTGAACCAGTTGCTTCAAAAAGCATATTTGTCACCGGAATTGATTTATGGGAGCATGCATCAGGTATTTTCTTCCTTTGTATGTCAATTCTACCCCATGTGAAAAGCTTCAGTCTTCAATTATGCTGATAGTCTATAGTGCCCAAATTTGATCAGTCTTCATGAGACCGGCCATTCAAGGAATATCGTCAAAGTTTCTTTTCAAAATATGGTGGGATCATGCTAGGGTTACCCAGTGTGCTGGTGGAAATTGAATAATACTGAGTATGAATAGTCTTCATTTTTTGTGACTGAGACTATTACTAAACCTCATTATGAAAGAAAAAACGTAAATCCCATAGGAAATTATTTTAGCTTGTCTGAAATTGTTGTTAAAATTGTTATTTCCGTTAACCAGCTGCACACACTTAAGAGTACAACCCTCAAAAGTCTTTGAAAGACTTGTCCAAGCTAGGGAAGACGCAGCCCTTACCTTTTAACGTGTGATGCCATGCACGAAATGAAATCTCGCAGAACTTCCTCATATTTGGTATTGTGATCTGATGGATTTAATTTTTTTCAGTATAAATATGGCAGTATTTTAATGATTTCGCAGAAAAGTTCATACCCCATGAATAGGGGGGATGAGACGGGGTATTCAAGGGCTTCTGGGCTGAATGAATACAATTCTGAATCATTCAAAAAAATATATATTCATTGACACACTGTTTCGTAATGGGATGATCTCTTCTTTTATAGAACGAATAAGTGATGAAAAATCACTTCAAACAAAAAACAGACTCATTATTTTCTTCAAATTAAAGTTAGAGTGTTTAAGTACCTACTACATCCCCAGCAGATAGTTTGGCGTTTTTCTTCTTATTTTTTTAATGTATTCATTCTGTTATTGATGATTTATTTTGTTGGTAAGTCATGGATATGACCAATGACCTTTAAGAAGTTTTTTTCTCCAAATAAAAAGAAATAATAATAATTTAGACTACGGTCCCCCTCGTACTTTTCGAACTTTTTTCGATTTATTGAAGTTTTTCTTTGTGGATGTACGTGAGAAGTTCACAGAAAATAAACACATAAATATAAATAACAATAATTATTCATTTCTGAACAAATTTTCACGAATATATGGTCTGTGATTATAAGGTGTCATTATTGTTAAAGATCGCATGATATGAAATTAATTTTTTATTATACAGTTATTGCAAATTTAGAGTTTAACAGTTTGTACTTTTACAAGAACTCAACATTACATTTTTTTTTTATACAAAATGATATGTTATTCTTCAATAAAAATCTTCCCATTGTATATTTTCAAAAACATACGAATATGTCATACTTGATTGAAAATAGCTCTGATTTTGAAATTTTAACTTCTTCTTTAACACGTTGACTACCGGGTTCATATTTCCACTTTCGGTATCACAGACTTCCACACCGACTCGGTCTGTGTGTCTGATGAAGACAATTTGCCATACAACATTGTCACTGAAGCCGTCTCGGTCTGACTTCGCGATATTATTGACAGTAATGTAGACCGACGAGCAGTTCAATTGACTCGGTCTCATAGACCGAGTTGGACTGGTATATCAGCCTCAATATTGGTTTAAGAGACCGAGGCGGCACGCCAGAATATTTCTGCCTCGGTCTTGTAGACCGACATGGCAGTCAACGTGTTAAATCAATGGACCTAAAGTTTTTGCTAATTCATTTCTGTATCGTGATTAAAATAAGTGAAGCAAATTTGCGAACGAAGTTCGAAAAGTGTGTATCGGAGAAGTATTAAATAAATGAAAAGAAATAATAGTTCTGACTACGGTCGAAAATACCCTTCTCTCCAGGAATCTTCAAATATTGTCCGAAACATGAACATAACATAGGTAATGTTAGAATTACTGCGCTCCTACCATATTTTGAAGAGTTGAAGAGACTTCTATGATCGAATACCACAGAAAACTTTTGTAACATTATTGACTATTTGAAATTAACAATTTTTTTATTTGTTTATTGCGATTCTTCAGCGAATTTATTTATATAAATTTTGTGGCGACTTGTGATTCTAGAAATTTTGTCAAAACCAATTCAAAGGATATAAGAAAATGTAGTGTACCTATATTCGAAGCAAATGTTTTTGATGGCAGAAAATATTTGAGCTTGCGTGAAATAAACAAATATTTGAACATATTATTGTTGTCTGACCTCTTCCAACAAAATGAAGGATAATATGCAATGGCTTTATTACAATCAGCACTTGCAACAGTCTTTTTCTTGAGGAGCATTGCACAAATGGATAACAGATGTAATTCAATGTCCGTATGGGGAAGTAGTTGTTTTCTGTCAGATGTTTGCTTCATTTGTCCACTTACACAATGCATGAAATTTTATCATTTCGATGATATTGCTTTTAAAAAAATCTCCAAAATTACAATTTTCTACAGGAGTTATCATCTTTAAAAAGTTTTCTGTCGTATTCGATCATTGAAGTCTCTTTAAAGTATGGTGGGAGCGCTGTATTTTCCACATTAGGTTATGTTCACGTTTGGGAAGATACTTCCACAAGTAATGAGTTTAGCCAATTTACAACTATATCACAAACGATTATTGATACTATAAATTACGGAAAGAAGAGATCATTTGGCTGTAACTAAATTTTGTTTCTCAGCGATTCTTGATTGATACCAAATTCACAGATACCACCAACTACCTGCTCACAACTTGACAACTAACAACAATGACGTGTCGAAATAATGGTATAACACTGGGTGTTTTGATCTACACAAATACCCAATGAGTGACGTGTTACTTTCTCCATTTTTTGCCCACTCGTATCTCAACCTCGAGTCTAATTGAGTGCACTCCAACAATGGGTTCAAAATATCCTTGTATTGTTGCACAATACTGAGGTTATACAGAAATTAGGTGATAATAGTTTGGATATGTCACGGTCTTTGGTCTCTCGAAAACATAAATAACAGTTTGAAACCATATCTGTTTTTGTGAGCTCGAAAAATGTCGTTCAGAAAGTGGAGTAAACGTGAAAATTAATGACCACATTGACTTGGTGACTTTCGATGAGAAAAATATCAAAATACGTTTCTATTCATGCTAAATATAATCATTCTCTCCTTCATCAGTTCTATATTATTTTTTGGTGTTACAGAAAATCGTGTTGTGCCCCTGTAAGAGAACCTACTTTCCCCTTCCACTGTCTGTGAAAGAATACGAGCCACCTTGTACAGGGTGGGCCAAATTGAACACTTTTGAAGGGAAAGTCCTGATTTCAAACTAGATAGAAGAAAACTGATGGCTGCATGAGTCTAAGGGTCATATTTTATGACAGACCTAATGGTGAAAACCGCATATCGATATATATCATTGTATATATTTTTTCTGTCAAAAATTTCTTGTTTGTATGAAAATATTTCCAGAGCACTTTTTTACGTAAAATTAACACAGTTACTGATGGAAAAATATTTTTTTTAGAGCAATAGAGCTCAAAATTATACCTACCTTTCGAAAAATTTAGCACACTTTATGTTTGCTAGAGTTATCTGTAAAATACAGAGCTTTTAGATTTTTTCATGTGGACTTTTAAACGCACACTTCGAACAAGTAGGCTTTGGACGACGCGGCATAAAACAGAATGCAAATGTTTACTGATAGCTGTCATATTTTGAATAAAGCAGTAAATACGCTCTTCAATTCAGGGTGTTAAATTTTTAAACACATTCGTCATGAAGTATGAGAATTATAAAAATTGGAATATGATACTCTATTTTATACAAACCGGGGAAAATGCAGAAGCAGCAAGCAATTCGTAACACGAGAGGTTTCCAGAAAAAAGACCACCTTCTAGAGACATTTTCGCAAGATTGCGACACAACCTAATTGATGGTGGTCAATTTGAAAAGAAAAGGCTGAAATTATATGTATCAAATAGGGATATGGAGTTGAAAGAAATAGTTGTTCTAGGAGCTGTTAAAAATAATCCCAAAACGTCAACGCGAAATTTGAAAATATCAACAGGCCTACCAAGAACTAGGTTAGGCGGATTTTGGGAAAGCACAAATATAAGCCATTCAGGACAACAAGAGTTCATAAACTCAGACCAGGAGATTTTGAACGCCGCATTGATTTTTGCCAGTGGTTCCTGGAAAATTGTAACCAAGAGCGTAATTTTTCGTTAAATTGTATTTGGACAGACGAAGCTTATGTGAGCAGTGCCGGCATTTCCAACCGCTATAATTCTTATACTTGGGAACAACAAAATCTTCTTCTATTGTGGAGCAGACAAGTCAAGGAAGATTTGGATTTAGCGTGTGGGCAGTTGTTTTCTGGGGTTGAATTATCGGCCCGTCCATTTATAATGGCACCCTCACATCTCAGAGGTTTGTAGAAATTTTAAGGCAAAATATTGAACCCCTTGTTGATGAATTGCCACTATTGTAGCTCAGAACAATATATTTTCAACGAACCGGGGTTTTGCCTCACAACACTGCAACTGCCATCAACTTTTTGGCAGCAAATTTTGGTAATAATTGGATAGCCAACCAAGGACCCAACCGTTGGACGGCCAGGTCACCGGACCTAACGCCTATGGACTTTTACCTCTGGGAAAGGTTGAAAGTTCTTATTTCTAAATTGCCGACCAATTCTAGATATGAATTGGATGCGGCAGTAATGCAAAGTTTTGCTTCTCTCACTCCTACGCGGTTTTCATCATTAAGTTTGTCTAAAACCTTGATCATCAGACACAGCCATCAGTTTTCATCTATCTAATTTGAAAACAGGACTTTCCTTTCGAAAGTGTCCAACATGACCCACCCAGTACATGCTACAAACGTTGAACTGTTCTCATTTTGTGATATTTTGAACACCTAATTCGGAGTGATCCTTTGTTGATATCCGAGCTCGTATGATTTTCATCATCTCCGTCGTAATCTGACGAATTTATCAGGCACCGAACTCCCACCCTATCGGTATAAAAAACGTCACCCTAACGCAATCCCACCTGGAGTTTTCGACAAGAGCGCCAATAAAAACAGTGCGAGGTGTCGATTATAGAATCAGGTAGGCGAAGAAGCTAATTTATATTATTCAAATGTCAGCTTGTTTTGCGCATATTCTACTCCTTATAGTCCTTATAAACACCTACGGCTGGTATCTGAATAACCTGCTTCTTGATTGCGATGTTGTCGGATCCATGAAGATTTCCCCAGTGAAGGGAAAGAGTTGATAAAAGAGTTTTTTCTACGATCGTGCGTTTTTACCAACTTTCCCGCACGCAATTTAGTTTTCCCGCACTAGTGCAGAAAAAATCGCTTTCCCGCACTAGTACGGGAAAGTAAAGTCAATTTAACGTTATTATATGTGCATTTCACGTGTATATTACTATTCAAACCAATGTTCTGATGAGGTTCCTATAGTTTTTTCAAAAAGTTATTTTCTAGAGATGGTGAAGCCGATTGTATTACTTGTTAATTTATTATTCTCCACCGGTTATTTCCCAACTCTACTGAAAATCGGAAAAGTAATTCCCATTAATTTTGATTTAAGAATTTTGTCGTCAAAAACTAGAAAACTATAGACCAGTACCTAATAACAGGGGAGCCCAAGCGGAGATTTCGAGATTAACTGAAGCGCGGCAGAATAATATACAGGGGGATACCTTGTACCCGGTTACTCATAAATAAGGCCGCGCGTCCAGGATAAAGGATTAGATTAGTAAAAAAGAATGATCATCAGAAATTCTCGAGCGCGTCAGATTAAGGTAGGGTGAGTTAATTACATGCTAAGAAGTGTATATTATACCAATCTGACAATTCGAGGGTGACGTAAAGAAAGGGAAGGGCTACAAAGTTTTTAAAAAAAACGTCATCTCGACATTTTCAAGCGTGGCTAATTTATTTTATTTTGAAAGAAATAATTCAAGGATAATGAAAAGCATATAATCTGACGATTTCCACAAGCTGAAATAACAAAAATTCGTTGATAAAGTCTCAAGCGTGCAGCTGCGTAATGCCTATATTCCACTCTCCGCGTTACTATTTATCTCTTTCTCTTTCTCTATCTATGCAGCTTGGCCAAACTTAGATTTTGAATATAATTTGAACCGATTCGTACCGGTAGATTTTGAGAAATCTCAAAAAAAACGTTTTTTTTTTTCAAATATGTTTTTTTTGGAATAACTTTTCAAACAGCTATATCGATCGATTTCAAAAACTAATCAGCTCTTAATATCAAAAAACCACGTTGATCGCCGCCAGTCCGGTCAGAATTGGTTGATTCGTTCGTGAGTTATCGTTGTCGAAAGAAAACCGAAAGAAGTATTTTTTCGGAATCACTCTGAGCTTGAAAAACTGCGTCGAATGCCGCTAACCGCGCGAAAATCGTTTCATTTATTCAAAAGTTATTGCGGTTTGAAAATTCAAAAAATTGTATAAACTTCTTTCAGACTTTTGAGCTCGGAGAGCTCATAATGACACAAAAATCATATTTTTGAGCTCGAAGAGGCTCCCCTACTATAACAATATCACCCACATTTTCCAAATTATTTGAATATTGCTACATGCATAGATTTTCACCATTTTGTCAAGACAACAATATATTTTCTCCAAATCAACATGAGTTCTGAATAAAAAGTCTACTAATACAGCAATTTATTCTTACTACTATAAAATAATTCAAAATATTGAAATGGACGAGTGTCCTGTTGGGATCTCCTGTGATTTCAGCAGGGCATTCCACTGAGGGAATCACGATGTTTTTTTGGAGAAATTATATAAATACGAAGTAAGAGGTTGTCCTCTCAACTGGGTAAAGTTTGAACAATAACTTTCAAAATAAATTCCTGAAGATGTTCCATGTTGCTGCTGATCAGGAACGTTACATATTTCTTTTGAAGATATTTTAATTTGTTTGGAAGAAGATGGACAATTCAATATTCTGTTAGGAATCTCAATTTTGTTATTCAAACTATCTTCTATATGCTTCTGCTACGGAGGCAGATTTCCAGCCACCGTGACGTTTCATGGATGTAATGTTGCCCCCTGCATTGGCCAGAAGAGTTACAGAGCTTCTCCTGAAACAGTGAGCTGTGTAGCTCTTATACATGTCTTTTCCAAGACGTATTGCAGTCGAGCTGGGAATATCTCATATTTTATTTATCCCCACACCGCTGAAACCCAAAATTAGGACAACTTATAAATAAAAAATATTGAAATTATTACTAATTTTACAAAATTATGATTATATTTGTACTAATAACGTAAATTTGTTTCCTTATCAGCAATTGAATAAATTTATTGATATGATTCCTTGATAACACTTTAGATTTCTTTCCTCGGTATCCAACCCTTTTATTCTTAATGAGTGGGACCAATTTTGAAAACTTCCTTATATCAATATTTTCCTTAACATTCAATGTACATTTTAACATTGATATATATATATATATATAAAGAAAGAGCACTGGATGATGTGAAATATATTGGAAGTAATTGGAAGTAATAATTACATTAAGGATAATATGTATGGAAAAGAAAAGTATTATTTAGTTATTTTGGACTTATTTTTTTCAGACAGAAAAAATTTTGAATACGATTTTACTGAAAAATTGAACAATATTTTCAAGACAACAGTCGTTTGAGAGCGATAACTTATCGGTACAAAAAACACGTCGAAATGTATTGGAAGTATTAATTTTTAATATATTTCAAACGATGTAAATTCACATTCACAGTTGTACAAAAAATGTTGTTTGGATTTCGTGTATAAAATTCGTGTTTTCATGGCACATAAGAGACAATTTTATTATTCTGTTTAGTTTGGTAATGCTGCTGATGGAGTTAACTTGGTTAACGAAATGCGCATCTAGGAATTAAATTACTAGTGTGGTGAAAGGGAAAACTTCTTTCGTTCTCGTTCACTAATAATATTGAGTTTATCATCTGCAAATAGTGATACCGAACTTAAACCCAAATGCTGTGATAGATCATTTATGAAAAGTAAAAATATCAATGGCCCTAAAACTGAGCCCTGTGGAACTCTTTCTCCTGTTTGCAGTTTAAGTCGGCCTACCAGTATTTTTAGGCATCTTAGTAGAGACTGCATACTTGATGTTGACATAGTAAGACTATTTCATCCTGGTATCGCCAACGACCGACCCGGCAACGTCGCCGAAGTCATCCGCGCTAGAGTGGGACAGTCGTCTAAGTCATTATGCAAATCATATGGCGAAAAAAATCGGAATGCTCTCAGGAACTCGTGCTCGCTTTTAGTCGCTCCAAAATATTCGCGTTGACATAATCGCGTCGAGTTTTTCGGTCTCTCCGGATTTCGCGTTCCGTGACGATTAGGAGCAGCGTCGAAAGTCCGAATGGTTCCGCGATAAACGATTCGTTCGTTCTAAAGTGAGTGTAAGTTCTGTTTTCTGTTGTTGCTATTATTTGGAGTGACGCAAATCGTTTCGCGATTATCGATTAGTACCAGTCAAGGTTGGGTCTACGTAAGACAACAATTATAAATATTGAATATGAGGGGAGACGGGGGAATGATACGACGCGTGTCAGTTTTTTTTTGGAGCTTGAGGTGTCAGAAAACAACGAATTTTTGGATTTTGCGGTTAGAAGAGTGCAAATAATTTTTTTACCGAGAGAAATATACGTTTTAATAAAGTTCAATTGAAAAGTTGTAAATAAACAAAATATATCAAACTAATTTGCAATAATTTTTCGACAATACCTTGAAATTAACGATAACAACACGAAAACCCCTTTTTTATTGTAACTATTATCTCCCACAATTTTTTCCTTTTTTATGTAACTTGGTGAAGACGTTCTTTTTGTGTTTCAAATGAGCTGCAAGTTTTTGAAGCAAAATATTTATTTTTCATTTGTATACGGACTTAAATTAAAAAAGACTAATTTTCAGTGGACAGAATTGGGTAACAAACTTTCAATATTTGAACATTTCCGAACTGATGTTCTTTGTTGAAACCTTGACTTCAAGATCGTATGAAAAAATGTAATGTTCGTAATGGGAAAATATCATTGAAAACTCGATTAAAAATGCAAAACCTAGAAACAATACACTTCTTTATACAACTGTTATTAAAAATGTCGTTTCAAAGTCATAGTATTATCAATTGAAAACTGACATTTTCACATTATGGGTCAAAATCACTAAAAGTAATAGATGAGATGATCGATATTCAATAATAAAGATCTCGCCAATACAAACACTTAATCAGATATTAAAATATTCAAAACGCCTACTTAGAACGAACTATCGGTAAATCTTCGGTTAGAGAGAGCAACAGAATTGAAAAAATAAATTCAGTTACTTGAACAAAAAATCTAAATGAAATTTTTGGCGGTCTCATGACTATTTCAGAAGATATTTTGTTAATTTCGAAGTACTGTTGAAAAATTATTGATACAAAAGTTTTTAAGACTTCAATCATTCACAACTTTTCTTCAAACTTTTTTTGACAGGATGCATATTTCTCCACAGATCATCAATACCACCAATTTTTTACTCTCACTGATTGATTGATTTTTTTCAATACGCACTCATAATTTACGATAAACTTTCCGACATACTGCTAAGAATTTCTCATGAACTCTGGTTTTTGAAATTGGTGTGACCTATTCCACTACCTATATATTTCAGTTATTGAATACTAAGCGGATCTTTTTTTGATAATTTTTAATAAAATTACTTAATCTTATCAATTAGTGAATATTCACTTTGCATTCTCTACCAGTTATTATTGAATAAAATAAATATTATTATTATAAAAAATCCAGCCATCACGGATTTCTTATTCTATAGGAGTATTGTCGGCAGACATCGAACGAAAAATTATCCAACAGCCCTCTACGACTGCCGAATCACCTCTGCCCCACACCTGGCAGAGTTTTTCTACAAGAACACTCTCTGCAACTCCACATAAAATATTCAATTGATTTTCGTGATGAAATAATTATTAAAATTTCGATTTTTCGGAGAAATTCTGCGATTCGACATGGTCTCGTTGAGATGTCAAACTTCCACGGTATGAAAATTAAAAAAATGTTTTGATGCATTCTCATTCAGCTAGGCATAAAAACTTTTTATATTTACACACATCATTCTTATTTCTTTTCATTCTATTCACTGACTCTCTCTGTAACACTTCAGTATTGAGGAAAATATGTCATTAAATTTATAATGAGACTGACTGATTGATACAAAGTATTGTATTTATGTTGTTTATTACATTATATTCGGATTGATAAATTCCCCTTGTAGTATTTTGAATGCAATAACTTATCGAAAATTGTGTAGATTTCCATGATTTCATATTTTGTCACTTTCAAACAGTAGAAAGTTGAAATCACAAAAAAAGCATGTTATGAATCTTCTTTGCATTCTACGATTAAGTATACTAAATTGCTGTTTGAAAAGTTTTTCTGTTGACTTTTCAACTGAAATTAAATTCATCCTCAAGGCTTGTTAACGATATAATTAATTTTTTGTATTTCAAGAATAAATCATTGACCTAAAAAGGTGAAAAATGTTAGATAGGATAAACAAAACGTCACGTACCAACGAGGATTAAAGAACATAAACAGGATTTCTTGTAGAACTCTTTCAGGAAAATAAACAAAATACATATTCAGTGCCTTGCATTAATTGCCGATTGTATTGCGACCCTGTTTTTCCACAACAAATGAACGATTGTCCTAGCAGTCGAGCTTTTCCATAGCCCACCATGCATGCATGCATCTTACCTTGCATGTTATGGGAAAACCTTCGATGGTGTTCATTGAAGTAATAAATAGTAATTATCGCAGTTTTTCTTAATAAATCTCCGCAAATGCAATTAGAGTGTTGACTTTGATAACGAAATTCATTTAATGTTGTATATAGAGGAGCGGAAATTGAAGCTTAAATGACGTAACAGTTTATATGCATCTGGTGCGGGCATATCTCTGAGAGGCCTGATGATTTGTTGTGATTACTTCCGGAAAAATATCAAGGAGTTTCAGGGAGGAAATACCTACCAGGTGTGGATCATTGAATTGATAACATGTAGTATCTTGAATGTCTGAAATTTATTCGAAAGATTTCAGACCCAAAAAAACTATTTTTTGGAAATTTTCCACCTGTTGTACCAAACCAATCAGATGCAGTCGATAACCGAAATTCATCGAAAAAAAATTCGGTCACGTGACGTAGCTGCATAATTATTAAATGATAAATCCCTTGGCTTGACAGCTGTCACGTGCAGATGCTAGAATAAGAGAATCGTAGATTATTTTGACAAATATATATTCTCAGTTCAAAAATAAATGTTCATTTTCCACTTTTTTTTTTCGTCAATGGCGAATGAAGTAAATGAGCTGTGGGATTTTTTTCACCAAATGTCTATGTTTCATGGAAGAAAAGTGTATTGGGAGTTGTCTAGATGCCAATCTCGTCTAGTGCTAGCTTGGAGTGCACACCGACCACCCGAGGTGGTGCTGCAACAACTTCCCTGACTTATACCACGACGGACATTGACCTACATCTGACAGATATTTGTGCAACGTTCTTTCAAGAAGACCCAATTGCAAGTGCTCTTCTTGTATTATTAGATGATTGAATGGAAGTTGTTGATCGAAATGGCCATCTAAATCCATGATGATGAATCTGATAGAGGAGATATTGCTTTTGTGAAGCGTTCTGAATCTTTGACATAGTTTTGAATCGCCCTGTTTCCTAATACAAGTCTCCTAAAATGTTCAATAATCCTTCGGTGCAAAAACCAGTGATTCACTGATTTCCACATTTTTTCCATTTCACTCCATTCGTCAAATATTTATCCGTACCACGACCGTCAGTCAAATGAGAATGTTACCGCAGGAAGTTGACAGACCTTGAGAGTAATTCTGTGTGAAGGAACTATGACCGAACACCGTTGAATTGCGAATTATGTAATGTTTATTCGACTTGGGTTCGGTCATCTGCTTTAGTTTACTTATTATTAGTCTGGGATATCATTTTAGGGCAATATTTATCGAAAATGATTTGTTCAATCAGTTTTTTATCGTGGCTGTTTTTCAAGAGTTGTTTTCATTGTACTCTCAGCGGCTGTGCAGCTGACTTGGAATGGAAGTAAATATTATCTGGTCTTCAAAATATGGTGGAGGAGCTGGTTAATATTTTTTTAAATTTGTATACTACAACGGTTCCTAACTGCATTAGGTGATTCGTTAGGTCTTTTCGAGAAGAAAAGTTCCTTCAAACATATGTCCGGTGTTGCTTGATTTCTGATATACGAAGCGTTGAAATTTAAAAAACGGTAATTATGAAATATCATGAATAGCCTTGAACCGATTTGGTTGACATTTGGTACATTTATTTGAACTGATGAGGCGCTCGTAATTAGGTCCAATGGATTCTCAGTGGGCACCACAGCCAACTATATTGTAAAAAAAGTACGCCACTGACTGTTTCATTTTTTTAGACTAAGCAACTGAAAATACAACAACTGAAAATACAACTTGGTTTCTTGTATTTTCTTCATATCTAGCTTCGTTTTCAAGAGAAAAAATTAAAGCCACTCATGAATATCATGAACACCTGTATTGGAGACCAGCTGACATTGATGGTTTCAAATTGGGAAAGTTTATTTTTGTTGTGGATTATTGGTTGTTATTTGTTCACCATCCGTTATAATGTAATAGCCTAGTCCATGATACGCGTTATTTTTTTTTAATTTCAACACCCTGTATCTCAGAAACTAAGCAAATTCCGGACATGAGTCAGTTCCTGCAGTTAGGAACTGTATAAATTTATGAAAATTCAGTTACCTTTTATTTCGAAAACTACATTACCGGATTTTAGTCGTCTGTAAACAAACCTCTCTGAAATGCGAAATCAGCTAGTGTTTTTGATTTGGAACGCCTTGGAAAATGTTGATTTTGTGGATACGTGCATTTTTTCGACTGAAACTCTTCGTAAGTGTTGTCAATTCGTCATTGGGATTAATTTTTCGGAATCAGCTCATCGAAATACATTTGATGTCAAGAAAAACTTTCTATAATTCGAGGGAATTTTTGAAATGCCATCACTTTTTATGCCAAACCTTGATTTTTGACTCCTCTTGAGTATTTTTTGGGTTAATCGTCTTGAAATCATTGATTTCAAGTGAATCAGTTGATTTTGTATTTTTCATGATTTTTAGGGGTCTACCCCTTTGGTTTTTTGACTTTTTCCGTGTAATTTCATCCATCGCCTATTGACTTGAAATTCACAGAGAATACTAAATTCATCATTCTGAATCGATTGGCGTTCGCGAAATTGCTCTATCTTCAACCGTTCTCGAGTTGAAAAGATCATCTGGAGTTGAGAGGCATTTCTTTCCTTATTTGAGCTGAACCTTGTGTCTGAGCATGAACAAATCATAGATTTTTGGAATCAGCATGAAATTTTTCGTATGTAGTGCGAATTTCAAGTGAATCTGTTGATTTTGTATTTTTCATGATTTTTAGGGGTCTACCCCTTTGGTTTTTTGACTTTTTCCGTGTAATTTCATCCATCGCCTATTGACTTGAAATTCACAGAGAATCCTAAATTCATCATTCTGAATCGATTGACGTTCGCAAAATTGCTCTATCTTCAACCGTTCTCGAGTTGAAAAGTTCCTCTGGAGTTGAGAGGCATTTCTGTCCTTATTTGAGCTGAACCTTTAGTCTGAGCATGAACAAATTATAGATTTTTGGAATCAGCATGCAATTTTGCGTAAATAGTGTGAATTTCAAGTGAATCTGTTGATTTTGTATTTTTCATGATTTTTAGGGGTCTACCCCTTTGGTTTTTTGACTTTTTCCGTGTAATTTCATCCATCGCCTATTGACTTGAAATTCACAGGGAATACTAAATTCATCATTCTGAATCGATTGGCGTTCGCGAAATTGCTCTATCTTCAACCGTTCTCGAGTTGAAAAGATCATCTGGAGTTGAGAGGCATTTCTTTCCTTATTTGAGCTGAACCTTGTGTCTGAGCATGAACAAATCATAGATTTTTGGAATCAGCATGAAATTTTGCGTATGTAGTGTGAATTTCAAGTGAATCTGTTGATTTTGTATTTTTCATGATTTTTAGGGGTCTACCCCTGTGGTTTTTTGACTTTTTCCGTGTAATTTCATCCATCGCCTATTGACTTGAAATTCACAGAGAATACTAAATTCATCATTCTGAATCGATTGGCGTTCGCGAAATTGCTCTATCTTCAACCGTTCTCGAGTTGAAAAGATCATCTGGAGTTGAGAGGCATTTCTTTCCTTATTTGAGCTGAACCTTGTGTCTGAGCATGAACAAATCATAGATTTTTGGAATCAGCATGAAATTTTGCGTATATAGTGTGAATTTCAAGTGAATCTGTTGATTTTGTATTTTTCATGATTTTTAGGGGTCTACCCCTTTGATTTTTTGACTTTTTCCGTGTAATTTCATCCATCGCCTATTGACTTGAAATTCACAGAGAATACTAAATTCATCATTCTGAATCGATTGGCGTTCGCGAAATTGCTCTATCTTCAACCGTTTTCGAGTTGAAAAGATCATCTGGAGTTGAGAGGCATTTCTTTCCTTATTTGAGCTGAACCTTGTGTCTGAGCATGAACAAATCATAGATTTTTGGAATCAGCATGAAATTTTGCGTATGTAGTGTGAATTTCAAGTGAATCTGTTGATTTTGTATTTTTCATGATTTTTAGGGGTCTACCCCTTTGGTTTTTTGACTTTTTCCGTGTAATTTCATCCATCGCCTATTGACTTGAAATTCACAGAGAATACTAAATTCATCATTCAGAATCGATTGGCGTTCGCGAAATTGCTCTATCTTCAACCGTTCTCGAGTTGAAAAGATCATCTGGAGTTGAGAGGCATTTCTTTCCTTATTTGAGCTGAACCTTGTGTCTGAGCATGAACAAATCATAGATTTTTGGAATCAGCATGAAATTTTGCGTATATAGTGTGAATTTCAAGTGAATCTGTTGATTTTGTATTTTTCATGATTTTTAGGGGTCTACCCCTTTGGTTTTTTGACTTTTTCCGTGTAATTTCATCCATCGCCTATTGACTTGAAATTCACAGAAAATACTAAATTCATCATTCTGAATCGATTGGCGTTCGCGAAATTGCTCTATCTTCAACCGTTCTCGAGTTGAAAAGATCATCTGGAGTTGAGAGGCATTTCTTTCCTTATTTGAGCTGAACCTTGTGTCTGAGCATGAACAAATCATAGATTTTTGGAATCAGCATGAAATTTTGCGTATATAGTGTGAATTTCAAGTGAATCTGTTGATTTTGTATTTTTCATAATTTTTAGGGGTCTACCCCTTTGGTTTTTTGACTTTTTCCGTGTAATTTCATCCATCGCCTATTGACTTGAAATTCACAGAGAGTACTAAATTCATCACTCTGAATCGATTGGCGATCGCGAAATTGCTCTATCTTCAACCGTTCTCGAGTTGAAAAGATCATCTGGAGTTGAGAGGCATTTCTTTCCTTATTTGAGCTGAATCTTGTGTCTGAGCATGAACAAATCATAGATTTTTGGAATCAGCATGAAATTTTGCGTATGTAGTGTGAATTTCAAGTGAATCTGTTGATTTTGTATTTTTCATGATTTTTTTTTGGTTTTTTGACTTTTTCCGTGTAATTTCATCCATCGCCTATTGACTTGAAATTCACAGTGAATACTAAATTCATCATTCTGAATCGATTGGCGTTCGCGAAATTGCTCTATCTTCAACCGTTCTCGAGTTGAAAAGATCATCTGGAGTTGAGAGGCATTTCTTTCCTTATTTGAGCTGAACCTTGTGTCTGAGCATGAACAAATCATAGATTTTTGGAATCAGCATGAAATTTTGCGTATATAGTGTGAATTTCAAGTGGATCTGTTGATTTTGTATTTTTCATGATTTTTAGACTTTTTTCGAGTTATTTCATCCATCGCCTATCTATTTGGAATTCACAGAGTATACTAATTTCATCATTCTGAATCGATTGGCGTTCGCAAAATTGCTCTATCTTCAACCGTTCTCGAGTTGGAAACTTCATCTGGAGTTGAGAGGGTCATTTCCCTCGAAAGTTGAAACCTAGGCTGATGAGGAACAAACATTATTGCTCGAAACTATGTTCATAACCCTTTTTCATATCTCACCCCACGTTTTGCCCCTTCATAGTAATTTTTGGCAATTTGCTGCCATACCAGTGATCATGTGATATGTTTCAAAATTCACATCCAGGTTGTCGAAATAACAATGCGAGTTTTGAATGTAATTTGTTCGAACATATCGACCCTATATCTATGGTGAGATTCATCCATTAAGCATTGATTACCTCCTCACCAAACCGTTGGAAAACTTTGGTATGCAACAGAGTCTCCGAAATTCAGAGGTTGGCATCTAAAATATTCAAAATTTCAATCACGAAATAATCTCTGAAGGGGCATTAAACTACCGAGTACTTACAATAGGTTAGGAAACATGTATACCCTGATATAACTGAATCATACTTGAGATTCCTATTGAATGAGTAGCTTTTACACCTAGCATTTTCAAAAAAACACTGGTACCGCCATCTATTGCCATATTTCAAGTTGGCGCTCTCTTAAGCTCGAAGAAATCTGAGACGTATATAATGGGGTGAGTCAATCTATTTGCATGTCTGTCTGTTTGTATGCACCCTGATGAGCTTCTAGAAATTATTCGAACGTTAAAATGCTCCTGCTCCACCGAGTCATATTAGAATAATCTTATAGTTGACAAGAACATACATTCCGGGAAACCATCGTCGATACGTAATTTATCTCTGTAAAAGTATATTATATTATCTTTTTTTTTTGTTTCAGTGCCACGCGATAGTGCGCGGGTCGTTGGTGCGTTGAGCGGTGACGTGACGGGGGGTCACTTGGTGGCTTCTCCCGTCAGGAAGGAGCGGCTCAAGAAGTCCAAGAAAGAACTCGCCGAAGAAGCCGCCCGGGTTCTAAAGCAGGTGGATCAATTGGACTGTGTCTCGAAGGAAAACGGTAATGATTCCTTTTTCCCCTAACGTACCGTTCAATAGGAAACTCCCCGTGACTCCGAATTCCAACTGAGAAATATGCTTTCTGAATCTCACCTGTACATTATGCCTTGTCTACGCCACAAACTTGCAATTACAACCTCCTCACTTAACCTTATAACTTCCACTATTTTCCAACTTGCCTTTCTGGACAATTGAAGAAATGATGCATTGACATAATGGCGTACGTACAAATCTACCTCTGAGACATATGAAGCTTCATTCACATTGCTCATATTGAAATTATAGAAAATGTTATGATTTAAACTATCAAGTCATCTGTAAGTACCATGGATTCTGACTTTGATGTCGATTTGAGACTTTGCCTGTTGACATCAAAGAATGACGTTTAAAGCAATAACTCATATCGGTGTCATCTCTGACTTCTCTTCTGTCAATGCCAATGATGATTACAAAAGCCTTCACGTGCTGTGCATAATTCACCGGCCGCTGATAGAATGTCAACATTTTGAAATAAGATTTATGAGTATCTGCAACCACTCAGTTCATATACTCCAGCCCTAACGCATATCGAAGCTTTCTTCGTTACCGAGTCTCTGTCAGCCTGAGGAAGAAATCCGACGTGCCTTCAAAGGTTTTAAGCGCTCCAGATTCTGACGGGCTGAATAACTGTTGGTGGAAAGCATTTTGAGCACCCGCCACAATTCGAAAATAGTTTACAACTGGAGTTTCCAACATTTGCTCTCATTCCATCCCCAGAAACAACGTGACCAAGATATCGAACTCCCTTCTGGAACAGAAGAACATTGTTTGGTGCTCAGTTTCATTCCGGAGTTTCTCAATCGCAGGAATACCTCCTTTAGGTTTTTATGTGATTCTCGAACTATCTTTCAACAACAAAAATGTCATTGAGATATACGAGTTACGTTTTCAATAAGAGTCCTTCTAGAACGGTCTCCATTATCTTTCGAAGGTGGCTGGTGCATTCCAGAGCCCGAAAGGCATTCCGGAAAACTGCTAGATAGGGAGCAACAGATTATGGCTTCGTTAGCGCAGTATCGATGACTTGATTGAATGCGTGTTATAATATTAATATGCATATTTTATAAAGGTGAATACTCTTCACACTCTCCACGTGCCTTCAAAAGCTCGAAGAACGTTGCTGCTCCAGATCCTGACATGCGGAATAATCGATGATGGAAAGCATTTTCAAGCACTCGCCACCTATCTGACAATAGTTTTCAACATGTGCTACTTCTTCATTCACAGAAACAACGCGAGCAAAATATTGCACTTCCTTGTGGGGAACAGTTTCATTCCAGAGATTCTCAGGTTCTTTTCGTGATCGTCGAACGATCTGCCAACTACAATATTGTCATCGAGATATACTAGTTACGTCTTCCATGAGGGTCTTTGCAGAACCGTCTCCATTAATCTCTTGAAGGTGGCTGGTGCATTCTAGAGCCCTAATGGCATTCTGGAAAACTGCTAGATGGGGAGACACAGATTCTGGCTTCGCTGGCGCAGACTCGATGAAATTTTTGAATGCGTGTTATAATATACGCGTATACTCTCCACAGCTGACTGGGTATACAAATGGATTTACGAACAAAGGGGGTGAAATGGAATGGGTCGCTGGCATCAATGAGAACCTGCTCATCGACAGATGTGTTACGCAGGATTCAGGCAATAAGCTCAACTTTTTCATAGCCTGAATCGATTATGGCCAGATGTTTTCTTCATCTTCCTATTGCGATTATCTGTTGGATACAGTTGCTGCACCCCCAAAAACTGGAGGCATTAGTTTACCTCTTTTGTATGGATGACTCCAAATTTTATGCCTTTAGAAAAAGGATATGTACAAGCCCTGGATGGTGAGGGAAGAGAACACGCGTGTTATTCACATGCCATTCGGGATCGAAAGATGCGCCACAGTTCATTTCAAAAGAGGAAGCTGCAAGAAATACGCAGAGGGTGTCGATCTCGTGGACGTATCATATATCATCTTGACGCCGGAGACGTATACTCGCTTATCAGATCAAATTATATACGGAAAAAAACAGAACCAGATGAGAGTGGTGCGGAACATCTATAGAATCCATACTAATCATGTGTGGAAGGAATATGGAATGAATATGGAATCAGTGGGTATAAAATATATCTAGGTTGTCTTTAGATGATTCATTGTAGATAATTGCACTAGCTATAAAAACATCCAACGTGATCATTGATACAAAAACTCGATCATGAAATGACAGTTGCAGAAACCTCGTCTCAACGCCCACTACAATGCTCCAGAGCCAATCAAATACGGAAAAATCCGCCACCAATAATACCGATCGATTTTTTCTCATAATTTATTCAACGGTCGTACAAGACTTTATGCTACCTACTTATTACTTTTAATGACGGTTACTTGTATACCCACAGCGTCCATTCGAAGATGAATTATTTACATTTTCCAGCCGTACATCTCGAGCGCGCTTATTAGGTTCTAAATAGTCGGACGTACAGGAATGATTACGCAAATATGCAAAGGTAACTGGAAAACATTTCTTTAATGTTTTCAGGTAGTCTGATGGATGAGAGAGAATGAAGTAGCGGAAAATGGTCGTTAGGGAGACATTTAATTAAGACTTCAATCAGGCGGGATGCGGTAATCGTTTGTTTGGAATCATCGCGAAATTCTTAGCCGCGGTAAATTCGTCGGTTTTTGTGGCGAGCGTTCAGCTTCTGAAGATGCTAACTCTGTTGGCGAAACGAGCGATAAGGAATCTTGACGTGGTTTCGGGAAGTTTCTGCATCCACATTAAAGGTTCCAAATATTCTTTTTTTTATTGACTTGAAGATCACTAAATTTTACCGCAAAAGGAGATTCTGGCAGAACGTCATTTGAGTGTAGAGTGTGGCCATGGAAAAACAAATATCACCGAAAGTTGATGCATGTTCGATAATCATATTGGATGCACTTAGAATAGTTGCAAGTTAAAGCATACTGGATAGATCAAAAAATATAGAAATTGTAAAGTGGTGCGGCATTATTAACGACAAATTCATAGGTCCGTTTTTTTTTCGCCAAAATCGAACTGATGATACCCATTTATAGTTTTTGGAAAACGAACTGACGGATGTTCTCGGATAATCTGAGTCTACAGAAGCGACATAATTCATGGTTTGTATATGATCAATATCTCGCTGATTCTGCCACAATTGTTCCTAAATAGTTGAATGGGGAATTTGGTGATAAATGTTGTAGTTGCGAAAATAAAGTATAAGATATTCAGTGTTTTTTTGTTGAAATTCCTAATTTTTATGCTTTGGCACAGATACTGGGTCCATTCAATAGTCCTGCTGACTTCTCTTTCACTTACTGTCTCCGTCAATACTTATCGCCTCTGGCAATCCTTCGACAACCCTTTGGCAGCCCTTTGATAATCTTTTGGCAACTGATTGGCAACCCTTTTGCAACCCATTGGTAACCGTTTGGTTACTCTTTGGTCACTCTTTGTCCACTCTTTGGCAACCCTTTGACAACTCTTTGGCAACCCTTTGGCTACTTTTGGCAACCCTCTGGCAACCCTTTTGTAACCTTTTGGTAATTTCTTGGCTATTACGCCTGGTCTTTGAAGTACATTTCTGATGAATTCAGGAGAGCCGGCCACCACGTATTGTCAAAAGCTCCAGGCACCATTATTTCCGCAGAGGAAGAATTCGATCAACTCTTCGTGTAGATTGAAATAGTATTGTCCTATTTTTGTCTCTGCTATTCTGTAACATCCACAAATCCATCTAGATATCGTGTTGTCTACTACACTATCTTCTAGTGGTCTTCTAAGAAGGCACTTACCACGGTCTCTTTGCATCTTGTGACTACACAATGTTCAGTTTTCTCATTCAGTAATCACCGAAGGAAAACTAATTATAAACAATTGGAATATCCTGATTTTGGCCTATTCTATCAAATAAATGTCTTGAAGAATCTACTTTAGGAACAATCAGCACAACTTGAGAACTGTAAATTGAAATATGGATCGCCTTGCTTCTCCTGCAATGATGATGATGTGTTTTTGAGTCATAGATTCAACAACATCGCCAGAAGTGGGCCAGCTGTTTTTACAGAACTCGATTCCGCATTAGTGGGCGCAAAAAAAAATTGCAACCAAAATGACAAGCCAACTCAATTTCGTGGGTAGTCGTCGTTCCTTTTATATCGTCTTGAATTCGAGAAGAGAACAACAAAGTCAGTTGCGCGAATCGTTGATTTGCATACCCTCTTGGAAACTGGACTGCAATCTCACCGATCTGTTCTACCACGTGTCCTGAAATTGAATACTTAACAGGATGTGCTTCTCATAATTGATATGCATATTACGTGCATTCCTTCGGTTAAAATTGATTAATTAAATGCGGCTGATGTGCACGGAGAGCAAAACGAAACCGGCGATGAATTGGATGTGCTGTGAGAAAATTGAGAAAGTCAGCAAGTGAATTACGCTGTGAATTCTCATTTAAAATAGCACCTATGATGGAAATTGAAAGAACTCGGCTTTGAGGAAGGAAATCAGTGTTCATCTCCATCAGTCGAAAGAAACAACTCACTGATAAATTCTTAAAATTCTAAGATGATCTTGTTAGTATTTTGTGGGTAACAGTTTTTGAGCTGCTAGTCCAGACCACTCAGTTTTTGAGACGAGGATCGGTTGTAACACCACCAAATTTGGCATGCTAGTAGTTCCGGGGGTGGAACAAAAAAATGGAAAAAGAAATTATTTAAAAAAAAAACATCTTGAAAATAATGGAGTATATGCAAAAATGGTTCGAATAGCTGCGATTGTCTGTCTGAAAGTGAGTAGAAATTTATTGTAGAGTAGACAACACCTCAAAAATCCTCACACTGAATTAGAACTGTATTGACTGATGTGGTTCCTATGAAAATATTAGTCTTACAAAAAGTAGTGTAGAAATATGTCAGGGTATTGAATTATTCTGGCAAAGAACAAGAGTGTTGTAGAGTTCATATACCACAACTTTCTACCAAAGAAGTGATATTCCATTTGAGTTGGTTTTTCGGAAGTTTTTCTCAAAGGGATTATTTTAGTTGATAACTAAGTCACAAGAATATTCTCTCTTCAGGGGTTTTTGAAGTGAAAAAAACAATGGAATCTTATGTACTTATAATCATGCACTGATCTCTGAAGTGAACGCAAGTATATTAGCTGTGAGCCAAAAAATCTGTTTCAAGAATTGAGAGTACGTACACAAATCATAGGGATTTTTCTGTCCCAGGACAATTATATGGAAAAATACGTTTCCAATCTATTTTTAAACTAGTGACTGTAGATGTTACGAGTTACTTTTCATTTAAAAATAATAATATATAATTTTTTGAGTTGATTTGAGAGAAAGTTGTGTGATAATACTCAAATGCCGGTCGAATAAGAGGGAACATAGGTGTAGATTTACATGGTTGAATCTTGAAATATGCGTTTGTTTGTAGGATATCACAAAAGAAAGGAATTTGTATTATTTACAATAAAGATATATTTTGCTAGGATTGGTGTCTTTTCACTCCAGCAGGGGTGGGACCATTGATTTCTGTGAGCAGAGAAAAGGGGTTCTCATACAGAAATTTTGAACTGGCGGACGTCAAAGTACATAAAATCATCACTAGATGTACACACTCAGAGCTTCAAGTTCTAAGGAGTTCAAGTATGGCAATGAAAAATTCCATAGTCCTGAACCTCTGTGTCCAAAAAAATGTGTACAAAAATGGGTCGTTCAAGACAGTTAAAGCATCAACCGGAACTATTAAAAAAGTAGCAACTACTTGTTTGGATAAAGTTTTGAAAGCAGTTATGAAGAGAGTAGCCCAAGTGGATTTAGTGGCCGTTTTTGCAAAATATCACCGGGATTGGCCATTCTCATGATTCTCATAATATTCATGAATGAAATGTGAGGCCCATCTATATCCTCAAAAATAATTCTCACCCGTTGTCTACAATGGCAAATATTCGTCATCGCAATTTTAGGACGATTTACACCGTTTCCAGAGCTTGAAGAGATGGATTTGCTTCAAATATGAAGCATTAACCTCACCGAACCTAACCTAACCTAGCATACTAAAAGTATAACAGGGCTACTTTGTGATTCTATTCATTCTATCGATGCGGTTTCCCGATAGCCTCCAAGAAAGTTTCAATAATTTTTTTTTCAATTGAAGTCAAAATTTTTTTGATAAACAATTTTTTTCCAACTATACATGTCTGTCAAGTTGCACAGTGTTACAATTTATTCTTCAGTTTTGGCACAAATTTGTCTGTTGTTATTGGCTATAGGCCTATTAAACTGAATCAATGCACTTCGACCCATACAGGCTTTGTGGATCACACTCATGTGGACGTTTATGAAAAGATGTCATGATCATTATTTTGATGTTTCAGGTGTCCTTGCGGAGAAATTCTACACCTTACCGAATCGAAAGAAACACAAAGACAAGGAGTACACCTCGGGATCCTTGGATCGCCGTTCCAAACGAAAAAGTTCCTTGGAGCTATCCGCGCCCGAAAAGCCACCGAGAACCTTCACCAGGGGCACTCCACACGAAAAAACATCCGTGTTCGAAATTTTCCGGAAGGAAAACAAACCGGAGCCGAAAAAATCTAGTTTGCGTCGCAGTGTTAGTGACACCTCGTCAACGAAATCCAAAGTGAACGTGATCAGTGACCGAAAACTAAACCGATCAGGAAGTGATAGCGCGAAGTTGGTGAAACCGCGGAAAGGGAAGAAACAGTTGTCGCCGATAATAGAGACGACCCAGCGCGAGGACTATTTCACTCCTCTGGAACAGGATATCGACAAGGAAAACATCCACCATGACGAGAATCTGCGCGCCCCCGTTAGAAAGAAGAAGAAAGACAGCGTAACCGAGAAACTAAAACAGTTCATTGATGAGGTCGACGAGGAGTTGTACAAAGAGACTGGAATCAGACCGAATCCTCCAAAAGAAGTGAAGTGGCCGCAGCCCATCATCATAGACGTAGACAAGGCGGAGAAAATATCCACGAAGTCGAGGAAGTTCAAAGACTCCGCGCTAGGTAAAAAACTCAAGTCTATCACACAGAAGAAGAACAAAACAAATGAAGCTGGCAAGATCAAGAAAGCCGGTACCAAAATCGACGATACTAAGCTCGCGGTTACTGACAAGGACGTAGCTGAACCGCAAGTAAGTGAAGCAGCACCGACCAGTCCAGGAAGCAGGGTGAAGGCAGCCATTGAGCACCTGGAGAATCCGAAGAACTCACCAAAAATGATTCATAGCAGCCAAAAACCCGCGGACAAACTACCGCTCACGAAAGGTAGGAAAGTGGATTCCATGGTAAAGCGACTGAGTACGGACTCATGCTCGCCCCCTCCCCACAAAACAAACGTTCTCATAACCCCTCATGCCTCTGTACAACACAACAACAACCAACCGTTTTCGTACACACGAGGAATAAGCCCCGATAAGTACTCCCCGAACGAAAGCCCTCCCAATTTGGGAAGTCCGATTATTTACGCCCAAGTAGTGTGTGGCACGAATGCCAATGGGGTTGCCAAGCAGACTATCCACACGGCGTACACCAACGGCAAGAAACATCCCCATTCTGATTCAGACGAAGGCCTTGGAGGCGAAGACGCCTTCATCAGATTGGAGAAACCCGTTACTAGATTTGGAGACGATAGGATGAATGACTTCTTCGACGAGGTGGACAAGTTCGAGGAGGAGAGCCCCATTACCCCGAAGTTCAGGAACTCAAGCTACGCTAACGGCTACACCAGCTACGAGAGGAAGGTCAAAGACTACCGGGCAGAGCGAACGGGGTACGTCGATTCCTCTTCAAGAGGTAGAGGCGACGGCATGGACGCAAAGCGTCGGGAGAGCTTGACGGAGCCCCAGGAAAACGGGTTTTCCTCGACGACCATGCTCAACGGCATAAGCGACTTGTCCGCACGTCGAGATCAGCTCGAATCGAGGATAAACAGGAGACTGAACGACAACTCCATACGCACCTCTCCGGAGTACATAAAGAATCCCGCCCCGAAAAACGTGTACGTCGCCGAAACCACGTCGAAGTACTACAGAGGCAAATCCAGCAGCCCCATAGGCTACAGGGAGAAGTACGTTTCGGAAACGAGGCCCGACAAGTACGGCAAACCTCACACGACGGAATCCCGATCCATGCAGTACTTCGGCGAGCCGAAAGAGAGCTTGGAGTACGAGACGAGCAACGGGTACTACTGCAACGGATTCGACAGCGAGCCGAAGAGCTTCGATTCTCAGATTAGCGACTACAGGTCCTCCTCCGAGAACAGGAAGCTCGAGACTAGTCACAGACACCTAGTTAGGGACGACAGACCGGCCGTTCCGAAAGACAGGACCGCGTACAAGTCCTCGCCGGATATTCACCTCAGGTCGTACCAGGACAGCAATAACTCCCTGAGAAGAGATAAGGTGGAGAGCAGAACGAGTTCCTCGAAATACGCTTCGGACAGGTACATGGACGAAAACGAGCGGAAGGATAAGTTCGTCGACTCCGGTATCGAGAACGACTTCAGGAGGGACTCTGGCGAGAACTTCAGAGTCGTCCGTCCGAGGAGGGAGTACTGCAACGAGAGTGAGGATGAAGGCTTCGCTAGCTCCTTGCTTATAGCCAGCGAGAGACAGCACACCGAAGACAACATAAATCAAAGGAAGAGACGAGAATACGACTCGGACAGGGCCTACTCCAGAGAAGACGACCCGTACCGAAATGTGGAGAGGATGGAGTACAGGAGTAAGTTCATACCGAACGACTACATTCCGAGGGAGAGGAGCATCGACGACGGGTCCCACTATGACCCGAGAATCGACAAGGATATCGACCGCTCTACGTTGAAGCGGGTGGAAAAGAAGCCGCCGAAGCCTGAGAAGAAGAGCGGGCTGGAAAAGGTGAGTTGTGGGTTTAGGGTAGGATTTCGCGGCTTGATCGAAGGTTTTGCAGGTGAAATCGCTTTTCACCAGGGACAGTAAGAAGAAGAAGCAACCACAGCCTCAAATGGTGAAAGAAGATCATCTGAGAGCGCGGTACGTTGAGTATAAAGGGAGGGAACCCGTAGAGAAGAGGTTCCAGAAGAGAGAAGCTGTCGATCTTCATACGGTGAGTGTTTGAAGCTTATTTTACTATTTATTCAGTTGTTGAACATAATTAGGCGACGAATGCGTGTAGAAAAGTCTTTTATTTTGGTAAATGTAACATTTCAGCAACGACGATGAATGCAGAATGTTCTGTCCTCGTAGAATCATCTGTTCTGGTAGACCAATATTTCAATTATATCTTGTTATCGAAGGTGATGGTACCACTATAGCACCGCCAACCACCACACTTGAAAAAGTTTGAAAATATTTGGCTTGGACTTCAAAAAATATTTAGTAATGGAAGGCGGCATCTACCAAATATTTAATAGAATCAGACATATCAAAAATTGACACTTATTGTTTTTTATGAAGTTATAAGAATATCAAAGATACAATTTTGGTTAACTGACGGTCTAAACAAAAAATTAGTTCGTTCAACAAATTTTGGAAAATACGATTTTTTCGATTTCTTATTTTAAATATTTGTGGTGTTCTCGTTAGAGCTAGAACAAAATAAGAAACACTTTCATGGAGTAAATTTAGAGGGTTTCTTGTGACGCTATCAGATTTAGAGTCTGGCTTTTCGTTATATGTGCCACGGTTCATCTCAAAAGAGGACGATGTGAGGAATACGGAGAGGACGTTCAGCTCGTAGTTCATCTGGATGCCGGAGAGAGGTAAACTCACCTAGAAGTGGAACAATACCACCCCCAACAGGTACCCACTGTTAAAAACTCTCTCCGCGGCAAGTATTAGCACAAACTTCGAGAAAAAAACCCTTCCTCCTCCTGAAGGTATTGAAGACCTTGGCTTATCTAGAAACCTGACATTCGCATCGCAACTTATACTTTAGCCTCAGCAACACGTGGTGGTTATGCCATGAACACAGCGCCATCTATTGAATATGTACTCAGTAACTCAATCGTTTGGAGCTAACAGATAATTGTTACTGTCAAATGATAAACAAATAATTTGCAATAAAATAATATTGCGGCTATAAATTGAGATGTAAGATATCCTATATTTCAAGTTAGATCAAACTGCATACGGTGTACAAATCGGCTGAGGAGTTTAGGAGTTCATCGCGGACAAACAACGTGACGCGTAATTTATATATATTATGATAGATGATATATATGTTTGAATAAAGGACGAGTCATTATTATTATTTCATTATCATCTATTAGAAAAATTCACTTTTTTTATTTTTGGCGTCGTCTATCGTTTATATTACACTCGATATCCCTTTTAAACAAGAAGTATTTTGAAGGGTTGGTTGTCAAGTATTCATGAAGCTCAAAATATAGAATAAAAATATGCAAAATGTCACCAAAACAAAATATGACTTTTTATATGTATTGCATACACAAACAACTAAATCCAAGATATATGGAAACGAAGGAAAACCTCAGCGAACCAACTCGGCGAACAAGTGTCCGGCTCGAACAAATAAACCACGAGAAGGAACATTGGAACCTGTTGCACGGCCTTTGGCCATATGGCGAGTAGGTTGTGCAAGACGTGTATGTCCTTGTGTTAGTTCTTTACCGTCTCATTCACCATAAATTTGCATCGCATTACCGATATCGTATAAATCACTGATTTCAAGTCGGGTGGTTGAATGCAGCACCAATTCCGCACGGGTGCGATAAATCAAGGTATAATGGCGTAAAGAAAGACAAGCCGGGGATTACTCGCCTGAATATTTCTCCTAAATGGAACAGTCACGCACAGAATCTGCGTGCGGATGGAGTTCGGATGGAATCGAGTGAAAGAAAATTCGATAATGTTGCGTTAGATTCAACTCGCAACTTCGATACGCTACTAGTTGATAATTCGCAATATAAAATCTGGGTCACTTTTAGCCTTCACCAATGTCATACATTAAAACAGCCCATCGACTTGCCAGATTTGTGCCTTATTGCTGCAAATAACGATCCCAGACTCTTCACCACTTACGAATCCGGTAGTGTCAGAATCCTTCTGTTTGAAAACCTCCAAACTTCCCCCACCAGGAACTCTTCAAATGTTAAAATTTTCGTTCGTCAAGCACATTCCATCGCCGATGATTTCTAGTCATATTAGTATTTCAATCTATAGAGTTATATTGTTCAGGTTACTATCCTTGATATCAAAAAGAAAGGCTGTTATGCAGCTCGTTTTCAGTTTCTGTAAAATGTTAGCTCATCATGTTGTGTTGTAGGCATATCTAACGTTCTATTTTTCACTGTGTCAGTAACCATTTCGACGGTCTGTTTTTTATTACAGAATCCAAATTGGCAATCTGAAAGTCCTACGGTGACTTCTGGTTCCTTGTTAAGCCTGTTCCTTGGTAGTCCTTCTTGCCATTTTCTGATGGGTACAGTGGGCAGATTGGTGTAAAGTTCCCGTTCTTCGGATTTCGATTTGGTGTTAATATCAGTTCTGATAATTTTAATTTCTTCGTGAAACTTTTGTTTCCTAGTGAATGCAGAGCTGTCAAATGACTGCGGTTAAAATATGTCCAAGATTTTAATGTTTCTGTAGGGATATCTTCCACTTCTTGTGCTTTCCCAGGTTTCATCTTCGCTAACACCTTTTATACCTCAATTTTAGAGATAGGCTCGATAGTTTCCTCTGAAGCATTGAACAACTGATAAGCGAGCCATCGCGCTTCAAAATCATCCAATCATCTATTCTTGATCTGATTTTGACAAGTGATGACTAGTTATTGACAACCCCAGAAATAGGCTCACCCTAAGGGAAATTCGATCACTTTCAACTCTGGAAACAAATCCAGGGATATTCAAGGAGACAGAAAGTCTTACCATGGAGAAACTCCTTCGTGGCTGAAAGAGGAGTCCTCGGTCTCTAGAAACAGAGAAACCGGGGTTGATCAGGTACTTGCTAGGAAGTGGTTACATAGGTCAGATTCAATACGCAATCAAATATCCGGGTTCAGATCTAATTATACTGGTAATTCTTCAGCTTCTTCTTACTCCTGTGGACCCTGAACTGGTTAGGTTAGGTTAGGTTTGAACGTGAGTGGGCCCATATCAGGCCCTCCACTGCGGCCAATGGCCTATTGTGGCTCACCCTATGGTTATATTTCTCCCAGTATATTCAATCTCTTAACGAAATTGAGGAGTACGTTGGGAGAACAATTTACCAGGTTCTCTGGCCTTACTGTTGTATTGCCAAATGTTGAAAATCTGGTTCTGGCCGCTGCAGGGCATGTACATAAAATGTGCTTAGCCGTTTCATCCTCCTCCATGCATAGGCGGCACTCTGCATCTTGTGCAAGTCCGATTTTATGCATGCGGTGTTTGAGTTTGCAGTGGCCAGTGAGCAAACCTACTATAACTCTGAGATGTGCTCTACTGAGTTCTAGCAGCTTGTCAGAGTCCTGTTTTTTCCTTGTGCAAGCAATAAATGCTTTGGAATAGGCTAGGCCCGGTAGACTACGCCGGTACTCGAGTCTTTTGTTGTCAGCCCAGAATGTTATGACATTCTTGGCAGTGCTATGTGCTATACCGATTACCGGTTCTGGCCCAGTGAACGTTGTTTCGGCCCCCCCTTTTGCTAGGGCGTCCGCTATTTTGTTTCCTTCTAGGCCCGTGTGACCTGGTATCCAGACTAGGTTAACGTTGTTGCGTTGTGCCAGTCGGTTTAAGGTTTCTCTGCAGTTCCATACTGCTCTGGATTTAAAGCAATTGTATTCAAGCGCTTTCAGTGCCGCTTGACTGTCTGAAAATATTTTTATTGTTTTTCATGTGTGGCGTCGATTTTCCAGCTCCATTGCACACATTTCAATGGCATATACCTCTGCCTGGAATACCGTAATTAATTTACCCATACTGAATGAGCGTTTCACTACTGGGTTTATCCCGTATATTCCGGCTCCGACACCTTCCAAAGTTTTGGAACCATCGGTAAACTAACGTTCATTTGCCCTACATAGGTCAGTTTCATTCCAAACCCAGTCTTCTCTTTCGGGGAAGACCACAGTGTAGGACGTGTGACATGATGTCTGAGGGCATTCCCAGAATGTTGTGAGCTGTTAAGCCCTCCAGCATGCTGCTGCTTCTCATGACTACTGCCTGCGGTAGACTAATGGCCGCTTGGTAGAGTCTGTATGTTGCCCATCTTGCCTCTCTCTCCAAACCTATGTGAAGAGGAGGTAATCCGAGAAGGGCTTCCATTGCTGCCGTTGGCGTGGAGCGAATGGCCCCAGTAATCGCCAGACACGCTTGTCTCTGTAGTCCGTTAAGTTTAGCCTGGGCCATTTTTTGTTGGCCCTTGCTCCACCAGACTACAGAGCCATAAGTGATTATTGGTCGTATGATGGTCACGTACAGCCAGTACACTTGTTTTGGTGACATGCCCCATGTTTTGCCACATATTCTGCGGCATGTCCATAATGATAGGCTAGCCTTCCGGATAGTCTTTTCCAGATGCAAGTTCCAATTTAGCTTTTTATCTAGGGTTATTCCCAGATATTTTGCTTCACTCGCAAAAAGAATTGTTACACCATTGATGGAAGGAGGTATTGATTGTTTCAGCTTCCTTTTTCTGGTGAACGCTACTATGACCATTTTGTGAGGGTTAATGGACATTTCCTCCCTCTCACACCATTTATATATGGTGTTCAATATATCCTGAAGGGCGTAGGAGATCGTCTCTTCGGATTTATCGCGTATTACTAGGACCAGATCGTCAGCATATGCTTGCAGATCGACCTCCCACAGCGAGAGAATGGCCAGCAGATCAACCACCAGCAGTGACCATAGCAGAGGAGAGAGAACCCCCCCTGAGGGCAGCTCCTTGCTGGCTTGAAGCTGACACTTTCCCCCTGTAGAGAGGTCGTTATAGTTCTGTTATGAAGCGTAGTTCTTATCTCTGAACTGGTACTCACTATTCAAAATGAAAAATGAGGATGTTATTAATAACAATACTGATAATAATAAAACTAGGCGTAAAAACTCAGAAAATGATGCATCTTCATACGAGCTTGCATCCTAAATCGTCCTTTCCACGGTTATACTTCCCCAGACAACGGGGAGGCCGTGGACATTTGAACTTGGAATGTATACGTAACAGAATGGCACTGAATGGAACCTGTGGAGTCATCAATTCTTATCTCCTTCTCTGCTTTGTCTGTAACCATGAAAAACAAGGACTGGAGCATTTCTTCTCGAGGTAGCAACCCGAGCAGCCGATGCACTTAGTCTTGTTTTTGAGACTGAAAGGACGAACCCAAACTCTGTCACCATGTTAAAACCCGTTAAACAAATAGCCTGCGTCGAAACATAAGGATAAGCAAGGGATCTTCTTCGAGAACATTGAAGACCATGAAGAGAACATTGAAGAATATCCATTCCACCCCATCAGCGATCATTCCTTTGCGTATTTTCGCCGCTGTGTACGCCATTGCAACACTTAATGATAAGATACCCAATGATTGGAGCAATTCAGCAAATAATAGTTTTTGCCACCTGTTCACGAGAAAATTTCCAAGCAGAGATTGTTAACAGGTACTTGGTATACGTATCGCCGTGGAATCACAACAGTAATATTTCAGGAGGTAATAGAGTTATGTACTATTCTTATGCTCGATTAATATGTAATTATTAGATATGGGTATCGCGAAAAGTGGGAAGTACGCGCACTGTATGTTATTATTGCTTCGCGCCGCTTTCAACCAGCCTGTAATGACTTTAGAGTTCTCGAGCGGTACTCCGAATTAGGGAGGGTACGATTTCCTGGCGACAGTGGTACAGTTTTGTGGCCTCAGTGTGGACCTGTTGTCCAAAACTATAATGCATTCGACAACATAAGTATCCTTTTATCAGTGCTGTATTTTAGTAACCATGTACGAGATGTCATGAACGCGAATAACACTTCATCAAAATTTAAAAATAGAACGTAGAGTGCCTCAAGGCTCTGTTCTTGGCCCTATTATATTTTCAATTCATATAAGTACACAACTTTCCCGGTATATTCTATCACACAGATATAATACATTTTGCTGATAGAACCATCATAACTAATGACAGAGCATGAAACCAAACAAAAGGAATATTTTGGTCTTCAGCAGAAAATAACTTTACATCCTTTCGACCATTTAATTACATCGGTTAGATTGTTGACCAAGCTTCTACAAAAACTTCTTTATGGTGCTTGTGGTGGGTATTGAAAAAGGTAAAATAGATATATTATTACTGTTACTAATAACATCCTTATTTGAATAATGCCAGTAGTACCAGTTCAGGGTCCGCAGGAGCAAGAGGAAGTTGAAGAATCACCTGTATGATTAGATCTGAACCCAGATATTTGATTCCGTATTGAGTCTGACGTATGTAACCACTTCTTAGCAACTACCTGATCAGCCCCGGTTTCTCTGTTTCTAGAGATCCAGGACTCCTCTTTCAGCCACGAAGGAGTTTCTCCATGGTATGAGTTTCTGTCTCTTTAAATATAGCTGGTTTTGTTTTCAGAGTTGAGTGTTTTTAAAATTGTTGGAAATAATCATCATTTCTGCAGTCTAGAATATTCAGGAGAACTTTCTGTCCATTCTGACAATGTGGTAGGATTTTTCAAAGCAACAAGACTTCCGTTCCACCAAAGGACCTTTCTGGTCTGGTGATGTTCCTGGTCCCCATGAGAAGTTCATTGCCCGCAAAGAAAAACGCGATTTTTAGGGGTTTCACAACCACCTAGATAAGTCAGGTGAACGCCACATCTTTTGATGATGCCTTTGATTTTAAGAACAGTCGTGGTGAGGTAATATTGTTGTCTCGTTCTTTCACTATTGGAAACCAATCATTTACTACTTGTACAGCTTTTAGAACCACCTTGTCTTGTTTTACTGAATACCGGATTTTATTCAATGCGATTTTTTGGAGAGTCATCGTTACTTTTCTCGATTTGAAAAAAATTCACCTGACAAGCAACTGCCTCTCCTCCTTGCCACGCTCATTCAACAGCAGCAATGTGGTAAGATTCACGCATATGACATAAGACAGGAGTATTTTTATCCCATAGCAATATCATTTCGTTAACTAATAAATTTAATGAAACGAATTTTATATTGACATGGATCTGCTTGTAGTTTCTTCCTGATTGCATCGCGGGCATCATAATCATTATAGTCATTACAGTACTTTTTTTGCAAAATTTTGCACGAAATGCCCCATATTGTCTACACCGTTGCTTCTTTGAATTTGGTCCCGTCCTTGTTTTTCATATTGACCGCCAAATCTTTCAGTATCAATGCCAATTCTTTTAAGCTTCTATGTTTATTCAATCCATATTCTCGTTCGCAGCAAATTTTTACTTTCTTACAGTTTTCCAGAATTTTTGCAATCTCTTGATTAGTCGTATCGTTTCGTAGCTGGTAATTTCTGATTCTGCAAAATGCTTCAAACTGATTCAAACTGGATCTAATTGTGTTTTGTGGAGTGGAATTTTGTGATAAATGTTCAATATTCTCTTGGGTGATGGTACTGAATCGGTTTGTGTTCATTTTTCAATAAACTTCAAAGCACTTTAAGCTCTCAGTAATGGCAATTTCAGAGTAGAATTTTGACATTTCAATGTAAACAAGGTATTATCGATGAGGGAGCAGTTTTATCAGTATAATACCGAATGATTGGCCAGAATAATGCATTGCTATTAGTTGAAACTACCAAAATGTCAGATTTTGACATGTGAAAAAGATAATCAATGTAATGTTGACATGATTAGGTGAAATTGTTTCATATGACACAAAATGAAAAAATTTTAACGGTTGTTAAAACTTTTCTGGAAACAGCCCTCTGATTTTGGCACAAAATACGAGAGACTTTCGTTGACACTTCTTATATTTGAGTTGAAAGAGTTATTCTGCACCTCTCAGTAGATAATTGAGTGCTGTGTCTCCGCTTTGAAGGTGGTTCAATTTTTTCATCGAAAGTTTCCATCGATCCTATGATTCCTCCCCATTCATCCACTCAACCTCCGTCCCAATTCACGAAATGAAACACGAGATGTCGCCTACTCCGCGAATATCGCTTATCGCCTCTGACGAGCCCGTTGCTTTCATTCATCATCTCGCACCTACAGCTCGAAAAAGGCAATTTGCTAGAGAAGAAGAAACGGGAAAAGAAGAAGAGGAATTCGTTGTGTATGATGAGCGGCGGCGCCATCGGGCCATGCAGAGTTGGCGTTGGAATGAGTCATCGTATCGGTCACTCGCAATGACCGAGTTGCAAGAAGAGCCGTCCATCCATATAAGGCAGTCCAGACCTAGGCCACCGGCTGACGTAACTTGCGAAGCCAGCTTGGTTTTCTTGCGGTGCTCTCGCTTTCACTTTTTCGTTGTTTTTCTTCGTTGTTATGCGTGGATTGGGAAATGATCGTCAATATGTATGTTCTCTCTGATCCCATATGGTATTCGACGAAACGATTTCACTATCTAGAACTTCTAATTATTATGATGAATTCACATGGAGACGCAATTATGAATTGTTTCAGAAAACTTCTTAGTCGATTGTGATATAGGAAGAAATGTTTAAAATGATAAAGATTGTTTTGTCATAAATTTGAGAAATGTTTTTTTCTTCAAGATGTCTGAAATTTCAGCGGCCGACACGTAGCCCACTGCGCCAACGGGCCACCCTGGACCACCCCGTTGGACACCCCTAGTGCTTTGTGAATGAATTCCATACTAATGGGTCCTTATAAGGTTGTTTACACCCATTTAGGTGTTGGTATCATTTGAGAGAGTCATATACAATTCAGTATAGTCCACTAGATCTATTTATGAACAGTTCGAATGGCATTCTGTATAGATGGCCTCTGATACCTGTGACAATTACTGCTATACCTATCATATTTTCCAAGGTTTTCTCACAAAGTGTCGCCTAACTTCCGGAAATTAACTAGACTTCACTTCAGCTTTTCTCACATTGTCGCATGCTATATGGTATGGAATACCTTGTAGTTTGAAGTCAATAGCTTTCGCTTTTTCTGGTTTCCATATTATATTCCAGATCGTCTTTCAGTGTTAGTTCTTGACTCGTATATCAATCATATCGGTCTTTGAACGCAAATGATCCATTTTTGACTCAAATATATTTCCCTGGTTCAAACACTTCTTAAAATAAAACTATTTGCTTTATCAGGAGTAGTTTTTAAACTGACAATATAACTTCAGAACTCTAAAACCTTACAACTTCCTAAAATGCAGAAACAATACCAATTCATTATCCTTTTCCCTTCAGGTTGACATGATGATATGACTTTACTCGTGAACAAATCATTTTAACTGTGTCGAAAATGGACGGTGATGCTTCGAAAGGGGTATGTTTGAAACTAAACGGCATATGAAAGAAGAGGCACACACTATATTACTAGGATGTATAAGTTTCAATAGGAGTGTTGGGTAGCAAATAAGATCGCATCCGGAAAGTAGCTCGAATTTACTTAAGCTCTTTTCATATTTTCGCATGCTATTTGGTATGAAATACAGATCGTCTTCCAGAGTTAGTTCTTGACTCGTATGTCAATCATATCACTCCTTGAGCGCAAATAATCTATCAATACCTCACATATTGGCTTCTGATTCAAACACTTCTCAAAATGAAGTCGATTGTTTCATCAAGGGTGGTTTTCAAACAGACAGCATATCTTCAGAACCCTGAAACCTTTCAACTTCCCAAAATTCGAAAACAATAGTGATCCATTATTATTTTTTCTCCTCTGGTTTACATGATTTCACTTCACTCGAGAACATATCATTTAAACTGTTTCTAAATGGATTGTAATGCTTTGAAAGGTCGCTGGAGCATTTTTGAAACCAAACGGCATCTGAACGAAGTGACACTCACTGTATTACTGGATGTATAAGTTTCAATAGGAGAATGAGATCGCATGATTTGGAGGTATAAGGTAGGAATACTATCATTCGTTCACATGTCCTCAGCGTATTTGATAAGGTCGAAGAGGGTGGTTTTTCTATCTATATTTAGTGAGCGAGTCGTTTCATTAGCTGAAAATAGCAGACAATTATATGATAGTTCGAATTTGTTCACACTAGAATTTTTTGTTATAGTTTCAAAGTAAAAAACTTGAAGTCGATTGCTGTTTTGTTAAACTCCAAAATAATGTATGTATTAGACGGAAATTCACATACTCTGTAAATTGAGGAGTGATCGTCGTAAAATAGTTGGTTGGAACATTTTATCATTCAAGGTCAACTATCAGTCGTAATTATGAAACGATTGAAAGTGAGTGTGATTGTTGTCAATCAAGGCAGTTGTCATAACAATTTCAGATTTTCGTAAATACGTAAATTTTTTCAATACGTCAAGCGTATTCCCACGATTATCTGGACATAAACCGACTTCAAACAAGATAAGAAAAGCACCTGTTTGATGCAGATTTCCAATGGTGATTTTATAACTGCTGCTTTTGGAATCTTGGTATGGCCATAGTAGGAAAGTGAGTTCATACAGTTTTATTCGATACGGTGGCTACAATTGTCTATTGTTCATTTCAGCAGCGTATCGAGAAAGAAAAACGATGAAGAAATTTCCATTCATCTTTCTGAATAATAATATTATGTGAAAATACTCCCTCATAAACACTCATATACAGTTATTTAGATAGGGTGTGTTAAAAAAGTTTGAGTTGAGAATATAAATGCCGTTCTTTTTTGTTTTTATTTATCGTATTCATCAATTCCCTGAAGATTCCAAATCGGCAAGAGGGTTATAACCGAATTTTCCGAACGCATTTTGGAATATCCTAGAATGATATCTTATTTCATACTGAGTTGTTCTACGAATTGTTATTCTTTATGGATTTATAACCTCCTGTAAAACACAAAAGAAACCACGTGCCCAAAAAATCCTACCGCTTGTTCTTGATTCTAACAAACAAAAAGTCCAGGTGATCTCAAACGTCATCTTCAAAATTCATGGCGCACAATAGCAAGAATAGACCGTTCATTAAAAAATGTTTTTTTACCCTTTCACTATTGAAAGATAGTGCAATCGATATAACCAACATTCAAATTAACAAACGATCATAACCGTGACACAATTGTCCATAAAAGGATTACGATTCACATTTCAAGTAATGATATAAACCGGCGTTTTTCCTAGCGGAGGTAACAGTTTGTTGAAAGAGGCATTCGAGGTTAACCGTATAATCGATATAAATGAATAGAGTGAATTATGTTGTTGTTGTGCTTCCTGTTTCTAGGTTTGAATTGTATATAAATAGATAATGCTATTGACAGATATCGTTAAAATTGTTTATTGTTTTATTTGTTACTCACAAATGAGTCAGTCGTCCTGGGACAGGACGAAGATTGTGTTTTTCGACCTACTCTAGCACTGATGAGAGGACAGAACACCGAAAAAAATGTCTGCAGGTGGTCATCTCCAGCCAAATGAAGAAGAATATTCACTGTATCCTTCTTGAAAAACGTTGCACAAATACCTGTCAGATATAGTTGTATATTCGTCGTGGTATTAGCCAGGAAAGCAGTTGTTTTCTGTCAGATTTTTCTATCACTTTGTGGGGTTGTTTGGAGAGGAGGGAATTTTGCTTTTTTACACTCTACAGCACACTTTTCAGAAGTTTGTTCGGAAGGATTCGTACAATTTGGCACGTATGTGTTTTGTCCAAGTTTTTCCAGGATATTTACTTCACTCACTCTCAATTCACAAATGGCTGTTTTATTTCGTTGACCATTTTGTCTATTTCATTCCCTGGATCATTGCCAAAGTGTTCTCTAATTTCGTTCATTCGTGAATTATTCGATGTTTAAACTAATGACCAATGAAATTTGCAGGACTGACATTTATGTGTTATGCCCTTGATTCAAACATTTTTTCCCAAAATGAAGTCAATTTAATATCGTTATTCGATTAGGAGTGGCTTTTAAACGGACTGCAAAACTTCAGAACTCTGAAACTTCACAACTTTCAAAAATCAAAAAATTCAAAACAATAATCATACATCATTCTTTTTTCCCTTGTTTTACATAATGTGACTCCACTCGTGCACATATCCTTTCAACTGTGTCAAAAATGGACTGCGTGTGAAAGGTAGCCGGGGCATTTTTCAAACCAAACGGTAACTGAACGAAGTGACAAACACTGTATTACTGGGGTATATAAGTTTCAATAGGAGTGTTTAGTTTCAAATGTGATCGCATGATTCGAAGGTATGAGGTAGGCATTCTATAATCGTTCACATATCCTCAGCATTCTTGATAAGATCGAAGAGGATAGTTCTTTTTCATGTATATTTAGTGATTACCCCATTTCTTCTTTTTGGATTGACTGTGTTTCCTAAATGGCTAAAAATATGAGAACTATCAAGAGTCCACAGACAATTTCGCACGTAGGTTCTATTTCTTCTCCAAGTTTTTCCAGGATATTAACTTCGCCATCACGATTATTCATATGTTTATAGAATAACAGCTTAGCATTTTGTTAACCACTTCATCTATTTTATTCTCTGAAGTATTGCCAAAGTGATCTCTGAATGCGTTCATTGTCGTGAATTGTTCGATAGTTTTCAAACACTTTTCTCAAAATAAAGTCAATTCAGTATCGTTATTCGATCAGGAGTGGTTCTTAAATAGACAGCATAACTTCAGAACTTTGAAACCTTAGAACTTCCAAAAATCCAAAAATTCACCGTGTACATACCCTTCTGAGTGTGCCGAAAATGGACTGCGATGCTGTGAAATGTCGCTGGGGCATTTTTTAAACCAAACGGCATCTGAACGAAGTAAAATTAACACTTTCCATTCTCATCCCGAAGACTTGTCATAGAATTGAGTCATGCTCCAGGAACTCCACAACTTGAATGAATGAATGAAAGTACTGTCTAATTGTCCATCGTATAAGGAAAAGAGTCATAATAATAATGATAACCAGTGTACATTCATATCCATTTCGAATGATATAAACGGTGTTTTTATGAGCGCCATCATTGAGTATAGTCGGGACATATTTTCCATTAATACATCCAAAACGTTTAATAACTTATAATGAATCGTTAGGTTTGCATAATGGCGGTAATTCTGCATGATGAATGAACCGAAACATCGGATATTACGGTGTTTACTAAATCGTTAAAGTGTCATAAGAGACGCGGTAAGTGCAAGTTGCGAGGAGATTAGGAATAACAGGGTTTTAATTGCTACCATAAGTACGAGAGTGTCTTGGGAATTTATCAGAAGGAACTATGGAACGAATTAAAGAATGCCATCGAAATATAAAAAAATTCGAAATGACTGGTGATGCGAAACGGAAAAAAGATGAGGGGAATTAAAATATTTGTGAATGTGAATGTGAAGTAGAATGATGACAACTAGAATCGTGAAACAACTATAGGAAAATGGTAGTTAATTGGGAATGACAAAGTTCAAACCAGTTTCTCTGATACCAAACTTATTTAAAATTATTGAGAGAGTCTTCAGTATCAGGATCTTCAGTTTTTGTAGGAAATATGAGTTGATACATGAATTTGAAGAAGGAAAATCTGACGTGAGATACTGAAAGTACGTAAAGGCAGATTCAGATACATGCGTGCCCATGCAGAGTTTGTGATGCACGTACGATTGACACGCATATGACCCTTGTGCCTGAAAACTGCATGACAATGTTGGTCGGTGGATCAGAGAGCAGTTGAACTTCTGGCTCGCATCAGACAGAGTCTCTTTAGGTGGCCACATGCCTTGTCGTGAATCAAGTGTGGTGTGAGTTGCCTAGATACCAATCCCGACATCTGGTGCTAGCTTGAAGTGCGCACCGTCCACCCGGGGTGGTGCTGTAGATTTTTCGGGGTTTCCTACAGCTGAAAAGTGAATACACCACCAAAAACATCAGTATGTCGCCATGGAGCGCTGTGGCAAATTATAATAACAGCCGCCCTCTATCCGCTCAGGCTATGCCTTTGAGTAAACTGTGTGAGAGTTTATGTATCTATATTATTTTTATTATTATAAGGTAGGTCAAAATTTACTGTTAGAGGCATTATATCAGAGGTCATATCCAGAATGCTGTAACTTTCAGTGTCAATCAGCAATCTGCTACGCTCTATATAAGTCTGTTGCATGCAATTGCCAATAGACATGATTCTGTGGGTTCTACATCTAGCCTCTCTCTCCAGAAAGATGTGGAGAGGAGTTAGGTCTAGTAGGATTTTTGTAATCTCCAGACAAGCCTGTATCTGTGAACCTAAGAGGTTCACCTGGGCCATTCGCTGTGAAGTTTTCGACCATCAGGCAATGGCACCATGTGTGATCATTGGTATAACAACTACCACATATATCCAGTGGATTTTTTTGGGACCTAGGCTCTCAAGATTTTCCACAAATCCTCTACAAGCCATAAGGACATTCTGGTTTTGTGGAGATCCTTTTCCAAGTAGGTGTTCCTTGTGACTTTTTCAGCAAGGGAGACCACTAGATATTTCACTTCTGCTACAAATGGAATAACCTTGAAAGTGCAGTCGAATGCATTTTTAAAATAAAAGTGCTCAGTTCTCGGGATTTTGGAGCACTTTTCAAGAGTGCGTAGAAGAACGTTCTGTCAGCTCTGACGGAAATATTTTCGGAAAATTAAAGAGTTTTTCAAGAAATTGTGAGCAGAAAATAAGAGCTAGTGAGGAGTTGATTGTAGATATGTGACATACGAAGTTCCGCAAGGAACAGTACTCGGCCCACTCTGGTTCACTCTGTATACTAACTGATCACTCATTTCAAGAACCAGAGGTAGAATTCTGAGCTTTGAAAATTATACTGCTATATACAGGGTGAGTCAGAATAAGACTGACAAAATCCGACTACAGATTCCTCACCTCATTTTGAGGTGAAAAGTTCCAATCAAGGTATGTCCTAAAATGCATCCCCTCTGAGATACAGGGTGTCGGAAGTACGAAAATATTTTTTTTTTTTTTTTTATTCCTGAAGCAAAATAAACCGAACTCGGTACACTGTCAAGGTTTATTAACGTGATAATTGGAAGTTATAATTATTTTCGTAAACCAGTGGCGTAGTTACGTTGGTATGTGGAAATATTTTCCTTCATTCCTTCATATCTTCTTTGGACAAGTGAATGGACAAGTGAGCTTTTGACATTAGGTAGGCTCATTGATACTCAACTTAGAAGTCATTTCATGTACCTAAAAGTAACGGTTTTTGAGAAAATTTAGAAAAACTGGAGATATGTCCTGTATCTGTAAAATTATCTCATAACACTAATTTCTCACAACTTATTGGAATATTTGTCAAACTCTTCAACATTTTTTAATGTTGGGTGAATCAGAAACATAGTACGGGTGATTTAGAATGAGACCTAACTCAGTGATTACATGTCATCAATTTCATCAAATAATATGAAGACCTGTACTATGTTTCCGATTCTTTCAACATTGAAAAATGTTCAGGGAGTTAACAAATATTCTGATATGTTGTAAGAACTTGGCATTATGCGATTTTGCACATGAAATTATTTTGCTACTCAAAACATAGCTTCAGTTTTTCTCAATTTTCTGAGAAACCTTTACTTTTAGGTACATGGAATGTCATGACTTTTAAGTTGAGTATCAATGAGCCTACCTAATGTCAAAAGCTCACTTGTCCATTCACTCGTCCAAAGAAAATATGAAGGAAAATATTTCCACATACCAACGTTACTACGCCACTGGTTTACGAAAATTAAGAATTATAACTTCAAGTTATCACGTTGATAAACCTTGATTAGTGTACCAAGTTTGATATTTTTTGCTTCGGGAATTTTGGAGTAAAAAAAATTAAATCTACTTTTTTTTTGTACTTTTGACATCCTGTATCTCAGAGGGGATGCGTTTTAGGACATACCTTGAAAGGAACTTTTCACCTCGAAATGTGGTGAGGAATCTGTAGTCGGAGTTTGTCGGTCTTATTCAGACTCACTCTGTATTCTGTGACGAGAATGGGCTCCCTGGATGGGGACACCTTTGAAGCAGAAGCGGAGGATGATTTTAAGGTTATAGAAAAATAGTTTTTATTTTGAAGAAGATAAAATACTTACCGTTCTTCAGTGGATTACCAATAGCAAAGCTAAAATTTTTTGATTCAATTGGGAGAATGATGAAAAGCATTGCGAATTATTTCTTCTAGAAAACTTTGCCAAATATCAAAAGATACTTGCCAACGACAATACCTTTTTTACAAGTTTTTGCGAAAGATTTGGATTACGTAATCCACCATTTTTCCCAATTAATTTAATGGTCTTTCGTCAAGTAGTGTCGTTCCTCCTCACGATATAGTAACTTCCGTTAAGTATATTAGTTCAAATACTGATAATTTTGTTGTGTAGCGGATTCTCGTTACTGAATTGAGTATATTCTGGTCCTTGATGACTGGACTAATGAACCAATCCGTCATACGATAAATAAAGTTGGAATTAAACCAGCCTACGATTGTACCTGCGATAATTGCAGCAGAAGAGAGACGGAGATAGCGTTATTGGCGAGTTACGTCCGATTGCTCTCCAGCCCTTAGGAATCTTGTTGCCCAGCCTAGAATTTTTCGAAAAATCGCAGAACAATAGAATAGTGTGTTAGTTTTCGAGATTTTTCCGCAATCTCTCACTCTAATCAGTATTGTGAAGACAATTTACAACATCATTGTTTCTGCTTCGATATTATTAATTCTTCATTCCGCGGTATTGGCAGTGAAACATTCTGGGAATTTTAATAATTTGTATTCCAAGTACGCTAACGATTCGTGACAACGAGGAGTTCTTCGATCGATGGCGAAGAAGAAGAAGACGGCACATGCTTGGACTGGAATGGAAAAATATGATGGTTTTGTCTAGGTGATTCTCAATATCATTGAACATACATTTGATGACAAAATTGGAGGCATTGATCAAACAATTTTGTGGAATGAGCTGAAATTCAAGTGAACTTCCCCAAGAAATTGACGCACCATCAAAAATTAGGCAAAAGTCAAAAGTACTTGTCCGATTTCAACGTTTTTTTTTCTGAATGACATGTTATTTCCTTCTGAACGTTGGTGTGTAAAATGTATTCGCATAAAAACCTTCATTTTCAAATACCGGGTGTACACCCTGTAGAGTGTAACAGTGACATACTCAAGTTAGAATTAAACTGACATTTCAGCCATATCTTTTTTCAACATTTTCATTTTCGATTCACTTCATTGTGTCCTATTATACGAGAAACACCATTTAATAGCATGACATGATTTTAATGTATTAATATAATTATAAATCATCATCATTATTTGATGTTTGCAAATGAAAGAAATGAGTATTTACGAAAGCTCAAATAAAAAATAGTCAACTGATTTTATTCTTTGATACCTGACTACTCAACCCCATAACATTTAGAAGATCTTGACCAGTCTTAGACGTAAGGATCAACGAAGAATGTAAAAAAAGCAAAGCAATATCAAAACTGACAAAACAATAAAAATTTTACATAACAGAAAAAAGAACTGAGTAACTTATTGGAAGCACGTACTCTTCTCCTGCTTTTATTTCGGCAAACTCTTCAATCAACTCGTCTAAAGGAATTCAATCCATACGATCACTTTCTATGGACATAATTGCCAAATTACTGAGTCTTTCTTGTTGATTTTTTAAAGTTTTTATCGATTTTAATTTTGGAAAAAACCTTCATACCGATGCTACAGATATTGGTAGCGTTAATAGTATATTTTTCAACATGAGATGAAAATACTGTTTTTGTACAACTGTTAAGAAACACTTGACATTTCTGCATATCTATTAATGCGCATATGTTTACTTTTTTCTTCGTGAAAAAAAAGACTGTTTTTCACTGCCAAAATTATTCACAAAATAAACATGAAATATTACTTCTTGAAGAATTTATCTTCAACATATTCAATTATTAATTGATTATTCATCATGAAACAATTTAATTTATTGGAATAACATTTGTTAGTAAAGTTTGAACAATTACTCCCAACATAAATTACCGAAGATGTTCCATGTTGCTGCTAATCAGAAACGTTAGATATTGCTTAAAAAGTTGATTCCACAATTTTATCAGATATTTTAATTTGTTTGGAAGAATATGGACGATTGTATATTTTGTCAGAAATCTCAATTTTGTTATTCAAACTATCTTCTATATATTATGCTTCTGCTACAGCCATAATTTGTCCTCCTCCTGTCCTAAGATTCCTTTTGTTTACTCTCCTCACCACATGTTTTATCCCTTCATTGATTGTGAATTCCTTTGTTTCTCATTTTTGTGTTCTTATTGTGACCTTAGTTGTTTTCATCGTCATTAATATCAGCTTTCTCGGTTTTTGTGAGATTTTCAACTCTTTCAGTAATCATGAGTTGGTTTCTTTTTATTGAGTCAAATTCTTGATGAAAATCTACAAGGAGGAGTCTTGTGTTCATGGGCGTTTTCTATCACTTGCTTTAGTGTATGAATCGCATCTATGGTTGATTTTCCTTGTGTGAATCCGCTTTGATATGATCCTATTATGTTTTTTGTTGTTGTTGCCAGGTTACATAGTTTTTGTCCTTTATCATTAGTGTGTTCGTGGATTGTGTGTTTTCCCGCAATTTGTTCTATGAAATCCTCATCTATCTTTTCGTATAATTCTTCTTTGTCTTCTATTCTAGCTTTCTCTATAGGTGCATATACATTTAGTAAACCCCCGGTATGAATGCACTAAAAATAAACAAAAACGCAAACATGCGATTGAGCAGAGTGATATCAAGCCCGTGACTACGCTCAATTCGCCAAAGAAGCTGGATATGTATAATTTTCGAGTTTTCTCTTTTTATGCCAAACATAATTAAAAACAACATGAGCCTTATTATTCGTCTGCTTCTCGGAATCACCAGCAGGCTGTAAATATTGTTTGTTTGGAAAAAATCCGCGATCCAACATTATTTCCTCACTTACGCGAAAACAAAGTACGATTACCCTCATTACGGCGGTTTAATGAAGGTATCATTAACATATTTTTCTGTTGTTCGTCGAGTGTAGCTTTCAATTTGCGACGGCGCAGACAGAAACGATTCTAATTGAGCCTGATTGTCGATATATCGTTATCATTCTATATTAATAATCTCGCCGATAAGGTCGAATCCACTTTGCATGCGGATTTGATATCATTTACATTCAGGGCTGATAGCATAATGATGTTGATGATGGTTTTGATGTGGTAAAAGGTCACCTTGTGGCCTCGACTTCTTCGGAATGTACTCCTTTGCTTCGGAACATTCCCATGCCGTTTCTGTAGAAGAGAAAATTCTTGCAGAAATAATAAATGAATGGCATGTGATTTGTCAACTATATAGTAGTACAGTGGTAATGCTAACAAGTAAATCGATTTCATTCACTTTTGTTCAAAGGTGTTCAATATTCAAAAGGCGTCAAAAGGAAAATAGGACTGAAGCCAAAATTCAAGAATAAACATAAAAATATTATGACATTAATATTTCATATGTATCATTCATCAATTGTCAACATGCCTTTGTCTTTGGTACGCATGATATTTTCATTGATTAATTATACTAGACGTCCTAACGAAAATCAGAGAACTAACCGGATTTGAGATAAACTCTGGGTCAAGTGAAAAAACTATAGCAAATGCTCTTACTATAGATTCATCTATCTATTACCTCCGCGACACCAATAATTATGTCTCAAAAAGAGAGTTTTTCAAATTTGTATTTCTCTCCTTCAATGACTTATGTCAACTTTGAGTCAAGTTGTAGAGATTCAACATCTCATTGCAATGATACCTCTCTTGCGTTGCACAAAAACATGTAGTCAATATAAGGAACAAGAACCGACGAATCTTTCACTTCATTTCAATTGAGACTCTCTGTTTAAGTTTCATACTCCTATGCGGTTGTCAATTGAGCTTGGGAGCTCAATGTCTCAATTGACAGATTTTCCTCTGTATAAAAATTTTCCCAAGCTTGAAGGTCATACACGACTGTCAATTGAGCTTGGAAACTCTGGGTCGCATTTGATAGTTTTCTCCCCTGATGACGGTCTCACTGGCTTTGAACTTCTACACGGCTGTCAATAGAGACTGATTACTCAGCATTTCAATTGACAGCTTTTCTCCTATGTGACAGTCTTCTCGATGTTTGAGCTCCTAGGTGACTGTTAATTGAGCTAAAAGGCTCACTGTCCCAATTGACAACTTTTCTCCCGATGACTGTGCGTGATTGTCCTGCGTGAAGCTCCTGCGTGATTGTCAATTGAGCTTGAATACTCAGCATCTCAAATGACAGCTTCTTTCTTGTGAAAAAGTTCTCCCAACCTAAGAACTCCTACGCGACTGTTAATTGAGCTCGAATGTTCACTTTCCCAATTGACAGCTTTCCTCCTGATGACAGTGTAACTATTTTCAAGCTCCTATGCAATTGTCAATCAGTCCTGAATACTCAGCATCTCAATTGATAGCTTTTCTGCTGTCTTTCCAAGCTCAACTCCTACACGACTTATAACTGAAATTGAATACGCACTTTTTTAATTGACAGCTTCTCCCCTGATCCAAGGTTCTATACGGCTGTCAATTCAGCTCAAAAACTTGGCGTCTCAGTTGACAGCTCCTCTCCTGTGTGTTGGTCTTATTATCTTTGAGCTTTTCTCCTGTGATAGTCTTCCAAGCTTGAAGCTCCAACACCCCTGTTTATTGTAGTTGAATGCTCACTATCCCAATTGACAGTTTTTCTCCTGATGATGGTGTAACTATTGTCAAGCTCCTTCGCGATTATCAATCGAGCTTGAATACTCAGCTTCTCAGTTGACAGCTTTTCTCAAGCTTAAAACTCTCTCAATTGACAGCTTTTCCCCTGATGACGGTCTCTAACTTCAAGCTTCTATATGGCTGTCAACTGAGTTTGAATACTCAGCGTCTCAGTTGACAGCTTCTCTCTTGTGTGACGGTGCTACTATCTTCGAGCTTATCTTCTTTGACAGTCTTCCCAAGCTTAGAGCTCCTTCAAGACTGTTAATTGAGCTTGAATGCTTACTTTCTCAATTGATAGCTTTTCTCCTGATAACGGTGTAACTATTATCAAGCTCCCATGCGATTGTCACCCAGCTTTTTTGCTGTCTTCCTAAGCTTGAAACTCCTGCGCGACTGTTGATTGAGCTTGAATGGTTACTTTCAAAATTCACAGTTTTCCCTTTGAATACTCATAATCTCAATTGACAGTTTTTTTGCTGTCTTCTCAAGTTTGAAACTGCTACGAGACTTTTAACTGAGTTTGAATGCGCACTTTCTCAATTTACCGAGACTTTTAACTGAGTTTGAATGCGCATTTTCTCAATTTACAGCTCTTCCCCTGATGATAGTCTTACTAAGTTCAAACTTCTTCACGGCTGTCAATTAAGCTTAAATACTCAGTATCTCAGCTAACAACTTCTCTTCTATATGATAGTCTTCCTAAGCTTTGAGCTCCTACTTGACTGTTAATTGAGCTTGAATGCTCACTGTCTCAATTGACAGCTTTGCGGTTGTCTATTAAGAATACTCAGCATCTCAATTAACAGCATTTCTGCTGTGTGATAGTCTTACCAAACCTGAAGTTTCTACGGGACTGTTACTTGAGCTTGAAAGCTCAGAGTCTCAATTGACAGCTTTTCCTCTAATGACGTTATTACTTACTCTAGCTCTAAGCTGCTACGTCAAATAAGCTTGCATACTCATCATCTTAACTGGCAGATTTTCTGCTGTCTTTCCAAGCTTCAAGCTCCTGCGCGACTGTTAATTGAGCTTGAATGCGGCTGTCGATTGAGCATTTCTGTGTGACAGTATTTTCCCAAGCTTGAAGCTCCTACACGACTGTTAATTGAGCACGAAAGCTAAGTGTCTAAATTGCCAGCTATTCTCTGATGATGGGCTCGCTAGCTTCAAGCATCTCCGCGAATGTCAATGAAGCAACACTTCAATTGACAGCGTTTTTCCTATTCTACCTCCCACACGATTGTTAATTCAGCTTGAATGCTCAATGTCTCAATTAACAGCATTTCCCCTGATGATGGTAAGACCAGCTTCAAGCTCCAACGTGGCCATCAGTAGAACTTCCATAATCAGCATCTTAATTGACAGCTTTTCTTCTATGTGACCGCCTTCTTAATATTCAAGCTCCTAGGCGACTGTTAACTGGGCTTAAATACAGCGCCTCAATTGACAGTTTCACTCTTTGATGACGGTCTAACTGAACTTTAACGCGACTGTCAATTTTGAATACTCAGTATTCCAATTAGCAACTTTTCTCCTGCTTCAAGCTCCCACTGGACTGTTAATTGAACTTGACTGGTTTCTGAATTAACCGTTTTTATAACGATGACGGTCTGAGCATCTACACAGCTGTCAGTTGAGCTTGAATATTTCAGTGTTTCAATTGACAGCTTTTTTCCTGTCTGACGGTCTTCCTGAACTTTAGCCTTTTCACACTACTGTTAATTGAGCTTAAATGCCCCTTGATGACAGTCTAACTGACTTCAAGCTCGTACGCAGCTGTCAATTGAGCTGGAATACTCAGCTTCCCCTTCTTCCTTCCGGTCTTCTTCTTCCTACGCGACTGTTAACTGAGATTAAATGCTCAGTGTCTCAGTTGGCAGTTTTCTCGCTGATGACGGTGTTAGTAAGCTACAAGCTTCTATTTGACCTTCATACAAGGCTGTCAACTGAGCTTGAATAGTCCAATTGCCAGTTTTTTTCCTGTGTGACGGCCTTTGCAACCTCGAATCTTTTATATGATAGGTCATGGAGCTTGAATATCCAGCTTCTCAATTGACAGCTTCTCCTCCTAAGCTTTCTATTAAACTCGGCCTGTTTAGTGTTTCAACACTCGAAGACGATCTAACTTACTTGTTGTACCCTATGCTCACCAGTGTTCCTCCCCATGACTTACTGACAGTCAGATTAACAACAAGGTTTTCGCCAAAAAGTGTAGTTTTTCATCAATTTGTTGTCTGCCTTTGTCCAGATCGTGAGGAATGCGATGATGACATCACTCTAGTATGTTCTAGAATAGACTAGTGCCATCTTAATTCATCCAAGCGAGTCACGAAATCTTCCTGGGTGTTCTGTAACCTCTCTCGTTGTCTCTATGCGTTTATGGAATGATCCGGAAGGAGTCTACTGTGGGTAGAGATGCAGGACCCTTGAACAGAGTTATAGACAGTCTGAGTTGTATAGCAAATAGAAAATACAGCGTAGTTGAATGTATTTTTATCACAATACAGTTTTTCGCATTATATTTTTTTCTTTCATTAACTGGACTATGTTCACCCTGCATGGTCTTTTAAAGGCTGATTCAGATACAAGCGTAACCTGAGTTTGACAAAATATGACCCTGTCAAAGAAACGCAACGAGAAGGCACATATGTGAATTGTCATGCAGTTTTCAGTCACGAGGGTCAAAAATGCACGTGCTTCAGAAACCCTGCGAGGGTAGGAATGTATCATAATCGGCCTTATTACATTGAACAACTGAGTGTACGAATACTAGAGCTGAAGAGGATGTAAAAAATGAGTCCGGCGTGCGTAAAATGAACGTAGTAAATATGTCGATGTATGAACGTGTGGGGTCTCCGCATACCAGATGGAATGTAATACCTATAACTCTGCTCATATCTCTGCATTAGATCCACTTTTGCCGCAGAACATCATCGCTGTTCACCGGATTCATTAAAAATGGCAATTCCCGGGCTTTCGCAGCTAATGAAACAATCGCCGTTTTTTATCGATGTTTGTCATTTGACTCGAAGGGAATGGATTTGCTGTTACGTAATGTTGCATGCATTTTATAGGAAGAGTTTGGTATGCTCTGAGATCAGAAAAAACAAATTAATTTTTGTTAACAGTAGTGAAAGGAGAATAAAATGGATTATGAAAAGGATTATATCACCTTCAAAGTACAATAAGATTTTTTAGTTTCGTAGAAAGATAAGCATAAAGAGAACATGTATAAGGTATTTTTAAGTTTATTTGTAATGATATTTTCTAAAATGTTTTGGTAATTCAGTAAAGATCCTAGCTATATTTGTAAAATCTGCAATAAATTCGAACCCTAATCTGTTGTGATTGGTAGTTAGTAGTTAGTGGAAGTACTAGGCCATAGTAAAGGTAACGGTCCATTTTTCCAAAGGGTTAATAGTGAAGTATTGCATCACATCATTTTGACATACCCTATATAATTCTCAGTTACAAGTTCTTGATATATCCAATGATGTTTCCCAGCTCATATATTAAGTTGAAAAATGCCGCATGTTAATTTCGTTAGAAGCCGCTGAATACAACAAAAATCTACATTTCATTGTGTCCGTGAACGGGAGCTGTTGAATTCCATAAAATATACTGATAATTTTTTGTCATGCTTCGAGCTACCGATCGAACGGCTTCTCGATATTTTGGGCAGATGTAATTTAATTAGAACACCGTCAAAATCTAATAGAAAAGAAAATTTATGTTGAAAGGCCGACCACCACCTAAGGTAATTTTTCTATCACCAACATCTAAAAATGCTTAATGTTACGATTATCACCAATCAGGTATTCTAGATAATATATTTGATATTATTTTAGGCCTTCTCGTCTCCTTTTTTTTTGGGGTTTTTCCATTTTATCTGGTATGGTAATTAATTGCCTTTCCATCATGGTATGTTACAAAAGAGCTTGAGAAACTATCTTGGAGTGGACGAATTATCGATACGAAGTTGAGCAAATAGTATAAGAAAAGCTAACTTGGGAATTTATTGAAAATTGATTACATCTGTGGAAATGGTATACATATTTCATGGAATTTAAACACCACACAAACTCAGTATATCTACTAATCTTATTCTCTGAGAAAGCGGCTGTTAGAGGATTTTCCCAAGATAAGTGATATAACAGCACACGGAGTACCTGTCAAAAATCTCCAGGGCGACTGATATATATATATATATATATATTTTATAATAATTGTTCCTAGTAAATTGTTCTTATATATCACGAAATTTTTTTTGTGAACTTTAAAAACGGCCGTTTTATAAGTGTGTCTCTATCTATTTGATCTTTGGTCTATACCAAATCATTATTTTTATACTTAGATAATACTTAGTTAATACCATTTTGGTATCTTATGGTCATTTGGGAATTTAAATTCCTCGATACAAGTTTGATAAACTAATAGGATCTGTAAGGATTCACCTCTATTTTTTGTAAGCTGATACTAACCATCAATAGATTATATATTCTTCTTATTAGTTGGCGTTGCTCCTGTTGTTTTGCACAACCCCTTCCTTGTCAATGTTTATTGTCTGGCGCCCTTTGCTTACAGACATTCTAGGAACACACGACCCTGCCACCGACTATATGAGTAGCCAGGTTGTGACGCATTGAAATTTTTGTTAATGCTCAAGTACATTATTTAATCAACTGTATATTTTTTTTGGTGTACATATTATTTTTGATCACGTTGAGATTAGAACTCATATAAAAACCGTCACATAAATATGGGAAATAAAGTGCGATTGACAAGCAGTACGAATAGTTTTGAAACATGAAATTCCAGTCAGAAGTCTTGTGAGGTACTCATTTCATGCGAGTTTATCACAAACAAAAACAACATGTGTTTTCTCCATTCGCAACCCAAGAAATGTGATTTATGTGTTTTTGTCTATGGGCAATTGTCATGTTATGTTTTGGGGTTGTTGTATTTTGATATTAATCTAGTACACCTTTTTCGTGCTGCACATATTGTGAGTACCTTCTCATATTCGACGAGTAGCAATAAGTTTTAAACTCGTTGAACATGGTGTTCCCCAAGGATCAGTATTGGGACCACTTCTTTTCATAGTTTACTTAGATGACCCCGCAAATCAATCTTGCAAATTTTCATGCTGATTCCAAGAATATATGATTCGTATATGCTCATATACAAGGTTTAGTATAAGAATGGAATAAAATGCCTCTCAATTCCAGACGAACTTTCCAACTTTCGAACGGATGAAGATAGAGCAATTCTGCGAACGCCAATCTTACATTAATAGTCGATAGGCGATAAATGAAATTACTTGAAAAAAAAGTCAAAAATCCCAAGGGGTAGACCCCTAAAAATTATGAAAAATACAAAATGAACAGATTCACTTGAAGTTCACACCATTTACGCAAAATTTCATGCTGATTCCAAAAATCTATGATTTTTATTTGCTCAGAAAAAGGAATGAAATCTTTCTTAACGCCAGATGAACTTTCCAACTCTCAAACCGTAAAGAGCAATTCTGCGAACGCCAATCGATTCAGAACGATGAAATCAATATACCCTGTGTCAAGTCTATAAGCGATGAATTAAAATACTCGAAAAAAGTCAAAAAACCCCAAAATTCATGAAAAATACAAAATCATCAGATATATACTTCAAAAATTCCCGCGCACGATCGAATTTTTGAACATAATCAAATTCCATTTTGAAGTGGGTTTAAAAAAAATTGTTCAAAATCGTTTTTTCCGTTGACTGAGCAAAAAATAAGAATCGTTTCAAACTTTTCTATCATGTTCATTGTTTTCTTGTACCCTTACACGCATCTGGTCAACATTCATACATTTGGGGATTCAAGACAACCAAATTTCTCGTGCGTTTAGGGGAATGCAGACAGAATCATCTAAAGTGAATAGAGTGTTATCGATTCAATTCCGAGAGCTCATCATCCGTAGACAGCGCTGTTTCGTAGTTCAAGTATGGATTGACGCGTTAATATGAAATATTCAGTGCCTCAGATATTCATTTTAGTCCAGTTCGATGGCCTGATGGAATCATGTTATGAACTGCATCGATATTTTCCGGGACGGACACAGAAATTAGCCTTCTGGATCTTCCTCAGCTTCAATGGAAAATTGATCTATTTTGCATATGCAATCCAATAATGATGAGCATATCTTCGTAAATCTGCTCACGTCTCAACCCCAAGTTTCTTTTTTATAATTTAGGCAAACATCCTTTTTTTCAAATTTTATTGCATAAAACTGGTTCGACTTTTTGACATGAAACAATGGCACTTCTATCATCAATGCACATCTATTTATCAATGCAATGGTACTGCAATCTTATATTTATCAACGGAACCGGTCTAGGCTGACTAGATATCAATACATATTCGTATCAGTGGGAATTGAGTTGGGTAGAACGTCTTTTTTTCATATAATGAGGATTTGGCAAAATTTTCTCTGCTAATTTTTTTCTAATACCGATGAATTTGGTATTGAATTCATTCGCTGTGTCTTCTTTATCTGCTACTATGCATCAATGTTCTATTTTGTATCCACATTTTCCTCCACATAGTTCTTGCACTAAGTTCCACCTCTAGTAAAGTTGTGGAGAGTTGTCTTGATATTTACGATGTTTCTTTTTTTTTTCTCTTGGTAATTTTTCAATATTTTTCAACATCAAGTATATTTTGTTAGAAGAAGAAAATCCAACTACTAACGCAAAACGAAACTAATAACACGGTATCGGTAATAAAAAATGTGACCCTGTTTCAACCTTCAGACGTTTTTGCGTCCACAAAAGGCATTAGGCAATTAGGAACTCTTCGGAAGATTCACCCAAATAAGAAAACAACAAAACCGAACTTAAGTGTCTCATCCCCGTCCCAGACGTGTTTTTGCCTCTTCAGACCCTTGCATCTATAAATTCAGCTAATAAGCTGAACAAGCAAGAAGTTTGAGGGTCCCTTTCAAAACGAAACGTACCAATTAAATTTAATGGGCAAACGGGGACATTAGCGAATAGTGGAAACAATGGGGTTCCCAGATTTTTCGGATTGCTGGGTAATCTGCTGAAAATCGAATACTTATAGTTCAGGTATTTGTGACAATGCTGAGATTGCAGTCTATAAATTGCCTCAAAGTTCAGAATCTATTACTGTTTACTATGGAAGAAGTACCATGTCCATCCAGCCTGGAAAATATGCAGAAAAAGTTGAAAAAAGTCACCCACTGTCAGACATACACTTCAATAAAATGCTATAGGACTAAATACTTTTATTTCTGTGCTTATATCGTCATAGTTAGCTCCAAAACATTTTGATTTTCTGCCAAGCTTCAAATTTAAAGAAATAATACTTTCAAAAAAAGTATGTTATCAATGGAGATGATTTGCGGAAGTTTTTCATAGATGCACCGGACATTACGTCTTTACTTTTGAAAGTCATTTGCAATAGACGTGGTTGAGCATTATCGAACACTCCTCCGATGTTAAGGAAAGTGTCTATTGCTATGTTTTCGTCACGAAGAGACTGCTGATTCAGTTCTGGTCGTCCTGGCTGATCACTGAGTGTAGTTGTTCCCTAAATGTCTAGTCTCTTATCACCCTGTTCAGTAGCAATTCAAGTTTTTGTCTAGAAAGACGACTACTTTCACCCCTCTGTCGTATTGTTGGTATCCCCAGACAAACAAGCTCTGAAGATTTCCGTAATGACAGAAATAGTAAGATTTCAAGATATGGAACAGAAACATTCTGTTTTCTGGGTTGAAGAATATCCATTCATGGAATGTGTTGTGGGAGATGAAATAAAAAAGAGTTTTCCCAGGTAGGAGACGATGTGGAAGTATTCTGGGTGTTCCATAAAAAAAAACAAAAATATGCGTCACTTCCAGCTGATGATCATGATGAATGGTTGTCAAAACGTGTCATTTGGCGTCTGTATTAACCGAGTGGAGTTTTATTTTGATATCTCGAAAAACAGTAGATTAAAAAGGAATCCTAGTGATGTCGTTGCCACCCGGTAAACAGAATTTCTCAGCCGAAGGAATTCCGATAGGACATTTCTCCGCCTATGTTTCGTACCAGGGTCAATCCATCTACTGCGTCTTATTTGCCAACAATTCACACTCATCAATTTCCTATTATGCTAATTTGTATCTCTACACCTTACCTCACATGTTAATTTCTATTCAATTATATCCCGTTTTGTATGTGATAAATCATCTCGCGAATCTTATGTGCATATCATGCCGATTCAATTTGAACGTCGTCAAGCGCTCTTTGAAACGTTTGCATGAGAGGCGATACCATCTCCGGTGAATCTCGCACTTGTGGGTCCTATTCTGGCGAAGAGAAAAGGAATATCGCCGACATAGTTACTGTCAATAGGCAATCCCAACAAACGCACGATACAAACATACCTCGACTCTTCGGTGGATCTGAAGTTGTTTTGTAGTCACTCGGCGTAATAAACGATGCTGTCGCCCTTGTGAACTGATCAGCATTCAAGCTCCGACTACAGTGATATTGATTCAACAACAAACCTAGGATTCTTACACATCAACAATTTTTTCTTCCTGCTGGAGATGATCATATGGTGATTGGGACAAGATGTGTTGTGATGAAACACTAGGTACGCCACTAAATTATGAAAGCCGAGGGAAATAATTGGTGGTGGAGTCTCAAAACGAAGACACAACACATCTCTTTTTCTGCCAACTATCAAATCATGAGTTTGGTTTGGATCTGAAGTTTCTTAAAGCATGTCGTCGCCATAGTAATGAATATTGCAGTGCCCTATTGTTTTAAAGAAATCATAGAAATATAAAGTGAAGATGAGCGGCCCAATAATGGATCCCTGAGGGACTCCGTACTCTATGGGTATTGTTCCTAATGTTGGGGATGACAGTGTCCGGGACTACAGCTCCCAATGAGAGCTGCTGCATTCTGATGAAATCCCAGATATATCAGTTTCTACTGAGAATATGGTGGTCTATTTCGATGAGGGCTTTAGTGAAGTCATGCAGAATACGACACAATAGTTTTTCTTGTTCTGCTGATCGAAACAAGTCGTCAGAAACGTTCAGAAGCTTGGTGGTCATATTGCGGCAAATGCATAACTGTTTTTTGTTTCAAGAGGCAGTAAATTATGAATTGTTCGGATTTCAACTCCTGGCGAACTGATCTGAGGAAGCAATGGTGACATTTTTGGATGATCCAAGGTCTTCGATATTTTTGGAAATGATCACATGCATTGGCTCAACCTTTGTCTGTTGCATTCTCTTCAGTCTCTAGCACTTTGGGCCTTGAAAAGAAATAGTTTTCATTGTCATTATTAAAATCATGAATTTAGTGAGTAACGTTAACAAAATCTCGTAATATCATCCTCAATTATTTTCCGATAAGGACGCCGCTGACCTTTCAGCGAACGTTTTTTTCAACGGTCGCTGAGGAGGAAGGAATCGAAAATACAAGAGGACGTGTAACAAAGTTATTAAATATTTTACACTTGGTAACACCAGTCATCTGGCATTAGCGTCAGTGTCGCGGACCTTCTTTCTTGTAATGAAGATTTCCAATTTGCATAAACATTACACCTCTTTACAGTTACTATTAGTCATGAATAAATAACATGTGCGAGGCGATTCTTTTTTGTGCTTACGTTTCGAGAATTTAATTTGCTTCAGGAAATGAACTTCCAGGAAGCTGGGAACTAAAATAGTTACGCAAAAGTGTTCGAGATTATTGTTTTGAAATGCACTCAGCGGAATCGTGTAATAGTAATGGTTTAGGAACGGTAGACGGGCCAGTTCGTTGGATTTTGTGTACTTGACAGTTTTCAGAGGTTTCTCATTGTCAATCACTTGTTCAGAATCTTCTAGAAAAGCGGACTTACGGAATTCGTAATGCATATATTGCATACGCGTAATTTCATTCTACAATTCATGATAGTTCAACCCACAGGCTCAGATGAAGCGATTCACCAGTTGTATAATAGTTCATATTCGCCTTCCATATTTTTTTATGTTATTATTTCAACTGATCATCATTATTATTATAACACTCGCAGGAAGATCTTTTGACCATACCCCTGATGCCTAGCCCTTGGCTATGCTGAAGATAATATCGTGGCTCAACGTCAATCCTAACAAGGCAACCATGGTAGCATTCACCCGAAGACGAAAAACAGACGGCCTAGGACCCATACGACTTCTGGGGGAAGACATACAGAAGGGGGAAATCAAGTATCTTGGAGTAATACTAGACTCTAAGCTGACCTGACTTCACTAGTTATAGCCAGACGCACTTTTGAAAAAATGGGGACTATAACCACATATGCTGCACTGGTTGTATAGCATGGTGGTCATGCCTTCCATTGCATATGCTTCTTTGGTGTGGTGGCCCCAGACACAACAAATAGGAGCCGCAACGAGACTAAGCAACGTGCTTGTCTTGGAATCACAGGGGCCATCAAGTCAACACCAACTGTAGTGATGGACACCCTTCTGGGACTGCCACCTCTCCACGTTGTGGTTCAGAGCGAGGCTAGGCTTGGTGCCTCCAGACTGCAGATCGCACCTAACCTGAACGTTGGAACGGGACACATGAGAATCGTTAGAACTATGATCAGGAACGTGCTAGAAACGAGAACGGACCACATTCCGGAATGGTATTCCTTCAACACCCAATTAAGAGTGCTGGTGCCAAACAGAACTGAATGGAACGGCTCACAGCTCAAGGACATTCTACAAGGGAAAATCTGTTACACAGATGGATCCAAGACTGAAAATAGAGTGGGCTCAGGAGTGTTCTCCAGGAATCCGAGTATTATTGGCATCAGCTACTCACTGGGCACCCATACCTCTGTCTTTCAAGCAGAAGTGTACGCCATCCTTCAATGCGCGAAGGAAAATACTAGGAGAAACGTTGAAAACGTGCATATCAACATTCTATCATTTCTCAAGTCTTGTTCTGTTGTGGTTTTTAGATCTGTCCATGTTTTCCCTTTGTAGATTATTGCCATATCATCTACAAAACTGATACGTTTACCTATTTACCTATTTATGTATATGATGAATAACAAAGGTCTAAGCACCGTACTCTGTGGGACACCGTATGTGTTAGTCCTAGAATCGCTTTTTATTCCTTCAATTTCTACCATTTATTTTCGATCTGATAGGTAAAACAAATGGTAGAAATTGAAAGAATTAAAGAAGAATTGAAGAAACTCCGAATATTCCATTTGATATATAGAATATCGGTTTATATTAATAGAAGTTGTGGATAGAAAAAACCTTCCTAGAAGCTATTCTCGTAATTCATACCAATTGGAAAAAAATCAGGAATGATCAGATTCAGATAACCTCGTTACCAAGTATAGTTTCGTTAACACTATCAAGTAAAATCCTAGTTCTGCTGTCCGAAATACACCACTGAAGTTGTTTTGATTGTGACTGTGAAATGGTATGACACAAACATTGAATCTTCCTGCCATAAACCAACCAGCGGGGTAAAATAGATAGCGTAGCAAAATATAATTGTAAGATAGGAGGAATTAAAACCATAACTCGCTCCTGTGTTAATTATTTATCCAGGTGTTCGTATCTGATTATCCGCAGCTACACAGCAATAAATTTGAACTTTTTTGCTATCCTCAGCTCCAGTGGCGTGGCCTAATGAGTGAATTTCCAAGTCGGAGAATTACGAACAGTGGATGAAATTTGCGTCGGGATTCTTACATTTCTTTGTTAATCATATTCTAGCTTGACACAAAAACGCCAAACATTTTCCATCTTTTGATAAACAAAGTGTATATTTTGTTGAAAGATTCGAAAAAACAGAAAACAGCTTTTACCGTTCTATCTCGTGGATTATATCGATACACGCACATGCCTTTTGGGTTACATAATAGCCCGGCAACGTGGCAACGGCTAAAAGATGCAGTTTTAGGATCAGAGTTGCAAGAGATCGTTTTTGTTTAACTGGATGATGGCATCATCGCCACGCCCTATTTTGACAGTCATTTGAAAACTCTTCTGTATATGGAAATCAGAAGAAATGCGAAGTTTTAAAATTCGAATTGATGTAATTTCATTGTTTGTTTACAAAAAATTAACTTCACATGGATCCTACCGAAACAGAGTCCATGGTGAATTCAGAAGGGGTGAAGGACGTTAGAAGTTTTGTTCTGATTTTTTTCTAGCATCTCCCCTTTAGCTGAACTCACACGTTATTGGTTACCAGAGTGTAAAAAAAACTGCTTCATTGGTATTGGCACCAATTCTGGCACTAATTATGACTTCTCCAGATTACTCTCGTGAGTTTATTTACAGTATAATGCCTCGCAAGTGGGATAAGGCTGTGTGCTGTATTTTACAACGGAGCTGGAATATCTGACCATTTTCTTAGGTATTGAAAAATCTAGACCAAACATTGGAGGGATACATTTTCTGTAGTTACAGACCACGCCTATTTCCGAACAATTGAATGTATCCAGAATATTTCATGTATTGAAGGAACCATGCTGGTTGAAGTTGAAGAAGCTTAGAATCCTGCAGTTCTTAACCACTACACCCAAAATATTGGTCAATCCTTAACCTGACTATCTTCCGAATATTTTCAACACTTTGTCGAATATAAATGGGTTTGTAACACGCAATAGATCTATCGTAGTCATTTCTATTCATGCATCCTCGGTTTTTAACTCCAAGTATAACCTACTGCGACACAAAACATCAAAATATGCTTCCCAGAGAATGCAGATAATATGCTATCAATACTTTCAACGAAGGATTCCAATAAATTTACCGAACTTTTCAGAAACACTTCTGCTTCATTAGAAAACATTGACCGACTGAAGAAAGTTCATGTTCACCGTCACTGTTCTGGAATGAACATGGAATTTGTTCGTTTTTTAAAGCACAGTATTCAAGAATGAATGTGCGCTGCGCATATCTCCGACAATAAGGAATTAATCATCGGTAATGACAAATAAAGAATAGCTACTGAGGAAAAAATGACCAGCGGCCGCATTATTAATTTCATCCGGATACCATTATCAAATGGAAATGTCAAGTGATGATGGATTATTTAGAATTTGAGACGCATGGATCTGGTCTAGTTTGTGAAGAGTGTGTTACAAAATATCTTAAAAACGCAAGACATTCTGGAAAGTTCGGCAATCGAAAAAGTCTAGAATGTTCCTGAAGTGCTGGAAAGTTCGAGAAAACCGTGGGATAGACCAGAACAGACTCTGGAAGATTATAGATGTACTGACAAGACACTAAAATGTAGTGGGTTAAGCTCTCTAGAAATCTCGAGAATACAAGATAAGGATGTCTAAAATGTACTCGAAGCTTCGGGAAAAACCTGAAAAATTTGGGAATACCATGAAATGGACTATAATAGACTGAAATATCATTAAATGTACGGACCAGACTCAAATGAGATTCTGGAAAGTTGAGTCATCAATGAGGGGCGTACCTAGTAGGTTGAACTCTTCAGAAATATCTAAAATACAGGAAAAAGGTCTAGAATGTTCTCAAAGCTTCTAGAAAAAGGTGTATAATCCGAGAAAACCGTGGAATGGACCTGAATAGACTCTGGAAGATCATAGAATATACTGGCCAGAAATTCCATAAAGTTAAGCCATCAGTAACGGAGTGTGGTGGATGGAATTGTCTAGAAATTTCTAGAATACAATGAAGCAAAGTCGTCTATAATGTTCTCAAAACTTCTGGAAAGTACTGGAAGTTCGGGAAAACCTTTGGAATGGAACAGAACAGACTCTGGAAGTTTATAAAATGTACTGACGAGACAATCAAATGAAATTCTGGAAAGTTTAGCCACCAGTGAGGCTTCTGTAAAGTGCTGGAAGATTCGATAAAACCGTAGAATGGACCTGAACAGACTCTGGAAGATCTTAGAATATAGTGGCCAGACTTGTGAGTGATATTCTGGAAAGTTTAGCCACCAGTAACGGGGAGTGGTGGGTGGAATTCTCTTGAAATTTCTAGAATACAATAAGGGAAAGTCTATAATGTTCTTAAAACTTCTGGAAAGTGCTGGTGATTTGAAAAAACCTCGGAATGGACCAAACAGACTCTGAAAGTTTATAAAATGTACTGACGAGACACTCGAGTAAAATTCTGGAAAGTTTAGCCACCAGTAACGGAGAGTGGTGGGTGGAGTTCTCTAGAAATTTCTAGAAAACAATGAAGGGAAGTCGTCTATAATGTTCTCAAAACTTCTGGAAAGTGCTGAAAATTCGGGAAAACCTTGGAATGGACCAGAACAGACTCTGGAAGTTTATAGAATGTACTGACGAGACACTCAAGTGAAATTCTAGAAATTTCAGCCACCAGAGGGGGGTGTAGTGGGTGAAACAGTCTAGAATGATCTCGAAGCTTCTGGAAAGTTCTGGAAGATTCGATAAAACCGTGGAATGGACCCGAACAGACTATGGATGATCTTAGAATATACTTGCCAGACTCGTACGTGATATTCTGGAAAGTTTAGCCACCAGTAACGGAGAGTGGTGGGTGGAGTTCTCTAGAAATTTCTAGAAAACAATGAAAGGAAGTCGTCTATAATGTTCTCAAAACTTCTGGAAAGTGCTGAAAATTCGGGAAAACCTTGGAATGGACCAGAACAGACTCTGGAAGTTTATAGAATGTACTAACGAGACACTCAAGTGAAATTCTGGAAAGTTTAGCCACCAGTGAGGGGTGTAGTGGGTGAAACAGTCTAGAATGATCTCGAAGCTTCTGGAAAGTGCTGGAATGGACCTGAACAGACTATGGAAGATCTTAGAATATACTTGCCAGACTCGTAAGTGATATTCTGGAAAGTTTAGCCACGGGGAGTGGTGGATGGAATTCTCTAGAAATTACTAGAATACAATAACGGAAAGTCTATAATGTTCTCGAAACTTCTGGAAAGTGCTGAAAATTCGGGATAATCTTGGAATGGTCTTTTCAGTGTATTCTAGAGTTTTCTCGTTTATGTTCCAAAAGCTTCCAAAAAGTTTCAAATCCCACGTCACTTCACTACAGGTGGTTCTGCATAGTATCTAAAGGTTCTTGGCCATATTCGCGTGTCCATACAAGAACTCAAAATTTGAGAAAAAATTCTGATATCTTTTGTTGTATAATCTTGAATCTCACCAATAACAGTACATTTTTTTGATTCGCACGATAAGTTTTCGATTGAATAAATATGTGATCTAGGTATGAACTCCTATGAGGATTGAGTCAATATCTTCAAAAAACTGCACATTCATCCTTGTATTTGATTTGTTCGTATCTGTATTCAACTGATAAAGCCAAATGAACTGAGGAATACATTTTCAGTCCATTAGTGATATTATTGACGAATGAATTCAATTTTGATGGGCCAAGATGGCAACCGTGAGGCACTCCTGAAATACTCAGTTTCAACCTGCTGGTTGCAGTGAATATTTCATGTCCAAAATAGTTCCAAATCAAAGGTATTCACAGTTATATAAGCAGCACATCTCGTCGACAACATGCAGATATTTGACATTCTTTTCTCAACACATCGTTAATGATTCAAGTAACCTTTACGTCTTCGATCCCGTTTCGAACTGGTTATGCAATGCCCAAAATCAACCTGTCTTTTCGGCCTTTTCCGGTTACGTCGTTACGTGACCATAACCAGTATTAATGCAAATTTAATGAATGTGTTCGTTGATTTCAATCACCTTTTAGCATACGTCCTTTATTTCCTGCCTATCCTTACTTTTGTCACCGAAAATAATTTGAATAGCAGATTCGACTTGATTATTCAACTGAATTAATCCATTTAGCGTAACCTTGTCGATTTGGAAATGATTGGAATGGTGGGTATTTTGCAATTTGAAAAGAACTTACGTAAGAATCCAACTTACACAGTCTATATAATCTCCAAAAATATTACTTGATCCGATAGAATTTTTTATTCAGAATTCGAAAATGTACCTGTTCTTCTAATTAGGACGTCATTTCACTCAGAAAATGCAGATTTTGTGTTAGTGCAGTTTTTTGTTCAAAAAAATTATCCATTTTTGATTACCCCTTCGCCAAATTCAATTTGTGAAAAAAATTGCCCTCTTTGGTTGCCCCTTTGTCGAATTTAATTTTTGAGGGAATATTCGGAATCAGCTTGTCAAGATACGTTTGAGGAAAGTCTGCGATTTTTCGAAAAATGAAACCTAAAAATTTTCCCTAATTTGATCTCTCAATCCGATAGAAAATGTCCTTCTGAATCCGAAAATGTACCTGTTTTTTCAATTAGATTGACAGTTCACTCAGAAAATGTAGATTTTGTGAATTTGTGCAGTTTTTTGTAAAAAAAATATCCTATTTTGGTTACCCCTTCGTCTAATTAAATTTTTGAGGTCATATTCGGAATCAGCAAGTCGAAATACGTTTGAGAGAAGTCTGCAATTTTTCTAAAAATGTGAAAACAAATTTTTCTCTAATTCGATCCCATTAGTTGACTTTGATCGACTGTGAATATTTTTAAAATACGAAATTCTCGCGAATATCACTTAATCCTACAAAAAAATTCATTCTGAATCTGAAAATGTACTTTTTTTCTGGTTAGAACGCCAGTTCACTCAGAAAATGTAGATTTTGTGAATTAGTGTAGTTTTTTGTCAAAAAAAATTCCTTTTTTTTGAGATAACATTCGGAATCAGCTCGTCAAGACACGTTTGACGAAAGTCTGCGATTTTTCGATAAATGAAAAATGAAAGTTTTCTCTTATTTGATCCTATTACTTGACTCTAATCGCCTGTGAATATTTTAAAAATACGAAATTCTTGCGAATATTAGTTGATCCGGTAGAAAAAACAAATCTGAATCCCAAAATGTACCTGTTCTTCCAATTACAACGCCAGTTCACTCAGAAAATGAAGATTTTGTGAATTAGTGAAGTTTTTTGTCAAAAAAATTATCCTTTTTTGGTCAACCCTTCGTCGAATTCGATTTGTGAGGTGATATTCGGAATCAGCTCGTCAAGATGCGTTTGATGAAGTCTGCGATTTTTCAATACCGAAGTTTCACGTGATAATTTTATACCAATTATTCCTGAACTACATTGAAAGCGACATTTGCATCACCTAACGTAGATCAAAACTTGTCAAGGTCGTTGGATTTTGCCAATTCCATCAATTATTTTTTTTTAGATAATCTCGTTCGTGAATGGACCACATTTACATTCGGACCCATTAAGAGCAATGTCAGCTAGAAACAGCTAAACAATTCCAAGTCAAATTAGCATTAGGCAATCTAGCCTTTAATGATGGATATTTTTGATAGCGAATTGAGTTATATCTAAGAAATGTTGTCAAAAAAAGCTGAGCAAATAAAAATTCAGAATCGAATTGAACACTTGATGCGGTATTTTTTACTTCTGACATTTGACTAGGCAATATTTGACAGGAGCACATTAGACCGGGTCATATTAGACAGACCCATATTTTATCGAGCCATAATTGACTGGGAGAACTTTGACGATCCGCAATTGACATTGCCATATCAAAGCGGAAACATTTGACAAGGCCACATCTGACTGGAGTACTTCCAAGAGAGCCACATTTGACATGGCTACGTTGAACGAGGCCTCATTTGAAAATGCTACAAATGCCAGGGCTACATTGAACGTGACAGTGTGGCAGTCGACCCGGCTTTATTTGACTGGATCATATTTTACAGGCCCAAATTTAGAGCCACATTTCAATGGCAACATTTGAACGGGACACATTTGACCAGGCCACATTTAACTGGGCTACATTGAACCGGGTCATATTTGACTGACCCACATTTTACCGGGCCATAATTGACTGAGCGAAATTTGACAGGGCCGCATTTGGCCAGAGTACTTTCGGCTGGGCCATATTTGACATAGCTACGTTGTGCGAGGCCACATTTGAAGAAGGTACATTTTACAAGGCTACATTCAACTTGACAGTGTCGCATTTGATCTGGCATAATTTGACTGAGCCACATTTTCTGGGCCTAAATTTAGTGGCACATTTTATGGGCGTAACACATTTGAATAGATTAAATTAGCCAGGCCACATCTGACCAGGCTAAATTGAACTGGGCTACATTTGACTGGAATATATTTGACAGGCCCACATTTTACCACGCCATAACTAACTAGGCGAAACTTGACGAGCCACAGCTGACTGGGCTGAATTCGACAGGTCGACCTATGACCGGACCATATTCTACTGGGCGATCTTCGACCAAGACACATTGAACCGTGCCACATTTGATAAGGAAACATCTGACTAGGACATATCAAACCGGAAACATTTGAAATGGCTAGGTTGAACGAGGTCACATTTGACTTGTCAGTGCCACATTTTTTGTGCCCATATTTTGAGCCACATTTTTACGGGCCCATATTTTAAAGACACATTTCAACGGGCGACATTTGATCGATCAGAACACATTTGACTGGGACACATTTGACGGGGACACATTTGACCAGGCCACATGAGTACGGAATGAGTACTTTTTTTGCATGCGCCGTTACCCGAAGGTAGCAGAGCGTTCACTACTAATTTTTGTATAATTTCCCATTGTCATATCGATGTTTTCTTATCGTTACGGAACTTTCGTAATGATTCGTGGAAATCAGAAGTTAAAAAAAATCTTTGATGAGATGAGTAATATTTTGAGCATTTTTTCTTTAAATCAGTGAGTTTCGAGAAGTCTAGTAAAATTACATTATGACACATATCTACAATTAATTAATTCTAAGAAACAGTCAGCTACACCGTTTGTATGAAAATTCAAATCTGTTCACCTGATTAATGACTCAGATCATAGTTGGCCATTGTTTATGACCACGCAGGTGGAATAAACTCTCTCCAGGAATCAATTTCAAACATGGACAGGTAGTAACCATCGCCGTCAGTACAGAATACTAATGAGGAAACAATCAGTCATTCCTAGAAAATAAGTGATTTGTTATGGATTCTGTTAGAATTGTTAATATTTTCACACTCGCTATTCTGTTATGCCTTTAAATGGTGGATTATCATGTCACACGATATCTTTCAGTTGAGGTATTCCCCAGAGTTCTTTACCATTTCTGCTCCACATCATTGCCCACTATTTACTAAATGAATAAATATTTGGGACATTTGGTGGTGTTAATAAAATTTAAAAAATTACGCGCGCGTTTCGCCAACAAAGTTAGCATCTTCAGAAGCCCAACGCCTACTGCATCTGACGAACAAACGAAACTAAAGGTATGGAAGATCATTAATGTAGAACTAGAAATAAACAAAAATAACCTAAACAAATCAATATCTCTCAAGCAATATAGTGGTGTCATAACAGACCTAGACGGAGTATAGATGTATAAAAAATCGCATATGCCACAGTGCAATTGTCACTGCAAAAGTTACCTGCAATTTTTACAGCAACAAATGCACTAGTGACAAGTTGACAAAGAGTATCATTCAAGCATTATTACTTTTTCTAGTTTTTGTTTTGTGAAAATCAAAACAGTATCTTGTGGTTTTCATTAATATCTTTGGCGATTCAAACAATTTCAAACTCCTCGACAAATCCATATTTTTTCTATATGACTGAAAGTTCGTATGGGGCAGTAGTTGTTCCTGTTAACATTAATCCTTATCATGTACCTAAAATATGCATGTGATGTTCGACTAAAAATTCCAATGACTAATGAAAATAGTAGAACCAGAAAGGTCGACGACATCATTGACAAAACTTTACGTTGGTCAAATTCGACAAGCAATAAAGACTCGTTTCAAAGAACACATACTTGTCAAAGACGAACACGAGTTCGATTCCGATTCACGCACTCGCACGGTCGACCGCATCTGCGGCAAAACCATCTTCGGCATCTCCTCTAGCTGAATTTATATTCCTATTAAAGTAGACATGCAAAAAGGTTAATCTAGCATTCCAATTGAACTTATGCCCGGCGAATCTTTGTTAACTCGCCAGCCAATCGTCTCGGGGTGTAAATAAACAAACTAAAGCCTATTTTATGAATGGACAAGAAGCATTCTTCGCGACGGCAAGAAGGCGCCAACGCGAAAACAAATAAACGACGAAAAATTTATAGTCCAGGAAAATTTGGCGAACAAGTGTCTCGAGGCAAAATGGTACTTTCAGTATCATATAGATAAAGTGGGAGTGTTTTATGTCTGAAATTCATTCAGAATTTCAGGAAACGGCGGTACTTTTTTTCACTTTCATGTGCGTTTTCTTTCAAATATCAAGAGAAAAATTGTGCATTGCCAGCCGAATACCCAATATACCTGGAGCATTTTCTGACACTAAGAGGTTCACGAAGAAGACCATTACCGATTGTGATTATTGTATCAAGTTAAGCGTGAAGTTAAGTACCCATCTTCCTTCATTGACGAGACTTCTTCAGGTAGTGGATATTCATATCGAAAACTTACATTTTCCCAGAGACATGTTTCTCATCTAGCAGGTCGTGAAAATCTATCAAAAAATATCTGCAATTCATTACTATTCCATCTTTGGTAATTGGATGAGATTGAAAGGGCTGAATTATAGGTACGTTTTCAGTAACACTACAGGGGAGAGGAAAGTTCAGGTGCGCACCCAGGATCCATTCGGAGGGGTTAATTTTTGATTTATATATAAATCTATCAAGTTAAGGAAGTATATCAGCGAATATTTTTTATACCGTCTGGGAATTCGAAGATTGAGAACTGGAATATCATTTACAGGTTTAACTACTGTCCAAAGAAATGAAGAAATAGCAATGTTTGTAATATGAGTATTGTATTTTGCTCTTTTGGTAGTAAATCAATCGAATGCTATTGAATTTCGGGGGGTTATAACCCCTAAAACCCTTAGGTGCGCCCTTGGGAAAGTTTGGCACGAAGCAATTTGTCACTTATAATTATTGCACGATTGCTGAAGGAAACAGTTTTCAATTTAATTTAATTTAAAGTCTTTCGGTGAAAATGTCTGAATTTTTGATATGTTGTATCTGGAGCCATTCTAAGTAAAAGTCTCCATTGGTCCAACTTGATCGTATGACTAGATTCGGCGCTAGAGGACGCCAAATCATGAATTTTGTTATTTTTGGAAAATTTCAGCTGAATGAAAAAAGAAATATTTTTTCATCGAGATTTAGGTATGGTTTCATAAAATTTTGATTGCTATTACCAGTAATTTTTCAGAAATTGTTGTTCTTCTACACTACTTTTTGCCAATTTGCCAACAGCAGTTGATCAATTCGAGTGATTTGTTATTTTTTTGTCCTTTACATTCAAGCCAATTGCCTCAGCAGCAGATTTAGTCCACCATTTATTGTATTCCTTCCAACAGGTATATATTATCGTATCATTCATCAGTTTAGTTTTTCCAGTGTCGATTTGGTTTTAAGAATAGTCGTGGTGAGGTAATATTGTCGCGTCGTTTTGATATAAGTTTATGAAAAAGTCGTACAGGGCAGCTTTGTCTTCTACTATTAGAAACCAGCCATTCACTACTTGTACAGCTTTTAGAACCACCTTTGCACGATTCACTGAACACTGTATTTTCATCCCATAGCAACTGTATTATGTTACTTTGAGACAAATTAAAATTTGGAATCAAGTTATCAAATTCCATAGTCATAATAATTGATAATTGCACTGAATGCTTATCAGTGGCATTAGTGTAATGTTGGCAAAATTTGAATGGTTGTTAAAACTATCGAAAAATTTTCATCATAATCGACTTCAACCTTTATTTTTTTTTTATTTTTATTGACATTTCGTCATTCAGCCAGACGCAAGTATAACTTCAACCTTAAATACCAGTACTCGTACTCGTCTCACAGTACACGTTCAACTTCATTATGTGACCCAAACTGTGACAAAGACTACTACCGAAAGTGAGACGGAGTTGTATGAAGAGGCCTTAAGAAAGACCCGATGTCACTTGTAAAACGTAGGATCGAGCGCAAGGCCTTTGAAGGTCGGCGAGTGCTAACGACGAACTTTATGTACACGATCCGACAGAACATCTGAAAGGGGCGAATACCAAGCATACCCACTTCATAAATTTCGCCCCGTGTACGGGCTCATTACCGAGAGACCGCTTTTCACGAGCCCCTGCACACAGCGGCTTGCCGCGATTCAGTGGAGGGGCTAGAGGGGATACAAACAGGGCATAATGATGATAATAATGATGAATCCCCAGTGGAGGATCGATATGACAACTATAGACGCTTCGAATTGATAGGTGGTTTGAAGGAGGATCTCCTGCATGCTCTGTGATGTGAAATACACCCTTAGCATCTTCTGAAAAATGTGACATAAGCCTAATATGGTCGATTCCTGTTCGTTTTTCACGTTTGGTGCCCAGAAGCGCCACGGCATATAAAAATAATAGCCGTCCTCTAACCGCAAGGCTATGCCTTTGGGTACACTCTATGAGTGTTTATGAGAAAGTAAGTATTATTATTAAATTATTTCCAATCAAGTGAAAATACTATTTTACTTGTATGTTAGTCTATAGATTTGTCAGTAACCTAAGGTTTAGCAGTCGTGATTTGAAAAGAAACGTTTTTTTTATAAAGAAGTGTTTATTGTATTGTTTATTGTATCTTACAGTGCCCTGAAGATATCAAAATTAATTTAACGTTTCCAGGACATTCAACTTTTCTTCAACTCCAGATCTCGTGTCCCAAAAAACCTTCTGTATATTTCTGATGAAACACATCTATATTCTATTCTAATATTCCATCTGTGATACTTGAAATTATTGAATATTGCAGTAAGTAGTCGAAAAAATGACACTGGCAACATGTAAATTAATGACCGACATGAGTTTGAATAGCAACAGTTCCCTGTAATATACTTGTTTTTCGACCTTGCTTAAGAATGTGTCATTTGATATACCTACATGGTTTCCCGAACAAAGAACGAGAAACGTGTAATATCGAATCAAAGTGCAATACAGGGTGTATATTTGGAAACTTGCCGCCTACAATACCTATAGTGAAGTAAATAATTCGAAAAATTGCAACCTTCAATTTTCTTTTCAAATGAGACACTCGTAAAGAAAGTTTGTTCAAAGTTTAGTGCAACTCTCTGTTATGGTTACATGTCAGCCCTATATGTTACCAGAGAACATCGTGAGAACCAAGGAAATCATTACTGCGTGACATAAACCCCCCTTGTCTGCTTTGGTTTCAAGCAGTATTCGTCGGCAAGTAGCAACAGAAAATAACTAGTGCCCCCTACGACCGCCGAATCATACCTGTTATATTCTTGGCAAAGTCTTCTACAAAAAATACTTTGTAAATAATGAAATGCCACCAACTTACGATACACAAAAGCCTGCTCACTTCTAATTGTTCGTTCACAAACCTTCGTTATGTGTTAGATGCTCATTTATATATTTTTTTCAGAGTTACGATTATAATAACCGAAGACGATTATCGAGTCCAAGTCCCAGCCCTACGAGAGAACCTCAACGAAATGGAAAAACAGAGACCAGCCACGGAAGCTGGTTCAAGTCCTTGGACCGATTGTCGAGGAAGAAATCGAAAATGGTAAGGAACTTCAATATATTGGTTTTTCTATAAGGTATTGAGATGTTTAGATAAATCCTTCCTGTATATTATCTGATATTCATAGACAGTTTCTGCTGAATTTTAGGATACAAATGGGTAATAATTATATGAGAAGAGGTGTTGTGGCCTCCACGGTCACCAGACTTAGCGTCATCAGATATATTCCTTAGAGTCAGTTAACCCAACCTGAGTTGTCATGATATTTCCTGAAAAACATTCGCAACTGTTTTCACAGGATTATCTATCATTTTCGTTTGTTTTGTACTGAAGTGCGTACTTAAGAATGAAAAGAAGAATGAACGAGACAACTGAAACGGAACTACGAAAAAGTGTGTGAACAAAATAACGAATGAAAATAACAAAAGAAAAATAGAACGAAAGAGCTATAGAATATAATAAAAGAACGAATGAACGATAAAATGCAATTACGAAAGAACAGTAGAATCACATAAATGAAGAACGAAAAAGTGTTATAATAAAATAACAAAGAAACGATTGAGCAAAGAAAAATAAAACGAAAGTAATATAGAACAATAAAACACTATGAAAAAAGAACGAAAGAACGATATAATGCAATAACGGAAGAACAGTACTCATAATAGAACAAACAACGAAGAAAAAGAGCAATAGAAAAATAGAACGAAAGCTGTAGAGCGAGAGAAGGATGTAATAAAAGAACGATAGAACGATATAGAACGATATAACGCAATAACGAAAGAACGGTAGAATCAAAGAAATAAAGAACGACAGAGCGTAATAACAAAACAACGAAGAAACGAATGAGCAAAACAAATGAAACGAAAGTACTAAAGAACAATAAAACAATATTAGAAAAGAACGGAAGAACTATATAAGCAAAAACTGAAGAACAGTTGAAACAAAGAAATAGAGAATTAAAGAGCTCAAGAACAAAAGAACAAATGAACAAAAGAACTGGGATACTAAATAATGAAAATAACGAAGGGACGATAGAACGATAAATGATAAAATGAAAGAGAGAAAGAACACAATAACGAAAAACGAAAGAAATAAATAAGGGAAGTCAAAGAACAAAGTAATCAAATTAACGAAATAAAGAATGATAGAACGAAATGATGAATAAAGGAACGATAGACCGAAAGAACCGAATAAGGAATTAATGAAAGAAAGAAACAACAAAAGAGCGGAAGAACAAATGGACGAAAAACAGAGGAATCAAAGAATAAAAATAACGAAAGAACGAAGAAAAAAACTAAGAACCAAATAATCGAACAGGAGAACGATAGAATGAAATAACGGTAGAACGAATGAACAATAGAACGAAAGAACAATAAAATAACAAGAAGCAATATCAGAAAAGTAAAACGATGAAGAAAAATGAAGTGAGGAACTAAACTATGAAAATAACAAAGAATGAATGATTGAAATAACGAAAAACGATAAAAAAACGAAAGAAAGAACAGAAAATCAAAAATGAAGGAACAAAAGAACTGAAGAACTAAATATTGAAACTTATAATGAGTATAGTGAAAAAAATAACAGAATCATGAACGGACAAAAGAATGATTGGAAGAAAGAAGGAAAAAATGAAAAATAGAAGGATAGGACGAAAGAACAAAAGACAAAACAACAAAAAAATTGAAAAACTGAGAAATGGAAGGATAAAGTAATGGAAATTGCGAACAAATTAAATAATGCTAGAATAAAAGTACGAAAGAACAAAAAATCTTAAGAACAAACGAAGATAAGAACAAATGAACAACTGAAAACAAGAATGAAGGAACAAATGAAGATAAGAACGAAGGAACAAATGAAGATTAGAACGAAGGAACAGTAAATTGAACGAAAATAAAAAATTATTACTTGGTTTACATCTTTTCATTTTTTTAGGGTGAAAAGGAAGGGAACTTCACGAGCGGCACCGAGGACGAACTTCCCCCGAAGCCCACCCCCACGAAAAACCTCCGCTTTTTCGGCGACACCGACGCCGAATCGAACGACAGCATCCGACACAAATCCGCCCTCAAATCCCGGTCCGGGCTGTCGATGAAAACGAGGAGTCAATCGACTCGAGACCTGCACAACATCTCCGAGGAGCTCCGCACGCCCGACCTGACCTCGAGGAAGAAGAGCGTCCACAAGTCCATGACGAACGTTTCCGAGCCGGAAAAGGACGGGAAGGGGTCCAGGATGAACGTGAAGCCGCCCATGTCGCCGAACCACGGCGTGCCGAGGAATCCGTCGAGGCAGGAGAAGGATCGAGGCAGGAGGAGGAAGAACGAAGTCAGCTCGGTGGAGAGTTCGACTGAGGGGGACAGCAGCCAGCAGTCGCAGAGGAGTATAGTTTATTTGCACGCTGCGACAGGTTAGTACATAAATCAGTATCGATAATGAAGAAGGGTGATACCTATTTGTGTATTTAGAGCGCAAAGTGATAGATTTCCGCTTAACAAGGACCAAACTCGGTAATCTTTGGAGAGCGGCAATGACACTGTATGCTTGGACTACTTAAATGACTTTTTCATTCAAAGGAAGAGTAATTCATGACTAATAAAAACCGTCGGTCGAGATCGAACACGGAATATGTGGTTTAATCATTTCAACATACTGCGCCTCAAACTTCTGCACCATTGTAGTCACTTAGAATGCTTTGGATTAATTGTCACCGTCGCCCATCAGGAAGAAGCGGTGGAGTTCCAGTGTTTTCTTAAATACTGTTACTGTATAGCGAAAATGCTGTCATGAAATGGCATTGCTTGGATGACGTAAACTTTGCGTTTATATATGAGAGAGTCAAAGGCCTGTTTGGTGAACGATAGAAAAAAGAGATATTGTTCCACCATTTCTTTTCGCCAGTTTCTGTAATTATATCTATCAGTAGCGTGTTTTTTCTTCAGTGTACAGTGTGCTTGGCTAGACTTATTCGATTGTATTCACGGGTTTTCCGTAGTGCAACGGACAATGACAATAGGGAGAGGCAGAAAAGAAGAGGACTGAGGGAGTCTGCTTGAAACACGCCTCTATAATTATCACTTATTATAGATGAGATAACTGAAAAAAAATACGTGAGGTATTTTGCAAGTACTTGTGTTTACACGTGTTTCGGTCACCAAGTGGCCATCTTCAAGAGGAAGATTAAAGATAAAGATTAAAGATATAGATAAAGATTTTCCAGTAATAATCTTGATAGTAATTTCGTAACCACTTTTGGTAGAGTATGCATGCTCCTTTATTCCACTTTTCACTATCCTATATAGCTAGTATCCTTCGCGATTTTGAATGAACAGTTAAAACTAATGCCAACAGTTTTACAATAAACGTTTCAACTTGCGGAATCCTACCGACTGCGCCACTTTTGATTTCGGAAACTCGAGAAGTTTACCTACAAAATTCATAAAATGTTTTATAGTTATTGCTGATGAAGCATATTTCCTAGGAAATGCAAAGGTAGCCGTAGATAAATCTAGGGTTATTAATAACGTAACTTATAGCGGTCGTAAAAAAATCTATATTTTTTTTATTGTGAGCTGATAAACCAAAAGAATCTTCTAATAAGTGAAAACATATTCAACGTTTATTTTTCTCTTAGCCGAAAAGCGAAACGATCACAGCCACTGTTCCTTGTCATCCGGTCAATTTTGCAAAGCAAATCAATACACGCCATCGCATTGTAATGTGGTCGGTTTTCAAGGCAACCCAAGATATTAGATCTAATGGTTACTTATGTTGTTCAATTTACTTCTGATTTATAGTTGGCGAGCGCAATGTCATTATGTGTGGGAGGGATTTCGATGGGAAAAACATAATCAATCTCTGAAGCAGTTAAATTGTGAATTACGTAATGAACGTTTTTGTTTTCCGGTGTAAATCAACACGGTTTTGGTACTACTAGATTCGTACCAATTTTTGCACATGGTTATTAGTATTATATTATTATTATTATCATATTGGGAAATGATATCGCATTGTCATATTGTTCTGAGATATGTTCAAAGTTTCAAGGATCTAGCTCACCGGAAGTTAGTTAATGCTATAATTTAGTAATATAGAATGTGAAGGAACCGTAAAATTGGTTGGTTTTTGAGATTTTCTTTGAGCGTTCTCATTCAGATTTAAGAGTTGTCAATAGTCAAAAGGCATAAATTGGCCCTTTATCCACCACTGTAGCAACTTCAACGGTTCATTAGTTGAACTTGAAGACCGGAGTCACTGTATACGGTTGAAATGATTCCCTCTGCAACTCCCACCTCAAAAGTACAATTTTCAATCATTTCGTCAGTAACTGAGATTTATTTTGTTGTTCAACATATAAATAAATAATTGAAATAATAAAAACTAAACTGTTGTTTCATCTTGTTACAGTTGGCGACATCCCCCGTTCTGGCTACCTCCGAAACGGCCGGCGAGCAGCCTCCCGAGAGGAACTAGCCTCGAACGGCTCGAGCCGCATGCAGCCGCAAGTGAAAACCCTGAGCAGATCCTTCTCCGTGCTGGCCCCGTGGAAACCTCGCCACGCCCGCGAGGGCGTCGACATCGACTACACGCAGCACCCCAAGCCCACCAAGAACGGCAAGTACGAGCAGAAGGTCGCGAAGACCACCTCCGCGCGCAAAGACAACTCCTCCACGCTGAAGAAGAAAGCGCAAGAGACGCGGAGGATCCAGTCGACGACGCTGAAGAAGTCCAAGTCGAAGGAGAACCTGGGTTCGCAGACGCTGGCTAGATCCAGAGAGGAGCTGGCCAAGGGGTCTTCTTCGACGCTGTACAAGAAAAAAGACCGCTTGCCGAGAGAGAACTCGCGCTACAGCAAGGAGCGCGACGACAAAAAAATCGCCTCCATGTCGCTGTCGGTCGAGTCGCTCGGGAGTAGCGGCAAGAAGTACAGGGAGGACGGCAGGGACGTATCGAGGTCGGTGTCGATGCCGCGCGACCCCGAGAAGTCGGCGGGCTGGTTCAAGATGTCGAAGAAGAACAAGCTATCGGGCAGCACGCAGAGACTGTGATCGAAATTAGGTTAGGTAGGTTTAGGCACTGAGGTGGCGTATGCGCGGGTTTAGCAAGCGGTCGGGGGCAGCGGATTTGGCAAATCCATTACGTCCGCTGGACTGATGTTGACCTAACATTGACGTTAACATCGATGTTAACGTTGACGTTTAACATTGACGTTAACGTTGACATTGACGTTGAAGTTGATATTTGCGTTGACACTGACATCAACGTTGAAATTGATGTTAACATTGACATAAACGTTGACATTGACGTAAGAGTTGACACTGGCGTTGACACTGATATCAACGTTGACATTGACGTTACCATTGAAGTTGACATTGATGTTGACATTGACGTTAACGTTGATTCCAATATTGGCGTCGACATTGACGTTAACTATGACATTGGTGTCAACGTTGATATTAACGCTACATTGGTGTTAATGTTGACCTAACATTGACGTAGTATCGATGTTAACGTTGACTTTGAATATTGACGTTAAGCTTGACATTGACGTTAAAGTCCACATTTACGTTGACACTGGCATCAACGTTGACTTTGCCGTTAACATTGACGTAAACGTTGACGTTAACATTGACATCGACGGAAACGTTGTCATTGACGTTAGAATTGACATTGGCGTTTACACTGACATCAACGTTGACATTGACGTTAACATTAAAGTTGACCTAAACGTCGACTTTGCCGTCGATATGGCGTTTGACACTGACGTAGACGCTGACATAGACGTTGAATTAACGCTGACATTGACGTTAACGTTGACAGTGAAAGGTACGTTAACTTTGTTATTTACGTTGACATTGACGTTAACGTTGATGTTAGAATTGACATTGGCGTTGACATTGACGTTAATACTGAAGTTGACATTAATGTTGACTTTGACGTTATCGTTGACATTAATGCCAACGTTGACGTTGATACCATCATCAACATTAACATTATAGACGCTAATGTTGACCTTATATTAACGTAAACATCTATGTTAACTTTGACGTCAACCATTGACGTTAAAGATAACATTTGCGTTGACACTGACATCAACGTTGCCATTGATGTTAACATTGGCATTGACGTAAACGTTGACGATGACGTTAGAGTTAATATTGGCGTTGAAACTGACGTTAACGTTGACATTGACGTTGCATTGACATTGACGTTAACGTTGTTATCAACGTTGACATTTACGTTTTCGTTGATGTTAGAGTTGACGTTAACATTGTTGTTATCGTTAATATTAACATTAAAGTTGTCATTAGCGTTTACACTGACATCATTGTTGAATGAGGCACAGACGATTTCAGCAAAACACGCGAGTACAAAAAATGTCATAAAAATATTTTATTCAAAATTTTTTCTACGACAATTACTATTCTGACAAATGGTAGCTATTCCTTTCTTGAGGAAATTCTACAAAAATCCGAAGTTAAGAGTCAGTGATACAAGAAAAGCGCATGCAAAATAAATACCTGATATCAGCCAGAGCTTACTTGACATATTATATCCTTGGTTGTTGGATTTGCCAAACTTCATTTCGCGTCCCACGAATCCGTTGAAAAAATATTCAATAATATTTGTGTTTTTTTCGTATTCCCAAATAAGTAGTTTAGACATTATCACACAGTTCACGAACCTCTTCAACTCATCGTCATCTAACCCACTTTTTTCGACGCGGTTTTCGAGGACATGATTAAAAATCGATCGGAGCCGATCGAACATAGTGCCATCGTCCGTTACGAAGTACGTTCTCTCACATTTACTGGTTAAATTGTGTCCGAGATGAACCGATATTCATTTGTTTTTCTAATTCGACATGTGCCTCATAGATTTTAGTTTTAAGGTACGGAAAGGCTGAGGGGGCGAGAGTTTCAAGTTCAAAAAATCAATAGACAAAGCAAAATGTCAGTTATGGATAATTAATCTTTCATCAATTTAAATTTTCAGTTCGGAATGTAGATAAATTGTCGCACGTCTATGACATATTTCATATTTAAGTGTCAATCATCCCTAAAGTATAATTGACATTTAAAATTTCGCGTACTGAAGTGGACAATCATATTTGCCGGTGAAAAGTGGCCATAACAAAGTTTTTTACAGTTCAAAATGCATTATTCATAAATAATCAAAATTAAACCGTCAGCTTTAGATCATTGACAGCTCAGAATCACGGATATTGCATAATTGACAGTTAAAAGTGTCAATTTCTGAGCCTTGTTGAAATTTTTGACGGTTGGTTGAAACTGTAGTTCTTTTTTTAGCTCCAAGTATCAAAGTAAACAATTGACCATATTCACTAACGCCATATTGCCACGCGACAATACCAACTACCCAGTGTTCTCAACTGAGAATAACGAAATTCACTCATTCCATACGACCGCGAAATTTGTAATAGGAATATTTGAAAAGGGTATTCCTTTGAACTCAAAATAGTGTTCGGCGATTTGGATATACTATCAAGCCCTAAACTCACGTGCAAATAGTTCAAATTGCCTTGAAAATCGCCCACTTGGGTACCAGATACATTTTTCTGGAACTCACAAAATCACACACATGATAATATAAACAAAAAAAAAACAGGTGACAACTTAACATCTGGCATCTCTCACTCTGACGCTTCTTCCTCCCTTCTTAGCACTCTTGATTTTCGCTGTGTTATAATATCAGATACATTATTTTTTAACAGTTGGTGACACTGGGTAGTTGGTATTGTCGCACAAGTTACCGACAAATGACAGACAACCAACTGTTAGCTGTAAAGTATTGACAGCACTCTTTTGTCTATGATTGACATTTCGGTGATAATGCGATCGTCCACATAACCTATAAACTACTGGATACAACCAATGAATGACCGTACAGCCTTTCCGTTAGCAAGATTCCATTTCTTTTTCGTTACGTTTGAATCCTAGTGAAGAGGAAATCGAATTTTAGTCCTAGTTAGTTGAAGTGGCTTTAATTAAAATGCTCAGAAATACAATTTGTCCTGCCGACACCAGTTTTTTAATGTGTACTGCAAGTTTCAACTCAGATTTCCAAAATTCGCAGACTTAACTTCATTGCAATAGCATACAGGGTGTGCCTTAACCACACTGCACCGAATTTCTCCAGGGTTAATCTCTTTCACTAAACTTTCACGAAGTGTGGAGGGGTTGATAGCCAAGAGAACCGATGGGGTGTGTTTTTCGAGAACACACTGTGTGAATTGTTTCAGGTACGAGAGTGCCCACCGGTGAATTGCATAACATTAAAGATATTTTGAATAATAATGGTGCTATATTAGTTTGTATTTTTTCCATTGTGTAAAACGGTGTAAATAACAATGTTTGTATGTGTTGTAAAGTATGGGTAAGATTTAGGATTGTAGGATGTAATTTTCAAATGTTATTGTTTGTTACCAAAACGCCTAATTTGACATTTGGACTTGTAGAAATGTTTCGCATGAATAATACTACGTTTAAGTTGTTATCACGTACTTTCACTTAACAATGCATTTTGTAATTATTTGTGCTATATTAAAAATAAATCGATTTTAATACAAAACATTTTTTTATTGACTACTTTTCAATGGCATACAGTCATCGTAACCATCGAATTCAAATCTTGACTTTCATAACGGAGACGGGTTGCTTTACGTGAATTAAACGGAGATTAAAGTAATGAAGGCTCCGAACTGCAAGATTAGGGTATTCATCGAACCTTTTTCGCCATCTAGTTGATTGCAGCAAAAGTGTTTCCAGAGACATAATAGTTGCGTTTTATTTGTCGCATAACTGCAGCAGTGTCGGAATGGACTAAATAAAACGCAACTAATGGGTGTGCACACGTCAACCATAGGCAACAGCGGTTTGAACCTTGGCTAAGGTCGATAATAGATTCTATACTTGTTGGCGGGCGTAAAGTTAGCTACATACAGCTCACGTTCCATCACCAGGGACCAGCTGATGGTAGCCGTTTTGCGGTTCGAAACTTGGATATTCGATAACACTCTAAAACCATTGATGAGTGTGCACATGTCAGTCAGAGACAACAGCAGTTTGAAACTTGACTAATGTTGGTAATGAAGATTCCATACTTACTTGCGGATATGAAACTGAATACATAGCTCACGTCAACGTTAAGGACCAGCTGATGGTAGCATCTGCGGTTTGAAACTTGGATGTCTAAAGGCACAGTGACTAAAGAGAATGCTCTGACATATGATGGGTGTGCACGTGTCAGCCAGAGGCAATAACGGTTCGGAACTTGGCTAAATTCGTAATCCAAACTCCATATACTTGTTGGCGGACGTGAAGTTAGCTACAACTGGCGCCAGAGGGGTCTACTGACTTAGACGTCTGTAGGCTCACTCTGAAGAGAATCTTCAGACACATGACGGGTATACATGCGTCAGCGGTTTAAAACTTGGCTCAAGTCGGTAATACAGATTCCATTCTTGTAATAAGCGAGCATGAATTCAGCACAAGTGGCGCCAGGGGAAGAAGTTCGTGTCGAGTCCGAATATAACAATAATAATACCCTCTCCTGAACACGCATAGAGGGCGCGGTTAGAGGACGACAATTATTATAATTTGCCGAAGACAACGTTGATATGATCCTGGTTTTTTCTATTCTGGATACTGCTCTGTAGTTAGTTATACTACGATTCTATTATTCATTCCATATCGACCATGAGATTTTGAATCTTTCCCTTTAGCTCTACAAACTTCCCAAAACCTTCTCAGTAGTAAAAACAAGGTACGGCCATTGTCTGAACTTCTTTAGTCGTTCAACGTTATGGAGTCTACTAGCAGATGGCGCCACTCTGTTGGTGCCCAAAAAAAGAGAAACCTCGATATTAGAGTGAGATTAAGCAAGTTCAAGCTTGAGGGGAAAAGAGACAGAGTTATAGATTTTCCAGCCTTCCGGCCGAGGCACCACCTTCCTGGATTTCTTTTCAACAAAAGTCTAATAGGTGGCTATCGCGATGTCATCCAACGCCATCTGTTTGGACACTGACCGACTTTATATTTCTTTAGACAGTGGTATGGCGTAGTACTGCTATCGAGCAATGGATGGCGCCTGTCATGAGTACAATATGATACAATTTTTTCATTAACTGGAACAAAGTAAAATTTTAATTTGTGTTTGTGTAACCTTTTGTCAAGCATAACTTACTCAATTTCTATGTTTGTAGCCGAAATCTTATGGATCCCTAATGCAACCTTCATCTTGGTAAATCTCAAATGGAACAAAATACTGCCGCGCCATCTAGTATGATACATGAAAAGTTCAAAGACATGAGGGATAGGTGACACGTTTACTGCAATTTTACAGGTCCCTACTTATTGAACAAGGTAAGAAAAACCCTCACAATCATTCAATCACCGGACACTGATCAAAGTTAGGTCTACTGTTGCTGACTGCTAACATTTTGTTAATGATATCACTACCAAGAATGATATATTTGTTAATGATTTTTCATTTAAACAACAGAAAGTAACATAGACCTGACAATTTCTAAGGCAAACAATGGTTTAAAAGTATTACTAAAAGTATTACAGAACAAGTAACTGGTTCACCTCAAATAATTTGCTTCTGTATGCATCTTATATTCGTATTATATCCTATCTAAATTGAAAGAACTGCACAACCTGGTCATAGTCTATATCGAAAATATTTGAACGTTTATAAAATATTTATTGAACAATTCACCTTGAAATGTCTGTTCAGTTTGTTTTTAAATATCATGTAGTTTCTTATTAAAGCTAAAAATTCCATTGCTTGACGATAATTTATGGTTTCATCATTAAAATTTATTGAAATGGTTGGAATATCCTTTGCCTTTTTTTGAAATAATATTCATATTTTCATATCAATATGTTCATATTTTTGCTTTGTTATTTCAGTCCTGGAAAATAAATGCGCGCGTCAGCAATTTTGATAATGAGGTGACATAAATTAAAAATGAAACAGGACCAAGAATAGCTCCTTGTAAAAATAATAATAATAATAATTTTATTATTCCTAAGAAATATAAGCAACAATTTATATCTTTCAAAGAACTTGGATTTTTTTCTAAATTAACATTTGTTTCTATCCCATATAATAAATTTTTCGCCCTCAAATTGAAAATGGTTACAAATGAAGTACCTTGGTACACCATATTAATTTTATCTTTCGTACTTTTCAATAAGAAAAAAATGGCCGTATATTTCTACTGATATTTTGATGATTTTTCTCCACAGATATAGGATAAATAAAAATGAACTCTTATCAAAATATATATATTAACTTACTGTAAAAAAATTAAAATCATTTGTGACGCCCCAAAAACAATTAAGTACTTTAAAAAATATCACAAAAAGCACCCCTATTTACGCATTATTCTTACTTTTACCGAAACCGATAACCATCACCTTGACATCAGCCTCGAAAACTTCGCTTTCCACATAAACCAGCACCTTAAACTGTCTATTCTCGCTCGCATCAGAACTCGGGTGAGCCAAATTGATAACGATCACGCCCCCGGGTTTGATGATGCCTTTTTTGGGTTCTATTTCCAACCCTTCAGGAATGCAAGACACTTCGTAGTTGAGTGTTTTGCTGCGCTCCGATATGAAGAACAGGCAATCCTTCATTTTCGACGGAGGCGTCAGGAAAATGCTGGAAGGCTCCAAACGACAAGACTGCTGGATTGCCGTGCGATCCGAAACGACTTCTGTGGAATCCTGCCACAAGGATTGGTACAGTCCTGAATCGTCGGAAAACTGGGGAATGATCGTTTGGTCAGGGTCTCGCTCGACCGTGATTACAACCTCGTTTTTGGAGAACTGTTTAAAAATGTCTCTCCAATATTCGGAACTCTCCTTAAACCTCACTAGATCCGGCGGCATTACCTCCCCGACGATTGTTTCTTTCAAAACCGTGGCTAGAGGGTCTACTGACACACCGTTTTCACTGCATTTCCTGCACAGACGTCTCAGTCTTCCCCTGTCCACTTCCGTACCCGAAGTGACCGATAAACTGCCCAGTTCGAATATCATGGTGTTCGCCAGGGACTTCTGCAGGCTCATGTGGTCTTCGGCCGAGAACTCGTAGCTCACTACCACATCTTTCTGTTCGTTGGGGATCAACACGAAGGAACTAGGCACCACGCTCACTCTGGCAAAGTCTTTGGAGACGAACGAAGCGTGCACGAACGTGGGCAGGCCTCCGGTACTCCTCACGCTGAAGCTCTGTTTTATTTTGTTCTGGTTCTCTAGCTTGCCGAGCGGGAGCCAGAATTTTCCCATCGTGTCCCTCGTCAAGCTGCGGAATTCGACTTTTCCGGTGCCTCCGTAGCCGAACAAACGCATGCATTGTTTTTTGGTCTGCTGGAGATTGGGATCCAGCGAGGTGAAGAGCAGCTCGTCTATAGCGGCCCCTATTTTTGTGGGTATGAAGGAAATTATCAAAACTTTCGATTCGTGGGGGTGCAGGATGATCTTTGACGAAGATGTGGGCTCGCTGTCGAGCCGATTTTCCTTCCTCAGCTTGAACTCCTGTCCAGAGAGGGACAATTTCAGCCCCAATCGCTTGGAGGACCTATTCCTTATCAAAAAGTCCTGTGTGGAGGACTTGCCCAGTTTCACGCAGCCCCAAATCATGTCGCATCTGGTGGTTTCTATGGGTAGTTTTCCGTTTTGCAGAGAAGTCAAAGCACTCGACGCCCGTGAAGAGCTCCTCGACGAAGAAGAAGCAGGGGACAAAGACCGGGGAATTTTTGAGCAAACGTTGAGCGTGTTGACGTTTTCCTTGTTGAACCTGGCACTTTCCAAAGGACTTGATGCTCGCGAGGAAGTCCTGGAGGATAACGAAGCAGGGGACAGGGACCTGGGGACTTCTAAGCTGACGTTGAGCGTATCGACGTTTTCCTTGTTGACTATGTGGCGGATGGCTTCGTTGTCCGAGTGACAGCTGCTGTCGGATGAATTTTTACACAGAAGTACGGAAAAGTCCTCGGATTTGGTGGAAACTTCGGACCTCCTGCCCTGTTTCAGGAGATGATCCAGGGCCCGCCTTGGAGTATCTTCAGTTTGGGCTAGGAACTGCTGTATCGCCGATATACTGAGACTCTTGTGCTTCATATCGTCCGCAACACTTATATCCTTTTCCTCGCAGATTTCGGATTCATTTATGAGCGCCACTGGGTTCTTCGTTTTGACTGGACTTTTGGCACTAGACAAATCAGAAATAGTGTCGGATCTCATCCTGAAAAACTCCCCCATGGACATTTTTTCCCCAGACACATTGAACTGGGAAAACTGCTCCTCTTGCACAGGAAAATCATTCTTCATCCTCCACGACAGTTCGTCTGCCATCAGCATGCTCTTAGCCTGGTCTGCCGGAGTGAACAGGCTGCTAGGGGCTTCGATATCGGTACCTTTCATCGCTTGCTTGAAGTCATTGACAAACTTGTCCAAGGAAATGTCGGTGTTGCTTATTTTATAGGAAAGCTCGGCTAGAGACTGACCGAGGCTCAGCCTGTCGACTGAGCTTCGTGGAGTGGATGTGTTAACAGGGGTTTTCAACAGGTCGCTGTCATTAACCGTGCTCTCATTTGCAACAGCCAAGCTGGAGTCTGAATGGCTGGTGTTGCATCTTAGGTATTTGGACGGGATCGCTGATACTTTGTTGGCTCGCTGTAAGGAGTTGCTGGCCAAGTTTCGTTGATGCTGCAGCTGAAAACTGACATCTGACGAGCTTAGTTCTTCTATTATACCGAGGGAATTTTCTATGTTTGTGTCTGAGGACGTGGGGTTCTTCTTGAACGATTTTCTGTTGACGGTGGAGCAAGCTGTAGGTTTTGGAGTGCTCAGGACGGTTTTGTTTACGAAGTCTGATTTTCTCTGTTCCATTTCTCGCTGAAAAAGTCACGTGAAATCGCTAGGAAGTTATTTAGATGATAATACTTACAGATGGTTTGTATTTGAATACAAATACAATCTCGAACAAAGTAACTATAACCAAAAATTGGAATTTAAAAATTAAATTAACGGACAAGTTTTACTGCATTCTAGTTGTCAGATTCTTACCTTTAAATTCGACTATGTGATTGGTGGAATAGTACTCGAGGCTGTTAAATGTCAAATCTTGTCCAATGAGATTACGCTTACATCACAGAATATTGGAATATAGTACTTCCAATATTCTGTGCTTACAACAAAACACAATAAATTTGTATTATTAGAAGTTCGCATAAATCTACAATAATCCAGAAGTTTATATATTTTTTAAAGAATGATGAGGTCAAATACTTTTGTATTGACTTATAAAAAAGTGAGGTCAAAGCCGCTTTCCACTGCCACACGGAGTAGCACCGATGAACTCCGAGTAGCTCATGAAGTGTTCTGATTTTACAAACCTCGAAAAAGCATGTTTCAATCGAACCCATTCATAAATTCAGGTGGGATTCAGTGCAGGTTTAGCTCAGGTGGGATTCGGTGTACCATAGAATACTATATTCGACAGTTATATCTTTGTCCCTCCCATGAATTCAGTCATAATGTCATCGCTCTTATATGAAAAGTAAAATCCTGTGGTAGAAAACATGGAATCCCACTCAGATATCAAACCAAAACTGTCAAAGAGAAGCAGTAATCTCGAGAAATGCGTTTTTTTCCCAGCTCACAGATTTGCTACTTTTCTGTAACACTGCGAAAAATATATACGATATGGTTTTCTTTTAGAGATATTCTCCGACTGAGTCGGAATTAATAAATTAGCCCGACGAATTAAGTTTTATTAATACTCTTTGGTGTCAACCTGCTGAGCAGCTCTTTTGTTTCTATCAAAAATTCAAACTGCATTTCAACCGTATCCCTGTTTCTATAAAACAGGTATTCTTTATATTGTCTCGAATAATGCCTGTTATAAAGGTGAGTTACCAATAACACTGTTTTTGCTCTTCGCGTCACGCATTCTGATTAGCTATTCGAATGGACACACCTGCTAGCTGCGATGCAGTGAAATTGAATTATTTCAACTTCATATCCTTCCAAGTAATATTTGAATCCAGAATCACCAAATAGGAGGCGTGACGCGCGTCGTGAAAAGAAAAAACGCTGCATTGGGAAATCACCTTAAAGCCAGAAATTATTGTCCTGTGGTGGTAGGTCAAATGACTGATTTGTAGGTGATAGTTCAGATTTTGGTAGTTTACTGATACCTGTTACTGACGTTTTGTGTGCGAGTCTGCGAGTTGTGAGAATCGGTAATCGGTATCGGTAATGTTGATTTGTAGTTACAATTTGTTTAATGTTTCTATAATTTTAAAGTGTTATGATGAATGAACGCTTGAATTTACATAAGTGATTATTGAATTAACAAAATGGATCACATTTTTACCATTAGTAAAAAACCCAGCAGATCCTTGAATCCATATAAACAAAATATTTTCAATAAGTGAGGTTGAAAGTGAAATATAGAATAATATTACTCACTACATCTTTTTTAGGCTTGAAAAATCCATTTTATGTTCGGTATCGAGTAGGAACGTTGTAGCATTCAGCACGGAAAGTAACATTGAAGAATGCAACTCGCTATACTGGAGATCTAACGTGTACATTGCAGATTTGAACAGTCCCTGGCAAGTCCACAAGTAATAAGCCTACTAAAAAGCCCTATATTCGATTCAATAATTTCTCTATTTCAGAGTGTTGGGAAACTCTTCTCCAGTGACAGTTTTGCAATGGGACTTCACAGGGGAACTATTGCTTATCGCAGACGAAAGTGGCTGTGTGAAAATCTACAAGACAAAAGACTACATTCTGAACGATTGGAGCTTAGTACTGCAAACTGTTCTTCCAGGAGAACATATACTAGCGTCTGCTTTTTTCCACTCAGGAAAAAGGGTCAGTTTACAATGTTTACAGGAATTCTGAATAAATGCAGTTCAAGATGAATTTAGTTGGAAAAGATGACCAGAGTTCGTTGGAAATTATGTACATGGCGAAATTGTCAAGAATGAATGTTTACAAATATCTATTTTATTTCATATCATACTTCATAATCAATGCAGTCTTCACAAAGACTTATAGACTTATTAATCCTTACAATATCCAAATCACATTATTTTTTAGATCTGCCTCAATTCAGACAAAAAAGACAGCTTGTCTTACACTGAAAAATTCCAGCATGTCAAATTCACGCCTTCCGTTAAACAGTTTGGTGGCAGACCAGCTAGCGGAGCTCTCTTACTCACTACCACTGGATTGTTGGCCGCAGTACTTTTACCCCAGCCTATGAGCCAAACGCCCATGATAATGGCCATGGAAAGCCTTGGACATACTAGGACTTTAGTGAAAACCGCTGATATATGCTATGGAAAGAGTGAGTCAACATGCTGGGGATGGTTTCTTTTATTAGTTTTGGTGATTTTAAAGCTTTATTATGCATATGAATGGTTTGGGTTGTAACTTTTTTCCTGTGAAAAATTTCTTGTTTCCATGAAAACATTCTTTTTTACGTAGAATTTAAGGGTGTGAGTAACTTATTTTCTCAAATAAATTATCCATGGTTATTGATAGAAAAATATGTTTTTTGAATGAGACACCCTGTATATTCCTGCATATTCCAATAGAGGTCAAAATTACGTTTCCAAAAATGTAGCACACTTGATGTTATGCTTGAGTCATCTTAGAAATACAGAGCTTTTAGGTTTTTTCATGTTGACTTTGAAACACACATTTTGAACAAGTAGGCTTTGGACGACGCGGTGATAAAATAGAATGCAAATGTTTACTGGTAGCTGTCAAGTTTTGATTCAAGCAGTAATTACGCTCTTCAATTCGTGCTTTCTGTTCAATTTTCAAAAACGTTCACAATGAAATATGAGAATTATGAAAAATAGGATATGATACTCTTTTATACAAACTGGGGAAAATGCAGAAGCAGCAAGTAATTTGAATCACGAGAGGTTTCAAGATGGAAGACAACCTTTTAGAGACATTTTCGCAAGATTGCAACACATCCTAATTGATGGTAGTCAATTTGAAAAGAAAAAGCCAAAATTATATGAATCAAATAGGGATAAGGAGTTGAGAAAAATAGTCGTTTTAGGAGCTGTTGAAAATAATCCCAAAACGTCAACGCGAAATTTGAAAATATCAACAGACCTACCAGGAACTAACGTCAGGCGGATTTTGAGAAAGTACAAATACAAGCCATACAGGACCAGAAGAGTTCATAATAGGAGATTTTGAGGTAAAATTCCGTTAACTAAAAGCTAGGAGCTATCAACATAATTTTTTGGAACCTACGTAGTTTGGCCTACTGAACAAAAAATCCAAATGAAATTTTTGGCGGTCTCAACTAATTTCGGAGATATGGGCCTATTTTTGAGTGATGAATGGCATTTTTTAGGACACATTTCTACCGCGGAGAAACACTCAAAATTCTTCCTTCTTTAAACTAACAGAATGTACGCACCCTAACTCAACCGTTCTACACTATTTTTTTATTAAAAACGTCATTGTTTATCCAAAAATTCAACCTTCTTTTAAAAACATCGAAACAACACATGTATGTAAAATACTTATTTAGTGAATTCATTAAGTTGGTGAATTTTGCATATTTGCACAGCCAACTTTCCCATGCATTTAATTTCAACATGAAAAGGAAAATATTCACTCACTTTTTTCCAGAAACCAACTTGACATGAATAAAATTCACTAACCATTTTGCCTAGATTTGTAGGTTATGTGATCACAAAAGAAGGACGAGTTTTTTTCCTAAAAAGTAGCGTTTTCAATAAAGAAATAGTGTGAAACAGGTCAATTAGGGTGTGTACATTGTGTTAGTTTAGAGAAGGAAGAATTTTGAGTGTTTTTCCGCGGTAGAAATGTGCCCTAAAAAATACCAGTCATCACTCAAAAATTGGCCCATATCTCCGAAATTAGTTAAGACCGCCAAAAATTTCATTTGGATTTTTTGTTCAGGAAGCCAAACTACGGGTGTTTCCAGGGGTAGAATTATCAGCCCGTTTATTTATAATGGCACTCTCACATCTCGGAGGTATGTAGAAATTTTAAGGCAACATATTGAACCCCTTGTTGATGAATTGCCACTAATGGAGGTCAGAAAAATATAATTGCAACAAAACAAGGCTTCGCCTCACCACACTGCTATTGTCACCAACTTTTTGGCTGCAAATTTTGGTAATAATTGGATAGCCAACCAAGGACCCAACGGTTGGCCGGCCAGGTCACCGGACTTAACGCCTATTACCTCTAGGGAAGGTTGACAGATCTTATTTTTAAATTGCCGACTAATTCTAGATAGGAATTGGAAGCGGCAGTGATGCAAAGTTTTGCTTCTCTTACTCCTATTGAACTAATGAATTCGGAAAAAACGTTCAGAAGAGCTGTCGCTTGTGTGTGGGAGAATCTGGTAGACATTTTGAACACCTCTGAAGAAATATATTTCATTGTTTGTTCTATATCATTATTATTATTGTTGTTGTTGGAGTTTCATTCATTAGTCAATAAGCATAGTAAAGATTGTTATCAGTTTTATTGAAACTATGAGTTTTAATTACTGCTGTGAAAAGCTTTCTCAACATTTGACAGCTACTACTGAACAATTTCTTTCTGTTTGATCGCCGCGTCGTCCAAAGCCTATTTATTTCCCTTTGCAAATGGATGAAATTGGTACAGGACTTTCATTTCTTGAACGAAAACGTTATCTACGAATTTCAAGTCGGCAGATTTTTTTCTGAAGGCTTTTGCCCATTTTAATTCTTTTAGAGAGTTGATTTCCACCCTTCATCCCCTTGCAAGTCGATGAAATTGATAACAAACGTGTCTTGCGAATTTCGAAATTGCGGGTTTTGTTCTGAAGGAATTTGTTCATTTCAATACTTTTGTAGGGTTGAATTCAACCCCTCATCTTCTTTGTAAGTGAAATAAATTGATACGGGATGTGTATGCATTTTGTGAAAAGTTCTTATTCTGAATGTTTATACTCAGTAATTCAACTTTTATCCGACCAGTAAAAATTATATTTCTGCCGACGCCACTGGTGGTTTTACTGCTGGATCGACAGTTACTTCTGAAAATTTACAGCCAACTTCACACCGGTTCAAACAAACACAAGGAGATTTCGTCAGTTACTTGTTTTGGAAAAAATTTAATCTTCACATTGATAAACCGACTAAAGCTTTGAATGTTTTCTGACCCAATGACTTTCAATCATGAAAAGTTGTAAATTGGACTGAAATGAATGTTTTCTGACCCACCACCAATCGCGCCAACTCGAATCCTATTTTTGAGACCACTTCAAAAAAATTAAAAATCGGCCGAACCCCTCTGACGACTCGACAATGACTTTCAATCATGAAAAGTTGTAAATTGGACTGAATCGAATGTTTTCTGACCCACCACCAATCGCGCAAACTCGAATCCTGTTTTAGAGAGCACTTCAAAAAATTCAAAAATCGGTCGAACCCCTCTGACGACTCGACAATGACTTCCAATCATGAAAAGTTGTAAATTGGACTGAAATGAATGTTTTCTGACCCACCTCTAATCGCGCCAGCTCGAATCCTATTTTTGAGACCACTTCAAAAAAATTTAAAAATCGGCCGAACCCCTCTGACGACTCGACAATGACTTCCAATCATGAAAAGTTGTAAATTGGACTGAAATGAATGTTTTCTGACCCACCACCAATCGCGCCAACTCGAATCCTATTTTTGAGACCACTTCAAAAAAATTAAAAATCGGCCGAACCCCTCTGACGACTCGACAATGACTTTCAATCATGGAAAGTTGTAAATTGGACTGAAATAAATGTTTTCTGACAAAATCGGCCAAACCCCTCTGACGACTCGACAATGACTTTCAATCATGAAAAGTTGTAAATTGGACTGAAATAAATGTTTTCTGACCCACCTCTAATCGCGCCAGCTCGAATCCTATTTTTGAGACCACTTCAAAAAAATTAAAAATCGGCCGAATCCCTCTGACGACTCGACAATGACTTTCAATCATGGTAAGTTGTAAATTGGACTGAAATAAATGTTTTCTGACCCACCACCAATCGCGCCAAATCGAATCCTATTTTTGAGACCACTGCAAAAAAATAAAAAATCGGCCGAACCCCTCTGACGACTCGACAATGACTTTCAATCATGGAAAGTTGTAAATTGGACTGAAATAAATGTTTTCTGACCCACCTCTAATCGCGCCAGCTCGAATCCTATTTTTGAGACCACTTCAAAAATATTAAAAATCGGCCGAACCCCTCTGACGACTCGACAATGACTTTCAATCATGAAAAGTTGTAAATTGGACTGAAATTAATGTTTTCTGACCCACCTCTAATCGCGCCAGCTCGAATCCTATTTTTGAGATCACTTCAAAAAAATAAAAAATCGGCCGAACCCCTCTGACGACTCGACAATGACTTTCAATCATGGAAAGTTGTAAATTGGACTGAAATAAATGTTTTCTGACCCACCTCTAATCGCGCCAGCTCGAATCCTATTTTTGAGACCACTTCAAAAAAATTAAAAATCGGCCGAACCCCTCTGACGACTCGACAATGACTTTCAATCATGGATAGTTGTAAATTGGACTGAAATAAATGTTTTCTGACCCACCACCAATCGCGCCAACTCGAATCCTATTTTTGAGACCACTGCAAAAAAATTAAAAATCGGACGAACCCCTCTGACGACTCGACAATGACTTTCAATCATGTAAAGTTGTAAATTGGACTGAAATAAATGTTTTCTGACCCACCTCTAATCGCTCCAGCTCGAATCCTATTTTTGAGACCACTTCAAAAAAATTTAAAAATCGGCCAAACCCCTCTGACGACTCGACAATGACTTCCAATCATGAAAAGATGTAAATTGGACTGATAGTAATGTTTTCTGACCCACCTCTAATCGCGCCAGCTCGAATCCTATTTTTGAGACCACTTCAAAAAAATTAAAAATCGGCCGAACCCCTCTGACGACTCGACAATGACTTCCAATCATGGAAAGTTGTAAATTGGACTGAAATAAATGTTTTCTGACCCACCACCAATCGCGCCAACTCGAATCCTATTTTTGAGACCACTGCAAAAAATAAAAAATCGGCCGAACCCCTCTGACGACTCGACAATGACTTTCAATCATGAAAAGATGTAAATTGGACTGAAATTAATGTTTTCTGACCCACCTCTAATCGCGCCAGCTCGAATCCTATTTTTGAGACCATTTCAAAAAAATAAAAAATCGGCCGAACCCCTCTGACGACTCGACAATGACTTTCAATCATGGAAAGTTGTAAATTGGACTGAAATAAATGTTTTCTGACCCAACACCAATCGCGCCAACTCGAATCCTATTTTTGAGACCACTGCAAATAAATAAAAAATCGGTCGAACCCCTCTGACGACTCGACAATGACTTTCAATCATGAAAAGATGTAAATTGGACTGAAATTAATGTTTTCTGACCCACCTCTAATCGCGCCAGCTCGAATCCTATTTTTGAGACCACTTCAAAAAAATTCAAAATCGGCCGAACCCCTCTGACGACTCGACAATGACTTTCAATCATGGAAAGTTGTAAATTGGACTGAAATAAATGTTTTCTGACCCACCACCAATCGCGCCAACTCGAATCCTATTTTTGAGACCACTGCAAAAAAATAAAAAATCGGCCGAACCCCTCTGACGACTCGACAATGACTTTCAATCATGGAAAGTTGTAAATTGGACTGAAATAAATGTTTTCTGATCCACCTCTAATCGCGCCAGCTCGAATCCTATTTTTGAGACCACTTCAAAAAAATAAAAAATCGGCCGAACCCCTCTGACGACTCGACAATGACTTTCAATCATGAAAAGTTGTAAATTGGACTGAAATTAATGTTTTCTGACCCACCTCTAATCGCGCCAGCTCGAATCCTATTTTTGAGACCACTTCAAAAAAATTTTAAAATCGGCCAAACCCCTCTGACGACTCGACAATGACTTTCAATCATGAAAAGATGTAAATTGGACTGATAATAATGTTTTCTAACCTACCATCAATCCCGCCAACTCAAATCCTATTTATGAGACAACTTCAAAAAATAAAAAAATTAGCCGAACCCCTCTGACGACCCGACAATGACTTTCAATTATAAAAAGTTGTGAATTAGGCGGAAATGAATGTTTTCTGACCCACCACCAATCGCGCCAACTCGAATCCTATTTTTGAGACCACTGCAAAAAAATGAAAAATCGGCCGAACCCCTCTGACGACTCGACAATGACTTTCAATCATGGAAAGTTGTGAATTGGACTGAAATTAATGTTTTCTGACCCATCTCTAATCGCGCCAGCTCGAATCCTATTTTTGAGACCACTTCAAAAAAATTAAAAATCGGCCGAACCCCTCTGACGACTCGACAATGACTTTCAATCATGGAAAGTTGTGAATTGGACTGAAATTAATGTTTTCTGACCCACCTCTAATCGCGCCAGCTCGAATCCTATTTTTGAGATCACTTCAAAAAAATAAAAAATCTGCCAAACCCCTCTGACGACTCGACAATGACTTTCAATCATGAAAAGATGTAAATTGGACTGATAATAATGTTTTCTGACCCACCTCTAATCGCGCCAGCTCGAATCCTATTTTTGAGACAACTTCAAAAAAATTAAAAATCGGCCGAACCCCTCTGACGACTCGACAATGACTTCCAATCATGGAAAGTTGTAAATTGGACTGAAATAAATGTTTTCTGACCCACCACCAATCGCGCCAACTCGAATCCTATTTTTGAGACCACTGCAAAAAAATAAAAAATCGGCCGAACCCCTCTGACGACTCGACAATGACTTTCAATCATGGAAAGTTGTAAATTGGACTGAAATAAATGTTTTCTGACCCACCTCTAATCGCGCCTGCTCGAATCCTATTTTTGAGACCACTTCAAAAAAATAAAAAATCGGCCGAACCCCTCTGACGACTCGACAATGACTTTCAATCATGGAAAGTTGTAAATTGGACTGAAATAAATGTTTTCTGACCCACCTCTAATCGCGCCAGCTCGAATCCTATTTTTGAGACCACTTCAAAAAAATTTAAAAATCGGCCAAACCCCTCTGACGACTCGACAATGACTTTCAATCATGAAAAGTTGTAAATTGGACTGAAATAAATGTTTTCTGACCCACCTCTAATCGCGCCAGCTCGAATCCTATTTTTGAGACCACTTCAAAAAATTTAAAAATCGGCCGAACCCCTCTGACGACTCGACAATGACTTTCAATCATGGAAAGTTGTAAATTGGACTGAAATAAATGTTTTCTGACCCACCACCAATCGCGCCAACTCGAATCCTATTTTTGAGACCACTTCAAAAAAATAAAAAATCGGCCGAACCCCTCTGACGACTCGACAATGACTTTCAATCATGGAAAGTTGTAAATTGGACTGAAATAAATTTTTTCTGACCCACCTCTAATCGCGCCAGCTCGAATCCTATTTTTGAGACCACTTCAAAAAAATTTAAAAATCGGCCAAACCCCTCTGCCGACTCGACAATGACTTTCAATCATGAAAAGTTGTAAATTGGACTGAAATAAATGTTTTCTGACCCACCTCTAATCGCGCCAGCTCGAATCCTATTTTTGAGACCACTTCAAAAAAATAAAAAATCGGCCGAACCCCTCTGACGACTCGACAATGACTTTCAATCATGGAAAGTTGTAAATTGGACTGAAATAAATGTTTTCTGACCCACCACCAGTCGCGCCAACTCGAATCCTATTTTTGAGACCACAGCAAAAAAATATAAAATCGGCCGAACCCCTCTGACGACTCGACAATGACTTTCAATCATGGAAAGTTGTAAATTGGACTGAAATAAATGTTTTCTGACCCACCTCTAATCGCGCCAGCTCGAATCCTATTTTTGAGACCACTTCAAAAAAATTAAAAATCGGCCGAACCCCTCTGACGACTCGACAATGACTTTCAATCATGAAAAGTTGTAAATTGGACTGAAATAAATGTTTTCTGACCCACCTCTAATCGCGCCAGCTCGAATCCTATTTTTGAGACCACTTCAAAAAAATTAAAAATCGGCCGAACCCCTCTGACGACTCGACAATGACTTTCAATCATGGAAAGTTGTAAATTGGACTGAAATAAATGTTTTCTGACCCACCACCAATCGCGCCAACTCGAATCCTATTTTTGAGACCACTGCAAAAAAATAAAAAATCGGCCGAACCCCTCTGACGACTCGACAATGACTTTCAATCATGGAAAGTTGTAAATTGGACTGAAATAAATGTTTTCTGATCCACCTCTAATCGCGCCAGCTCGAATCCTATTTTTGAGACCACTTCAAAAAAATTAAAAATCGGCCGAACCCCTCTGACGACTCGACAATGACTTTCAATCATGAAAAGTTGTAAATTGGACTGAAATTAATGTTTTCTGACCCACCTCTAATCGCGCCAGCTCGAATCCTATTTTTGAGATCACTTCAAAAAAATAAAAAATCGGCCGAACCCCTCTGACGACTCGACAATGACTTTCAATCATGGAAAGTTGTAAATTGGACTGAAATAAATGTTTTCTGACCCACCTCTAATCGCGCCAGCTCGAATCCTATTTTTGAGACCACTTCAAAAAAATTAAAAATCGGCCGAACCCCTCTGACGACTCGACAATGACTTTCAATCATGGATAGTTGTAAATTGGACTGAAATAAATGTTTTCTGACCCACCACCAATCGCGCCAACTCGAATCCTATTTTTGAGACCACTGCAAAAAAATTAAAAATCGGACGAACCCCTCTGACGACTCGACAATGACTTTCAATCATGTAAAGTTGTAAATTGGACTGAAATAAATGTTTTCTGACCCACCTCTAATCGCTCCAGCTCGAATCCTATTTTTGAGACCACTTCAAAAAAATTTAAAAATCGGCCAAACCCCTCTGACGACTCGACAATGACTTCCAATCATGAAAAGATGTAAATTGGACTGATAGTAATGTTTTCTGACCCACCTCTAATCGCGCCAGCTCGAATCCTATTTTTGAGACCACTTCAAAAAAATTAAAAATCGGCCGAACCCCTCTGACGACTCGACAATGACTTCCAATCATGGAAAGTTGTAAATTGGACTGAAATAAATGTTTTCTGACCCACCACCAATCGCGCCAACTCGAATCCTATTTTTGAGACCACTGCAAAAAAATTAAAAATCGGACGAACCCCTCTGACGACTCGACAATGACTTTCAATCATGTAAAGTTGTAAATTGGACTGAAATAAATGTTTTCTGACCCACCTCTAATCGCTCCAGCTCGAATCCTATTTTTGAGACCACTTCAAAAAAATTTAAAAATCGGCCAAACCCCTCTGACGACTCGACAATGACTTCCAATCATGAAAAGATGTAAATTGGACTGATAATAATGTTTTCTGACCCACCTCTAATCGCGCCAGCTCGAATCCTATTTTTGAGACCACTTCAAAAAAATTAAAAATCGGCCGAACCCCTCTGACGACTCGACAATGACTTCCAATCATGGAAAGTTGTAAATTGGACTGAAATAAATGTTTTCTGACCCACCACCAATCGCGCCAACTCGAATCCTATTTTTGAGACCACTGCAAAAAATAAAAAATCGGCCGAACCCCTCTGACGACTCGACAATGACTTTCAATCATGAAAAGATGTAAATTGGACTGAAATTAATGTTTTCTGACCCACCTCTAATCGCGCCAGCTCGAATCCTATTTTTGAGACCATTTCAAAAAAATAAAAAATCGGCCGAACCCCTCTGACGACTCGACAATGACTTTCAATCATGGAAAGTTGTAAATTGGACTGAAATAAATGTTTTCTGACCCAACACCAATCGCGCCAACTCGAATCCTATTTTTGAGACCACTGCAAATAAATAAAAAATCGGTCGAACCCCTCTGACGACTCGACAATGACTTTCAATCATGAAAAGATGTAAATTGGACTGAAATTAATGTTTTCTGACCCACCTCTAATCGCGCCAGCTCGAATCCTATTTTTGAGACCACTTCAAAAAAATTCAAAATCGGCCGAACCCCTCTGACGACTCGACAATGACTTTCAATCATGGAAAGTTGTAAATTGGACTGAAATAAATGTTTTCTGACCCACCACCAATCGCGCCAACTCGAATCCTATTTTTGAGACCACTGCAAAAAAATAAAAAATCGGCCGAACCCCTCTGACGACTCGACAATGACTTTCAATCATGGAAAGTTGTAAATTGGACTGAAATAAATGTTTTCTGATCCACCTCTAATCGCGCCAGCTCGAATCCTATTTTTGAGACCACTTCAAAAAATTTAATAATCGGCCGAACCCCTCTGACGACTCGACAATGACTTTCAATCATGAAAAGTTGTAAATTGGACTGAAATTAATGTTTTCTGACCCACCTCTAATCGCGCCAGCTCGAATCCTATTTTTGAGACCACTTCAAAAAAATTTTAAAATCGGCCAAACCCCTCTGACGACTCGACAATGACTTTCAATCATGAAAAGATGTAAATTGGACTGATAATAATGTTTTCTAACCTACCATCAATCCCGCCAACTCAAATCCTATTTATGAGACAACTTCAAAAAATAAAAAAATTAGCCGAACCCCTCTGACGACCCGACAATGACTTTCAATTATAAAAAGTTGTGAATTAGGCGGAAATGAATGTTTTCTGACCCACCACCAATCGCGCCAACTCGAATCCTATTTTTGAGACCACTGCAAAAAAATGAAAAATCGGCCGAACCCCTCTGACGACTCGACAATGACTTTCAATCATGGAAAGTTGTGAATTGGACTGAAATTAATGTTTTCTGACCCATCTCTAATCGCGCCAGCTCGAATCCTATTTTTGAGACCACTTCAAAAAAATTAAAAATCGGCCGAACCCCTCTGACGACTCGACAATGACTTTCAATCATGGAAAGTTGTGAATTGGACTGAAATTAATGTTTTCTGACCCACCTCTAATCGCGCCAGCTCGAATCCTATTTTTGAGATCACTTCAAAAAAATAAAAAATCTGCCAAACCCCTCTGACGACTCGACAATGACTTTCAATCATGAAAAGATGTAAATTGGACTGATAATAATGTTTTCTGACCCACCTCTAATCGCGCCAGCTCGAATCCTATTTTTGAGACCACTTCAAAAATATTAAAAATCGGCCGAACCCCTCTGACGACTCGACAATGACTTTCAATCATGAAAAGTTGTAAATTGGACTGAAATTAATGTTTTCTGACCCACCTCTAATCGCGCCAGCTCGAATCCTATTTTTGAGATCACTTCAAAAAAATAAAAAATCGGCCGAACCCCTCTGACGACTCGACAATGACTTTCAATCATGGAAAGTTGTAAATTGGACTGAAATAAATGTTTTCTGACCCACCTCTAATCGCGCCAGCTCGAATCCTATTTTTGAGACCACTTCAAAAAAATTAAAAATCGGCCGATCCCCTCTGACGACTCGACATTGACTTTCAATCATGGAAAGTTGTAAATTGGACTGAAATAAATGTTTTCTGACCCATCACCAATCGCGCCAACTCGAATCCTATTTTTGAGACCACTGCAAAAAAATAAAAAATCGGCCGAACCCCTCTGACGACTCGACAATGACTTTCAATCATGTAAAGTTGTATATTGGACTGAAATAAATGTTTTCTGACCCACCTCTAATCGCGCCAGCTCGAATCCTATTTTTGAGACCACTTCAAAAAAATTTAAAAATCGGCCAAACCCCTCTGACGACTCGACAATGACTTTCAATCATGGAAAGTTGTAAATTGGACTGAAATAAATGTTTTCTGACCCACCACCAATCGCGCCAACTCGAATCCTATTTTTGAGACCACTTCAAAAAAATTAAAAATCGGCCGAACCCCTCTGACGACTCGACAATGACTTTCAATCATGGAAAGTTGTAAATTGGACTGAAATAAATGTTTTCTGACCCACCACCAATCGCGCCAACTCGAATCCTATTTTTGAGACCACTGCAAAAAAATTAAAAAATCGGCCGAACCCCTCTGACGACTCGACAATGACTTTCAATCATGGAAAGTTGTAAATTGGACTGAAATAAATGTTTTCTGACCCACCTCTAATCGCGCCAGCTCGAATCCTATTTTTGAGATCACTTCAAAAAAATAAAAAATCGGCCGAACCCCTCTGACGACTCGACAATGACTTTCAATCATGGAAAGTTGTAAATTGGACGGAAATAAATGTTTTCTGATCCACCACCAATCGCGCCAACTCGAATCCTATTTTTGAGACCACTGCAAAAAAATAAAAAATCGGCCGAACCCCTCTGACGACTCGACAATGACTTTCAATCATGGAAAGTTGTAAATTGGACTGAAATAAATGTTTTCTGACCCACCACCAATCGCGCCAACTCAAATCCTATTTTTGAGACCACTGCAAAAAAATTTAAAAAATCGGCCGAACCCCTCTGACGACTCGACAATGACTTTCAATCATGGAAAGTTGTAAATTGGACTGAAATAAATGTTTTCTGACCCACCTCTAATCGCGCCAGCTCGAATCCTATTTTTGAGACCACTTCAAAAAAATTAAAAATCGGCCGAACCCCTCTGACGACTCGACAATGACTTTCAATCATGAAAAGTTGTAAATTGGACTGAAATTAATGTTTTCTGACCCACCTCTAATCGCGCCAGCTCGAATCCTATTTTTGAGACCACTTCAAAAAAATTAAAAATCGGCCGAACCCCTCTGACAACTCGACAATGACTTTCAATCATGAAAAGTTGTAAATTGGACTGAAATTAATGTTTTCTGACCCACCTCTAATCGCGCCAGCTCGAATCCTAATTTTGAGACCACTTCAAAAAAATTAAAAATCGGCCGAACCCCTCTGACGACTCGACAATGACTTTCAATCATGGAGAGTTGTAAATTGGACTGAAATAAATGTTTTCTGACCCACCACCAATCGCGCCAACTCGAATCCTATTTTTGAGACCACTGCAAAAAAATAAAATATCGGCCGAACCCCTCTGACGACTCGACAATGACTTTCAATCATGGAAAGTTGTAAATTGGACTGAAATAAATGTTTTCTGACCCACCTCTAATCGCGCCATCTCGAATCCTATTTTTGAGACCACTTCAAAAAAATTAAAAATCGGCCGAACCCCTCTGACGACTCGACAATGACTTTCAATCATGAAAAGTTGTAAATTGGACTGAAATTAATGTTTTCTGACCCACCACCAATCGCGCCAACTCGAATCCTATTTTTGAGACCACTTCAAAAAAATTAAAAATCGGCTGAACCCCTCTGACGACTCGACAATGACTTTCAATCATGGAAAGTTGTAAATTGGACTGAAATAAATGTTTTCTGACCCACCTCTAATCGCGCCAGCTCGAATCCTATTTTTGAGACCACTTCAAAAAAAATTAAAAATCGGCCGAACCCCTCTGACGACTCGACAATGACTTTCAATCATGGAAGGTTGTAAATTGGACTGAAATAAATGTTTTCTGACCCACCTCTAATCGCGCCAGCTCGAATCCTATTTTTGAGACCACTTCAAAAAAATTTAAAAATCGGCCAAACCCCTCTGACGACTCGACAATGACTTTCAATCATGAAAAGTTGTAAATTGGACTGAAATAAATGTTTTCTGACCCACCTCTAATCGCGCCAGCTCGAATCCTATTTTTGAGACCACTTCAAAAAAATTAAAAATCGTCCGAACCCCTCTGACGACTCGACAATGACTTTCAATCATGAAAAGTTGTAAATTTGACTGAATTGAATGTTTTCTGACCCACCACCATTCGCGCCAACTCGAATCCTATTTTTGAGACCACTTCAAAAAAATTAAAAATCGGCTGAACCCCTCTGACGACTCGACAATGACTTTCAATCATGGAAAGTTGTAAATTGGACTGAAATAAATGTTTTCTGACCCACCTCTAATCGCGCCAGCTCGAATCCTATTTTTGAGACCACTTCAAAAAAATTAAAAATCGGCTGAACCCCTCTGACGACTCGACAATGACTTTCAATCATGGAAAGTTGTAAATTGGACTGAAATAAATGTTTTCTGACCCACCTCTAATCGCGCCAGCTCGAATCCTATTTTTGAGACCACTTCAAAAAAAATTAAAAATCGGCCGAACCCCTCTGACGACTCGACAATGACTTTCAATCATGGAAGGTTGTAAATTGGACTGAAATAAATGTTTTCTGACCCACCTCTAATCGCGCCAGCTCGAATCCTATTTTTGAGACCACTTCAAAAAAATTTAAAAATCGGCCAAACCCCTCTGACGACTCGACAATGACTTTCAATCATGAAAAGTTGTAAATTGGACTGAAATAAATGTTTTCTGACCCACCTCTAATCGCGCCAGCTCGAATCCTATTTTTGAGACCACTTCAAAAAAATAAAAAATCGTCCGAACCCCTCTGACGACTCGACAATGACTTTCAATCATGAAAAGTTGTAAATTTGACTGAATTGAATGTTTTCTGACCCACCACCATTCGCGCCAACTCGAATCCTATTTTTGAGACCACTTCAAAAAAATTAAAAATCGGCTGAACCCCTCTGACGACTCGACAATGACTTTCAATCATGGAAAGTTGTAAATTGGACTGAAATAAATGTTTTCTGACCCACCTCTAATCGCGCCAGCTCGAATCCTATTTTTGAGACCACTTCAAAAAAATTAAAAATCGGCCGAACCCCTCTGACGACTGGACAATGACTTTCAATCATGAAAAGTTGTAAATTGGACTGAAATTAATGTTTTCTGACCCACCTCTAATCGCGCCAGCTCGAATCCTATTTTTGAGACCACTTCAAAAAAATTAAAAATCGGCCGAACCCCTCTGACAACTCGACAATGACTTTCAATCATGAAAAGTTGTAAATTGGACTGAAATTAATGTTTTCTGACCCACCTCTAATCGCGCCAGCTCGAATCCTAATTTTGAGACCACTTCAAAAAAATTAAAAATCGGCCGAACCCCTCTGACGACTCGACAATGACTTTCAATCATGGAGAGTTGTAAATTGGACTGAAATAAATGTTTTCTGACCCACCACCAATCGCGCCAACTCGAATCCTATTTTTGAGACCACTGCAAAAAAATAAAATATCGGCCGAACCCCTCTGACGACTCGACAATGACTTTCAATCATGGAAAGTTGTAAATTGGACTGAAATAAATGTTTTCTGACCCACCTCTAATCGCGCCATCTCGAATCCTATTTTTGAGACCACTTCAAAAAAATTAAAAATCGGCCGAACCCCTCTGACGACTCGACAATGACTTTCAATCATGAAAAGTTGTAAATTGGACTGAAATTAATGTTTTCTGACCCACCACCAATCGCGCCAACTCGAATCCTATTTTTGAGACCACTTCAAAAAAATTAAAAATCGGCTGAACCCCTCTGACGACTCGACAATGACTTTCAATCATGGAAAGTTGTAAATTGGACTGAAATAAATGTTTTCTGACCCACCTCTAATCGCGCCAGCTCGAATCCTATTTTTGAGACCACTTCAAAAAAAATTAAAAATCGGCCGAACCCCTCTGACGACTCGACAATGACTTTCAATCATGGAAGGTTGTAAATTGGACTGAAATAAATGTTTTCTGACCCACCTCTAATCGCGCCAGCTCGAATCCTATTTTTGAGACCACTTCAAAAAAATTTAAAAATCGGCCAAACCCCTCTGACGACTCGACAATGACTTTCAATCATGAAAAGTTGTAAATTGGACTGAAATAAATGTTTTCTGACCCACCTCTAATCGCGCCAGCTCGAATCCTATTTTTGAGACCACTTCAAAAAAATTAAAAATCGTCCGAACCCCTCTGACGACTCGACAATGACTTTCAATCATGAAAAGTTGTAAATTTGACTGAATTGAATGTTTTCTGACCCACCACCATTCGCGCCAACTCGAATCCTATTTTTGAGACCACTTCAAAAAAATTAAAAATCGGCTGAACCCCTCTGACGACTCGACAATGACTTTCAATCATGGAAAGTTGTAAATTGGACTGAAATAAATGTTTTCTGACCCACCTCTAATCGCGCCAACTCGAATCCTATTTTTGAGACCACTTCAAAAAAATTAAAAATCGGCTGAACCCCTCTGACGACTCGACAATGACTTTCAATCATGGAAAGTTGTAAATTGGACTGAAATAAATGTTTTCTGACCCACCTCTAATCGCGCCAGCTCGAATCCTATTTTTGAGACCACTTCATAAAAATTTAAAAATCGGCCGAGCCCCTCTGACGACTCGACAATGACTTTCAATCATGGAAGGTTGTAAATTGGACTGAAATAAATGTTTTCTGACCCACCTCTAATCGCGCCAGCTCGAATCCTATTTTTGAGACCACTTCAAAAAAATAAAAAATCGGCCGAACCCCTCTGACGACTCGACAATGACTTTCAATCATGAAAAGTTGTAAATTGGACTGAATTGAATGTTTTCTGACCCACCACCATTCGCGCCAACTCGAATCCTATTTTTGAGACCACTTCAAAAAATTTAAAAATTGGCCGAACCCCTCTGACGACCCGACAATGACTTTCAATCATGAAAAGTTGTAAATTGGACTGAATCGAATGTGTTCTGACCCACCACCAATCGCGCCAACTCGAATCCTATTTTTGAGACCACTTCAAAGAAATTAAAAATCGGCCGAACCCCTCTGACGACTCGACAATGACTTCCAATCATGAAAAGTTGTAAATTGGACTGAAATAAATGTTTTCTGACCCACCACCAATCGCGCCAACTCGAATCCTATTTTTGAGAACACTGCAAAAAAATAAAAAATCGGCCGAACCCCTCTGACGACTCGACAATGACTTCCAATCATGAAAAGTTGTAAATTGGACTGAAATAAATGTTTTCTGACCCACCACCAATCGCGCCAACTCGAATCCTATTTTTGAGACCACTGCAAAAAAATAAAAAATCGGCCGAACCCCTCTGACGACTCGACAATGACTTTCAATCATGAAAAGATGTAAATTGGACTGAAATTAATGTTTTCTGACCCACCTCTAATCGCGCCAGCTCGAATCCTATTTTTGAGACCACTTCAAAAAAATTAAAAATCGGCCGAACCCCTCTGACGACTCGACAATGACTTTCAATCATGGAAAGTTGTAAATTGGACTGAAATAAATGTTTTCTGACCCACCACCAATCGCGCCAACTCGAATCCTATTTTTGAGACCACTGCAAAAAAATAAAAAAATCGGCCGAACCCCTCTGACGACTCGACAATGACTTTCAATCATGGAAAGTTGTAAATTGGACTGAAATAAATGTTTTCTGACCCACCTCTAATCGCGCCAGCTCGAATCCTATTTTTGAGACCCCTCTGACGACTCGACAATGACTTTCAATCATGAAAAGTTGTAAATTGGACTGAAATTAATGTTTTCTGACCCACCTCTAATCGCGCCAGCTCGAATCCTATTTTGGAGACCACTTCAAAAAAATTAAAAATCGGCCGAACCCCTCTGACAACTCGACAATGACTTTCAATCATGAAAAGTTGTAAATTGGACTGAAATTAATGTTTTCTGACCCACCTCTAATCGCGCCAGCTTGAATTCTATTTTTGAGACCACTTCAAAAAAATTTAAAAATCGGCCAATCCCCTCTGACGACTCGACAATGACTTTCAATCATGAAAAGTTGTAAATTGGACTGAAATAAATGATTTCTGACCCACCTCTAATCGCGCCAGCTCGAATCCTATTTTTGAAACCACTTCAAAAAAATAAAAAATCGGCCGAACCCCTCTGACGACTCGACAATGACTTTCAATCATGAAAAGTTGTAAATTGGACTGAATTGAATGTTTTCTGACCCACCACCAATCGCGCCAACTCGAATCTTATTTTTGAGACCACTTCAAAAAATTAAAAAATTGGCCGAACCCCTCTGACGACCCGGCAATGACTTTCAATCATGAAAAGTTGTAAATTGGACTGAAATAAATGTTTTCTGACCCACTACCAATCGCGCCAACTCGAATCCTATTTTTGAGACCACTTCAAAAAAATTTAAAAATCGGCTGAACCCCTCTGACGACTCGACAATGACTTCCAATAATGAAAAGTTGTAAATTGGACTGAATTGAATGTTTTCTGACGCACCACCAATCGCGCCAACTCGAATCCTATTTTTGAGACCACTTCAAAAAATTTAAAAATCGGCCGAACCCCTCTGGCGACTCGACAATGACTTTCAATCATGGAAAGTTGTGAATTGGACTGAAACAAATGTTTTCAGAACCACCTCTAATCGCGCCAGCTCGAATCCTATTTTTGAGACCACTTCAAAAAAATAAAAAATCGGCCGAACCCCTCTGACGACTCGACAATGACTTTCAATCATGAAAAGTTGTAAATTGGACTGAATTGAATGTTTTCTGACCCACTACCAATCGCGCCAACTCGAATCCTATTTTTGAGACCACTTCAAAAAAATTTAAAAATCGGCCGAACCCCTCTGACGACTCGACAATGACTTTCAATCATGAAAAGTTGTAAATTGGACTGAATTGAATGTTTTCTGACCCACCACCAATCGCGCCAACTCGAATCCTATTTTTGAGACCACTTCAAAAAATTAAAAAATTGGCCGAACCCCTCTGACGACCCGACAATGACTTTCAATCATGAAAAGTTGTAAATTGGACTGAATCGAATGTTTTCTGACCCACCACCAATCGCGCCAACTCGAATCCTGTTTTAGAGAGCACTTCAAAAAATTCAAAAATTGGTCGAACCCCTCTGACGACTCGACAATGACTTTCAATCATGAAAAAATGTAAATTGGACTGAAATTAATGTTTTCTGACCCACCTCTAATCGCGCCAGCTCGAATCCCATTTTTGAGACCACTTCAAAAAAAATTAAAAATCGGCCGAACCCCTCTGACGACTCGACAATGACTTTCAATCATGGAAAGTTGTAAATTGGACTGAAATAAATGTTTTCTGACCCACCTCTAATCGCGCCATCTCGAATCCTATTTTTGAGACCACTTCAAAAAAATTAAAAATCGGCCGAACCCCTCTGACGACTCGACAATGACTTTCAATCATGGAAAGTTGTAAATTGGACTGAAATAAATGTTTTCTGATCCACCTCTAATCGCGCCAGCTCGAATCCTATTTTTGAGACCACTTCATAAAAATTAAAAATCGGCCGAACCCCTCTGACGACTCGACAATGACTTTCAATCATGAAAAGATGTAAATTGGACTGATAATAATGTTTTCTAACCTACCATCAATCCCGCCAACTCAAATCCTATTTATGAGACAACTTCAAAAAATAAAAAAATTAGCCGAACCCCTCTGACGACCCGACAATGACTTTCAATTATAAAAAGTTGTGAATTAGGCGGAAATGAATGTTTTCTGACCCACCACCAATCGCGCCAACTCGAATCCTATTTTTGAGACCACTGCAAAAAAATGAAAAATCGGCCGAACCCCTCTGACGACTCGACAATGACTTTCAATCATGGAAAGTTGTGAATTGGACTGAAATTAATGTTTTCTGACCCATCTCTAATCGCGCCAGCTCGAATCCTATTTTTGAGACCACTTCAAAAAAATTAAAAATCGGCCGAACCCCTCTGACGACTCGACAATGACTTTCAATCATGGAAAGTTGTGAATTGGACTGAAATTAATGTTTTCTGACCCACCTCTAATCGCGCCAGCTCGAATCCTATTTTTGAGATCACTTCAAAAAAATAAAAAATCTGCCAAACCCCTCTGACGACTCGACAATGACTTTCAATCATGAAAAGATGTAAATTGGACTGATAATAATGTTTTCTGACCCACCTCTAATCGCGCCAGCTCGAATCCTATTTTTGAGACCACTTCAAAAATATTAAAAATCGGCCGAACCCCTCTGACGACTCGACAATGACTTTCAATCATGAAAAGTTGTAAATTGGACTGAAATTAATGTTTTCTGACCCACCTCTAATCGCGCCAGCTCGAATCCTATTTTTGAGATCACTTCAAAAAAATAAAAAATCGGCCGAACCCCTCTGACGACTCGACAATGACTTTCAATCATGGAAAGTTGTAAATTGGACTGAAATAAATGTTTTCTGACCCACCTCTAATCGCGCCAGCTCGAATCCTATTTTTGAGACCACTTCAAAAAAATTAAAAATCGGCCGATCCCCTCTGACGACTCGACATTGACTTTCAATCATGGAAAGTTGTAAATTGGACTGAAATAAATGTTTTCTGACCCACCTCTAATCGCGCCAGCTCGAATCCTATTTTTGAGACCACTTCAAAAAAATTTAAAAATCGGCCAAACCCCTCTGACGACTCGACAATGACTTTCAATCATGGAAAGTTGTAAATTGGACTGAAATAAATGTTTTCTGACCCACCACCAATCGCGCCAACTCGAATCCTATTTTTGAGACCACTTCAAAAAAATTAAAAATCGGCCGAACCCCTCTGACGACTCGACAATGACTTTCAATCATGGAAAGTTGTAAATTGGACTGAAATAAATGTTTTCTGACCCACCACCAATCGCGCCAACTCGAATCCTATTTTTGAGACCACTGCAAAAAAATTAAAAAATCGGCCGAACCCCTCTGACGACTCGACAATGACTTTCAATCATGGAAAGTTGTAAATTGGACTGAAATAAATGTTTTCTGACCCACCTCTAATCGCGCCAGCTCGAATCCTATTTTTGAGATCACTTCAAAAAAATAAAAAATCGGCCGAACCCCTCTGACGACTCGACAATGACTTTCAATCATGGAAAGTTGTAAATTGGACGGAAATAAATGTTTTCTGATCCACCACCAATCGCGCCAACTCGAATCCTATTTTTGAGACCACTGCAAAAAAATAAAAAATCGGCCGAACCCCTCTGACGACTCGACAATGACTTTCAATCATGGAAAGTTGTAAATTGGACTGAAATAAATGTTTTCTGACCCACCACCAATCGCGCCAACTCAAATCCTATTTTTGAGACCACTGCAAAAAAATTAAAAAATCGGCCGAACCCCTCTGACGACTCGACAATGACTTTCAATCATGGAAAGTTGTAAATTGGACTGAAATAAATGTTTTCTGACCCACCTCTAATCGCGCCAGCTCGAATCCTATTTTTGAGACCACTTCAAAAAAATTAAAAATCGGCCGAACCCCTCTGACGACTCGACAATGACTTTCAATCATGAAAAGTTGTAAATTGGACTGAAATTAATGTTTTCTGACCCACCTCTAATCGCGCCAGCTCGAATCCTATTTTTGAGACCACTTCAAAAAAATTAAAAATCGGCCGAACCCCTCTGACAACTCGACAATGACTTTCAATCATGAAAAGTTGTAAATTGGACTGAAATTAATGTTTTCTGACCCACCTCTAATCGCGCCAGCTCGAATCCTAATTTTGAGACCACTTCAAAAAAATTAAAAATCGGCCGAACCCCTCTGACGACTCGACAATGACTTTCAATCATGGAGAGTTGTAAATTGGACTGAAATAAATGTTTTCTGACCCACCACCAATCGCGCCAACTCGAATCCTATTTTTGAGACCACTGCAAAAAAATAAAATATCGGCCGAACCCCTCTGACGACTCGACAATGACTTTCAATCATGGAAAGTTGTAAATTGGACTGAAATAAATGTTTTCTGACCCACCTCTAATCGCGCCATCTCGAATCCTATTTTTGAGACCACTTCAAAAAAATTAAAAATCGGCCGAACCCCTCTGACGACTCGACAATGACTTTCAATCATGAAAAGTTGTAAATTGGACTGAAATTAATGTTTTCTGACCCACCACCAATCGCGCCAACTCGAATCCTATTTTTGAGACCACTTCAAAAAAATTAAAAATCGGCTGAACCCCTCTGACGACTCGACAATGACTTTCAATCATGGAAAGTTGTAAATTGGACTGAAATAAATGTTTTCTGACCCACCTCTAATCGCGCCAGCTCGAATCCTATTTTTGAGACCACTTCAAAAAAAATTAAAAATCGGCCGAACCCCTCTGACGACTCGACAATGACTTTCAATCATGGAAGGTTGTAAATTGGACTGAAATAAATGTTTTCTGACCCACCTCTAATCGCGCCAGCTCGAATCCTATTTTTGAGACCACTTCAAAAAAATTTAAAAATCGGCCAAACCCCTCTGACGACTCGACAATGACTTTCAATCATGAAAAGTTGTAAATTGGACTGAAATAAATGTTTTCTGACCCACCTCTAATCGCGCCAGCTCGAATCCTATTTTTGAGACCACTTCAAAAAAATTAAAAATCGTCCGAACCCCTCTGACGACTCGACAATGACTTTCAATCATGAAAAGTTGTAAATTTGACTGAATTGAATGTTTTCTGACCCACCACCATTCGCGCCAACTCGAATCCTATTTTTGAGACCACTTCAAAAAAATTAAAAATCGGCTGAACCCCTCTGACGACTCGACAATGACTTTCAATCATGGAAAGTTGTAAATTGGACTGAAATAAATGTTTTCTGACCCACCTCTAATCGCGCCAGCTCGAATCCTATTTTTGAGACCACTTCAAAAAAATTAAAAATCGGCTGAACCCCTCTGACGACTCGACAATGACTTTCAATCATGGAAAGTTGTAAATTGGACTGAAATAAATGTTTTCTGACCCACCTCTAATCGCGCCAGCTCGAATCCTATTTTTGAGACCACTTCAAAAAAAATTAAAAATCGGCCGAACCCCTCTGACGACTCGACAATGACTTTCAATCATGGAAGGTTGTAAATTGGACTGAAATAAATGTTTTCTGACCCACCTCTAATCGCGCCAGCTCGAATCCTATTTTTGAGACCACTTCAAAAAAATTTAAAAATCGGCCAAACCCCTCTGACGACTCGACAATGACTTTCAATCATGAAAAGTTGTAAATTGGACTGAAATAAATGTTTTCTGACCCACCTCTAATCGCGCCAGCTCGAATCCTATTTTTGAGACCACTTCAAAAAAATAAAAAATCGTCCGAACCCCTCTGACGACTCGACAATGACTTTCAATCATGAAAAGTTGTAAATTTGACTGAATTGAATGTTTTCTGACCCACCACCATTCGCGCCAACTCGAATCCTATTTTTGAGACCACTTCAAAAAAATTAAAAATCGGCTGAACCCCTCTGACGACTCGACAATGACTTTCAATCATGGAAAGTTGTAAATTGGACTGAAATAAATGTTTTCTGACCCACCTCTAATCGCGCCAGCTCGAATCCTATTTTTGAGACCACTTCAAAAAAATTAAAAATCGGCCGAACCCCTCTGACGACTGGACAATGACTTTCAATCATGAAAAGTTGTAAATTGGACTGAAATTAATGTTTTCTGACCCACCTCTAATCGCGCCAGCTCGAATCCTATTTTTGAGACCACTTCAAAAAAATTAAAAATCGGCCGAACCCCTCTGACAACTCGACAATGACTTTCAATCATGAAAAGTTGTAAATTGGACTGAAATTAATGTTTTCTGACCCACCTCTAATCGCGCCAGCTCGAATCCTAATTTTGAGACCACTTCAAAAAAATTAAAAATCGGCCGAACCCCTCTGACGACTCGACAATGACTTTCAATCATGGAGAGTTGTAAATTGGACTGAAATAAATGTTTTCTGACCCACCACCAATCGCGCCAACTCGAATCCTATTTTTGAGACCACTGCAAAAAAATAAAATATCGGCCGAACCCCTCTGACGACTCGACAATGACTTTCAATCATGGAAAGTTGTAAATTGGACTGAAATAAATGTTTTCTGACCCACCTCTAATCGCGCCATCTCGAATCCTATTTTTGAGACCACTTCAAAAAAATTAAAAATCGGCCGAACCCCTCTGACGACTCGACAATGACTTTCAATCATGAAAAGTTGTAAATTGGACTGAAATTAATGTTTTCTGACCCACCACCAATCGCGCCAACTCGAATCCTATTTTTGAGACCACTTCAAAAAAATTAAAAATCGGCTGAACCCCTCTGACGACTCGACAATGACTTTCAATCATGGAAAGTTGTAAATTGGACTGAAATAAATGTTTTCTGACCCACCTCTAATCGCGCCAGCTCGAATCCTATTTTTGAGACCACTTCAAAAAAAATTAAAAATCGGCCGAACCCCTCTGACGACTCGACAATGACTTTCAATCATGGAAGGTTGTAAATTGGACTGAAATAAATGTTTTCTGACCCACCTCTAATCGCGCCAGCTCGAATCCTATTTTTGAGACCACTTCAAAAAAATTTAAAAATCGGCCAAACCCCTCTGACGACTCGACAATGACTTTCAATCATGAAAAGTTGTAAATTGGACTGAAATAAATGTTTTCTGACCCACCTCTAATCGCGCCAGCTCGAATCCTATTTTTGAGACCACTTCAAAAAAATTAAAAATCGTCCGAACCCCTCTGACGACTCGACAATGACTTTCAATCATGAAAAGTTGTAAATTTGACTGAATTGAATGTTTTCTGACCCACCACCATTCGCGCCAACTCGAATCCTATTTTTGAGACCACTTCAAAAAAATTAAAAATCGGCTGAACCCCTCTGACGACTCGACAATGACTTTCAATCATGGAAAGTTGTAAATTGGACTGAAATAAATGTTTTCTGACCCACCTCTAATCGCGCCAACTCGAATCCTATTTTTGAGACCACTTCAAAAAAATAAAAAATCGGCTGAACCCCTCTGACGACTCGACAATGACTTTCAATCATGGAAAGTTGTAAATTGGACTGAAATAAATGTTTTCTGACCCACCTCTAATCGCGCCAGCTCGAATCCTATTTTTGAGACCACTTCATAAAAATTTAAAAATCGGCCGAGCCCCTCTGACGACTCGACAATGACTTTCAATCATGGAAGGTTGTAAATTGGACTGAAATAAATGTTTTCTGACCCACCTCTAATCGCGCCAGCTCGAATCCTATTTTTGAGACCACTTCAAAAAAATAAAAAATCGGCCGAACCCCTCTGACGACTCGACAATGACTTTCAATCATGAAAAGTTGTAAATTGGACTGAATTGAATGTTTTCTGACCCACCACCATTCGCGCCAACTCGAATCCTATTTTTGAGACCACTTCAAAAAATTTAAAAATTGGCCGAACCCCTCTGACGACCCGACAATGACTTTCAATCATGAAAAGTTGTAAATTGGACTGAATCGAATGTGTTCTGACCCACCACCAATCGCGCCAACTCGAATCCTATTTTTGAGACCACTTCAAAGAAATTAAAAATCGGCCGAACCCCTCTGACGACTCGACAATGACTTCCAATCATGAAAAGTTGTAAATTGGACTGAAATAAATGTTTTCTGACCCACCACCAATCGCGCCAACTCGAATCCTATTTTTGAGAACACTGCAAAAAAATAAAAAATCGGCCGAACCCCTCTGACGACTCGACAATGACTTCCAATCATGAAAAGTTGTAAATTGGACTGAAATAAATGTTTTCTGACCCACCACCAATCGCGCCAACTCGAATCCTATTTTTGAGACCACTGCAAAAAAATAAAAAATCGGCCGAACCCCTCTGACGACTCGACAATGACTTTCAATCATGAAAAGATGTAAATTGGACTGAAATTAATGTTTTCTGACCCACCTCTAATCGCGCCAGCTCGAATCCTATTTTTGAGACCACTTCAAAAAAATTAAAAATCGGCCGAACCCCTCTGACGACTCGACAATGACTTTCAATCATGGAAAGTTGTAAATTGGACTGAAATAAATGTTTTCTGACCCACCACCAATCGCGCCAACTCGAATCCTATTTTTGAGACCACTGCAAAAAAATAAAAAAATCGGCCGAACCCCTCTGACGACTCGACAATGACTTTCAATCATGGAAAGTTGTAAATTGGACTGAAATAAATGTTTTCTGACCCACCTCTAATCGCGCCAGCTCGAATCCTATTTTTGAGACCCCTCTGACGACTCGACAATGACTTTCAATCATGAAAAGTTGTAAATTGGACTGAAATTAATGTTTTCTGACCCACCTCTAATCGCGCCAGCTCGAATCCTATTTTGGAGACCACTTCAAAAAAATTAAAAATCGGCCGAACCCCTCTGACAACTCGACAATGACTTTCAATCATGAAAAGTTGTAAATTGGACTGAAATTAATGTTTTCTGACCCACCTCTAATCGCGCCAGCTTGAATTCTATTTTTGAGACCACTTCAAAAAAATTTAAAAATCGGCCAATCCCCTCTGACGACTCGACAATGACTTTCAATCATGAAAAGTTGTAAATTGGACTGAAATAAATGATTTCTGACCCACCTCTAATCGCGCCAGCTCGAATCCTATTTTTGAAACCACTTCAAAAAAATAAAAAATCGGCCGAACCCCTCTGACGACTCGACAATGACTTTCAATCATGAAAAGTTGTAAATTGGACTGAATTGAATGTTTTCTGACCCACCACCAATCGCGCCAACTCGAATCTTATTTTTGAGACCACTTCAAAAAATTAAAAAATTGGCCGAACCCCTCTGACGACCCGGCAATGACTTTCAATCATGAAAAGTTGTAAATTGGACTGAAATAAATGTTTTCTGACCCACTACCAATCGCGCCAACTCGAATCCTATTTTTGAGACCACTTCAAAAAAATTTAAAAATCGGCTGAACCCCTCTGACGACTCGACAATGACTTCCAATAATGAAAAGTTGTAAATTGGACTGAATTGAATGTTTTCTGACGCACCACCAATCGCGCCAACTCGAATCCTATTTTTGAGACCACTTCAAAAAATTTAAAAATCGGCCGAACCCCTCTGGCGACTCGACAATGACTTTCAATCATGGAAAGTTGTGAATTGGACTGAAACAAATGTTTTCAGAACCACCTCTAATCGCGCCAGCTCGAATCCTATTTTTGAGACCACTTCAAAAAAATAAAAAATCGGCCGAACCCCTCTGACGACTCGACAATGACTTTCAATCATGAAAAGTTGTAAATTGGACTGAATTGAATGTTTTCTGACCCACTACCAATCGCGCCAACTCGAATCCTATTTTTGAGACCACTTCAAAAAAATTTAAAAATCGGCCGAACCCCTCTGACGACTCGACAATGACTTTCAATCATGAAAAGTTGTAAATTGGACTGAATTGAATGTTTTCTGACCCACCACCAATCGCGCCAACTCGAATCCTATTTTTGAGACCACTTCAAAAAATTAAAAAATTGGCCGAACCCCTCTGACGACCCGACAATGACTTTCAATCATGAAAAGTTGTAAATTGGACTGAATCGAATGTTTTCTGACCCACCACCAATCGCGCCAACTCGAATCCTGTTTTAGAGAGCACTTCAAAAAATTCAAAAATTGGTCGAACCCCTCTGACGACTCGACAATGACTTTCAATCATGAAAAAATGTAAATTGGACTGAAATTAATGTTTTCTGACCCACCTCTAATCGCGCCAGCTCGAATCCCATTTTTGAGACCACTTCAAAAAAAATTAAAAATCGGCCGAACCCCTCTGACGACTCGACAATGACTTTCAATCATGGAAAGTTGTAAATTGGACTGAAATAAATGTTTTCTGACCCACCTCTAATCGCGCCATCTCGAATCCTATTTTTGAGACCACTTCAAAAAAATTAAAAATCGGCCGAACCCCTCTGACGACTCGACAATGACTTTCAATCATGGAAAGTTGTAAATTGGACTGAAATAAATGTTTTCTGATCCACCTCTAATCGCGCCAGCTCGAATCCTATTTTTGAGACCACTTCATAAAAATTAAAAATCGGCCGAACCCCTCTGACGACTCGACAATGACTTTCAATCATGGAAAGTTGTAAATTGGACTGAAATAAATGTTTTCTGACCCACCTCTAATCGCGCCAGCTCGAATCCTATTTTTGAGACCACTTCAAAAAAATTAAAAATCGGCCGAACCCCTCTGACGACTCGACAATGACTTTCAATCATGAAAAGTTGTAAATTGGACTGAAATGAATTATTTCTGACCCACCTCTAATCGCGCCAGCTCGAATCCTATTTTTGAGATCACTTCAAAAATATAAAAAATCGGCCGAACCCCTCTGACGACTCGACAATGACTTTCAATCATGGAAAGTTGTAAATTGGACTGAAATAAATGTTTTCTGACCCACTACCAATCGCGCCAACTCGAATCCTATTTTTGAGATCACTTCAAAAAAATAAAAAATCGGCTGAACCCCTCTGACGACTCGACAATGACTTTCAATCATGGAAAGTTGTAAATTGGACTGAAATAAATGTTTTCTGACCCACCACCAATCGCGCCAACTCGAATCCTATTTTTGAGACCACTGCAAAAAAACAAAAAATCGGCCGAACCCCTCTGACGACTCGACAATGACTTTCAATCATGGAAAGTTGTAAATTGGACTGAAATAAATGTTTTCTGACCCACTACCAATCGCGCCAACTCGAATCCTATTTTTGAGATCACTTCAAAAAAATAAAAAAATCGGCTGAACCCCTCTGACGACTCGACAATGACTTTCAATCATGGAAAGTTGTAAATAGGACTGAAATAAATGTTTTCTGACCCACCACCAATCGCGCCAACTCGAATCCTATTTTTGAGACCACTGCAAAAAAATAAAAAATCGGCCGAACCCCTCTGACGACTCGACAATGACTTTCAATCATGGAAAGTTGTAAATTGGACTGAAATTAATGTTTTCTGACCCACCTCTAATCGCGACAGCTCGAATCCTATTTTTGAGACCACTTCTAAAAAATTAAAAATCGGTCGAACCCCTCTGACGACTCGACAATGACTTTCAATCATGAAAAGATGTAAATTGGACTGAAATTAATGTTTTCTGACCCACCTCTAATCGCGCCAGCTCGAATCCTATTTTTGAGACCATTTCAAAAAAATTAAAAATCGGCCGAACCCCTCTGACGACTCGACAATGACTTTCAATCATGAAAAGATGTAAATTGGACTGAAATTAATGTTTTCTGACCCACCTCTAATCGCGCCAGCTCGAATCCTATTTTTGAGACCACTTCAAAAATATTAAAAATCGGCCGAACCCCTCTGACGACTCGACAATGACTTTCAATCATGAAAAGTTGTAAATTGGACTGAAATTAATGTTTTCTGACCCACCTCTAATCGCGCCAGCTCGAATCCTATTTTTGAGATCACTTCAAAAAAATAAAAAATCGGCCGAACCCCTCTGACGACTCGACAATGACTTTAAATCATGGAAAGTTGTAAATTGGACTGAAATAAATGTTTTCTGACCCACCTCTAATCGCGCCAGCTCGAATCCTATTTTTGAGACCACTTCAAAAAAATTAAAAATCGGCCGAACCCCTCTGACGACTCGACAATGACTTTCAATCATGAAAAGTTGTAAATTGGACTGAATTGAATGTTTTCTGATGCACCACCAATCGCGCCAACTCGAATCCTATTTTTGAGACCACTTCAAAAAATTTAAAAATCGGCCGAACCCCTCTGGCGACTCGACAATGACTTTCAATCATGGAAAGTTGTAAATTGAACTGAAATAAATGTTTTCTGACCCACCTCTAATCGCGCCAGCTCGAATCCTATTTTTGAGATCACTTCAAAAAAATAAAAAATCGGCCGAACCCCTCTGACGACTCGACAATGACTTTCAATCATGGAAAGTTGTAAATTGGACTGAATCGAATGTTTTCTGACCCACCTCTAATCGCGCCAGCTCGAATCCTAATTTTGAGACCACTTCAAAAAATTAAAAATCGGCCGAACCCCTCTGACGACTCGACAATGACTTTCAATCATGGAGAGTTGTAAATTGGACTGAAATAAATGTTTTCTGACCCACCACCAATCGCGCCAACTCGAATCCTATTTTTGAGACCACTGCAAAAAAATAAAATATCGGCCGAACCCCTCTGACGACTCGACAATGACTTTCAATCATGGAAAGTTGTAAATTGGACTGAAATAAATGTTTTCTGACCCACCTCTAATCGCGCCATCTCGAATCCTATTTTTGAGACCACTTCAAAAAAATTAAAAATCGGCCGAACCCCTCTGACGACTCGACAATGACTTTCAATCATGAAAAGTTGTAAATTGGACTGAAATTAATGTTTTCTGACCCACCACCAATCGCGCCAACTCGAATCCTATTTTTGAGACCACTTCAAAAAAATTAAAAATCGGCTGAACCCCTCTGACGACTCGACAATGACTTTCAATCATGGAAAGTTGTAAATTGGACTGAAATAAATGTTTTCTGACCCACCTCTAATCGCGCCAGCTCGAATCCTATTTTTGAGACCACTTCAAAAAAAATTAAAAATCGGCCGAACCCCTCTGACGACTCGACAATGACTTTCAATCATGGAAGGTTGTAAATTGGACTGAAATAAATGTTTTCTGACCCACCTCTAATCGCGCCAGCTCGAATCCTATTTTTGAGACCACTTCAAAAAAATTTAAAAATCGGCCAAACCCCTCTGACGACTCGACAATGACTTTCAATCATGAAAAGTTGTAAATTGGACTGAAATAAATGTTTTCTGACCCACCTCTAATCGCGCCAGCTCGAATCCTATTTTTGAGACCACTTCAAAAAAATTAAAAATCGTCCGAACCCCTCTGACGACTCGACAATGACTTTCAATCATGAAAAGTTGTAAATTTGACTGAATTGAATGTTTTCTGACCCACCACCATTCGCGCCAACTCGAATCCTATTTTTGAGACCACTTCAAAAAAATTAAAAATCGGCTGAACCCCTCTGACGACTCGACAATGACTTTCAATCATGGAAAGTTGTAAATTGGACTGAAATAAATGTTTTCTGACCCACCTCTAATCGCGCCAGCTCGAATCCTATTTTTGAGACCACTTCAAAAAAATTAAAAATCGGCTGAACCCCTCTGACGACTCGACAATGACTTTCAATCATGGAAAGTTGTAAATTGGACTGAAATAAATGTTTTCTGACCCACCTCTAATCGCGCCAGCTCGAATCCTATTTTTGAGACCACTTCAAAAAAAATTAAAAATCGGCCGAACCCCTCTGACGACTCGACAATGACTTTCAATCATGGAAGGTTGTAAATTGGACTGAAATAAATGTTTTCTGACCCACCTCTAATCGCGCCAGCTCGAATCCTATTTTTGAGACCACTTCAAAAAAATTTAAAAATCGGCCAAACCCCTCTGACGACTCGACAATGACTTTCAATCATGAAAAGTTGTAAATTGGACTGAAATAAATGTTTTCTGACCCACCTCTAATCGCGCCAGCTCGAATCCTATTTTTGAGACCACTTCAAAAAAATAAAAAATCGTCCGAACCCCTCTGACGACTCGACAATGACTTTCAATCATGAAAAGTTGTAAATTTGACTGAATTGAATGTTTTCTGACCCACCACCATTCGCGCCAACTCGAATCCTATTTTTGAGACCACTTCAAAAAAATTAAAAATCGGCTGAACCCCTCTGACGACTCGACAATGACTTTCAATCATGGAAAGTTGTAAATTGGACTGAAATAAATGTTTTCTGACCCACCTCTAATCGCGCCAGCTCGAATCCTATTTTTGAGACCACTTCAAAAAAATTAAAAATCGGCCGAACCCCTCTGACGACTGGACAATGACTTTCAATCATGAAAAGTTGTAAATTGGACTGAAATTAATGTTTTCTGACCCACCTCTAATCGCGCCAGCTCGAATCCTATTTTTGAGACCACTTCAAAAAAATTAAAAATCGGCCGAACCCCTCTGACAACTCGACAATGACTTTCAATCATGAAAAGTTGTAAATTGGACTGAAATTAATGTTTTCTGACCCACCTCTAATCGCGCCAGCTCGAATCCTAATTTTGAGACCACTTCAAAAAAATTAAAAATCGGCCGAACCCCTCTGACGACTCGACAATGACTTTCAATCATGGAGAGTTGTAAATTGGACTGAAATAAATGTTTTCTGACCCACCACCAATCGCGCCAACTCGAATCCTATTTTTGAGACCACTGCAAAAAAATAAAATATCGGCCGAACCCCTCTGACGACTCGACAATGACTTTCAATCATGGAAAGTTGTAAATTGGACTGAAATAAATGTTTTCTGACCCACCTCTAATCGCGCCATCTCGAATCCTATTTTTGAGACCACTTCAAAAAAATTAAAAATCGGCCGAACCCCTCTGACGACTCGACAATGACTTTCAATCATGAAAAGTTGTAAATTGGACTGAAATTAATGTTTTCTGACCCACCACCAATCGCGCCAACTCGAATCCTATTTTTGAGACCACTTCAAAAAAATTAAAAATCGGCTGAACCCCTCTGACGACTCGACAATGACTTTCAATCATGGAAAGTTGTAAATTGGACTGAAATAAATGTTTTCTGACCCACCTCTAATCGCGCCAGCTCGAATCCTATTTTTGAGACCACTTCAAAAAAAATTAAAAATCGGCCGAACCCCTCTGACGACTCGACAATGACTTTCAATCATGGAAGGTTGTAAATTGGACTGAAATAAATGTTTTCTGACCCACCTCTAATCGCGCCAGCTCGAATCCTATTTTTGAGACCACTTCAAAAAAATTTAAAAATCGGCCAAACCCCTCTGACGACTCGACAATGACTTTCAATCATGAAAAGTTGTAAATTGGACTGAAATAAATGTTTTCTGACCCACCTCTAATCGCGCCAGCTCGAATCCTATTTTTGAGACCACTTCAAAAAAATTAAAAATCGTCCGAACCCCTCTGACGACTCGACAATGACTTTCAATCATGAAAAGTTGTAAATTTGACTGAATTGAATGTTTTCTGACCCACCACCATTCGCGCCAACTCGAATCCTATTTTTGAGACCACTTCAAAAAAATTAAAAATCGGCTGAACCCCTCTGACGACTCGACAATGACTTTCAATCATGGAAAGTTGTAAATTGGACTGAAATAAATGTTTTCTGACCCACCTCTAATCGCGCCAACTCGAATCCTATTTTTGAGACCACTTCAAAAAAATAAAAAATCGGCTGAACCCCTCTGACGACTCGACAATGACTTTCAATCATGGAAAGTTGTAAATTGGACTGAAATAAATGTTTTCTGACCCACCTCTAATCGCGCCAGCTCGAATCCTATTTTTGAGACCACTTCATAAAAATTTAAAAATCGGCCGAGCCCCTCTGACGACTCGACAATGACTTTCAATCATGGAAGGTTGTAAATTGGACTGAAATAAATGTTTTCTGACCCACCTCTAATCGCGCCAGCTCGAATCCTATTTTTGAGACCACTTCAAAAAAATAAAAAATCGGCCGAACCCCTCTGACGACTCGACAATGACTTTCAATCATGAAAAGTTGTAAATTGGACTGAATTGAATGTTTTCTGACCCACCACCATTCGCGCCAACTCGAATCCTATTTTTGAGACCACTTCAAAAAATTTAAAAATTGGCCGAACCCCTCTGACGACCCGACAATGACTTTCAATCATGAAAAGTTGTAAATTGGACTGAATCGAATGTGTTCTGACCCACCACCAATCGCGCCAACTCGAATCCTATTTTTGAGACCACTTCAAAGAAATTAAAAATCGGCCGAACCCCTCTGACGACTCGACAATGACTTCCAATCATGAAAAGTTGTAAATTGGACTGAAATAAATGTTTTCTGACCCACCACCAATCGCGCCAACTCGAATCCTATTTTTGAGAACACTGCAAAAAAATAAAAAATCGGCCGAACCCCTCTGACGACTCGACAATGACTTCCAATCATGAAAAGTTGTAAATTGGACTGAAATAAATGTTTTCTGACCCACCACCAATCGCGCCAACTCGAATCCTATTTTTGAGACCACTGCAAAAAAATAAAAAATCGGCCGAACCCCTCTGACGACTCGACAATGACTTTCAATCATGAAAAGATGTAAATTGGACTGAAATTAATGTTTTCTGACCCACCTCTAATCGCGCCAGCTCGAATCCTATTTTTGAGACCACTTCAAAAAAATTAAAAATCGGCCGAACCCCTCTGACGACTCGACAATGACTTTCAATCATGGAAAGTTGTAAATTGGACTGAAATAAATGTTTTCTGACCCACCACCAATCGCGCCAACTCGAATCCTATTTTTGAGACCACTGCAAAAAAATAAAAAAATCGGCCGAACCCCTCTGACGACTCGACAATGACTTTCAATCATGGAAAGTTGTAAATTGGACTGAAATAAATGTTTTCTGACCCACCTCTAATCGCGCCAGCTCGAATCCTATTTTTGAGACCCCTCTGACGACTCGACAATGACTTTCAATCATGAAAAGTTGTAAATTGGACTGAAATTAATGTTTTCTGACCCACCTCTAATCGCGCCAGCTCGAATCCTATTTTGGAGACCACTTCAAAAAAATTAAAAATCGGCCGAACCCCTCTGACAACTCGACAATGACTTTCAATCATGAAAAGTTGTAAATTGGACTGAAATTAATGTTTTCTGACCCACCTCTAATCGCGCCAGCTTGAATTCTATTTTTGAGACCACTTCAAAAAAATTTAAAAATCGGCCAATCCCCTCTGACGACTCGACAATGACTTTCAATCATGAAAAGTTGTAAATTGGACTGAAATAAATGATTTCTGACCCACCTCTAATCGCGCCAGCTCGAATCCTATTTTTGAAACCACTTCAAAAAAATAAAAAATCGGCCGAACCCCTCTGACGACTCGACAATGACTTTCAATCATGAAAAGTTGTAAATTGGACTGAATTGAATGTTTTCTGACCCACCACCAATCGCGCCAACTCGAATCTTATTTTTGAGACCACTTCAAAAAATTAAAAAATTGGCCGAACCCCTCTGACGACCCGGCAATGACTTTCAATCATGAAAAGTTGTAAATTGGACTGAAATAAATGTTTTCTGACCCACTACCAATCGCGCCAACTCGAATCCTATTTTTGAGACCACTTCAAAAAAATTTAAAAATCGGCTGAACCCCTCTGACGACTCGACAATGACTTCCAATAATGAAAAGTTGTAAATTGGACTGAATTGAATGTTTTCTGACGCACCACCAATCGCGCCAACTCGAATCCTATTTTTGAGACCACTTCAAAAAATTTAAAAATCGGCCGAACCCCTCTGGCGACTCGACAATGACTTTCAATCATGGAAAGTTGTGAATTGGACTGAAACAAATGTTTTCAGAACCACCTCTAATCGCGCCAGCTCGAATCCTATTTTTGAGACCACTTCAAAAAAATAAAAAATCGGCCGAACCCCTCTGACGACTCGACAATGACTTTCAATCATGAAAAGTTGTAAATTGGACTGAATTGAATGTTTTCTGACCCACTACCAATCGCGCCAACTCGAATCCTATTTTTGAGACCACTTCAAAAAAATTTAAAAATCGGCCGAACCCCTCTGACGACTCGACAATGACTTTCAATCATGAAAAGTTGTAAATTGGACTGAATTGAATGTTTTCTGACCCACCACCAATCGCGCCAACTCGAATCCTATTTTTGAGACCACTTCAAAAAATTAAAAAATTGGCCGAACCCCTCTGACGACCCGACAATGACTTTCAATCATGAAAAGTTGTAAATTGGACTGAATCGAATGTTTTCTGACCCACCACCAATCGCGCCAACTCGAATCCTGTTTTAGAGAGCACTTCAAAAAATTCAAAAATTGGTCGAACCCCTCTGACGACTCGACAATGACTTTCAATCATGAAAAAATGTAAATTGGACTGAAATTAATGTTTTCTGACCCACCTCTAATCGCGCCAGCTCGAATCCCATTTTTGAGACCACTTCAAAAAAAATTAAAAATCGGCCGAACCCCTCTGACGACTCGACAATGACTTTCAATCATGGAAAGTTGTAAATTGGACTGAAATAAATGTTTTCTGACCCACCTCTAATCGCGCCATCTCGAATCCTATTTTTGAGACCACTTCAAAAAAATTAAAAATCGGCCGAACCCCTCTGACGACTCGACAATGACTTTCAATCATGGAAAGTTGTAAATTGGACTGAAATAAATGTTTTCTGATCCACCTCTAATCGCGCCAGCTCGAATCCTATTTTTGAGACCACTTCATAAAAATTAAAAATCGGCCGAACCCCTCTGACGACTCGACAATGACTTTCAATCATGGAAAGTTGTAAATTGGACTGAAATAAATGTTTTCTGACCCACCTCTAATCGCGCCAGCTCGAATCCTATTTTTGAGACCACTTCAAAAAAATTAAAAATCGGCCGAACCCCTCTGACGACTCGACAATGACTTTCAATCATGAAAAGTTGTAAATTGGACTGAAATGAATTATTTCTGACCCACCTCTAATCGCGCCAGCTCGAATCCTATTTTTGAGATCACTTCAAAAATATAAAAAATCGGCCGAACCCCTCTGACGACTCGACAATGACTTTCAATCATGGAAAGTTGTAAATTGGACTGAAATAAATGTTTTCTGACCCACTACCAATCGCGCCAACTCGAATCCTATTTTTGAGATCACTTCAAAAAAATAAAAAATCGGCTGAACCCCTCTGACGACTCGACAATGACTTTCAATCATGGAAAGTTGTAAATTGGACTGAAATAAATGTTTTCTGACCCACCACCAATCGCGCCAACTCGAATCCTATTTTTGAGACCACTGCAAAAAAACAAAAAATCGGCCGAACCCCTCTGACGACTCGACAATGACTTTCAATCATGGAAAGTTGTAAATTGGACTGAAATAAATGTTTTCTGACCCACTACCAATCGCGCCAACTCGAATCCTATTTTTGAGATCACTTCAAAAAAATAAAAAAATCGGCTGAACCCCTCTGACGACTCGACAATGACTTTCAATCATGGAAAGTTGTAAATTGGACTGAAATAAATGTTTTCTGACCCACCACCAATCGCGCCAACTCGAATCCTATTTTTGAGACCACTGCAAAAAAATAAAAAATCGGCCGAACCCCTCTGACGACTCGACAATGACTTTCAATCATGGAAAGTTGTAAATTGGACTGAAATTAATGTTTTCTGACCCACCTCTAATCGCGACAGCTCGAATCCTATTTTTGAGACCACTTCTAAAAAATTAAAAATCGGTCGAACCCCTCTGACGACTCGACAATGACTTTCAATCATGAAAAGATGTAAATTGGACTGAAATTAATGTTTTCTGACCCACCTCTAATCGCGCCAGCTCGAATCCTATTTTTGAGACCATTTCAAAAAAATTAAAAATCGGCCGAACCCCTCTGACGACTCGACAATGACTTTCAATCATGAAAAGATGTAAATTGGACTGAAATTAATGTTTTCTGACCCACCTCTAATCGCGCCAGCTCGAATCCTATTTTTGAGACCACTTCAAAAATATTAAAAATCGGCCGAACCCCTCTGACGACTCGACAATGACTTTCAATCATGAAAAGTTGTAAATTGGACTGAAATTAATGTTTTCTGACCCACCTCTAATCGCGCCAGCTCGAATCCTATTTTTGAGATCACTTCAAAAAAATAAAAAATCGGCCGAACCCCTCTGACGACTCGACAATGACTTTAAATCATGGAAAGTTGTAAATTGGACTGAAATAAATGTTTTCTGACCCACCTCTAATCGCGCCAGCTCGAATCCTATTTTTGAGACCACTTCAAAAAAATTAAAAATCGGCCGAACCCCTCTGACGACTCGACAATGACTTTCAATCATGAAAAGTTGTAAATTGGACTGAATTGAATGTTTTCTGATGCACCACCAATCGCGCCAACTCGAATCCTATTTTTGAGACCACTTCAAAAAATTTAAAAATCGGCCGAACCCCTCTGGCGACTCGACAATGACTTTCAATCATGGAAAGTTGTAAATTGAACTGAAATAAATGTTTTCTGACCCACCTCTAATCGCGCCAGCTCGAATCCTATTTTTGAGATCACTTCAAAAAAATAAAAAATCGGCCGAACCCCTCTGACGACTCGACAATGACTTTCAATCATGGAAAGTTGTAAATTGGACGGAAATAAATGTTTTCTGACCCACCACCAATCGCGCCAACTCGAATCCTATTTTTGAGACCACTGCAAAAAAATAAAAAATCGGCCGAACCCCTCTGACGACTCGACAATGACTTTCAATCATGGAAAGTTGTAAATTGGACGGAAATAAATGTTTTCTGACCCACCACCAATCGCGCCAACTCGAATCCTATTTTTGAGACCACTGCAAAAAAATAAAAAATCGGCCGAACCCCTCTGACGACTCGACAATGACTTTCAATCATGGAAAGTTGTAAATTGGACTGAAATAAATGTTTTCTGACCCACCTCTAATCGCGCCAGCTCGAATCCTATTTTTGAGACCACTTCAAAAAAATTTAAAAATCGGCCGAACCACTCTGACGACTCGACAATGACTTTCAATCATGGAAAGTTGTAAATTGGACTGAAATAAATGTTTTCTGACCCTCCTCTAATCGCGCCAGCTCGAATCCTATTTTTGAGACCACTTCAAAAAAATTTAAAAATCGGCCAAACCCCTCTGACGACTCGACAATGACTTTCAATCATGAAAAGTTGTAAATTGGACTGAAATAAATGTTTTCTGACCCACCTCTAATCGCGCCAGCTCGAATCCTATTTTTGAGACCACTTCAAAAAAATAAAAAATCGGCCGAACCCCTCTGACGACTCGACAATGACTTTCAATCATGAAAAGTTGTAAATTGGACTGAATTGAATGTTTTCTGACCCACCACCAATCGCGCCAACTCGAATCCTATTTTTGAGACCACTTCAAAAAATTTAAAAATTGGCCGAACCCCTCTGACGACCCGACAATGACTTTCAATCATGAAAAGTTGTAAATTGGACTGAATCGAATGTGTTCTGACCCACCACCAATCGCGCCAACTCGAATCCTATTTTTGAGACCACTTCAAAAAATTTAAAAAATTGGCCGAACCCCTCTGACGACCCGACAATGACTTTCAATCATGAAAAGTTGTAAAGTGGACTGAAATAAATGTTTTCTGACCCACTACCAATCGCGCCAACTCGAATCCTATTTTTGAGACCACTTCAAAAAAATTTAAAAATCGGCTGAACCCCTCTGACGACTCGACAATGACTTTCAATCATGAAAAGTTGTAAATTGGACTGAATTGAATGTTTTCTGATGCACCACCAATCGCGCCAACTCGAATCCTATTTTTGAGACCACTTCAAAAAATTTAAAAATCGGCCGAACCCCTCTGGCGACTCGACAATGACTTTCAATCATGGAAAGTTGTAAATTGAACTGAAACAAATGTTTTCAGAACCACCTCTAATCGCGCCAGCTCGAATCCTATTTTTGAGACCACTTCAAAAAAATAAAAAATCGGCCGAACCCCTCTGACGACTCGACAATGACTTTCAATCATGAAAAGTTGTAAATTGGACTGAATTGAATGTTTTCTGACCCACTACCAATCGCGCCAACTCGAATCCTATTTTTGAGACCACTTCAAAAAAATTTAAAAATCGCCTGAACCCCTCTGACGACTCGACAATGACTTTCAATCATGAAAAGTTGTAAATTGGACTGAATCGAATGTTTTCTGACCCACCACCAATCGCGCCAACTCGAATCCTGTTTTAGAGAGCACTTCAAAAAATTCAAAAATTGGTCGAACCCCTCTGACGACTCGACAATGACTTTCAATCATGAAAAGTTGTAAATTGGACTGAAATTAATGTTTTCTGACCCACCTCTAATCGCGCCAGCTCGAAACCTATTTTTGAGACCACTTCAAAAAAATTAAAAATCGGCCGAACCCCTCTGACGACTCGACAATGACTTTCAATCATGAAAAGTTGTAAATTGGACTGAATTGAATGTTTTCTGACCCACTACCAATCGCGCCAACTCGAATCCTATTTTTGAGACCACTTCAAAAAATTAAAAAATTGGCCGAACCCCTCTGACGACCCGACAATGACTTTCAATCATGAAAAGTTGTAAATTGGACTGAATCGAATGTTTTCTGACCCACCACCAATCGCGCCAACTCGAATCCTGTTTTAGAGAGCACTTCAAAAAATTCAAAAATTGGTCGAACCCCTCTGACGACTCGACAATGACTTTCAATTATGAAAAGTTGTAAATTGGACTGAAATTAATGTTTTCTGACCCACCTCTAATCGCGCCAGCTCGAATCCTATTTTTGAGACCACTTCAAAAAAATTAAAAATCGGCCGAACCCCTCTGACGACTCGACAATAACTTTCAATCATGGAAAGTTGTAAATTGGACTGAAATAAATGTTTTCTGACCCACCTCTAATCGCGCCAGCTCGAATCCTATTTTTGAGACCACTTCAAAAAAATTTAAAACTCGGCCGAACCCCTCTGACGACTCGACAATGACTTTCAATCATGGAAAGTTGTAAATTGGACTGAAATAAATGTTTTCTGACCCACCTCTAATCGCGCCAGCTCGAATCCTATTTTTGAGACCACTTCAAGAAAATTTTAAAATCGGCCGAACCCCTCTGACGACTCGACAATGACTTTCAATCATGGAAAGTTGTAAATTGGACTGAAATAAATGTTTTCTGACCCACCTCTAATCGCGCCAGCTCGAATCCTATTGTTGAGACCACTTCAAAAAAATAAAAAATCGGCCGAACCCCTCTGACGACTCGACAATGACTTTCAATCATGAAAAGTTGTAAATTGGACTGAATTGAATGTTTTCTGACCCACCACCAATCGCGCCAACTCGAATCCTATTTTTGAGACCACTTCAAAAAATTTAAAAATTGGCCGAACCCTTCTGACGACCTGACAATGACTTTCAATCATGAAAAGTTGTAAATTGGACTGAATCGAATGTGTTCTGACCCACCACCAATCGCGTCAACTCGAATCCTATTTTTGAGACCACTTCAAAAAATTAAAAAATTGGCCGAACCCCTCTGACGACCCGACAATGACTTTCAATCATGAAAAGTTGTAAATTGGACTGAAATAAATGTTTTCTGACCCACTACCAATCGCGCCAACCCGAATCCTATTTTTGAGACCACTTCAAAAAAATTTAAAAATCGGCTGAACCCCTCTGTCGACTCGACAATGACTTCCAATCATGAAAAGTTGTAAATTGGACTGAATTGAATGTTTTCTGACGTACCACCAATCGCGCCAACTCGAATCCTATTTTTGAGACCACTTCAAAAAATTTAAAAATCGGCCTAACCCCTCTGGCGACTCGACAATGACTTTCAATCATGGAAAGTTGTAAATTGGACTGAAACAAATGTTTTCAGAACCACCTCTAGTCGCGCCAGCTCGAATCCTATTTTTGAGACCACTCCAAAAAATTAAAAATCGGCCGAACCCCTCTGACGACTCGACAATGACTTTCAATCATGAAAAGTTGTAAATTGGACTGAATCGAATGTTTTCTGACCCACCACCAATCGCGCCAACTCGAATCCTGTTTTAGAGAGCACTTCAAAAAATTCAAAAATTGGTCGAACCCCTCTGACGACTCGACAATGACGTTCAATCATGAAAAGTTGTAAATTGGACTGAAATTAATGTTTTCTGACCCACCTCTAATCGCGCCAGCTCGAAACCTATTTTTGAGACCACTTCAAAAAAATAAAAAATCGGCCGAACCCCTCTGACGACTCGACAATGACTTTCAATCATGAAAAGTTGTAAATTGGACTGAATTGAATGTTTTCTGACCCACTACCAATCGCGCCAACTCGAATCCTATTTTTGAGACCACTTCAAAAAATTAAAAAATTGGCCGAACCCCTCTGACGACCCGACAATGACTTTCAATCATGAAAAGTTGTAAATTGGACTGAATCGAATGTTTTCTGACCCACCACCAATCGCGCCAACTCGAATCCTGTTTTAGAGAGCACTTCAAAAAATTCAAAAATTGGTCGAACCCCTCTGACGACTCGACAATGACTTTCAATTATGAAAAGTTGTAAATTGGACTGAAATTAATGTTTTCTGACCCACCTCTAATCGCGCCAGCTCGAATCCTATTTTTGAGACCACTTCAAAAAAATTAAAAATCGGCCGAACCCCTCTGACGACTCGACAATAACTTTCAATCATGGAAAGTTGTAAATTGGACTGAAATAAATGTTTTCTGACCCACCTCTAATCGCGCCAGCTCGAATCCTATTTTTGAGACCACTTCAAAAAAATTTAAAACTCGGCCGAACCCCTCTGACGACTCGACAATGACTTTCAATCATGGAAAGTTGTAAATTGGACTGAAATAAATGTTTTCTGACCCACCTCTAATCGCGCCAGCTCGAATCCTATTTTTGAGACCACTTCAAGAAAATTTTAAAATCGGCCGAACCCCTCTGACGACTCGACAATGACTTTCAATCATGGAAAGTTGTAAATTGGACTGAAATAAATGTTTTCTGACCCACCTCTAATCGCGCCAGCTCGAATCCTATTGTTGAGACCACTTCAAAAAAATAAAAAATCGGCCGAACCCCTCTGACGACTCGACAATGACTTTCAATCATGAAAAGTTGTAAATTGGACTGAATTGAATGTTTTCTGACCCACCACCAATCGCGCCAACTCGAATCCTATTTTTGAGACCACTTCAAAAAATTTAAAAATTGGCCGAACCCTTCTGACGACCTGACAATGACTTTCAATCATGAAAAGTTGTAAATTGGACTGAATCGAATGTGTTCTGACCCACCACCAATCGCGTCAACTCGAATCCTATTTTTGAGACCACTTCAAAAAATTAAAAAATTGGCCGAACCCCTCTGACGACCCGACAATGACTTTCAATCATGAAAAGTTGTAAATTGGACTGAAATAAATGTTTTCTGACCCACTACCAATCGCGCCAACCCGAATCCTATTTTTGAGACCACTTCAAAAAAATTTAAAAATCGGCTGAACCCCTCTGTCGACTCGACAATGACTTCCAATCATGAAAAGTTGTAAATTGGACTGAATTGAATGTTTTCTGACGTACCACCAATCGCGCCAACTCGAATCCTATTTTTGAGACCACTTCAAAAAATTTAAAAATCGGCCTAACCCCTCTGGCGACTCGACAATGACTTTCAATCATGGAAAGTTGTAAATTGGACTGAAACAAATGTTTTCAGAACCACCTCTAGTCGCGCCAGCTCGAATCCTATTTTTGAGACCACTCCAAAAAATTAAAAATCGGCCGAACCCCTCTGACGACTCGACAATGACTTTTAATCATGAAAAGTTGTAAATTGGACTGTATTGAATGTTTTCTGACCCACCACCAATCGCGCCAACTCGAATCCTGTTTTAGAGAGCACTTCAAAAAATTCAAAAATTGGTCGAACCCCTCTGACGACTCGACAATGACTTTCAATCATGAAAAGTTGTAAATTGGACTGAAATAAATGTTTTCTGACCCACCTCTAATCGCGCCAGCTCGAATCCTATTTTTGAGATCACTTCAAAAAAATAAAAAATCGGCCGAAATCCTCTGACGACTCGACAATGACTTTCAATCATGGAAAGTTGTAAATTGGACTGAAATAAATGTTTTCTGACCCACCACCAATCGCGCCAACTCGAATCCTATTTTTGAGACCACTGCAAAAAAATAAAAAATCGGCCGAACCCCTCTGACGACTCGACAATGACTTTCAATCATGGAAAGTTGTAAATTGGACTGAAATAAATGTTTTCTGACCCACCTCTAATCGCGCCAGCTCGAATCCTATTTTTGAGACCACTTCAAAAAAAATTAAAAATCGGCCGAACCCCTCTGACGACTCGACAATGACTTTCAATCATGGATAGTTGTAAATTGGACTGAAATAAATGTTTTCTGACCCACCACCAATCGCGCCAACTCGAATCCTATTTTTGAGACCACTGCAAAAAAATAAAAAATCGGCCGAACCCCTCTGACGACTCGACAATGACTTTCAATCATGTAAAGTTGTAAATTGGACTGAAATAAATGTTTTCTGACCCACCTCTAATCGCGCCAGCTCGAATCCTGTTTTTGAGACCACTTCAAAAAAATTTAAAAATCGGCCAAACCCCTCTGACGACTCGACAATGACTTCCAATCATGGAAAGTTGTAAATTGGACTGAAATAAATGTTTTCTGACCCACCACCAATCGCGCCAACTCGAATCCTATTTTTGAGACCACTGCAAATAAATAAAAAATCGGCCGAACCCCTCTGACGACTCGACAATGACTTTCAATCATGAAAAGATGTAAATTGGACTGAAATTAATGTTTTCTGACCCACCTCTAATCGCGCCAGCTCGAATCCTATTTTTGAGACCATTTCAAAAAAATTAAAAATCGGCCGAACCCCTCTGACGACTCGACAATGACTTTCAATCATGGAAAGTTGTAAATTGGACTGAAATAAATGTTTTCTGACCCACCACCAATCGCGCCAACTCGAATCCTATTTTTGAGACCACTGCAAATAAATAAAAAATCGGCCGAACCCCTCTGACGACTCGACAATGACTTTCAATCATGAAAAGATGTAAATTGGACTGAAATAAATGTTTTCTGACCCACCACCAATCGCGCCAACTCGAATCCTATTTTTGAGACCACTGCAAAAAAATTTAAAATCGGCCGAACCCCTCTGACTACTCGACAATGACTTTCAATCATGGAAAGTTGTAAATTGGACTGAAATAAATGTTTTCTGACCCACCACCAATCGCGCCAACTCGAATCCTATTTTTGAGACCACTGCAAAAAAATTAAAAAATCGGCCGAACCCCTCTGACGACTCGACAATGACTTTCAATCATGGAAAGTTGTAAATTGGACTGAAATAAATGTTTTCTGACCCACCTCTAATCGCGCCAGCTCGAATCCTATTTTTGAGACCACTTCAAAAAAATTAAAAATCGGCCGAACCCCTCTGACGACTCGACAATGACTTTCAATCATGAAAAGTTGTAAATTGGACTGAAATTAATGTTTTCTGACCCACCTCTAATCGCGCCAGCTCGAATCCTATTTTTGAGACCACTTCAAAAAAATTAAAAATCGGCCGAACCCCTCTGACAACTCGACAATGACTTTCAATCATGGAAAGTTGTAAATTGGACTGAAATAAATGTTTTCTGACCCACCTCTAATCGCGCCAGCTCGAATCCTATTTTTGAGACCACTTCAAAAAATTTAAAAATTGGCCGAACCTTTCTGACGACCTGACAATGACTTTCAATCATGAAAAGTTGTAAATTGGACTGAATTGAATGTTTTCTGACCCACCACCAATCGCGCCAACTCGAATCCTATTTTTGAGACCACTTCAAAAAATTTAAAAATTGGCCGAACCCTTCTGACGACCTGACAATGACTTTCAATCATGAAAAGTTGTAAATTGGACTGAATCGAATGTGTTCTGACCCACCACCAATCGCGTCAACTCGAATCCTATTTTTGAGACCACTTCAAAAAATTAAAAAATTGGCCGAACCCCTCTGACGACCCGACAATGACTTTCAATCATGAAAAGTTGTAAATTGGACTGAAATAAATGTTTTCTGACCCACTACCAATCGCGCCAACCCGAATCCTATTTTTGAGACCACTTCAAAAAAATTTAAAAATCGGCTGAACCCCTCTGTCGACTCGACAATGACTTCCAATCATGAAAAGTTGTAAATTGGACTGAATTGAATGTTTTCTGACGTACCACCAATCGCGCCAACTCGAATCCTATTTTTGAGACCACTTCAAAAAATTTAAAAATCGGCCTAACCCCTCTGGCGACTCGACAATGACTTTCAATCATGGAAAGTTGTAAATTGGACTGAAACAAATGTTTTCAGAACCACCTCTAATCGCGCCAGCTCGAATCCTATTTTTGAGACCACTCCAAAAAATTAAAAATCGGCCGAACCCCTCTGACGACTCGACAATGACTTTTAATCATGAAAAGTTGTAAATTGGACTGTATTGAATGTTTTCTGACCCACCACCAATCGCGCCAACTCGAATCCTGTTTTAGAGAGCACTTCAAAAAATTCAAAAATTGGTCGAACCCCTCTGACGACTCGACAATGACTTTCAATCATGAAAAGTTGTAAATTGGACTGAAATAAATGTTTTCTGACCCACCTCTAATCGCGCCAGCTCGAATCCTATTTTTGAGATCACTTCAAAAAAATAAAAAATCGGCCGAAATCCTCTGACGACTCGACAATGACTTTCAATCATGGAAAGTTGTAAATTGGACTGAAATAAATGTTTTCTGACCCACCACCAATCGCGCCAACTCGAATCCTATTTTTGAGACCACTGCAAAAAAATAAAAAATCGGCCGAACCCCTCTGACGACTCGACAATGACTTTCAATCATGGAAAGTTGTAAATTGGACTGAAATAAATGTTTTCTGACCCACCTCTAATCGCGCCAGCTCGAATCCTATTTTTGAGACCACTTCAAAAAAATTAAAAATCGGCCGAACCCCTCTGACGACTCGACAATGACTTTCAATCATGGATAGTTGTAAATTGGACTGAAATAAATGTTTTCTGACCCACCACCAATCGCGCCAACTCGAATCCTATTTTTGAGACCACTGCAAAAAAATAAAAAATCGGCCGAACCCCTCTGACGACTCGACAATGACTTTCAATCATGTAAAGTTGTAAATTGGACTGAAATAAATGTTTTCTGACCCACCTCTAATCGCGCCAGCTCGAATCCTGTTTTTGAGACCACTTCAAAAAAATTTAAAAATCGGCCAAACCCCTCTGACGACTCGACAATGACTTCCAATCATGGAAAGTTGTAAATTGGACTGAAATAAATGTTTTCTGACCCACCACCAATCGCGCCAACTCGAATCCTATTTTTGAGACCACTGCAAATAAATAAAAAATCGGCCGAACCCCTCTGACGACTCGACAATGACTTTCAATCATGAAAAGATGTAAATTGGACTGAAATTAATGTTTTCTGACCCACCTCTAATCGCGCCAGCTCGAATCCTATTTTTGAGACCATTTCAAAAAAATTAAAAATCGGCCGAACCCCTCTGACGACTCGACAATGACTTTCAATCATGGAAAGTTGTAAATTGGACTGAAATAAATGTTTTCTGACCCACCACCAATCGCGCCAACTCGAATCCTATTTTTGAGACCACTGCAAATAAATAAAAAATCGGCCGAACCCCTCTGACGACTCGACAATGACTTTCAATCATGAAAAGATGTAAATTGGACTGAAATAAATGTTTTCTGACCCACCACCAATCGCGCCAACTCGAATCCTATTTTTGAGACCACTGCAAAAAAATTTAAAATCGGCCGAACCCCTCTGACTACTCGACAATGACTTTCAATCATGGAAAGTTGTAAATTGGACTGAAATAAATGTTTTCTGACCCACCACCAATCGCGCCAACTCGAATCCTATTTTTGAGACCACTGCAAAAAAATTAAAAAATCGGCCGAACCCCTCTGACGACTCGACAATGACTTTCAATCATGGAAAGTTGTAAATTGGACTGAAATAAATGTTTTCTGACCCACCTCTAATCGCGCCAGCTCGAATCCTATTTTTGAGACCACTTCAAAAAAATTAAAAATCGGCCGAACCCCTCTGACGACTCGACAATGACTTTCAATCATGAAAAGTTGTAAATTGGACTGAAATTAATGTTTTCTGACCCACCTCTAATCGCGCCAGCTCGAATCCTATTTTTGAGACCACTTCAAAAAAATTAAAAATCGGCCGAACCCCTCTGACAACTCGACAATGACTTTCAATCATGAAAAGTTGTAAATTGGACTGAAATTAATGTTTTCTGACCCACCTCTAATCGCGCCAGCTCGAATCCTAATTTTGAGACCACTTCAAAAAAATTAAAAATCGGCCGAACCCCTCTGACGACTCGACAATGACTTTCAATCATGGAAAGTTGTAAATTGGACTGAAATAAATGTTTTCTGACCCACCACCAATCGCGCCAACTCGAATCCTATTTTTGAGACCACTGCAAATAAATAAAATATCGGCCGAACCCCTCTGACGACTCGACAATGACTTTCAATCATGAAAAGATGTAAATTGGACTGAAATAAATGTTTTCTGACCCACCACCAATCGCGCCAACTCGAATCCTATTTTTGAGACCACTGCAAAAAAATAAAAAATCGGCCGAACCCCTCTGACGACTCGACAATGACTATCAATCATGGAAAGTTGTAAATTGGACTGAAATAAATGTTTTCTGACCCACCACCAATCGCGCCAACTCGAATCCTATTTTTGAGACCACTGCAAAAAAATTAAAAAATCGGCCGATTCCCTCTGACGACTCGACAATGACTTTCAATCATGGAAAGTTGTAAATTGGACTGAAATAAATGTTTTCTGACCCACCTCTAATCGCGCCAGCTCGAATCCTATTTTTGAGACCATTTCAAAAAAATTAAAAATCGGCCGAACCCCTCTGACGACTCGACAATGACTTTCAATCATGAAAAGTTGTAAATTGGACTGAAATTAATGTTTTCTGACCCACCTCTAATCGCACCAGCTCGAATCCTATTTTTGAGACCACTTCAAAAAAATTAAAAATCGGCCGAACCCCTCTGACAACTCGACAATGACTTTCAATCATGAAAAGTTGTAAATTGGACTGAAATTAATGTTTTCTGACCCACCTCTAATCGCGCCAGCTCGAATCCTAATTTTGAGACCACTTCAAAAAAATTAAAAATCGGCCGAACCCCTCTGACGACTCGACAATGACTTTCAATCATGGAAAGTTGTAAATTGGACTGAAATAAATGTTTTCTGACCCACAACCAATCGCGCCAACTCGAATCCTATTTTTGAGACCACTGCAAAAAAATGAAATATCGGCCGAACCCCTCTGACGACTCGACAATGACTTTCAATCATGGAAAGTTGTAAATTGGACTGAAATAAATGTTTTCTGACCCACCTCTAATCGCGCCATCTCGAATCCTATTTTTGAGACCACTTCAAAAAAATTAAAAATCGGCCGAACCCCTCTGACGACTCGACAATGACTTTCAATCATGAAAAGTTGTAAATTGGACTGAAATTAATGTTTTCTGACCCACCTTTAATCGCGCCAGCTCGAATCCTATTTTTGAGACCACTTCAAAAAAAATTAAAAATCGGCCGATCCCCTCTGATGACTCGACAATGACTTTCAATCATGAAAAGTTGTAAATTGGACTGAAATAAATGTTTTCTGACCCACCACCAATCGCGCCAACTCGAATCCTATTTTTGAGACCACTTCAAAAAATTCAAAAATTGGTCGAACCCCTCTGACGACTCGACAATGACTTTCAATCATGAAAAGTTGTAAATTGGACTGAAATTAATGTTTTCTGACCCACCTCTAATCGCGCCAGCTCGAATCCTATTTTTGAGATCACTTCAAAAAAATAAAAAATCGGCCGAAATCCTCTGACGACTCGACAATGACTTTCAATCATGGAAAGTTGTAAATTGGACTGAAATAAATGTTTTCTGACCCACCACCAATCGCGCCAACTCGAATCCTATTTTTGAGACCACTGCAAAAAAATAAAAAATCGGCCGAACCCCTCTGACGACTCGACAATGACTTTCAATCATGGAAAGTTGTAAATTTGACTGAAATAAATGTTTTCTGAACCACCTCTAATCGCGCCAGCTCGAATCCTATTTTTGAGACCACTTCAAAAAAATTAAAAATCGGCCGAACCCCTCTGACGACTCGACAATGACTTTCAATCATGGATAGTTGTAAATTGGACTGAAATAAATGTTTTCTGACCCACCACCAATCGCGCCAACTCGAATCCTATTTTTGAGACCACTGCAAAAAAATTAAAAATCGGCCGAACCCCTCTGACGACTCGACAATGACTTTCAATCATGTGAAGTTGTAAATTGGACTGAAATAAATGTTTTCTGACCCACCTCTAATCGCGCCAGCTCGAATCCTATTTTTGAGACCACTTCGAAAAAATTTAAAAATCGGCCAAACCCCTCTGACGACTCGACAATGACTTTCAATCATGAAAAGATGTAAATTGGACTGATAATAATGTTTTCTGACCCACCTCTAATCGCGCCAGCTCGAATCCTATTTTTGAGACCACTTCAAAAAAATTCAAAATCGGCCGAACCCCTCTGACGACTCGACAATGACTTCCAATCATGGAAAGTTGTAAATTGGACTGAAATAAATGTTTTCTGACCCACCACCAATCGCGCCAACTCGAATCCTATTTTTGAGACCACTGCAAATAAATAAAAAATCGACCGAACCCCTCTGACGACTCGACAATGACTTTCAATCATGAAAAGATGTAAATTGGACTGAAATTAATGTTTTCTGACCCACCTCTAATCGCGCCAGCTCGAATCCTATTTTTGAGACCATTTCAAAAAAATTAAAAATCGGCCGAACCCCTCTGACGACTCGACAATGACTTTCAATCATGGAAAGTTGTAAATTGGACTGAAATAAATGTTTTCTGACCCACCACCAATCGCGCCAACTCGAATCCTATTTTTGAGACCACTGCAAATAAATGAAAAATCGGCCGAACCCCTCTGACGACTCGACAATGACTTTCAATCATGAAAAGATGTAAATTGGACTGAAATAAGTGTTTTCTGACCCACCACCAATCGCGCCAACTCGAATCCTATTTTTGAGACCACTGCAAAAAAATTAAAAATCGGCCGAACCCCTCTGACGACTCGACAATGACTTTCAATCATGGAAAGTTGTAAATTGGACTGAAATAAATGTTTTCTGACCCACCACCAATCGCGCCAACTCGAATCCTATTTTTGAGACCACTGCAAAAAAATTAAAAAATCGGCCGAACCCCTCTGACGACTCGACAATGACTTTCAATCATGGAAAGTTGTAAATTGGACTGAAATAAATGTTTTCTGACCCACCTCTAATCGCGCCAGCTCGAATCCTATTTTTGAGACCACTTCAAAAAAATTAAAAATCGGCCGAACCCCTCTGACGACTCGACAATGACTTTCAATCATGAAAAGTTGTAAATTGGACTGAAATTAATGTTTTCTGACCCACCTCTAATCGCGCCAGCTCGAATCCTATTTTTGAGACCACTTCAAAAAAATAAAAAATCGGCCGAACCCCTCTGACGACTCGACAATGACTTTCAATCATGAAAAGTTGTAAATTGGACTGAAATTAATGTTTTCTGACCCACCTCTAATCGCGCCAGCTCGAATCCTAATTTTGAGACCACTTCAAAAAAATTAAAAATCGGCCGAACCCCTCTGACGACTCGACAATGACTTTCAATCATGGAAAGTTGTAAATTGGACTGAAATAAATGTTTTCTGACCCACCACCAATCGCGCCAACTCGAATCCTATTTTTGAGACCACTGCAAATAAATAAAATATCGGCCGAACCCCTCTGACGACTCGACAATGACTTTCAATCATGAAAAGATGTAAATTGGACTGAAATAAATGTTTTCTGACCCACCACCAATCGCGCCAACTCGAATCCTATTTTTGAGACCACTGCAAAAAAATAAAAAATCGGCCGAACCCCTCTGACGACTCGACAATGACTATCAATCATGGAAAGTTGTAAATTAGACTGAAATAAATGTTTTCTGACCCACCACCAATCGCGCCAACTCGAATCCTATTTTTGAGACCTCTGCAAAAAAATTAAAAAATCGGCCGAACCCCTCTGACGACTCGACAATGACTTTCAATCATGGAAAGTTGTAAATTGGACTGAAATAAATGTTTTCTGACCCACCTCTAATCGCGCCAGCTCGAATCCTATTTTTGAGACCACTTCAAAAAAATTTAAAATCGGCCGAACCCCTCTGACGACTCGACAATGACTTTCAATCATGAAAAGTTGTAAATTGGACTGAAATTAATGTTTTCTGACCCACCTCTAATCGCGCCAGCTCGAATCCTATTTTTGAGACCACTTCAAAAAAATTAAAAATCGGCCGAACCCCTCTGACAACTCGACAATGACTTTCAATCATGAAAAGTTGTAAATTGGACTGAAATTAATGTTTTCTGACCCACCTCTAATCGCGCCAGCTCGAATCCTATTTTTGAGACCACTTCAAAAAAATTTAAAATCGGCCGAACCCCTCTGACGACTCGACAATGACTTTCAATCATGAAAAGTTGTAAATTGGACTGAAATTAATGTTTTCTGACCCACCTCTAATCGCGCCAGCTCGAATCCTATTTTTGAGACCACTTCAAAAAATTTAAAAATCGCCTGAACCCCTCTGACGACTCGACAATGACTTTCAATCATGAAAAGTTGTAAATTGGACTGAATCGAATGTTTTCTGACCCACCACCAATCGCGCCAACTCGAATCCTGTTTTAGAGAGCACTTCAAAAAATTCAAAAATTGGTCGAACCCCTCTGACGACTCGACAATGACTTTCAATCATGAAAAGTTGTAAATTGGACTGAAATTAATGTTTTCTGACCCACCTCTAATCGCGCCAGCTCGAATCCTATTTTTGAGACCACTTCAAAAAAATTAAAAATCGGCCGAACCCCTCTGACGACTCGACAATGACTTTCAATCATGAAAAGTTGTAAATTGGACTGAATTGAATGTTTTCTGACCCACTACCAATCGCGCCAACTCGAATCCTATTTTTGAGACCACTTCAAAAAATTAAAAAATTGGCCGAACCCCTCTGACGACCCGACAATGACTTTCAATCATGAAAAGTTGTAAATTGGACTGAATCGAATGTTTTCTGACCCACCACCAATCGCGCCAACTCGAATCCTATTTTTGAGACCACTTCAAAAAAATAAAAAATCGGCCGAACCCCTCTGACGACTCGACAATGACTTTCAATCATGAAAAGTTGTAAATTGGACTGAATTGAATGTTTTCTGACCCACCACCAATCGCGCCAACTCGAATCCTGTTTTAGAGAGCACTTCAAAAAATTCAAAAATTGGTCGAACCCCTCTGACGACTCGACAATGACTTTCAATCATGAAAAGTTGTAAATTGGACTGAAATTAATGTTTTCTGACCCACCTCTAATCGCGCCAGCTCGAATCCTATTTTTGAGACCACTTCAAAAAAATTTAAAAATCGGCCGAACCACTCTGACGACTCGACAATGACTTTCAATCATGGAAAGTTGTAAATTGGACTGAAATAAATGTTTTCTGACCCACCTCTAATCGCGCCAGCTCGAATCCTATTTTTGAGACCACTTCAAAAAAATTTAAAAATCGGCCAAACCCCTCTGACGACTCGACAATGACTTTCAATCATGAAAAGTTGTAAATTGGACTGAAATAAATGTTTTCTGACCCACCTCTAATCGCGCCAGCTCGAATCCTATTTTTGAGACCACTTCAAAAAAATAAAAAATCGGCCGAACCCCTCTGACGACTCGACAATGACTTTCAATCATGAAAAGTTGTAAATTGGACTGAATTGAATGTTTTCTGACCCACCACCAATCGCGCCAACTCGAATCCTATTTTTGAGACCACTTCAAAAAATTTAAAAATTGGCCGAACCCCTCTGACGACCCGACAATGACTTTCAATCATGAAAAGTTGTAAATTGGACTGAATCGAATGTGTTCTGACCCACCACCAATCGCGCCAACTCGAATCCTATTTTTGAGACCACTTCAAAAAATTTAAAAAATTGGCCGAACCCCTCTGACGACCCGACAATGACTTTCAATCATGAAAAGTTGTAAAGTGGACTGAAATAAATGTTTTCTGACCCACTACCAATCGCGCCAACTCGAATCCTATTTTTGAGACCACTTCAAAAAAATTTAAAAATCGGCTGAACCCCTCTGACGACTCGACAATGACTTTCAATCATGAAAAGTTGTAAATTGGACTGAATTGAATGTTTTCTGATGCACCACCAATCGCGCCAACTCGAATCCTATTTTTGAGACCACTTCAAAAAATTTAAAAATCGGCCGAACCCCTCTGGCGACTCGACAATGACTTTCAATCATGGAAAGTTGTAAATTGAACTGAAACAAATGTTTTCAGAACCACCTCTAATCGCGCCAGCTCGAATCCTATTTTTGAGACCACTTCAAAAAAATTAAAAATCGGCCGAACCCCTCTGACGACTCGACAATGACTTTCAATCATGAAAAGTTGTAAATTGGACTGAATTGAATGTTTTCTGACCCACTACCAATCGCGCCAACTCGAATCCTATTTTTGAGACCACTTCAAAAAAATTTAAAAATCGCCTGAACCCCTCTGACGACTCGACAATGACTTTCAATCATGAAAAGTTGTAAATTGGACTGAATCAAATGTTTTCTGACCCACCACCAATCGCGCCAACTCGAATCCTGTTTTAGAGAGCACTTCAAAAAATTCAAAAATTGGTCGAACCCCTCTGACGACTCGACAATGACTTTCAATCATGAAAAGTTGTAAATTGGACTGAAATTAATGTTTTCTGACCCACCTCTAATCGCGCCAGCTCGAATCCTATTTTTGAGACCACTTCAAAAAAATTAAAAATCGGCCGAACCCCTCTGACGACTCGACAATGACTTTCAATCATGAAAAGTTGTAAATTGGATTGAATTGAATGTTTTCTGACCCACTACCAATCGCGCCAACTCGAATCCTATTTTTGAGACCACTTCAAAAAATTAAAAAATTGGCCGAACCCCTCTGACGACCCGACAATGACTTTCAATCATGAAAAGTTGTAAATTGGACTGAATCGAATGTTTTCTGACCCACCACCAATCGCGCCAACTCGAATCCTGTTTTAGAGAGCACTTCAAAAAATTCAAAAATTGGTCGAACCCCTCTGACGACTCGACAATGACTTTCAATCATGAAAAGTTGTAAATTGGACTGAAATTAATGTTTTCTGACCCACCTCTAATCGCGCCAGCTCGAATCCTATTTTTGAGACCACTTCAAAAAAATTAAAAATCGGCCGAACCCCTCTGACGACTCGACAATAACTTTCAATCATGGAAAGTTGTAAATTGGACTGAAATAAATGTTTTCTGACCCACCTCTAATCGCGCCAGCTCGAATCCTATTTTTGAGACCACTTCAAAAAAATTTAAAACTCGGCCGAACCCCTCTGACGACTCGACAATGACTTTCAATCATGGAAAGTTGTAAATTGGACTGAAATAAATGTTTTCTGACCCACCTCTAATCGCGCCAGCTCGAATCCTATTTTTGAGACCACTTCAAAAAAATTTAAAAATCGGCCGAACCCCTCTGACGACTCGACAATGACTTTCAATCATGGAAAGTTGTAAATTGGACTGAAATAAATGTTTTCTGACCCACCTCTAATCGCGCCAGCTCGAATCCTATTGTTGAGACCACTTCAAAAAAATAAAAAATCGGCCGAACCCCTCTGACGACTCGACAATGACTTTCAATCATGAAAAGTTGTAAATTGGACTGAATTGAATGTTTTCTGACCCACCACCAATCGCGCCAACTCGAATCCTATTTTTGAGACCACTTCAAAAAATTTAAAAATTGGCCGAACCCTTCTGACGACCTGACAATGACTTTCAATCATGAAAAGTTGTAAATTGGACTGAATCGAATGTGTTCTGACCCACCACCAATCGCGTCAACTCGAATCCTATTTTTGAGACCACTTCAAAAAATTAAAAAATTGGCCGAACCCCTCTGACGACCCGACAATGACTTTCAATCATGAAAAGTTGTAAATTGGACTGAAATAAATGTTTTCTGACCCACTACCAATCGCGCCAACCCGAATCCTATTTTTGAGACCACTTCAAAAAAATTTAAAAATCGGCTGAACCCCTCTGTCGACTCGACAATGACTTCCAATCATGAAAAGTTGTAAATTGGACTGAATTGAATGTTTTCTGACGTACCACCAATCGCGCCAACTCGAATCCTATTTTTGAGACCACTTCAAAAAATTTCAAAATCGGCCTAACCCCTCTGGCGACTCGACAATGACTTTCAATCATGGAAAGTTGTAAATTGGACTGAAACAAATGTTTTCAGAACCACCTCTAATCGCGCCAGCTCGAATCCTATTTTTGAGACCACTCCAAAAAATTAAAAATCGGCCGAACCCCTCTGACGACTCGACAATGACTTTTAATCATGAAAAGTTGTAAATTGGACTGTATTGAATGTTTTCTGACCCACCACCAATCGCGCCAACTCGAATCCTGTTTTAGAGAGCACTTCAAAAAATTCAAAAATTGGTCGAACCCCTCTGACGACTCGACAATGACTTTCAATCATGAAAAGTTGTAAATTGGACTGAAATAAATGTTTTCTGACCCACCTCTAATCGCGCCAGCTCGAATCCTATTTTTGAGATCACTTCAAAAAAATAAAAAATCGGCCGAAATCCTCTGACGACTCGACAATGACTTTCAATCATGGAAAGTTGTAAATTGGACTGAAATAAATGTTTTCTGACCCACCACCAATCGCGCCAACTCGAATCCTATTTTTGAGACCACTGCAAAAAAATAAAAAATCGGCCGAACCCCTCTGACGACTCGACAATGACTTTCAATCATGGAAAGTTGTAAATTGGACTGAAATAAATGTTTTCGGACCCACCTCTAATCGCGCCAGCTCGAATCCTATTTTTGAGACCACTTCAAAAAAATTAAAAATCGGCCGAACCCCTCTGACGACTCGACAATGACTTTCAATCATGGATAGTTGTAAATTGGACTGAAATAAATGTTTTCTGACCCACCACCAATCGCGCCAACTCGAATCCTATTTTTGAGACCACTGCAAAAAAATAAAAAATCGGCCGAACCCCTCTGACGACTTGACAATGACTTTCAATCATGTAAAGTTGTAAATTGGACTGAAATAAATGTTTTCTGACCCACCTCTAATCGCGCCAGCTCGAATCCTGTTTTTGAGACCACTTCAAAAAAATTTAAAAATCGGCCAAACCCCTCTGACGACTCGACAATGACTTCCAATCATGGAAAGTTGTAAATTGGACTGAAATAAATGTTTTCTGACCCACCACCAATCGCGCCAACTCGAATCCTATTTTTGAGACCACTGCAAATAAATAAAAAATCGGCCGAACCCCTCTGACGACTCGACAATGACTTTCAATCATGAAAAGATGTAAATTGGACTGAAATTAATGTTTTCTGACCCACCTCTAATCGCGCCAGCTCGAATCCTATTTTTGAGACCATTTCAAAAAAATTAAAAATCGGCCGAACCCCTCTGACGACTCGACAATGACTTTCAATCATGGAAAGTTGTAAATTGGACTGAAATAAATGTTTTCTGACCCACCACCAATCGCGCCAACTCGAATCCTATTTTTGAGACCACTGCAAATAAATAAAAAATCGGCCGAACCCCTCTGACGACTCGACAATGACTTTCAATCATGAAAAGATGTAAATTGGACTGAAATAAATGTTTTCTGACCCACCACCAATCGCGCCAACTCGAATCCTATTTTTGAGACCACTGCAAAAAAATTTAAAATCGGCCGAACCCCTCTGACTACTCGACAATGACTTTCAATCATGGAAAGTTGTAAATTGGACTGAAATAAATGTTTTCTGACCCACCACCAATCGCGCCAACTCGAATCCTATTTTTGAGACCACTGCAAAAAAATTAAAAAATCGGCCGAACCCCTCTGACGACTCGACAATGACTTTCAATCATGGAAAGTTGTAAATTGGACTGAAATAAATGTTTTCTGACCCACCTCTAATCGCGCCAGCTCGAATCCTATTTTTGAGACCACTTCAAAAAAATTAAAAATCGGCCGAACCCCTCTGACGACTCGACAATGACTTTCAATCATGAAAAGTTGTAAATTGGACTGAAATTAATGTTTTCTGACCCACCTCTAATCGCGCCAGCTCGAATCCTATTTTTGAGACCACTTCAAAAAAATTAAAAATCGGCCGAACCCCTCTGACAACTCGACAATGACTTTCAATCATGGAAAGTTGTAAATTGGACTGAAATAAATGTTTTCTGACCCACCTCTAATCGCGCCAGCTCGAATCCTATTTTTGAGACCACTTCAAAAAATTTAAAAATTGGCCGAACCCTTCTGACGACCTGACAATGACTTTCAATCATGAAAAGTTGTAAATTGGACTGAATTGAATGTTTTCTGACCCACCACCAATCGCGCCAACTCGAATCCTATTTTTGAGACCACTTCAAAAAATTTAAAAATTGGCCGAACCCTTCTGACGACCTGACAATGACTTTCAATCATGAAAAGTTGTAAATTGGACTGAATCGAATGTGTTCTGACCCACCACCAATCGCGTCAACTCGAATCCTATTTTTGAGACCACTTCAAAAAATTAAAAAATTGGCCGAACCCCTCTGACGACCCGACAATGACTTTCAATCATGAAAAGTTGTAAATTGGACTGAAATAAATGTTTTCTGACCCACTACCAATCGCGCCAACCCGAATCCTATTTTTGAGACCACTTCAAAAAAATTTAAAAATCGGCTGAACCCCTCTGTCGACTCGACAATGACTTCCAATCATGAAAAGTTGTAAATTGGACTGAATTGAATGTTTTCTGACGTACCACCAATCGCGCCAACTCGAATCCTATTTTTGAGACCACTTCAAAAAATTTAAAAATCGGCCTAACCCCTCTGGCGACTCGACAATGACTTTCAATCATGGAAAGTTGTAAATTGGACTGAAACAAATGTTTTCAGAACCACCTCTAATCGCGCCAGCTCGAATCCTATTTTTGAGACCACTCCAAAAAATTAAAAATCGGCCGAACCCCTCTGACGACTCGACAATGACTTTTAATCATGAAAAGTTGTAAATTGGACTGTATTGAATGTTTTCTGACCCACCACCAATCGCGCCAACTCGAATCCTGTTTTAGAGAGCACTTCAAAAAATTCAAAAATTGGTCGAACCCCTCTGACGACTCGACAATGACTTTCAATCATGAAAAGTTGTAAATTGGACTGAAATAAATGTTTTCTGACCCACCTCTAATCGCGCCAGCTCGAATCCTATTTTTGAGATCACTTCAAAAAAATAAAAAATCGGCCGAAATCCTCTGACGACTCGACAATGACTTTCAATCATGGAAAGTTGTAAATTGGACTGAAATAAATGTTTTCTGACCCACCACCAATCGCGCCAACTCGAATCCTATTTTTGAGACCACTGCAAAAAAATAAAAAATCGGCCGAACCCCTCTGACGACTCGACAATGACTTTCAATCATGGAAAGTTGTAAATTGGACTGAAATAAATGTTTTCTGACCCACCTCTAATCGCGCCAGCTCGAATCCTATTTTTGAGACCACTTCAAAAAAATTAAAAATCGGCCGAACCCCTCTGACGACTCGACAATGACTTTCAATCATGGATAGTTGTAAATTGGACTGAAATAAATGTTTTCTGACCCACCACCAATCGCGCCAACTCGAATCCTATTTTTGAGACCACTGCAAAAAAATAAAAAATCGGCCGAACCCCTCTGACGACTCGACAATGACTTTCAATCATGTAAAGTTGTAAATTGGACTGAAATAAATGTTTTCTGACCCACCTCTAATCGCGCCAGCTCGAATCCTGTTTTTGAGACCACTTCAAAAAAATTTAAAAATCGGCCAAACCCCTCTGACGACTCGACAATGACTTCCAATCATGGAAAGTTGTAAATTGGACTGAAATAAATGTTTTCTGACCCACCACCAATCGCGCCAACTCGAATCCTATTTTTGAGACCACTGCAAATAAATAAAAAATCGGCCGAACCCCTCTGACGACTCGACAATGACTTTCAATCATGAAAAGATGTAAATTGGACTGAAATTAATGTTTTCTGACCCACCTCTAATCGCGCCAGCTCGAATCCTATTTTTGAGACCATTTCAAAAAAATTAAAAATCGGCCGAACCCCTCTGACGACTCGACAATGACTTTCAATCATGGAAAGTTGTAAATTGGACTGAAATAAATGTTTTCTGACCCACCACCAATCGCGCCAACTCGAATCCTATTTTTGAGACCACTGCAAATAAATAAAAAATCGGCCGAACCCCTCTGACGACTCGACAATGACTTTCAATCATGAAAAGATGTAAATTGGACTGAAATAAATGTTTTCTGACCCACCACCAATCGCGCCAACTCGAATCCTATTTTTGAGACCACTGCAAAAAAATTTAAAATCGGCCGAACCCCTCTGACTACTCGACAATGACTTTCAATCATGGAAAGTTGTAAATTGGACTGAAATAAATGTTTTCTGACCCACCACCAATCGCGCCAACTCGAATCCTATTTTTGAGACCACTGCAAAAAAATTAAAAAATCGGCCGAACCCCTCTGACGACTCGACAATGACTTTCAATCATGGAAAGTTGTAAATTGGACTGAAATAAATGTTTTCTGATCCACCTCTAATCGCGCCAGCTCGAATCCTATTTTTGAGACCACTTCAAAAAAATTAAAAATCGGCCGAACCCCTCGGACGACTCGACAATGACTTTCAATCATGAAAAGTTGTAAATTGGACTGAAATTAATGTTTTCTGACCCACCTCTAATCGCGCCAGCTCGAATCCTATTTTTGAGACCACTTCAAAAAAATTAAAAATCGGCCGAACCCCTCTGACAACTCGACAATGACTTTCAATCATGAAAAGTTGTAAATTGTACTGAAATTAATGTTTTCTGACCCACCTCTAATCGCGCCAGCTCGAATCCTAATTTTGAGACCACTTCAAAAAAATTAAAAATCGGCCGAACCCCTCTGACGACTCGACAATGACTTTCAATCATGGAAAGTTGTAAATTGGACTGAAATAAATGTTTTCTGACCCACCACCAATCGCGCCAACTCGAATCCTATTTTTGAGACCACTGCAAATAAATAAAATATCGGCCGAACCCCTCTGACGACTCGACAATGACTTTCAATCATGAAAAGATGTAAATTGGACTGAAATAAATGTTTTCTGACCCACCACCAATCGCGCCAACTCGAATCCTATTTTTGAGACCACTGCAAAAAAATAAAAAATCGGCCGAACCCCTCTGACGACTCGACAATGACTATCAATCATGGAAAGTTGTAAATTGGACTGAAATAAATGTTTTCTGACCCACCACCAATCGCGCCAACTCGAATCCTATTTTTGAGACCACTGCAAAAAAATTAAAAAATCGGCCGAACCCCTCTGACGACTCGACAATGACTTTCAATCATGGAAAGTTGTAAATTGGACTGAAATAAATGTTTTCTGACCCACCTCTAATCGCGCCAGCTCGAATCCTATTTTTGAGACCATTTCAAAAAAATTAAAAATCGGCTGAACCCCTCTGACGACTCGACAATGACTTTCAATCATGAAAAGTTGTAAATTGGACTGAAATTAATGTTTTCTGACCCACCTCTAATCGCACCAGCTCGAATCCTATTTTTGAGACCACTTCAAAAAAATTAAAAATCGGCCGAACCCCTCTGACAACTCGACAATGACTTTCAATCATGAAAAGTTGTAAATTGGACTGAAATTAATGTTTTCTGACCCACCTCTAATCGCGCCAGCTCGAATCCTAATTTTGAGACCACTTCAAAAAAATTAAAAATCGGCCGAACCCCTCTGACGACTCGACAATGACTTTCAATCATGGAAAGTTGTAAATTGGACTGAAATAAATGTTTTCTGACCCACAACCAATCGCGCCAACTCGAATCCTATTTTTGAGACCACTGCAAAAAAATGAAATATCGGCCGAACCCCTCTGACGACTCGACAATGACTTTCAATCATGGAAAGTTGTAAATTGGACTGAAATAAATGTTTTCTGACCCACCTCTAATCGCACCATCTCGAATCCTATTTTTGAGACCACTTCAAAAAAATTAAAAATCGGCCGAACCCCTCTGACGACTCGACAATGACTTTCAATCATGAAAAGTTGTAAATTGGACTGAAATTAATGTTTTCTGACCCACCTTTAATCGCGCCAGCTCGAATCCTATTTTTGAGACCACTTCAAAAAAAATTAAAAATCGGCCGATCCCCTCTGACGACTCGACAATGACTTTCAATCATGAAAAGTTGTAAATTGGACTGAAATAAATGTTTTCTGACCCACCACCAATCGCGCCAACTCGAATCCTATTTTTGAGACCACTTCAAAATATTCAAAAATTGGTCGAACCCCTCTGACGACTCGACAATGACTTTCAATCATGAAAAGTTGTAAATTGGACTGAAATTAATGTTTTCTGACCCACCTCTAATCGCGCCAGCTCGAATCCTATTTTTGAGATCACTTCAAAAAAATAAAAAATCGGCCGAAATCCTCTGACGACTCGACAATGACTTTCAATCATGGAAAGTTGTAAATTGGACTGAAATAAATGTTTTCTGACCCACCACCAATCGCGCCAACTCGAATCCTATTTTTGAGACCACTGCAAAAAAATAAAAAATCGGCCGAACCCCTCTGACGACTCGACAATGACTTTCAATCATGAAAAGTTGTAAATTGGACTGAAATTAATGTTTTCTGACCCACCTCTAATCGCGCCAGCTCGAATCCTATTTTTGAGACCACTTCAAAAAAATTAAAAATCGGCCGAACCCCTCTGACAACTCGACAATGACTTTCAATCATGAAAAGTTGTAAATTGGACTGAAATTAATGTTTTCTGACCCACCTCTAATCGCGCCAGCTCGAATCCTAATTTTGAGACCACTTCAAAAAAATTAAAAATCGGCCGAACCCCTCTGACGACTCGACAATGACTTTCAATCATGGAAAGTTGTAAATTGGACTGAAATAAATGTTTTCTGACCCACCACCAATCGCGCCAACTCGAATCCTATTTTTGAGACCACTGCAAATAAATAAAATATCGGCCGAACCCCTCTGACGACTCGACAATGACTTTCAATCATGAAAAGATGTAAATTGGACTGAAATAAATGTTTTCTGACCCACCACCAATCGCGCCAACTCGAATCCTATTTTTGAGACCACTGCAAAAAAATAAAAAATCGGCCGAACCCCTCTGACGACTCGACAATGACTATCAATCATGGAAAGTTGTAAATTGGACTGAAATAAATGTTTTCTGACCCACCACCAATCGCGCCAACTCGAATCCTATTTTTGAGACCACTGCAAAAAAATTAAAAAATCGGCCGAACCCCTCTGACGACTCGACAATGACTTTCAATCATGGAAAGTTGTAAATTGGACTGAAATAAATGTTTTCTGACCCACCTCTAATCGCGCCAGCTCGAATCCTATTTTTGAGACCATTTCAAAAAAATTAAAAATCGGCCGAACCCCTCTGACGACTCGACAATGACTTTCAATCATGAAAAGTTGTAAATTGGACTGAAATTAATGTTTTCTGACCCACCTCTAATCGCACCAGCTCGAATCCTATTTTTGAGACCACTTCAAAAAAATTAAAAATCGGCCGAACCCCTCTGACAACTCGACAATGACTTTCAATCATGAAAAGTTGTAAATTGGACTGAAATTAATGTTTTCTGACCCACCTCTAATCGCGCCAGCTCGAATCCTAATTTTGAGACCACTTCAAAAAAATTAAAAATCGGCCGAACCCCTCTGACGACTCGACAATGACTTTCAATCATGGAAAGTTGTAAATTGGACTGAAATAAATGTTTTCTGACCCACAACCAATCGCGCCAACTCGAATCCTATTTTTGAGACCACTGCAAAAAAATGAAATATCGGCCGAACCCCTCTGACGACTCGACAATGACTTTCAATCATGGAAAGTTGTAAATTGGACTGAAATAAATGTTTTCTGACCCACCTCTAATCGCACCATCTCGAATCCTATTTTTGAGACCACTTCAAAAAAATTAAAAATCGGCCGAACCCCTCTGACGACTCGACAATGACTTTCAATCATGAAAAGTTGTAAATTGGACTGAAATTAATGTTTTCTGACCCACCTTTAATCGCGCCAGCTCGAATCCTATTTTTGAGACCACTTCAAAAAAAATTAAAAATCGGCTGATCCCCTCTGACGACTCGACAATGACTTTCAATCATGAAAAGTTGTAAATTGGACTGAAATAAATGTTTTCTGACCCACCACCAATCGCGCCAACTCGAATCCTATTTTTGAGACCACTTCAAAATATTCAAAAATTGGTCGAACCCCTCTGACGACTCGACAATGACTTTCAATCATGAAAAGTTGTAAATTGGACTGAAATTAATGTTTTCTGACCCACCTCTAATCGCGCCAGCTCGAATCCTATTTTTGAGATCACTTCAAAAAAATAAAAAATCGGCCGAAATCCTCTGACGACTCGACAATGACTTTCAATCATGGAAAGTTGTAAATTGGACTGAAATAAATGTTTTCTGACCCACCACCAATCGCGCCAACTCGAATCCTATTTTTGAGACCACTGCAAAAAAATAAAAAATCGGCCGAACCCCTCTGACGACTCGACAATGACTTTCAATCATGGAAAGTTGTAAATTTGACTGAAATAAATGTTTTCTGAACCACCTCTAATCGCGCCAGCTCGAATCCTATTTTTGAGACCACTTCAAAAAAATTAAAAATCGGCCGAACCCCTCTGACGACTCGACAATGACTTTCAATCATGGATAGTTGTAAATTGGACTGAAATAAATGTTTTCTGACCCACCACCAATCGCGCCAACTCGAATCCTATTTTTGAGACCACTGCAAAAAAATTAAAAATCGGCCGAACCCCTCTGACGACTCGACAATGACTTTCAATCATGTGAAGTTGTAAATTGGACTGAAATAAATGTTTTCTGACCCACCTCTAATCGCGCCAGCTCGAATCCTATTTTTGAGACCACTTCAAAAAAATTTAAAAATCGGCCAAACCCCTCTGACGACTCGACAATGACTTTCAATCATGAAAAGATGTAAATTGGACTGATAATAATGTTTTCTGACCCACCTCTAATCGCGCCAGCTCGAATCCTATTTTTGAGACCACTTCAAAAAAATTCAAAATCGGCCGAACCCCTCTGACGACTCGACAATGACTTCCAATCATGGAAAGTTGTAAATTGGACTGAAATAAATGTTTTCTGACCCACCTCTAATCGCGCCAGCTCGAATCCTATTTTTGAGACCACTTCAAAAAAATAAAAAATCGGCCGAACCCCTCTGACGACTCGACAATGACTTTCAATCATGGATAGTTGTAAATTGGACTGAAATAAATGTTTTCTGACCCACCACCAATCGCGCCAACTCGAATCCTATTTTGGAGACCACTGCAAAAAAATAAAAAATCGGCCGAACCCCTCTGACGACTCGACAATGACTATCAATCATGGAAAGTTGTAAATTGGACTGAAATAAATGTTTTCTGACCCACCACCAATCGCGCCAACTCGAATCCTATTTTTGAGACCACTGCAAAAAAATTAAAAAATCGGCCGAACCCCTCTGACGACTCGACAATGACTTTCAATCATGGAAAGTTGTAAATTGGACTGAAATAAATGTTTTCTGACCCACCTCTAATCGCGCCAGCTCGAATCCTATTTTTGAGACCATTTCAAAAAAATTAAAAATCGGCCGAACCCCTCTGACGACTCGACAATGACTTTCAATCATGAAAAGTTGTAAATTGGACTGAAATTAATGTTTTCTGACCCACCTCTAATCGCACCAGCTCGAATCCTATTTTTGAGACCACTTCAAAAAAATTAAAAATCGGCCGAACCCCTCTGACAACTCGACAATGACTTTCAATCATGAAAAGTTGTAAATTGGACTGAAATTAATGTTTTCTGACCCACCTCTAATCGCGCCAGCTCGAATCCTAATTTTGAGACCACTTCAAAAAAATTAAAAATCGGCCGAACCCCTCTGACGACTCGACAATGACTTTCAATCATGGAAAGTTGTAAATTGGACTGAAATAAATGTTTTCTGACCCACAACCAATCGCGCCAACTCGAATCCTATTTTTGAGACCACTGCAAAAAAATGAAATATCGGCCGAACCCCTCTGACGACTCGACAATGACTTTCAATCATGGAAAGTTGTAAATTGGACTGAAATAAATGTTTTCTGACCCACCTCTAATCGCACCATCTCGAATCCTATTTTTGAGACCACTTCAAAAAAATTAAAAATCGGCCGAACCCCTCTGACGACTCGACAATGACTTTCAATCATGAAAAGTTGTAAATTGGACTGAAATTAATGTTTTCTGACCCACCTTTAATCGCGCCAGCTCGAATCCTATTTTTGAGACCACTTCAAAAAAAATTAAAAATCGGCTGATCCCCTCTGACGACTCGACAATGACTTTCAATCATGAAAAGTTGTAAATTGGACTGAAATAAATGTTTTCTGACCCACCACCAATCGCGCCAACTCGAATCCTATTTTTGAGACCACTTCAAAATATTCAAAAATTGGTCGAACCCCTCTGACGACTCGACAATGACTTTCAATCATGAAAAGTTGTAAATTGGACTGAAATTAATGTTTTCTGACCCACCTCTAATCGCGCCAGCTCGAATCCTATTTTTGAGATCACTTCAAAAAAATAAAAAATCGGCCGAAATCCTCTGACGACTCGACAATGACTTTCAATCATGGAAAGTTGTAAATTGGACTGAAATAAATGTTTTCTGACCCACCACCAATCGCGCCAACTCGAATCCTATTTTTGAGACCACTGCAAAAAAATAAAAAATCGGCCGAACCCCTCTGACGACTCGACAATGACTTTCAATCATGGAAAGTTGTAAATTTGACTGAAATAAATGTTTTCTGAACCACCTCTAATCGCGCCAGCTCGAATCCTATTTTTGAGACCACTTCAAAAAAATTAAAAATCGGCCGAACCCCTCTGACGACTCGACAATGACTTTCAATCATGGATAGTTGTAAATTGGACTGAAATAAATGTTTTCTGACCCACCACCAATCGCGCCAACTCGAATCCTATTTTTGAGACCACTGCAAAAAAATTAAAAATCGGCCGAACCCCTCTGACGACTCGACAATGACTTTCAATCATGTGAAGTTGTAAATTGGACTGAAATAAATGTTTTCTGACCCACCTCTAATCGCGCCAGCTCGAATCCTATTTTTGAGACCACTTCAAAAAAATTTAAAAATCGGCCAAACCCCTCTGACGACTCGACAATGACTTTCAATCATGAAAAGATGTAAATTGGACTGATAATAATGTTTTCTGACCCACCTCTAATCGCGCCAGCTCGAATCCTATTTTTGAGACCACTTCAAAAAAATTCAAAATCGGCCGAACCCCTCTGACGACTCGACAATGACTTCCAATCATGGAAAGTTGTAAATTGGACTGAAATAAATGTTTTCTGACCCACCACCAATCGCGCCAACTCGAATCCTATTTTTGAGACCACTGCAAATAAATAAAAAATCGGCCGAACCCCTCTGACGACTCGACAATGACTTTCAATCATGAAAAGATGTAAATTGGACTGAAATTAATGTTTTCTGACCCACCTCTAATCGCGCCAGCTCGAATCCTATTTTTGAGACCATTTCAAAAAAATTAAAAATCGGCCGAACCCCTCTGACGACTCGACAATGACTTTCAATCATGGAAAGTTGTAAATTGGACTGAAATAAATGTTTTCTGACCCACCACCAATCGCGCCAACTCGAATCCTATTTTTGAGACCACTGCAAATAAATGAAAAATCGGCCGAACCCCTCTGACGACTCGACAATGACTTTCAATCATGAAAAGATGTAAATTGGACTGAAATAAGTGTTTTCTGACCCACCACCAATCGCGCCAACTCGAATCCTATTTTTGAGACCACTGCAAAAAAATTAAAAATCGGCCGAACCCCTCTGACGACTCGACAATGACTTTCAATCATGGAAAGTTGTAAATTGGACTGAAATAAATGTTTTCTGACCCACCACCAATCGCGCCAACTCGAATCCTATTTTTGAGACCACTGCAAATAAATAAAAAATCGGCCGAACCCCTCTGACGACTCGACAATGACTTTCAATCATGAAAAGATGTAAATTGGACTGAAATTAATGTTTTCTGACCCACCTCTAATCGCGCCAGCTCGAATCCTATTTTTGAGACCATTTCAAAAAAATTAAAAATCGGCCGAACCCCTCTGACGACTCGACAATGACTTTCAATCATGGAAAGTTGTAAATTGGACTGAAATAAATGTTTTCTGACCCACCACCAATCGCGCCAACTCGAATCCTATTTTTGAGACCACTGCAAATAAATGAAAAATCGGCCGAACCCCTCTGACGACTCGACAATGACTTTCAATCATGAAAAGATGTAAATTGGACTGAAATAAGTGTTTTCTGACTCACCACCAATCGCGCCAACTCGAATCCTATTTTTGAGACCACTGCAAAAAAATTAAAAATCGGCCGAACCCCTCTGACGACTCGACAATGACTTTCAATCATGGAAAGTTGTAAATTGGACTGAAATAAATGTTTTCTGACCCACCACCAATCGCGCCAACTCGAATCCTATTTTTGAGACCACTGCAAAAAAATTAAAAAATCGGCCGAACCCCTCTGACGACTCGACAATGACTTTCAATCATGGAAAGTTGTAAATTGGACTGAAATAAATGTTTTCTGACCCACCTCTAATCGCGCCAGCTCGAATCCTATTTTTGAGACCACTTCAAAAAAATTAAAAATCGGCCGAACCCCTCTGACGACTCGACAATGACTTTCAATCATGAAAAGTTGTAAATTGGACTGAAATTAATGTTTTCTGACCCACCTCTAATCGCGCCAGCTCGAATCCTATTTTTGAGACCACTTCAAAAAAATAAAAAATCGGCCGAACCCCTCTGACGACTCGACAATGACTTTCAATCATGAAAAGTTGTAAATTGGACTGAAATTAATGTTTTCTGACCCACCTCTAATCGCGCCAGCTCGAATCCTAATTTTGAGACCACTTCAAAAAAATTAAAAATCGGCCGAACCCCTCTGACGACTCGACAATGACTTTCAATCATGGAAAGTTGTAAATTGGACTGAATTGAATGTTTTCTGACCCACCACCAATCGCGCCAACTCGAATCCTATTTTTGAGACCACTTCAAAAAAATTTAAAAATTGGCCGAACCCCTCTGACGACCCGACAATGACTTTCAATCATGAAAAGTTGTAAATTGGACTGAATCGAATGTGTTCTGACCCACCACCAATCGCGCCAACTCGAATCCTATTTTTGAGACCACTGCAAAAAAATAAAAAATCGGCCGAACCCCTCTGACGACTCGACAATGACTTTCAATCATGGAAAGTTGTAAATTGGACTGAAATAAATGTTTTCTGACCCACCTCTAATCGCGCCAGCTCGAATCCTATTTTTGAGACCACTTCAAAAAAATTAAAAATCGGCCGAACCCCTCTGACGACTCGACAATGACTTTCAATCATGGATAGTTGTAAATTGGACTGAAATAAATGTTTTCTGACCCACCACCAATCGCGCCAACTCGAATCCTATTTTTGAGACCACTGCAAAAAAATAAAAAATCGGCCGAACCCCTCTGACGACTCGACAATGACTTTCAATCATGTAAAGTTGTAAATTGGACTGAAATAAATGTTTTCTGACCCACCTCTAATCGCGCCAGCTCGAATCCTGTTTTTGAGACCACTTCAAAAAAATTTAAAAATCGGCCAAACCCCTCTGACGACTCGACAATGACTTCCAATCATGGAAAGTTGTAAATTGGACTGAAATAAATGTTTTCTGACCCACCACCAATCGCGCCAACTCGAATCCTATTTTTGAGACCACTGCAAATAAATAAAAAATCGGCCGAACCCCTCTGACGACTCGACAATGACTTTCAATCATGAAAAGATGTAAATTGGACTGAAATTAATGTTTTCTGACCCACCTCTAATCGCGCCAGCTCGAATCCTATTTTTGAGACCATTTCAAAAAAATTAAAAATCGGCCGAACCCCTCTGACGACTCGACAATGACTTTCAATCATGGAAAGTTGTAAATTGGACTGAAATAAATGTTTTCTGACCCACCTCTAATCGCGCCAGCTCGAATCCTATTTTTGAGACCACTTCAAAAAAATTAAAAATCGGCCGAACCCCTCTGACGACTCGACAATGACTTTCAATCATGAAAAGTTGTAAATTGGACTGAAATTAATGTTTTCTGACCCACCTCTAATCGCGCCAGCTCGAATCCTATTTTTGAGACCACTTCAAAAAAATTAAAAATCGGCCGAACCCCTCTGACAACTCGACAATGACTTTCAATCATGGAAAGTTGTAAATTGGACTGAAATAAATGTTTTCTGACCCACCTCTAATCGCGCCAGCTCGAATCCTATTTTTGAGACCACTTCAAAAAATTTAAAAATTGGCCGAACCCTTCTGACGACCTGACAATGACTTTCAATCATGAAAAGTTGTAAATTGGACTGAATTGAATGTTTTCTGACCCACCACCAATCGCGCCAACTCGAATCCTATTTTTGAGACCACTTCAAAAAATTTAAAAATTGGCCGAACCCTTCTGACGACCTGACAATGACTTTCAATCATGAAAAGTTGTAAATTGGACTGAATCGAATGTGTTCTGACCCACCACCAATCGCGTCAACTCGAATCCTATTTTTGAGACCACTTCAAAAAATTAAAAAATTGGCCGAACCCCTCTGACGACCCGACAATGACTTTCAATCATGAAAAGTTGTAAATTGGACTGAAATAAATGTTTTCTGACCCACTACCAATCGCGCCAACCCGAATCCTATTTTTGAGACCACTTCAAAAAAATTTAAAAATCGGCTGAACCCCTCTGTCGACTCGACAATGACTTCCAATCATGAAAAGTTGTAAATTGGACTGAATTGAATGTTTTCTGACGTACCACCAATCGCGCCAACTCGAATCCTATTTTTGAGACCACTTCAAAAAATTTAAAAATCGGCCTAACCCCTCTGGCGACTCGACAATGACTTTCAATCATGGAAAGTTGTAAATTGGACTGAAACAAATGTTTTCAGAACCACCTCTAATCGCGCCAGCTCGAATCCTATTTTTGAGACCACTCCAAAAAATTAAAAATCGGCCGAACCCCTCTGACGACTCGACAATGACTTTTAATCATGAAAAGTTGTAAATTGGACTGTATTGAATGTTTTCTGACCCACCACCAATCGCGCCAACTCGAATCCTGTTTTAGAGAGCACTTCAAAAAATTCAAAAATTGGTCGAACCCCTCTGACGACTCGACAATGACTTTCAATCATGAAAAGTTGTAAATTGGACTGAAATAAATGTTTTCTGACCCACCTCTAATCGCGCCAGCTCGAATCCTATTTTTGAGATCACTTCAAAAAAATAAAAAATCGGCCGAAATCCTCTGACGACTCGACAATGACTTTCAATCATGGAAAGTTGTAAATTGGACTGAAATAAATGTTTTCTGACCCACCACCAATCGCGCCAACTCGAATCCTATTTTTGAGACCACTGCAAAAAAATAAAAAATCGGCCGAACCCCTCTGACGACTCGACAATGACTTTCAATCATGGAAAGTTGTAAATTGGACTGAAATAAATGTTTTCTGACCCACCTCTAATCGCGCCAGCTCGAATCCTATTTTTGAGACCACTTCAAAAAAATTAAAAATCGGCCGAACCCCTCTGACGACTCGACAATGACTTTCAATCATGGATAGTTGTAAATTGGACTGAAATAAATGTTTTCTGACCCACCACCAATCGCGCCAACTCGAATCCTATTTTTGAGACCACTGCAAAAAAATAAAAAATCGGCCGAACCCCTCTGACGACTCGACAATGACTTTCAATCATGTAAAGTTGTAAATTGGACTGAAATAAATGTTTTCTGACCCACCTCTAATCGCGCCAGCTCGAATCCTGTTTTTGAGACCACTTCAAAAAAATTTAAAAATCGGCCAAACCCCTCTGACGACTCGACAATGACTTCCAATCATGGAAAGTTGTAAATTGGACTGAAATAAATGTTTTCTGACCCACCACCAATCGCGCCAACTCGAATCCTATTTTTGAGACCACTGCAAATAAATAAAAAATCGGCCGAACCCCTCTGACGACTCGACAATGACTTTCAATCATGAAAAGATGTAAATTGGACTGAAATTAATGTTTTCTGACCCACCTCTAATCGCGCCAGCTCGAATCCTATTTTTGAGACCATTTCAAAAAAATTAAAAATCGGCCGAACCCCTCTGACGACTCGACAATGACTTTCAATCATGGAAAGTTGTAAATTGGACTGAAATAAATGTTTTCTGACCCACCACCAATCGCGCCAACTCGAATCCTATTTTTGAGACCACTGCAAATAAATAAAAAATCGGCCGAACCCCTCTGACGACTCGACAATGACTTTCAATCATGAAAAGATGTAAATTGGACTGAAATAAATGTTTTCTGACCCACCACCAATCGCGCCAACTCGAATCCTATTTTTGAGACCACTGCAAAAAAATTTAAAATCGGCCGAACCCCTCTGACTACTCGACAATGACTTTCAATCATGGAAAGTTGTAAATTGGACTGAAATAAATGTTTTCTGACCCACCACCAATCGCGCCAACTCGAATCCTATTTTTGAGACCACTGCAAAAAAATTAAAAAATCGGCCGAACCCCTCTGACGACTCGACAATGACTTTCAATCATGGAAAGTTGTAAATTGGACTGAAATAAATGTTTTCTGACCCACCTCTAATCGCGCCAGCTCGAATCCTATTTTTGAGACCACTTCAAAAAAATTAAAAATCGGCCGAACCCCTCGGACGACTCGACAATGACTTTCAATCATGAAAAGTTGTAAATTGGACTGAAATTAATGTTTTCTGACCCACCTCTAATCGCGCCAGCTCGAATCCTATTTTTGAGACCACTTCAAAAAAATTAAAAATCGGCCGAACCCCTCTGACAACTCGACAATGACTTTCAATCATGAAAAGTTGTAAATTGGACTGAAATTAATGTTTTCTGACCCACCTCTAATCGCGCCAGCTCGAATCCTAATTTTGAGACCACTTCAAAAAAATTAAAAATCGGCCGAACCCCTCTGACGACTCGACAATGACTTTCAATCATGGAAAGTTGTAAATTGGACTGAAATAAATGTTTTCTGACCCACCACCAATCGCGCCAACTCGAATCCTATTTTTGAGACCACTGCAAATAAATAAAATATCGGCCGAACCCCTCTGACGACTCGACAATGACTTTCAATCATGAAAAGATGTAAATTGGACTGAAATAAATGTTTTCTGACCCACCACCAATCGCGCCAACTCGAATCCTATTTTTGAGACCACTGCAAAAAAATAAAAAATCGGCCGAACCCCTCTGACGACTCGACAATGACTATCAATCATGGAAAGTTGTAAATTGGACTGAAATAAATGTTTTCTGACCCACCACCAATCGCGCCAACTCGAATCCTATTTTTGAGACCACTGCAAAAAAATTAAAAAATCGGCCGAACCCCTCTGACGACTCGACAATGACTTTCAATCATGGAAAGTTGTAAATTGGACTGAAATAAATGTTTTCTGACCCACCTCTAATCGCGCCAGCTCGAATCCTATTTTTGAGACCATTTCAAAAAAATTAAAAATCGGCCGAACCCCTCTGACGACTCGACAATGACTTTCAATCATGAAAAGTTGTAAATTGGACTGAAATTAATGTTTTCTGACCCACCTCTAATCGCACCAGCTCGAATCCTATTTTTGAGACCACTTCAAAAAAATTAAAAATCGGCCGAACCCCTCTGACAACTCGACAATGACTTTCAATCATGAAAAGTTGTAAATTGGACTGAAATTAATGTTTTCTGACCCACCTCTAATCGCGCCAGCTCGAATCCTAATTTTGAGACCACTTCAAAAAAATTAAAAATCGGCCGAACCCCTCTGACGACTCGACAATGACTTTCAATCATGGAAAGTTGTAAATTGGACTGAAATAAATGTTTTCTGACCCACAACCAATCGCGCCAACTCGAATCCTATTTTTGAGACCACTGCAAAAAAATGAAATATCGGCCGAACCCCTCTGACGACTCGACAATGACTTTCAATCATGGAAAGTTGTAAATTGGACTGAAATAAATGTTTTCTGACCCACCTCTAATCGCACCATCTCGAATCCTATTTTTGAGACCACTTCAAAAAAATTAAAAATCGGCCGAACCCCTCTGACGACTCGACAATGACTTTCAATCATGAAAAGTTGTAAATTGGACTGAAATTAATGTTTTCTGACCCACCTTTAATCGCGCCAGCTCGAATCCTATTTTTGAGACCACTTCAAAAAAAATTAAAAATCGGCCGATCCCCTCTGACGACTCGACAATGACTTTCAATCATGAAAAGTTGTAAATTGGACTGAAATAAATGTTTTCTGACCCACCACCAATCGCGCCAACTCGAATCCTATTTTTGAGACCACTTCAAAATATTCAAAAATTGGTCGAACCCCTCTGACGACTCGACAATGACTTTCAATCATGAAAAGTTGTAAATTGGACTGAAATTAATGTTTTCTGACCCACCTCTAATCGCGCCAGCTCGAATCCTATTTTTGAGATCACTTCAAAAAAATAAAAAATCGGCCGAAATCCTCTGACGACTCGACAATGACTTTCAATCATGGAAAGTTGTAAATTGGACTGAAATAAATGTTTTCTGACCCACCACCAATCGCGCCAACTCGAATCCTATTTTTGAGACCACTGCAAAAAAATAAAAAATCGGCCGAACCCCTCTGACGACTCGACAATGACTTTCAATCATGGAAAGTTGTAAATTTGACTGAAATAAATGTTTTCTGAACCACCTCTAATCGCGCCAGCTCGAATCCTATTTTTGAGACCACTTCAAAAAAATTAAAAATCGGCCGAACCCCTCTGACGACTCGACAATGACTTTCAATCATGGATAGTTGTAAATTGGACTGAAATAAATGTTTTCTGACCCACCACCAATCGCGCCAACTCGAATCCTATTTTTGAGACCACTGCAAAAAAATTAAAAATCGGCCGAACCCCTCTGACGACTCGACAATGACTTTCAATCATGTGAAGTTGTAAATTGGACTGAAATAAATGTTTTCTGACCCACCTCTAATCGCGCCAGCTCGAATCCTATTTTTGAGACCACTTCAAAAAAATTTAAAAATCGGCCAAACCCCTCTGACGACTCGACAATGACTTTCAATCATGAAAAGATGTAAATTGGACTGATAATAATGTTTTCTGACCCACCTCTAATCGCGCCAGCTCGAATCCTATTTTTGAGACCACTTCAAAAAAATTCAAAATCGGCCGAACCCCTCTGACGACTCGACAATGACTTCCAATCATGGAAAGTTGTAAATTGGACTGAAATAAATGTTTTCTGACCCACCACCAATCGCGCCAACTCGAATCCTATTTTTGAGACCACTGCAAATAAATAAAAAATCGGCCGAACCCCTCTGACGACTCGACAATGACTTTCAATCATGAAAAGATGTAAATTGGACTGAAATTAATGTTTTCTGACCCACCTCTAATCGCGCCAGCTCGAATCCTATTTTTGAGACCATTTCAAAAAAATTAAAAATCGGCCGAACCCCTCTGACGACTCGACAATGACTTTCAATCATGGAAAGTTGTAAATTGGACTGAAATAAATGTTTTCTGACCCACCACCAATCGCGCCAACTCGAATCCTATTTTTGAGACCACTGCAAATAAATGAAAAATCGGCCGAACCCCTCTGACGACTCGACAATGACTTTCAATCATGAAAAGATGTAAATTGGACTGAAATAAGTGTTTTCTGACCCACCACCAATCGCGCCAACTCGAATCCTATTTTTGAGACCACTGCAAAAAAATTAAAAATCGGCCGAACCCCTCTGACGACTCGACAATGACTTTCAATCATGGAAAGTTGTAAATTGGACTGAAATAAATGTTTTCTGACCCACCACCAATCGCGCCAACTCGAATCCTATTTTTGAGACCACTGCAAATAAATAAAAAATCGGCCGAACCCCTCTGACGACTCGACAATGACTTTCAATCATGAAAAGATGTAAATTGGACTGAAATTAATGTTTTCTGACCCACCTCTAATCGCGCCAGCTCGAATCCTATTTTTGAGACCATTTCAAAAAAATTAAAAATCGGCCGAACCCCTCTGACGACTCGACAATGACTTTCAATCATGGAAAGTTGTAAATTGGACTGAAATAAATGTTTTCTGACCCACCACCAATCGCGCCAACTCGAATCCTATTTTTGAGACCACTGCAAATAAATGAAAAATCGGCCGAACCCCTCTGACGACTCGACAATGACTTTCAATCATGAAAAGATGTAAATTGGACTGAAATAAGTGTTTTCTGACCCACCACCAATCGCGCCAACTCGAATCCTATTTTTGAGACCACTGCAAAAAAATTAAAAATCGGCCGAACCCCTCTGACGACTCGACAATGACTTTCAATCATGGAAAGTTGTAAATTGGACTGAAATAAATGTTTTCTGACCCACCACCAATCGCGCCAACTCGAATCCTATTTTTGAGACCACTGCAAAAAAATTAAAAAATCGGCCGAACCCCTCTGACGACTCGACAATGACTTTCAATCATGGAAAGTTGTAAATTGGACTGAAATAAATGTTTTCTGACCCACCTCTAATCGCGCCAGCTCGAATCCTATTTTTGAGACCACTTCAAAAAAATTAAAAATCGGCCGAACCCCTCTGACGACTCGACAATGACTTTCAATCATGAAAAGTTGTAAATTGGACTGAAATTAATGTTTTCTGACCCACCTCTAATCGCGCCAGCTCGAATCCTATTTTTGAGACCACTTCAAAAAAATAAAAAATCGGCCGAACCCCTCTGACGACTCGACAATGACTTTCAATCATGAAAAGTTGTAAATTGGACTGAAATTAATGTTTTCTGACCCACCTCTAATCGCGCCAGCTCGAATCCTAATTTTGAGACCACTTCAAAAAAATTAAAAATCGGCCGAACCCCTCTGACGACTCGACAATGACTTTCAATCATGGAAAGTTGTAAATTGGACTGAAATAAATGTTTTCTGACCCACCACCAATCGCGCCAACTCGAATCCTATTTTTGAGACCACTGCAAATAAATAAAATATCGGCCGAACCCCTCTGACGACTCGACAATGACTTTCAATCATGAAAAGATGTAAATTGGACTGAAATAAATGTTTTCTGACCCACCACCAATCGCGCCAACTCGAATCCTATTTTTGAGACCACTGCAAAAAAATAAAAAATCGGTCGAACCCCTCTGACGACTCGACAATGACTATCAATCATGGAAAGTTGTAAATTAGACTGAAATAAATGTTTTCTGACCCACCACCAATCGCGCCAACTCGAATCCTATTTTTGAGACCACTGCAAAAAAATTAAAAAATCGGCCGAACCCCTCTGACGACTCGACAATGACTTTCAATCATGGAAAGTTGTAAATTGGACTGAAATAAATGTTTTCTGACCCACCTCTAATCGCGCCAGCTCGAATCCTATTTTTGAGACCACTTCAAAAAAATTTAAAATCGGCCGAACCCCTCTGACGACTCGACAATGACTTTCAATCATGAAAAGTTGTAAATTGGACTGAAATTAATGTTTTCTGACCCACCTCTAATCGCGCCAGCTCGAATCCTATTTTTGAGACCACTTCAAAAAAATTAAAAATCGGCCGAACCCCTCTGACAACTCGACAATGACTTTCAATCATGAAAAGTTGTAAATTGGACTGAAATTAATGTTTTCTGACCCACCTCTAATCGCGCCAGCTCGAATCCTATTTTTGAGACCACTTCAAAAAAATTTAAAATCGGCCGAACCCCTCTGACGACTCGACAATGACTTTCAATCATGAAAAGTTGTAAATTGGACTGAAATTAATGTTTTCTGACCCACCTCTAATCGCGCCAGCTCGAATCCTATTTTTGAGACCACTTCAAAAAAATAAAAAATCGGCCGAACCCCTCTGACGACTCGACAATGACTTTCAATCATGAAAAGTTGTAAATTGGACTGAATTGAATGTTTTCTGACCCACCACCAATCGCGCCAACTCGAATCCTATTTTTGAGACCACTTCAAAAAAATTTAAAAATTGGCCGAACCCCTCTGACGACCCGACAATGACTTTCAATCATGAAAAGTTGTAAATTGGACTGAATCGAATGTGTTCTGACCCACCACCAATCGCGCCAACTCGAATCCTATTTTTGAGACCAATTCAAAAAATTTAAAAAATTGGCCGAACCCCTCTGACGACCCGACAATGACTTTCAATCATGAAAAGTTGTAAAGTGGACTGAAATAAATGTTTTCTGACCCACTACCAATCGCGCCAACTCGAATCCTATTTTTGAGACCACTTCAAAAAAATTTAAAAATCGGCTGAACCCCTCTGACGACTCGACAATGACTTTCAATCATGAAAAGTTGTAAATTGGACTGAAATTAATGTTTTCTGACCCACCTCTAATCGCGCCAGCTCGAATCCTAATTTTGAGACCACTTCAAAAAAATTAAAAATCGGCCGAACCCCTCTGACGACTCGACAATGACTTTCAATCATGGAAAGTTGTAAATTGGACTGAAATAAATGTTTTCTGACCCACCACCAATCGCGCCAACTCGAATCCTATTTTTGAGACCACTGCAAATAAATAAAATATCGGCCGAACCCCTCTGACGACTCGACAATGACTTTCAATCATGAAAAGATGTAAATTGGACTGAAATAAATGTTTTCTGACCCACCACCAATCGCGCCAACTCGAATCCTATTTTTGAGACCACTGCAAAAAAATAAAAAATCGGTCGAACCCCTCTGACGACTCGACAATGACTATCAATCATGGAAAGTTGTAAATTAGACTGAAATAAATGTTTTCTGACCCACCACCAATCGCGCCAACTCGAATCCTATTTTTGAGACCACTGCAAAAAAATTAAAAAATCGGCCGAACCCCTCTGACGACTCGACAATGACTTTCAATCATGGAAAGTTGTAAATTGGACTGAAATAAATGTTTTCTGACCCACCTCTAATCGCGCCAGCTCGAATCCTATTTTTGAGACCACTTCAAAAAAATTTAAAATCGGCCGAACCCCTCTGACGACTCGACAATGACTTTCAATCATGAAAAGTTGTAAATTGGACTGAAATTAATGTTTTCTGACCCACCTCTAATCGCGCCAGCTCGAATCCTATTTTTGAGACCACTTCAAAAAAATTAAAAATCGGCCGAACCCCTCTGACAACTCGACAATGACTTTCAATCATGAAAAGTTGTAAATTGGACTGAAATTAATGTTTTCTGACCCACCTCTAATCGCGCCAGCTCGAATCCTATTTTTGAGACCACTTCAAAAAAATTTAAAATCGGCCGAACCCCTCTGACGACTCGACAATGACTTTCAATCATGAAAAGTTGTAAATTGGACTGAAATTAATGTTTTCTGACCCACCTCTAATCGCGCCAGCTCGAATCCTATTTTTGAGACCACTTCAAAAAAATAAAAAATCGGCCGAACCCCTCTGACGACTCGACAATGACTTTCAATCATGAAAAGTTGTAAATTGGACTGAATTGAATGTTTTCTGACCCACCACCAATCGCGCCAACTCGAATCCTATTTTTGAGACCACTTCAAAAAAATTTAAAAATTGGCCGAACCCCTCTGACGACCCGACAATGACTTTCAATCATGAAAAGTTGTAAATTGGACTGAATCGAATGTGTTCTGACCCACCACCAATCGCGCCAACTCGAATCCTATTTTTGAGACCAATTCAAAAAATTTAAAAAATTGGCCGAACCCCTCTGACGACCCGACAATGACTTTCAATCATGAAAAGTTGTAAAGTGGACTGAAATAAATGTTTTCTGACCCACTACCAATCGCGCCAACTCGAATCCTATTTTTGAGACCACTTCAAAAAAATTTAAAAATCGGCTGAACCCCTCTGACGACTCGACAATGACTTTCAATCATGAAAAGTTGTAAATTGGACTGAATTGAATGTTTTCTGATGCACCACCAATCGCGCCAACTCGAATCCTATTTTTGAGACCACTTCAAAAAATTTAAAAATCGGCCGAACCCCTCTGGCGACTCGACAATGACTTTCAATCATGGAAAGTTGTAAATTGAACTGAAACAAATGTTTTCAGAACCACCTCTAATCGCGCCAGCTCGAATCCTATTTTTGAGACCACTTCAAAAAAATTAAAAATCGGCCGAACCCCTCTGACGACTCGACAATGACTTTCAATCATGAAAAGTTGTAAATTGGACTGAATTGAATGTTTTCTGACCCACTACCAATCGCGCCAACTCGAATCCTATTTTTGAGACCACTTCAAAAAAATTTAAAAATCGCCTGAACCCCTCTGACGACTCGACAATGACTTTCAATCATGAAAAGTTGTAAATTGGACTGAATCGAATGTTTTCTGACCCACCACCAATCGCGCCAACTCGAATCCTGTTTTAGAGAGCACTTCAAAAAATTCAAAAATTGGTCGAACCCCTCTGACGACTCGACAATGACTTTCAATCATGAAAAGTTGTAAATTGGACTGAAATTAATGTTTTCTGACCCACCTCTAATCGCGCCAGCTCGAATCCTATTTTTGAGACCACTTCAAAAAAATTAAAAATCGGCCGAACCCCTCTGACGACTCGACAATGACTTTCAATCATGAAAAGTTGTAAATTGGACTGAATTGAATGTTTTCTGACCCACTACCAATCGCGCCAACTCGAATCCTATTTTTGAGACCACTTCAAAAAATTAAAAAATTGGCCGAACCCCTCTGACGACCCGACAATGACTTTCAATCATGAAAAGTTGTAAATTGGACTGAATCGAATGTTTTCTGACCCACCACCAATCGCGCCAACTCGAATCCTGTTTAAGAGAGCACTTCAAAAAATTCAAAAATTGGTCGAACCCCTCTGACGACTCGACAATGACTTTCAATCATGAAAAGATGTAAATTGGACTGAAATTAATGTTTTCTGACCCACCTCTAATCGCGCCAGCTCGAATCCTATTTTTGAGACCACTTCAAAAAAATTAAAAATCGGCCGAACCCCTCTGACGTCTCGGCAATAACTTTCAATCATGGAAAGTTGTAAATTGGACTGAAATAAATGTTTTCTGACCCACCTCTAATCGCGCCAGCTCGAATCCTATTTTTGAGACCACTTCAAAAAAATTTAAAACTCGGCCGAACCCCTCTGACGACTCGACAATGACTTTCAATCATGGAAAGTTGTAAATTGGACTGATATAAATGTTTTCTGACCCACCTCTAATCGCGCCAGCTCGAATCCTATTTTTGAGACCACTTCAAAAAAATTTTAAAATCGGCCGAACCCCTCTGACGACTCGACAATGACTTTCAATCATGGAAAGTTGTAAATTGGACTGAAATAAATGTTTTCTGACCCACCTCTAATCGCGCCAGCTCGAATCCTATTTTTGAGACCACTTCAAAAAAATAAAAAATCGGCCGAACCCCTCTGACGACTCGACAATGACTTTCAATCATGAAAAGTTGTAAATTGGACTGAATTGAATGTTTTCTGACCCACCACCAATCGCGCCAACTCGAATCCTATTTTTGAGACCACTTCAAAAAATTTAAAAATTGGCCGAACCCCTCTGACGACCTGACAATGACTTTCAATCATGAAAAGTTGTAAATTGGACTGAATCGAATGTGTTCTGACCCACCACCAATCGCGCCAACTCGAATCCTATTTTTGAGACCACTTCAAAAAATAAAAAAATTGGCCGAACCCCTCTGACGACCCGACAATGACTTTCAATCATGAAAAGTTGTAAATTGGACTGAAAAAAATGTTTTCTGACCCACTACCAATCGCGCCAACCCGAATCCTATTTTTGAGACCACTTCAAAAAAATTTAAAAATCGGCTGAACCCCTCTGTCGACTCGACAATGACTTCCAATCATGAAAAGTTGTAAATTGGACTGAATTGAATGTTTTCTGACGCACCACCAATCGCGCCAACTCGAATCCTATTTTTGAGACCACTTCAAAAAATTAAAAAATCGGCCGAACCCCTCTGGCGACTCGACAATGACTTTCAATCATGGAAAGTTGTAAATTGGACTGAAACAAATGTTTTCAGAACCACCTCTAATCGCGCCAGCTCGAATCCTATTTTTGAGACCACTTCAAAAAATTAAAAATCGGCCGAACCCCTCTGACGACTCGACAATGACTTTTAATCATGAAAAGTTGTAAATTGGACTGTATTGAATGTTTTCTGACCCACCACCAATCGCGCCAACTCGAATCCTGTTTTAGAGAGCACTTCAAAAAATTCAAAAATTGGTCGAACCCCTCTGACGACTCGACAATGACTTTCAATCATGAAAAGTTGTAAATTGGACTGAAATAAATGTTTTCTGACCCACCTCTAATCGCGCCAGCTCGAATCCTATTTTAGAGATCACTTCAAAAAAATAAAAAATCGGCCGAAATCCTCTGACGACTCGACAATGACTTTCAATCATGGAAAGTTGTAAATTGGACTGAAATAAATGTTTTCTGACCCACCACCAATCGCGCCAACTCGAATCCTATTTTTGAGACCACTGCAAAAAAATAAAAAATCGGCCGAACCCCTCTGACGACTCGACAATGACTTTCAATCATGGAAAGTTGTAAATTGGACTGAAATAAATGTTTTCTGACCCACCTCTAATCGCGCCAGCTCGAATCCTATTTTTGAGACCACTTCAAAAAAATTAAAAATCGGCCGAACCCCTCTGACGACTCGACAATGACTTTCAATCATGGATAGTTGTAAATTGGACTGAAATAAATGTTTTCTGACCCACCACCAATCGCGCCAACTCGAATCCTATTTTTGAGACCACTGCAAAAAAATAAAAAATCGGCCGAACCCCTCTGACGACTCGACAATGACTTTCAATCATGTAAAGTTGTAAATTGGACTGAAATAAATGTTTTCTGACCCACCTCTAATCGCGCCAGCTCGAATCCTATTTTTGAGACCACTTCAAAAAAATTTAAAAATCGGCCAAACCCCTCTGACGACTCGACAATGACTTCCAATCATGGAAAGTTGTAAATTGGACTGAAATAAATGTTTTCTGACCCACCACCAATCGCGCCAACTCGAATCCTATTTTTGAGACCACTGCAAATAAATAAAAAATCGGCCAAACCCCTCTGACGACTCGACAATGACTTTCAATCATGAAAAGATGTAAATTGGACTGAAATTAATGTTTTCTGACCCACCTCTAATCGCGCCAGCTCGAATCCTATTTTTGAGACCACTGCAAATAAATAAAAAATCGGCCGAACCCCTCTGACGACTCGACAATGACTTTCAATCATGAAAAGATGTAAATTGGACTGAAATAAATGTTTTCTGACCCACCACCAATCGCGCCAACTCGAATCCTATTTTTGAGACCACTGCAAAAAAATTTAAAATCGGCCGAACCCCTCTGACGACTCGACAATGACTTTCAATCATGGAAAGTTGTAAATTGGACTGAAATAAATGTTTTCTGACCCACCACCAATCGCGCCAACTCGAATCCTATTTTTGAGACCACTGCAAAAAAATTAAAAAATCGGCCGAACCCCTCTGACGACTCGACAATGACTTTCAATCATGGAAAGTTGTAAATTGGACTGAAATAAATGTTTTCTGACCCACCACCAATCGCGCCAACTCGAATCCTATTTTTGAGACCACTGCAAAAAAATAAAAAATCGGCCGAACCCCTCTGACGACTCGACAATGACTTTCAATCATGGAAAGTTGTAAATTGGACTGAAATAAATGTTTTCTGACCCACCTCTAATCGCGCCAGCTCGAATCCTATTTTTGAGACCACTTCAAAAAAATTAAAAATCGGCCGAACCCCTCTGACGACTCGACAATGACTTTCAATCATGGAAAGTTGTAAATTGGACTGAAATAAATGTTTTCTGACCCACCACCAATCGCGCCAACTCGAATCCTATTTTTGAGACCACTGCAAAAAAATAAAAAATCGGCCGAACCCCTCTGACGACTCGACAATGACTTTCAATCATGTAAAGTTGTAAATTGGACTGAAATAAATGTTTTCTGACCCACCTCTAATCGCGCCAGCTCGAATCCTATTTTTGAGACCACTTCAAAAAAATTTAAAAATTGGCCAAACCCCTCTGACGACTCGACAATGACTTCCAATCATGGAAAGTTGTAAATTGGACTGAAATAAATGTTTTCTGACCCACCACCAATCGCGCCAACTCGAATCCTATTTTTGAGACCACTGCAAATAAATAAAAAATCGGCCGAACCCCTCTGACGACTCGACAATGACTTTCAATCATGAAAAGATGTAAATTGGACTGAAATTAATGTTTTCTGACCCACCTCTAATCGCGCCAGCTCGAATCCTATTTTTGAGACCATTTCAAAAAAATTAAAAATCGGCCGAACCCCTCTGACGACTCGACAATGACTTTCAATCAAGGAAAGTTGTAAATTGGACTGAAATAAATGTTTTCTGACCCACCACCAATCGCGCCAACTCGAATCCTATTTTTGAGACCACTGCAAATAAATAAAAAATCGGCCGAACCCCTCTGACGACTCGACAATGACTTTCAATCATGGAAAGTTGTAAATTGGACTGAAATAAATGTTTTCTGACCCACCACCAATCGCGCCAACTCGAATCCTATTTTTGAGACCACTGCAAAAAAATTAAAAAATCGGCCGAACCCCTCTGACGACTCGACAATGACTTTCAATCATGGAAAGTTGTAAATTGGACTGAAATAAATGTTTTCTGACCCACCTCTAATCGCGCCAGCTCGAATCCTATTTTTGAGACCACTTCAAAAAAATTAAAAATCGGTCGAACCCCTCTGACGACTCGACAATGACTTTCAATCATGAAAAGTTGTAAATTGGACTGAAATTAATGTTTTCTGACCCACCTCTAATCGCGCCAGCTCGAATCCTATTTTTGAGACCACTTCAAAAAAATTAAAAATCGGCCGAACCCCTCTGACAACTCGACAATGACTTTCAATCATGAAAAGTTGTAAATTGGACTGAAATTAATGTTTTCTGACCCACCTCTAATCGCGCCAGCTCGAATCCTAATTTTGAGACCACTTCAAAAAAATTAAAAATCGGCCGAACCCCTCTGACGACTCGACAATGACTTTCAATCATGGAAAGTTGTAAATTGGACTGAAATAAATGTTTTCTGACCCACCACCAATCGCGCCAACTCGAATCCTATTTTTGAGACCACTGCAAATAAATAAAATATCGGCCGAACCCCTCTGACGACTCGACAATGACTTTCAATCATGAAAAGATGTAAATTGGACTGAAATAAATGTTTTCTGACCCACCACCAATCGCGCCAACTCGAATCCTAATTTTGAGACCACTGCAAAAAAATAAAAAATCGGCCGAACCCCTCTGACGACTCGACAATGACTATCAATCATGGAAAGTTGTAAATTGGACTGAAATAAATGTTTTCTGACCCACCACCAATCGCGCCAACTCGAATCCTATTTTTGAGACCACTGCAAAAAAATTAAAAAATCGGCCGAACCCCTCTGACGACTCGACAATGACTTTCAATCATAGAGAGTTGTAAATTGGACTGAAATAAATGTTTTCTGACCCACTTCTAATCGCGCCAGCTCGAATCCTATTTTTGAGACCATTTCAAAAAAATTAAAAATCGGCCGAACCCCTCTGACGACTCGACAATGACTTTCAATCATGAAAAGTTGTAAATTGGACTGAAATTAATGTTTTCTGACCCACCTCTAATCGCGCCAGCTCGAATCCTATTTTTGAGACCACTTCAAAAAAATTAAAAATCGGCCGAACCCCTCTGACAACTCGACAATGACTTTCAATCATGAAAAGTTGTAAATTGGACTGAAATTAATGTTTTCTGACCCACCTCTAATCGCGCCAGCTCGAATCCTAATTTTGAGACCACTTCAAAAAAATTAAAAATCGGCCGAACCCCTCTGACGACTCGACAATGACTTTCAATCATGGAAAGTTGTAAATTGGACTGAAATAAATGTTTTCTGACCCACAACCAATCGCGCCAACTCGAATCCTATTTTTGAGACCACTGCAAAAAAATGAAATATCGGCCGAACCCCTCTGACGACTCGACAATGACTTTCAATCATGGAAAGTTGTAAATTGGACTGAAATAAATGTTTTCTGACCCACCTCTAATCGCGCCATCTCGAATCCTATTTTTGAGACCACTTCAAAAAAATTAAAAATCGGCCGAACCCCTCTGACGACTCGACAATGACTTTCAATCATGAAAAGTTGTAAATTGGACTGAAATTAATGTTTTCTGACCCACCTCTAATCGCGCCAGCTCGAATCCTATTTTTGAGACCACTTCAAAAAAAATTAAAAATCGGCCGATCCCCTCTGACGACTCGACAATGACTTTCAATCATGAAAAGTTGTAAATTGGACTGAAATAAATGTTTTCTGACCCACCACCAATCGCGCCAACTCGAATCCTATTTTTGAGACCACTTCAAAAAATTCAAAAATTGGTCGAACCCCTCTGACGACTCGACAATGACTTTCAATCATGAAAAGTTGTAAATTGGACTGAAATTAATGTTTTCTGACCCACCTCTAATCGCGCCAGCTCGAATCCTATTTTTGAGATCACTTCAAAAAAATAAAAAATCGGCCGAAATCCTCTGACGACTCGACAATGACTTTCAATCATGGAAAGTTGTAAATTGGACTGAAATAAATGTTTTCTGACCCACCACCAATCGCGCCAACTCGAATCCTATTTTTGAGACCACTGCAAAAAAAATAAAAAATCGGCCGAACCCCTCTGACGACTCGACAATGACTTTCAATCATGGAAAGTTGTAAATTTGACTGAAATAAATGTTTTCTGATCCACCTCTAATCGCGCCAGCTCGAATCCTATTTTTGAGACCACTTCAAAAAAATAAAAAATCGGCCGAACCCCTCTGACGACTCGACAATGACTTTCAATCATGGATAGTTGTAAATTGGACTGAAATAAATGTTTTCTGACCCACCACCAATCGCGCCAACTCGAATCCTATTTTTGAGACCACTGCAAAAAAATAAAAAATCGGCCGAACCCCTCTGACGACTCGACAATGACTTTCAATCATGTAAAGTTGTAAATTGGACTGAAATAAATGTTTTCTGACCCACCTCTAATCGCGCCAGCTCGAATCCTATTTTTGAGACCACTTCAAAAAAATTTAAAAATCGGCCAAACCCCTCTGACGACTCGACAATGACTTCCAATCATGGAAAGTTGTAAATTGGACTGAAATAAATGTTTTCTGACCCACCACCAATCGCGCCAACTCGAATCCTATTTTTGAGACCACTGCAAATAAATAAAAAATCGGCCGAACCCCTCTGACGACTCGACAATGACTTTCAATCATGAAAAGTTGTAAATTGGACTGAAATAAATGTTTTCTGACCCACCACCAATCGCGCCAACTCGAATCCTATTTTTGAGACCACTTCAAAAAATTCAAAAATTGGTCGAACCCCTCTGACGACTCGACAATGACTTTCAATCATGAAAAGTTGTAAATTGGACTGAAATTAATGTTTTCTGACCCACCACCAATCGCGCCAACTCGAATCCTATTTTTGAGACCATTTCAAAAAAATTAAAAATCGGCCGAACCCCTCTGACGACTCGACAATGACTTTCAATCATGAAAAGTTGTAAATTGGACTGAAATTAATGTTTTCTGACCCACCTCTAATCGCGCCAGCTCGAATCCTATTTTTGAGACCACTTCAAAAAAATTAAAAATCGGCCGAACCCCTCTGACGACTCGACAATGACTTTCAATCATGGATAGTTGTAAATTGGACTGAAATAAATGTTTTCTGACCCACCACCAATCGCGCCAACTCGAATCCTATTTTTGAGACCACTGCAAAAAAATAAAAAATCGGCCGAACCCCTCTGACGACTCGACAATGACTTTCAATCATGTAAAGTTGTAAATTGGACTGAAATAAATGTTTTCTGACCCACCTCTAATCGCGCCAGCTCGAATCCTATTTTTGAGACCACTTCAAAAAAATTTAAAAATCGGCCAAACCCCTCTGACGACTCGACAATGACTTCCAATCATGGAAAGTTGTAAATTGGACTGAAATAAATGTTTTCTGACCCACCACCAATCGCGCCAACTCGAATCCTATTTTTGAGACCACTGCAAATAAATAAAAAATCGGCCGAACCCCTCTGACGACTCGACAATGACTTTCAATCATGAAAAGTTGTAAATTGGACTGAAATAAATGTTTTCTGACCCACCACCAATCGCGCCAACTCGAATCCTATTTTTGAGACCACTTCAAAAAATTCAAAAATTGGTCGAACCCCTCTGACGACTCGACAATGACTTTCAATCATGAAAAGTTGTAAATTGGACTGAAATTAATGTTTTCTGACCCACCACCAATCGCGCCAACTCGAATCCTATTTTTGAGACCACTTCAAAAAATTCAAAAATTGGTCGAACCCCTCTGACGACTCGACAATGACTTTCAATCATGAAAAGTTGTAAATTGGACTGAAATAAATGTTTTCTGACCCACCACCAATCGCGCCAACTCGAATCCTATTTTTGAGACCACTGCAAATAAATAAAAAATCGGCCGAACCCCTCTGACGACTCGACAATGACTTTCAATCCTGAAAAGATGTAAATTGGACTGAAATAAATGTTTTCTGACCCACCACCAATCGCGCCAACTCGAATCCTATTTTTGAGACCACTGCAAAAAAATTTAAAATCGGCCGAACCCCTCTGACGACTCGACAATGACTTTCAATCATGGAAAGTTGTAAATTGGACTGAAATAAATGTTTTCTGACCCACCACCAATCGCGCCAACTCGAATCCTATTTTTGAGACCACTGCAAAAAAATAAAAAATCGGCCGAACCCCTCTGACGACTCGACAATGACTTTCAATCATGGAAAGTTGTAAATTGGACTGAAATAAATGTTTTCTGACCCACCTCTAATCGCACCAGCTCGAATCCTATTTTTGAGACCACTTCAAAAAAATTAAAAATCGGCCGAACCCCTCTGACGACTCGACAATGACTTTCAATCATGGATAGTTGTAAATTGGACTGAAATAAATGTTTTCTGACCCACCACCAATCGCGCCAACTCGAATCCTATTTTTGAGACCACTGCAAAAAAATAAAAAATCGGCCGAACCCCTCTGACGACTCGACAATGACTTTCAATCATGTAAAGTTGTAAATTGGACTGAAATAAATGTTTTCTGACCCACCTCTAATCGCGCCAGCTCGAATCCTATTTTTGAGACCACTTCAAAAAAATTTAAAAATCGGCCAAACCCCTCTGACGACTCGACAATGACTTCCAATCATGGAAAGTTGTAAATTGGACTGAAATAAATGTTTTCTGACCCACCACCAATCGCGCCAACTCGAATCCTATTTTTGAGACCACTGCAAATAAATAAAAAATCGGCCGAACCCCTCTGACGACTCGACAATGACTTTCAATCATGAAAAGATGTAAATTGGACTGAAATTAATGTTTTCTGACCCACCTCTAATCGCGCCAGCTCGAATCCTATTTTTGAGACCACTGCAAAAAAATTAAAAATCGGCCGAACCCCTCTGACGACTCGACAATGACTTTCAATCAAGGAAAGTTGTAAATTGGACTGAAATAAATGTTTTCTGACCCACCACCAATCGCGCCAACTCGAATCCTATTTTTGAGACCACTGCAAATAAATAAAAAATCGGCCGAACCCCTCTGACGACTCGACAATGACTTTCAATCATGGAAAGTTGTAAATTGGACTGAAATAAATGTTTTCTGACCCACCACCAATCGCGCCAACTCGAATCCTATTTTTGAGACCACTGCAAAAAAATTAAAAAATCGGCCGAACCCCTCTGACGACTCGACAATGACTTTCAATCATGGAAAGTTGTAAATTGGACTGAAATAAATGTTTTCTGACCCACCTCTAATCGCGCCAGCTCGAATCCTATTTTTGAGACCACTTCAAAAAAATTAAAAATCGGTCGAACCCCTCTGACGACTCGACAATGACTTTCAATCATGAAAAGTTGTAAATTGGACTGAAATTAATGTTTTCTGACCCACCTCTAATCGCGCCAGCTCGAATCCTATTTTTGAGACCACTTCAAAAAAATTAAAAATCGGCCGAACCCCTCTGACAACTCGACAATGACTTTCAATCATGAAAAGTTGTAAATTGGACTGAAATTAATGTTTTCTGACCCACCTCTAATCGCGCCAGCTCGAATCCTAATTTTGAGACCACTTCAAAAAAATTAAAAATCGGCCGAACCCCTCTGACGACTCGACAATGACTTTCAATCATGGAAAGTTGTAAATTGGACTGAAATAAATGTTTTCTGACCCACCACCAATCGCGCCAACTCGAATCCTATTTTTGAGACCACTGCAAATAAATAAAATATCGGCCGAACCCCTCTGACGACTCGACAATGACTTTCAATCATGAAAAGATGTAAATTGGACTGAAATAAATGTTTTCTGACCCACCACCAATCGCGCCAACTCGAATCCTATTTTTGAGACCACTGCAAAAAAATAAAAAATCGGCCGAACCCCTCTGACGACTCGACAATGACTATCAATCATGGAAAGTTGTAAATTGGACTGAAATAAATGTTTTCTGACCCACCACCAATCGCGCCAACTCGAATCCTATTTTTGAGACCACTGCAAAAAAATTAAAAAATCGGCCGAACCCCTCTGACGACTCGACAATGACTTTCAATCATAGAGAGTTGTAAATTGGACTGAAATAAATGTTTTCTGACCCACTTCTAATCGCGCCAGCTCGAATCCTATTTTTGAGACCATTTCAAAAAAATTAAAAATCGGCCGAACCCCTCTGACGACTCGACAATGACTTTCAATCATGAAAAGTTGTAAATTGGACTGAAATTAATGTTTTCTGACCCACCTCTAATCGCGCCAGCTCGAATCCTATTTTTGAGACCACTTCAAAAAAATTAAAAATCGGCCGAACCCCTCTGACAACTCGACAATGACTTTCAATCATGAAAAGTTGTAAATTGGACTGAAATTAATGTTTTCTGACCCACCTCTAATCGCGCCAGCTCGAATCCTAATTTTGAGACCACTTCAAAAAAATTAAAAATCGGCCGAACCCCTCTGACGACTCGACAATGACTTTCAATCATGGAAAGTTGTAAATTGGACTGAAATAAATGTTTTCTGACCCACAACCAATCGCGCCAACTCGAATCCTATTTTTGAGACCACTGCAAAAAAATGAAATATCGGCCGAACCCCTCTGACGACTCGACAATGACTTTCAATCATGGAAAGTTGTAAATTGGACTGAAATAAATGTTTTCTGACCCACCTCTAATCGCGCCATCTCGAATCCTATTTTTGAGACCACTTCAAAAAAATTAAAAATCGGCCGAACCCCTCTGACGACTCGACAATGACTTTCAATCATGAAAAGTTGTAAATTGGACTGAAATTAATGTTTTCTGACCCACCTCTAATCGCGCCAGCTCGAATCCTATTTTTGAGACCACTTCAAAAAAAATTAAAAATCGGCCGATCCCCTCTGACGACTCGACAATGACTTTCAATCATGAAAAGTTGTAAATTGGACTGAAATAAATGTTTTCTGACCCACCACCAATCGCGCCAACTCGAATCCTATTTTTGAGACCACTTCAAAAAATTCAAAAATTGGTCGAACCCCTCTGACGACTCGACAATGACTTTCAATCATGAAAAGTTGTAAATTGGACTGAAATTAATGTTTTCTGACCCACCTGTAATCGCGCCAGCTCGAATCCTATTTTTGAGATCACTTCAAAAAAATAAAAAATCGGCCGAAATCCTCTGACGACTCGACAATGACTTTCAATCATGGAAAGTTGTAAATTGGACTGAAATAAATGTTTTCTGACCCACCACCAATCGCGCCAACTCGAATCCTATTTTTGAGACCACTGCAAAAAAATAAAAAATCGGCCGAACCCCTCTGACGACTCGACAATGACTTTCAATCATGGAAAGTTGTAAATTTGACTGAAATAAATGTTTTCTGACCCACCTCTAATCGCGCCAGCTCGAATCCTATTTTTGAGACCACTTCAAAAAAATTAAAAATCGGCCGAACCCCTCTGACGACTCGACAATGACTTTCAATCATGGATAGTTGTAAATTGGACTGAAATAAATGTTTTCTGACCCACCACCAATCGCGCCAACTCGAATCCTATTTTTGAGACCACTGCAAAAAAATAAAAAATCGGCCGAACCCCTCTGACGACTCGACAATGACTTTCAATCATGTAAAGTTGTAAATTGGACTGAAATAAATGTTTTCTGACCCACCTCTAATCGCGCCAGCTCGAATCCTATTTTTGAGACCACTTCAAAAAAATTTAAAAATCGGCCAAACCCCTCTGACGACTCGACAATGACTTCCAATCATGGAAAGTTGTAAATTGGACTGAAATAAATGTTTTCTGACCCACCACCAATCGCGCCAACTCGAATCCTATTTTTGAGACCACTGCAAATAAATAAAAAATCGGCCGAACCCCTCTGACGACTCGACAATGACTTTCAATCATGAAAAGTTGTAAATTGGACTGAAATTAATGTTTTCTGACCCACCTCTAATCGCGCCAGCTCGAATCCTAATTTTGAGACCACTTCAAAAAAATTAAAAATCGGCCGAACCCCTCTGACGACTCGACAATGACTTTCAATCATGGAAAGTTGTAAATTGGACTGAAATAAATGTTTTCTGACCCACCACCAATCGCGCCAACTCGAATCCTATTTTTGAGACCACTGCAAATAAATAAAATATCGGCCGAACCCCTCTGACGACTCGACAATGACTTTCAATCATGAAAAGATGTAAATTGGACTGAAATAAATGTTTTCTGACCCACCACCAATCGCGCCAACTCGAATCCTATTTTTGAGACCACTGCAAAAAAATTAAAAAATCGGCCGAACCCCTCTGACGACTCGACAATGACTATCAATCATGGAAAGTTGTAAATTGGACTGAAATAAATGTTTTCTGACCCACCACCAATCGCGCCAACTCGAATCCTATTTTTGAGACCACTGCAAAAAAATTAAAAAATCGGCCGAACCCCTCTGACGACTCGACAATGACTTTCAATCATGGAAAGTTGTAAATTGGACTGAAATAAATGTTTTCTGACCCACCTCTAATCGCGCCAGCTCGAATCCTATTTTTGAGACCACATCAAAAAAATTTAAAATCGGCCGAACCCCTCTGACGACTCGACAATGACTTTCAATCATGAAAAGTTGTAAATTGGACTGAAATTAATGTTTTCTGACCCACCTCTAATCGCGCCAGCTCGAATCCTATTTTTGAGACCACTTCAAAAAAATAAAAAATCGGCCGAACCCCTCTGACAACTCGACAATGACTTTCAATCATGAAAAGTTGTAAATTGGACTGAAATTAATGTTTTCTGACCCACCTCTAATCTCGCCAGCTCGAATCCTAATTTTGAGACCACTTCAAAAAAATTAAAAATCGGCCGAACCCCTCTGACGACTCGACAATGACTTTCAATCATGGAAAGTTGTAAATTGGACTGAAATAAATGTTTTCTGACCCACAACCAATCGCGCCAACTCGAATCCTATTTTTGAGACCACTTCAAAAAAATTAAAAATCGGCCGAACCCCTCTGACGACTCGACAATGACTTTCAATCATGAAAAGTTGTAAATTGGACCGAAATTAATGTTTTCTGACCCACCTCTAATCGCGCCAGCTCGAATCCTATTTTTGAGACCACTTCAAAAAAAATTAAAAATCGGCTGATCCCCTCTGACGACTCGACAATGACTTTCAATCATGAAAAGTTGTAAATTGGACTGAAATAAATGTTTTCTGACCCACCACCAATCGCGCCAACTCGAATCCTATTTTTGAGACCACTTCAAAAAATTCAAAAATTGGTCGAACCCCTCTGACGACTCGACAATGACTTTCAATCATGAAAAGTTGTAAATTGGACTGAAATTAATGTTTTCTGACCCACCTCTAATCGCGCCAGCTCGAATCCTATTTTTGAGATCACTTCAAAAAAATAAAAAATCGGCCGAAATCCTCTGACGACTCGACAATGACTTTCAATCATGGAAAGTTGTAAATTGGACTGAAATAAATGTTTTCTGACCCACCACCAATCGCGCCAACTCGAATCCTATTTTTGAGACCACTGCAAAAAAATAAAAAATCGGCCGAACCCCTCTGACGACTCGACAATGACTTTCAATCATGGAAAGTTGTAAATTGGACTGAAATAAATGTTTTCTGACCCACCTCTAATCGCGCCAGCTCGAATCCTATTTTTGAGACCACTTCAAAAAAATTAAAAATCGGCCGAACCCCTCTGACGACTCGACAATGACTTTCAATCATGGATAGTTGTAAATTGGACTGAAATAAATGTTTTCTGACCCACCACCAATCGCGCCAACTCGAATCCTATTTTTGAGACCACTGCAAAAAAATAAAAAATCGGCCGAACCCCTCTGACGACTCGACAATGACTTTCAATCATGTAAAGTTGTAAATTGGACTGAAATAAATGTTTTCTGACCCACCTCTAATCGCGCCAGCTCGAATCCTATTTTTGAGACCACTTCAAAAAAATTTAAAAATCGGCCAAACCCCTCTGACGACTCGACAATGACTTTCAATCATGAAAAGATGTAAATTGGACTGATAATAATGTTTTCTGACCCACCTCTAATCGCGCCAGCTCGAATCCTATTTTTGAGACCACTTCAAAAAAATTCAAAATCGGCCGAACCCCTCTGACGACTCGACAATGACTTCCAATCATGGAAAGTTGTAAATTGGACTGAAATAAATGTTTTCTGACCCACCACCAATCGCGCCAACTCGAATCCTATTTTTGAGACCACTTCAAAAAAATAAAAAATCGGCCGAACCCCTCTGACGACTCGACAATGACTTTCAATCATGAAAAGTTGTAAATTGGACTGAATTGAATGTTTTCTGACCCACCACCAATCGCGCCAACTCGAATCCTATTTTTGAGACCACTTCAAAAAATTTAAAAATTGGCCGAACCCCTCTGACGACTCGACAATGACTTTCAATCATGAAAAGTTGTAAATTGGACTGAAATTAATGTTTTCTGACCCACCTCTAATCGCGCCAGCTCGAATCCTATTTTTGAGACCACTTCAAAAAAATAAAAAATCGGCCGAACCCCTCTGACGACTCGACAATGACTTTCAATCATGAAAAGTTGTAAATTGGACTGAATTGAATGTTTTCTGACCCACTACCAATCGCGCCAACTCGAATCCTATTTTTGAGACCACTTCAAAAAATTAAAAAATTGGCCGAACCCCTCTGACGACCCGACAATGACTTTCAATCATGAAAAGTTGTAAATTGGACTGAATCGAATGTTTTCTGACCCACCACCAATCGCGCCAACTCGAATCCTGTTTTAGAGAGCACTTCAAAAAATTCAAAAATTGGTCGAACCCCTCTGACGACTCGACAATGACTTTCAATCATGAAAAGTTGTAAATTGGACTGAAATTAATGTTTTCTGACCCACCTCTAATCGCGCCAGCTCGAATCCTATTTTTGAGACCACTTCAAAAAAATTAAAAATCGGCCGAACCCCTCTGACGACTCGACAATAACTTTCAATCATGGAAAGTTGTAAATTGGACTGAAATAAATGTTTTCTGACCCACCTCTAATCGCGCCAGCTCGAATCCTATTTTTGAGACCACTTCAAAAAAATTTAAAAATCGGCCGAACCCCTCTGACGACTCGACAATGACTTTCAATCATGGAAAGTTGTAAATTGGACTGAAATAAATGTTTTCTGACCCACCTCTAATCGCGCCAGCTCGAATCCTATTTTTGAGACCACTTCAAAAAAATTTAAAAATCGGCCGAACCCCTCTGACGACAATGACTTTCAATCATGGAAAGTTGTAAATTGGACTGAAATAAATGTTTTCTGACCCACCTCTAATCGCGCCAGCTCGAATCCTATTTTTGAGACCACTTCAAAAAAATAAAAAATCGGCCGAACCCCTCTGACGACTCGACAATGACTTTCAATCATGAAAAGTTGTAAATTGGACTGAATTGAATGTTTTCTGACCCACCACCAATCGCGCCAACTCGAATCCTATTTTTGAGACCACTTCAAAAAATTTAAAAATTGGCCGAACCCCTCTGACGACCTGACAATGACTTTCAATCATGAAAAGTTGTAAATTGGACTGAATCGAATGTGTTCTGACCCACCACCAATCGCGCCAACTCGAATCCTATTTTTGAGACCACTTCAAAAAATTAAAAAATTGGCCGAACCCCTCTGACGACCCGACAATGACTTTCAATCATGAAAAGTTGTAAATTGGACTGAAATAAATGTTTTCTGACCCACCACCAATCGCGCCAACTCGAATCCTATTTTTGAGACCACTGCAAAAAAATTTAAAATCGGCCGAACCCCTCTGACGACTCGACAATGACTTTCAATCATGGAAAGTTGTAAATTGGACTGAAATAAATGTTTTCTGACCCACCTCTAATCGCGCCAGCTCGAATCCTATTTTTGAGACCACTTCAAAAAAATTAAAAATCGGTCGAACCCCTCTGACGACTCGACAATGACTTTCAATCATGAAAAGTTGTAAATTGGACTGAAATTAATGTTTTCTGACCCACCTCTAATCGCGCCAGCTCGAATCCTATTTTTGAGACCACTTCAAAAAAATTAAAAATCGGCCGAACCCCTCTGACAACTCGACAATGACTTTCAATCATGAAAAGTTGTAAATTGGACTGAAATTAATGTTTTCTGACCCACCTCTAATCGCGCCAGCTCGAATCCTATTTTTGAGACCACTTCAAAAAAATTAAAAATTGGCCGAACCCCTCTGACGACTCGACAATGACTTTCAATCATGGAAAGTTGTAAATTGGACTGAAATAAATGTTTTCTGACCCACCACCAATCGCGCCAACTCGAATCCTAATTTTGAGACCACTGCAAATAAATAAAATATCGGCCGAACCCCTCTGACGACTCGACAATGACTTTCAATCATGAAAAGATGTAAATTGGACTGAAATTAATGTTTTCTGACCCACCTCTAATCGCGCCAGCTCGAATCCTATTTTTGAGACCACTTCAAAAAAATTAAAAATCGGTCGAACCCCTCTGACGACTCGACAATGACTTTCAATCATGAAAAGTTGTAAATTGGACTGAAATTAATGTTTTCTGACCCACCTCTAATCGCGCCAGCTCGAATCCTATTTTTGAGACCACTTCAAAAAAATTTAAAAATCGGCCAAACCCCTCTGACGACTCGACAATGACTTTCAATCATGAAAAGATGTAAATTGGACTGATAATAATGTTTTCTGACCCACCTCTAATCGCGCCAGCTCGAATCCTATTTTTGAGACCACTTCAAAAAAATTCAAAATCGGCCGAACCCCTCTGACGACTCGACAATGACTTCCAATCATGGAAAGTTGTAAATTGGACTGAAATAAATGTTTTCTGACCCACCACCAATCGCGCCAACTCGAATCCTATTTTTGAGACCACTTCAAAAAAATAAAAAATCGGCCGAACCCCTCTGACGACTCGACAATGACTTTCAATCATGAAAAGTTGTAAATTGAACTGAATTGAATGTTTTCTGACCCACCACCAATCGCGCCAACTCGAATCCTATTTTTGAGACCACTTCAAAAAATTTAAAAATTGGCCGAACCCCTCTGACGACTCGACAATGACTTTCAATCATGAAAAGTTGTAAATTGGACTGAAATTAATGTTTTCTGACCCACCTCTAATCGCGCCAGCTCGAATCCTATTTTTGAGACCACTTCAAAAAAATAAAAAATCGGCCGAACCCCTCTGACGACTCGACAATGACTTTCAATCATGAAAAGTTGTAAATTGGACTGAATTGAATGTTTTCTGACCCACTACCAATCGCGCCAACTCGAATCCTATTTTTGAGACCACTTCAAAAAATTAAAAAATTGGCCGAACCCCTCTGACGACCCGACAATGACTTTCAATCATGAAAAGTTGTAAATTGGACTGAATCGAATGTTTTCTGACCCACCACCAATCGCGCCAACTCGAATCCTGTTTTAGAGAGCACTTCAAAAAATTCAAAAATTGGTCGAACCCCTCTGACGACTCGACAATGACTTTCAATCATGAAAAGTTGTAAATTGGACTGAAATTAATGTTTTCTGACCCACCTCTAATCGCGCCAGCTCGAATCCTATTTTTGAGACCACTTCAAAAAAATTAAAAATCGGCCGAACCCCTCTGACGACTCGACAATAACTTTCAATCATGGAAAGTTGTAAATTGGACTGAAATAAATGTTTTCTGACCCACCTCTAATCGCGCCAGCTCGAATCCTATTTTTGAGACCACTTCAAAAAAATTTAAAAATCGGCCGAACCCCTCTGACGACTCGACAATGACTTTCAATCATGGAAAGTTGTAAATTGGACTGAAATAAATGTTTTCTGACCCACCTCAAATCGCGCCAGCTCGAATCCTATTTTTGAGACCACTTCAAAAAAATTTAAAAATCGGCCGAACCCCTCTGACGACAATGACTTTCAATCATGGAAAGTTGTAAATTGGACTGAAATAAATGTTTTCTGACCCACCTCTAATCGCGCCAGCTCGAATCCTATTTTTGAGACCACTTCAAAAAAATAAAAAATCGGCCGAACCCCTCTGACGACTCGACAATGACTTTCAATCATGAAAAGTTGTAAATTGGACTGAATTGAATGTTTTCTGACCCACCACCAATCGCGCCAACTCGAATCCTATTTTTGAGACCACTGCAAAAAAATTAAAAAATCGGCCGAACCCCTCTGACGACTCGACAATGACTTTCAATCATGGAAAGTTGTAAATTGGACTGAAATAAATGTTTTCTGACCCACCTCTAATCGCGCCAGCTCGAATCCTATTTTTGAGACCACTTCAAAAAAATTAAAAATCGGCCGAACCCCTCTGACGACTCGACAATGACTTTCAATCATGAAAAGTTGTAAATTGGACTGAAATTAATGTTTTCTGACCCACCTCTAATCGCGCCAGCTCGAATCCTATTTTTGAGACCACTTCAAAAAAATTAAAAATCGGCCGAACCCCTCTGACGACTCGACAATGACTTTCAATCATGAAAAGTTGTAAATTGGACTGAAATTAATGTTTTCTGACCCACCTCTAATCGCGCCAGCTCGAATCCTAATTTTGAGACCACTTCAAAAAAATTAAAAATCGGCCGAACCCCTCTGACGACTCGACAATGACTTTCAATCATGGAAAGTTGTAAATTGGACTGAAATAAATGTTTTCTGACCCACCACCAATCGCGCCAACTCGAATCCTATTTTTGAGACCACTGCAAATAAATAAAATATCGGCCGAACCCCTCTGACGACTCGACAATGACTTTCAATCATGAAAAGATGTAAATTGGACTGAAATAAATGTTTTCTGACCCACCACCAATTGCGCCAACTCGAATCCTATTTTTGAGACCACTGCAAAAAAATAAAAAATCGGCCGAACCCCTCTGACGACTCGACAATGACTATCAATCATGGAAAGTTGTAAATTGGACTGAAATAAATGTTTTCTGACCCACCACCAATCGCGCCAACTCGAATCCTATTTTTGAGACCACTGCAAAAAAATTAAAAAATCGGCCGAACCCCTCTGACGACTCGACAATGACTTTCAATCATGGAAAGTTGTAAATTGGACTGAAATAAATGTTTTCTGACCCACCTCTAATCGCGCCAGCTCGAATCCTATTTTTGAGACCACTTCAAAAAAATTTAAAATCGGCCGAACCCCTCTGACGACTCGACAATGACTTTCAATCATGAAAAGTTGTAAATTGGACTGAAATTAATGTTTTCTGACCCACCTCTAATCGCGCCAGCTCGAATCCTATTTTTGAGACCACTTCAAAAAAATTAAAAATCGGCCGAACCCCTCTGACAACTCGACAATGACTTTCAATCATGAAAAGTTGTAAATTGGACTGAAATTAATGTTTTCTGACCCACCTCTAATCTCGCCAGCTCGAATCCTAATTTTGAGACCACTTCAAAAAAATTAAAAATCGGCCGAACCCCTCTGACGACTCGACAATGACTTTCAATCATGGAAAGTTGTAAATTGGACTGAAATAAATGTTTTCTGACCCACAACCAATCGCGCCAACTCGAATCCTATTTTTGAGACCACTTCAAAAAAATTAAAAATCGGCCGAACCCCTCTGACGACTCGACAATGACTTTCAATCATGAAAAGATGTAAATTGGACTGATAATAATGTTTTCTGACCCACCTCTAATCGCGCCAGCTCGAATCCTATTTTTGAGACCACTTCAAAAAAAATTAAAAATCGGCTGATCCCCTCTGACGACTCGACAATGACTTTCAATCATGAAAAGTTGTAAATTGGACTGAAATAAATGTTTTCTGACCCACCACCAATCGCGCCAACTCGAATCCTATTTTTGAGACCACTTCAAAAAATTCAAAAATTGGTCGAACCCCTCTGACGACTCGACAATGACTTTCAATCATGAAAAGTTGTAAATTGGACTGAAATTAATGTTTTCTGACCCACCTCTAATCGCGCCAGCTCGAATCCTATTTTTGAGATCACTTCAAAAAAATAAAAAATCGGCCGAAATCCTCTGACGACTCGACAATGACTTTCAATCATGGAAAGTTGTAAATTGGACTGAAATAAATGTTTTCTGACCCACCACCAATCGCGCCAACTCGAATCCTATTTTTGAGACCACTGCAAAAAAATAAAAAATCGGCCGAACACCTCTGACGACTCGACAATGACTTTCAATCATGGAAAGTTGTAAATTGGACTGAAATAAATGTTTTCTGACCCACCTCTAATCGCGCCAGCTCGAATCCTATTTTTGAGACCACTTCAAAAAAATTAAAAATCGGCCGAACCCCTCTGACGACTCGACAATGACTTTCAATCATGGATAGTTGTAAATTGGACTGAAATAAATGTTTTCTGACCCACCACCAATCGCGCCAACTCGAATCCTATTTTTGAGACCACTGCAAAAAAATAAAAAATCGGCCGAACCCCTCTGACGACTCGACAATGACTTTCAATCATGTAAAGTTGTAAATTGGACTGAAATAAATGTTTTCTGACCCACCTCTAATCGCGCCAGCTCGAATCCTATTTTTGAGACCACTTCAAAAAAATTTAAAAATCGGCCAAACCCCTCTGACGACTCGACAATGACTTTCAATCATGAAAAGATGTAAATTGGACTGATAATAATGTTTTCTGACCCACCTCTAATCGCGCCAGCTCGAATCCTATTTTTGAGACCACTTCAAAAAAATTCAAAATCGGCCGAACCCCTCTGACGACTCGACAATGACTTCCAATCATGGAAAGTTGTAAATTGGACTGAAATAAATGTTTTCTGACCCACCACCAATCGCGCCAACTCGAATCCTATTTTTGAGACCACTTCAAAAAAATAAAAAATCGGCCGAACCCCTCTGACGACTCGACAATGACTTTCAATCATGAAAAGTTGTAAATTGGACTGAATTGAATGTTTTCTGACCCACCACCAATCGCGCCAACTCGAATCCTATTTTTGAGACCACTTCAAAAAATTTAAAAATTGGCCGAACCCCTCTGACGACTCGACAATGACTTTCAATCATGAAAAGTTGTAAATTGGACTGAAATTAATGTTTTCTGACCCACCTCTAATCGCGCCAGCTCGAATCCTATTTTTGAGACCACTTCAAAAAAATAAAAAAATCGGCCGAACCCCTCTGACGACTCGACAATGACTTTCAATCATGAAAAGTTGTAAATTGGACTGAATTGAATGTTTTCTGACCCACTACCAATCGCGCCAACTCGAATCCTATTTTTGAGACCACTTCAAAAAATTAAAAAATTGGCCGAACCCCTCTGACGACCCGACAATGACTTTCAATCATGAAAAGTTGTAAATTGGACTGAATCGAATGTTTTCTGACCCACCACCAATCGCGCCAACTCGAATCCTGTTTTAGAGAGCACTTCAAAAAATTCAAAAATTGGTCGAACCCCTCTGACGACTCGACAATGACTTTCAATCATGAAAAGTTGTAAATTGGACTGAAATTAATGTTTTCTGACCCACCTCTAATCGCGCCAGCTCGAATCCTATTTTTGAGACCACTTCAAAAAAATTAAAAATCGGCCGAACCCCTCTGACGACTCGACAATAACTTTCAATCATGGAAAGTTGTAAATTGGACTGAAATAAATGTTTTCTGACCCACCTCTAATCGCGCCAGCTCGAATCCTATTTTTGAGACCACTTCAAAAAAATTTTAAAATCGGCCGAACCCCTCTGACGACTCGACAATGACTTTCAATCATGGAAAGTTGTAAATTGGACTGAAATAAATGTTTTCTGACCCACCTCTAATCGCGCCAGCTCGAATCCTATTTTTGAGACCACTTCAAAAAAATTTAAAAATCGGCCGAACCCCTCTGACGACAATGACTTTCAATCATGGAAAGTTGTAAATTGGACTGAAATAAATGTTTTCTGACCCACCTCTAATCGCGCCAGCTCGAATCCTATTTTTGAGACCACTTCAAAAAAATAAAAAATCGGCCGAACCCCTCTGACGACTCGACAATGACTTTCAATCATGAAAAGTTGTAAATTGGACTGAATTGAATGTTTTCTGACCCACCACCAATCGCGCCAACTCGAATCCTATTTTTGAGACCACTTCAAAAAATTTAAAAATTGGCCGAACCCCTCTGACGACCTGACAATGACTTTCAATCATGAAAAGTTGTAAATTGGACTGAATCGAATGTGTTCTGACCCACCACCAATCGCGCCAACTCGAATCCTATTTTTGAGACCACTTCAAAAAATTAAAAAATTGGCCGAACCCCTCTGACGACCCGACAATGACTTTCAATCATGAAAAGTTGTAAATTGGACTGAAATAAATGTTTTCTGACCCACCACCAATCGCGCCAACTCGAATCCTATTTTTGAGACCACTGCAAAAAAATTTAAAATCGGCCGAACCCCTCTGACGACTCGACAATGACTTTCAATCATGGAAAGTTGTAAATTGGACTGAAATAAATGTTTTCTGACCCACCACCAATCGCGCCAACTCGAATCCTATTTTTGAGACCACTGCAAAAAAATTAAAAAATCGGCCGAACCCCTCTGACGACTCGACAATGACTTTCAATCATGGAAAGTTGTAAATTGGACTGAAATAAATGTTTTCTGACCCACCTCTAATCGCGCCAGCTCGAATCCTATTTTTGAGACCACTTCAAAAAAATTAAAAATCGGTCGAACCCCTCTGACGACTCGACAATGACTTTCAATCATGAAAAGTTGTAAATTGGACTGAAATTAATGTTTTCTGACCCACCTCTAATCGCGCCAGCTCGAATCCTATTTTTGAGACCACTTCAAAAAAATTAAAAATCGGCCGAACCCCTCTGACAACTCGACAATGACTTTCAATCATGAAAAGTTGTAAATTGGACTGAAATTAATGTTTTCTGACCCACCTCTAATCGCGCCAGCTCGAATCCTATTTTTGAGACCACTTCAAAAAAATTAAAAATTGGCCGAACCCCTCTGACGACTCGACAATGACTTTCAATCATGGAAAGTTGTAAATTGGACTGAAATAAATGTTTTCTGACCCACCACCAATCGCGCCAACTCGAATCCTAATTTTGAGACCACTGCAAATAAATAAAATATCGGCCGAACCCCTCTGACGACTCGACAATGACTTTCAATCATGAAAAGATGTAAATTGGACTGAAATTAATGTTTTCTGACCCACCTCTAATCGCGCCAGCTCGAATCCTATTTTTGAGACCACTTCAAAAAAATTAAAAATCGGTCGAACCCCTCTGACGACTCGACAATGACTTTCAATCATGAAAAGTTGTAAATTGGACTGAAATTAATGTTTTCTGACCCACCTCTAATCGCGCCAGCTCGAATCCTATTTTTGAGACCACTTCAAAAAAATTTAAAAATCGGCCAAACCCCTCTGACGACTCGACAATGACTTTCAATCATGAAAAGATGTAAATTGGACTGATAATAATGTTTTCTGACCCACCTCTAATCGCGCCAGCTCGAATCCTATTTTTGAGACCACTTCAAAAAAATTCAAAATCGGCCGAACCCCTCTGACGACTCGACAATGACTTCCAATCATGGAAAGTTGTAAATTGGACTGAAATAAATGTTTTCTGACCCACCACCAATCGCGCCAACTCGAATCCTATTTTTGAGACCACTTCAAAAAAATAAAAAATCGGCCGAACCCCTCTGACGACTCGACAATGACTTTCAATCATGAAAAGTTGTAAATTGGACTGAATTGAATGTTTTCTGACCCACCACCAATCGCGCCAACTCGAATCCTATTTTTGAGACCACTTCAAAAAATTTAAAAATTGGCCGAACCCCTCTGACGACTCGACAATGACTTTCAATCATGAAAAGTTGTAAATTGGACTGAAATTAATGTTTTCTGACCCACCTCTAATCGCGCCAGCTCGAATCCTATTTTTGAGACCACTTCAAAAAAATAAAAAATCGGCCGAACCCCTCTGACGACTCGACAATGACTTTCAATCATGAAAAGTTGTAAATTGGACTGAATTGAATGTTTTCTGACCCACTACCAATCGCGCCAACTCGAATCCTATTTTTGAGACCACTTCAAAAAATTAAAAAATTGGCCGAACCCCTCTGACGACCCGACAATGACTTTCAATCATGAAAAGTTGTAAATTGGACTGAATCGAATGTTTTCTGACCCACCACCAATCGCGCCAACTCGAATCCTGTTTTAGAGAGCACTTCAAAAAATTCAAAAATTGGTCGAACCTTCTGACGACTCGACAATGACTTTCAATCATGAAAAGTTGTAAATTGGACTGAAATTAATGTTTTCTGACCCACCTCTAATCGCGCCAGCTCGAATCCTATTTTTGAGACCACTTCAAAAAAATTAAAAATCGGCCGAACCCCTCTGACGACTCGACAATAACTTTCAATCATGGAAAGTTGTAAATTGGACTGAAATAAATGTTTTCTGACCCACCTCTAATCGCGCCAGCTCGAATCCTATTTTTGAGACCACTTCAAAAAAATTTAAAAATCGGCCGAACCCCTCTGACGACTCGACAATGACTTTCAATCATGGAAAGTTGTAAATTGGACTGAAATAAATGTTTTCTGACCCACCTCTAATCGCGCCAGCTCGAATCCTATTTTTGAGACCACTTCAAAAAAATTTAAAAATCGGCCGAACCCCTCTGACGACAATGACTTTCAATCATGGAAAGTTGTAAATTGGACTGAAATAAATGTTTTCTGACCCACCTCTAATCGCGCCAGCTCGAATCCTATTTTTGAGACCACTTCAAAAAAATAAAAAATCGGCCGAACCCCTCTGACGACTCGACAATGACTTTCAATCATGAAAAGTTGTAAATTGGACTGAATTGAATGTTTTCTGACCCACCACCAATCGCGCCAACTCGAATCCTATTTTTGAGACCACTTCAAAAAATTTAAAAATTGGCCGAACCCCTCTGACGACCTGACAATGACTTTCAATCATGAAAAGTTGTAAATTGGACTGAATCGAATGTGTTCTGACCCACCACCAATCGCGCCAACTCGAATCCTATTTTTGAGACCACTTCAAAAAATTAAAAAATTGGCCGAACCCCTCTGACGACCCGACAATGACTTTCAATCATGAAAAGTTGTAAATTGGACTGAAATAAATGTTTTCTGACCCACCACCAATCGCGCCAACTCGAATCCTATTTTTGAGACCACTGCAAAAAAATTTAAAATCGGCCGAACCCCTCTGACGACTCGACAATGACTTTCAATCATGGAAAGTTGTAAATTGGACTGAAATAAATGTTTTCTGACCCACCACCAATCGCGCCAACTCGAATCCTATTTTTGAGACCACTGCAAAAAAATTAAAAAATCGGCCGAACCCCTCTGACGACTCGACAATGACTTTCAATCATGGAAAGTTGTAAATTGGACTGAAATAAATGTTTTCTGACCCACCTCTAATCGCGCCAGCTCGAATCCTATTTTTGAGACCACTTCAAAAAAATTAAAAATCGGTCGAACCCCTCTGACGACTCGACAATGACTTTCAATCATGAAAAGTTGTAAATTGGACTGAAATTAATGTTTTCTGACCCACCTCTAATCGCGCCAGCTCGAATCCTATTTTTGAGACCACTTCAAAAAAATTAAAAATCGGCCGAACCCCTCTGACAACTCGACAATGACTTTCAATCATGAAAAGTTGTAAATTGGACTGAAATTAATGTTTTCTGACCCACCTCTAATCGCGCCAGCTCGAATCCTATTTTTGAGACCACTTCAAAAAAATTAAAAATTGGCCGAACCCCTCTGACGACTCGACAATGACTTTCAATCATGGAAAGTTGTAAATTGGACTGAAATAAATGTTTTCTGACCCACCACCAATCGCGCCAACTCGAATCCTAATTTTGAGACCACTGCAAATAAATAAAATATCGGCCGAACCCCTCTGACGACTCGACAATGACTTTCAATCATGAAAAGATGTAAATTGGACTGAAATTAATGTTTTCTGACCCACCTCTAATCGCGCCAGCTCGAATCCTATTTTTGAGACCACTTCAAAAAAATTAAAAATCGGTCGAACCCCTCTGACGACTCGACAATGACTTTCAATCATGAAAAGTTGTAAATTGGACTGAAGTTAATGTTTTCTGACCCACCTCTAATCGCGCCAGCTCGAATCCTATTTTTGAGACCACTTCAAAAAAATTAAAAATCGGCCGAACCCCTCTGACGACTCGACAATGACTTTCAATCATGGAAAGTTGTAAATTGGACTGAAATAAATGTTTTCTGACCCACCACCAATCGCGCCAACTCGAATCCTATTTTTGAGACCACTGCAAATAAATAAAATATCGGCCGAACCCCTCTGACGACTCGACAATGACTTTCAATCATGAAAAGATGTAAATTGGACTGAAATAAATGTTTTCTGACCCACCACCAATCGCGCCAACTCGAATCCTATTTTTGAGACCACTGCAAAAAAATAAAAAATCGGCCGAACCCCTCTGACGACTCGACAATGACTATCAATCATGGAAAGTTGTAAATTGGACTGAAATAAATGTTTTCTGACCCACCACCAATCGCGCCAACTCGAATCCTATTTTTGAGACCACTGCAAAAAAATTAAAAAATCGGCCGAACCCCTCTGACGACTCGACAATGACTTTCAATCATAGAGAGTTGTAAATTGGACTGAAATAAATGTTTTCTGACCCACTTCTAATCGCGCCAGCTCGAATCCTATTTTTGAGACCATTTCAAAAAAATTAAAAATCGGCCGAACCCCTCTGACGACTCGACAATGACTTTCAATCATGAAAAGTTGTAAATTGGACTGAAATTAATGTTTTCTGACCCACCTCTAATCGCGCCAGCTCGAATCCTATTTTTGAGACCACTTCAAAAAAATTAAAAATCGGCCGAACCCCTCTGACAACTCGACAATGACTTTCAATCATGAAAAGTTGTAAATTGGACTGAAATTAATGTTTTCTGACCCACCTCTAATCGCGCCAGCTCGAATCCTAATTTTGAGACCACTTCAAAAAAATTAAAAATCGGCCGAACCCCTCTGACGACTCGACAATGACTTTCAATCATGGAAAGTTGTAAATTGGACTGAAATAAATGTTTTCTGACCCACAACCAATCGCGCCAACTCGAATCCTATTTTTGAGACCACTGCAAAAAAATGAAATATCGGCCGAACCCCTCTGACGACTCGACAATGACTTTCAATCATGGAAAGTTGTAAATTGGACTGAAATAAATGTTTTCTGACCCACCTCTAATCGCGCCATCTCGAATCCTATTTTTGAGACCACTTCAAAAAAATTAAAAATCGGCCGAACCCCTCTGACGACTCGACAATGACTTTCAATCATGAAAAGTTGTAAATTGGACTGAAATTAATGTTTTCTGACCCACCTCTAATCGCGCCAGCTCGAATCCTATTTTTGAGACCACTTCAAAAAAAATTAAAAATCGGCCGATCCCCTCTGACGACTCGACAATGACTTTCAATCATGAAAAGTTGTAAATTGGACTGAAATAAATGTTTTCTGACCCACCACCAATCGCGCCAACTCGAATCCTATTTTTGAGACCACTTCAAAAAATTCAAAAATTGGTCGAACCCCTCTGACGACTCGACAATGACTTTCAATCATGAAAAGTTGTAAATTGGACTGAAATTAATGTTTTCTGACCCACCTCTAATCGCGCCAGCTCGAATCCTATTTTTGAGATCACTTCAAAAAAATAAAAAATCGGCCGAAATCCTCTGACGACTCGACAATGACTTTCAATCATGGAAAGTTGTAAATTGGACTGAAATAAATGTTTTCTGACCCACCACCAATCGCGCCAACTCGAATCCTATTTTTGAGACCACTGCAAAAAAATAAAAAATCGGCCGAACCCCTCTGACGACTCGACAATGACTTTCAATCATGGAAAGTTGTAAATTTGACTGAAATAAATGTTTTCTGACCCACCTCTAATCGCGCCAGCTCGAATCCTATTTTTGAGACCACTTCAAAAAAATTAAAAATCGGCCGAACCCCTCTGACGACTCGACAATGACTTTCAATCATGGATAGTTGTAAATTGGACTGAAATAAATGTTTTCTGACCCACCACCAATCGCGCCAACTCGAATCCTATTTTTGAGACCACTGCAAAAAAATAAAAAATCGGCCGAACCCCTCTGACGACTCGACAATGACTTTCAATCATGTAAAGTTGTAAATTGGACTGAAATAAATGTTTTCTGACCCACCTCTAATCGCGCCAGCTCGAATCCTATTTTTGAGACCACTTCAAAAAAATTTAAAAATCGGCCAAACCCCTCTGACGACTCGACAATGACTTTCAATCATGAAAAGATGTAAATTGGACTGATAATAATGTTTTCTGACCCACCTCTAATCGCGCCAGCTCGAATCCTATTTTTGAGACCACTTCAAAAAAATTCAAAATCGGCCGAACCCCTCTGGCGACTCGACAATGACTTCCAATCATGGAAAGTTGTAAATTGGACTGAAATAAATGTTTTCTGACCCACCACCAATCGCGCCAACTCGAATCCTATTTTTGAGACCACTGCAAATAAATAAAAAATCGGCCGAACCCCTCTGACGACTCGACAATGACTTTTAATCATGAAAAGATGTAAATTGGACTGAAATTAATGTTTTCTGACCCACCTCTAATCGCACCAGCTCGAATCCTATTTTTGAGACCATTTCAAAAAAATTAAAAATCGGCCGAACCCCTCTGACGACTCGACAATGACTTTCAATCATGGAAAGTTGTAAATTGGACTGAAATAAATGTTTTCTGACCCACCACCAATCGCGCCAACTCGAATCCTATTTTTGAGACCACTGCAAATAAATGAAAAATCGGCCGGACCCCTCTGACGACTCGACAATGACTTTCAATCATGAAAAGATGTAAATTGGACTGAAATAAATGTTTTCTGACCCACCACCAATCGCGCCAACTCGAATCCTATTTTTGAGACCACTGCAAAAAAATTAAAAATCGGCCGAACCCCTCTGACGACTCGACAATGACTTTCAATCATGGAAAGTTGTAAATTGGACTGAAATAAATGTTTTCTGACCCACCACCAATCGCGCCAACTCGAATCCTATTTTTGAGACCACTGCAAAAAAATTAAAAAATCGGCCGAACCCCTCTGACGACTCGACAATGACTTTCAATCATGGAAAGTTGTAAATTGGACTGAAATAAATGTTTTCTGACCCACCTCTAATCGCGCCAGCTCGAATCCTATTTTTGAGACCACTTCAAAAAAATTAAAAATCGGCCGAACCCCTCTGACGACTCGACAATGACTTTCAATCATGAAAAGTTGTAAATTGGACTGAAATTAATGTTTTCTGACCCACCTCTAATCGCGCCAGCTCGAATCCTATTTTTGAGACCACTTCAAAAAAATTAAAAATCGGCCGAACCCCTCTGACGACTCGACAATGACTTTCAATCATGAAAAGTTGTAAATTGGACTGAAATTAATGTTTTCTGACCCACCTCTAATCGCGCCAGCTCGAATCCTAATTTTGAGACCACTTCAAAAAAATTAAAAATCGGCCGAACCCCTCTGACGACTCGACAATGACTTTCAATCATGGAAAGTTGTAAATTGGACTGAAATAAATGTTTTCTGACCCACCACCAATCGCGCCAACTCGAATCCTATTTTTGAGACCACTGCAAATAAATAGAATATCGGCCGAACCCCTCTGACGACTCGACAATGACTTTCAATCATGAAAAGATGTAAATTGGACTGAAATAAATGTTTTCTGACCCACCACCAATCGCGCCAACTCGAATCCTATTTTTGAGACCACTGCAAAAAAATGAAAAATCGGCCGAACCCCTCTGACGACTCGACAATGACTATCAATCATGGAAAGTTGTAAATTGGACTGAAATAAATGTTTTCTGACCCACCACCAATCGCGCCAACTCGAATCCTATTTTTGAGACCACTGCAAAAAAATTAAAAAATCGGCCGAACCCCTCTGACGACTCGACAATGACTTTCAATCATGGAAAGTTGTAAATTGGACTGAAATAAATGTTTTCTGACCCACCTCTAATCGCGCCAGCTCGAATCCTATTTTTGAGACCACTTCAAAAAAATTTAAAATCGGCCGAACCCCTCTGACGACTCGACAATGACTTTCAATCATGAAAAGTTGTAAATTGGACTGAAATTAATGTTTTCTGACCCACCTCTAATCGCGCCAGCTCGAATCCTATTTTTGAGACCATTTCAAAAAAATTAAAAATCGGCCGAACCCCTCTGACAACTCGACAATGACTTTCAATCATGAAAAGTTGTAAATTGGACTGAAATTAATGTTTTCTGACCCACCTCTAATCTCGCCAGCTCGAATCCTAATTTTGAGACCACTTCAAAAAAATTAAAAATCGGCCGAACCCCTCTGACGACTCGACAATGACTTTCAATCATGGAAAGTTGTAAATTGGACTGAAATAAATGTTTTCTGACCCACAACCAATCGCGCCAATTCGAATCCTATTTTTGAGACCACTTCAAAAAAATTAAAAATCGGCCGAACCCCTCTGACGACTCGACAATGACTTTCAATCATGAAAAGTTGTAAATTGGACTGAAATTAATGTTTTCTGACCCACCTCTAATCGCGCCAGCTCGAATCCTATTTTTGAGACCACTTCAAAAAAATTAAAAATCGGCTGATCCCCTCTGACGACTCGACAATGACTTTCAATCATGAAAAGTTGTAAATTGGACTGAAATTAATGTTTTCTGACCCACCACCAATCGCGCCAACTCGAATCCTATTTTTGAGACCACTTCAAAAAATTCAAAAATTGGTCGAACCCCTCTGACGACTCGACAATGACTTTCAATCATGAAAAGTTGTAAATTGGACTGAAATTAATGTTTTCTGACCCACCTCTAATCGCGCCAGCTCGAATCCTATTTTTGAGATCACTTCAAAAAAATAAAAAATCGGCCGAAATCCTCTGACGACTCGACAATGACTTTCAATCATGGAAAGTTGTAAATTGGACTGAAATAAATGTTTTCTGACCCACCACCAATCGCGCCAACTCGAATCCTATTTTTGAGACCACTGCAAAAAAATAAAAAATCGGCCGAACCCCTCTGACGACTCGACAATGACTTTCAATCATGGAAAGTTGTAAATTGGACTGAAATAAATGTTTTCTGACCCACCTCTAATCGCGCCAGCTCGAATCCTATTTTTGAGACCACTTCAAAAAAATAAAAAATCGGCCGAACCCCTCTGACGACTCGACAATGACTTTCAATCATGGATAGTTGTAAATTGGACTGAAATAAATGTTTTCTGACCCACCACCAATCGCGCCAACTCGAATCCTATTTTGGAGACCACTGCAAAAAAATAAAAAATCGGCCGAACCCCTCTGACGACTCGACAATGACTTTCAATCATGTAAAGTTGTAAATTGGACTGAAATAAATGTTTTCTGACCCACCTCTAATCGCGCCAGCTCGAATCCTATTTTTGAGACCACTTCAAAAAAATTTAAAAATCGGCCAAACCCCTCTGACGACTCGACAATGACTTTCAATCATGAAAAGATGTAAATTGGACTGATAATAATGTTTTCTGACCCACCTCTAATCGCGCCAGCTCGAATCCTATTTTTGAGACCACTTCAAAAAAATTCAAAATCGGCCGAACCCCTCTGACGACTCGACAATGACTTCCAATCATGGAAAGTTGTAAATTGGACTGAAATAAATGTTTTCTGACCCACCACCAATCGCGCCAACTCGAATCCTATTTTTGAGACCACTTCAAAAAAATAAAAAATCGGCCGAACCCCTCTGACGACTCGACAATGACTTTCAATCATGAAAAGTTGTAAATTGGACTGAATTGAATGTTTTCTGACCCACCACCAATCGCGCCAACTCGAATCCTATTTTTGAGACCACTTCAAAAAATTTAAAAATTGGCCGAACCCCTCTGACGACTCGACAATGACTTTCAATCATGAAAAGTTGTAAATTGGACTGAAATTAATGTTTTCTGACCCACCACCAATCGCGCCAACTCGAATCCTATTTTTGAGACTACTGCAAATAAATAAAAAATCGGCCGAACCCCTCTGACGACTCGACAATGACTTTTAATCATGAAAAGATGTAAATTGGACTGAAATTAATGTTTTCTGACCCACCTCTAATCGCACCAGCTCGAATCCTATTTTTGAGACCATTTCAAAAAAATTAAAAATCGGCCGAACCCCTCTGACGACTCGACAATGACTTTCAATCATGGAAAGTTGTAAATTGGACTGAAATAAATGTTTTCTGACCCACCACCAATCGCGCCAACTCGAATCCTATTTTTGAGACCACTGCAAATAAATGAAAAATCGGCCGGACCCCTCTGACGACTCGACAATGACTTTCAATCATGAAAAGATGTAAATTGGACTGAAATAAATGTTTTCTGACCCACCACCAATCGCGCCAACTCGAATCCTATTTTTGAGACCACTGCAAAAAAATTAAAAATCGGCCGAACCCCTCTGACGACTCGACAATGACTTTCAATCATGGAAAGTTGTAAATTGGACTGAAATAAATGTTTTCTGACCCACCACCAATCGCGCCAACTCGAATCCTATTTTTGAGACCACTGCAAAAAAATTAAAAAATCGGCCGAACCCCTCTGACGACTCGACAATGACTTTCAATCATGGAAAGTTGTAAATTGGACTGAAATAAATGTTTTCTGACCCACCTCTAATCGCGCCAGCTCGAATCCTATTTTTGAGACCACTTCAAAAAAATTAAAAATCGGCCGAACCCCTCTGACGACTCGACAATGACTTTCAATCATGAAAAGTTGTAAATTGGACTGAAATTAATGTTTTCTGACCCACCTCTAATCGCGCCAGCTCGAATCCTATTTTTGAGACCACTTCAAAAAAATTAAAAATCGGCCGAACCCCTCTGACGACTCGACAATGACTTTCAATCATGAAAAGTTGTAAATTGGACTGAAATTAATGTTTTCTGACCCACCTCTAATCGCGCCAGCTCGAATCCTAATTTTGAGACCACTTCAAAAAAATTAAAAATCGGCCGAACCCCTCTGACGACTCGACAATGACTTTCAATCATGGAAAGTTGTAAATTGGACTGAAATAAATGTTTTCTGACCCACCACCAATCGCGCCAACTCGAATCCTATTTTTGAGACCACTGCAAATAAATAGAATATCGGCCGAACCCCTCTGACGACTCGACAATGACTTTCAATCATGAAAAGATGTAAATTGGACTGAAATAAATGTTTTCTGACCCACCACCAATCGCGCCAACTCGAATCCTATTTTTGAGACCACTGCAAAAAAATGAAAAATCGGCCGAACCCCTCTGACGACTCGACAATGACTATCAATCATGGAAAGTTGTAAATTGGACTGAAATAAATGTTTTCTGACCCACCACCAATCGCGCCAACTCGAATCCTATTTTTGAGACCACTGCAAAAAAATTAAAAAATCGGCCGAACCCCTCTGACGACTCGACAATGACTTTCAATCATGGAAAGTTGTAAATTGGACTGAAATAAATGTTTTCTGACCCACCTCTAATCGCGCCAGCTCGAATCCTATTTTTGAGACCACTTCAAAAAAATTTAAAATCGGCCGAACCCCTCTGACGACTCGACAATGACTTTCAATCATGAAAAGTTGTAAATTGGACTGAAATTAATGTTTTCTGACCCACCTCTAATCGCGCCAGCTCGAATCCTATTTTTGAGACCATTTCAAAAAAATTAAAAATCGGCCGAACCCCTCTGACAACTCGACAATGACTTTCAATCATGAAAAGTTGTAAATTGGACTGAAATTAATGTTTTCTGACCCACCTCTAATCTCGCCAGCTCGAATCCTAATTTTGAGACCACTTCAAAAAAATTAAAAATCGGCCGAACCCCTCTGACGACTCGACAATGACTTTCAATCATGGAAAGTTGTAAATTGGACTGAAATAAATGTTTTCTGACCCACAACCAATCGCGCCAACTCGAATCCTATTTTTGAGACCACTTCAAAAAAATTAAAAATCGGCCGAACCCCTCTGACGACTCGACAATGACTTTCAATCATGAAAAGTTGTAAATTGGACTGAAATTAATGTTTTCTGACCCACCTCTAATCGCGCCAGCTCGAATCCTATTTTTGAGACCACTTCAAAAAAATTAAAAATCGGCTGATCCCCTCTGACGACTCGACAATGACTTTCAATCATGAAAAGTTGTAAATTGGACTGAAATTAATGTTTTCTGACCCACCACCAATCGCGCCAACTCGAATCCTATTTTTGAGACCACTTCAAAAAATTCAAAAATTGGTCGAACCCCTCTGACGACTCGACAATGACTTTCAATCATGAAAAGTTGTAAATTGGACTGAAATTAATGTTTTCTGACCCACCTCTAATCGCGCCAGCTCGAATCCTATTTTTGAGATCACTTCAAAAAAATAAAAAATCGGCCGAAATCCTCTGACGACTCGACAATGACTTTCAATCATGGAAAGTTGTAAATTGGACTGAAATAAATGTTTTCTGACCCACCACCAATCGCGCCAACTCGAATCCTATTTTTGAGACCACTGCAAAAAAATAAAAAATCGGCCGAACCCCTCTGACGACTCGACAATGACTTTCAATCATGGAAAGTTGTAAATTGGACTGAAATAAATGTTTTCTGACCCACCACCAATCGCGCCAACTCGAATCCTATTTTGGAGACCACTGCAAAAAAATAAAAAATCGGCCGAACCCCTCTGACGACTCGACAATGACTTTCAATCATGTAAAGTTGTAAATTGGACTGAAATAAATGTTTTCTGACCCACCTCTAATCGCGCCAGCTCGAATCCTATTTTTGAGACCACTTCAAAAAAATTTAAAAATCGGCCAAACCCCTCTGACGACTCGACAATGACTTTCAATCATGAAAAGATGTAAATTGGACTGATAATAATGTTTTCTGACCCACCTCTAATCGCGCCAGCTCGAATCCTATTTTTGAGACCACTTCAAAAAAATTCAAAATCGGCCGAACCCCTCTGACGACTCGACAATGACTTCCAATCATGGAAAGTTGTAAATTGGACTGAAATAAATGTTTTCTGACCCACCACCAATCGCGCCAACTCGAATCCTATTTTTGAGACCACTTCAAAAAAATAAAAAATCGGCCGAACCCCTCTGACGACTCGACAATGACTTTCAATCATGAAAAGTTGTAAATTGGACTGAATTGAATGTTTTCTGACCCACCACCAATCGCGCCAACTCGAATCCTATTTTTGAGACCACTTCAAAAAATTTAAAAATTGGCCGAACCCCTCTGACGACTCGACAATGACTTTCAATCATGAAAAGTTGTAAATTGGACTGAAATTAATGTTTTCTGACCCACCTCTAATCGCGCCAGCTTGAATCCTATTTTTGAGACCACTTCGAAAAAATAAAAAATCGGCCGAACCCCTCTGACGACTCGACAATGACTTTCAATCATGAAAAGTTGTAAATTGGACTGAATTGAATGTTTTCTGACCCACTACCAATCGCGCCAACTCGAATCCTATTTTTGAGACCACTTCAAAAAATTAAAAAATTGGCCGAACCCCTCTGACGACCCGACAATGACTTTCAATCATGAAAAGTTGTAAATTGGACTGAATCGAATGTTTTCTGACCCACCACCAATCGCGCCAACTCGAATCCTGTTTTAGAGAGCACTTCAAAAAATTCAAAAATTGGTCGAACCCCTCTGACGACTCGACAATGACTTTCAATCATGAAAAGTTGTAAATTGGACTGAAATTAATGTTTTCTGACCCACCTCTAATCGCGCCAGCTCGAATCCTATTTTTGAGACCACTTCAAAAAAATTAAAAATCGGCCGAACCCCTCTGACGACTCGACAATAACTTTCAATCATGGAAAGTTGTAAATTGGACTGAAATAAATGTTTTCTGACCCACCTCTAATCGCGCCAGCTCGAATCCTATTTTTGAGACCACTTCAAAAAAATTTAAAAATCGGCCGAACCCCTCTGACGACAATGACTTTCAATCATGGAAAGTTGTAAATTGGACTGAAATAAATGTTTTCTGACCCACCTCTAATCGCGCCAGCTCGAATCCTATTTTTGAGACCACTTCAAAAAAATAAAAAATCGGCCGAACCCCTCTGACGACTCGACAATGACTTTCAATCATGAAAAGTTGTAAATTGGACTGAATTGAATGTTTTCTGACCCACCACCAATCGCGCCAACTCGAATCCTATTTTTGAGACCACTTCAAAAAATTTAAAAATTGGCCGAACCCCTCTGACGACCTGACAATGACTTTCAATCATGAAAAGTTGTAAATTGGACTGAATCGAATGTGTTCTGACCCACCACCAATCGCGCCAACTCGAATCCTATTTTTGAGACCACTTCAAAAAATTAAAAAATTGGCCGAACCCCTCTGACGACCCGACAATGACTTTCAATCATGAAAAGTTGTAAATTGGACCGAAATAAATGTTTTCTGACCCACTACCAATCGCGCCAACTCGAATCCTATTTTTGAGACCACTTCAAAAAAATTTAAAAATCGGCTGAACCCCTCTGTCGACTCGACAATGACTTCCAATCATGAAAAGTTGTAAATTGGACTGAATTGAATGTTTTCTGACGCACCACCAATCGCGCCAACTCGAATCCTATTTTTGAGACCACTTCAAAAAATTAAAAAATTGGCCGAACCCCTCTGACGACCCGACAATGACTTTCAATCATGAAAAGTTGTAAATTGGACTGAAATAAATGTTTTCTGACCCACTACCAATCGCGCCAACTCGAATCCTATTTTTGAGACCACTTCAAAAAAATTTAAAAATCGGCTGAACCCCTCTGTCGACTCGACAATGACTTCCAATCATGAAAAGTTGTAAATTGGACTGAATTGAATGTTTTCTGACGCACCACCAATCGCGCCAACTCGAATCCTATTTTTGAGACCACTGCAAAAAAATAAAAAATCGGCCGAACCCCTCTGACGACTCGACAATGACTTTCAATCATGTAAAGTTGTAAATTGGACTGAAATAAATGTTTTCTGACCCACCTCTAATCGCGCCAGCTCGAATCCTATTTTTGAGACCACTTCAAAAAAATTTAAAAATCGGCCAAACCCCTCTGACGACTCGACAATGACTTTCAATCATGAAAAGATGTAAATTGGACTGATAATAATGTTTTCTGACCCACCTCTAATCGCGCCAGCTCGAATCCTATTTTTGAGACCACTTCAAAAAAATTCAAAATCGGCCGAACCCCTCTGACGACTCGACAATGACTTCCAATCATGGAAAGTTGTAAATTGGACTGAAATAAATGTTTTCTGACCCACCACCAATCGCGCCAACTCGAATCCTATTTTTGAGACCACTTCAAAAAAATAAAAAATCGGCCGAACCCCTCTGACGACTCGACAATGACTTTCAATCATGAAAAGTTGTAAATTGGACTGAATTGAATGTTTTCTGACCCACCACCAATCGCGCCAACTCGAATCCTATTTTTGAGACCACTTCAAAAAATTTAAAAATTGGCCGAACCCCTCTGACTACTCGACAATGACTTTCAATCATGAAAAGTTGTAAATTGGACTGAAATTAATGTTTTCTGACCCACCTCTAATCGCGCCAGCTCGAATCCTATTTTTGAGACCACTTCAAAAAAATAAAAAATCGGCCGAACCCCTCTGACGACTCGACAATGACTTTCAATCATGAAAAGTTGTAAATTGGACTGAATTGAATGTTTTCTGACCCACTACCAATCGCGCCAACTCGAATCCTATTTTTGAGACCTCTTCAAAAAATTAAAAAATTGGCCGAACCCCTCTGACGACCCGACAATGACTTTCAATCATGAAAAGTTGTAAATTGGACTGAATCGAATGTTTTCTGACCCACCACCAATCGCGCCAACTCGAATCCTGTTTTAGAGAGCACTTCAAAAAATTCAAAAATTGGTCGAACCCCTCTGACGACTCGACAATGACTTTCAATCATGAAAAGTTGTAAATTGGACTGAAATTAATGTTTTCTGACCCACCTCTAATCGCGCCAGCTCGAATCCTATTTTTGAGACCACTTCAAAAAAATTAAAAATCGGCCGAACCCCTCTGACGACTCGACAATAACTTTCAATCATGGAAAGTTGTAAATTGGACTGAAATAAATGTTTTCTGACCCACCTCTAATCGCGCCAGCTCGAATCCTATTTTTGAGACCACTTCAAAAAAATTTAAAAATCGGCCGAACCCCTCTGACGACTCGACAATGACTTTCAATCATGGAAAGTTGTAAATTGGACTGAAATAAATGTTTTCTGACCCACCTCTAATCGCGCCAGCTCGAATCCTATTTTTGAGACCACTTCAAAAAATTTAAAAATCGGCCGAACCCCTCTGACGACAATGACTTTCAATCATGGAAAGTTGTAAATTGGACTGAAATAAATGTTTTCTGACCCACCTCTAATCGCGCCAGCTCGAATCCTATTTTTGAGACCACCTCAAAAAAATAAAAAATCGGCCGAACCCCTCTGACGACTCGACAATGACTTTCAATCATGAAAAGTTGTAAATTGGACTGAATTGAATGTTTTCTGACCCACCACCAATCGCGCCAACTCGAATCCTATTTTTGAGACCACTTCAAAAAATTTAAAAATTGGCCGAACCCCTCTGACGACCTGACAATGACTTTCAATCATGAAAAGTTGTAAATTGGACTGAATCGAATGTGTTCTGACCCACCACCAATCGCGCCAACTCGAATCCTATTTTTGAGACCACTTCAAAAAATTAAAAAATTGGCCGAACCCCTCTGACGACCCGACAATGACTTTCAATCATGAAAAGTTGTAAATTGGACTGAAATAAATGTTTTCTGACCCACTACCAATCGCGCCAACTCGAATCCTATTTTTGAGACTACTTCAAAAAAATTTAAAAATCGGCTGAACCCCTCTGTCGACTCGACAATGACTTCCAATCATGAAAAGTTGTAAATTGGACTGAATTGAATGTTTTCTGACGCACCACCAATCGCGCCAACTCGAATCCTATTTTTGAGACCACTTCAAAAAATTTAAAAATCGGCCGAACCCCTCTGGCGACTCGACAATGACTTTCAATCATGGAAAGTTGTAAATTGGACTTTTTTTTTTTTTTTTTTTTTTTTTCAGTGGGGTGGAAATCCTCATGGACTCTGATCGCTCGGTGTCCATCGCGTATCAGTAGTGTCAGACTCTTACTGACTAAAACCACCCCAGGTGTGCTGCACTTGCCAAGCCGTTAGGCCATAAAGCTGCACCTACATCCCATTCCAACGTCCACGTCACGATATATCTCGCTCCTCCGCCCCGCCACACCCCCCCACCACCGTTGGGTCGTGACCCACCGAATACCGGGCGGGCAATCAGCGGGGAAGATCCTTCCTTCTTTATTCCGCTCATCCTCCACATTCAAACAGCGCCCTCCCTGGTCGGCAGTCTTATTCTATCCGAGCGCCTGCTCTCCCGATTTACTTTCGTCGCTCGTTTATCCCGAAGCCAGGCCACTATTACCGTCGCATTGACACTATGTTGGTTCTCATACTTCTTCATCCTCGACCACAGCCCCCGCCCATTCATTCAATATCCTTACCCATTCATCCTTCACACCATTCGTATCCCTTAGCTGAAACGCTCCAAGTCTATCCTCCTCTTCCTCGATCCTCCTTCTCCATTCTACCCTTTCTCTCCGCATGCAATCGTTCCTGATGTGCTCCGCCGTGTCAGTCCCGCCAGTTCCACACTGGCATGGGGTCTCTTGTGCAATTCCGAACCTTGCCAGGTAACCCCGAAAGTTCCCATGCCCTGTGACCAGTTGCACTGCCTTCCTTGCTAATGGTATACACCCCATCCCTACCCTGTTGCACATACCATGTACGCTTCTGCCGGTCCTGCCGCTGTCCCATTCACCCTGCCATTTTTCCATCACCATTCTCCTAATCCTTTCCCTCTCCTCCATTCTGCTATGTCCCAAGTCTATTTGCCATGTGATCTCTTGCAGTTCCGCACCTCTTCTACTCTCTTCATCTGCTCTTCTGTTACCCTCATTCTCCCTAACATGCCCTTTCCTCCACTCAATTTCCGTCACCAATCCCGCTACCCTTCTGTTTTCAAGCATTCTCCTAATACGAGCTGCCCTTTTGCTCTTCGATCTCGCATTCCTAATGGTCTCCACTGCTCCAGGCGAGTCACTTATTATTCTTATGTCCATCTCTCCACCCATCAGTACCCCTTTACCTATAGCCACCATTTCGGCTTCCTGTACGTTTCCCAGCTCACTGATTCTTTCCCGACCCATTCTCCACTCGCTCCCCTCCTTATGCGCCCATCCTATACCCACTCGTCCATCCTCTCTCTTAACCGCGTCCACAAATACCTCTTTTAGCCCTTCTCGGTTCTCCAGAATTGTTCCGATCATCCATGGGTATATTCTGTCGCACCCGTTTATCCGTCCTCTTACTTTTTCTTTTCCGTGCGCCTTCCATTCTTCATACCTCGTTGCTGCCTCTATGTATAGAGGCGCTATCCCAGTCAGCACGCATAACGCGGCTGACGGCGCCGTTCTATATGCCCCGCTGGCCGATAGCGTAAACGGTCTCTGTATCGCCCCCAATTGTCTGATCACCCTAGAGTCCTTCGCTTTTGCTCCCCACACTTGGACGCCATACATCACCGCCGGCTTAACCACTCTTTCGAAAATCAGTCTGACACATCCTCTCCTTAGCCTTACGTCACGGCCCGTCCATCTTCTTAGTTTTCCTGCAACTATAGCCGTTCTCCTTCTTACCTCCTTAAGATGATCAATGTACAGTAGGCCCTTGTCTACTATCATGCCCAAGTATGTGATGTTACCGCCGCACTCAATCCGTTGCTCTCTCACCCTAACCACCGGTTCCTTGTCCAGTTTCCTGGCCGGGACAAACATGCATTCGGTCTTGTTTTCGTTATACCTCAGCCACATTTCATCCTCCCATTCTTGACATTCTTTCCACACCTCCTTCCACATCCTTTCTATTTTCTTTACCGACGGGCCAACCACCACTATCAGTTGGTCGTCGGCGTAGGCCTGGGCCCACACCTTCGTCCCACCACTTACTCTGTGCGCTGCTGGCACCCCTTCATTTATCCTGTCATATTCCTTTTCGTTTACTGCCCTCATCCTCTCGAACCACGCTTCCATGACCATAAGCCATAGCGTGGGTCCCAGGCTGGATCCCTGCGGGCACCCCCTGTCCACGATCGCTTCCACGCCTCCACTCTTGACTCTTCTTTCGCCTACAAATTCCATGCACACCTTGCCAATGTTCTCCGGTAGCCCCATCTTCCTCATATTCCATCCTATCGCAGGTCCCCATGCCGTGTTGAAAGCGTTCGACAAATCCAGCGCCATCACCATGCTATGCATACCCTCGTTCTTACTTCTCTTTATTCTCTCCACCATATTCTCAACAGCAGTCGATGTGTCCAATCCCGCCCTGAAGCCAAATTGGCAGGGCGAGAACTTCTGTCCTCTTTCACACCACACCTGTACTCTTCCGCTGAGAAGCCGGTCGAAAGTTCGCCCTAACGCGGTCAGCAAGCTGATCGGCCTTAGGCTACTATCCTTCTTAGGAATCCACACAACCTTCATCACCTTCCATACTGCAGGGAAATACCTCAGCCTAAGGCATGCGTTGAGTATATCCGTAAGATCTTCGCTTATTAGGTTCGCCACGTGTTTCATCACCTCATTAGGTATGCCGTCTGTTCCCGTCGCTTTGTTGTCTTTTAATCCTTCCATTACCTCTTGTACCTCCCTCACCGTGAAGTTGGGCTGCTCCGGTCCCCATCCTTCATCTCCGTCCTCCCTAATGCAGCGTCTACCCATGGTGTCTTTTCCCCTGTCATCGTTCGGGAAGTACTTGTCCAGCAGGTATCTGCTGGTTTCGTGCTTTCCCTCGGTGTATGTGCCATCCTCCCTCTTAGCCGTGCCCGGTATTTCCTCTGCCCTTTCTTTCCTCAGGAGCCCAAACACTCTGTTCCACGGTTTCTCCGATTGCAACCTCTCGACCCTTTCTTTCAGCCACTCGATTCTTGCCCTTGCAATCCCCCTCTTGTACTCATTCCTCTCTCTCCTAAATATCCCCTGTTTTCTGATTCTTTCATCCTCTATTCTTTCTGCCTGGTACTCCCTCCTGAGTTTCCTCACTCTTCTTCTCATCCTACCCAACTCATCATTCCACCATTCTCTCTCCTCTTGCTCCTCTTTTGTACTCCTGGGTATTGCCTTGCGACACGCCCGAACAATCAAGGACTGGAGTTTCCCCGCTTCTGCTTCTACCTCCTCACTGCTATCTATTTTCCCCATATCATATGTCGAGACTATCTCCTCCACCACGGCCCAATTTGTCCTTCCCACATTCAAAAAGGTCCTTTTTCGCGTTGTCGGCTCTCCGGCTATTAGGAAACGTATCACTCGATGATCGCTCAGTGACTCATCCTCGCTTACCTCCCAGTCTCTCACCCAGCTCTTGCTGCAAATGGTTAGGTCAATCCAGCTCTCGCCTCTTCCACTAGAGAACGTCGCCAGGCTGTTCGCATCATTCTCAATCTGATAACCCTTCTCCACTATCCAGTCCAGTATATCCTCTCCTCTTTCATCCGTCACCATTCCTCCCCATGCGACATGCTTGGCGTTGAAGTCCCCTACGATGATCTTCCCGCCTGCCCATTTATCAAAATTCCTTCTCACCTTTTTCCATTCATCATTCCTCCTCCTTCCAGGTTCCTCATACACATTCATTATCTTGACATCCTGCCCATCTTGCATCCTTAATATCACTCCGACCCCATTTATGCTCCTCACTGCCATGAGGGCAGAGCTGTCTATCTTTGTCCTTATCCATGTTCTGACCTTGGTACCTTTACCCCCGTCATGTTTATGCCACCCTTCCCAGTTCCCCTCTCTCTGCCACGGTTCCTGTAAACATACTATATCCGCCCTTTGTAAATTGGACTGAAACAAATGTTTTCAGAACCACCTCTAATCGCGCCAGCTCGAATCCTATTTTTGAGACCACTTCAAAAAATTAAAAATCGGCCGAACCCCTCTGACGACTCGACAATGACTTTCAATCATGAAAAGTTGTAAATTGGACTGTATTGAATGTTTTCTGACCCACCACCAATCGCGCCAACTCGAATCCTGTTTTAGAGAGCACTTCAAAAAATTAAAAAATTGGCCGAACCCCTCTGACGACCCGACAATGACTTTCAATCATGAAAAGTTGTAAATTGGACTGAATCGAATGTTTTCTGACCCACCACCAATCGCGCCAACTCGAATCCTGTTTTAGAGAGCACTTCAAAAAATTCAAAAATTGGTCGAACCCCTCTGACGACTCGACAATGACTTTCAATTCATGAAAAGTTGTAAATTGGACTGAAATTAATGTTTTCTGACCCACCTCTAATCGCGCCAGCTCGAATCATATTTTTGAGACCACTTCAAAAAAATTAAAAATCGGCCGAACCCCTCTGACGACTCGACAATAACTTTCAATCATGGAAAGTTGTAAATTGGACTGAAATAAATGTTTTCTGACCCACCTCTAATCGCGCCAGCTCGAATCCTATTTTTGAGACCACTTCAAAAAAATTTAAAAATCGGCCGAACCCCTCTGACGACTCGACAATGACTTTCAATCATGGAAAGTTGTAAATTGGACTGAAATTAATGTTTTCTGACCCACCTCTAATCGCGCCAGCTCGAATCCTATTTTTGAGACCACTTCAAAAAAATTAAAAATCGGCCGAACCCCTCTGACAACTCGACAATGACTTTCAATTATGAAAAGTTGTAAATTGGACTGAAATTAATGTTTTCTGACCCACCTCTAATCGCGCCAGCTCGAATCCTAATTTTGAGACCACTTCAAAAAAATTAAAAATCGGCCGAACCCCTCTGACGACTCGACAATGACTTTCAATCATGGAAAGTTGTAAATTGGACTGAATTGAATGTTTTCTGACCCACCACCAATCGCGCCAACTCGAATCCTATTTTTGAGACCACTTCAAAAAATTTAAAAATTGGCCGAACCCCTCTGACGACTCGACAATGACTTTCAATCATGGAAAGTTGTAAATTGGACTGAAATAAATGTTTTCTGACCCACCTCTAATCGCGCCATCTCGAATCCTATTTTTGAGACCACTTCAAAAAAATTAAAAATCGGCCGAACCCCTCTAACGACTCGACAATGACTTTCAATCATGAAAAGTTGTAAATTGGACTGAAATTAATGTTTTCTGACCCACCTCTAATCGCGCCAGCTCGAATCCTATTTTTGAGACCACTTCAAAAAAAATTAAAAATCGGCCGATCCCCTCTGACGACTCGACAATGACTTTCAATCATGAAAAGTTGTAAATTGGACTGAAATAAATGTTTTCTGACCCACCACCAATCGCGCCAACTCGAATCCTATTTTTGAGACCACTTCAAAAAATTCAAAAATTGGTCGAACCCCTCTGACGACTCGACAATGACTTTCAATCATGAAAAGTTGTAAATTGGACTGAAATTAATGTTTTCTGACCCACCTCTAATCGCGCCAGCTCGAATCCTATTTTTGAGATCACTTCAAAAAAATAAAAAATCGGCCGAAATCCTCTGACGACTCGACAATGACTTTCAATCATGAAAAGTTGTAAATTGGACTGAAATTAATGTTTTCTGACCCACCTCTAATCGCGCCAGCTCGAATCCTATTTTTGAGATCACTTCAAAAAAATAAAAAATCGGCCGAAATCCTCTGACGACTCGACAATGACTTTCAATCATGGAAAGTTGTAAATTGGAATGAAATAAATGTTTTCTGACCCACCACCAATCGCGCCAACTCGAATCCTATTTTTGAGACCACTGCAAAAAAATAAAAAATCGGCCGAACCCCTCTGACGACTCGACAATGACTTTCAATCATGGAAAGTTGTAAATTGGACTGAAATAAATGTTTTCTGACCCACCTCTAATCGCGCCAGCTCGAATCCTATTTTTGAGACCACTTCAAAAAAATTAAAAATCGGCCGAACCCCTCTGACGACTCGACAATGACTTTCAATCATGGATAGTTGTAAATTGGACTGAAATAAATGTTTTCTGACCCACCACCAATCGCGCCAACTCGAATCCTATTTTTGAGACCACTGCAAAAAAATAAGAAATCGGCCGAACCCCTCTGACGACTCGACAATGACTTTCAATCATGTAAAGTTGTAAATTGGACTGAAATAAATGTTTTCTGACCCACCTCTAATCGCGCCAGCTCGAATCCTATTTTTGAGACCACTTCAAAAAAATTTAAAAATCGGCCAAACCCCTCTGACGACTCGACAATGACTTTCAATCATGAAAAGATGTAAATTGGACTGATAATAATGTTTTCTGACCCACCTCTAATCGCGCCAGCTCGAATCCTATTTTTGAGACCACTTCAAAAAAATTCAAAATCGGCCGAACCCCTCTGACGACTCGACAATGACTTCCAATCATGGAAAGTTGTAAATTGGACTGAAATAAATGTTTTCTGACCCACCACCAATCGCGCCAACTCGAATCCTATTTTTGAGACCACTGCAAATAAATATAAAATCGGCAGAACCCCTCTGACGACTCGACAATGACTTTTAATCATGAAAAGATGTAAATTGGACTGAAATTAATGTTTTCTGACCCACCTCTAATCGCGCCAGCTCGAATCCTATTTTTGAGACCATTTCAAAAAAATTAAAAATCGGCCGAACCCCTCTGACGACTCGACAATGACTTTCAATCATGGAAAGTTGTAAATTGGACTGAAATAAATGTTTTCTGACCCACCACCAATCGCGCCAACTCGAATCCTATTTTTGAGACCACTGCAAATAAATAAAAAATCGGCCGAACCCCTCTGACGACTCGACAATGACTTTCAATCATGAAAAGATGTAAATTGGACTGAAATAAATGTTTTCTGACCCACCACCAATCGCGCCAACTCGAATCCTATTTTTGAGACCACTGCAAAAAAATTAAAAATCGGCCGAACCCCTCTGACGACTCGACAATGACTTTCAATCATGGAAAGTTGTAAATTGGACTGAAATTAATGTTTTCTGACCCACCTCTAATCGCGCCAGCTCGAATCCTATTTTTGAGACCACCAAAAAAATTAAAAATCGGCCGAACCCCTCTGACAACTCGACAATGACTTTCAATCATGAAAAGTTGTAAATTGGACTGAAATTAATGTTTTCTGACCCACCTCTAATCGCGCCAGCTCGAATCCTAATTTTGAGACCACTTCAAAAAGATTAAAAATCGGCCGAACCCCTCTGACGACTCGACAATGACTTTCAATCATGGAAAGTTGTAAATTGGACTGAAATAAATGTTTTCTGACCCACCACCAATCGCGCCAACTCGAATCCTATTTTTGAGACCACTGCAAATAAATAAAATATCGGCCGAACCCCTCTGACGACTCGACAATGACTTTCAATCATGAAAAGATGTAAATTGGACTGAAATAAATGTTTTCTGACCCACCACCAATCGCGCCAACTCGAATCCTATTTTTGAGACCACTGCAAAAAAATTAAAAAATCGGCCGAACCCCTCTGACGACTCGACAATGACTTTCAATCATGGAAAGTTGTAAATTGGACTGAAATAAATGTTTTCTGACCCACCTCTAATCGCGCCAGCTCGAATCCTATTTTTGAGACCACTTCAAAAAAATTTAAAATCGGCCGAACCCCTCTGACGACTCGACAATGACTTTCAATCATGAAAAGTTGTAAATTGGACTGAAATTAATGTTTTCTGACCCACCTCTAATCGCGCCAGCTCGAATCCTATTTTTGAGACCACTTCAAAAAAATTAAAAATCGGCCGAACCCCTCTGACAACTCGACAATGACTTTCAATCATGAAAAGTTGTAAATTGGACTGAAATTAATGTTTTCTGACCCACCTCTAATCTCGCCAGCTCGAATCCTAATTTTGAGACCACTTCAAAAAAATTAAAAATCGGCCGAACCCCTCTGACGACTCGACAATGACTTTCAATCATGGAAAGTTGTAAATTGGACTGAAATAAATGTTTTCTGACCCACCACCAATCGCGCCAACTCGAATCCTATTTTTGAGACCACTTCAAAAAATTCAAAAATTGGTCGAACCCCTCTGACGACTCGACAATGACTTTCAATCATGAAAAGTTGTAAATTGGACTGAAATTAATGTTTTCTGACCCACCTCTAATCGCGCCAGCTCGAATCCTATTTTTGAGATCACTTCAAAAAATAAAAAAATCGGCCGAAATCCTCTGACGACTCGACAATGACTTTCAATCATGGAAAGTTGTAAATTGGACTGAAATAAATGTTTTCTGACCCACCACCAATCGCGCCAACTCGAATCCTATTTTTGAGACCACTTCAAAAAAATTAAAAATCGGCCGAACCCCTCTGACGACTCGACAATGACTTTCAATCATGGATAGTTGTAAATTGGACTGAAATAAATGTTTTCTGACCCACCACCAATCGCGCCAACTCGAATCCTATTTTTGAGACCACTGCAAAAAAATAAAAAATCGGCCGAACCCCTCTGACGACTCGACAATGACTTTCAATCATGAAAAGATGTAAATTGGACTGAAATTAATGTTTTCTGACCCACCTCTAATCGCGCCAGCTCGAATCCTATTTTTGAGACCACTTCAAAAAAATTAAAAATCGGTCGAACCCCTCTGACGACTCGACAATGACTTTCAATCATGAAAAGTTGTAAATTGGACTGAAGTTAATGTTTTCTGACCCACCTCTAATCGCGCCAGCTCGAATCCTATTTTTGAGACCACTTCAAAAAAATTAAAAATCGGCCGAACCCCTCTGACGACTCGACAATGACTTTCAATCATGGAAAGTTGTAAATTGGACTGAAATAAATGTTTTCTGACCCACCACCAATCGCGCCAACTCGAATCCTATTTTTGAGACCACTGCAAATAAATAAAATATCGGCCGAACCCCTCTGACGACTCGACAATGACTTTCAATCATGAAAAGATGTAAATTGGACTGAAATAAATGTTTTCTGACCCACCACCAATCGCGCCAACTCGAATCCTATTTTTGAGACCACTGCAAAAAAATAAAAAATCGGCCGAACCCCTCTGACGACTCGACAATGACTATCAATCATGGAAAGTTGTAAATTGGACTGAAATAAATGTTTTCTGACCCACCACCAATCGCGCCAACTCGAATCCTATTTTTGAGACCACTGCAAAAAAATTAAAAAATCGGCCGAACCCCTCTGACGACTCGACAATGACTTTCAATCATAGAGAGTTGTAAATTGGACTGAAATAAATGTTTTCTGACCCACTTCTAATCGCGCCAGCTCGAATCCTATTTTTGAGACCATTTCAAAAAAATTAAAAATCGGCCGAACCCCTCTGACGACTCGACAATGACTTTCAATCATGAAAAGTTGTAAATTGGACTGAAATTAATGTTTTCTGACCCACCTCTAATCGCGCCAGCTCGAATCCTAATTTTGAGACCACTTCAAAAAAATTAAAAATCGGCCGAACCCCTCTGACGACTCGACAATGACTTTCAATCATGGAAAGTTGTAAATTGGACTGAAATAAATGTTTTCTGACCCACAACCAATCGCGCCAACTCGAATCCTATTTTTGAGACCACTGCAAAAAAATGAAATATCGGCCGAACCCCTCTGACGACTCGACAATGACTTTCAATCATGGAAAGTTGTAAATTGGACTGAAATAAATGTTTTCTGACCCACCTCTAATCGCGCCATCTCGAATCCTATTTTTGAGACCACTTCAAAAAAATTAAAAATCGGCCGAACCCCTCTGACGACTCGACAATGACTTTCAATCATGAAAAGTTGTAAATTGGACTGAAATTAATGTTTTCTGACCCACCTCTAATCGCGCCAGCTCGAATCCTATTTTTGAGACCACTTCAAAAAAAATTAAAAATCGGCCGATCCCCTCTGACGACTCGACAATGACTTTCAATCATGAAAAGTTGTAAATTGGACTGAAATAAATGTTTTCTGACCCACCACCAATCGCGCCAACTCGAATCCTATTTTTGAGACCACTTCAAAAAATTCAAAAATTGGTCGAACCCCTCTGACGACTCGACAATGACTTTCAATCATGAAAAGTTGTAAATTGGACTGAAATTAATGTTTTCTGACCCACCTCTAATCGCGCCAGCTCGAATCCTATTTTTGAGACCACTTCAAAAAAAATTAAAAATCGGCCGATCCCCTCTGACGACTCGACAATGACTTTCAATCATGAAAAGTTGTAAATTGGACTGAAATAAATGTTTTCTGACCCACCACCAATCGCGCCAACTCGAATCCTATTTTTGAGACCACTTCAAAAAATTCAAAAATTGGTCGAACCCCTCTGACGACTCGACAATGACTTTCAATCATGAAAAGTTGTAAATTGGACTGAAATTAATGTTTTCTGACCCACCTCTAATCGCGCCAGCTCGAATCCTATTTTTGAGATCACTTCAAAAAAATAAAAAATCGGCCGAAATCCTCTGACGACTCGACAATGACTTTCAATCATGGAAAGTTGTAAATTGGACTGAAATAAATGTTTTCTGACCCACCACCAATCGCGCCAACTCGAATCCTATTTTTGAGACCACTGCAAAAAAATAAAAAATCGGCCGAACCCCTCTGACGACTCGACAATGACTTTCAATCATGAAAAGTTGTAAATTGGACTGAATTGAATGTTTTCTGACCCACCACCAATCGCGCCAACTCGAATCCTATTTTTGAGACCACTTCAAAAAATTTAAAAATTGGCCGAACCCCTCTGACGACTCGACAATGACTTTCAATCATGAAAAGTTGTAAATTGGACTGAAATTAATGTTTTCTGACCCACCTCTAATCGCGCCAGCTTGAATCCTATTTTTGAGACCACTTCGAAAAAATAAAAAATCGGCCGAACCCCTCTGACGACTCGACAATGACTTTCAATCATGAAAAGTTGTAAATTGGACTGAATTGAATGTTTTCTGACCCACTACCAATCGCGCCAACTCGAATCCTATTTTTGAGACCACTTCAAAAAATTAAAAAATTGGCCGAACCCCTCTGACGACCCGACAATGACTTTCAATCATGAAAAGTTGTAAATTGGACTGAATCGAATGTTTTCTGACCCACCACCAATCGCGCCAACTCGAATCCTGTTTTAGAGAGCACTTCAAAAAATTCAAAAATTGGTCGAACCCCTCTGACGACTCGACAATGACTTTCAATCATGAAAAGTTGTAAATTGGACTGAAATTAATGTTTTCTGACCCACCTCTAATCGCGCCAGCTCGAATCCTATTTTTGAGACCACTTCAAAAAAATTAAAAATCGGCCGAACCCCTCTGACGACTCGACAATAACTTTCAATCATGGAAAGTTGTAAATTGGACTGAAATAAATGTTTTCTGACCCACCTCTAATCGCGCCAGCTCGAATCCTATTTTTGAGACCACTTCAAAAAAATTTAAAAATCGGCCGAACCCCTCTGACGACAATGACTTTCAATCATGGAAAGTTGTAAATTGGACTGAAATAAATGTTTTCTGACCCACCTCTAATCGCGCCAGCTCGAATCCTATTTTTGAGACCACTTCAAAAAAATAAAAAATCGGCCGAACCCCTCTGACGACTCGACAATGACTTTCAATCATGAAAAGTTGTAAATTGGACTGAATTGAATGTTTTCTGACCCACCACCAATCGCGCCAACTCGAATCCTATTTTTGAGACCACTTCAAAAAATTTAAAAATTGGCCGAACCCCTCTGACGACCTGACAATGACTTTCAATCATGAAAAGTTGTAAATTGGACTGAATCGAATGTGTTCTGACCCACCACCAATCGCGCCAACTCGAATCCTATTTTTGAGACCACTTCAAAAAATTAAAAAATTGGCCGAACCCCTCTGACGACCCGACAATGACTTTCAATCATGAAAAGTTGTAAATTGGACCGAAATAAATGTTTTCTGACCCACTACCAATCGCGCCAACTCGAATCCTATTTTTGAGACCACTTCAAAAAAATTTAAAAATCGGCTGAACCCCTCTGTCGACTCGACAATGACTTCCAATCATGAAAAGTTGTAAATTGGACTGAATTGAATGTTTTCTGACGCACCACCAATCGCGCCAACTCGAATCCTATTTTTGAGACCACTTCAAAAAATTAAAAAATTGGCCGAACCCCTCTGACGACCCGACAATGACTTTCAATCATGAAAAGTTGTAAATTGGACTGAAATAAATGTTTTCTGACCCACTACCAATCGCGCCAACTCGAATCCTATTTTTGAGACCACTTCAAAAAAATTTAAAAATCGGCTGAACCCCTCTGTCGACTCGACAATGACTTCCAATCATGAAAAGTTGTAAATTGGACTGAATTGAATGTTTTCTGACGCACCACCAATCGCGCCAACTCGAATCCTATTTTTGAGACCACTGCAAAAAAATAAAAAATCGGCCGAACCCCTCTGACGACTCGACAATGACTTTCAATCATGTAAAGTTGTAAATTGGACTGAAATAAATGTTTTCTGACCCACCTCTAATCGCGCCAGCTCGAATCCTATTTTTGAGACCACTTCAAAAAAATTTAAAAATCGGCCAAACCCCTCTGACGACTCGACAATGACTTTCAATCATGAAAAGATGTAAATTGGACTGATAATAATGTTTTCTGACCCACCTCTAATCGCGCCAGCTCGAATCCTATTTTTGAGACCACTTCAAAAAAATTCAAAATCGGCCGAACCCCTCTGACGACTCGACAATGACTTCCAATCATGGAAAGTTGTAAATTGGACTGAAATAAATGTTTTCTGACCCACCACCAATCGCGCCAACTCGAATCCTATTTTTGAGACCACTTCAAAAAAATAAAAAATCGGCCGAACCCCTCTGACGACTCGACAATGACTTTCAATCATGAAAAGTTGTAAATTGGACTGAATTGAATGTTTTCTGACCCACCACCAATCGCGCCAACTCGAATCCTATTTTTGAGACCACTTCAAAAAATTTAAAAATTGGCCGAACCCCTCTGACTACTCGACAATGACTTTCAATCATGAAAAGTTGTAAATTGGACTGAAATTAATGTTTTCTGACCCACCTCTAATCGCGCCAGCTCGAATCCTATTTTTGAGACCACTTCAAAAAAATAAAAAATCGGCCGAACCCCTCTGACGACTCGACAATGACTTTCAATCATGAAAAGTTGTAAATTGGACTGAATTGAATGTTTTCTGACCCACTACCAATCGCGCCAACTCGAATCCTATTTTTGAGACCTCTTCAAAAAATTAAAAAATTGGCCGAACCCCTCTGACGACCCGACAATGACTTTCAATCATGAAAAGTTGTAAATTGGACTGAATCGAATGTTTTCTGACCCACCACCAATCGCGCCAACTCGAATCCTGTTTTAGAGAGCACTTCAAAAAATTCAAAAATTGGTCGAACCCCTCTGACGACTCGACAATGACTTTCAATCATGAAAAGTTGTAAATTGGACTGAAATTAATGTTTTCTGACCCACCTCTAATCGCGCCAGCTCGAATCCTATTTTTGAGACCACTTCAAAAAAATTAAAAATCGGCCGAACCCCTCTGACGACTCGACAATAACTTTCAATCATGGAAAGTTGTAAATTGGACTGAAATAAATGTTTTCTGACCCACCTCTAATCGCGCCAGCTCGAATCCTATTTTTGAGACCACTTCAAAAAAATTTAAAAATCGGCCGAACCCCTCTGACGACTCGACAATGACTTTCAATCATGGAAAGTTGTAAATTGGACTGAAATAAATGTTTTCTGACCCACCTCTAATCGCGCCAGCTCGAATCCTATTTTTGAGACCACTTCAAAAAATTTAAAAATCGGCCGAACCCCTCTGACGACAATGACTTTCAATCATGGAAAGTTGTAAATTGGACTGAAATAAATGTTTTCTGACCCACCTCTAATCGCGCCAGCTCGAATCCTATTTTTGAGACCACCTCAAAAAAATAAAAAATCGGCCGAACCCCTCTGACGACTCGACAATGACTTTCAATCATGAAAAGTTGTAAATTGGACTGAATTGAATGTTTTCTGACCCACCACCAATCGCGCCAACTCGAATCCTATTTTTGAGACCACTTCAAAAAATTTAAAAATTGGCCGAACCCCTCTGACGACCTGACAATGACTTTCAATCATGAAAAGTTGTAAATTGGACTGAATCGAATGTGTTCTGACCCACCACCAATCGCGCCAACTCGAATCCTATTTTTGAGACCACTTCAAAAAATTAAAAAATTGGCCGAACCCCTCTGACGACCCGACAATGACTTTCAATCATGAAAAGTTGTAAATTGGACTGAAATAAATGTTTTCTGACCCACTACCAATCGCGCCAACTCGAATCCTATTTTTGAGACTACTTCAAAAAAATTTAAAAATCGGCTGAACCCCTCTGTCGACTCGACAATGACTTCCAATCATGAAAAGTTGTAAATTGGACTGAATTGAATGTTTTCTGACGCACCACCAATCGCGCCAACTCGAATCCTATTTTTGAGACCACTTCAAAAAATTTAAAAATCGGCCGAACCCCTCTGGCGACTCGACAATGACTTTCAATCATGGAAAGTTGTAAATTGGACTTTTTTTTTTTTTTTTTTTTTTTTTCAGTGGGGTGGAAATCCTCATGGACTCTGATCGCTCGGTGTCCATCGCGTATCAGTAGTGTCAGACTCTTACTGACTAAAACCACCCCAGGTGTGCTGCACTTGCCAAGCCGTTAGGCCATAAAGCTGCACCTACATCCCATTCCAACGTCCACGTCACGATATATCTCGCTCCTCCGCCCCGCCACACCCCCCCACCACCGTTGGGTCGTGACCCACCGAATACCGGGCGGGCAATCAGCGGGGAAGATCCTTCCTTCTTTATTCCGCTCATCCTCCACATTCAAACAGCGCCCTCCCTGGTCGGCAGTCTTATTCTATCCGAGCGCCTGCTCTCCCGATTTACTTTCGTCGCTCGTTTATCCCGAAGCCAGGCCACTATTACCGTCGCATTGACACTATGTTGGTTCTCATACTTCTTCATCCTCGACCACAGCCCCCGCCCATTCATTCAATATCCTTACCCATTCATCCTTCACACCATTCGTATCCCTTAGCTGAAACGCTCCAAGTCTATCCTCCTCTTCCTCGATCCTCCTTCTCCATTCTACCCTTTCTCTCCGCATGCAATCGTTCCTGATGTGCTCCGCCGTGTCAGTCCCGCCAGTTCCACACTGGCATGGGGTCTCTTGTGCAATTCCGAACCTTGCCAGGTAACCCCGAAAGTTCCCATGCCCTGTGACCAGTTGCACTGCCTTCCTTGCTAATGGTATACACCCCATCCCTACCCTGTTGCACATACCATGTACGCTTCTGCCGGTCCTGCCGCTGTCCCATTCACCCTGCCATTTTTCCATCACCATTCTCCTAATCCTTTCCCTCTCCTCCATTCTGCTATGTCCCAAGTCTATTTGCCATGTGATCTCTTGCAGTTCCGCACCTCTTCTACTCTCTTCATCTGCTCTTCTGTTACCCTCATTCTCCCTAACATGCCCTTTCCTCCACTCAATTTCCGTCACCAATCCCGCTACCCTTCTGTTTTCAAGCATTCTCCTAATACGAGCTGCCCTTTTGCTCTTCGATCTCGCATTCCTAATGGTCTCCACTGCTCCAGGCGAGTCACTTATTATTCTTATGTCCATCTCTCCACCCATCAGTACCCCTTTACCTATAGCCACCATTTCGGCTTCCTGTACGTTTCCCAGCTCACTGATTCTTTCCCGACCCATTCTCCACTCGCTCCCCTCCTTATGCGCCCATCCTATACCCACTCGTCCATCCTCTCTCTTAACCGCGTCCACAAATACCTCTTTTAGCCCTTCTCGGTTCTCCAGAATTGTTCCGATCATCCATGGGTATATTCTGTCGCACCCGTTTATCCGTCCTCTTACTTTTTCTTTTCCGTGCGCCTTCCATTCTTCATACCTCGTTGCTGCCTCTATGTATAGAGGCGCTATCCCAGTCAGCACGCATAACGCGGCTGACGGCGCCGTTCTATATGCCCCGCTGGCCGATAGCGTAAACGGTCTCTGTATCGCCCCCAATTGTCTGATCACCCTAGAGTCCTTCGCTTTTGCTCCCCACACTTGGACGCCATACATCACCGCCGGCTTAACCACTCTTTCGAAAATCAGTCTGACACATCCTCTCCTTAGCCTTACGTCACGGCCCGTCCATCTTCTTAGTTTTCCTGCAACTATAGCCGTTCTCCTTCTTACCTCCTTAAGATGATCAATGTACAGTAGGCCCTTGTCTACTATCATGCCCAAGTATGTGATGTTACCGCCGCACTCAATCCGTTGCTCTCTCACCCTAACCACCGGTTCCTTGTCCAGTTTCCTGGCCGGGACAAACATGCATTCGGTCTTGTTTTCGTTATACCTCAGCCACATTTCATCCTCCCATTCTTGACATTCTTTCCACACCTCCTTCCACATCCTTTCTATTTTCTTTACCGACGGGCCAACCACCACTATCAGTTGGTCGTCGGCGTAGGCCTGGGCCCACACCTTCGTCCCACCACTTACTCTGTGCGCTGCTGGCACCCCTTCATTTATCCTGTCATATTCCTTTTCGTTTACTGCCCTCATCCTCTCGAACCACGCTTCCATGACCATAAGCCATAGCGTGGGTCCCAGGCTGGATCCCTGCGGGCACCCCCTGTCCACGATCGCTTCCACGCCTCCACTCTTGACTCTTCTTTCGCCTACAAATTCCATGCACACCTTGCCAATGTTCTCCGGTAGCCCCATCTTCCTCATATTCCATCCTATCGCAGGTCCCCATGCCGTGTTGAAAGCGTTCGACAAATCCAGCGCCATCACCATGCTATGCATACCCTCGTTCTTACTTCTCTTTATTCTCTCCACCATATTCTCAACAGCAGTCGATGTGTCCAATCCCGCCCTGAAGCCAAATTGGCAGGGCGAGAACTTCTGTCCTCTTTCACACCACACCTGTACTCTTCCGCTGAGAAGCCGGTCGAAAGTTCGCCCTAACGCGGTCAGCAAGCTGATCGGCCTTAGGCTACTATCCTTCTTAGGAATCCACACAACCTTCATCACCTTCCATACTGCAGGGAAATACCTCAGCCTAAGGCATGCGTTGAGTATATCCGTAAGATCTTCGCTTATTAGGTTCGCCACGTGTTTCATCACCTCATTAGGTATGCCGTCTGTTCCCGTCGCTTTGTTGTCTTTTAATCCTTCCATTACCTCTTGTACCTCCCTCACCGTGAAGTTGGGCTGCTCCGGTCCCCATCCTTCATCTCCGTCCTCCCTAATGCAGCGTCTACCCATGGTGTCTTTTCCCCTGTCATCGTTCGGGAAGTACTTGTCCAGCAGGTATCTGCTGGTTTCGTGCTTTCCCTCGGTGTATGTGCCATCCTCCCTCTTAGCCGTGCCCGGTATTTCCTCTGCCCTTTCTTTCCTCAGGAGCCCAAACACTCTGTTCCACGGTTTCTCCGATTGCAACCTCTCGACCCTTTCTTTCAGCCACTCGATTCTTGCCCTTGCAATCCCCCTCTTGTACTCATTCCTCTCTCTCCTAAATATCCCCTGTTTTCTGATTCTTTCATCCTCTATTCTTTCTGCCTGGTACTCCCTCCTGAGTTTCCTCACTCTTCTTCTCATCCTACCCAACTCATCATTCCACCATTCTCTCTCCTCTTGCTCCTCTTTTGTACTCCTGGGTATTGCCTTGCGACACGCCCGAACAATCAAGGACTGGAGTTTCCCCGCTTCTGCTTCTACCTCCTCACTGCTATCTATTTTCCCCATATCATATGTCGAGACTATCTCCTCCACCACGGCCCAATTTGTCCTTCCCACATTCAAAAAGGTCCTTTTTCGCGTTGTCGGCTCTCCGGCTATTAGGAAACGTATCACTCGATGATCGCTCAGTGACTCATCCTCGCTTACCTCCCAGTCTCTCACCCAGCTCTTGCTGCAAATGGTTAGGTCAATCCAGCTCTCGCCTCTTCCACTAGAGAACGTCGCCAGGCTGTTCGCATCATTCTCAATCTGATAACCCTTCTCCACTATCCAGTCCAGTATATCCTCTCCTCTTTCATCCGTCACCATTCCTCCCCATGCGACATGCTTGGCGTTGAAGTCCCCTACGATGATCTTCCCGCCTGCCCATTTATCAAAATTCCTTCTCACCTTTTTCCATTCATCATTCCTCCTCCTTCCAGGTTCCTCATACACATTCATTATCTTGACATCCTGCCCATCTTGCATCCTTAATATCACTCCGACCCCATTTATGCTCCTCACTGCCATGAGGGCAGAGCTGTCTATCTTTGTCCTTATCCATGTTCTGACCTTGGTACCTTTACCCCCGTCATGTTTATGCCACCCTTCCCAGTTCCCCTCTCTCTGCCACGGTTCCTGTAAACATACTATATCCGCCCTTTGTAAATTGGACTGAAACAAATGTTTTCAGAACCACCTCTAATCGCGCCAGCTCGAATCCTATTTTTGAGACCACTTCAAAAAATTAAAAATCGGCCGAACCCCTCTGACGACTCGACAATGACTTTCAATCATGAAAAGTTGTAAATTGGACTGTATTGAATGTTTTCTGACCCACCACCAATCGCGCCAACTCGAATCCTGTTTTAGAGAGCACTTCAAAAAATTAAAAAATTGGCCGAACCCCTCTGACGACCCGACAATGACTTTCAATCATGAAAAGTTGTAAATTGGACTGAATCGAATGTTTTCTGACCCACCACCAATCGCGCCAACTCGAATCCTGTTTTAGAGAGCACTTCAAAAAATTCAAAAATTGGTCGAACCCCTCTGACGACTCGACAATGACTTTCAATTCATGAAAAGTTGTAAATTGGACTGAAATTAATGTTTTCTGACCCACCTCTAATCGCGCCAGCTCGAATCATATTTTTGAGACCACTTCAAAAAAATTAAAAATCGGCCGAACCCCTCTGACGACTCGACAATAACTTTCAATCATGGAAAGTTGTAAATTGGACTGAAATAAATGTTTTCTGACCCACCTCTAATCGCGCCAGCTCGAATCCTATTTTTGAGACCACTTCAAAAAAATTTAAAAATCGGCCGAACCCCTCTGACGACTCGACAATGACTTTCAATCATGGAAAGTTGTAAATTGGACTGAAATTAATGTTTTCTGACCCACCTCTAATCGCGCCAGCTCGAATCCTATTTTTGAGACCACTTCAAAAAAATTAAAAATCGGCCGAACCCCTCTGACAACTCGACAATGACTTTCAATTATGAAAAGTTGTAAATTGGACTGAAATTAATGTTTTCTGACCCACCTCTAATCGCGCCAGCTCGAATCCTAATTTTGAGACCACTTCAAAAAAATTAAAAATCGGCCGAACCCCTCTGACGACTCGACAATGACTTTCAATCATGGAAAGTTGTAAATTGGACTGAATTGAATGTTTTCTGACCCACCACCAATCGCGCCAACTCGAATCCTATTTTTGAGACCACTTCAAAAAATTTAAAAATTGGCCGAACCCCTCTGACGACTCGACAATGACTTTCAATCATGGAAAGTTGTAAATTGGACTGAAATAAATGTTTTCTGACCCACCTCTAATCGCGCCATCTCGAATCCTATTTTTGAGACCACTTCAAAAAAATTAAAAATCGGCCGAACCCCTCTAACGACTCGACAATGACTTTCAATCATGAAAAGTTGTAAATTGGACTGAAATTAATGTTTTCTGACCCACCTCTAATCGCGCCAGCTCGAATCCTATTTTTGAGACCACTTCAAAAAAAATTAAAAATCGGCCGATCCCCTCTGACGACTCGACAATGACTTTCAATCATGAAAAGTTGTAAATTGGACTGAAATAAATGTTTTCTGACCCACCACCAATCGCGCCAACTCGAATCCTATTTTTGAGACCACTTCAAAAAATTCAAAAATTGGTCGAACCCCTCTGACGACTCGACAATGACTTTCAATCATGAAAAGTTGTAAATTGGACTGAAATTAATGTTTTCTGACCCACCTCTAATCGCGCCAGCTCGAATCCTATTTTTGAGATCACTTCAAAAAAATAAAAAATCGGCCGAAATCCTCTGACGACTCGACAATGACTTTCAATCATGAAAAGTTGTAAATTGGACTGAAATTAATGTTTTCTGACCCACCTCTAATCGCGCCAGCTCGAATCCTATTTTTGAGATCACTTCAAAAAAATAAAAAATCGGCCGAAATCCTCTGACGACTCGACAATGACTTTCAATCATGGAAAGTTGTAAATTGGACTGAAATAAATGTTTTCTGACCCACCACCAATCGCGCCAACTCGAATCCTATTTTTGAGACCACTGCAAAAAAATAAAAAATCGGCCGAACCCCTCTGACGACTCGACAATGACTTTCAATCATGGAAAGTTGTAAATTGGACTGAAATAAATGTTTTCTGACCCACCTCTAATCGCGCCAGCTCGAATCCTATTTTTGAGACCACTTCAAAAAAATTAAAAATCGGCCGAACCCCTCTGACGACTCGACAATGACTTTCAATCATGGATAGTTGTAAATTGGACTGAAATAAATGTTTTCTGACCCACCACCAATCGCGCCAACTCGAATCCTATTTTTGAGACCACTGCAAAAAAATAAGAAATCGGCCGAACCCCTCTGACGACTCGACAATGACTTTCAATCATGTAAAGTTGTAAATTGGACTGAAATAAATGTTTTCTGACCCACCTCTAATCGCGCCAGCTCGAATCCTATTTTTGAGACCACTTCAAAAAAATTTAAAAATCGGCCAAACCCCTCTGACGACTCGACAATGACTTTCAATCATGAAAAGATGTAAATTGGACTGATAATAATGTTTTCTGACCCACCTCTAATCGCGCCAGCTCGAATCCTATTTTTGAGACCACTTCAAAAAAATTCAAAATCGGCCGAACCCCTCTGACGACTCGACAATGACTTCCAATCATGGAAAGTTGTAAATTGGACTGAAATAAATGTTTTCTGACCCACCACCAATCGCGCCAACTCGAATCCTATTTTTGAGACCACTGCAAATAAATATAAAATCGGCAGAACCCCTCTGACGACTCGACAATGACTTTTAATCATGAAAAGATGTAAATTGGACTGAAATTAATGTTTTCTGACCCACCTCTAATCGCGCCAGCTCGAATCCTATTTTTGAGACCATTTCAAAAAAATTAAAAATCGGCCGAACCCCTCTGACGACTCGACAATGACTTTCAATCATGGAAAGTTGTAAATTGGACTGAAATAAATGTTTTCTGACCCACCACCAATCGCGCCAACTCGAATCCTATTTTTGAGACCACTGCAAATAAATAAAAAATCGGCCGAACCCCTCTGACGACTCGACAATGACTTTCAATCATGAAAAGATGTAAATTGGACTGAAATAAATGTTTTCTGACCCACCACCAATCGCGCCAACTCGAATCCTATTTTTGAGACCACTGCTAAAAAATTAAAAATCGGCCGAACCCCTCTGACGACTCGACAATGACTTTCAATCATGGAAAGTTGTAAATTGGACTGAAATTAATGTTTTCTGACCCACCTCTAATCGCGCCAGCTCGAATCCTATTTTTGAGACCACCAAAAAAATTAAAAATCGGCCGAACCCCTCTGACAACTCGACAATGACTTTCAATCATGAAAAGTTGTAAATTGGACTGAAATTAATGTTTTCTGACCCACCTCTAATCGCGCCAGCTCGAATCCTAATTTTGAGACCACTTCAAAAAGATTAAAAATCGGCCGAACCCCTCTGACGACTCGACAATGACTTTCAATCATGGAAAGTTGTAAATTGGACTGAAATAAATGTTTTCTGACCCACCACCAATCGCGCCAACTCGAATCCTATTTTTGAGACCACTGCAAATAAATAAAATATCGGCCGAACCCCTCTGACGACTCGACAATGACTTTCAATCATGAAAAGATGTAAATTGGACTGAAATAAATGTTTTCTGACCCACCACCAATCGCGCCAACTCGAATCCTATTTTTGAGACCACTGCAAAAAAATTAAAAAATCGGCCGAACCCCTCTGACGACTCGACAATGACTTTCAATCATGGAAAGTTGTAAATTGGACTGAAATAAATGTTTTCTGACCCACCTCTAATCGCGCCAGCTCGAATCCTATTTTTGAGACCACTTCAAAAAAATTTAAAATCGGCCGAACCCCTCTGACGACTCGACAATGACTTTCAATCATGAAAAGTTGTAAATTGGACTGAAATTAATGTTTTCTGACCCACCTCTAATCGCGCCAGCTCGAATCCTATTTTTGAGACCACTTCAAAAAAATTAAAAATCGGCCGAACCCCTCTGACAACTCGACAATGACTTTCAATCATGAAAAGTTGTAAATTGGACTGAAATTAATGTTTTCTGACCCACCTCTAATCTCGCCAGCTCGAATCCTAATTTTGAGACCACTTCAAAAAAATTAAAAATCGGCCGAACCCCTCTGACGACTCGACAATGACTTTCAATCATGGAAAGTTGTAAATTGGACTGAAATAAATGTTTTCTGACCCACCACCAATCGCGCCAACTCGAATCCTATTTTTGAGACCACTTCAAAAAATTCAAAAATTGGTCGAACCCCTCTGACGACTCGACAATGACTTTCAATCATGAAAAGTTGTATATTGGACTGAAATTAATGTTTTCTGACCCACCTCTAATCGCGCCAGCTCGAATCCTATTTTTAAGATCACTTCAAAAAATAAAAAAATCGGCCGAAATCCTCTGACGACTCGACAATGACTTTCAATCATGGAAAGTTGTAAATTGGACTGAAATAAATGTTTTCTGACCCACCACCAATCGCGCCAACTCGAATCCTATTTTTGAGACCACTTCAAAAAAATTAAAAATCGGCCGAACCCCTCTGACGACTCGACAATGACTTTCAATCATGGATAGTTGTAAATTGGACTGAAATAAATGTTTTCTGACCCACCACCAATCGCGCCAACTCGAATCCTATTTTTGAGACCACTGCAAAAAAATAAAAAATCGGCCGAACCCCTCTGACGACTCGACAATGACTTTCAATCATGAAAAGATGTAAATTGGACTGAAATTAATGTTTTCTGACCCACCTCTAATCGCGCCAGCTCGAATCCTATTTTTGAGACCACTTCAAAAAAATTAAAAATCGGTCGAACCCCTCTGACGACTCGACAATGACTTTCAATCATGAAAAGTTGTAAATTGGACTGAAGTTAATGTTTTCTGACCCACCTCTAATCGCGCCAGCTCGAATCCTATTTTTGAGACCACTTCAAAAAAATTAAAAATCGGCCGAACCCCTCTGACGACTCGACAATGACTTTCAATCATGGAAAGTTGTAAATTGGACTGAAATAAATGTTTTCTGACCCACCACCAATCGCGCCAACTCGAATCCTATTTTTGAGACCACTGCAAATAAATAAAATATCGGCCGAACCCCTCTGACGACTCGACAATGACTTTCAATCATGAAAAGATGTAAATTGGACTGAAATAAATGTTTTCTGACCCACCACCAATCGCGCCAACTCGAATCCTATTTTTGAGACCACTGCAAAAAAATAAAAAATCGGCCGAACCCCTCTGACGACTCGACAATGACTATCAATCATGGAAAGTTGTAAATTGGACTGAAATAAATGTTTTCTGACCCACCACCAATCGCGCCAACTCGAATCCTATTTTTGAGACCACTGCAAAAAAATTAAAAAATCGGCCGAACCCCTCTGACGACTCGACAATGACTTTCAATCATAGAGAGTTGTAAATTGGACTGAAATAAATGTTTTCTGACCCACTTCTAATCGCGCCAGCTCGAATCCTATTTTTGAGACCATTTCAAAAAAATTAAAAATCGGCCGAACCCCTCTGACGACTCGACAATGACTTTCAATCATGAAAAGTTGTAAATTGGACTGAAATTAATGTTTTCTGACCCACCTCTAATCGCGCCAGCTCGAATCCTATTTTTGAGACCACTTCAAAAAAATTAAAAATCGGCCGAACCCCTCTGACAACTCGACAATGACTTTCAATCATGAAAAGTTGTAAATTGGACTGAAATTAATGTTTTCTGACCCACCTCTAATCGCGCCAGCTCGAATCCTAATTTTGAGACCACTTCAAAAAAATTAAAAATCGGCCGAACCCCTCTGACGACTCGACAATGACTTTCAATCATGGAAAGTTGTAAATTGGACTGAAATAAATGTTTTCTGACCCACAACCAATCGCGCCAACTCGAATCCTAATTTTGAGACCACTTCAAAAAAATTAAAAATCGGCCGAACCCCTCTGACGACTCGACAATGACTTTCAATCATGGAAAGTTGTAAATTGGACTGAAATAAATGTTTTCTGACCCACCTCTAATCGCGCCATCTCGAATCCTATTTTTGAGACCACTTCAAAAAAATTAAAAATCGGCCGAACCCCTCTGACGACTCGACAATGACTTTCAATCATGAAAAGTTGTAAATTGGACTGAAATTAATGTTTTCTGACCCACCTCTAATCGCGCCAGCTCGAATCCTATTTTTGAGACCACTTCAAAAAAAATTAAAAATCGGCCGATCCCCTCTGACGACTCGACAATGACTTTCAATCATGAAAAGTTGTAAATTGGACTGAAATAAATGTTTTCTGACCCACCACCAATCGCGCCAACTCGAATCCTATTTTTGAGACCACTTCAAAAAATTCAAAAATTGGTCGAACCCCTCTGACGACTCGACAATGACTTTCAATCATGAAAAGTTGTAAATTGGACTGAAATTAATGTTTTCTGACCCACCTCTAATCGCGCCAGCTCGAATCCTATTTTTGAGATCACTTCAAAAAAATAAAAAATCGGCCGAAATCCTCTGACGACTCGACAATGACTTTCAATCATGGAAAGTTGTAAATTGGACTGAAATAAATGTTTTCTGACCCACCACCAATCGCGCCAACTCGAATCCTATTTTTGAGACCACTGCAAAAAAATAAAAAATCGGCCGAACCCCTCTGACGACTCGACAATGACTTTCAATCATGGAAAGTTGTAAATTTGACTGAAATAAATGTTTTCTGACCCACCTCTAATCGCGCCAGCTCGAATCCTATTTTTGAGACCACTTCAAAAAAATTAAAAATCGGCCGAACCCCTCTGACGACTCGACAATGACTTTCAATCATGGATAGTTGTAAATTGGACTGAAATAAATGTTTTCTGACCCACCACCAATCGCGCCAACTCGAATCCTATTTTTGAGACCACTGCAAAAAAATAAAAAATCGGCCGAACCCCTCTGACGACTCGACAATGACTTTCAATCATGTAAAGTTGTAAATTGGACTGAAATAAATGTTTTCTGACCCACCTCTAATCGCGCCAGCTCGAATCCTATTTTTGAGACCACTTCAAAAAAATTTAAAAATCGGCCAAACCCCTCTGACGACTCGACAATGACTTTCAATCATGAAAAGATGTAAATTGGACTGATAATAATGTTTTCTGACCCACCTCTAATCGCGCCAGCTCGAATCCTATTTTTGAGACCACTTCAAAAAAATTCAAAATCGGCCGAACCCCTCTGGCGACTCGACAATGACTTCCAATCATGGAAAGTTGTAAATTGGACTGAAATAAATGTTTTCTGACCCACCACCAATCGCGCCAACTCGAATCCTATTTTTGAGACCACTGCAAATAAATAAAAAATCGGCCGAACCCCTCTGACGACTCGACAATGACTTTTAATCATGAAAAGATGTAAATTGGACTGAAATTAATGTTTTCTGACCCACCTCTAATCGCACCAGCTCGAATCCTATTTTTGAGACCATTTCAAAAAAATTAAAAATCGGCCGAACCCCTCTGACGACTCGACAATGACTTTCAATCATGGAAAGTTGTAAATTGGACTGAAATAAATGTTTTCTGACCCACCACCAATCGCGCCAACTCGAATCCTATTTTTGAGACCACTGCAAATAAATGAAAAATCGGCCGAACCCCTCTGACGACTCGACAATGACTTTCAATCATGAAAAGATGTAAATTGGACTGAAATAAATGTTTTCTGACCCACCACCAATCGCGCCAACTCGAATCCTATTTTTGAGACCACTGCAAAAAAATTAAAAATCGGCCGAACCCCTCTGACGACTCGACAATGACTTTCAATCATGGAAAGTTGTAAATTGGACTGAAATAAATGTTTTCTGACCCACCACCAATCGCGCCAACTCGAATCCTATTTTTGAGACCACTGCAAAAAAATTAAAAAATCGGCCGAACCCCTCTGACGACTCGACAATGACTTTCAATCATGGAAAGTTGTAAATTGGACTGAAATAAATGTTTTCTGACCCACCTCTAATCGCGCCAGCTCGAATCCTATTTTTGAGACCACTTCAAAAAAATTAAAAATCGGCCGAACCCCTCTGACGACTCGACAATGACTTTCAATCATGAAAAGTTGTAAATTGGACTGAAATTAATGTTTTCTGACCCACCTCTAATCGCGCCAGCTCGAATCCTATTTTTGAGACCACTTCAAAAAAATTAAAAATCGGCCGAACCCCTCTGACGACTCGACAATGACTTTCAATCATGAAAAGTTGTAAATTGGACTGAAATTAATGTTTTCTGACCCACCTCTAATCGCGCCAGCTCGAATCCTAATTTTGAGACCACTTCAAAAAAATTAAAAATCGGCCGAACCCCTCTGACGACTCGACAATGACTTTCAATCATGGAAAGTTGTAAATTGGACTGAAATAAATGTTTTCTGACCCACCACCAATCGCGCCAACTCGAATCCTATTTTTGAGACCACTGCAAATAAATAGAATATCGGCCGAACCCCTCTGACGACTCGACAATGACTTTCAATCATGAAAAGATGTAAATTGGACTGAAATAAATGTTTTCTGACCCACCACCAATCGCGCCAACTCGAATCCTATTTTTGAGACCACTGCAAAAAAATGAAAAATCGGCCGAACCCCTCTGACGACTCGACAATGACTATCAATCATGGAAAGTTGTAAATTGGACTGAAATAAATGTTTTCTGACCCACCACCAATCGCGCCAACTCGAATCCTATTTTTGAGACCACTGCAAAAAAATTAAAAAATCGGCCGAACCCCTCTGACGACTCGACAATGACTTTCAATCATGGAAAGTTGTAAATTGGACTGAAATAAATGTTTTCTGACCCACCTCTAATCGCGCCAGCTCGAATCCTATTTTTGAGACCACTTCAAAAAAATTTAAAATCGGCCGAACCCCTCTGACGACTCGACAATGACTTTCAATCATGAAAAGTTGTAAATTGGACTGAAATTAATGTTTTCTGACCCACCTCTAATCGCGCCAGCTCGAATCCTATTTTTGAGACCATTTCAAAAAAATTAAAAATCGGCCGAACCCCTCTGACAACTCGACAATGACTTTCAATCATGAAAAGTTGTAAATTGGACTGAAATTAATGTTTTCTGACCCACCTCTAATCTCGCCAGCTCGAATCCTAATTTTGAGACCACTTCAAAAAAATTAAAAATCGGCCGAACCCCTCTGACGACTCGACAATGACTTTCAATCATGGAAAGTTGTAAATTGGACTGAAATAAATGTTTTCTGACCCACAACCAATCGCGCCAACTCGAATCCTATTTTTGAGACCACTTCAAAAAAATTAAAAATCGGCCGAACCCCTCTGACGACTCGACAATGACTTTCAATCATGAAAAGTTGTAAATTGGACTGAAATTAATGTTTTCTGACCCACCTCTAATCGCGCCAGCTCGAATCCTATTTTTGAGACCACTTCAAAAAAATTAAAAATCGGCTGATCCCCTCTGACGACTCGACAATGACTTTCAATCATGAAAAGTTGTAAATTGGACTGAAATTAATGTTTTCTGACCCACCACCAATCGCGCCAACTCGAATCCTATTTTTGAGACCACTTCAAAAAATTCAAAAATTGGTCGAACCCCTCTGACGACTCGACAATGACTTTCAATCATGAAAAGTTGTAAATTGGACTGAAATTAATGTTTTCTGACCCACCTCTAATCGCGCCAGCTCGAATCCTATTTTTGAGATCACTTCAAAAAAATAAAAAATCGGCCGAAATCCTCTGACGACTCGACAATGACTTTCAATCATGGAAAGTTGTAAATTGGACTGAAATAAATGTTTTCTGACCCACCACCAATCGCGCCAACTCGAATCCTATTTTTGAGACCACTGCAAAAAAATAAAAAATCGGCCGAACCCCTCTGACGACTCGACAATGACTTTCAATCATGGAAAGTTGTAAATTGGACTGAAATAAATGTTTTCTGACCCACCTCTAATCGCGCCAGCTCGAATCCTATTTTTGAGACCACTTCAAAAAAATAAAAAATCGGCCGAACCCCTCTGACGACTCGACAATGACTTTCAATCATGGATAGTTGTAAATTGGACTGAAATAAATGTTTTCTGACCCACCACCAATCGCGCCAACTCGAATCCTATTTTGGAGACCACTGCAAAAAAATAAAAAATCGGCCGAACCCCTCTGACGACTCGACAATGACTTTCAATCATGTAAAGTTGTAAATTGGACTGAAATAAATGTTTTCTGACCCACCTCTAATCGCGCCAGCTCGAATCCTATTTTTGAGACCACTTCAAAAAAATTTAAAAATCGGCCAAACCCCTCTGACGACTCGACAATGACTTTCAATCATGAAAAGATGTAAATTGGACTGATAATAATGTTTTCTGACCCACCTCTAATCGCGCCAGCTCGAATCCTATTTTTGAGACCACTTCAAAAAAATTCAAAATCGGCCGAACCCCTCTGACGACTCGACAATGACTTCCAATCATGGAAAGTTGTAAATTGGACTGAAATAAATGTTTTCTGACCCACCACCAATCGCGCCAACTCGAATCCTATTTTTGAGACCACTTCAAAAAAATAAAAAATCGGCCGAACCCCTCTGACGACTCGACAATGACTTTCAATCATGAAAAGTTGTAAATTGGACTGAATTGAATGTTTTCTGACCCACCACCAATCGCGCCAACTCGAATCCTATTTTTGAGACCACTTCAAAAAATTTAAAAATTGGCCGAACCCCTCTGACGACTCGACAATGACTTTCAATCATGAAAAGTTGTAAATTGGACTGAAATTAATGTTTTCTGACCCACCTCTAATCGCGCCAGCTTGAATCCTATTTTTGAGACCACTTCGAAAAAATAAAAAATCGGCCGAACCCCTCTGACGACTCGACAATGACTTTCAATCATGAAAAGTTGTAAATTGGACTGAATTGAATGTTTTCTGACCCACTACCAATCGCGCCAACTCGAATCCTATTTTTGAGACCACTTCAAAAAATTAAAAAATTGGCCGAACCCCTCTGACGACCCGACAATGACTTTCAATCATGAAAAGTTGTAAATTGGACTGAATCGAATGTTTTCTGACCCACCACCAATCGCGCCAACTCGAATCCTGTTTTAGAGAGCACTTCAAAAAATTCAAAAATTGGTCGAACCCCTCTGACGACTCGACAATGACTTTCAATCATGAAAAGTTGTAAATTGGACTGAAATTAATGTTTTCTGACCCACCTCTAATCGCGCCAGCTCGAATCCTATTTTTGAGACCACTTCAAAAAAATTAAAAATCGGCCGAACCCCTCTGACGACTCGACAATAACTTTCAATCATGGAAAGTTGTAAATTGGACTGAAATAAATGTTTTCTGACCCACCTCTAATCGCGCCAGCTCGAATCCTATTTTTGAGACCACTTCAAAAAAATTTAAAAATCGGCCGAACCCCTCTGACGACAATGACTTTCAATCATGGAAAGTTGTAAATTGGACTGAAATAAATGTTTTCTGACCCACCTCTAATCGCGCCAGCTCGAATCCTATTTTTGAGACCACTTCAAAAAAATAAAAAATCGGCCGAACCCCTCTGACGACTCGACAATGACTTTCAATCATGAAAAGTTGTAAATTGGACTGAATTGAATGTTTTCTGACCCACCACCAATCGCGCCAACTCGAATCCTATTTTTGAGACCACTTCAAAAAATTTAAAAATTGGCCGAACCCCTCTGACGACCTGACAATGACTTTCAATCATGAAAAGTTGTAAATTGGACTGAATCGAATGTGTTCTGACCCACCACCAATCGCGCCAACTCGAATCCTATTTTTGAGACCACTTCAAAAAATTAAAAAATTGGCCGAACCCCTCTGACGACCCGACAATGACTTTCAATCATGAAAAGTTGTAAATTGGACTGAAATAAATGTTTTCTGACCCACTACCAATCGCGCCAACTCGAATCCTATTTTTGAGACCACTTCAAAAAAATTTAAAAATCGGCTGAACCCCTCTGTCGACTCGACAATGACTTCCAATCATGAAAAGTTGTAAATTGGACTGAATTGAATGTTTTCTGACGCACCACCAATCGCGCCAACTCGAATCCTATTTTTGAGACCACTTCAAAAAATTAAAAAATTGGCCGAACCCCTCTGACGACCCGACAATGACTTTCAATCATGAAAAGTTGTAAATTGGACTGAAATAAATGTTTTCTGACCCACTACCAATCGCGCCAACTCGAATCCTATTTTTGAGACCACTTCAAAAAAATTTAAAAATCGGCTGAACCCCTCTGTCGACTCGACAATGACTTCCAATCATGAAAAGTTGTAAATTGGACTGAATTGAATGTTTTCTGACGCACCACCAATCGCGCCAACTCGAATCCTATTTTTGAGACCACTGCAAAAAAATAAAAAATCGGCCGAACCCCTCTGACGACTCGACAATGACTTTCAATCATGTAAAGTTGTAAATTGGACTGAAATAAATGTTTTCTGACCCACCTCTAATCGCGCCAGCTCGAATCCTATTTTTGAGACCACTTCAAAAAAATTTAAAAATCGGCCAAACCCCTCTGACGACTCGACAATGACTTTCAATCATGAAAAGATGTAAATTGGACTGATAATAATGTTTTCTGACCCACCTCTAATCGCGCCAGCTCGAATCCTATTTTTGAGACCACTTCAAAAAAATTCAAAATCGGCCGAACCCCTCTGACGACTCGACAATGACTTCCAATCATGGAAAGTTGTAAATTGGACTGAAATAAATGTTTTCTGACCCACCACCAATCGCGCCAACTCGAATCCTATTTTTGAGACCACTTCAAAAAAATAAAAAATCGGCCGAACCCCTCTGACGACTCGACAATGACTTTCAATCATGAAAAGTTGTAAATTGGACTGAATTGAATGTTTTCTGACCCACCACCAATCGTGCCAACTCGAATCCTATTTTTGAGACCACTTCAAAAAATTTAAAAATTGGCCGAACCCCTCTGACTACTCGACAATGACTTTCAATCATGAAAAGTTGTAAATTGGACTGAAATTAATGTTTTCTGACCCACCTCTAATCGCGCCAGCTCGAATCCTATTTTTGAGACCACTTCAAAAAAATAAAAAATCGGCCGAACCCCTCTGACGACTCGACAATGACTTTCAATCATGAAAAGTTGTAAATTGGACTGAATTGAATGTTTTCTGACCCACTACCAATCGCGCCAACTCGAATCCTATTTTTGAGACCTCTTCAAAAAATTAAAAAATTGGCCGAACCCCTCTGACGACCCGACAATGACTTTCAATCATGAAAAGTTGTAAATTGGACTGAATCGAATGTTTTCTGACCCACCACCAATCGCGCCAACTCGAATCCTGTTTTAGAGAGCACTTCAAAAAATTCAAAAATTGGTCGAACCCCTCTGACGACTCGACAATGACTTTCAATCATGAAAAGTTGTAAATTGGACTGAAATTAATGTTTTCTGACCCACCTCTAATCGCGCCAGCTCGAATCCTATTTTTGAGACCACTTCAAAAAAATTAAAAATCGGCCGAACCCCTCTGACGACTCGACAATAACTTTCAATCATGGAAAGTTGTAAATTGGACTGAAATAAATGTTTTCTGACCCACCTCTAATCGCGCCAGCTCGAATCCTATTTTTGAGACCACTTCAAAAAAATTTAAAAATCGGCCGAACCCCTCTGACGACTCGACAATGACTTTCAATCATGGAAAGTTGTAAATTGGACTGAAATAAATGTTTTCTGACCCACCTCTAATCGCGCCAGCTCGAATCCTATTTTTGAGACCACTTCAAAAAATTTAAAAATCGGCCGAACCCCTCTGACGACAATGACTTTCAATCATGGAAAGTTGTAAATTGGACTGAAATAAATGTTTTCTGACCCACCTCTAATCGCGCCAGCTCGAATCCTATTTTTGAGACCACCTCAAAAAAATAAAAAATCGGCCGAACCCCTCTGACGACTCGACAATGACTTTCAATCATGAAAAGTTGTAAATTGGACTGAATTGAATGTTTTCTGACCCACCACCAATCGCGCCAACTCGAATCCTATTTTTGAGACCACTTCAAAAAATTTAAAAATTGGCCGAACCCCTCTGACGACCTGACAATGACTTTCAATCATGAAAAGTTGTAAATTGGACTGAATCGAATGTGTTCTGACCCACCACCAATCGCGCCAACTCGAATCCTATTTTTGAGACCACTTCAAAAAATTAAAAAATTGGCCGAACCCCTCTGACGACCCGACAATGACTTTCAATCATGAAAAGTTGTAAATTGGACTGAAATAAATGTTTTCTGACCCACTACCAATCGCGCCAACTCGAATCCTATTTTTGAGACTACTTCAAAAAAATTTAAAAATCGGCTGAACCCCTCTGTCGACTCGACAATGACTTCCAATCATGAAAAGTTGTAAATTGGACTGAATTGAATGTTTTCTGACGCACCACCAATCGCGCCAACTCGAATCCTATTTTTGAGACCACTTCAAAAAATTTAAAAATCGGCCGAACCCCTCTGGCGACTCGACAATGACTTTCAATCATGGAAAGTTGTAAATTGGACTGAAATAAATGTTTTCTGACCCACCTCTAATCGCGCCAGCTCGAATCCTAATTTTGAGACCACTTCAAAAAAATTAAAAATCGGCCGAACCCCTCTGACGACTCGACAATGACTTTCAATCATGTAAAGTTGTAAATTGGACTGAAATAAATGTTTTCTGACCCACCTCTAATCGCGCCAGCTCGAATCCTATTTTTGAGACCACTTCAAAAAAATTTAAAAATCGGCCAAACCCCTCTGACGACTCGACAATGACTTTCAATCATGAAAAGATGTAAATTGGACTGATAATAATGTTTTCTGACCCACCTCTAATCGCGCCAGCTCGAATCCTATTTTTGAGACCACTTCAAAAAAATTCAAAATCGGCCGAACCCCTCTGACGACTCGACAATGACTTCCAATCATGGAAAGTTGTAAATTGGACTGAAATAAATGTTTTCTGACCCACCACCAATCGCGCCAACTCGAATCCTATTTTTGAGACCACTTCAAAAAAATAAAAAATCGGCCGAACCCCTCTGACGACTCGACAATGACTTTCAATCATGAAAAGTTGTAAATTGGACTGAATTGAATGTTTTCTGACCCACCACCAATCGTGCCAACTCGAATCCTATTTTTGAGACCACTTCAAAAAATTTAAAAATTGGCCGAACCCCTCTGACTACTCGACAATGACTTTCAATCATGAAAAGTTGTAAATTGGACTGAAATTAATGTTTTCTGACCCACCTCTAATCGCGCCAGCTCGAATCCTATTTTTGAGACCACTTCAAAAAAATAAAAAATCGGCCGAACCCCTCTGACGACTCGACAATGACTTTCAATCATGAAAAGTTGTAAATTGGACTGAATTGAATGTTTTCTGACCCACTACCAATCGCGCCAACTCGAATCCTATTTTTGAGACCTCTTCAAAAAATTAAAAAATTGGCCGAACCCCTCTGACGACCCGACAATGACTTTCAATCATGAAAAGTTGTAAATTGGACTGAATCGAATGTTTTCTGACCCACCACCAATCGCGCCAACTCGAATCCTGTTTTAGAGAGCACTTCAAAAAATTCAAAAATTGGTCGAACCCCTCTGACGACTCGACAATGACTTTCAATCATGAAAAGTTGTAAATTGGACTGAAATTAATGTTTTCTGACCCACCTCTAATCGCGCCAGCTCGAATCCTATTTTTGAGACCACTTCAAAAAAATTAAAAATCGGCCGAACCCCTCTGACGACTCGACAATAACTTTCAATCATGGAAAGTTGTAAATTGGACTGAAATAAATGTTTTCTGACCCACCTCTAATCGCGCCAGCTCGAATCCTATTTTTGAGACCACTTCAAAAAAATTTAAAAATCGGCCGAACCCCTCTGACGACTCGACAATGACTTTCAATCATGGAAAGTTGTAAATTGGACTGAAATAAATGTTTTCTGACCCACCTCTAATCGCGCCAGCTCGAATCCTATTTTTGAGACCACTTCAAAAAATTTAAAAATCGGCCGAACCCCTCTGACGACAATGACTTTCAATCATGGAAAGTTGTAAATTGGACTGAAATAAATGTTTTCTGACCCACCTCTAATCGCGCCAGCTCGAATCCTATTTTTGAGACCACCTCAAAAAAATAAAAAATCGGCCGAACCCCTCTGACGACTCGACAATGACTTTCAATCATGAAAAGTTGTAAATTGGACTGAATTGAATGTTTTCTGACCCACCACCAATCGCGCCAACTCGAATCCTATTTTTGAGACCACTTCAAAAAATTTAAAAATTGGCCGAACCCCTCTGACGACCTGACAATGACTTTCAATCATGAAAAGTTGTAAATTGGACTGAATCGAATGTGTTCTGACCCACCACCAATCGCGCCAACTCGAATCCTATTTTTGAGACCACTTCAAAAAATTAAAAAATTGGCCGAACCCCTCTGACGACCCGACAATGACTTTCAATCATGAAAAGTTGTAAATTGGACTGAAATAAATGTTTTCTGACCCACTACCAATCGCGCCAACTCGAATCCTATTTTTGAGACTACTTCAAAAAAATTTAAAAATCGGCTGAACCCCTCTGTCGACTCGACAATGACTTCCAATCATGAAAAGTTGTAAATTGGACTGAATTGAATGTTTTCTGACGCACCACCAATCGCGCCAACTCGAATCCTATTTTTGAGACCACTTCAAAAAATTTAAAAATCGGCCGAACCCCTCTGGCGACTCGACAATGACTTTCAATCATGGAAAGTTGTAAATTGGACTTTTTTTTTTTTTTTTTTTTTTTTTCAGTGGGGTGGAAATCCTCATGGACTCTGATCGCTCGGTGTCCATCGCGTATCAGTAGTGTCAGACTCTTACTGACTAAAACCACCCCAGGTGTGCTGCACTTGCCAAGCCGTTAGGCCATAAAGCTGCACCTACATCCCATTCCAACGTCCACGTCACGATATATCTCGCTCCTCCGCCCCGCCACACCCCCCCACCACCGTTGGGTCGTGACCCACCGAATACCGGGCGGGCAATCAGCGGGGAAGATCCTTCCTTCTTTATTCCGCTCATCCTCCACATTCAAACAGCGCCCTCCCTGGTCGGCAGTCTTATTCTATCCGAGCGCCTGCTCTCCCGATTTACTTTCGTCGCTCGTTTATCCCGAAGCCAGGCCACTATTACCGTCGCATTGACACTATGTTGGTTCTCATACTTCTTCATCCTCGACCACAGCCCCCGCCCATTCATTCAATATCCTTACCCATTCATCCTTCACACCATTCGTATCCCTTAGCTGTAACGCTCCAAGTCTATCCTCCTCTTCCTCGATCCTCCTTCTCCATTCTACCCTTTCTCTCCGCATGCAATCGTTCCTGATGTGCTCCGCCGTGTCAGTCCCGCCAGTTCCACACTGGCATGGGGTCTCTTGTGCAATTCCGAACCTTGCCAGGTAACCCCGAAAGTTCCCATGCCCTGTGACCAGTTGCACTGCCTTCCTTGCTAATGGTATACACCCCATCCCTACCCTGTTGCACATACCATGTACGCTTCTGCCGGTCCTGCCGCTGTCCCATTCACCCTGCCATTTTTCCATCACCATTCTCCTAATCCTTTCCCTCTCCTCCATTCTGCTATGTCCCAAGTCTATTTGCCATGTGATCTCTTGCAGTTCCGCACCTCTTCTACTCTCTTCATCTGCTCTTCTGTTACCCTCATTCTCCCTAACATGCCCTTTCCTCCACTCAATTTCCGTCACCAATCCCGCTACCCTTCTGTTTTCAAGCATTCTCCTAATACGAGCTGCCCTTTTGCTCTTCGATCTCGCATTCCTAATGGTCTCCACTGCTCCAGGCGAGTCACTTATTATTCTTATGTCCATCTCTCCACCCATCAGTACCCCTTTACCTATAGCCACCATTTCGGCTTCCTGTACGCTTCCCAGCTCACTGATTCTTTCCCGACCCATTCTCCACTCGCTCCCCTCCTTATGCGCCCATCCTATACCCACTCGTCCATCCTCTCTCTTAACCGCGTCCACAAATACCTCTTTTAGCCCTTCTCGGTTCTCCAGAATTGTTCCGATCATCCATGGGTATATTCTGTCGCACCCGTTTATCCGTCCTCTTACTTTTTCTTTTCCGTGCGCCTTCTATTCTTCATACCTCGTTGCTGCCTCTATGTATAGAGGCGCTATCCCAGTCAGCACGCATAACGCGGCTGACGGCGCCGTTCTATATGCCCCGCTGGCCGATAGCGTAAACGGTCTCTGTATCGCCCCCAATTGTCTGATCACCCTAGAGTCCTTCGCTCTTGCTTCCCACACTTGGACGCCATACATCACCGCCGGCTTAACCACTCTTTCGAAAATCAGTCTGACACATCCTCTCCTTAGCCTTACGTCACGGCCCGTCCATCTTCTTAGTTTTCCTGCAACTATAGCCGTTCTCCTTCTTACCTCCTTAAGATGATCAATGTACAGTAGGCCCTTGTCTACTATCATGCCCAAGTATGTGATGTTACCGCCGCACTCAATCCGTTGCTCTCTCACCCTAACCACCGGTTCCTTGTCCAGTTTCCTGGCCGGGACAAACATGCATTCGGTCTTGTTTTCGTTATACCTCAGCCACATTTCATCCTCCCATTCTTGACATTCTTTCCACACCTCCTTCCACATCCTTTCTATTTTCTTTACCGACGGGCCAACCACCACTATCAGTTGGTCGTCGGCGTAGGCCTGGGCCCACACCTTCGTCCCACTACTTACTCTGTGCGCTACTGGCACCCCTTCATTTATCCTGTCATATTCCTTTTCGTTTACTGCCCTCATCCTCTCGAACCACGCTTCCATGACAATAAGCCATAGCGTGGGTCCCAGGCTGGATCCCTGCGGGCACCCCCTGTCCACGATTGCTTCCACGCCTCCACTCTTGACTCTTCTTTCGCCTACAAATTCCATGCACAACTTGCCAATGTTCTCCGGTAGCCCCATCTTCCTCATATTCCATCCTATCGCAGGTCCCCATGCCGTGTTGAAAGCGTTCGACAAATCCAGCGCCATCACCATGCTATGCATACCCTCGTTCTTACTTCTCTTTATTCTCTCCACCATATTCTCAACAGCAGTCGATGTGTCCAATCCCGCCCTGAAGCCAAATTGGCAGGGCGAGAACTTCTGTCCTCTTTCACACCACACCTGTACTCTTCCGCTGAGAAGCCGGTCGAAAGTTCGCCCTAACGCGGTCAGCAAGCTGATCGGCCTTAGGCTACTATCCTTCTTAGGAATCCACACAACCTTCATCACCTTCCATACTGCAGGGAAATACCTCAGTCTAAGGCATGCGTTGAGTATATCCGTAAGATCTTCGCTTATTAGGTTCGCCACGTGTTTCATCACCTCATTAGGTATGCCGTCTGTTCCCGTCGCTTTGTTGTCTTTTAATCCTTCCATTACCTCTTGTACCTCCCTCACCGTGAAGTTGGGCTGCTCCGGTCCCCATCCTTCATCTCCGTCCTCCCTAATGCAGCGTCTACCCATGGTGTCTTTTCCCCTGTCATCGTTCGGGAAGTACTTGTCCAGCAGGTATCTGCTGGTTTCGTGCTTCCCCTCGGTGTATGTGCCATCCTCCCTCTTAGCCGTGCCCGGTATTTCCTCTGCCCTTTCTTTCCTCAGGAGCCCAAACACTCTGTTCCACGGTTTCTCCGATTGCAACCTCTCGACCCTTTCTTTCAGCCACTCGATTCTTGCCCCTCTTGTACTCATTCCTCTCTCTCCTAAATATACCCTGTTTTCTGATTCTTTCATCCTCTATTCTTTCTTCCTGGTACTCCCTCCTGAGTTTCCTCACTCTTCTTCTCATCCTACCCAACTCATCATTCCACCATTCTCTCTCCTCTTGCTCCTCTTTTGTACTCCTGGGTATTGCCTTGCGACACGCCCGAACAATCAAGGACTGGAGTTTCCCCGCTTCTGCTTCTACCTCCTCACTGCTATCTATTTTCCCCATATCATATGTCGAGAGTATCTCCTCCACCACGGCCCAATTTGTCCTTCCCACATTCAAAAATGTTCTTTTTCGCGTTGTCGGCTCTCCGGCTATTAGGAAACGTATCACTCGATGATCGCTCAGTGACTCATCCTCGCTTACCTCCCAGTCTCTCACCCAGCTCTTGCTGCAAATGGTTAGGTCAATCCAGCTCTCGCCTCTTCCACTAGAGAACGTCGCCAGGCTGTTCGCATCATTCTCAATCTGATAACCCTTCTCCACTATCCAGTCCAGTATATCCTCTCCTCTTTCATCCGTCACCATTCCTCCCCATGCGACATGCTTGGCGTTGAAGTCCCCTACGATGATCTTCCCGCCTGCCCATTTATCAAAATTCCTTCTCACCTTTTTCCATTCATCATTCCTCCTCCTTCCAGGTTCCTCATACACATTCATTATCTTGACATCCTGCCCATCTTGCATCCTTAATATCACTCCGACCCCATTTATGCTCCTCACTGCCATGAGGGCAGAGCTGTCTATCTTTGTCCTTATCCATGTTCTGACCTTGGTACCTTTACCCCCGTCATGTTTATGCCACCCTTCCCAGTTCCCCTCTCTCTGCCACGGTTCCTGTAAACATACTATATCCGCCCTTTGTAAATTGGACTGAAACAAATGTTTTCAGAACCACCTCTAATCGCGCCAGCTCGAATCCTATTTTTGAGACCACTTCAAAAAATTAAAAATCGGCCGAACCCCTCTGACGACTCGACAATGACTTTCAATCATGAAAAGTTGTAAATTGGACTGTATTGAATGTTTTCTGACCCACCACCAATCGCGCCAACTCGAATCCTGTTTTAGAGAGCACTTCAAAAAATAAAAAAATTGGCCGAACCCCTCTGACGACCCGACAATGACTTTCAATCATGAAAAGTTGTAAATTGGACTGAATCGAATGTTTTCTGACCCACCACCAATCGCGCCAACTCGAATCCTGTTTTAGAGAGCACTTCAAAAAATTCAAAAATTGGTCGAACCCCTCTGACGACTCGACAATGACTTTCAATCATGAAAAGTTGTAAATTGGACTGAAATTAATGTTTTCTGACCCACCTCTAATCGCGCCAGCTCGAATCATATTTTTGAGACCACTTCAAAAAAATTAAAAATCGGCCGAACCCCTCTGACGACTCGACAATAACTTTCAATCATGGAAAGTTGTAAATTGGACTGAAATAAATGTTTTCTGACCCACCTCTAATCGCGCCAGCTCGAATCCTATTTTTGAGACCACTTCAAAAAAATTTAAAAATCGGCCGAACCCCTCTGACGACTCGACAATGACTTTCAATCATGGAAAGTTGTAAATTGGACTGAAATTAATGTTTTCTGACCCACCTCTAATCGCGCCAGCTCGAATCCTATTTTTGAGACCACTTCAAAAAAATTAAAAATCGGCCGAACCCCTCTGACAACTCGACAATGACTTTCAATTATGAAAAGTTGTAAATTGGACTGAAATTAATGTTTTCTGACCCACCTCTAATCGCGCCAGCTCGAATCCTAATTTTGAGACCACTTCAAAAAAATTAAAAATCGGCCGAACCCCTCTGACGACTCGACAATGACTTTCAATCATGGAAAGTTGTAAATTGGACTGAATTGAATGTTTTCTGACCCACCACCAATCGCGCCAACTCGAATCCTATTTTTGAGACCACTTCAAAAAATTTAAAAATTGGCCGAACCCCTCTGACGACTCGACAATGACTTTCAATCATGGAAAGTTGTAAATTGGACTGAAATAAATGTTTTCTGACCCACCTCTAATCGCGCCATCTCGAATCCTATTTTTGAGACCACTTCAAAAAAATTAAAAATCGGCCGAACCCCTCTAACGACTCGACAATGACTTTCAATCATGAAAAGTTGTAAATTGGACTGAAATTAATGTTTTCTGACCCACCTCTAATCGCGCCAGCTCGAATCCTATTTTTGAGACCACTTCAAAAAAAATTAAAAATCGGCCGATCCCCTCTGACGACTCGACAATGACTTTCAATCATGAAAAGTTGTAAATTGGACTGAAATAAATGTTTTCTGACCCACCACCAATCGCGCCAACTCGAATCCTATTTTTGAGACCACTTCAAAAAATTCAAAAATTGGTCGAACCCCTCTGACGACTCGACAATGACTTTCAATCATGAAAAGTTGTAAATTGGACTGAAATTAATGTTTTCTGACCCACCTCTAATCGCGCCAGCTCGAATCCTATTTTTGAGATCACTTCAAAAAAATAAAAAATCGGCCGAAATCCTCTGACGACTCGACAATGACTTTCAATCATGGAAAGTTGTAAATTGGACTGAAATAAATGTTTTCTGACCCACCACCAATCGCGCCAACTCGAATCCTATTTTTGAGACCACTGCAAAAAAATAAAAAATCGGCCGAACCCCTCTGACGACTCGACAATGACTTTCAATCATGGAAAGTTGTAAATTGGACTGAAATAAATGTTTTCTGACCCACCTCTAATCGCGCCAGCTCGAATCCTATTTTTGAGACCACTTCAAAAAAATTAAAAATCGGCCGAACCCCTCTGACGACTCGACAATGACTTTCAATCATGGATAGTTGTAAATTGGACTGAAATAAATGTTTTCTGACCCACCACCAATCGCGCCAACTCGAATCCTATTTTTGAGACCACTGCAAAAAAATAAGAAATCGGCCGAACCCCTCTGACGACTCGACAATGACTTTCAATCATGTAAAGTTGTAAATTGGACTGAAATAAATGTTTTCTGACCCACCTCTAATCGCGCCAGCTCGAATCCTATTTTTGAGACCACTTCAAAAAAATTTAAAAATCGGCCAAACCCCTCTGACGACTCGACAATGACTTTCAATCATGAAAAGATGTAATTTGGACTGATAATAATGTTTTCTGACCCACCTCTAATCGCGCCAGCTCGAATCCTATTTTTGAGACCACTTCAAAAAAATTCAAAATCGGCCGAACCCCTCTGACGACTCGACAATGACTTCCAATCATGGAAAGTTGTAAATTGGACTGAAATAAATGTTTTCTGACCCACCACCAATCGCGCCAACTCGAATCCTATTTTTGAGACCACTGCAAATAAATATAAAATCGGCAGAACCCCTCTGACGACTCGACAATGACTTTTAATCATGAAAAGATGTAAATTGGACTGAAATTAATGTTTTCTGACCCACCTCTAATCGCGCCAGCTCGAATCCTATTTTTGAGACCATTTCAAAAAAATTAAAAATCGGCCGAACCCCTCTGACGACTCGACAATGACTTTCAATCATGGAAAGTTGTAAATTGGACTGAAATAAATGTTTTCTGACCCACCACCAATCGCGCCAACTCGAATCCTATTTTTGAGACCACTGCAAATAAATAAAAAATCGGCCGAACCCCTCTGACGACTCGACAATGACTTTCAATCATGAAAAGATGTAAATTGGACTGAAATAAATGTTTTCTGACCCACCACCAATCGCGCCAACTCGAATCCTATTTTTGAGACCACTGCAAAAAAATTAAAAATCGGCCGAACCCCTCTGACGACTCGACAATGACTTTCAATCATGGAAAGTTGTAAATTGGACTGAAATTAATGTTTTCTGACCCACCTCTAATCGCGCCAGCTCGAATCCTATTTTTGAGACCACCAAAAAAATTAAAAATCGGCCGAACCCCTCTGACAACTCGACAATGACTTTCAATCATGAAAAGTTGTAAATTGGACTGAAATTAATGTTTTCTGACCCACCTCTAATCGCGCCAGCTCGAATCCTAATTTTGAGACCACTTCAAAAAAATTAAAAATCGGCCGAACCCCTCTGACGACTCGACAATGACTTTCAATCATGGAAAGTTGTAAATTGGACTGAAATAAATGTTTTCTGACCCACCACCAATCGCGCCAACTCGAATCCTATTTTTGAGACCACTGCAAATAAATAAAATATCGGCCGAACCCCTCTGACGACTCGACAATGACTTTCAATCATGAAAAGATGTAAATTGGACTGAAATAAATGTTTTCTGACCCACCACCAATCGCGCCAACTCGAATCCTATTTTTGAGACCACTGCAAAAAAATTAAAAAATCGGCCGAACCCCTCTGACGACTCGACAATGACTTTCAATCATGGAAAGTTGTAAATTGGACTGAAATAAATGTTTTCTGACCCACCTCTAATCGCGCCAGCTCGAATCCTATTTTTGAGACCACTTCAAAAAAATTTAAAATCGGCCGAACCCCTCTGACGACTCGACAATGACTTTCAATCATGAAAAGTTGTAAATTGGACTGAAATTAATGATTTCTGACCCACCTCTAATCGCGCCAGCTCGAATCCTATTTTTGAGACCACTTCAAAAAAATTAAAAATCGGCCGAACCCCTCTGACAACTCGACAATGACTTTCAATCATGAAAAGTTGTAAATTGGACTGAAATTAATGTTTTCTGACCCACCTCTAATCTCGCCAGCTCGAATCCTAATTTTGAGACCACTTCAAAAAAATTAAAAATCGGCCGAACCCCTCTGACGACTCGACAATGACTTTCAATCATGGAAAGTTGTAAATTGGACTGAAATAAATGTTTTCTGACCCACCACCAATCGCGCCAACTCGAATCCTATTTTTGAGACCACTTCAAAAAATTCAAAAATTGGTCGAACCCCTCTGACGACTCGACAATGACTTTCAATCATGAAAAGTTGTAAATTGGACTGAAATTAATGTTTTCTGACCCACCTCTAATCGCGCCAGCTCGAATCCTATTTTTGAGATCACTTCAAAAAATAAAAAAATCGGCCGAAATCCTCTGACGACTCGACAATGACTTTCAATCATGGAAAGTTGTAAATTGGACTGAAATAAATGTTTTCTGACCCACCACCAATCGCGCCAACTCGAATCCTATTTTTGAGACCACTTCAAAAAAATTAAAAATCGGCCGAACCCCTCTGACGACTCGACAATGACTTTCAATCATGGATAGTTGTAAATAGGACTGAAATAAATGTTTTCTGACCCACCACCAATCGCGCCAACTCGAATCCTATTTTTGAGACCACTGCAAAAAAATAAAAAATCGGCCGAACCCCTCTGACGACTCGACAATGACTTTCAATCATGTAAAGTTGTAAATTGGACTGAAATAAATGTTTTCTGACCCACCTCTAATCGCGCCAGCTCGAATCCTATTTTTGAGACCACTTCAAAAAAATTTAAAAATCGGCCAAACCCCTCTGACGACTCGACAATGACTTTCAATCATGAAAAGATGTAAATTGGACTGATAATAATGTTTTCTGACCCACCTCTAATCGCGCCAGCTCGAATCCTATTTTTGAGACCACTTCAAAAAAATTAAAAATCGGCCGAACCCCTCTGACGACTCGACAATGACTTCCAATCATGGAAAGTTGTAAATTGGACTGAAATAAATGTTTTCTGACCCACCACCAATCGCGCCAACTCGAATCCTATTTTTGAGACCACTGCAAATAAATAAAAAATCGGCCGAAATCCTCTGACGACTCGACAATGACTTTCAATCATGGAAAGTTGTAAATTGGACTGAAATAAATGTTTTCTGACCCACCACCAATCGCGCCAACTCGAATCCTATTTTTGAGACCACTGCAAAAAAATAAAAAATCGGCCGAACCCCTCTGACAACTCGACAATGACTTTCAATCATGAAAAGTTGTAAATTGGACTGAAATTAATGTTTTCTGACCCACCTCTAATCTCGCCAGCTCGAATCCTAATTTTGAGACCACTTCAAAAAAATTAAAAATCGGCCGAACCCCTCTGACGACTCGACAATGACTTTCAATCATGGAAAGTTGTAAATTGGACTGAAATAAATGTTTTCTGACCCACAACCAATCGCGCCAACTCGAATCCTATTTTTGAGACCACTGCAAAAAAATAAAATATCGGCCGAACCCCTCTGACGACTCGACAATGACTTTCAATCATGGAAAGTTGTAAATTGGACTGAAATAAATGTTTTCTGACCCACCTCTAATCGCGCCATCTCGAATCCTATTTTTGAGACCACTTCAAAAAAATTAAAAATCGGCCGAACCCCTCTGACGACTCGACAATGACTTTCAATCATGAAAAGTTGGAAATTGGACTGAAATTAATGTTTTCTGACCCACCTCTAATCGCGCCAGCTCGAATCCTATTTTTGAGACCACTTCAAAAAAAATTAAAAATCGGCCGATCCCCTCTGACGACTCGACAATGACTTTCAATCATGAAAAGTTGTAAATTGGACTGAAATAAATGTTTTCTGACCCACCACCAATCGCGCCAACTCGAATCCTATTTTTGAGACCACTTCAAAAAATTCAAAAATTGGTCGAACCCCTCTGACGACTCGACAATGACTTTCAATCATGAAAAGTTGTAAATTGGACTGAAATTAATGTTTTCTGACCCACCTCTAATCGCGTCAGCTCGAATCCTATTTTTGAGATCACTTCAAAAAAATAAAAAATCGGCCGAAATCCTCTGACGACTCGACAATGACTTTCAATCATGGAAAGTTGTAAATTGGACTGAAATAAATGTTTTCTGACCCAGCACCAATCGCGCCAACTCGAATCCTATTTTTGAGACCACTGCAAAAAAATAAAAAATCGGCCGAACCCCTCTGACGACTCGACAATGACTTTCAATCATGGAAAGTTGTAAATTGGACTGAAATAAATGTTTTCTGACCCACCTCTAATCGCGCCAGCTCGAATCCTATTTTTGAGACCACTTCAAAAAAATTAAAAATCGGCCGAACCCCTCTGACGACTCGACAATGACTTTCAATCATGGATAGTTGTAAATTGGACTGAAATAAATGTTTTCTGACCCACCACCAATCGCGCCAACTCGAATCCTATTTTTGAGACCACTGCAAAGAAATAAAAAATCGGCCGAACCCCTCTGACGACTCGACAATGACTTTCAATCATGTAAAGTTGTAAATTGGACTGAAATAAATGTTTTCTGACCCACCTCTAATCGCGCCAGCTCGAATCCTATTTTTGAGACCACTTCAAAAAAATTTAAAAATCGGCCAAACCCCTCTGACGACTCGACAATGACTTTCAATCATGAAAAGATGTAAATTGGACTGATAATAATGTTTTCTGACCCACCTCTAATCGCGCCAGCTCGAATCCTATTTTTGAGACCACTTCAAAAAAATTCAAAATCGGCCGAACCCCTCTGACGACTCGACAATGACTTCCAATCATGGAAAGTTGTAAATTGGACTGAAATAAATGTTTTCTGACCCACCACCAATCGCGCCAACTCGAATCCTATTTTTGAGACCACTGCAAATAAATAAAAAATCGGCCGAACCCCTCTGACGACTCGACAATGACTTTCAATCATGAAAAGATGTAAATTGGACTGAAATTAATGTTTTCTGACCCACCTCTAATCGCGCCAGCTCGAATCCTATTTTTGAGACCATTTCAAAAAAATTAAAAATCGGCCGAACCCCTCTGACGACTCGACAATGACTTTCAATCATGGAAAGTTGTAAATTGGACTGAAATAAATGTTTTCTGACCCACCACCAATCGCGCCAACTCGAATCCTATTTTTGAGACCACTGCAAATAAATAAAATATCGGCCGAACCCCTCTGACGACTCGACAATGACTTTCAATCATGGAAAGTTGTAAATTGGACTGAAATAAATGTTTTCTGATCCACCTCTAATCGCGCCAGCTCGAATCCTATTTTTGAGACCACTTCAAAAAAATAAAAAATCGGCCGAACCCCTCTGACGACTCGACAATGACTTCCAATCATTAAAAGTTGTAAATTGGACTGAATTGAATGTTTTCTGACGCACCACCAATCGCGCCAACTCGAATCCTATTTTTGAGACCACTTCAAAAAATTTAAAAATCGGCCGAACCCCTCTGGCGACTCGACAATGACTTTCAATCATGGAAAGTTGTAAATTGGACTGAAATAAATGTTTTCTGACCCACCTCTAATCGCGCCAGCTCGAATCCTAATTTTGAGACCACTTCAAAAAAATTAAAAATCGGCCGAACCCCTCTGACGACTCGACAATGACTTTCAATCATGAAAAGTTGTAAATTGGACTGAAATGAATGATTTTCGACCCACCTCTAATCGCGCCAGTTCGAATACTATTTTTGAGACCACTTCAAAAAAAAATTAAAATCGGCCAAACCCCTCTGACGACTCGACAATGACTGTCAATCATGAAAAGTTGTAAATTGGACTGAAATAAATGTTTTCTGACCCACCTCTAATCGCGCCAGCTCGAATCCTATTTTTGAGACCACTTCAAAAAAATTAAAAATCGGCCGAACCCCTCTGACGACTCGACAATGACTTTCAATCATGGAAAGTTGTAAATTGGACTGAAAAAAATGTTTTCTGACCCACCACCAATCGCGCCAACTCGAATCCTATTTTTGAGACCACTGCAAAAAAATAAAAAATCGGCCGAACCCCTCTGACGACTCGATAATGACTTTCAATCATGGAAAATTGTAAATTGGACTGAAATAAATGTTTTCTGACCCACCTCTAATCGCGCCAGCTCGAATCCAATTTTTGAGACCACTTCAAAAAAATTTAAAATCGGCCGAACCCCTCTGACGACTCGACAATGACTTTCAATCATGAAAAGATGTAAATTGGACTGAAATTAATGTTTTCTGACCCACCTCTAATCGCGCCAGCTCGAATCCTATTTTTGAGACCACATCAAAAAAATTAAAAATCGGCCGAACCCCTCTGACGACTCGACAATGACTTTCAATCATGAAAAGATGTAAATTGGACTGATAATAATGTTTTCTGACCCACCTCTAATCGCGCCAGCTCGAATCCTATTTTTGAGACCACTTCAAAAAAATGAAAAATCGGCCGAACCCCTCTGACGACTCGACAATGACTTTCAATCATGGAAAGTTGTAAATTGGACTGAAATAAATGTTTTCTGACCCACCTCAAATCGCGCCAGCTCGAATCCTATTTTTGAGACCACTTCAAAAAAATTAAAAATCGGCCGAACCCCTCTGACGACTCGACAATGACTTTCAATCATGGAAAGTTGTAAATTGGACTGAAATAAATGTTTTCTGACCCACCACCAATCGCGCCAGCTCGAATCCTATTTTTGAGACCACTTCAAAAAAATTAAAAATCGGCCGAACCCCTCTGACGACTCGACAATGACTTTCAATCATGAAAAGTTGTAAATTGGACTGAAATTATTGTTTTCTGACCCACCTCTAATTGCGCCAGCTCGAATCCTATTTCTGAGACCACTTCAAAAAAAATTTAAAATCGGCCAAACCCCTCTGACGACTCGACAATGACTTTCAATCATGAAAAGATGTAAATTGGACTGATAATAATGTTTTCTGACCCACCTCTAATCGCGCCAACTCAAATCCTATTTTTGAGACAACTTCAAAAAATTAAAAAATTAGCCGAACCCCTCTGACGACCCGACAATGACTTTCATTTATAAAAAGTTGTGAATTAGGCGGAAATGAATGTTTTCTGACCCACCACCAATCGCTCCAACTCGAATCCTATTTTTGAGACCACTTCAAAAAATTTAAAAATCAACCGAACCCCTCTGACGACCCGACAATGAGTTTCAATCATAAAAAGTTGTAAATTGGACTCAACCTAATGTTTTTTGACCCACTACCAATCGCGCCAACTCGAATCCTATTTGAATCATTTCCATTATTATTTTTCAGATGGTCACTTCTTATTGGCCGTAAGCAGTGGTGATCCCTCGATGCCCATTCAGTGCTATACAGTTTCTGTGAAAAAGGAAGAAGAAAAAGTTACAATCAAAAGCCAGGCTCTGCTTAGCTTTTTCTTGATTGAAGCTCCCAAAGAGACCATGAGTAAGTTTCATTGATTCATCCAAAATCCTGGTGTTGACTATAAAATGGTTTTTTCCTGTTAATTTTTTTTGTCAGAGTATGAAATGAAACCATTGATATTGATAATTGATGTGTGTTATCAATTATTGCTAATCCAATTTGTCAATTTGCAGTTGATCAACTAGTCAAAGACAAGAAATGCACCGTCAGCCACATCAAGTGGATCATGAGAGAAGATGCGGATTCGCTGGTGGTTACTGCCAGCAGTCCAAAGATGAGCTGTCTTCTGGTGTGGGAACTGAGAGAGAAGGCCTTGCCGGTGCACAAATGTCTGTCTAAATCTGAGACGCCCCTGTTCCTCAACAAAGTGGTGAGTTTGATGAGTCAACACGAAAATTCGGACGTAGTTCGCCTTTCATTGAGAAAGGTGTTCCACAGGGACCAGTTTCAGGCCCGTTACTATATGCTCTATACCTCGTATTTATACAGAGGTAGCCATTGAAAGCGAAACAGCGGCTCGGTAGGTCGGCAGAATCGAATTATATAAAAGCGCTCGGACACATTTTTTGTTGTACTCGCATTTGAGTCGAATTCGAGAAAACGACTTTTGACTTAAGAACCTTAAAAAAACTTCGATCAAATAAATGATGAAATAAAAATTTTAAAAGGAATTGCATGTTATTTGTTGGTGAACTGATAGATCATTCAATTCTTCGAGAATGATGATTATCGTCGAACAGTTGCATTGTTAGATCTTATTTTTATTGATTGAGTGAATAAAAAGTGATTTCCCAACTTCAAGTTCCTGTATCTTGAAAACGAATCGATAGAATTAATTTATTTTTGTTGTTTGATATCAAGAAGGAAAATACCTTTCAAATAAGGTATCACTTGCCATACGTTGCCGTTCAAAAATTTAGGGGTGGCGGTCACAACTCCGTGTGATGGAATATATTTCGGGTGAACTTCTTCGCGAAAATGTAGTTGACGTGTCCGAGAGTTTTTATATATTTCGGTTCTGCCGACCTACAGAGTTGCTGTTTTGTTTTCAATGGCCCACTGTGTATAACTATGTTGTCAAATAGACTTTAACAGTTCGAACCTTGTCGACAGGAAAAATTATCTTTCGAATAATAAAATATATTTCGACTCGACCTACTTTACATATCCAACGTCATTGCAGCTGTGGCAGTACCAGTGCCACTTCCAATACAACAGTCCCGTCACCTCTCTGGCGACGAGCAAGCTCAGCCTAGTCAACAACATCTCGAGCGGCTACATCGTCGCCACTTTCTTGGACAACTCTATCCACTGCCTGTACCGGGACACCCTCAAGCCGATCGCGTACACCAGTCTCTCTGCCAGGCCGCGTTATCTGGACGAGCCGAACGCGAAGTTTCAGAAGATCAGCACGACCATATCCAGGTACTCGATTGGTTATCTTTGTCTGTTCAATATGAGTTATTTCGCTTTTCGGTGATGTTTATTTTCGCAGTTGCAACAAAAATATTCGCGCACTGATATTTCCTTTTCAAAAAAAAGCACGGGTTGAACTTTGACGAGATGTTTTTTTTTCGGACAATCCGGGTATCTTCAGCCTCTGTCTTTCTTCCATTTCACCAATTGATTCTTCTAAGTTTTCCGAATTCCGCATGGTTGTTCATGTTATAAGTTTGACCCTCTTCAGAACTCTCCTAAGAGCACGATCAAATGATTTGGTCGATCTGCCGTAAAATGGCGTCATTTCTATTGGTTTGTTTCAAATTTTGTTAAATCAACCGATAGAAATTACGTCACTTCAAAGCAGAATAATCAAACTATCTGGCCGTGAGCCACGGGATTTCTTGAGTGATTTTCGACGTCTAGTCAGTACGTGCATTTACCAAAATTTGTGATTGTAAAGTACGTCCATACAGGTGCAAAGAAAAAACAATTATTTTTTTTATGGCGGAGAATTGCCTTAAGCAAGAACCCCCCTTCCGCCCTCGACGAAGCTCCCACTTTTACGCTGGGGTGGGACGGATTCCTACATAGTGGGGGGAGAGCTGGTTGAGGGAGCCAATCGGAAGCAAGGTCCAAAAAATTTAGAGAAAGATGGCAGATGCAGAGGACAAATTATTGTTCCATTCCGATACCGGTTTGGGGATAAATTGTCATTTATCTGCTATTTATGTCATTTTTATCATTGTATTTGTGTTATGGGAAGTTCACATGCTGGCTTTTCGCTTCTTGGCTCATAGCGTATTGTGATATCATTGGCCGAATAGTGTCCGAAATATCTGAAAGCGCTTTTCAAGGCCATAAACCAAAAGTCGATAACAGTCCAACTTTTCGGCGGAAAAAAGCTATGAAAGTTAATAATTATAGGTTAGAAAGCAAAGCGATGTCACAAATGATAAAAAAAGTGTTCTAAAATGCTTTGTGTTTATTTGGGACGTATACAATAACGGCATTTCTCTTATTATTCATCAATCTCATGTTCACCAAAACCTTGAGTTTTCTTAATTTTTTCAAGAAGGATTTTGGGATCACCCAGATCCTTCGATTCTTTCTTTTTCGATGCATTTTATAATTATAATACAATGCCGGAGCTTGAATATTTTTTTCTCAGAAAGAACACAATTCAAATCATCTGAACTATCTGAAATTTCTTCCAACAACTCAGAAAAGATATCTCTCCACGTCTCCACCGACAGGATAGTAAGCATGGCCTATGGCTTTTTTGACATTGTTCATGTGAACAGTGCGCTCGTTTTTTTCAAGCTTTCTGTGAATGCGGCATTAGATGTCAATTTATTCCACCAAACCGGTGCAAGAATTCCTTTCCACAACACTTCCCAATAGGCAATCCGCATGAACCAATCAGAACTATCCTGGCCAAGGCGGTATATTTGAATCGATGCTAAGGTGGCATAAATCGTTGAGTAGTCCCAAGTATTCAACTTGAATATCAAGGTCCAGTTTGGTTAGATTAGATCATGTTCCCTTCTTTTTTCATTTTTAAGCCACAAAAGAAGGGAACATAATCTAATCCAACCAAACTGGACCTTGATATCCAAGTTGATCCTCAACGTAACCTAAAATTACATTGCACACCACGCAGGCGCAACTGAAATAGAGTTTTGATTGGTCCATGCGGATTGCCTATTGGGAAGTTTTGTGGATAGGAATTCTTGGCAAATCGGTACCGGAATGGGTTCAATGAAACGCTGCTGTTGTTTCAGTGTCAATTAAGATGTGATATCAGACGTGAGATGATGGAGAGTTAGTAGGGAACAAGCGTGAGTCCTCGTTTTGAAATATTTCCATTTGCACATAACAATAACCTTTGGAGAAGCTGAGCGACTTCATGAGATGTCTACCTTCGTGTATTTTTCTATCTGTAAATATTGTGTTGATAGCTTGTGGCTAGTACGTAATTTCACCTTAGACAAACGTCATTTTTATCAAAACTTAACTTATTCAGGTTCATCGATCTTTGCATATTTCCAACTTTTCGAGCCATTCAACTTCAACATTAATGGAAAATTATTCATATCTCTGAAATTACTTGAGACCGCCGAACATTTTATTTAGATTTTTTGTTCAGTAGACCAAACTACGTCCAAAAATATTATTTTTCAATAGCTTGTGGCTATTCGTTGAAAGAATTTTACCGGAATCCATATATCAGTTGAAACCATTTGACTGTTATTAGGAATAGATTTGTCTCATCTTACTTGAATATTACAATTAAATTGGCATTATTTCGCACTAATTGCTGGGTGCACGTGAATATAATCTGTGCAAGCTTAACACCGTCAATACATTTATGACGTCCCATACAGAAGTATGACCTCATGATATTTTGTTTGGCATCGGATGGATCCACAACTTCTGCATTATTACTGAATGGATCGAAACCTAACTCCTTCATAGGTTTCATTACGATTCGTAGGTATTGCTGTTTGGCTTGAATAATTTTGAAAAAATATATGCATTTGTGAATCTAAGTCCGGTAAAAGATTTGGTAAATTACTGAATTGGCTGCATCTATCAAGAGTTAGGTGGGGTACTGCTTAGTTCATCGTCGCTCGAGATTTCCATTATTTCATAGTTGAAACAGGCACTAGTAAACTGATAGACCAGAGCCGAAGCCTTCAAAAATGGTAAAAAATGAAAAAAAATTACAGTAGGATGAAACCCATTAGAAAAGCAGGGGAATATGATCAAAATGAAAGGAAAAATAAATTACGTTCGATCCGAGTTCGGGAAGTGGGAGAGGGTGAGTTTTTAAGGGTAAAAAATTGTTTATCTTGATTTCCGGCAAAACTACAAGTTCTATGGAAAAAAGTTAAATGGCAAAGTTGTAGGTCATAAAAAGATCTACAACTTTTTTGTATTTGCAATTTTTTCACATAACCTCAAAATTTAGGTTTTTTTTCTCTACGAAATTTGGTGAAAACTTACCTTATTATGTCCCAAATACACTGTAATTTATTTGATTAAAAATATTTATTTTTTCGTCTCATATTAACTTAATATCAAAAAAGCACCCTAATTTTCAATCGAAAATTCTGACGTCAAAATTTCAGCTTTTTTCAAAAAGTTTGGGGGCTTTTTGTTAATTGAAATATCTACTTTCTGATGGTGTAAAAAAAATATACATTACTATAGGAAATATTCTTAGAAAATGCAAAAAATTGAAAAAACCTCAAATTCGATTATTTTCATTAATTACATGTACAATTTCATCAAAAAAATGTGATTGCTGCAATTTTTTTTAGTTAAAAAGTTTTTTTATTTTACTCGAATTACATTCATGTCATAGAAAATCTCATACAAAATAAATATACATGTAAATCGTACTATTGAATTTAGAAACTTAATTCTGATTACGTCGAAAATAGCCAAGTTTCTAACATTTCATTTTATGATGCCTGCTGACATTTCAAGGTATTTCAATGTTGACATTAATTTATGGTTATATTTCAATTAAATTTAATTTTTTTGTAGAAGTACCTGTATGACTGCTATTTTCATAATAAATGCTGAATGATGATACGTATGAGTACACAAACAACTGCTTTAATCAAACTTTACTGTGTTTACTTTACTTTATTGGTAGGCATCCATCTTCAAACGTCTTGCCTAGAAAAAAAAAATTGCGTATTTCTCTTTCTATTCAGTCCATTTTGTTAATGTAGGAAGGCATTGCGAGTATATATAAAAATTGCGAGGGCTGTGTATTCGCTCGCCATTTGGCAAATCAGCGCGTGTGCGGATTTGCGATATGTCGGCCGAGCGCATGTACATTTTCCTTTTGTCCATTTTCTTGATTTTTATGTGGGAAGGCCAAGTCTATTGCGACTTTGTATTGAAATTGCAAGGGCTATGAATTCCGCTTTATAACTGCTAAATCAACGTGGTTGATTGACTCAACACAAAATCAAATGGACGGAAGCCGAAGTCATCCACAAAGAGGAAGGCTGGTATAGAAGGAAATTTAAAGAGAGTGCATATATTATGAACAATAATGCCTACAGTCAAGCGAGTATAGAAATCCGTAATGTGTGGAAACCCTTAATTAGTGATCTGGGTCAATTGAAATAACAATAACAATTAACAATGTACCAGAGGGGCCTGGCACGGTAATTAGCATACGTACCTGGACACAGGTAAATTACCTCCACCCCCCAGGCTAATAACACAAATGTAAACCAGCTATTTATAAGAAGTATCCTTGAGAACGTCGCGTTTATACACTTGAAAACGACTGTAGATCTCAACAGTCGAAACGTCGTGAATAAATTTCAGAGAATTGAATTTTCTTTCTTTACTTTGGTCGTATAGACAATGGAAGTCCAGAATAACCTTACCAAAATATCGTTTGCCATAATGTTTTTATCATGTTTTGATTAACCTGTGAAAGTTGCATTAAAATCGGAGATGTTTCTGTTTTCTCAACCCTTATCCAGAGCGAACGAAATAGTGACAATGTTTGGATTCTTTTACCAAGGAGGAAATAGTGGATGGTTAAAGTTGAGTTGACATGGGAAAATGAAGTGGTTATAGTTGTTTTTTAAGTATCATATACCTATTTCAAAGTCGTATTTTTTACTTTTTGTAAAATAATAAAGTATTTTCATTTTATATCATAATGACGTTGGGTCAATGTACTGATTGGCCGCCATGTATTCTACGAATGGTAAGTAATCCCAACGCAATTAAATATGATGAATCAAGTAGGCCGTACCTAACAGTTTTGGATGATAATTCAACTCATGTATAAAATCGTCCATAAGAAATGTCAGTTTTGGCAGTTTGATATCGGATAAATTGGAACGTAACTGTTTGCAAGTGGATAAACTGATAATTGTCGTATGACTTTATTGAATCCGACGCTATACCCAAGGACGCGTTGCTATCAACAAAGCCAAATGACAACAAATTTTCATACTTGTTGTTACAAAGTGTTGTTTTTAATTTCAAATGAGCGTTAACGGTAGATTTGGTAGTGCAACTACTCAAATAATAAATTTTGCAATAGACAACGCCACTCAAAAAAACAAATCATCAATTTGGAGGCAGTTTGAATTATTTTGTCGACAAAAGGGGTATGAACTATTACCTTCAACATCGCAGCCGGAAATCTCAAGCATATTGGCAGATTGGGCGTATAATATGAAGAAATCAGACGGAAATGACTACAAGGAGTACGTAGTTAAATCAATGTGGAATACTGTAGCCAAAATTGTGCAAGAAAAATATGGATTATAAGATTGTGTTTGACCCATTCAAGCGGCTAGAAACGCTAAAAATGCTAAACGCAAGCGACTGCAGAGCAATTTAGATAAAAGAAGACAAGGTACTATAGCATTAAGTAAAGAAGAAGCTATAAAAATGGCAGAGCAGTGGGATGGAAATACATCAATGGGACTTCAAAAAAAACTTTTTCATATCGCCGCTTTTGAATTAGCCTGGAGAGGTGGTGAAAGTGCGCAGTGTGAAATTTATTATATCAAAGCCGAAAAATACAATAATGGAACATTGACAGGCAGAGTGGAGTACAACACGGTCTTTTCTAAAACAGCTCAAGGTGGAGATAAAAGGTGCAGTGAAAGTATAAGTGGTTGACTACAAATAAAGAAAAACCGAACGTGTGTCCTGTAAGATTGTTGAAAATGCTTCTAGAAAAACGAAACAAACATATTTGGAGTGGACCAGAATTTCTGCAGAAAAAATTGGTCTAGATCTGAAAAATAAAATTACTAATTCTCTGAAGCCATACCTTCAGTTAGACTCACAACATCATTCCACTATTATAGTGACAAATCTAAGAGAGGAAAATAATCAAATTCAGCAGTCTTCTTCGGGTAGGATTGTATACCAAAGCTGTGCTTTCACTAATTGTACATTTAAATAATATTTCCTGTTAAATGCACTTTTTGTTCAATGAATTATTGATATAATTTAATAAATTATGTTCTATTCACTTTTATTTAATAATTCATTTATTTGATTCGTTAAATTATCTCACTAAATACCACTCGAGGTTTTATTTTCATCGTATAAACTTTAATTTTGTTCCACTCAAACTTGGTAGCTTGTAATAAGACTCGACTAAATATCATTAGATAAAATCACTCCACCTTCGGAGTCGTGATTTTATCATGTTATTTGCTCTCGTCAATTACCAAAGCAACCAAGTTTTCGTGCAAAATGAAAGTTTATTCGATAAAACAAAAACCTCGTGTGATATTACCATCGATAATTTCACAGGTGTAAGTGATACACCAGGGATTTTTGTGCATCTTGGTGATTACCAAAGTAGCATGTCACGCACTAGATACAAAAATAACTATTATGCCGCTCTTAGTGTGTTGTTTCTGAACCAAGTGACTGACGTCACTGACTATTAATTACGTCTTATAGTTTCCATAGAAAAATATGTTATCTATCTCTCGTTCACCGTCTTTATCACATCCAGTATCGACATGTCGTACCTGGGCAACGTCCTGCTCTGCGTCGACTCGGACGACAGCCTGCACCTGTTCAAGCTGCCGCCGCAGATCGAGAGCTCCGCCCCCCTCAGCGTGCCCTACTGCACCACCGTGCTGGAGTACTGCCTGATAAGCGGCTTGGACTGGCTGGACTTGATGCTGGTGCTCAGGCCGGGGATGCTGGACGCCATCTGCGACAGGCTGACGGAGAGCTTTAACAGGCAGCCGCCCGCCTTGCAGCAGTTTTTCTACAACCAGTATTTGTGCGTGAAGACATCCTTGTACAGGTGAGTTGATTGTGTGTTTACGGGTTTGGGAATGCCTTGTTCGAGAAACGAGGAATAGACCCCTGGTGCCATTTTCAGGATCTGCATCAACATTTTGGAAAAACGCTCGGACCCGTCGATTTTTGATTAAAACACTCTTTTCCGGTATTTTTGACTGCGCCACTGGCCACTGCCACCCCCAAGCGAGGGTAGGAATCACCCCAAAATTTTTTAAATGGCATTGGGGATCGAGTAAGATTTCTTTCGAAAGCTCTTACAATTCTCTACAATATTCTTGAAATTTTAAAATGCCGCCCATTACTTATTGAGAAATTATATTTTAAATTTGAAAATTATCTGCAAGCAATCACTAACGGTAAAAATAATTACATTCATTCGAGTTGAGTACGCCAATGGTATAAATTTGGTACCTATTTTTTGCTTTGCATGGATCTCGAGGCGATTTGCTATCACTTCTATTTCTATAAAAACACAAATGGATACGATCAGGGAATTAGTCAAATTAGTGGATATCGAATGAATGTCTAACGATTTCGAAGTGTTGGTTGGTAGTTTATTTAACGTAGTTTTGAGAATTGAATACTATGGTTTATTCCATCGCGGATAGGGTGGACTGGATATCATTTCGCTGTACTTTATGAACAGCTATTCAATGCACAACGTCAAGATCGACATGTCAGTAGAAAGTATGTACTAGAATTAGTAAAAAAAATTCAACAGACAGAAAATATAGCTAATAAAAAACGAGGAATAGAAAAGCCTGTAGTTAATCAAGCTAATGAATTTGCAGTTTTGGGATATGTTCATCTTGATCCTACATTGAGTCCAGGGCAGCTGGCATCTGTGTCTGGGATCAATCGGGCTAGCATCCGAACTATTTTGAAGAATAATAAATTCCATCCATATAAAATACGTTTTCCTTCGACCGTTTATTTACGATGTATTTGAACGCACTCAAAATCGTTGATTAATGACTCCTCTTAATGAATGATTGTCTATTAATCAACGATTTACTTATATGCAACCCGACGTACATTGCTCCAATACATATTATATTTAACTTAATGAGGATGATTATGACCTCCGTTTGCAGTTTTGCGAAATAATGAGCGAGCGAGCAGGGCACGATCCACAATTCATTTTTATTATCTGTTTTTCCGATGAATGCAGTTTTTAATTAAACGGGCGGTAAATCGCCACAATAGGGAAATACACTGTAATAAAAGATAAAGTTTTAATTGCATACATGATACATGTAGAATCACCTCACGAACTTATTTATTCATTTCATATCGACAACAATCCAATTCAAAACTGTTCCGAATTGAGAAAGATTCAAACAAACGCCATATTCACGCGAGCTGACGTCACTTGTATTGTACTACAAACGTTTTGTTCTGTGAATGCTTTGTACAAAGATTTGTTTCAAGTATTAATCACATTGTACAGTGGAAACTAGGGAGACTGACGTCACTCTTTGTCCAATGAAATTCCAGTAATATTTGGCGCAAATTTGAGCTAGTGTTTGAATTCATCTCTAATCCTTTTGTTTTCTGGATTAAGTATAATTGAAAAAAAAATTAAAAAATCATTTTTTACCCAGTTTGATTTGTAAACCTTTGAAAAAAAATATATCACCAGTGTAATTCCCTATTGCATCTATTGGTCCGATTCAAATCCATGAGTTTTTCACGAGGTGGGTCCTTATTTTCTACCAGACAATATGCCTGGCGAAATGTATTTTCAATTACTAGAAATCGCTATTGACCCTGCCTCAACTGATATTTTTGAAAATAATCCACAGTATGATGAAGATTATTTTTATTTTCAACAGGACGGTGCTCCTCCGCATTATGCGACGATTGTTCGTATGTATATAAACTAACGTTTTCCATGGCATTCGATTGGGAGAAGAGGCAGTATTGAATGGCCTCCACGAGCGCCAGATTTATCACCCCTCGATTTCTTTTTGTGGAGACATCTATGAAACACAACCAGCGTCATTGGAAGATTTGCATCATAAAATCGTTCCGTCGAATTACTCCAAAAATTCTTCGGATCATCATCATTTTGAACATTTCATCAAGTGGTTAGCAAATAAGCAACTAAAATAATTTTTGCAGTTTTTTCCAAGTATTGTGAGGAAATGTAAAAATTAAAGAATATGGTTAAGAGAATTGTAAGAGCTTTCGAAAAACATCTTAGACCGCCAATTCCATTTGAAAATTTTGGGGTAATTCTTCCCCTCGCTTTGGGTTGAAAGTAGTGGAGTCAAAAATCGACGGTTATGAGCGTTTTTCCAAAATGTTGACGAGGTTTCTGAAAATGGCTGTTTCGTTTTCTGTTGACCACTCCGTACAATGTAACGCAGGTCCAATCAAACTTTTCCCCACTAAATCCTAACAGAGCTCCCGCAAAAAATTTGCTCTCAATTCTTAAATCGCTAATTAATCCACTAGACACTTCTGGAGAATCGAAAATTGACAACGAAATTGCACCATAACCTGCCACAGATTTGTTGAATATATGCCGCTTTTGCTGACCGTTATTACTCATGTTTTGAAATAGACAAATAAAAACAAAAGTTTGATATGGATTTATTGTTTTTCAAAATATTCACCATTTAAGATCAATACACTTTTACATGCCTTTGAACCAGAGTAAATGAAGATATTAGTCCTTCACATTTAAAAAAACTTATTGCAGATATACTTTAATATATATATATTAACTTTGATTGATTGATTTTTTATTATTATTGCCTCTTTGATGAAGCCTTTGTTTATTTACTCAGCTCTCAAGTCCATTTGACCCATCGACCTGTTTGATGTTCTAATCATTCTGAGTTGTGTAACGTTTCGGAATCACCCCACCACCGTCATCAGTAACTAATAATTTTTCGTGTAATGCCACGATGTTTGTGCATTAAACGTTGACTTGTCGCATTTTTTAGGTTAAGTTACCAAGGTCAATCGAAAGCGAACGATCTGACTCAGTACCTGATGCTCCACAGTATCTCGACGGCTTTTAAGAGTTTACTCAGGCCGAGTGAGATGAACAGCCACGAAAAAAGCCCAGCAGATTCATTAGCGAGTGAGTATCCATCTACAACTATATTGTTATTCCTTCTTGAAATTATTTTTCTTCCGATTGAAAGGAGTTAGTGTGATTCACTTGGCTGAACTTAAATGAACAACATCTATAAAGATAGCTAATAAAGTTTAGGTGTTATATCAGATATATTTGGCACCATATCTAGAGTAAATTTTGAAATTCATCAAATCCTTTCACCGAGTCGATCTTCATGAAATATTGAAGTCGACAACATTCAGTCGTGTCGCCCTCGAAAGGTAATTTTTAAAAGAAAAATATTTACAAAGTGGTGTGCCACAAGGATCAATACTAGGGCCTATTCTTTCCGTAATCTACACCTTCAGATTATGGCAGTAAAATATTTCAAATATGTGAATGGACCTGTAATCTGTATGATGAAAAGTATCATAAGAAGTCCAATTTCATCTATTTGTTACCCAATTTTAATATGAGGTGTGTCGAAGAGGTTTAAAAGTCTAGTATTGATGATTTTGTGACGACTCAAATCAATTCGCTCTGTACAAAGTCCGAAACGCTCTTCCAGGCGTCATCGCGGAAGGTCAAAGCGACGTGGACAAAGCCTTGACGCTGATGCACCTCGAAGCCAAAGAATTCACCGTCGAAACCACCACCCTTCAGAGCCTCCAACAGCTGATACAGTGGGTGGCCGATCTGGCGCTGAACCTCCTCGTCAAGCTGCCGGATTGCCGGCCGGCGAACGGGAAGTCTTACGAGCTGATCAGAGACGTCAAGGCGCTGAATATGCTTCGAGAAATGCTGGTGCTCATCCGCATATGGGGTCTGCTGCGGCCGGCTTGTTTGCCGGTGTTCATCAAGTCGGATACCAACTTGGACGTGATGGCGCTCGTTTTCAGGTTGCTGAGCAGGCTGGTGCAGAACGTGAACGAACCGGACGAGGGGCTTATCGGTAAGTTCAGTTGATTCATTAACAAAAAAAAAAATGGTATTATAGAATTGTTAGTCTTCCAAAATGATAAAACGCCCATGAAAAACTCGATGACTTTAATTTCTTACTTCTTATTTTGTATGTAGGATAGAGAAAGTAATAATAACTTTTGTCTAATTTCCACAACGATTTTTAATTGTTACGACCGGTTTCGCTTTGTTAAACTATTATCAAGTAAACTTTATTTTACTATCACCATTTTTCGTCACCTATTTTTTTTGCCGTACCCTTTCCTCGGACTTTTTTATCGATCTTTCCGACTTTCCTTCACTGGACCTTTATTCCCCGCACTATTTTGCCGGACATCTTCACCGGAAATTCTCAAACTAGAAATTTTTCAACAACCTTTTTTTTCCAGGCCCATTTTTGAAATTTTTTTTGTTGAACTTTTTTAGTTAATTATTTTATGGCTGGACTTTTTTTGCCAAAATTTTTTTTGAACTGTTTTTTTTTCTGGAATTTTTTTGCGGGTTTTTTTGCTCGACTTCATATTCCCGGACTTTTATACCTCATACTTTTATACCCCGGACTTTTTTACCAGAAATTTTTTGCCTGGCCTATTTTTGCACGATTTTTTGGTCGAAATTTTTGCGGTTGGTTATTTTACCGCGGGCCTTTTTTCCGAATTTTTTTCACCCGATATTTTTGCTGGATTTCATTCTGCCGATCTATTCTCTACTCGACTTCATTTTCCCGGACTTTTCTCTACTGGACTTTTCTTCTCCGAACTTTTCTTCTCCGAACTTTTCTTCTCCGGATTATACCACAGACTTTTATATCGCGGACTTTTCCACCGGACTTCTTCCCCGAACTTTTTCACCGGAATTCTTTCCCGGAATTTTTCACCGGACTTCTTCCCCGGACTTTTTCCCCGGACATTTACCTCGGACTTTTTTCCTGGACTATTTTTTCGGACCTCTTTAGCGGGCATTTTTTTACCAGACATTTTTTGCCAGGCCCATTTTTGCAAGATTTTTTTTGTTGAACTTTTTTTGGTTTACTGTTTTCTCGCTGGACTTTTTTGGCAAATTTTTTTTTACCGGATTTTTTTTCTGGACTTTTTTGACGGTCTTTTTTGCTCGACTTCATTTCCCCGAACTTTTATATACCAGCATTTTTTCACCAGAACTTATTTAACCAGACATTTTTTGCCGGGCTCATTTTTGCTGGTTTTTTCTTGTCGAACTTCTTTTGTTTAATTTTTTTCGCTGGACTTCATTGACGAATTTTTTTTCTACGGACTTTTTTTACTAAATTTTCGTTTGCCGGTCTTTTTTGCATGACTTCATTTCCCGAACTTTTTGCCTGGACTTTTCTTCTCCGGATTTATATACCCCGGACTTTTTTCCCGGAATTTTTATCCCCGGACTTTTTCTCCGGACTTTTTCCCCGGACTTTTTCCCCGGACTTTTTCTTCGGACATTTTCCCCGGATCATTTCCTCGGATCTTTTTAGCGGGTTATTTTCTCACTAAAAATTTTTCTTGTGACATTTTTTGCCTTATCCATTTCTTCAATTTTTTTTTGTCGTACTTTGAACTTCGTTTCGCCGGATTGTTTTGCCTGCATTTATGAGATATAAATGAGTAGGTCATCAGTTGATATCTGATAAAGGAAACTAAACAAAACGTCTATGATAACTGAAATAATTTGAAAGGTCAATGGAAGAAAAATATGAAAAACTGCGACAGTTACGTTTTGCTTTCAAGGGGGCTACTTCCACCCCTCGACTGTGAAGGTCGCCCTTTCACGAATCTACACATTAGTGTGGGATCTCGTGACAAATAATATCATGAGATTTGACGATTTTTAAAGACCGGGAAAAATCGGTCAAAGAATTGAGCAAGGGATAAGAATTTTTCTAGATTCATTCATAATCAATTCATTTTGTTTCCAGACGTTATTGTACCTGCCTCAACGTTTTTCAAGTATATCGGTGATTTCACAGGGATTTCTAGATCATATTTTTCATATACGGGATCATACCGTGTTGTTTTCTCCTTTGGATATGATAACATTCTCGCGAAACCGCATAAGGTTTCAATATCTTACCCAAGTATTATCAACAAAGGAAGTCTGATTGTCTCTTCCTGTGCTCGACCGTAGACTTCCACCTATTTTCATTCCCTAAAAGTACATCGAACATGTGTCGAGCGCGAAAAACAGTTTACGTGCGCCAGAGAAATTACTGGCCGCACGAGATCCGCTCTCACCCCTTCAACTTCATCGATCTACCTCTCTTTCTCCTGGTACTGACTTCGTTCTACTGGATAGTGCTGTGCCCGTTCCTGTACGGATATTTCATGAACAGATTCGAGGTTTTTCCGCGGATGGCGCCCTTTTACCTACTGCTGGCTTTCGTTTTGTACTTACTGACGCTGGCGCTTTTCGTTTTCGTGTGGAGGTACAAGTTCAGAAAAGGGACGCGCTACGGTTACTATACTCACTCGGAAATCGAAGCCCCTGGTGACGAGATGAAGCGCGCCCTGTCGGAGCAATGCGTAGTTTCGGAGGGTGGCACGCCGGAGTACGGCAAGAAGGAAAAACCGACCCAAATCCGCATCACTTCGAACAGTTCCAGACCGATTTCGCAGAACCTTTCTACGCCGATGACGCCACGCGAATTGTTCTTGTTCGATCTGATTGAAATCGCCCTGAAGACGGATAAGGAAGCTTCGCAACGGTTTATCGAGAGGGAAAGGGAGGACTGCTTGGAGGAGTGGCGACCTCCTCGATTCGGTGAAGAGGAGGAAAAAGAGGATGAGGAGGAGGCGCAGAGGGAGTTTTTCATCGCCAACGCGGAAGTGCAACAGGCTTGTGTGGCTCAGGCGTTTTTGTTCGTTGAAGAGGTCCATGTCGATGACGATAGGTCTTTCGAGCTGGTTACATTAGTGGATTAGTGTGATTTATTTCCGTTTTTGTTGTAGCAATGGAATTTTTCATCAGTACAAACTGTTTAATACAAGGAATATTACTAGTTTCAATCAATACTATGGTTTGTTTTATTTTTACTCCGAATGCTTGATACTTTGACTGAAATCGCTTGTTTTTCGGTTTTTTCATCACTGAAATTCTTCGGTCTCCTCATTGATGAAAATTTATTTATGGGTAAGACATAGTGAGAACTTGAGGAGGCAGATTTCACCACTAGTTCAAAATTAGAAATTTGCTTCTGCTCAAATACCTCAAAACCATTCGTTATTCCTTGGCATACTCCAAACTTCAGTACTTGATTTCATTTTGGGGAACAGCTCAAACTAACCTGCTCAAACCATTCAAAACAAAATAATTAAATGTATTTTCAAATTTTATTAATTCGAACAGAGTTCAAAAATATGAGACGTATAGTATCAGCAAAATTAAACAGTTAACTCTTTTTTCTAGAGCCTTTAATGTGCTATTACTCCCTACATTATACCTGCCTACATTAAACTGTGTACTTACTTATCTGCTGTTATCTATTTTCTGCCTACTTTGTTTTGGATTCAATGTCAAACATTCTTGAAGAATCTTGAAGATTCATGAAGAGAAGCGTTTATTACTAGAACAAGGGGCCGTATAGTATTAGGACCTTATCGGCATTCACACTTTTTTACATTTTGCAATTTACAGACTCTCGAATGCGTCGAGAGGTCTATTGTCAAGAGCCTGTCTCATTCATTCCAAATTTGTGTCATCAACTTGGTGAACGTGATACGAAGCGTGTTGGGCCACACTCGTTTTCCTGGTCTCGAATATCGGATAGGAGCAATGTGCTCTTTTAACCATACTTTCAGGGCCCTTCTTGTTTGACCATATACTTTTCGAAGTTCTTACAGCTAATTTCATGAAACTCCAATTTTTTTTCTTCTTCCGTCTAATGTTTGGGAGTACCCGGGATCTGTAGCTTATAGAGGGTTTTGTATACCACTTTCTTATTGGGGGTTTTGAAAATGTTGTTGAAATCTCGAGTAACTTGAGGTTGGGGTATGGGATGACGATATATTCAAGAGAACAAGAGAAAAATAACAGAAAAAGATAGTAGATAATGAATGCAATTAGCCACTCTGATGAGTAGTATAAATAGAATTAGAATATCTAAGTACTTCACTAAGCTTTGAGCTCCTGACGAAGGGATATGTTCAAAAGTAGCATGTTTATCGCTTTTCAGATGAATGCTGCCTACTCACGAGCCAAGTGCAAGTACAACTCCTTCAACCGTCCAATAACAGGGTGGTACTCGGATCTCCGCATTTGGCCCAACAGATTCTACCACTGCAGGTATACTTTTTTTTACTTTTCCAGCGATGATTCATACAGTTTTAGCGTTTTCTATAGATATCTACGAAGGCGCTGAAAGGGTTTTGACTTTTTTTTTTCATCCCGACTTTGAACTAAAAATCTCTAGGGGTGGGATTCAGTGTACGATAGAATTCTACAGTCAACAGTTATGTCTCTATATTTTCCATGAACTCAACGATAATGTCATCTCACTTATTTCATTAAAAGTAGAGTTCTATATGGTACACGGAATCCCACCCCAGAACTTGAATTCAATTTTGAGGTTATCTCATTTTGCTTGTGAATGAGAAACTGCTAGGTGACGAAAGGCACTGTAAAGTCATTCATTTTAGGATCGTACTTCTTACCTAATCGGGTGTAGTGGTTAAAAGTAAATAGTTGTGATGCATTTTTATTGCTGACGTTTTGTTAGGAGTAACCTTCAAGAACAGGAGCAGTGTCTGGTCTCCAGGGGCGGTATCCTCAACCCGTTACCCTACTAAGCGAGTGATCCCCTCAACATAGCGATTTGATTATCGGCGATATGTAAATTCCTGATTCCCAAACTAGCGCAACCCTCGCTTGTTTTAAGGGCAACAACACTAGTTGAGAATTGAGAATTTGCATTAAATCTCTACCTTGAGGGATCGTTCGCTCATTAGGGTAGCGTGTTGAGGATACCGCCCCTGGGTGACATCGTATTCTGTTTCATTTTGAGGGATTCTCTCGTGCTGTCTTGTGGGTGGATGTACTTCTGCTGTGATCGTACTCCTGGATTTTTGAGTGATTGTCTAGCGGATTGAGAGCGAGAACAGATCAAGTGAACCGAGTTCAGTTGCTAGGAATGAGCCAATGAAATGTCTAGTTTCTTAGCAACTGAACTCGGTTCTCTTGAACTGTTCGTGAACTCGCCTTGTTCACCTCGTCCTAAGAGTCTGCTATATCGTATTCGGATGTACCTAGTTCTGATGTGAACGTACTCCTGGATTTTTTTGAAGGATTGTCTAGCGGATTAAGGGCCAGTTGTGTACCACAAGTTCACCAACGGTTGAAGTGAACCGAGTTCAGCTGCAATGGATTAGTCAATGAAATTTCTAGTCCCTCAGCAACTGAACTCGGTTCTCTTGAACTATTGGTGAACTCGCCTTGTTCAACTCGTCCTAAGAGTCTACTATATCGTATTTGAATGTACCTAGATCTGATGTAAATGTACATCTGGATTATCTCGTTGATTTAAAGTCTATTAGTCTTGTGAATGGATGTACTCCTGCTGTGAACGTACTCCTGCTGTGAACGTATTCCTGCTGTGAACGTACTCCTGGATTATCTCGTGGATTAAATGTCTATTGTCTCGTGATTGGATGTACCCCGCTGTGAACGTACTCCTGCTGTGAACTTACTCCTGCTGTGACCGTACTCCTGATTCTTTCGTACATTATGAGTCTTGTCTCGTGAATTGATCTTCTCCTGCTGTGAACGTATTCCTGCTGTGAACGTACTCCTTGGATTCTCTCGTGCATTGAGTCTGTTGTCTTGTGAACTAATGTACCCCTGCTGTGAAATTATTCCTGCTCTCAACGTTCTCCTGCTGTGAACGTACTCCTTGTGTGAACGTACTCCTTGTGTGAACGTACTCCTGCTGTGAACGTATTCCTGCTGTGAACGTATTCCTGCTGTGAACGCTGTGAACGTACTCCTGCTGTGACCGCACTCCTGATTCGTACATTGAGTCTGTTGTCGTGAATTGATGTTCTCCTGCTGTAAACGCACTTCTGTGAACGTACTCCTAGTGTGAACGTATTCCTACTGAGAACGTATTCCTACTGAGAACGTATTCCTACTGAGAACGTATTCCTGCTGAGAACGTATTCTTGCTGTGAACGTATTCCTGCTGTGAACGTACTCTTGTTGTGACCGTACTCGTGTCGTGAATTGATGTTCTCCTGCTGTACACGTATTCCTGCTGTAAACGCACTTCTGTGAACGTACTCCTGGTGTGAACGTATTCCTACTGAGAACGTATTCCTACTGAGAACGTATTCCTGCTGAGAACGTATTCCTGCTGTGAACGTACTCTTGTTGTGACCGTACTCGTGTCGTGAATTGATGTTCTCCTGCTGTACACGTATTCCTGCTGTATACGCAATTCTGTGAACGTACTCCTGGTGTGAACGTATTCCTGCTGAGAACGTAATCTTGCTGTGAACGTACTCCTGCTGTGACCGTACTCCTGATCCTCTCGTACATTGAGAGTGTTGTCTCGTGACACGTATTCCTGCTGTAAACGCACTTCTGTGAACGTACTCCTGCTGTGACCGTACTCCTGATCCTCTCGTACATTGAGAGTGTTGTCTCGTGAATTGATGTTCTCCTGCTGTAAACGCATTCCTGCTGTGAACGTATTCCTGCTGTGAACGTACTCCTGCTGTGAACGTACTCCTGCTGTGACCGTACTCCTGATTCTCGTACATCGAGTGTTGTCTCGTGAATTGATGTTCTCGCAAACGTATTTCTGCTGTAAACGCACTCCTGCTGTGAACGTGCTCCTCGTGAGACCGTACTCCTCGTGTGACCGTATTCCTGCTGTAAACGTATTCCTGCTGTAAACGTATTCCTGCTGTGAATGCTGTGACTGAACTCCTGATTCTCTCGTACATTGAGTGTTGTCTCGTGAATTAATGTTCTCCTGCTGTAAACGCATTCCTGCTGTAAACGTATACCTGCTGTGAACGTACTCCTTGCTGTGACCGTACTCCTGATTGTCTCGTACATTGAGAGTCTGTTGTCTCGTGAATTGATGTTCTCCTGCTGTGAACGTATTCCTGCTGTGAACGCTGTGAACGTACTCCTGCTGTGACCGTACTCCTGATTCTCGTACATCGACTGTAAACGTAATTCTGTTGTAAACGCACTCCTGCTGTGAACGCACTCCTGCTGTGAACGCACTCCTCGTGTGACCGTATTCCTGCTGTAAACGTATTCCTGCTGTAAACGTATTCCTGTTGTGAATGCTGTGACCGTACTCCTGATTCTCTCGTACATTGAGTGTTGTCTCATGAATTAATGTTCTCCTGCTGTAAACGCATTCCTGCTGTAAACGTATACCTGCTGCGTACTCCTTGCTGTGACCGTACTCCTGATTGTCTCGTACATTGAGAGTCTGTTGTCTCGTGAATTGATGTTCTCCTGCTGTGAACGTATTCCTGCTGTGAACGCTGTGAACGTACTCCTGCTGTGACCGTACTCCTGATTCTCGTACATCGACTGTAAACGTAATTCTGCTGTAAACGCACTCCTGCTGTAAACGCACTCCTGCTGTGAACGCACTCCTCGTGTGACCGTATTCCTGCTGTAAACGTATTCCTGCTGTGAATGCTGTGACCGTACTCCTGATTCTCTCGTACATTGAGTGTTGTCTCATGAATTAATGTTCTCCTGCTGTAAACGCATTCCTGCTGTAAACGTATACCTGCTGCGTACTCCTTGCTGTGATCGTACTCCTGATTGTCTCGTACATTGAGAGTCTGTTGTCTCGTGAATTGATGTTCTCCTTCTGTAAACGCACTTCTGCTGTGAACGTACTCCTCGTGCGAACGTACTCCTTGGATTCTCTCGTGCATTGCGAGTCTGTTGCCTCGTGAACTGATGTACTCCTGCTGTGAACTTTCTTCTGCTCTGAACGTACTCCTAGTGTGAACGTATTCATGCTGTGAACGTACTCCTGGTGTGAACGTACTCCTTGGATTATCTCGGGCATTGAGAGTCTGTTGTCTCGTGAATTGATGTTCTCCTGCTGTGAACGTATTCCTGCTGTGAACGTACTCCTGGTGTGAACGTACTCCTTGGATTCTCTCGTGCATTGCGAGTCTGTTGCCTCGTGAACTGATGTACTCCCGCTGTGAACTTTCTTCTGCTCTGAACGTACTCCTAGTGTGAACGTATTCATGCTGTGAACGTACTCCTGGTGTGAACGTACTCTTTGGATTATCTCGGGCATTGAGAGTCTGTTGTCTCGTGAATTGATGTTCTCCTGCTGTGAACGTATTCCTGCTGTGAACGTACTCCTGGTGTGAACGTACTCCTTGGATTCTCTCGTGCATTGCGAGTTTGTTGCCTCGTGAACTGATGTGCTCCCGCTGTGAACTTTCTTCTGCTCTGAACGTACTCCTAGTGTGAACGTATTCATGCTGTGAACGTACTTCTGGTGTGAACGTACTCCTTGGATTATCTCGGGCATTGAGAGTCTGTTGTCTCGTGAATTGATGTTCTCCTGCTGTGAACGTATTCCTGCTGTGAACGTACTCCTTGTGTGAACGTACTCCTTGGATTATCTCGTGCATTGAGAGTCTGTTGTCTCGTGAACTGATGTACCCCTGCTGTGAAAATATTCCTGCTGTGAACGCTCTCCTGTGTCAATATTATAGTTACCATAAATCTTATTCCAGCTTGAATTCAACAACGAACCCGAATGCTTGACGAGCACCGTCGAATCCAGTTCGGGCCAAACGGTGGATTCCATAAGACATCTCTATCTGGGAAGGTCGCCCCGAGCCGTGAAGCAGTGCGTGAGGTGCTGCAGCTGCGCCGGAATAGTCCAAGTTACCCGCACGGCTGCCATCCGCGCTTGGGATCAGAGGTGGCTGAAGTCTTGCCAGTAAGTAGACAGGTCCTAGCAGGCAGAGAAACAAAAGCACTACGAATAATGAACCAACTCCTCCATTACCTTCATACCTAAACGAAACATTCACTTTGAACTCGATTTATGCATCAGAAATTATGCTTTCTGAAACTCTTTAAGATAAAATAAATACAATACAAAATTTTTCCACAGCTTATATGAAAATGTACTATTCTGAATGTATTTTAATGTGGTATTTTCAATGATTTCAGGTGTGGTGGACTGTGGAAAATGCAAATCTCTTCTGGAGTGTAATATTGAATATTTTCAATCATGCCGCCAATATATTGATGTCATTCTTCCAAATACTAAAGAATTTTTATGTTATTGAAACCCAAATTATTTTTTATACGTTGTAGGAATAAATGTAATAACTACTTTTGTTTTTTTATTGTTGATTTTTGCATGTCGACAGTGACTGAGTAGCAGTCGACATGCGAAAATCTCTATTGAGATTGCCAATCACTCGTGTTTGTGAAACGTCGAGAATATCCTATATTTATGGTGAAATGAAACCAGAGAGTGTTATTTTTCAAAACGGTGTTTACCAAATGGACATTTTTTTTTAAATTTAAGTTTAAATCACAATCTTTGTTAAAGATAAACGGAAAACTCATTTCTCAATAACAAGAAATGATTCTAAAACGAACCGCTCCATCTACTTTGGGTAGAGCTTGTCATACGGAATTCTAGTAAAAGACCTAAAAATGATATCGTCGAACATTTTACCCAAAACCTTCTCTATGGTAGGCGTAACCTCTTCGATTATAACGTCCAAGTTGTTTTGTATGATGTTCTTAGTTGCTTTTTCTGAAAATAATCACATATTTGAGCAAAATTTTTAGTGTAACTGTTGACGTTTGAAATTAAAAACTTTTATCGTTTGACGAATATGTGCATCGTTTTGATCTTACCTAATTCCTTATTCTCCTTGAAAAGTCCTGTGAATCCATAATCGACTACGTGGCCCACATTCATTTTGGGAAAAGTATCTTGGGGTTTTATGTAGTCAACCCCATGTCTTTTCTCTATTTTTATTGTATGAAAAATAGAGCAACTGGCATCAGCTAAAAGAAAGAACATATTCAGTTAAAACTCTTCAGGGGTGACAATTCAACTCATGTATGAAAAATCGCATATGCCGCAGAGCAATTGTCACATTGACAGTGTCAAAAGTTAGCTGCAACTTTTACAGCGACAAATGCCCTAGTATAACTGTCTGACTACTAAGACAGTTGCGACGCAATCATCTTACTGGCGACAATTGACAATATTCCACAGACTATCGGTGATCGTTTTTTTGCTGTCAGGTTGGTAATGAATTTTGGTTTTTAATATTTGAAACACTGTATTTTGATACACTGACATGTGCCATGTGTCAGCAATGACAAATGTCAAATTATTATAACCAATCACCGCCAATCCCTTGAATCTGACAGATGACAAAATTGTTTTAATCAGTGTTTCCAATATTAAGAAAAAAAATATTACCAACCTGACAGCAAAAAAACGATCACCGATAGCCTGTGGAATATTGTCAATTTTCTACGTTTTCCGATGCAAAAAATATAAACTTGACCTAGATACTTCCATCGAGAAATTGAATGTAATATTGCAAGATTGGGCATTCAATATGTGAAAAAGTAACTGAGAAGACTTCAAAGATGCGATAGTTAAAACAGTTTGGAACACCACCGCTAAAATGCCACAAAATAATTATAACGATTTCAGTGTTGTATTCAACCCTTTCACCGACGTTCAGTTCAATTCATCACGAGCTGCACGTAATGCTAAACGTAAAATCATACAAGTACAACCCCAAAAGGGAAAATCTAGTGCATCAACTCTTAATAAATCTGAAGTATTTGTAATGGCCAGATACGAAAATGAACTAGAAGGACTTCAAAAGCAATTATATCATATTTTGGCGTTTGCATTAGCTTGGCGCGGAGGAGAAGCAGCTTACTGCAAAATCACTTGTTTTAGAGGAAGATACTGAATGCTCGCATACCGCATTTGTATAGATGCCAAACGTTTCAAAATTACAAATCACTCAAATCGAGCAGCAGCAATTGGCGAATTAGATAAAAGCGGAATTGAAGAACAAGCTTTAATAAAAATAACAGGACACAGCAATTCATCAACATTAAAATCATACAAGTTGACAAAGAGTATCATTCGAGCATTATTCAATAAATTTGTGTGGCAAAAGAAAAAACTTCAACATCTACTACAGAAACGATTAGCTGTGGTACCCACAGCGACATCACTGTTTCTAGTATTTATTTCAATAACTGCGTTGTCAATAATTGTACATCGAAATAAAAATGATTTTATTTTTAATGTTTCATAAATAAATTGTCCTACCGAATAACACTCGATGTTTGTATTGAAATCAGGTAAGTTTGTGTTGTTCAAATTATGTACTGTTTCGAAAAACTTTCAACCTGAAGTTTAAATAGTTGATAGTTTTTCTGTCATTGCTAGGCAACAGTTTCTCATTAAACAACCCAAATTCAGTCGATAAAATTCAAAACTCTCGTGCAATTATAAGTGATAAAAAAGAGGCAAATCACTCGAGTGTGAAAAGGGCGTTTTCAACACTAGTTGCACACTATTCTTCTACGATCGCCTGGGATATGTTCAGTGCCAAATAATTGTACTTCATTGACATATCAAGATGCCTTTAGGTAATGAAGTAAGTGATCAAAGTGATTCAGTAATAAAGTTGATTACACACAAAGCTCAACAGTTGAAAGCACTCTTCGGTTGCACAGACACCAGGAAGAGTGAACGCATGAAAATAATAATAATACTCCCTCATGAACACTCATAAAGTGCACCCCAAAGGCGCCTGTGCGGGACGACTAATTACTATTCTTATTATTTGCCATGGCGCTCCGGATTGGTATCTAGACCGCCCACATCCCGATTGCTATTGCACTGTGAGAACTGCATATATCTGTTTGTTCTTCAGCAGTAGTTTGGGTGCAAAAATGAGCAAAATATACCTTGGGATTTATATATGTTGATTTACATAAGAGATGGCCTAGTTCTCTTATACCCTCATCTACTGTGGCTTTCGAACCATTGTGGAAATGACCGAAATTTCAAACCTATAGACGACGAGAGAGATGGGGATATGCGAACATGGAAAGTGAAAGGCACTGTAAACACAATAATATTGGTTGATTCTTACTTAAATTCACGTAGAAGTTTCCATGTCCTCTTAGTGGTGCAAAGAATATGTTCCCATTCAAAGTGTACTGACCAGTGAGGTAGATACTGGGTAACTGAACATCTATATTGAATGACGAGTTGGCAACATTGTATCTGAAATGGAAATGTTACGTATGTCATACTCACACTCTTAATCAATAAGTTGCAAAGGTAATGAGTAACATGTCTTTTAACTTTCCCAAATGGATGGATTTTTTAATATAGCTATTATCGTTATTAATGTTTTACCTTGTTAAAAATAATGATCAAAAATTTCAATGTCAAGTCCAAGTTAAAATATAGTGTAATGTCGGAAATTATAAAAAACACGTATACAGAGTTTATATGCTACAATCTGAACAAAGCGCAATTGATTTGATGGAAATTAATTCATGAAAGTGTCTTGAGAGAATATAAAAAATTGAAGAAAATTGTGGAGTTATTGATGAAACGACAAAGTTAAAGTATCCTTTCTCTCCACACATTTCTACCTAGTGAAGAAATGAAGCAAAAATCTATCAGAAAACATCATATTTCCTAACTAATTTATCGTAACTGTGGATGATATCTAATATTTCAAGCTCTTATACTAAATTATTATTAGCATCTAAACATTTCTGACTTCAGTCATCCGGGGGGGGACAATTAAATTTGAGTAAACACTATTTTTGATGGGCTTCGAACACACTTTCACTGATGAATCGAACACTAGATATTCCCAATATTTTCAACTTCAACTTCAACAATCACCATTCCACAATGCAATGACTAATGTCGTCGCATGGTAGGGCGCATTCACCGTGTTGTCAAATTGCCTCACCATGGCTCGGAGAATTAAGGCGGCTGTGGCTTTACTATGTCGTCGTATGGTCGGGCGTTATGACAATGTTGTCAAATGTCTTCACCATGGTTCGGAGCGGAAGAATTAAGACAGAGGAGACACAAATTCCGGAGCAATATTTATCGAAACTGTCGCCGAGTTCATTTGCATAATGAGAGTCTGATACTGATTTATACAATCGTGGATACAACTTTCGTATAATATTGTAATTTGCTGTCATTGAGAGAGGCTCTCTAGATCTGGAGATGGTATATTTTGACGTGTAATAATATTCGACAAGTGTGCCAACAAACTTACCTACCAATATCAACGTACCTGTATTGCGTAAATTTGTAATGTTCGAGCCCCATCAGTGTCAGATTTTCGAATGATGCCTTGAAGTTGACCGCCCTATTGCCTTGTTCCATCGATATACGCGGAACAGTGAAATTCATGATGCTCGGTAAAAGATCCGGGACGCCTTTTATCACGTCCGGACGAACTTTTTCCGTGGCTGCTAGCAGACATTCTTCTAATTTCGGATCAGTCCTTTTACATCGTGGGAAATTCGCAGCTGGAATCAAATAGAGGCGATAATAGTTAATGAGTAGTGTATGCAGGTGATATACAGATTACAAGAGGTACAGATAGGTAGAGTAGGAAAATTAGATTAGCTAAGTGTCCTCAAGGTCTCGCTAACAGCGTTAACTGCTTCATACGTGACATCAGCTGGTGAATGAAAAGTGTGCTTGTGTCCAAATATGACATTACAGAAGTGGATGATATCAAAGTTCTCCATGGAAATTGTAACAGATAAATCAAAAACTATCAAGTTAATAACATTGTACGCACATCCTTCCACTTCACCATACACTTTTAACAATAACCTACAAAGTTTTCTAAATACATACAGAAACGATATCAATAAGAATTATACTTTTTTACTGGAGACGTAAACCTAAATGTTTTGTCAAATTTTGAATTTGTTTATGGGTATCTCCATATACTGAGCGAAAGTGGCTTCGTTTCATACTGTAGTAAAACTGCACTCTACTATTTTTTCTAATTTATTTAAACACTACTTAAAACAATTATTCACTGATACATTGACTTCACTAACTAATTTATTATTTATTTCTACTGTGGCCATCTATCTGCGAACTCTCGAACTGTATTTGTAAATCTCTGTGACTGTCTCTGACTATGACTATCCCGCCATCTGATCCACAGCGTCTTATATACTCGTATTTACAGTTCTCGATAAATCGAGTTCACAGAACAATTCGTCTAGATGGCTCTCTCTCGAAACTTCCATTTCTTAGAACGTTCGCACTCCTTCCACGTGATTCATGTGTTCGTCAGCGGAGAACTTGTTTATATTTCGAGTTAATTGGATGATCAGGGCCGGTCTCGAGGCCGGTCTCGAAATCGTTACAATACATAAATGCATATTAGACCAAAGAACAATGAAAAATCTTGCATAGATATTACATTTTCATTAGTATTATAATCCGACATTTATATTGGTTCATTCCCAACAGAAATTATGTCCAACATTTTTATAGAGATATAATTGACTACAAAACACTACATGAGAAGTTTGAAAATCAGAATTGGAGCGAGTGTTTTGAACTGAACAATTCGTATATGACTTGGCAGAATATTTGATAGAGATAATTCAAATTAATTACTGGTGAATGTATTCAGAAATTCAGGATTGAAAATAAAGACAGAAAAAGAAAAGAGAGAATGACTTCGGCATATCTTATATCTGTAGGAAGAAAAAAATGCGTTGTATAAACAACTTGAAGGGAACCCTGATAATGCACTAGCGAAACTAGATTATAATGACTTAATATAATATAACTTACTTAAAAAAATCGACAAACATCAAAAACAGATAGTGATTCACTTGAAAGTTTATGGAAATTTATAAAAAATATGTGTCATGAACATATAATAATCGTCGATGAAAAAATCTATGAAATTGTGATTATTCAATAAAAGACAATTAAAAGATTTCAGACCACCTCATGATTATAGAGCGGGAATAACAGAATAAATGAATCAAAAAATTATTCGGTCTAAAAAAATACCCATTTTTGAACCAACTAGAATATTGGAAACATTTTATCTAGAAGACACAAACTCGATTGAAATAGAACAAAGAATGAAATCATTGAAATTGAAAAATCTCCAAGCATTGACAAAATTATTACAGAAATTCTAATATTGTTAAAAAAATTGTTAAAATTGTTATTTCCGCCAACCAGCTGTACACCATTACCCATATTCTTAGGTAAACCTTAACTAATCTGATAAATTTCATCATAAATTCAGGTCAAATGCCAAATTCTTCCAAAGTGGACATTATCAAACCCGTATACAGGGTGTTCCAAATTAAGTCAGCACCATTGCCAACTCCGTTATTATTGATGCTAAGTATTCGGTTAAATGGGCAAACTGGTAGTATTTTTAATAGCATTCTCGACGCCGAAAACAAAAAAAAAATTGACAGTCGCGTTTTCAGAATATTTCATAAAATGATATTTCTGTCAATGGAACACCCTATATTTTTTCATGCATTTCGTAATAACATTCTCAATTACAAATCCTTTTGACTTTTTTTCGTAAAGGTGAAAATAAGAAATATCATGTAAATGTTCAAAAACACCGCCTACTTGTTGAACACATATTTGGGCCCTTCTATTGACACTACGTGTGGCATTCAACACAGTTCGGCCATCAATTCTATTAATTATAGTTTCAATATAATTTTTCAGTTCATCTACATTATTATGTTTCATTTCGTACACCTCATTATTCAGAAATCCCCAAAAATAGAAATCTAGAGGTGTCATGTCTGGTGAACGAGGGGGCCACTTAACAGGACCATTTGTAGCAATCCATCTGTTTCCAAAACAGCCTCGCAGCATTCTTTTTACGCCACAAGATCATTGTATCGTCAATTATAAGTAGTACCATTCCAACAACGACAAAATTCCAGATATCAACAATGATGGCAATGAAAATTGTAGCATTACTATCTATTAATATTAACTAATAGGATGTTTGTACGTTTGTAATTATTGTTTATAAAATAAATTGTTGACTGTTCGAAGACATCAATACGTTGCACAAACCTGTCGAGTCCAGTAGGAAAAAATTTCCCAGGACTAGTCCGGTAAAATTTTCCATTATGGTACTCGATACCCTAAAAATGTATTTACCGAACTAGAATTAAGTATGTGAAAGTGTTTTCAACAATACAATATGAAATAAAATCAGTGATACAAACACTTTTTCCTGTTTAACGAAATATTTCCAAAGTAAATAATCAGATCATGCTGTGTCACTTCCGTTAAAAATAACGTCACCGTTATTCGCCAATTCCGATATTTTTCTGTGATTGGTAATAGCAAAATAACGGAAATGGCGTTATTTTTAACGGAAGTGATTCAGCATAGGGCTGAATATCTTTTGAATTTTAATTCTGAACTTTTATGGGCAGTGTTTTTCAATATTTTCCAAATTTAGACTAAAACCATGCTCATCCCCGTATAATGTGAGGGATTTGAACTATTTCCATCGAGAAGGGAAACATTTCCATATAAAAATTGAAAAAAATTGATTTTTTACGGAAAAAATAACTACTTTCTCGTCCACGCTGAACTACATCTGATAGATCTTGTGGAAAGACAAGAAAAAATCTGGGAGCGGAAATTTGCAGTTTTATTCATATATAGTTGTTTTTTATTATTATTCAGTTTTCGGATAAGCCGAACTTTTTATCAGGAGTAACTTTCTTCATGAAATATATTATGAAAAAGTTTTTATACATTAATTTCACATCAAATAGACTCGGAATCACTCAGCAATTTTTTAGTACCACAATGTATATTTGTTAATTTATATCAGTGACATTACCTACTCAATATAAATTTAACACAGCAATCCCGTATAAAAAAAATTTGATCGCAACTTTTTTTTTTCACAACAAATTTTCAAAATTATTCATTGATATAATATGTTTCATCGATTTTCTGGAAAGTAACTTTGCTAACTTCAAATACATCTCTCATGCATGTTATGTTTTAAAGTGGAGGAGATGCATAAAAGATTCGAAATAATTAATATAGATCAATTAATTACAGACATTTCAACAAAAAATTAATGTGTCCACTTTCATCGTTGACTATTCCTCACAAAGTTGAAAACACTCGGTATATCAATAATGATTATAGTACATGAGCTTCACTTACGAAGATCAGATACCAAGCAAGTAACTGAATAAATGAGTGTCACAGCACTGACCCATAACAACACGTAACGGTAGGTGATCATATTTGATACTGACAGGACGGACAGTCTTGTTTTCCTATTCAATAATTTTCAAATATATCTGTCCCCACTCCTATAAAGTAGCAATTAGAAGACAGCGTGTACTTCGAATCATAGTGAATGAAAATTACCATGTTATTGAGTGATGATAATGGTCGGTTGAAAATGACCAATAGCTGGATATATATATGGGAGAGACGATTCGTTCCAATGTTTCTTTTTAACGCCAAAGAAAAGCCACCCTATCTGAAAATAATAAATGTATAGAAGAACGTCGTATCAAACAAAAACGTAACAGCGAAAATTTTAAAATCAAAACAAGAAATACGTGTGGATTCATGCAGCACCAATTAACAATTATTAAATTAACAATAATTATCAGTTACCATAAGTTGAACTTCTTGTCTTACAATGCAGATAATTAATAATAAATAATCAAAAGTAACAAGTTGAAGTTGGCCAACTTTTATCTTTCTACCCTAACTGACGAGATTTTTTTCTATAGTATGCAACCAGAACACAGATGACCGTGAATTCGTCATTGTAATGACAAAAAACATCTTCAGTCTCTTCCATTTCACTAACGATCGTGAATGCACAAAACTAGTTTTTTACTTTCGAATAACAAATACAGAATTTGAATATTTCAACAGTATCCACAAAGAGCAAGGTTAACTTAAATAACACAGACCTGATTTGTATTTGTGCACGCCCCACTGAACGTGATACATTACATAAGCTTGGTGAAATATTACTCACAGTTAACGTACGAAACGTACCTAATACAATTACAGTTCGCTTACATTATTAACATTACGATTTATAACTTTATGATATTGCTTGAAAAACAAGCTAAATGTAATCTAACAAAAGTAACTTTCAAACGAAATTTACGGGTATAATAAGAACAAGCTAAAAATAGGGAAAGCATTACATCCTCCCGGAAACAAAACTTAAATATTTAGGCGTGGTGATAGATCACACCTCAAATGGGATGCCCATACAAGGTATGTTTGTAATAAGTTACGATATATTCTGTATATATTCGTTAAGAGAATCCCTCAATACACGTATTCGATCTATTGAGATAATACAGAAAATTTTCTTGAAACTGATTTTATCCAAACCAGCCCGCTTCTCAACAGAAAGTTTATTTTTGGAAGCCAATGTTCTTGATATTCGTCAACTTTATCATTATAATATCATAAAAACTTACCATCGGAATGAACATTGTCTCTTACTCAACCATATTTATAATACCAGACAAAAAAATCAACATATCATTCCTCAAGTTCATAAATTAATATGCCAGCGATGTTATAGTTACCCCATTCATTTATTGAAAAATGCCCTTAAATCTTTCGTTCACAGTCGAACAAAGCGGATAATCGATGATCTTAGTGATAGACACTTACAACGATTTATTACAAGCTCTTATCCCCCCAAAAAATTGGTCCAAGAAAGTGCTCGGGAGCACAGTGCTTAGGAGCACAAAAGTGCTTTGACAAGCACTGTGCTTTGGGACAGCTCTGCCCACGAGTACAGTACTAGTAAAATGTTTCATGAAATTTTGTACAAATCTGATTCGTCATCTCATAGTTTTCTCGTACGCAAATGTCTAAATATAAGTCATTATTTCTAAGTGCTTTACGGTGTTGAATGAAATCAGTTTTAACCACAAATTACTCATTATTCAAATCGAGTCGTGCTAGTTATTCAATTGCACGAAAACAAAAGCGGTACAATTATGCTGAAAAACGAATAATTAGATAATAGTGTGACAGGTCTTTTCCAACCGTTATTTATGAGTCGGTTCAACTTATTTTGTACTCCTAGCAGATTCGCAAAACACTTTTGTTCTACAACTCTGAATTGCATAAATGCATCAAACGACGCAAAACACAAATTGCCGGTTTTAATGAGATTTTTTCGACGAGAATGTAATTATTGATAGGCTATTTTCTGGTCAAGAGGCAAAGTAATTATATGTAATCATACATGTAAGAAATGTCCGAGATTTCTTTTTTCATACTCATTAATGTGGAAAATACCATAAATTAAAAGAAATTTAGCCTCGGTGTGTACGATAATCAGATGCACCGTTGTCTCGTTACAAATTCTGTTCCTGCAATTGCTGCCAGAAAGGTCATTTCTATAAGGATTGCCAACATTTTAAAATCGGATATCTGGTAGCATTTGGTTTATTTTCAGTAGGTACTTTGCATTGAATAGTTTTACCACGAACTATTCTAAAATCTGCATAAGATATATAGAATGAATAAAAGTTATTTATGGTACTAAGTGTGTTATGTTGAAAATAAGTCACGCAAGACAGATTTATAATTTATAAATTCTCAAGTGACTTGGGCAACATTACACACGAGTAGTATACAATGTTTCATTCAACGAGTGGAAGAAATCGTTTTTTATGAGATAATAATTAATGAGTTTTGTGATCAAATCAAAGCTACTTGCGTCTCAGTGCCTTATAAATGTCAGAATGACTTATTTACAGTGACTTATTTACATTTTGGTCAAGGCAGGTTGTTTGTTTGGTTGCCACGAGCAGTTTAAATAAATTTTGACACATCAGTTTTCCCTGCAGAAAAGTGGGAAGCTTTTTTGCAGTGTTTTTGAAATTGGAGGAACCAGGGCTCAGGGCTCCACATCGGTCAGTAGTAAGTTATGGATTGTAACACACTAGTGTGTTATTTGATAGTTTACTTTTCTGAAATGACAAGAATAACAAGCGATATAGAATCTCTATACTAAATAGCTGTTTATACATTTAAAGTGAGAAAAAAATAATGATTATCCTTCCGCACTTAGTTTGATAACCAACGCGAACCGGAGGACATTCAGATAGTTACGTAACAAGTTATATTAGTTTTATTACATTTACGTCAATTTTATATAATTGTGTTTGCTGGATACTAAGCTCCATATCTAATTAAAGAAGCAATACAAATACAAGACAACAATCATTATGCACCATTCATCTTATATGTGATCCTATTCTTGTATTCATAGCAATTATTGCAACAGCTCATATTTTATATTTTGTTCTTGTACTGATTCCAGTTATAATACTATGTTCCAAAAAAAAAAAACAAACAATACACTTACACGAACAACATGCACCATCCATTTCATATGAGATAATTCATTCAGTCAGGGCAAATCTAGCGATAACTCATCTTATATTTTTTTAAGGAACAACCTCAAAAATGTCACGAATAGAAGTAGAAAAAAATATGGAGGGAAATAACTCCTTTCCCCCCTTCATATGAACTTTCCAGCTCGGGAACGGTTGAAGATAGAGCAATTCTGCGAACGCCAATCGATTCAGAATTCAGAAAAAAAATTCCAAATCCAAATGTGAAAAAAATAAAATCGATAGATTCACTCGCAATCTGCACTATACAGGGTGTTCCAAATCAAGTCGGCACCATGGCCAACTCCGTTATTATTGATGCTACGAATTCGGTTGAAAGGCCTTCTTGATGCCGAAAACAAAAAAAATTGACAGTCGCGTTTTCAGAATATTTCAGAAAATGATATTTCTTTCAACGGAACACCCTATATTTTTTCATGCATTTCGATTCGTAATAACATTCTCAACAATAATTCTCATTTGACTTTTTTTTCGTAAAGGTGAAAATAAGACAGTTTTATCAATAGGAAACATTTATAACAAACAGATTTGGTAAAGCGCTATAAAATATCGAGTAAGTGTTCAAATGATCAAGATCATTGAAAAACTGTTCCAACACTCTTGTTAATAAATTAATCTAACGGGGTCTGTTCAAAGAACCATGGTAGAAAAATGGACCGATAATTCTGCCTCTAAATAGACCACACCAAACATTAATACTAAATCGTCTTTGCGGATTGTGGGTATGGACTAGAAATGGATTATGTCTACATCCCACGATTTGAAAAATTAGCCTCATCGCCCCATATAATATTTCTATAGAAGTTTGGATCTTGTCTGCATTTATTCATAAACCACCGACAAAACCCCAATCGTCTTTCAGGATCACCAGGTTCTAGTGTTTACACTGGTCCTAACTTATAAGGAGAAATCTTATGTTTCTTCAGAATTCGTTGAATACCAGACAGTGGAACAGCTATTTCTCTAGATAAATCTCTGATGGAATTATTTGGATATACCTCAAAGTAGGATAAAACATCAACTTCTGTATCTTCATATATTATAAAACGTTTTTTAGTTCTCCTCTTCTCAAAAACGTTTTCATTGTTCCTGAATCGACGATGAAGCACAGCAATAAACGTAGATTAAGTAATTCACGATCGGGGAACGAATTGCTGTAGTGTTGGAGCGCCAGTCTTAATTAACGAACAACATGGTTTCATCAGAAATAAATCTACAGTTACGAATCTGGCTATTTTCAGTAACTATGTAGCAAATGCAATTCGAGAGTCTGAACTTCCCACTGTGTATACTGATATGGCTAAGGCGTTTGACAGAGTTAACCACTATGTCCTATTACAAAAATTAAAATCATACTCATTTCAAGAAAATATCATCCGATTTCTGGAATCCTATCTCACAAATCGTACAAATGTAGTCAAATTCATCAATTCCCAGTCAAATCCTTTTGTCAAAAATTCAGGGGTACCACAAGGGTCCATTACTGTTTGTAATATTTGTAAATGATATATCTGATCACATCAAGCATGCCAACTTTTTATTGTATGCAGATGACTAAATACTGCAAAGCGAACATTCTCACACTAAATGAATCAAAATGTAAAGCAATGTCTTTTACGAGGAGAAGGGATTACTTACTCCCAGATTACTCCATAAATGGAGTTGCAATAGAGATAGTTAAGGAAATGAAAGATCTTGGGGTGATATTTTCGAAAAACTTTCAATTTGCTGAACATATAAAGACACTAGTATGCCAGTGCAATAGAACTCTCGGTTTCATATTACGAATAGGGCACGAGTTCACCTGGGACACTTGTATTACATTATATAACACATAACTTCGTTCCAAATTGGAATACGCCAGTGTCATATGGAATCCACAAACTGTAATACATTCTGAAACAATGGAACGAGTACAAAAAAAGTTTCTGAGATCAATGCATTTTAAAAAATACGGTGTGTATCCATTTAAAGTTTCATATGAAAAACAAAGGAAGGACTTTAGCATGTCCTGTCTGAGCAGACGAAGAGAAAATGCACAAATCATTTTTAGCTCCAATGTTTCACAAGGTGAAATTTCTATACCTGATCTCCTAAACATAATTAATATTAACGTACCTGACATAAGACTGCGACGAATGATCAAATTAGAATAATAACAAGATGCTTTAATTCATGTTATTTTATTTTTCATAGTTCCAAAGATATGAAGTCAATCAAAATACTGAAAAAAATTTACGTTAAAATTGAAATCAGGGCCGATTATCAGCAAATAGATTCGCTGGTCACCTACAGTAAATAATAATAATCATAATAACCGATCTTTACCCGCACAGGCTATGCCATTGGGGAATATCATCATCAAATCGGAAAGCAAAGCCGTGTCGTTTTCTGATTGAGTATCGATGTGTTCGAATCCGACCCTGATCATCTAATTAATTATGTACCCAGACAAGTGAACACATGAGCCCCGCCTAGAAGAAATGCGAACTTTCTAAGGAACGAAATGGAAGATTTGAGAGAGAGTCATCTGACTGGATCGTGTAATCCCGATTGATCGAGAACTGTGAATGCGGGTATCTAAGGTCATAGAGAATCGCAGATATTGTTCCAGAATTCGCAGATAGAGAGTGACAGTAAAGATAAATAAAATTAAAATAAATTATTGTTTAAGACGTGTATAAATAAATTACCAAAATTAGTTTAGTGCATTTTTACTACAGATGTATGTATGTAACCGATTGCTATATGGTATTACCTACTTTCAGCAACAAATTACACTTCTCATTTCATGAAATGCTTCAAACCTAGCCAACAATTTAGAATGATTCATATATGTTTATTCTCAGCCGAGCATTATTTATTTATATCATTTGATTCTTCTAACAGGAGAGAAATTTATTGAAAACGAAAACAAAGGATTCCAATGACTTTTTTACAATGCCAGTATTTCTTATACTCTTCATGCATTTTGTCTTGCGAGAAATTTCCCTCTAATCAAATTGATTTGTGAAGAGTGTACTTACTTGATCAAAATTAATTCTTCAAAGTTAGTTAATTCTAGTTTCCTCACTATATTCTTCATTTGTCAGGCAGCTGATGACACATGAGTTTTGAAATACTTCTGATTCTTCATGTTCCCGTGAAATTAGGGAGAGACATCTCAGAATCGATAAAACGCGATTAATTGGCAGTTACTCGAGAACGAAGGCAGCTGGAAAAATTCTAAAAGCTGTCCCGATTGCGGAATCATGCATTGAGTAAGAAACATGAGTTTCGAAATACTTCCGATTCTTCATGTTCCCGTGAAATTAGGGAGAGACGTCTGAAAATCGAAAAAACGCGATTATTTGGCAATTACTCGAGAACGAAGTCAGCTGGAAAAATTCTAAAAGCTGTCCCGATTGCGGAATTATGCATTCAGTAAGAAACATGAGTTTCGAAATACTTCTGATTCTTCATGATCCCGTGAAATTAGGGAGAGACGTCTCAAAATCGAAAAAACGCGATTATTTGGCAATTACTTGAGAACGAAGGCATCTGAAAGGATTCTAAAAGCTGTCCCGACTGCTGAATCATGCATTCAGTAAGGAAAATGAGTTTCGAAATATTTCTGATTCTTCATGTTCCCGTGAAATTAGGGAGAGACGTCTGAAAATCGAAAAAACGCGATTATTTGGCAATTACTCGAGAACGAAGGTAGCTGGAAGGATTCTAAAAGCTGTATTCGAAATACTTCTGATTCTTCATGTTCCCGTGAAATTAGGGAGAGACGTCTCAAAATCGAAAAAACGCGATTATTTGGCATTTACTCGAGAACGAAGGCAGCTGGAAGGATTCTAAAAGCTGTCCTAACTGCTGAATCATGCATTCAGTAAGAAAAATGAGTTTCGAAATATTTCTGATTCTTCATGTTCCCGTGAAATTAAGGAGAGACGTCTCAAAATCTAAAAAACGCGATTATTTGGCAATTACTCGAGAACGAAGGCAGCTGGAAGGATTCTAAAAGCTGTCCCGAATGCTGAATCATGCATTCAGTAAGAAAAATGAGTTTCGAAATATTTCTGATTCTTCAAGTTCCCGTGAAATTAGGGAGAGACGTCTCAAAATCGAAAAAAACGCGATTATTTGGCAATTACTCGAGAACGAAATCAGCTGGAAAAATTCTAAATGCTGTCCCGATTGCGGAATCATGCATTCAGTAAGAAACATGACTTTCGAAATACTTCTGATTCTTCATGTTCCCGTGAAATTAGGGAGAGACATCTCAAAATCGATAAAACGCGATTAATTGGCAGTTACTCGAGAACGAAGGCAGTTGGAAAAATTCTAAAAGCTGTCCCGATTGCGGAATCATGCATTCAGTAAGAAACATGAGTTTCGAAATACTTCTGATTCTTCATATTCCCGTGAAATTAGGGAGAGACGTCTCAAAATCGAAAAAACGCGATTAATTGGCAATTACTCGATAACGAAGGTAGCTGAAAAGATTCTAAAAGCTGCCTCGATTGCGGAATCATGCATTCAGTAAGAAACATGAGTTTTGAAATACTTCTGATCCTTCATGTTTCCGTGAAATTAGGAAGAGACGTCTCAAAATCGAAAAAACGCGATTATTTGGCAGTTATTCGAGAACGAAGGCAGCTGGAAAAATTCATAAAGCTGTCCCGATTGCGGAATCATGCATTCACTAAGAAACATGAGTTTCGAAATACTTCTGATCCTTCATGTTCCCGTGAAATTAGGGAGAGAAGTCTCAAAATCGAAAAAACGCGATTAATTGGCAGTTACTCGAGAACGAAGGCAGCTGGAAAAATTCTAAAAGCTGTCCCGATTGCGGAATCATGCATTCAGTAAGAAACATGAGTTTCGAAATACTTCTGATTCTTCATGTTCCCGTGAAATTAGGGAGAGACGTCTCAAAATCGAAAAAACGCGATTAATTGGCAATTACTCGAAAACGAAGGTAGCTGAAAAGATTCTAAAAGCTGCCTCGATTGCGGAATAATGCATTCAGTAAGAAACATGAGTTTCGAAATACTTCTGATCCTTCATGTTTCCGTGAAATTAGGGAGAGACGTCTCAAAATCGAAAAAAAGCGATTATTTGGCAATTACTCGAGAACGAAGGCAGCTGGAAAAATTCTAAAAGCGGTCCCGATTGCGGAATCATGCATTCAGTAAGAAACATGAGTTTCGAAATACTTCTGATTCTTCATGTTCCCGTGAAATTAGGGAGAGACATCTCAAAATCGATAAAACGCGATTAATTGGTAGTTACTCGAGAACGAAGGCAGCTGGAAAAATTCTAAAAGATGTTCCGATTGCGGAATCATGCATTCAGTAAGAAACATAAGTTTCGAAATACTTCTGATTCTTCATGTTCCCGTGAAATTAGGGAGAGACATCTCAAAATCGATAAAACGCGATTAATTGGCAGTTACTCGAGAACGAAGGCAGCTGGAAAAATTCTAAAAGCTGTCCCGATTGCGGAATCATGCATTCAGTAAGAAACATAAGTTTCGAAATACTTCTGATTCTTCATGTTCCCGTGAAATTAGGGAGAGACATCTCAAAATCGATAAAACGCGATTAATTGGTAGTTACTCGAGAACGAAGGCAGCTGGAAAAATTCTAAAAGATGTCCCGATTGCGGAATCATGCATTCAGTAAAAAACATTAGTTTCGAAATACTTCTGATCCTTCATGTTCCCGTGAAATTAGGGAGAGACGTCTGAAAATCGAAAAAATGCGATTATTTGGCAATTACTCGAGAACGAAGTCAGCTGAAAAAGTTCTAAAAGCGGTCCCGATTGCGGAATCATGCATTCAGTAAGAAACATGAGTTTCGAAATACTTCTGATTCTTCATGTTCCCGTGAAATTAGGGAGAGACATCTCAAAATCGATAAAACGCGATTAATTGGTAGTTACTCGAGAACGAAGGCAGCTGGAAAAATTCTAAAAGATGTTCCGATTGCGGAATCATGCATTCAGTAAGAAACATAAGTTTCGAAATACTTCTGATTCTTCATGTTCCCGTGAAATTAGGGAGAGACATCTCAAAATCGATAAAACGCGATTAATTGGCAGTTACTCGAGAACGAAGGCAGCTGGAAAAATTCTAAAAGCTGTCCCGATTGCGGAATCATGCATTCAGTAAGAAACATAAGTTTCGAAATACTTCTGATTCTTCATGTTCCCGTGAAATTAGGGAGAGACATCTCAAAATCGATAAAACGCGATTAATTGGTAGTTACTCGAGAACGAAGGCAGCTGGAAAAATTCTAAAAGATGTCCCGATTGCGGAATCATGCATTCAGTAAAAAACATTAGTTTCGAAATACTTCTGATCCTTCATGTTCCCGTGAAATTAGGGAGAGACGTCTGAAAATCGAAAAAATGCGATTATTTGGCAATTACTCGAGAACGAAGTCAGCTGAAAAAGTTCTAAAAGCTGTCCCGATTGCGGAATTATGCGTTCAGTAAGAAACATGAGTTTCGAAATACTTCTGATTCTTCATGTTCCCGTGAAATTAGGGAGAGGCGTCTCAAAATCGAAAAAACGCGATTATTTGGCAATTACTCGAGAACGAAGTCAGTAGGAAAAATTCTAAAAGCTGTTCCGATTGTGAAATCATGCATTCAGTAAGAAACATGAGTTTCGAAATACTTCTGATTCTTCATGTTCCCGTGAAATTAGGGAGAGACGTCTCAAAATCGAAAAAACGCGATTATTTGGCAGTTACTCGAGAACGAAGGCAGCTGAAAAGATTCTAAAAGCTGCCTCGATTGCGAAATCATGCTTTCAGTAAGAAATACTTCTGAATCTTCATGTTCCCGTGAAATTAGGGAGAGACGTCTCAAAATCGAAAAAACGCGATTAATTGGCAATTACTCGATAACGAAGGTAGCTGAAAAGATTCTAAAAGCTGCCTCGATTGCGGAATCATGCATTCAGTAAGAAACATGAGTTTCGAAATACTTCTGATCCTTCATGTTTCCGTGAAATTAGGAAGAGACGTCTCAAAATCGAAAAAACGCGATTATTTGGCAATTACTCGAGAACGAAGGTAGCTGAAAAGATTCTAAAAGCTGGCTCGATTGCGGAATCATGCATTCAGTAAGAAACATGAGTTTCTAAATACTTCTGATCCTTCATGTTTCCGTGAAATTAGGGAGAGACGTCTCTAAATCGAAAAAACGCGATTAATTGGCAGTTATTCGAGAACGAAGGCAGCTGGAAAAATTCATAAAGCTGTCCCGATTGCGGAATCATGCATTCACTAAGAAACATGAGTTTCGAAATACTTCTGATCCTTCATGTTCCCGTGAAATTAGGGAGAGAAGTCTCAAAATCGAAAAAACGCGATTAATTGGCAGTTACTCGAGAACGAAGGCAGCTGGAAAAATTCTAAAAGCTGTCCCGATTGCGGAATCATGCATTCAGTAAGAAACATGAGTTTCGAAATACTTCTGATTCTTCATGTTCCCGTGAAATTAGGGAGAGACGTCTCAAAATCGAAAAAACGCGATTAATTGGCAATTACTCGAAAACGAAGGTAGCTGAAAAGATTCTAAAAGCTGCCTCGATTGCGGAATAATGCATTCAGTAAGAAACATGAGTTTCGAAATACTTCTGATCCTTCATGTTTCCGTGAAATTAGGGAGAGACGTCTCAAAATCGAAAAAAAGCGATTATTTGGCAATTACTCGAGAACGAAGGCAGCTGGAAAAATTCTAAAAGCGGTCCCGATTGCGGAATCATGCATTCAGTAAGAAACATGAGTTTCGAAATACTTCTGATTCTTCATGTTCCCGTGAAATTAGGGAGAGACATCTCAAAATCGATAAAACGCGATTAATTGGTAGTTACTCGAGAACGAAGGCAGCTGGAAAAATTCTAAAAGATGTTCCGATTGCGGAATCATGCATTCAGTAAGAAACATGAGTTTTGAAATACTTCTGATCCTTCATGTTCCCGTGAAATTAGGGAGAGACATCTCAAAATCGATAAAACGCGATTAATTGGCAGTTACTCGAGAACGAAGGCAGCTGGAAAAATTCTAAAAGCTGTCCCGATTGCGGAATCATGCATTCAGTAAGAAACATAAGTTTCGAAATACTTCTGATTCTTCATGTTCCCGTGAAATTAGGGAGAGACATCTCAAAATCGATAAAACGCGATTAATTGGTAGTTACTCGAGAACGAAGGCAGCTGGAAAAATTCTAAAAGATGTCCCGATTGCGGAATCATGCATTCAGTAAAAAACTTTAGTTTCGAAATACTTCTGATCCTTCATGTTCCCGTGAAATTAGGGAGAGACGTCTGAAAATCGAAAAAATGCGATTATTTGGCAATTACTCGAGAACGAAGTCAGCTGAAAAAGTTCTAAAAGCTGTCCCGATTGCGGAATTATGCGTTCAGTAAGAAACATGACTTTCGAAATACTTCTGATTCTTCATGTTCCCGTGAAATTAGGGAGAGACATCTCAAAATCGATAAAACGCGATTAATTGGCAGTTACTCGAGAACGAAGGCAGTTGGAAAAATTCTAAAAGCTGTCCCGATTGCGGAATCATGCATTCAGTAAGAAACATGAGTTTCGAAATACTTCTGATTCTTCATATTCCCGTGAAATTAGGGAGAGACGTCTCAAAATCGAAAAAACGCGATTAATTGGCAATTACTCGATAACGAAGGTAGCTGAAAAGATTCTAAAAGCTGCCTCGATTGCGGAATCATGCATTCAGTAAGAAACATGAGTTTTGAAATACTTCTGATCCTTCATGTTTCCGTGAAATTAGGAAGAGACGTCTCAAAATCGAAAAAACGCGATTATTTGGCAATTACTCGAGAACGAAGGTAGCTGAAAAGATTCTAAAAGCTGGCTCGATTGCGGAATCATGCATTCAGTAAGAAACATGAGTTTCGAAATACTTCTGATCCTTCATGTTTCCGTGAAATTAGGGAGAGACGTCTCAAAATCGAAAAAACGCGATTAATTGGCAGTTATTCGAGAACGAAGGCAGCTGGAAAAACTCATAAAGCTGTCCCGATTGCGGAATCATGCATTCACTAAGAAACATGAGTTTCGAAATACTTCTGATCCTTCATGTTCCCGTGAAATTAGGGAGAGAAGTCTCAAAATCGAAAAAACGCGATTAATTGGCAGTTACTCGAGAACGAAGGCAGCTGGAAAAATTCTAAAAGCTGTCCCGATTGCGGAATCATGCATTCAGTAAGAAACATGAGTTTCGAAATACTTCTGATTCTTCATGTTCCCGTGAAATTAGGGAGAGACGTCTCAAAATCGAAAAAACGCGATTAATTGGCAATTACTCGAAAACGAAGGTAGCTGAAAAGATTCTAAAAGCTGCCTCGATTGCGGAATAATGCATTCAGTAAGAAACATGAGTTTCGAAATACTTCTGATCCTTCATGTTTCCGTGAAATTAGGGAGAGACGTCTCAAAATCGAAAAAAAGCGATTATTTGGCAATTACTCGAGAACGAAGGCAGCTGGAAAAATTCTAAAAGCGGTCCCGATTGCGGAATCATGCATTCAGTAAGAAACATGAGTTTCGAAATACTTCTGATTCTTCATGTTCCCGTGAAATTAGGGAGAGACATCTCAAAATCGATAAAACGCGATTAATTGGTAGTTACTCGAGAACGAAGGCAGCTGGAAAAATTCTAAAAGATGTTCCGATTGCGGAATCATGCATTCAGTAAGAAACATAAGTTTCGAAATACTTCTGATTCTTCATGTTCCCGTGAAATTAGGGAGAGACATCTCAAAATCGATAAAACGCGATTAATTGGCAGTTACTCGAGAACGAAGGCAGCTGGAAAAATTCTAAAAGCTGTCCCGATTGCGGAATCATGCATTCAGTAAGAAACATAAGTTTCGAAATACTTCTGATTCTTCATGTTCCCGTGAAATTAGGGAGAGACATCTCAAAATCGATAAAACGCGATTAATTGGTAGTTACTCGAGAACGAAGGCAGCTGGAAAAATTCTAAAAGATGTCCCGATTGCGGAATCATGCATTCAGTAAAAAACATTAGTTTCGAAATACTTCTGATCCTTCATGTTCCCGTGAAATTAGGGAGAGACGTCTGAAAATCGAAAAAATGCGATTATTTGGCAATTACTCGAGAACGAAGTCAGCTGAAAAAGTTCTAAAAGCGGTCCCGATTGCGGAATCATGCATTCAGTAAGAAACATGAGTTTCGAAATACTTCTGATTCTTCATGTTCCCGTGAAATTAGGGAGAGACATCTCAAAATCGATAAAACGCGATTAATTGGTAGTTACTCGAGAACGAAGGCAGCTGGAAAAATTCTAAAAGATGTTCCGATTGCGGAATCATGCATTCAGTAAGAAACATAAGTTTCGAAATACTTCTGATTCTTCATGTTCCCGTGAAATTAGGGAGAGACATCTCAAAATCGATAAAACGCGATTAATTGGCAGTTACTCGAGAACGAAGGCAGCTGGAAAAATTCTAAAAGCTGTCCCGATTGCGGAATCATGCATTCAGTAAGAAACATAAGTTTCGAAATACTTCTGATTCTTCATGTTCCCGTGAAATTAGGGAGAGACATCTCAAAATCGATAAAACGCGATTAATTGGTAGTTACTCGAGAACGAAGGCAGCTGGAAAAATTCTAAAAGATGTCCCGATTGCGGAATCATGCATTCAGTAAAAAACATTAGTTTCGAAATACTTCTGATCCTTCATGTTCCCGTGAAATTAGGGAGAGACGTCTGAAAATCGAAAAAATGCGATTATTTGGCAATTACTCGAGAACGAAGTCAGCTGAAAAAGTTCTAAAAGCTGTCCCGATTGCGGAATTATGCGTTCAGTAAGAAACATGAGTTTCGAAATACTTCTGATTCTTCATGTTCCCGTGAAATTAGGGAGAGACGTCTCAAAATCGAAAAAACGCGATTATTTGGCAATTACTCGAGAACGAAGTCAGTAGGAAAAATTCTAAAAGCTGTTCCGATTGTGAAATCATGCATTCAGTAAGAAACATGAGTTTCGAAATACTTCTGATTCTTCATGTTCCCGTGAAATTAGGGAGAGACGTCTCAAAATCGAAAAAACGCGATTATTTGGCAGTTACTCGAGAACGAAGGCAGCTGAAAAGATTCTAAAAGCTGCCTCGATTGCGAAATCATGCTTTCAGTAAGAAATACTTCTGAATCTTCATGTTCCCGTGAAATTAGGGAGAGACGTCTCAAAATCGAAAAAACGCGATTAATTGGCAATTACTCGATAACGAAGGTAGCTGAAAAGATTCTAAAAGCTGCCTCGATTGCGGAATCATGCATTCAGTAAGAAACATGAGTTTCGAAATACTTCTGATCCTTCATGTTTCCGTGAAATTAGGGAGAGACGTCTCTAAATCGAAAAAACGCGATTAATTGGCAGTTATTCGAGAACGAAGGCAGCTGGAAAAATTCATAAAGCTGTCCCGATTGCGGAATCATGCATTCACTAAGAAACATGAGTTTCGAAATACTTCTGATCCTTCATGTTCCCGTGAAATTAGGGAGAGAAGTCTCAAAATCGAAAAAACGCGATTAATTGGCAGTTACTCGAGAACGAAGGCAGCTGGAAAAATTCTAAAAGCTGTCCCGATTGCGGAATCATGCATTCAGTAAGAAACATGAGTTTCGAAATACTTCTGATTCTTCATGTTCCCGTGAAATTAGGGAGAGACGTCTCAAAATCGAAAAAACGCGATTAATTGGCAATTACTCGAAAACGAAGGTAGCTGAAAAGATTCTAAAAGCTGCCTCGATTGCGGAATAATGCATTCAGTAAGAAACATGAGTTTCGAAATACTTCTGATCCTTCATGTTTCCGTGAAATTAGGGAGAGACGTCTCAAAATCGAAAAAAAGCGATTATTTGGCAATTACTCGAGAACGAAGGCAGCTGGAAAAATTCTAAAAGCGGTCCCGATTGCGGAATCATGCATTCAGTAAGAAACATGAGTTTCGAAATACTTCTGATTCTTCATGTTCCCGTGAAATTAGGGAGAGACATCTCAAAATCGATAAAACGCGATTAATTGGTAGTTACTCGAGAACGAAGGCAGCTGGAAAAATTCTAAAAGATGTTCCGATTGCGGAATCATGCATTCAGTAAGAAACATGAGTTTTGAAATACTTCTGATCCTTCATGTTCCCGTGAAATTAGGGAGAGACATCTCAAAATCGATAAAACGCGATTAATTGGCAGTTACTCGAGAACGAAGGCAGCTGGAAAAATTCTAAAAGCTGTCCCGATTGCGGAATCATGCATTCAGTAAGAAACATAAGTTTCGAAATACTTCTGATTCTTCATGTTCCCGTGAAATTAGGGAGAGACATCTCAAAATCGATAAAACGCGATTAATTGGTAGTTACTCGAGAACGAAGGCAGCTGGAAAAATTCTAAAAGATGTCCCGATTGCGGAATCATGCATTCAGTAAAAAACATTAGTTTCGAAATACTTCTGATCCTTCATGTTCCCGTGAAATTAGGGAGAGACGTCTGAAAATCGAAAAAATGCGATTATTTGGCAATTACTCGAGAACGAAGTCAGCTGAAAAAGTTCTAAAAGCTGTCCCGATTGCGGAATTATGCGTTCAGTAAGAAACATGAGTTTCGAAATACTTCTGATTCTTCATGTTCCCGTGAAATTAGGGAGAGACGTCTCAAAATCGAAAAAACGCGATTATTTGGCAATTACTCGAGAACGAAGTCAGTAGGAAGAATTCTAAAAGCTGTTCCGATTGCGAAATCATGCATTCAGTAAGAAACATGAGTTTCGAAATACTTCTGATTCTTCATGTTCCCGTGAAATTAGGGAGAGACGTCTCAAAATCGAAAAAACGCGATTATTTGGCAGTTACTCGAGAACGAAGGCAGCTGAAAAGATTCTAAAAGCTGCCTCGATTGCGAAATCATGCTTTCAGTAAGAAATACTTCTGAATCTTCATGTTCCCGTGAAATTAGGGAGAGACGTCTCAAAATCGAAAAAACGCGATTATTTGGCAATTACTCGAGTACGAAGGCAGCTGTAAAAATTCTAAAAGCTGTCCCGATTGCGGAATCATGCATTCAGTTAGAAACATGAGTTTCGAAATATTTCTGATTCTTCATGTTCCCATGAAATTAGGGAGAGACGTCTGAAAATCGAAAAAATGCGATTATTTGGCAATTACTGGAGAACGAAGTCAGCTGGAAAAATTCTAAAAGCTGCCCCAATTGCGGAATCATGCATTTAGTAAGAAACATGAGTTTCGAAATATTTCTGATTCTTCATGTTCCCGTGAAATTAGGGAGAGACGTCTCAAAATCGAAAAAACGCGATTATTTGGCAATTACTCGAGAACGAAGTCAGTTGGAAAAATTCTAAAAGCTGTCCCGATTGCGGAATCATGCATTCAGTTAGAAACATGAGTTTCGAAATACTTCTGATTCTTCATGTTCCCGTGAAATTAGGGAGAGACGTCTCAAAATCGAAAAAACGCGATTAATTGGCAGTTACTCGAGAACGAAGGCAGCTGGAAAAATTCTAAAAGCTGCCCCGATTGCGGAATCATGCATTTAGTAAGAAACATGAGTTTCGAAATATTTCTGATTCTTCATGTTCCCGTGAAATTAGGGAGAGACGTCTCAAAATCGAAAAAACGCGATTATTTGGCAATTACTCGAGAACGAAGGCAGCTGGAAAATTTCTAGAAGCTGTCCCGATTGCGGAATCATGCATTCAGTAAAAAACATGAGTTTCGAAATACTTCTGATTCTTCATGTTCCCGTGAAATTAGGGAGAGACGTCTCAAAATCGAAAAAACGCGATTAATTGGCAGTTACTCGAGAACGAAGGCAGCTGGATAAATTCTAAAAGCTGCATCGATTGCGAAATCATGCATTCAGTAAGAAACATGAGTTTTGAAATACTTCTGATCCTTCAAGTTCCCGTGAAATTAGGGAGAGACGTCTCAAAATCGAAAAAACGCGATTATTTGGCAATTACTCGAGAACGAAGTCAGTTGGAAAAATTCTAAAAGCTGCCCCGATTGCGGAATCATGCATTTAGTAAGAAACATGAGTTTCGAAATATTTCTGATTCTTCATGTTCCCGTGAAATTAGGGAGAGACGTCTCAAAATCGAAAAAAACGCGATTAATTGGCAGTTACTCGAGAACGAAGGCAGCTGGAAAAATTCTAAAAGCTGCATCGATTGCGGAATCATGCATCCAGTAAGAAACAAGAGTTTCGTAATACTTCTGATTCTTCATGTTTCCGTGAAATTAGGGAGAGACGTCTCAAAATCGAAAAAACGCGATTAATTGGCAGTTACTCGAGAACAAAGGCAGCTGGAAAAATTCTAAAAGATGTCTCGATTACGAAATCATGCATTCAGTAAGAAACATGAGTTTCGAAATAATTCTGAATCTTCATGTTCCCGTGAAATTAGGGAGAGACGTCTGAAAATCGAAAAAACGCGATTATTTGGCAATTACTCGAGAACGAAGGCAGCTGGAAAAATTCTAAAAGATGTCACGATTGCGGAATCATGCATTCAGTAAAAAACAAGAGTTTCGAAATACTTCTGATTCTTCATGTTCCCGTGAAATTAGGGAGAGACGTCTCAAAATCGAAAAACGCGATTAATTGGCAGTTACTCGAGAACGAAGGCAGCTGGAAAAATTCTAAAAGATGTCCCGATTGCGGAATCATGCATTCAGTAACAAACATGAGTTCCGAAATACTTCTGATTCTTCATGTTCCCGTGAAATTAGGAAGAGACGTCTCAAAATCGAAAAAACGCGATTATTTGGCAATTACTCGAAAACGAAGGCAGCTGAAAAGATTCTAAAAGCTGCTTCGATTGCGGAATCATGCATTCAGTAAGAAACATGAGTTTCGAAATACTTCTAATCCATCATGTTCCCGTGAAATTAGGGAGAGACGTCTGAAAATCGAAAAAAACGCGATTACTTGGCAATTACTCGAGAACGAAGGCAGCTGGAAAAATTCTAAAAGCTGTACCGATTGCGGAATCATACATTCAGTAAGAAACATGAGTTTCGAAATACTTCTGATCCTTCATGTTCCCGTGAAATTATGGAGAGACGTTTCTCAAAATCGAAAAAACGCGATTACTTGGTAATTACTCGAGAACGAAGGCAGCTGGAAAAATTCTAAAAGCTGTACCGATTGCGGAATCATACATTCAGTAAGAAACATGAGTTTCGAAATACTTCTGATCCTTCATGTTCCCGTGAAATTAGGGAGAGACGTTTCTCAAAATCGAAAAAACGCGATTACTTGGCAATTACTCGAGAACGAAGGCAGCTGGAAAAATTCTAAAAGCTGTCCCGATTGCGGAATCATGCATTCAGTAAGACACATGAGTTTCGAAATACTTCTGATTCTTCATGTTCCCGTGAAATTAGGGAGAGACGTCTCAAAATCGAAAAAACGCGATTATTTGGCAATTACTCGAGAACGAAGTCAGTTGGAAAAATTCTAAAAGCTGTCCCGATTGCGGAATCATGCATTCAGTAAGACACATGAGTTTCGAAATACTTCTGATTCTTCATGTTCCCGTGAAATTAGGGAGAGACGTCTCAAAATCGAAAAAACGCGATTACTTGGCAATTACTCGAGAACGAAGGCAGCTGGAAAAATTCTAAAAGCTGTACCGATTGCGGAATCATACATTCAGTAAGAAACATGAGTTTCGAAATACTTCTGATCCTTCATGTTCCCGTGAAATTAGGGAGAGACGTTTCTCAAAATCGAAAAAACGCGATTACTTGGCAATTACTCGAGAACGAAGGCAGCTGGAAAAATTCTAAATGCTGTCCCGATTGCGGAATCATGCATTGAGTAAGAAACATGAGTTTCGAAATACTTCTGATTCTTCATGTTCCCGTGAAATTAGGGAGAGACGTCTCAAAATCGAAAAAACGCGATTATTTGGCAATTACTCGAGAACGAAGTCAGTTGGAAAAATTCTAAAAGCTGTCCCGATTGCGGAATCATGCATTCAGTAAGACACATGAGTTTCGAAATACTTCTGATTCTTCATGTTCCCGTGAAATTAGGGAGAGACGTCTCAAAATCGAAAAAACGCGATTATTTGGCAATTACTCGAGAACGAAGTCAGTTGGAAAAATTCTAAAAGCTGTCCCGATTGCGGAATCATGCATTCAGTAAGAAACATGAGTTTCGAAATATTTCTGATTCTTCATGTTCCCATGAAATTAGGGAGAGACGTCTCAAAATCGAAAAAACGCGATTAATTGGCAATTACTCGAGAACGAAGTCAGCTGGAAAAATTCTAAAAGCTGTCCCGATTGCGGAATCATGCATTCAGTAAGAAACATGAGTTTCGAAATACTTCTGAATCTTCATGTTCCCCTGAAATTAGGGAGAGACGTCTCAAAATCGAAAAAACGCGATTATTTGGCAATTACTCGAGAACGAAGTCAGCTGGAAAAATTCTAAAAGATGTCCCGATTGCGGAACCATGCATTCAGTAAGAAACATGAGTTTCGAAATACTTCTGAATCTTCATGTTCCCCTGAAATTAGGGAGAGACGTCTCAAAATCGAAAAAACGCGATTATTTGGCAATTACTCGAGAACGAAGTCAGCTGGAAGAATTCTAAAAGCTGTCCCGATTGCGGAATCATGCATTCAGTAAGAAACATGAATTTCGAAATACTTCTGATTCTTCATGTTCCCATGAAATTAGGGAGAGACGTCTCAAAATCGAAAAAACACGATTATTTGGCAATTACTCGAGAAAGAAGTCAGTTGGAAAAATTCTAAAAGCTGTCCCGATTGCGGAATCATGCATTCAGTAAGAAACATGAGTTTCGAAATACTTCTGAATCTTCATGTTCCCCTGAAATTAGGGAGAGACGTCTCAAAATCGAAAAAACGCGATTATTTGGCAATTACTCGAGAACGAAGTCAGCTGGAAAAATTCTAAAAGATGTCCCGATTGCGGAATCATGCATTCAGTAAGTAACATGAGTTTCGAAATACTTCTGATTCTTCATGTTCCCGTGAAATTAGGGAGAGACGTCTCAAAATCGAAAAAACGCGATTATTTGGCAATTACTCGAGAACGAAGGCAGCTGGAAGGATTCTAAAAGCTGTTCCGACTGCTGAATCAGGCATTCAGTAAGAAAAATGGGTTTCGAAATATTTCTGATTCTTCATGTTCCCGTGAAATTAGGGAGAGACGTCTCAAAATCGAAAAAAACGCGATTATTTGGCAATTACTCGAGAACGAAGTCAGTAGGAAAAATTCTAAAAGCTGCCTCGATTGCGGAATCATGCATTCAGTAAGAAACATGAGTTTCGAAATACTTCTGATCCTTCATGTTTCCGTGAAATTAGGGAGAGACGTCTCAAAATCGAAAAAACGCGATTATTTGGCAATTACTCGAGAACGAAGTCAGTAGGAAAAATTCTAAAAGCTGCCTCGATTGCGGAATCATGCATTCAGTAAGAAACATGAGTTTCGAAATACTTCTGATCCTTCATGTTTCCGTGAAATTAGGGAGAGACGTCTCAAAATCGAAAAAACGCGATTATTTGGCAATTACTCGAGAACGAAGGCAGCTGAAAAGATTCTAAAAGCTGCCTCGATTGCGGAATCATGCATTCAGTAAGAAACATGAGTTTTGAAATACTTCTGATCCTTCATGTTCCCGTGAAATTAGGGAGAGACATCTCAAAATCGATAAAACGCGATTAATTGGCAGTTACTCGAGAACGAAGGCAGCTGGAAAAATTCTAAAAGCTGTCCCGATTGCGGAATCATGCATTCAGTAAGAAACATAAGTTTCGAAATACTTCTGATTCGTCATGTTCCCGTGAAATTAGGGAGAGACATCTCAAAATCGATAAAACGCGATTAATTGGTAGTTACTCGAGAACGAAGGCAGCTGAAAAGATTCTAAAAGCTGCCTCGATTGCGGAATCATGCATTCTGTAAAAAACATGAGTTTCGAAATACTTCCGATTCTTCATGTTCCCGTGAAATTAGGGAGAGACGTCTGAAAATCGAAAAAATGCGATTATTTGGCAATTACTCGAGAACGAAGTCAGCTGGAAAATTTCTAAAAGCTGTCCCGATTGCGGAATTATGCGTTCAGTAAGAAACATGAGTTTCGAAATACTTCTGATTCTTCATGTTCCCGTGAAATTAGGGAGAGACGTCTCAAAATCGAAAAAACGCGATTATTTGGCAATTACTCGAGAACGAAGTCAGTAGGAAAAATTCTAAAAGCTGTTCCGATTGCGAAATCATGCATTCAGTAAGAAACATGAGTTTCGAAATACTTCTGATTCTTCATGTTCCCGTGAAATTAGGGAAAGACGTCTCAAAATAAAAAAAACGCGATTATTTGGCAATTACTCGAGTACGAAGGCAGCTGTAAAAATTATAAAAGCTGTCCCGATTGCGGAATCATGCATTCAGTTAGAAACATGAGTTTCGAAATATTTCTGATTCTTCATGTTCCCATGAAATTAGGGAGAGACGTCTGAAAATCGAAAAAATGCGATTATTTGGCAATTACTCGAGAACGAAGTCAGCTGGAAAAATTCTAAAAGCGGCCCCAATTGCGGAAACATGCATTTAGTAAGAAACATGAGTTTCGAAATATTTCTGATTCTTCATGTTCCCGTGAAATTAGGGAGAGACGTCTCAAAATCGAAAAAACGCGATTAATTGGCAATTACTCGAGAACGAAGGCAGCTGGAAAATTTCTAGAAGCTGTCCCGATTGCGGAATCATGCATTCAGTAAAAAACATGAGTTTTGAAATACTTCTGATTCTTCATGTTCCCGTGAAATTAGGGAGAGACGTCTCAAAATCGAAAAAACGCAATTAATTGGCAGTTACTCGAGAACGAAGGCAGCTGGAAAAATTCTAAAAGCTGCCCCGATTGCGGAATCATGCATTTAGTAAGAAACATGAGTTTCGAAATATTTCTGATTCTTCATGTTCCCGTGAAATTAGGGAGAGACGTCTCAAAATCGAAAAAACGCGATTATTTGGCAATTACTCGAGAACGAAGGCAGCTGGAAAATTTCTAGAAGCTGTCCCGATTGCGGAATCATGCATTCAGTAAAAAACATGAGTTTCGAAATACTTCTGATTCTTCATGTTCCCGTGAAATTAGGGAGAGACGTCTCAAAATCGAAAAAACGCGATTAATTGGCAGTTACTCGAGAACGAAGGCAGCTGGAAAAATTCTAAAAGCTGCATCGATTGCGGAATCATGCATTCAGTGAGAAACATGAGTTTTGAAATACTTCTGATCCTTCAAGTTCCCGTGAAATTAGGGAGAGACGTCTCAAAATCGAAAAAACGCGATTATTTGGCAATCACTCGAGAACGAAGTCAGTTGGAAAAATTCTAAAAGCTGTCCTGATTGCGTAATCATGCATTCAGTAAGAAACATGAGTTTTGAAATACTTCTGAGACGTCTCAAAATCGAAAAAACGCGATTAATTGGCAATTACTCGAGAACGAAGTCAGTTGGAAAAATTCTAAAAGCTGTCCCGATTGCGGAATCATGCATTCAGTAAGAAACATGAGTTTCGAAATATTTCTGATTCTTCATGTTCCCATGAAATTAGGGAGAGACGTCTCAAAATCGAAAAAACGCGATTAATTGCCAATTACTCGAGAACGAAGTCAGTTGGAAAAATTCTAAAAGCTGTCCCGATTGCGGAATCATGCATTCAGTAAGAAACATGAGTTTCGAAATATTTCTGATTCTTCATGTTCCCATGAAATTAGGGAGAGACGTCTCAAAATCGAAAAAACGCGATTAATTGGCAATTACTCGAGAACGAAGTCAGTTGGAAAAATTCTAAAAGCTGTCCCGATTGCGGAATTGGGCATTCAGTAAGAAACATGAGTTTCGAAATATTTCTGATTCTTCATGTTCCCATGAAATTAGGGAGAGACGTCTCAAAATCGAAAAAACGCGATTAATTGGCAATTACTCGAGAACGAAGTCAGTTGGAAAAATTCTAAAAGCTGTCCCGATTGCGGAATCATGCATTCAGTAAGAAACATGAGTTTCGAAATATTTCTGATTCTTCATGTTCCCATGAAATTAGGGAGAGACGTCTCAAAATCGAAAAAACGCGATTAATTGGCAATTACTCGAGAACGAAGTCAGTTGGAAAAATTCTAAAAGCTGTCCCGATTGCGGAATCATGCATTCAGTAAGAAACATGAGTTTCGAAATATTTCTGATTCTTCATGTTCCCATGAAATTAGGGAGAGACGTCTCAAAATCGAAAAAACGCGATTAATTGGCAATTACTCGAGAACGAAGTCAGTTGGAAAAATTGTAAAAGCTGTCCAGATTGCGGAATCATGCATTCAGTAAGAAACATGAGTTTTGAAATACTTCTGATCCTTCATGTTCCCGTGAAATTAGGGAGAGACGTCTCAAAATCGAAAAAACGCGATTAATTGACAGTTACTCGAGAACGAAGGCAGCTGGAAAAATTGTAAAAGCTGTCTCGATTGCGGAATCATGCATTCAGTAAGAAACATGAGTTTCGAAATATTTCTGATTCTTCATGTTCCCATGAAATTAGGGAGAGACGTCTCAAAATCGAAAAAACGCGATTATTTGGCAATTACTCGAAAACGAAGGCAGCTGAAAAGATTCTAAAAGCTGCCTCGATTGCGGAATCATGCATTGAGTAAGAAACATGAGTTTCGAAATTCTTCCGATTCTTCATGTTCCCGTGAAATTAGAGAACGAAGTCAGCTGGAAAAATTCTAGAAGCTGCCTCGATTGCGGAATCATGCATTCAGTAAGACACATGAGTTTCGAAATACTTCTGATTCTTCATGTTCCCGTGAAATTAGGGAGAGACGTTTCTCAAAATCGAAAAAACGCGATTACTTGGCAATTACTCGAGAACGAAGGCAGCTGGAAAAATTCTAAAAGCTGTCCCGATTGCGGAATCATGCATTCAGTAAGACACATGAGTTTCGAAATACTTCTGATTCTTCATGTTCCCGTGAAATTAGGGAGAGACGTCTCAAAATCGAAAAAACGCGATTACTTGGCAATTACTCGAGAACGAAGGCAGCTGGAAAAATTCTAAAGGCTGTACCGATTGCGGAATCATACATTCAGTAAGAAACATGAGTTTCGAAATACTTCTGATCCTTCATGTTCCCGTGAAATTAGGGAGAGACGTTTCTCAAAATCGAAAAAACGCGATTACTTGGCAATTACTCGAGAACGAAGGCAGCTGGAAAAATTCTAAATGCTGTCCCGATTGCGGAATCATGCATTGAGTAAGAAACATGAGTTTCGAAATACTTCTGATTCTTCATGTTCCCGTGAAATTAGGGAGAGACGTCTCAAAATCGAAAAAACGCGATTATTTGGCAATTACTCGAGAACGAAGTCAGTTGGAAAAATTCTAAAAGCTGTCCCGATTGCGGAATCATGCATTCAGTAAGACACATGAGTTTCGAAATACTTCTGATTCTTCATGTTCCCGTGAAATTAGGGAGAGACGTCTCAAAATCGAAAAAACGCGATTATTTGGCAATTACTCGAGAACGAAGTCAGTTGGAAAAATTCTAAAAGCTGTCCCGATTGCGGAATCATGCATTCAGTAAGACACATGAGTTTCGAAATACTTCTGATTCTTCATGTTCCCGTGAAATTAGGGAGAGACGTCTCAAAATCGAAAAAACGCGATTATTTGGCAATTACTCGAGAACGAAGTCAGTTGGAAAAATTCTAAAAGCTGTCCCGATTGCGGAATCATGCATTCAGTAAGACACATGAGTTTCGAAATACTTCTGATTCTTCATGTTCCCGTGAAATTAGGGAGAGACGTCTCAAAATCGAAAAAACGCGATTACTTGGCAATTACTCGAGAACGAAGGCAGCTGGAAAAATTCTAAAAGCTGTACCGATTGCGGAATCATACATTCAGTAAAAAACATGAGTTTCGAAATACTTCTGATCCTTCATGTTCCCGTGAAATTAGGGAGAGACGTTTCTCAAAATCGAAAAAACGCGATTACTTGGCAATTACTCGAGAACGAAGGCAGCTGGAAAAATTCTAAATGCTGTCCCGATTGCGGAATCATGCATTGAGTAAGAAACATGAGTTTCGAAATACTTCTGATTCTTCATGTTCCCGTGAAATTAGGGAGAGACGTCTCAAAATCGAAAAAACGCGATTATTTGGCAATTACTCGAGAACGAAGTCAGTTGGAAAAATTCTAAAAGCTGTCCCGATTGCGGAATCATGCATTCAGTAAGAAACATGAGTTTCGAAATATTTCTGATTCTTCATGTTCCCATGAAATTAGGGAGAGACGTCTCAAAATCGAAAAAACGCGATTAATTGGCAATTACTCGAGAACGAAGTCAGCTGGAAAAATTCTAAAAGCTGTCCCGATTGCGGAATCATGCATTCAGTAAGAAACATGAGTTTCAAAATACTTCTGAATCTTCATGTTCCCCTGAAATTAGGGAGAGACGTCTCAAAATCGAAAAAACGCGATTATTTGGCAATTACTCGAGAACGAAGTCAGCTGGAAAAATTCTAAAAGATGTCCCGATTGCGGAATCATGCATTCAGTAAGAAACATGAGTTTCGAAATACTTCTGAATCTTCATGTTCCCCTGAAATTAGGGAGAGACGTCTCAAAATCGAAAAAACGCGATTATTTGGCAATTACTCGAGAACGAAGTCAGCTGGAAAAATTCTAAAAGATGTCCCGATTGCGGAATCATGCATTCAGTAAGAAACATGAGTTTCGAAATATTTCTGATTCTTCATGTTCCCATGAAATTAGGGAGAGACGTCTCAAAATCGAAAAAACGCGATTAATTGGCAATTACTCGAGAACGAAGTCAGTTGGAAAAATTCTAAAAGCTGTCACGATTGCGGAATCATGCATTCAGTAAGAAACATGAGTTTCGAAATATTTCTGATTCTTCATGTTCCCATGAAATTAGGGAGAGACGTCTCAAAATCGAAAAAACGCGATTAATTGGCAATTACTCGAGAACGAAGTCAGTTGGAAAAATTCTAAAAGCTGTCATGATTGCGGAATTGGGCATTCAGTAAGAAACATGAGTTTCGAAATATTTCTGATTCTTCATGTTCCCATGAAATTAGGGAGAGACGTCTCAAAATCGAAAAAACGCGATTAATTGGCAATTACTCGAGAACGAAGTCAGTTGGAAAAATTCTAAAAGCTGTCCCGATTGCGGAATCATGCATTCAGTAAGAAACATGAGTTTCGAAATATTTCTGATTCTTCATGTTCCCGTGAAATTAGGGAGAGACGTTTCTCAAAATCGAAAAAACGCGATTACTTGGCAATTACTCGAGAACGAAGGCAGCTGGAAAAATTCTAAAAGCTGTCCCGATTGCGGAATCATGCATTCAGTAAGACACATGAGTTTCGAAATACTTCTGATTCTTCATGTTCCCGTGAAATTAGGGAGAGACGTCTCAAAATCGAAAAAACGCGATTATTTGGCAATTACTCGAGAACGAAGTCAGTTGGAAAAATTCTAAAAGCTGTCCCGATTGCGGAATCATGCATTCAGTAAGACACATGAGTTTCGAAATACTTCTGATTCTTCATGTTCCCGTGAAATTAGGGAGAGACGTCTCAAAATCGAAAAAACGCGATTACTTGGCAATTACTCGAGAACGAAGGCAGCTGGAAAAATTCTAAAAGCTGTACCGATTGCGGAATCATACATTCAGTAAGAAACATGAGTTTCGAAATACTTCTGATCCTTCATGTTCCCGTGAAATTAGGGAGAGACGTTTCTCAAAATCGAAAAAACGCGATTACTTGGCAATTACTCGAGAACGAAGGCAGCTGGAAAAATTCTAAATGCTGTCCCGATTGCGGAATCATGCATTCAGTAAGACTCATGAGTTTCGAAATACTTCTGATTCTTCATGTTCCCGTGAAATTAGGGAGAGACGTCTCAAAATCGAAAAAACGCGATTATTTGGCAATTACTCGAGAACGAAGTCAGTTGGAAAAATTCTAAAAGCTGTCCCGATTGCGGAATCATGCATTCAGTAAGACACATGAGTTTCGAAATACTTCTGATTCTTCATGTTCCCGTGAAATTAGGGAGAGACGTCTCAAAATCGAAAAAACGCGATTATTTGGCAATTACTCGAGAACGAAGTCAGTTGGAAAAATTCTAAAAGCTGTCCCGATTGCGGAATCATGCATTCAGTAAGACACATGAGTTTCGAAATACTTCTGATTCTTCATGTTCCCGTGAAATTAGGGAGAGACGTCTCAAAATCGAAAAAACGCGATTATTTGGCAATTACTCGAGAACGAAGTCAGTTGGAAAAATTCTAAAAGCTGTCCCGATTGCGGAATCATGCATTCAGTAAGACACATGAGTTTCGAAATACTTCTGATTCTTCATGTTCCCGTGAAATTAGGGAGAGACGTCTCAAAATCGAAAAAACGCGATTATTTGGCAATTACTCGAGAACGAAGTCAGTTGGAAAAATTCTAAAAGCTGTCCCGATTGCGGAATCGTGCATTCAGTAAGAAACATGAGTTTCGAAATATTTCTGATTCTTCATGTTCCCATGAAATTAGGGAGAGACGTCTCAAAATCGAAAAAACGCGATTAATTGGCAATTACTCGAGAACGAAGTCAGCTGGAAAAATTCTAAAAGCTGTCCCGATTGCGGAATCATGCATTCAGTAAGAAACATGAGTTTCGAAATACTTCTGAATCTTCATGTTCCCCTGAAATTAGGGAGAGACGTCTCAAAATCGAAAAAACGCGATTATTTGGCAATTACTCGAGAACGAAGTCAGCTGGAAAAATTCTAAAAGATGTCCCGATTGCGGAATCATGCATTCAGTAAGAAACATGAGTTTCGAAATACTTCTGAATCTTCATGTTCCCCTGAAATTAGGGAGAGACGTCTCAAAATCGAAAAAACGCGATTATTTGGCAATTACTCGAGAACGAAGGCAGGTGGAAGGATTCTAATAGCTGTTCCGACTGCTGAATCAGGCATTCAGTAAGAAAAATGGGTTTCGAAATATTTCTGATTCTTCATGTTCCCGTGAAATTAGGGAGAGACGTCTCAAAATCGAAAAAAACGCGATTATTTGGCAATTACTCGAGAACGAAATCAGCTGGAAAAATTCTAAAAGCTGTCCCGATTGCGGAATCATGCATTCAGTAAGAAACATGAGTTTCGAAATACTTCTGATTCTTCATGTTCCCGTGAAATTAGGGAGAGACGTCTGAAAATCGAAAAAACGCGATTATTTGGCAATTACTCGAGAACGAAGGCAGCTGGAAGGATTCTAAAAGCTGTCCCGACTGCTGAATCATGCATTCAGTAAGAAAAATGAGTTTCGAAATACTTCTGATTCTTCATGTTCCCGTGAAATTAGGGAGATACGTCTCAAAATCGAAAAAACGCGATTATTTGGCAATTACTCGAGAAAGAAGTCAGTTGGAAAAATTCTAAAAGCTGTCCCGATTGCGGAATCATGCAATCAGTAAGAAACATGAGTTTCGAAATACTTCTGAATCTTCATGTTCCCCTGAAATTAGGGAGAGACGTCTCAAAATCGAAAAAACGCGATTATTTGGCAATTACTCGAAAACGAAGGCAGCTGAAAAGATTCTAAAAGCTGCTTCGATTGCGGAATCATGCATTCAGTAAGAAACATGAGTTTCGAAATACTTCTAATCCATCATGTTCCCGTGAAATTAGGGAGAGACGTCTGAAAATCGAAAAAAACGCGATTATTTGGCAATTACTCGAGAACGAAGGCAGCTGTAAAAATTCTAAAAGCTGTCCCGATTGCGGAATCATGCATGCAGTAAGAAACATGAGTTTTGGAATACTTCTGATCCTTCATGTTCCCGTGAAGTTAGGGAGAGACGTTTCAAAATCGAAAAAACGCGATTATTTGGCAATTACCCGAGAACGAAGGCAGCTGGAAAGATTCTAAAAGCTGTCCCGATTGCGAAATTATGCATTCAGTAAGAAACGTGAGTTTCGATATAATTCTAATCCTTCATGTTTCCGTGAAATTAGGGAGAGACGTCTCAAAATCGAAAAAACGCGATTATTTGGCAATTACTCGAGAACGAAGGCAGCTGGAAAAATTCTAAAAGCTGTCCCGATTGCGGAATCATGCATTCAGTAAGAAACATGAGTTTCGAAATACTTCTGATCCTTCATGTTCCCGTGAAATTAGGGAGAGACGTCTCAAAATCGAAAAAACGCGATTAATTGGCAATTACTCGAAAACGAAGGCAGCTGAAAAGATTCTAAAAGCTGCCTCGATTGCGGAATCATGCCTTCAGTAAGAAACATGAGTTTCGAAATACTTCTGATCCTTCATGTTTCCGTTAAATTAGGGAGAGACGTCTCAAAATTGAAAAAACGCGATTATTTGGCAATTACTCGAGAACGAAGGCAGCTGAAAAGATTCTAAAAGATGTCACGATTGCGGAATCATGCATCCAGTAAGAAACAAGAGTTTCGAAATACTTCTGATTCTTCATGTTCCCGTGAAATTAGGGAGAGACGTCTCAAAATCGAAAAAACGCGATTAATTGGCAGATACTCGAGAACGAAGGCAGCTGGAAAAATTCTAAAAGATGCTTCGATTGCGGAATCATGCATTCAGTAAGAAACATAAGTTTCGAAATACTTCTAATCCATCATGTTCCCGTGAAATTAGGGAGAGACGTCTGAAAATCGAAAAAAACGCGATTATTTGGCAATTACTCGAGAACGAAGGCAGCTGTAAAAATTCTAAAAGCTGTCCCGATTGCGGAATCATGCATGCAGTAAGAAACATGAGTTTTGGAATACTTCTGATCCTTCATGTTCCCGTGAAGTTAGGGAGAGACGTTTCAAAATCGAAAAAACGCGATTATTTGGCAATTACTCGAGAACGAAGGCAGCTGGAAAGATTCTAAAAGCTGTCCCGATTGCGAAATTATGCATTCAGTAAGAAACGTGAGTTTCGAAATAATTCTAATCCTTCATGTTTTCGTGAAATTAGGGAGAGACGTCTCAAAATCGAAAAAACGCGATTATTTGGCAATTACTCGAGAACGAAGGCAGCTGGAAAAATTCTAAAAGCTGTCCCGATTGCGGAATCATGCATTCAGTGAGAAACATGAGTTTCGAAATACTTCTGATCCTTCATGTTTCCGTTAAATTAGGGAGAGACGTCTCAAAATTGAAAAAACGCGATTATTTGGCAATTACTCGAGAACGAAGGCAGCTGAAAAGATTCTAAAAGCTGCCTCGATTGCGGAATCATGCATTCAGTAAGAAACATGAGTTTTGAAATACTTCTGATTCTTCATGTTCCCGTGAAATTAGGGAGAGACGTCTCAAAATCGAAAAAACGCGATTATTTGGCAATTACTCGAGAACGAAGGCAGCTGGAAAAATTCTAAAAGCTGTCCCGATTGCGGAATCATGCATTCAGTAAGAAACATGAGTTTCGAAATACTTCTGATCCTTCATGTTCCCGTGAAATTAGGGAGAGACGTCTCAAAATCGAAAAAACGCGATTATTTGGCAATTACTCGAAAACGAAGGCAGCTGAAAAGATTCTAAAAGCTGCCTCGATTGCGGAATCATGCCTTCAGTAAGAAACATGAGTTTCGAAATACTTCTGATCCTTCATGTTTCCGTTAAATTAGGGAGAGACGTCTCAAAATCGAAAAAACGCGATTATTTGGCAATTACTCGAGAACGAAGGCAGCTGGAAAAATTCTAAAAGCTGTCCCGATTGCGGAATCATGCATTCAGTAAGAAACATGAGTTTCGAAATACTTCTGATCCTTCATGTTCCCGTGAAATTAGGGAGAGACGTCTCAAAATCGAAAAAACGCCATTATTTGGCAATTACTCGAAAACGAAGGCAGCTGAAAAGATTCTAAAAGCTGCCTCGATTGCGGAATCATGCCTTCAGTAAGAAACATGAGTTTCGAAATACTTCTGATCCTTCATGTTTCCGTTAAATTAGGGAGAGACGTCTCAAAATTGAAAAAACGCGATTATTTGGCAATTACTCGAGAACGAAGGCAGCTGAAAAGATTCTAAAAGCTGCCTCGATTGCGGAATCATGCATTCAGTAAGAAACATGAGTTTTGAAATACTTCTGATCCTTCATGTTCCCGTGAAATTAGGGAGAGACGTCTCAAAATCGAAAAAAACGCGATTAATTGGCAGTTACTCGAGAACGAAGGCAGCTGGAAAAATTCTAAAAGATGTCACGATTGCGGAATCATGCATCCAGTAAGAAACAAGAGTTTCGAAATACTTCTGATTCTTCATGTTCCCGTGAAATTAGGGAGAGACGTCTCAAAATCGAAAAAACGCGATTAATTGGCAGATACTCGAGAACGAAGGCAGCTGGAAAAATTCTAAAAGATGCTTCGATTGCGGAATCATGCATTCAGTAAGAAACATAAGTTTCGAAATACTTCTAATCCATCATGTTCCCGTGAAATTAGGGAGAGACGTCTGAAAATCGAAAAAAACGCGATTATTTGGCAATTACTCGAGAACGAAGGCAGCTGTAAAAATTCTAAAAGCTGTCCCGATTGCGGAATCATGCATGCAGTAAGAAACATGAGTTTTGGAATACTTCTGATCCTTCATGTTCCCGTGAAGTTAGGGAGAGACGTTTCAAAATCGAAAAAACGCGATTATTTGGCAATTACTCGAGAACGAAGGCAGCTGGAAAGATTCTAAAAGCTGTCCCGATTGCGAAATTATGCATTCAGTAAGAAACGTGAGTTTCGAAATAATTCTAATCCTTCATGTTTTCGTGAAATTAGGGAGAGACGTCTCAAAATCGAAAAAACGCGATTATTTGGCAATTACTCGAGAACGAAGGCAGCTGGAAAAATTCTAAAAGCTGTCCCGATTGCGGAATCATGCATTCAGTGAGAAACATGAGTTTCGAAATACTTCTGATCCTTCATGTTTCCGTTAAATTAGGGAGAGACGTCTCAAAATTGAAAAAACGCGATTATTTGGCAATTACTCGAGAACGAAGGCAGCTGAAAAGATTCTAAAAGCTGCCTCGATTGCGGAATCATGCATTCAGTAAGAAACATGAGTTTTGAAATACTTCTGATTCTTCATGTTCCCGTGAAATTAGGGAGAGACGTCTCAAAATCGAAAAAACGCGATTAATTGGCAGATACTCGAGAACGAAGGCAGCTGGAAAAATTCTAAAAGATGTCCCGATTGCAAAATTATGCATTCAGTGAGAAACGTGAGTTTCGAAATAATTCTAATCCTTCATGTTTCCGTGAAATTAGGGAGAGACGTCTCAAAATCGAAAAAACGCGATTATTTGGCAATTACTCGAGAACGAAGGCAGCTGGAAAAATTCTAAAAGCTGTCCCGATTGCGGAATCATGCATTCAGTAAGAAACATGAGTTTTGAAATACTTCTGATCCTTCATGTTCCCGTGAAAATAGGGAGAGACGTCTCAAAATGGAAAATAACGCGATTATTTGGCAATTACTGGAGAACGAAGGCAGCTGGAAAGATTCTAAAAGCTGTCCCGATTGCGAAATTATGCATTCAGTAAGAAACGTGAGTTTCGAAATAATTCTAATCCTTCATGTTTCCGTGAAATTAGGGAGAGACGTCTCAAAATCGAAAAAACGCGATTATTTGGCAATTACTCGAGAACGAAGGCAGCTGGAAAAATTCTAAAAGCTGTCCCGATTGCGGAATCATGCATTCAGTAAGAAACATGAGTTTCGAAATACTTCTGATCCTTCATGTTCCCGTGAAATTAGGGAGAGACGTCTCAAAATCGAAAAAACGCGATTAATTGACAGTTACTCGAGAACGAAGGCAGCTGGAAAAATTCTAAAAGATGTCCCGATTGCGGAATCATGCATTGAGTAAGAAACATGAGTTTCGAAATACTTCTGATTCTTCATGTTCCCGTGAAATTAGGGAGAGACGTCTCAAAATCGAAAAAACGCGATTATTTGGCAATTACTCGAAAACGAAGGCAGCTGAAAAGAATCTAAAAGCAGCTTCGATTGCGGAATCATGCATTCAGTAAGAAACATGAGTTTTGAAATACTTCTGATCCTTCATGTTCCCGTGAAATTAGGGAGAGACGTCTCAAAATCGAAAAAACGCGATTAATTGGCAGTTACTCGAGAACGAAGGCAGCTGGAAAAATTCTAAAAGATGTCACGATTGCGGAATCATGCATCCAGTAAGAAACAAGAGTTTCGAAATACTTCTGATTCTTCATGTTCCCGTGAAATTAGGGAGAGACGTCTCAAAATCGAAAAAACGCGATTAATTGGCAGATACTCGAGAACGAAGGCAGCTGGAAAAATTCTAAAAGATGTCCCGATTGCGAAATCATGCATTCAGTAAGAAACATGAGTTTCGAAATACTTCTGATTCTTCATGTTTCCGTGAAATTAGGGAGAGACGTCTCAAAATCGAAAAAACGCGATTAATTGGCAGTTACTCGAGAACGAAGGCAGCTGGAAAAATTCTAAAAGATGTCACGATTGCGGAATCATGCATCCAGTAAGAAACAAGAGTTTCGAAATACTTCTGATTCTTCATGTTTCCGTGAAATTAGGGAGAGACGTCTCAAAATCGAAAAAACGCGATTAATTGGCAGTTACTCGAGAACAAAGGCAGCTGGAAAAATTCTAAAAGATGTCTCGATTACGAAATCATGCATTCAGTAAGAAACATGAGTTTCGAAATAATTCTGAATCTTCATGTTCCCGTGAAATTAGGGAGAGACGTCTGAAAATCGAAAAAACGCGATTATTTGGCAATTACTCGAGAACGAAGGCAGCTGGAAAAATTCTAAAAGATGTCACGATTGCGGAATCATGCATTCAGTAAAAAACAAGAGTTTCGAAATACTTCTGATTCTTCATGTTCCCGTGAAATTAGGGAGAGACGTCTCAAAATCGAAAAACGCGATTAATTGGCAGTTACTCGAGAACGAAGGCAGCTGGAAAAATTCTAAAAGATGTCCCGATTGCGGAATCATGCATTCAGTAACAAACATGAGTTCCGAAATACTTCTGATTCTTCATGTTCCCGTGAAATTAGGAAGAGACGTCTCAAAATCGAAAAAACGCGATTATTTGGCAATTACTCGAAAACGAAGGCAGCTGAAAAGATTCTAAAAGCTGCTTCGATTGCGGAATCATGCATTCAGTAAGAAACATGAGTTTCGAAATACTTCTAATCCATCATGTTCCCGTGAAATTAGGGAGAGACGTCTGAAAATCGAAAAAAACGCGATTATTTGGCAATTACTCGAGAACGAAGGCAGCTGTAAAAATTCTAAAAGCTGTCCCGATTGCGGAATCATGCATGCAGTAAGAAACATGAGTTTTGGAATACTTCTGATCGTTCATGTTCCCGTGAAGTTAGGGAGAGACGTTTCAAAATCGAAAAAACGCGATTATTTGGCAATTACTCGAGAACGAAGGCAGCTGGAAAGATTCTAAAAGCTGTCCCGATTGCGAAATTATGCATTCAGTAAGAAACGTGAGTTTCGAAATAATTCTAATCCTTCATGTTTCCGTGAAATTAGGGAGAGACGTCTCAAAATCGAAAAAACGCGATTATTTGGCAATTACTCGAGAACGAAGGCAGCTGGAAAAATTCTAAAAGCTGTCCCGATTGCGGAATCATGCATTCAGTAAGAAACATGAGTTTCGAAATACTTCTGATCCTTCATGTTCCCGTGAAATTAGGGAGAGACGTCTCAAAATCGAAAAAACGCGATTAATTGACAGTTACTCGAGAACGAAGGCAGCTGGAAAAATTCTAAAAGATGTCCCGATTGCGGAATCATGCATTGAGTAAGAAACATGAGTTTCGAAATACTTCTGATTCTTCATGTTCCCGTGAAATTAGGGAGAGACGTCTCAAAATCGAAAAAACGCGATTATTTGGCAATTACTCGAAAACGAAGGCAGCTGAAAAGATTCTAAAAGCTGCCTCGATTGCGGAATCATGCATTCAGTAAGAAACATGAGTTTTGAAATACTTCTGATTCTTCATGTTCCCGTGAAATTAGGGAGAGACGTCTCAAAATCGAAAAAACGCGATTATTTGGCAATTACTCGAAAACGAAGGCAGCTGAAAAGATTCTAAAAGCTGCCTCGATTGCGGAATCATGCATTCAGTAAGAAACATGAGTTTCGAAATACTTCTGATCCTTCATGTTTCCGTTAAATTAGGGAGAGACGTCTCAAAATTGAAAAAACGCGATTATTTGGCAACTACTCGAGAACGAAGGCAGCTGAAAAGATTCTAAAAGCTGCCTCGATTGCGGAATCATGCATTCAGTAAGAAACATGAGTTTTGAAATACTTCTGATCCTTCATGTTCCCGTGAAATTAGGGAGAGACGTCTCAAAATCGAAAAAACGCGATTAATTGGCAGTTACTCGAGAACGAAGGCAGCTGGAAAAATTCTAAAAGATGTCACGATTGCGGAATCATGCATCCAGTAAGAAACAAGAGTTTCGAAATACTTCTGATTCTTCATGTTCCCGTGAAATTAGGGAGAGACGTCTCAAAATCGAAAAACGCGATTAATTGGCAGTTACTCGAGAACGAAGGCAGCTGGAAAAATTCTAAAAGATGTCCCGATTGCGGAATCATGCATTCAGTAACAAACATGAGTTTCGAAATACTTCTGATTCTTCATGTTCCCGTGAAATTAGGGAGAGACGTCTCAAAATCGAAAAAACGCGATTATTTGGCAATTACTCGAAAACGAAGGCAGCTTTAAAAATTCTAAAAGCTGTCCCGATTGCGGAATCATGCATTCAGTAAGAACCATGAGTTTCGAAATAATTCTAATCCTTCATGTTTCTGTGAAATTAGGGAGAGACGTCTCAAATTCGAAAAAACGCGATTATTTGGCAATTACTCGAGAACGAAGGCAGCTGGAAAAATTCTAAAAGCTGTCCTGATTGCAGAATCATGCATTGAGTAGGGAACATGAGTTTCGAAATACTTCTGATCCTTCATGTTTCCGTGAAATTAGGGAGAGACGTCTCAAAATCGAAAAAACGCGATTAATTGACAGTTACTCGAGAACGAAGGCAGCTGGAAAAATTCTAAAAGCTGCCCCGGTTGCGGAATCATGCATTCAGTGAGAAACATGAGTTCCGAAATACTTCCGATTCATCATGTTCCCGTGAAATTAGGGAGAGACGTCTCAAAATCGAAAAAACGCGATTATTTGGCAATTACTCGAGAACGAAGGCAGCTGGAAAAATTCTAAAAGATGTCCCGATTGCGGAATCATGCATTCAGTAAGAAACATAAGTTTCGAAATACTTCTGATTCTTCATGTTCCCGTGAAATTAGGGAGAGACGTCTCAAAATCGAAAAAACGCGATTATTTGGCAATTACTCGAGAACGAAGGCAGCTGAAAAGGTTCTAAAAGCTGCCTCGATTGCGGAATCATGCATTCAGTAAGAAACATGAGTTTCGAAATACTTCTAATCCATCATGTTCCCGTGAAATTAGGGAGAGACGTCTGAAAATCGAAAAAAACGCGATTATTTGGCAATTACTCGAGAACGAAGGCAGCTGTAAAAATTCTAAAAGCTGTCCCGATTGCGGAATCATGCATTCAGTAAGAAACATGAGTTTCGAAATACTTCTGATCCTTCATGTTCCCGTGAAATTAGGGAGAGACGTCTCAAAATCGAAAAAACGCGATTATTTGGCAATTACTCGAGAACGAAGGCAGCTGGAAAAATTCTAAAAGATGTCCCGATTGCGGAATCATGCATTGAGTAAGAAACATGAGTTTCGAAATACTTCTGATTCTTCATGTTCCCGTGAAATTAGGGAGAGACGTCTCAAAATCAAAAAAACCCGATTATTTGGCAATTACTCGAGATCGAAGGCAGCTAGAAAAATTCCAAAGGCTGAACCGATTGCGGAATCATGCATTCAGTATGAAACATGAGTTTCGAAATAATTCTGATCATTCATGTTTCCGTGAAATTAGGGAGAGACGTCTCATAATCGAAAAAACGCGATTATTTGGCAATTACTCGAGAACGAAGGCAGCTGAAAAGATTCTAAAAGCTGCCTCGATTGCGGAATCATGCATTCAGTAAGAAACATGAGTTTCGAAATACTTCTGATCCTTCATGTTTCCGTGAAATTAGGGAGAGACGTCTCAAAATCGAAAAAACGCGATTATTTGGCAATTACTCGAGAACGAAGGCAGCTGGAAAAATTCTAAAAGATGTCCCGATTGCGGAATCATGCATTGAGTAAGAAACATGAGTTTCGAAATACTTCTGATTCTTCATGTTCCCGTGAAATTAGGGAGAGACGTCTCAAAATCGAAAAAACGCGATTATTTGGCAATTACTCGAAAACGAAGGCAGCTGAAAAGCTTCTAAAAGCTGCCTCGATTGCGGAATCATGCATTCAGTAAGAAACATGAGTTTCTAAATACTTCTGATCCTTCATGTTTTCGTTAAATTAGGGAGAGACATCTCAAAATTGAAAAAACGCGATTATTTGGCAATTACTCGAGAACGAAGGCAGCTGAAAAGATTCTAAAAGCTGCCTCGATTGCGGAATCATGCATTCAGTAAGAAACATGAGTTTTGAAATACTTCTGATCCTTCATGTTCCCGTGAAATTAGGGAGAGACGTCTCAAAATCGAAAAAACGCGATTAATTGGCAGTTACTCGAGAACGAAGGCAGCTGGAAAAATCCTAAAAGATGTCACGATTGCGGAATCATGCATCCAGTAAGAAACAAGAGTTTCGAAATACTTCTGATTCTTCATGTTCCCGTGAAATTAGGGAGAGACGTCTCAAAATCGAAAAAACGCGATTAATTGGCAGATACTCGAGAACGAAGGCAGCTGGAAAAATTCTAAAAGATGTCCCGATTGCGGAATCATGCATTCAGTAAGAAACATGGGTTTCAAAATACTTCTGATTCTTCATGTTTCCGTGAAATTAGGGAGAGACGTCTCAAAATCGAAAAAACGCGATTAATTGGCAGTTACTCGAGAACAAAGGCAGCTGGAAAAATTCTAAAAGATGTCTCGATTACGGAATCATGCATTCAGTAAGAAACATGATTTTCGAAATAATTCTGAATCTTCATGTTCCCGTGAAATTAGGGAGAGACGTCTGAAAATCGAAAAAATGCGATTATTTGGCAATTACTCGAGAACGAAGGCAGCTGGAAAAATTCTAAAAGCTGTCCCGATTGCGGAATTATGCATTCAGTAAGAAACGTGAGTTTTGAAATAATTCTAATCCTTCATGTTTCCATGAAATTAGGGAGAGACGTCTCAAAATCGAAAAAACGCGATTATTTGGCAATTACTCGAGAACGAAGGCAGCTGGAAAAATTCTAAAAGATGTCACGATTGCGGAATCATGCATTCAGTAAGAAATAAGAGTTTCGAAATACTTCTGATTCTTCATGTTCCCGTGAAATTAGGGAGAGACGTCTCAAAATCGAAAAAACGCGATTAATTGGCAGTTACTCGAGAACGAAGGCAGCTGGAAAAATTCTAAAAGATGTCCCGATTGCGGAATCATGCATTGAGTAAGGAACATGAGTTTCGAAATACTTCTGATTCTTCATGTTCCCGTGAAATTAGGGAGAGACGTCTGAAAATCGAAAAAACGCGATTATTTGGCAATTACTCGAGAACGAAGGCAGCTGGAAAAATTCTAAAAGATGTCACGATTGCGGAATCATGCATTCAGTAAGAAATAAGAGTTTCGAAATACTTCTGATTCTTCATGTTCCCGTGAAATTAGGGAGAGACGTCTCAAAATCGAAAAAACGCGATTAATTGGCAGTTACTCGAGAACGAAGGCAGCTGGAAAAATTCTAAAAGATGTCCCGATTGCGGAATCATGCATTGAGTAAGGAACATGAGTTTCGAAATACTTCTGATTCTTCATGTTCCCGTGAAATTAGGGAGAGACGTCTCAAAATCGAAAAAACGCGATTATTTGGCAATTACTCGAGAACGAAGGCAGCTGGAAAAATTCTAAAAGATGTCACGATTGCGGAAACATGCATTCAGTAAGAAATAAGAGTTTCGAAATACTTCTGATTCTTCATGTTCCCGTGAAATTAGGGAGAGACGTCTCAAAATCGAAAAAACGCGATTAATTGGCAGTTACTCGAGAACGAAGGCAGCTGGAAAAATTCTAAAAGATGTCCCGATTGCGGAATCATGCATTGAGTAAGGAACATGAGTTTCGAAATACTTCTGATTCTTCATGTTTCCGTGAAATTAGGGAGAGACGTCTCAAAATCGAAAAAACGCGATTATTTGGCAATTACTCGAGAACGAAGGCAGCTGGAAAAATTCTAAAAGATGTCACGATTGCGGAATCATGCATTCAGTAAGAAATAAGTGTTTCGAAATACTTCTGATTCTTCATGTTCCCGTGAAATTAGGGAGAGACGTCTCAAAATCGAAAAAACGCGATTAATTGGCAATTACTCGAGAACGAAGGCAGCTGGAAAAATTCTAAAAGATGTCCCGATTGCGGAATCATGCATTGAGTAAGGAACATGAGTTTCGAAATACTTCTGATTCTTCATGTTTCCGTGAAATTAGGGAGAGACGTCTCAAAATCGAAAAAACGCGATTATTTGGCAATTACTCGAGAACGAAGGCAGCTGGAAAAATTCTAAAAGATGTCACGATTGCGGAATCATGCATTCAGTAAGAAATAAGAGTTTCGAAATACTTCTGATTCTTCATGTTCCCGTGAAATTAGGGAGAGACGTCTCAAAATCGAAAAAACGCGATTACTTGGCAATTACTCGAAAACGAAGGCAGCTGAAAAGATTCTAAAAGCTGCTTCGATTGCGGAATCATGCATTCAGTAAGAAATACTTCTAAATCTTCATGTTCCCGTGAAATTAGGGAGAGACGTCTCAAAATCAAAAAAACCCGATTATTTGGCAATTACTCGAGATCGAAGGCAGCTAGAAAAATTCCAAAGGCTGAACCGATTGCGGAATCATGCATTCAGTATGAAACATGAGTTTCGAAATAATTCTGATCATTCATGTTTCCGTGAAATTAGGGAGAGACGTCTCATAATCGAAAAAACGCGATTATTTGGCAATTACTCGAGAACGAAGGCAGCTGAAAAGATTCTAAAAGCTGCCTCGATTGCGGAATCATGCATTCAGTAAGAAACATGAGTTTCGAAATACTTCTGATCCTTCATGTTTCCGTGAAATTAGGGAGAGACGTCTCAAAATCGAAAAAACGCGATTATTTGGCAATTACTCGAGAACGAAGGCAGCTGAAAAGATTCTAAAAGCTGCTTCGATTGCGGAATCATGCATTCAGTAAGAAACATGAGTTTCGAAATAATTCTAATCCTTCATGTTTCTGTGAAATTAGGGAGAGACGTCTCAAATTCGAAAAAACGCGATTATTTGGCAATTACTCGAGAACGAAGGCAGCTGGAAAAATTCTAAAAGCTGTCCTGATTGCGGAATCATACATTCAGTGAGAAACATGAGTTTCGAAATAATTCTGATCCTTCATGTTCCCGTGAAATTAGGGAGAGACGTCTCAAAATCGAAAAAACGCGATTATTTGGCAATTACTCGAGAACGAAGGCAGCTGGAAAAATTCTAAAAGATGTCACGATTGCGGAATCATGCATTCATCAAGAAACAAGAGTTTCGAAATACTTCTGATTCTTCATGTTCCCGTGAAATTAGGGAGATTCGTCTCAAAATCGAAAAAACCCAATTATTCGGCATTTGAAGTGACCGCAAAAATAGGATTTGTGTTGGCTAGCGTTGTGGTAGGTCATAAACATTGTCTACAGTCCAAATTACAACTTTTTGTCATCAAAAGTCATTGTCGGGTTGTCAGAGGGGCTCAGTCGAATTTTGAATATTTTGAAGTGACCGCAATTATAGAATTTGGTTTGTTTCGCGTTATGATAAGTCAGAAAACATTCGTTTCAGTCCAAATCATAATTTTTCATCATCGAAAGTCATTGTTGGGTCGTCAGAGGTCTCAGTCGAATTTAAAATATTTTGAAGTGACCGCAAAAATAGCATTTAGGTAAATTTAGGCAATTTTTTTTATGTTTTGAAGTGACCGCAAAAATGGTATTTGAGTTGGTCGGCATTTTTGTTGGTCAAAAGACATTCTTTTCTATCCAAATTACAATTTTTCATTATCAAAAGTCACAGTCGGGCCTTCAATAGTCATTGTTGGGCCGTCAGAGGGGTTCAGTCGAAATTATAATCTTCGAAGTGACCGTCAAAATCAGATTTGAGTCAGATGGGTCTTTATGGAAGAACGTTGCACAAATATCTATTAGATGTATTTTAATGTCCATCGTGGTATTAGCAGGGGAAGTATTTGTTTTCTAACAGATGTTCGCCTCATTTTTGCCACTTGGTGGAAACGTGTGGGGGGAAAGGGTATTTCGACTTTGTCGATTTTATTCGTTTCTTTTTTGTCAATCTATCCAGCACACTTTTCGAACTTTGTCCCTCCAACATTTCTCCACCACCACCGTCATCATCAGCACGACCAGAAAGCTAATGAAATTCTGCCCGACTCGACTCGGGAGAGAAACAACATGTAGGAAGACATGTATGTAAATCCGGCAAAAATCTTGCTCTTTACGCAATTGAGTGAATAATACATATACGAGATGAATCGTAGGTGTATGACCCTATTGTTGGCAGAGACCTGCGCGGATACTTGTCTCCAAACTTGAATCACGTCTTCGCGGCGCGACGCGACCGAACCAGATGGACACTTGGTTCTTGCGCTCGCAGGAGTGTTGACGTCCTGCTGTCTCTGGTCGCGGTGGCGTATAGATAAATACACGTGAACGCATTAGCAGCGCACCTGGCCCGAAAGTCGGGCGGGATTTCGAAAAATGCACCCCCCCGAATATTCCGCGTGCGTTTTCTCGTCGATGAAAGCGAAATCTTGGTGAATGGCAACTTTGGCCGTTTTAAAATTAGGAATATCTAACTATGAAGTTGATTTGTCGTGCCGCGATTTGAATGACACTGCTGGGTGAGGTGCGGATGTGTTTTGATTTTCCTAGTGAATGACAGTGGACAAAGCGACGGGAAGTATGCCTTGCAACGGTCGATTGTATTTTGGAAGGAGGTTTTCCTGCTAAAGGTCAGTTTTTGCAATTCTCTATCGCAATTTATATCGTTATGGTCTGTTGAAGAAAATTCAGTCTTTTTGATGCAGCGTTCTGTAGCTAACTATATAATTTGAAAGTGAAAATATCGATGAGAGAAACAAGTTCCCACACAACCGAAATATGATCGCGAAACACATGGTATTATTTTGTTTATGACTCCTGAGTCACCCTTTTGGGGTTCATTTCAGGAATAAAACTACCTCCTCAGTTGGCATTCTCGAGATATTTCTATTTATATGAAATTAACAAGGCCTCTTGCTAGATAATCGATGCAATCAATTCCAGTTATTGTCGAAAATTTGTTGTGATCGAAGAAAATTGTTGCGCTTTTAGTTTTAATACTTAATACTTTGTATTAAGTTAGCACTGCCAATAATGTAACTACATAAATAAACATCAAATTTCATCACTGTGGTAACCTATAATTGTCGAAGTTCATTTGACGTGAGAAAAATGCAGAATAGTGTATTTTTCAACAAGAGATGAAACTATTGTTTTTTCATGAACGAACGAACGAAAAAACCGTATTTCATCTCGGGTATGAAATGCTATTTTTTGTACAACAGTCAAATAAACTTGACATTGATGCGTTAATGTTCACTTTTTTCACCGTGGAAGAAAGTCTTTTTTTATCGTGAAAAAAAGACTTTTTTTCATTGCCAAAATAATTCACAAAATAAACATGATATATTACTTTTTGAAGGATACATTTTCAACACAGTCAATTATTAATTGATTGTACATTATAAAACAATTTTATTTATTGAAATAATATACTAATGTTCCACGTTGCTGCTGATCAGAAACGTCAGATATTTCTTGAAAAGTTGATTCCACAATTTCATCAGATATTTTAAATTGTTTGGAAGAAGATGAACAATTCAATATTTTGTCAGAAATTTCAGTTTTTATTATTATTCAATTTTATTATTCAAACTATCACCACGAGTCCGCAGGACGAGTGGTGTTTTCTCAAAACAATTCAGTTGAGTTCAGAAATAAAAGACAGACTTATGAGATAAATTCAATCACGAGTTGAATTTTATTAGACTAATTCACGAATAAAGTTTCTTCATTAAAATAACTATGAACAATGTATAACAGGCATGAATAAATTATCAAAATCGTCAATATTATAATATTTCGTTTCATAATTTCATTTGAATTTGCACCGAAGCGACTCATTTTGACACAATCAGGTACAAATAATATTGATGGAACTGCCAAACTTTGTGTTGCCATAGTTACGTCGTTGAAAATACCGAAGCGATCCTCCAATCAGAATTGAAAGATAGCTGGTGTTATCGCGATAACACGAGTTGTCTTTGTTTTGCGATTGGTCAGATTATGTGAGAATTTTAAGATAAGTGAAATATTCATAGAAACAAGAAATTTTTGACAGGAAAACTGTTACGGCAACTTTTCGAAAATGCACAAAATCATTCGGAAACAGCTGATTATGACCCACCCAAAATTCGAAACAGAACTCTGGCAGTCGAGAGCGAAAGTGTTTCGTCTAAATCGCAAAAAAGAGGTGACATAACAATGGAAACGGGCTCAACTTTAATGACCACAAACCAGACTGATCCCTTGATAGCCGTGATATTAATTGCCGAGTAGCAATCTGTGCAGTTGCTGGGGAAATTACAAATTTCATTTGTATTCAGTCCGCAGTTCCGCAAGGGAAAAATGTTTAGGGAACGAAACCAGTTCGGCTGAAAAAGTCGACATTTCGGTTCCGAAATGGGTGATCGCAGCAATGTTGGTAACGTTCGTGTGTGTGTGTGATAGTTATTCGCATACAGGGTGATTCGCGGAGAATAGATGACACTATCATCAGTAATACTGAGAGAACTGCAGAAATGTTGCTTCTTTTCAAATTGACCACAAGCGTTAGGGAATTCACTGCCTGTGAAATCCAAATACTTACACGAGAAGGAGTATGACCATTTTTTGAAATGGATAGATGAAAACAGAGTGAATACCATTGAATACCAATGAAACGGTGCATTTTGAGAGGAGTTCATCATCGGTCAACTCACAGACCTTCAAACTTGGTACTAATTTTTCAGAAACATTTGAAAATTGTATTTTCTATTTGAGAGAAAATAATTAGTCCCTCTTTTATGTACAGTTATTAATAAAAGTTTTCTGAACAATTAATTTATCGAACTACAAAAAAAAACATTTAGCGGGCGTTATGATTCATAATGCCTTCCATAACGCCCCTGGCGTTATGGGTCTGTTAATAGCAACCGTTGCCAAGGTATTATAAAGCAGTAATAGACAAGTAAAAAATAAAAAAAAATATTTTTGGTAGAATACGAAAGTCCTCCAAATATATATGTTATTTTTTTGTCACTGTAACGGACAACAAAATCAAATTGTCACGTCACGAATTTTTGTTTTTGTTTATCTCTACCAGTGAAATTTTCGTTAATTCCATATTTTACACATTATTTCATTCTTCTTCATTGACTCTTAAGACTTCAAATTAATCAAAATAACTGATAATGAGCCTATTTGCAAAGACTGATTTCACTCAAATAACGTAAAACCAAAAAAACAAGCCCAAAAATAAACACTGTTGTAAGAAACAATTCAATGCAAGAAAAAAATAATCACACTCACTCTTACATCATGATAAAATGGAAAAAATTACTTTTCTCTCTATCACTTAAGACAAAAGTTTCGGAAAAAGTATGAAAGAATGTTTTCACATAAATAAACTATTGAACCTAACCTATAAATCAATAAACAAGCATGTGACAAAGATTGACAAGAGAGAAACTGAAGTGACTGTTTGCTACATTTGAGTAACAGGCATTTTTATCACGATAAAAAAGTGTTCAGTTTTTTATCGCAGTCATTAAATAATTGTTTTCTTTCTACAAGATTTGATTTATCTGTTAAAAACTATGTGTAAAATAAATGATATTTGAGTCAATATCGAAAGGAAATCCCATATAAAGCCGGTTTTAATTGCGACACTATATAAAGCCCCACTCAGTATTCCTACATGTATGCTTTTTTATGTGACTGGAATTTGTAGTTAAACGGAATTCACATTATCCTAAAATAGAGCATACGTTGAAGTGGTTCACACAGTTCGTCTGATAATAACAACGCCAGCTAGCTACCAACAAGTGAATATTTTGTGCCGAGTCTTACCATAGAAATGAATCTTATATTCTATATTTATAATTATTATTGACGAGGACCCAATAAATGTAGCATGTCCTATAATACCTAAATGGCACCTTTTAGGACATAACGAAGGCTTTTCAAAAAAAACAACAACCCACTCCAACACTTTTTTTTCGGGAAAACAATGAAGGTAAGTTCATAGAGCTGCGCCTTGAAAAAAAGTGGTTTAACTAACGTGATTTGGTCTCCTGAATAAGATTCCGAAGAATATTCCAAGAGGTTTCAATTACTTTTTGAGTTGGGTATACCGTTCTGAATGTTCAGAATCGACCACTTCTAACACGAATTTTTTTGAAAAAAAATTACACAAAATTCCTCTCTTTTTGTAGACACCTCTTTCGAGCAGTATTCTAACATTTTTTAATAATTTTCTGAAAATGCAACCTTTTTATACCTATATACAAACATATGCGCATATAAGATTTCAAGTGAATCTGGTGCTTTTGTTTTATTTTTCATGATTTTTTTAGGTCTACCCATTGGGACTTTTTTCTAGTAATTTTTTTAAAATTTGGTATTCGTAATTTTATTACCAATCTTCGTAAAATTCAACTATTCAATGTTTGCACACATGTCATATGCGCATATGCAATTGCAATTGAATCTGATGATTATTTATGATTTTTAGGGGTCTACATTTTCCGATCGACTTGAAATTCACAGAGCATACTAATTTCGACTTTCTGAATCGATTGTCTTCCGCAGAATTGTTCTATCTCTAACCGTTCTCGAGTTGAAAAGTTTATCTAGACTTGAAAGAGGTCATTTCACTCCAAAATTTTGTTTGCGTCATTCTTTTCTTAAAATTTTTTCAAAATTCCTTCTTTTCCATATGCACACTTAGATGATTTTTTATTTTTCATGAATATAAGGTCTCGATCACAAAGTATACCTACCAATTTCAGGGGTTGATTCAAATTTTCTCAATGATAGCACATAAAGTATATTTAAGGAAATCGTAATTTACTAATTCAGGGAAAAGCCTTCACTGAAAACAGCCGGTTAGAAAAGTTTTTAAAAATCCTAGTCTATCGTTTCAATGAAATATCTTCACTATAAACCCCATCCCAGCAAAGTTTTTCGAAAAATCGCAAGTACAAACTAAGAGGAAGTTGATTTGAACCTTTTCTACGGTGGCACGAAAACCTCACTACTTATTAACAATTCAGTTTTAGAGTTTAGTTCGGTTATATATTTCCTGAGGTTCTTTTGGCAGAATTTTTTTTTGACAGCATGTTACTTATCTATCCACACTCCTATGGAACACTTGTCTGCCTGTGGCTCAAGGTCCAATGGTTTGATGAAACTCTGAAGCCACGATGGCATCAATGACCTCAGGTTGGTCAAACAGCAGAGAGAATTAGGAAATGTCCAAAGATTCATCATGTCTGATCGAAAAGTGAGGTTAGGTATGGACAGCACAGTTTTTGTGACAGCAAGTTGAATGATTTTTTTTGTTCTGCACATTGTTGTGATATTATTACTATTCATTTTACTCATAAGATACACCTCTTTTCAGTTGGCCAAATGTTTGTATGTTTGTATTGATAATCAAAAATATCAAGTTTTCGGTTTTGGAGTTCGCTTCCATATTAGTTGTTTCATAATAGTATATTGTGTATCTAGTGTGTGAAGTATACTTTTTTACGCGAGTGTGGAAGTTTGTGGAACGAGCCGCAGGCGAGTTTCACACTATACTTTTTCTACGACCTTTTACTTAGAGATTGAATTAAAGGAAAATTTTACTAATTTTCTTTATTAAAATAATAATTATTATGAACAGTTATATTGCAATTTTGTAAATTGTCAAAATGTACATTTACTTTCTCTTTCTCTACAAAATTAGTGCTGCTTGTACTGTTGGTATTGACAACATAGCTACGATTATTCTCAGTTGTTAAGGTTTTATTGCAGACATCTATCTTTTTAGTTAGGGATTCTTCCACGTAGGCTTCTGCCACTGAGGATGATTTCCAGCCGCCGTGTTTTTTAGCGTTGGGAGATCTCCTCCACCTTCGACTAATAAAGACGCAGATGAACGCCGTAGGCTGTGCCCGGTAAATTCGTTGAGATTGGGGAGTTTCAAAATTGTGGCAACTTATTTATACCAATCACTTTCCGAGTACATTTCCCTCGTTGATAATTAATAAAGAATTTATTTTCGGCATATTTCTTGGGACGAAGAGCCACGTATTTGTGATATATGTCCAAGTATTCAGTAACGGTAAATTTTCTAGAAACCTTAGTCTTCGTATCATGAACTGTTCCCAAATTTTGGATGTCATCCATTTTTAATTTATAGAGCTCATCTCTCTCTCCAGCTACCCCAAACAACAAAATAAGCAAAAAATTTAAAGATTAGTATTTATCGATATTTATACAAATGGACTTACTTTGGTAAATAAATATTTTTCATCGGTTGCCTCTTTGAGAAATTTTAATACGTGTTCATTTTCCAAAACGCGTGATATTTTAGGAATGTATCCCTCGTTTTTCCGTTTCAAGAGAGCGCGAACTTTCGGATAATCACCAATTTGTACGTTGTACTTAATACTAAGGGTGCTTTTCAACATTGAGTAGTGACTCCATAAGATTTAACCTTTGTTGATAATTCAGATAGGTAGGCTAATATTACCCTTTCGGAGAATGCTTGGACGTTGTTTGTATTGCGCCATTGCATAAACTTTTCCAAAGTGTTTTCGTAAATTCCCAACGATTTTTGTGGTAATAACGATGAACTTGCTTCACTGGCTGCTAACGTTATATTTGGAGGAGTTGATGGGAGTACTTCAATGCTGTCCATCAGGAATTTGCGTGAAATACACGGCTAATCGGTTTAAATCAAAATTTCGTCGTACTATTTATTAATTCAGAGGGTAATTAATTACTATTTACGGTCTATTAACTGATGTAACTCTGAACTTCACTCTGCGGGAACTGTCATATTTGTCAATTTCTCTCGCCACCGCTACCTAGACCAGCGACCGGTGTGTGAATTTGTATTGACTCTTATGGCACCGGTGCGTGAAATAAATCCCATAAGAAAAGCATGGCACTTCACACACCGATTCGAGAAATGAAGCTTTACACATTTTTATCGATGTGTGACGTTAGTAATTCACATACGGGAGTAGAAAAAACAATTATCACTTACCATCTGCCAGCCGTCATATTTTCCAGTTTCGAAAATGACACAACTCTAAACTTTAACCAAAAACGCGATAAGCAGTCACTATTTACCCCGAGCAACTTCCCAATTTTCGACAAACTATGGATAATGCTTTTTCATAAATCAATGAAACCTATCTGAGAACAAAATCTAACCTGAATTCGTGTAGTTCTTAATTGTGATTGCGGTTTTTGCGTTTTGCCTGACGTGGCATAGTTGATGTTTGAAGGAAATAAATAGTAGTAGGCTGTGGCAGGATGTGAATTTGATGCGAATGAAAGAAACAACGAAAAAAGTGCATTCAAAATTAAACGTCGATAAGGAAGGAACCGTTTCGGTAAATATTTCATTCGAGGAGTAATCTTAACAAATTTAATTAGGAACAGGACATACATTATTTTTATTCTATTACCTATACACGATAATTTCCTAACTTTCCCATGTTTCCAAAAAACAAAACTTATGATCAAATGTCAATAATGAATAAGCGTTGTCGAATCGTATGACCGCGATTCTCAAGTTTTTAATTGTTTGAAACAAACCAATAGGAATGAAAGATCACTTCATAGAAATTTGACAAACTATTTGGCAATTTGAAGAGTGAACAACGGGCTTACCTAAATATGAAACATACAATAAGTGGCTTATGCTAATAATATTTACAAGTCGACTGTAAAATGCACGAAATAAGCGCTCTGTGATTGGTCAGTGTAATGGCGGGAAGTTCAAATGACAAGGCAGCTGCAAGCAAACTGAGTTGAACTAGACCTGACTTACCTAACGTTCCATCTTCGACATATGTCAAGTGCCAGAAATTAAATCGACCAGACTTTATATAGGCGATCCGCATGTACCAATCAGAACAGTTGTGTAGTGGGCGTGTCTAATTTGGAGATTTATCCAGTTTTGGATGGTATGAAAGTTTTATGTAATAATTTTAAAGTTTTGGGATATTGGATATAAATTTTACAAATAAAACAAAAACAGAATTGAAAAATAGAGCTTGAATTTCACCAACATGAGGCGTAATCAGAATAATGATGGCAAGGATAGTTTCGCGTAAAAAAATCAAAAATTATGAAAATTAAGACTGAAATTATAAAACTTCCATTGTGTTTCAACCCCCAAGCTTAAGGCTGATAATTAACTTTCCTACCGTAGCTATAAGTTTTCCAGGAGAATGTGCTCTTATTTCTTCTATTTTTCAAATTAGCCACCCCCACTCTACCACTGCTCTGATTGGTCAATGCGAATCGCTTTTACGAAGTCTGGTCGATTCGAATTCTTTCATGTCAAGCAGACAAAGAACCTGTAACAATCAAATATCAAACATTCATTCGTGAAAAAATCAAGTAATTTCTTGTTCAAAAACATACGTATTTCTTGCCAAAAGAGGATTTCTATTTGATTTTGCGTAAGTAAATAGCATATCAGTCCTTTCGTCATCCGAATACATCTTCAATATGTAACCGAGTGCTTAAATGTCTGACAGTTCTTAACAGATATCAACAACTCATATATTTTTCCTGCCGTAGAAATCAAGCAAAGCCTACGTGTTTAAATATGGTAAGAGAAGTGAGATGCTATTTAATTGTACCAAATTAGACAACACTTGTATTTTGATCAAAAACTTATATTTTCATTACTTCCAGGATTGAGAATTATGAAAATAATCCGTGTAAAAATTGATTCAGGAGAAATCAGCCTTGAATCAAGGATTACTGTAATACAAAAATCCCCAAAATTCGCAAAACAAAATTTTCACAGTGTTTTTTGCAACTTTCGTCATGCATGCTCCTATTTTGCACAATCCTGGTGTGCATGCCAAATCACCTACTCTTGATTAATTATACAAATGTCGTATCTTTCTAATGGCATGCAGTTAGGAATCACGTAAAACCTGTATTAAATTTTTTCCCGCAATTTTCCACCGTTTTTCAGACGAGGGGTGCATGCTAATTATTCCACAGCGTTTTCGTTACTAAAACTTCAATTATTCACATCGGCATGCAATTTGAAAACACGGAAGTTTCATTTCATTTTTTTCAGTTTTTCGTAACCCTTTGAGCCCTTTCGGCCGCTGCGGATTGCATGCCTTTAATTAGTATCGTTTCAATTTGTTTGAACTTCCGTGTATTAAAACGGCAGGCAGTATAATATCGCGGAAGAACATGAAAATTCTCCACAAAAAGAAAAGCGCTTTTCTTTATGCAGTGTACACGTGCGGCGGCCAGGAACCCGTCTATTTTTCATAATTTAGGGTTGAATATCAATATTATTATTATATATTATATCATGTGTTATCAGGGTAGGAAAGATATTCATGAATTTGAAAACCCAGCTTCGCAGAAATATTTCCCAGCACGCTTCTGCAGGAGGAAAAATAAAGAATATCCAAAATGTCATTGGTATTGCAAATATAGCGTAGCCATACACAGTTCTGTTGGTAAATAATCCAATATAATAATAATAATATAACCCCCACTAGACATACTTTATCAAAACATTGGAATACAATTTAATTTACCGCACATATTTCCATACAAATTCCCTCAATGAATAACGTCATGTCCCATTTAGTGGCCGAATTTTAATTCCGAAACTGAAATACGACAAAGTATATATATTTCGTACCGTCTCACATCTGAATAAATCTCGATAATATTATTCATGAAGTAGGTTTGAAAAACGATGCACACAAAGCTGTGGGCTTAGACACCGGCATGTAGGCAGGCTAGTTTTAGTAGGCCGTGGGCTGAGAGAACGGTTCATTCCTTCCACTATATTACTTCAAAACGATGAATGGAATCAAGTCTCTAATCGAAAACTACTGAAGATGTATGGAGGGGAGGTATTATTCGATATTATACGTTATACAGGTCGACCAGGCCTGCGTTCCTAATTTTTTAATTTGTTAATAAAAAAGTGAAAAATCTTAATTTTTAAAATTTTCCAACGAGATCGTATCTTACCCCTTTCAAAAGTAGCTCTTAAAAGTAAAAATATTATAGATTTAGTTCTGAAATAATCAGCGTTTCTATATTAACCTTCAACTGGCAAAAATTAACTAATCAACAAATATATAGTTAATTAGAAAATTGCGTTAAACATTTTTTGTTGACGAATCATTGTTCAATTGTGTGTTCTGACAGTACCAAATTTTTTATTCCTTAATATTTATATTTTATTGGTTAAAATAATTTTTTTGAATCTTCTGAATCGTTTCTAGCTCAGTATTCTACGATGGCTCTGAAGGGACATGGTAGATTATTTTTCTATCTCATAATATCATATAATTATCTCATTATAGTGAGATATTTAATTCATTATGATTACTTACGGTATCTCAGAATTATGAGATAATTCAACTCATTTATAATGAATTAGTGAATTAGTTATCTCATTATTACAATAGCTCTGAATGGACATGGTACATTTTTTGTCTAACTCATATGAATTAGTTATTTCATGATAATGAGATATTTAATTCATTATAATGACTTACGGTATCTCATAATAATGAGATAACTAAGTCATTATAATGAATAAGTAATCTCATTATCACGATGGCTCTGAAGGGACATGGTGATAATTATGAGTTAGTTATCCCATTATAATGATATAGTTAATTTATTATAATGACTAACGGTGTCTATCTCATACTTCTTAGATGATTTAACTTCTTATAGTGACCTTCGCTATCTCATTATGAGATAACTGAGTCATTAAAATGAATTAGTTATCACATCATAACGAAATACCGTATCTCATTATAACAGAAAAATCGGAAAAAAACATTGTTGCTAGTACTGCACTTTTCTCGTATGTTTTAGTTATCAAGGATTCAAAGACGTGATACTAATCAGCATCTGCTCGATCTGTCATCCAAGATCGTTTGTTAATTACTTTTTTCTCGATTAGCTCATAATATATATATATTATACAGGCCGTTTCTTTTATCATGTGGTAACATTGCTATATTCTAAACCGTAATAGATACAAAGACGATTAAATGGGAAAAAAGGTAACTATTGTGGTGAGCAGTACATTGGTCAGAGAAAATCTACGGGGACTCTCGCCCTTCCCGACTTACACAGGGAAAACTAAAAATGCTGTTTTCGTTTTTTTACGAATAGAATGGTTATTTCAGAAAATATAAAAAAATTAAAGAGGAAAGTTTTATTGTATTCAAAATATACTATCAATATTTGTGATGAAATAGACAGGTCCGTATTTGAAACAAATAGTTGATGATGGCGGTGTTGACACGAAACATTTGATTAAAAGTTTATCGTTACGTAGTTCTAGTACATTTTGAATACAAAATAACTTTCTTTTTTATTTATTTTTTATATTTTCTGAAATAACAATTCTATTCGTAAAAAACCGAAAACAGCATTTTCAGTTTTCCCTGTATAAGTTGGGAAGGGCGAGAATCCCCGTAAATTTTCTATGACCAATTTACTGCTCACCACAATAGTTACCTTTTTTCCCATTTAATCGTCTTTGTATCTATTACGGTTTAGAATATAGCAATGTTACCACATGATAAAAGCTATTGCTTGGTAATAGCAAAATAACGGAAATCGCGAATAACGGTGACGTTATTTTTAACGGAAGTAATACAGCATAGGGCTGTTTGTCGGTTCGGGAAGTAGGGCTTTTTTTAGTAAATTTTCTGACATTTCCAGATTTTCTTTAAAATTTTGGTTAACTCAAATAGTTTTTGAAATATTTGCAAAAAACCAAACCATTCTATTGTCTTTTACGTTATTGTTCATAAGTTTTGCAATTTTTGTCGCCTGCAATTTTCCTTCTCAAATTTTTTTTTAGATTCCATTTCGAATCTTACGAGACCAAAATCATAATTTTCGGTGGTGCAGTCTAGATTTTACACATTCATATCGATTTAAACCTGTGTATCCCCGAACCACCTTGGAATCTACTTTCCCCCCATGTTCCAAACGACTGAATGACACAGATGCTGGAACATCTGCACACTACTGTTTCATTTCGATCTTCGATCTGTCCTCGGGCTTATAGATACAAAATCTTTCGAATACAGCCGCCAACTCCGCTAGAAAATATTTACTCTTATCGGTTCTGCCCACACAATGGTAATGTTTACAGGAATGAATGTCTCTATACATATGGCGTGTTTCACAATATTTGAGAATTGAAAACCTAATTAAGTATTCATCGAGCTGGCGATAGTTACCAAAATCGGGTTTTTATGCTCCAGGAACACTAGGCATTTCTGCGGAAATGATGACAACACGTGAGTTAATATCAGGAGCTTTGTACTTTTTATAGTACGTTTAGTGAAGGTGTTCCGCAAGGCACTGCAGCTGAGATGCTGGGAAGATATTAGAAAAAATGCGGATGTGTTGATTTGACTTTCGATTGACAGAAAACTGTTCAGTGGACAACATGCTTGTTGATTTGTGAAAGTAGGCACAGAAAAAATACCATCTTCTGTTTCAATGGAAACCTCTACAAAAAAAACCCATCAGCAAAGTTTTTGAAAGAATCATACGGATCAACTACCCTTATGAGGGGGTTAACCTGAGATTTTTCTATGCCAGCAAAAAAGTACATTTTGATAAATCATAATGTATTGTTTCACTGATAAATTTCTACTAGAAATCCCCTACAGCAATGTTTTTAGAAGAATTACAGGAATAAACTACCCTCATGAGGATATTCTACGATTTTTCTATGCTAGCACAAAAAGTACTTTTTGAGAATTCATAATCTACTGTTTTAATAAAATATCTCAATTATAAACCACAGCCAGGAAAGTTTTAGAGATAATTACAGGAGTCATAAAGGTTTATGAGGGGGTTGATTCGAATTTTGTCCATGCTGGCACAAAGAATACGTTTTTGTGGAATAATAATTCACTGAGTCAATGGAATATTTGTACTAAAAACCCTCGTTAGCAATGTTTTTAAAAGGCTCACAGAAATAAACTACCCTTATGAGGGGGTTGATCCGAGTTTTCTATTTTTGAGAAATCATAATCCACTTTTTTAATGAAATATATCTCCTAGAAACCCGCACCAGCAAGGTTCTTCAATAAATTACAGGAATAAATTACCCTTTTAAGGGGGTTGATCAGAGTGCTTTCTATGCATGCTGGCACAGAAAGTACGTTTCGAGAAATCATAATTTACCGTTTCAATAAAAAATCTTAACTGGAAACTCCCGGTCAGCAAAGTAATTCGAAAAACAAATATAAACTGCATCCCCTTTTAAAGGGGTTGATTTTAATTTTTCCTACGTTGGCACAAACACATCAGACACAACTCAGTTTTAGAGTTCAGTTCGATTTTTTGTTGTCTAAGATTCTGGTCGGCAGAATTATATATTGGTCAGCAAATTATTCACATCCCTTATATGGTGTGAACTTCAGGAAATACACTGTATATAGGTCATTGAGGCACTTCAAGATACTTCATTGTCATCAGTGTTGCCAGTTCTAGTCATTTCGTTTTTTTTTATTATAAACGGCATTGTTTATCAAAAAATTCAACAAACAACAAGTCTTTGAAAAATATCAGTGAATATATTCATGTCAGGCTGCTTACTTGGATCTCTGCATATTGGCACGGTCAACTTTTCGAGCCGTTTAACTTCAACATGATCAAGAAATTATTCACTCTCTTTTCTTTGTAGTTACCAACTTGATATGAATGAAATTCACTAAACATTTTGCCTAGATTTGTTGCTCATGCTGTCATAAGAGAAAGATGAGTTTTTTTTCATAAAAATGCTGTTTTCAATAAAGAAAAAGTGTACAACAGGTCGATTCAGGTGTTTACTGTCTGCTTGTGATAAGAATGAAGTTTCTATTGTTTTTTTCGTGGTAAGAATGTATGCTAGGCTCAAAAATAGGCCCATATCTCCGAACATTTTTTGATAGTAGGTAAATGTGACTATTATTTAATAAAATTTTACCCATTTTGTGGTATGGTATGAATGCAATTCTTTATTTCGTGTCATTTATTTAACTTGTAAAATGTTCAAGTCACGTAAATAAGTTTTCATAACTTTTTTTTTGTTTTCATTTAACCCATTTCTTTTAACCCAATGAAAAGTTTGAATTAAAACATAAGCTAGATATCTTTCTCTAAAATCAAATACATTTTTCGGTGATTTTCTAGCAACCCAACATGAGTAAAGTACACTAGAATTTTGGCTGTCATTTATCAGAATCACAATAAAAATGTCGTTTGTAACAGTCTATAAAGAAGGAAGAATTTGTTCATAAAAATACAATTTTTAATTTAAAAAAATGTATGAAACAGGTGAATTAGGGTGTGTCCATTGTGTTGACAAAAAGAAGGAAGCATTGTGAGTGTTTGTTCACAGCAGAAACGTGTGCTAGAAAATGCCCGTTTCCATCCAAAGAAAGGGCCGTATCTCCGAAACTACTTGAGACCGCCGAAAATTTCATTTGGATTTTTTGTTCAGGACACCGAGCTGGGTAAGTCTTTTTGAAAATCGGTTGCCTGGCGTTAACGGAATTTTACCCAATTTGAGTTACAGAGCTCGCAATGCTGATTGTAATGCAAACTTCATAAGTAGGCAAAACGCCTCCAAAAAGGCTTGAAGGCGATCAACTTTCCACATGGGCACATTACAGGAAGTTTAAATAATTGAAAATAACACAGGCACATTATAGGTTATTGAGGAACTTAAATATTATACTTACTTCGTTCTCAAGTCATTTCGGACTACGGCACGTAACAGCCCAGCAAAACCCTTGAATACAAGCAATTTTCCTCACGGAGACACGTTGCATGCCTTTTAGAAACTCAGAAATGCCTTAACTTTACACACGGGCGCATTGCAGGTTTTGAGGCACTGAAAATATCATACTTTAGTACGAAAATTCAGTGTTCAGTTTGTTTAAGGTCATACTTAAGACAATACATTGCAAAATTGAACAATGAACCATGAAATATCCCCCCCCGAAGTGTTCAAGGTCAAACACTGAGAAATGCATACATATTTCGTATGCTTGGTGCGATTGACATCAAACAAAGAAAAATAACTAGAATCTATTCACACCTACTGTGACTCGATCAAAGAAATTATTGGTTCCAATTCAATCGACCATGCAAAGAACATCAGTTGACCTTGATATGGATGAACCCAGGAATTGAATTGAATCATTCATTTGGTAATACAACGAAAACACAACAAAGCAAATAATTGAAAACTCTTACCTTCCCTCACGAATTGTACTATCACCAACACCAAAGTATCAAATGTACAATAATTACGTACTGTTTGAGTAAATTCACAGTGACCACGTCGCAACATTCCGATTGACAGCCAAATTCTTCCAAATCAACCACTCCGCGCGTTGTTGTATTGTCTTCTTGGGAAACATCGGTTGTGTCTATCAGAAAACAGCAAAGAGCGCTTTGCTGGATAGAGCACCATGAAAGCGCTTTACAAGTCTACCAGACTGACTGGAGAACTATATTTTGCCCATTAACTAAAATAGTATTATTTTCGCCCCTAACGATTTTCCATTTTTCTTCTTTGTTTGACTCAACGATTTTAATTAACGTCAACAAAACACGAAAATGAAAATACTTTTGAAGTAAAACTTCCGCCAAATTACAAAAAAACTGAAGCGCTTCAAATAAATCCGGCGGAAACCCTGTATTCACTGGTTTTTGTTAAAAGGAAGAATTCATTTACAATGTTACAATACGACAATATTAAACGTCAATGTGAAAAAATTATACAGGGTGCCAAGTTGAAATCTTCCCACCCTTAATATCTTTCTTCCAGATAACAAGATGAGGAATCGAAAAAAAACAGGTAAATTTTTTTATTTTCAAGGAATATTTGTAGCCCTCGTGAATCATCCCCCTTGGAGGGGTAAATGGAGGGGGGGGTCAAGTGACATATCAGTTTGATTGGCGTTCAATTCTCTTTCTCTCTCTTTTTATTTTTGATTAGCAGTTTTCGAAAAATAGCGTTCTAAACTACACATGTAATAAGAATTTGACTAATCTGAGATGCATTATTGTATTGACTCCTTTTAATAAAAATGGTTCGAAGAGTAGGTGGCACCCCTTCCAACCCTTGAATGACAGGAATACATTTATTATGCGTGGGATGTTTTATTTGTTGGTTATTTTCCTTTTACAAAATAAAATTTTATTTGCGAGAAAGACATTGCAAACATAAAATCTAGTTACGCTCTAAAGTCTATTTTCGAACTCTCCTCTAATATTAAGGAAAACTTCAATTGGAATTGAATGGTATGCTGCTGTAATTCGTCTTTTAAGTTCATCAATATCAATATCAGAAGGCTGTGTTTTATAAACAACGGATTTAAGATGCTCCCAAAAAAATTAATCCAAGGGAGTTAAATCCGGTGGTCTTGGAGGCCATTCAACTGCTCCCTTTCTGCCAATCCATCTATCCGGAAATCTCTCGTTCAACCACTGTCGGACAGGAAGAAAATAATGAGGTGGAGCACCGTCCTGCTGGAAATGTAACAGATCCTCCTGCAAAAGTTCAATACCATCAATTTGTGTTTCTAGCTCGTGAGTGATAAGAGGATCGATAGTATCTTCAAGCAGTTCAAGGTACATATTGCCAGTCAAGTTTTCATCCAGGAATATTGGACCAATAATGGCATTTCCGAAAATACCAGCCCAAACACTTACATTTTGTGGGTGTTGTGTAAAAACCGCATAGTTTTGTTTTTTTTTTGTGGCCATAGAGAAGAAGGATGAGTTTTTATATAAAAAGAGCCGTTTTCAATAAAAAAATATAGTAAAACAGGTCAATTCGGGTGTTTGCATGCTGTTAGTGATATGGAGCAAGAATTTCGAGTGTTTTCACTGTTGTTATTACGGTAGAAATGTGTGCAAGAAAATCACTCAAAAAAAAGGCCAAATCTCCAAAATAACTGAATTCCATATGAACTTTCAAGTCGAGAACGGTTAGAAATAGATCAATTCGGCGTACACCAATCGATTCAGAATGAAAAAATTAGTATATTCTGTGAATTTCAAATCGAACTACGGAAAAAAAATACTCGAAAAAAGTCAAAAATCCCAAGGGATACAAATCATGCAAAATAAAAATCGTCAGATCCACTTTAAATTCGCACTATATACTTAAAATTTCATGCAGATTCACATCGTTAAAAATGTCACGAATAGAAGTAGAAAGAAATATGGAGGGTCCTTACTCCTTCTAAATGAACTGTTTTTTTCAATTTTCGAAATGCAGGAGTTTCGTAAAAAGCCAATGATATTTCAATTTGACTCAGAATCGACTTCAAATTTGGTGGGAATATTGAGGTGACGTTAAATTTTCCGAAAATTATTGGAAAAATTGCAAAAATTCAATTTTGGAGAGAAATGACCCTTCTCAATACCAGTTAGAGATAGAGCAATTCTGCGAAAGTCATTCGATTCAGGTTGTTGAAAATAGTATATTCTGTGAGTTCCAAACGAAAATATCAACAGACAAAAATTTTTGAATGAACACAGAATATTTCCAACTCGAAACTGCAGAGGTTCCGTAAAGAGCCCATGAAATTTCTAATTGACTTGGAATTGACTTCAAATTTGGTTGGCATTTTGAAAAAGAATATGGGTAGAAAAAAAATTAAAATATTTTGGGCGGTTAATTAAAAATTCAACATTTTGAATTCGAATTTTCAAATTGATTCAGAATGATGGAATTAGTATACACTGTGAATTTCTAGTCGATGAACGAAGAAAAAAAAACCCTTAAAATCATGCAAAATACAAAATCGTCTAATTCACTTGAAATTCGCGCAATAAAAGTAAAATTTCATGCTTATTCCGAAAATATATGATTTTTGTATGCTCAGCTACAAGGTTTAGCATAAAAATGGAATCAAACGTCAAAAATTCTGTTGTTTCATGCGATAAATCTTTCAAAAGTTTTTATTTTCTATATTTCATAAAATCGCAAATATTCCTCAAATATATTTCAACGAGTTGACAAATTTTCCAAATGAAATAGTATTCTAATTCAATAACACGAGACATTTTTTGTGTAAATGAACTCGTTGAAATGGCTTCCTATATAAATGAAGTTCACTTGGAAGCTTTTCAAAATTATGGAATAGTATATTCTAACCGAGTAGCAGAATATACTTTCTCCACGATCCAAAATTTTAAAATCAAACAAAAGATAATTTCCACACGAAATAATAACTATTATTTAAAAACACTGTTCATCAGAAAGGATTAATCCTGGACTAACCAGAACTAATTTTTTATAGCAAAGATGCATCAGAAATAACTATTAAATAAAAGAAACGCTTTTTCGGTGGCTTGAACCCACAACCTCTCGTCTACGATGCCAATGCTATACCATCTGAGCCATCCGGCCTCTCATTTAATTATGTTTAATAAATATTATTTTAATAGCATTCTCTTCCACGAACACTCAATTATTATTCGGGTGTTTTGGTAGTAAACTTTCCAGCATATTATTTGTACTCTTCGTAATTTCAGATTATGAATTCTGAAAACGTGACAGCAATAATTTTGACACTACTGAAATTTGCCACTACGGTGACAATCAACTGCGTCAAGGCTAATGTTATTATTGCTAACCAGTGTGAGAATATTATTCTATCACAAGAGAGATAATGTAAATACATTTGAATTGCATGGGGGCAGAGGTGTTGCAGAATATTTCTTCAATCTCAAGAGAGAGAATTCCAGCATTCTGTAATCAAATTTTATTTTAGAATTAGCAAATTCTGTGATGATCTTGGAGAAAAATGTTCTATATTCGCACATAAACTATTTGAAGGTGTTTAAATGATTTTGATGATATTCTATTGAACCAATCGATTTCGAAATACAGGATGAGTTTGAGTACTTTTGGAGGCACATTGTCACTATTCTGAAGATTCAACTAACAAGATAGACTGATGTTACTATGTAACTATCAGTAACTATGTTTTCATGTGAAATAACATTTGATAAGAATATAATATTTATTAACATTTGTGATGGTAGAATTAGAGAAACTGAAAGAAGGTCCCAGTAAACATAAAAACATAACCTCAACATAACTGTTATATCACATTGTGACTTGGTGATGTTATTCAGAGATATGCTTGATGTTACAGATACGTTGCGTCCATATGCCTTTGTGCCTCTTTTAAATATTACAATGTAATGTTAATTACTTAACATTTCATAAATGAATCATATTTTGCATAACTTTAATGTGACTTTATTACATACATATAATGTTACTCAAAACATCTATGCTACATTTGTAAAATGTAACATTGTAACATCAGGGTGGAGCATATACTCATGGTTTACCAACACTTTTTTCTATATTTATAGGTATATATTTCTGGAATTTCAGTAGTCACTTTTCAGTAGATGAATAACAACAATAGCAATCAACAAATTCATCTACCAAAGAGTGGCGATTGAAATTCCAGAAATACAACTTTAAGTGTAGAAAAATAAGTGTTGGTAAACAATGAGTATAAGCTTCACCCTGTATACTAAGAAATAAAATATGTATATGAGGAGGTAATGATGTAAAACATACCAATCAATCAAAAAACTTTATTGTCAATAATTAAAATATCATGGATAAAGCGTTATAAAACAAGACAGTTAGATCATTAACAATTAAATTAAAATTAGCAGTATAAAAAATATAATCTTGAATCACTATGAACAGACCAAAGTACCTAATAATATGACTTACCACCTGAATCAGATGAAAAATTTATTGATAAATCTACCAAAGTTAAGTGTTATTAGAAGAATAATATTGAATGAAAACCTATTTCTTTTGAAAAATAAAAACAGATATCACTGAATCAATAATTATATGGTTGTTGTCTCGGTCACTTCTCCTTTCTTTTTAGTTTCTGCTCTGCTACTGTCATCCGATCCATCACTATATGAGTCAAACTCTTCATCTGTGATTGAACTGCAAACATATATTACATATTCTGAAAATATAGTCATTACAGTCACTGAAAACTCATATTAATCTTTATGATATAAGAAAACGACAATCCAATAAATATTAATAATTCTATGTTGCCCCTAGAGGTGAAAGAAAAATAATTACTTAAGTTTCAGTATGTCCATAATTATCAATTCAAAACTTTTGGATTTTTTTCTTTGCCCAGTCCAGAAGGGCTCATTTTCGATTAGTTCGGAAACAACAACTGCTATTTAAGTTTTTGTAATCTGATCATTCAATAAGTACCAGTTTGTACATCAAACTGATAGAGGAATGTGAAAGGACACTACCAAACCGAAAAGAAAGAGAAAATGCATGCAGTTTATTGATAATTTGTATTAAACAATTCAAGTGATTTCTCTACAATCTTAAGAAACGTTAATATTATCATAGATAAATGAAATTAAGACAGATCATAACACTCTGTATAAAATATATAATTTTGAGTTCACTTACAAATTGAGCAGCTCCAATATTGTTGTTTTAGCAAGCTAAATTCATTGGTTTCAGTTCCAAAAATTCCTTGATCAATCGGTTCAAAATAATTTGACACAGCACCAGATGTCAGCAACCATTTCCATGCTGTCCAATATCTGATTAGCAGGAACCACAACTGATAGCTTTTCTACTATCCATAGCATCATATGTAGATGCTCATCTCTGGTCAATAGTAGATATCACTACATTCACTACATAACCTAAATGCTAAAATAACATTAGTGAATGGAGTAGTGGAAAATCATAATCTTACCATGAAAATTATGAGTTTTGCAATCCTATTGATTCCAATCATCAATAATAGTTTGAATTATATTTTAATTCTATGAACTCAAAACTCCTACCATGACCGCCATGATTATTAGGATGAAATGAACGATGGCGTCAGTGATATATTTATTTCATATTTACTGGGTAATATTGTTTGAACGTGGATATCATTTTTTTAAGTTACGTAGATGAATGACGTCATGACGTGGTCATTACCCAAAAATTACATTTAAGAAACCTTCAAGATAATATTAATTTCAAAGTCCCCCTGTACACATGTCAGTAATGTTTTGAGGAGGTTAGACAAAAATATCGAACAAATAACATAACTACTCTGTCTAAGATATATCTGGGCAACATATAATCAACATTATATGTATTATATAATGAATATTATTGGTTATATTATTTTGATGTTACATAAACATATAGTTGAAAACACTGTGTTGGAAACGTCAAGATGACATTAATATAATGTTAATTTGCCAATATCACAAAATTGCACAAAAGTTATATGTGGAAAATATTTTTGTTATGTATCATGTTTAGTGGGGTAGATACAAAAAATGTCCATTTGTACACTCACATTTTACGAAATCGAACATCAATAGGTATTATTGACACCTTAATGACGATTTCTAAAAATTATGCATTAATGACAAATCTACCATTAACAGGGGTAATTAATGGTCCAATTTGTCTGCATTGAAGAACATTAAAGAGACATGTTAAAGGAGGTCGACGAAAAAATACATTACCGTTTTGTTTACTGTAAAAACTGCTAGTTAATAATTTGACTTTTTTCCCAAGGTTTGCCTAATTTACCCGGAGTAGTACATCAGTTTGTCGGAGACCGGAGAGTGGCGTTTATTAACTAAAAACGTGGGCTAAATGTGTGGGACGAGCGATTGAACACTCCTAGTTCAAATATGCATTCTGAGAGGCTAAAAGTCTACCTGTATCAACCGAGAATTTCGTTTTTATTCACAGTATCCCGACAGATCCGATTAATGGGGAAATGACGACTTGATTTCGCTCAGAGACTAGATTGCTGTGTATTTAATTCTGAAATATTTATGTACAGTGGATATATTATTATTATGGTCCCAATATACAACGAATTTTTAATTACATAAAAATAATCTCTCGAATGTAAATATTTTTCAATTATATAAAAAAAATCTGTAGCAAGGCAATAGTAGGAAATGCATCCTTATAATAATAAAACAAAACTCAAGTCAAGTAAATATTATATCCACTTTTTCGTGACAAATTTGTGTGACTCATTTGTTTTCTCTGTAAACTATGAACGACACATCATATTTTTCATATTCTCAGACTGTTAGATTCCTTTCGCAACACTCCAGCTTTAAAAAAAATTGTCAGATCCACTTGAAATTTAAATTAAAATTGATAGTAATTTTTTTTATCATAATTATTAATAAGAATTGATAATATTGATGGCAATTTGAAGGCAATATTGGTCTTTTTCATCAAATAAGATATGAAAAAGGATGAGGAAACCTTGTATTATAATCTACAGTAGAAAAAAAAACAGCAACCGACATCGTGACAAGAGAAATCATTCAGTGGAAACATTATAATACCAATTTTTACATATGACTCACCATTTGTACAGACTAAACCACAAAAAGGTGATAAAGTATTACTATTCATTATTTATTATCACTTATTACAATTTTCTCTTTTCATCAAGAATTCACTATCACTTCAAATTATCACATTGATCAACTTAGATTAGTGTTTTAAGTTTAAATTTTTCTCCTAAAAAAATTAAAAAAATCCCAATTTTTTTCGAACTTTTGATACCCGGTATCTCACAGGGGATCCCTGTGGTACGGCTAAGGCTGTATCAAGTAAAGAAGATTTCGTGTACTGAAAGATATTCACATCATTCGTATTCTTGATATTCACGAATTGCTTTCTGTTACTCAAAAATGTTTTAATACAATTAAATGCTGAACCTTACAAACCAATTTCTCTTAATTTAATAATGAGTATGTTATGATCAACACAGTCGAACGTATGGTATACATGGCACTTTCCAAAAATGGTTGCATTCATACTTGACAGGAAGAATACAGATTGTCAAAACAGCGATTTCTTTATCTATAGCTAAAATAAACTGCGAAGTTCCTCAGGGATCAGTGCATGGCCTAGCACTTTCACCTTTATATGAATGACTTGTCGTCCATTATGACATCAAAGGAAAGTTTATTGTATTCGCGGACGACACCACAATGATGTGGCAAAGCGAAAAAAAAATTATTCACACCAACATATATGCGTATATAGACATAAAAAGGCAAAAACTGGTGAGATTTTTATGGATAATCATTAAATATTCAACAGCAATACAGTAATAGGAAAACATGGAGGAAAAAAACGACAAGTAAAAGTGAAAAAAAGTCATTGAAAATTTATGTAAACAACAGAACAAATCAAAATTATAAAATATACAAGGAGAAAAGAAAAACATTAAAAGAGATGGTAACAGCAGCAGAAAGAAATCACTGGAAAGAATTTGACGAATAAATAGAATCACAGCTATTTTAAACTTTAAAGTCGTAAAGGAAAGAGAAAGCTCGAGAAATAAGTTGACAAAAGGATGTGATGAAAAATAAGGAAATTGAAGAACGGAAAGACAACGGGAACAGATGAATCAACAAGTAGATGTTCAAAAACCTAGGGGATACAGAAATGAAAACTCTCTTAATACTGTAAATGATTAAATCAATAAATAAATCATAGGGTGAAGAACAGATACCGGAAGATCTGCCTTAATAGTGCCAATATACAGGGTGTTCCAAATTAAGTCGGCACCATTGCCAACTCCGTTATTATTGATGCTACGAATTCGGTTAAATGGGCAAACTAGTAGCATTTTTAATGCCGAAAACGAAAAAAAATTGGTAGTCGCGTTTTCAGAATATTTCATAAAATGATATTTCTTTCAATGCATTATATGTTTTCATGCATTTCGATTCGTAATAACATTCTCAATAACAAAACCCAGTTGACTTTTTTTCGTAAAGGTGAAAATAAGACAATTTTATCAATAGGAAACATTTATAACAAAGGGATTTGATAAAGCGCTATAAAATATCGAATAAACGTTCAAAAATACCGCCTTCTTGTTGAACACATATTTGGGCCCTTCTATTGACTCTACGTGCGGCATTCATCACAGTTCGGCCACCAATTCTATTAATTATAGTTTCAATATAATATTTCAGTTCATCTACATTATTAGGTTTCTTTTGTACACCTCATTTTTCAGAAATCCCCAAAAATAGAAATCTAGAGGTGTCTTGTCTGGTGAACGAGGGGCCACTTAACAGGATCATTTGTAGCAATCCATCTGTTTCCAAAACAGCCTCGCAGCATTCTTTTTACGCCACTGACATTATGTGCTGGTGCTCCATCCTTCTGAAAATAGATCATCTGACGAGCCTCCAGATCAAGATCATCGAAAAACTCTTCCAACACTCTTGTTAATAAATTAATGTAACGGGGTCCGTTCAAAGAACCATGGTAGAAAAATGGTCCGATAATTCTGCCTCTAAATAGACCACAGCAAACATTAATACTAAATCGTCTTTGAGGATTGTGGAGATTGACTGGAAATGGATTATGTCTACTCCAATAATGAAAATTCTTTCTATTATGCACTCCACGATTTAAAAAATTTGCCTCATCGCTCCATATAATATTTCTATAGAAGTTTGGATCTTGTCTGCATTTATTCCCAAACTACCGACAAAACCTCGATCGTCTCTCAGGATCACCAGGTTCTAGTGTTTGCACTGGTCTTAACTTATAAGGAGAAATCTTATGTTAATTCAGAATTCGTTGAATACCAGACAGTGGAACAGCTATTTCTCTTGATATATCTCTGATGAAATTATTTGGATATACCTCAAAGTAGGATAAAACGTCCATTTCTGTATCTTCAGATATTACAAAACGTTTTTTAGTTCTCCTCTTCTCAAAAACTTAGTCATTGTTCCTGAATCGACGATGAAGCACAGCAAAAAAAATGCCGATTAGGCAATTCACGATTGGGGAACGAATTGCTGTGGTGTTGGAGTACTCTTACGCTATTTTTTCTGGCAAACCAAGTAGGATTCTAACATATCACATTTTTCTTGATGGGAAAACGGCATTTCGAAAAATATTCGAACAGTAGTTGACAGTTACAATAATTTACGACATTGTCATGATATACTTTAGAATATTTGACAAATAGTATTTCAACAAAGTTTCGAGGCAACTTGATTGCTCGTAATAATTATGTTTTATCGAATCAAACACATTTTTTCCAACCACATTCATATGACCCTCCATTATGTTCTGTTCTGTACAAAAACGGCTTTAAAGTTATCATTACAGCAGACATATTTTGATTCACAAAATAAATGCGGCTAGCGGAATGGCTTTAAGATGGAAATTATCGTTTTTACATTAATACCAAATAGCTCACTGGTGTCAACTGAGTGGTGGTTTTCTTTTTATTGTCTTATTTTGCTATTAGTAACAAATTATTTTCAAAATTGGGCATTTGGACAATCACGAGGTTTTATTCGCCAAAACAAAGAAATTTTTTGTACTAGTGAAAGAAATAAATATTTCCACATTTTCCACTTTAGGAAGAAAGGTGATATGAGCTTTGTTGTTGAGAATGTTATTACGAATTGAAATGCATGAAAAAATATTGGGTGTTCCATTCAAAGAAATATTATTTTATGAAATATTCTGTAAATTTTGGAACACCCTGTATAAAAAGGAGACAGACATGACTAATAATTATAGACGAAGAACTCTCCTTAGTACAGCAACGAAAATATTTGAAAAAATTGTAGACAGTAGGATACGACAAACAAAGAGAATAATTTTGAAGAGTCACAAAGTGCATTTAGGAAAGGTAGAAGTACAGGACCATATATTTACGGTGAAAAAATAATTGAAAAGTACTCACAGCAAAGAAAAGAAGTTTGTATGGGATTCATAAACTTTGAAAAGGCTTTCGATACAGTAAGACGGCAGAAGCTATGGAAAACACTAGGACAAAGGGAAGTCGACAACAAAATAAAAGGAATGATCGAAAACATCTACAATAATAACAAAAAATGTGTTATATACTGAAACAAAACTTCAGAAGCTTTCGACACAAGAAGGATTAGGACAAGGAGGAAGACTAAGTTTATTATTATAAATAGGCCTGTACTTGTTTTCGTTCTTTCAATCCTTGAGAGAAACACTCAACTTTATTTTAAGAATGAAGCATATCCTGCGCAACATCCCACGTCGTACTCAGTCATATTCAAATTTACTTTGATCCCCCGTTCTTTCAGAATCATGAATCGCATCAGTTTGTTTGTCTCCGTACATATCTATCCCACATATGGGATATGAAATTGGTATTCATGGTTTTCTGTCTGAATAAAATGTTACGGTTGTGACCCAGTTTCAGGCCAAGAGTCAAGAATTCTGTGATGCCGTTCAAACGAGTACATGCAAGAAAAAAAGCGATTCCATTGAAATGGATGACGATCAATCTGCAAGGATTATTTCGCATGAGTTGCAAGGATTATCATACGATGGAATATTGAGAAACTTGTGATAGCTTCAGAATCTGCGAAGACATGAAATATTTTCATAAACTTTCAGCATATAAAGACTTTATGGGCTATCTTCTTGTTTTGTTACAAAAAAATGTTCGACAAAATTCGAGTTATAGCGCATTTGTAAAGTGCAACTAATCTATATAGGACGACTAAAAACCCTGTTGTAGCGACTTTTTACATTTTCTTTGAATTTCTTTGTCGACAAAACAAATGAAATCGCGTTCTACTTCTGTAATTGGTTCCAGAGATGGCGTTCTCATTCTCCTGTCGATATTCGATAGTGATTGTGATTGTTGTTAAATGAATTTTACGGAATTTTAATTAATAAAATGTTATACGAAAGTAATAGTCAATACTTATAGTTGTTTTGGAAGAATAACACTAAACAAATTTTATTATTTTTACAAAAAAAACTTCGTAGTGCAATTTCCTTATATTATTTAATTTTTTCCCTTCAGGAATTTACCAGTCAGCCCCTGTTTCATAAGGCATAAGGCAACACCGGTGTCTCGTCTATACCATACGAGTATCGTTGATAGTATTACAGCACTTGAGATGAACCGTGGCACATTTGTCGATCCTAAACTACATTCCCATAGCATGCGTGTACTCTTGCAACACCTTTAAAGACTGATGAGGGTCCTTTTCTCATAAAGTTTAAAGTCATCCATGTGAAATAGACGGGTGCCACATTATTTTCTAACCAGTCCTACTCAAAAGAGACCATGCTATCAGTGCGGAAAGTACTAATTACTTCTTTAAGTTAAGAACGCGATTTTTCGGAAACTGCTCATCAAAAAACATAAGCCAGGGTGCTGTTGGAAAGTGAATTAAAGCGAATAAAAATTAAGTGCCACTAATTCTAATAAATTATCTCTGTTGATAATCTGTTGATCTCTCACAATATTTACGGAAAGGGAGATATTGGGGGTGGGAACTTTTCAACTCTACTTGCTGTATACATTATGGAGAGTGAGGGCCCCAGTCCCCTTCCCTGCAGTACTCCACATGTGAGGGCTCTTAGATTACTGATTTTACTGCCAATGCTGACAGTTAGGTTCTAACTTCTCACATCGTTTTTCAATACTGAGTATTTTAACAAAAAAAGTATTCAGATGCACTATATATAAATAGTAATCGGATAGTTGAAATCAGGGGCTGAAATTGGCTTTTCAAGAGTAGGAAACAAGTTGATTAATTAGTTCGATTGGTGAAAGTGAAAATTCAGTGGACCAGTGGATACAATTACCTTGCGATGACATCAGATCTCCTTCGTAATCACTCAGCTCAATCACATTTCAAACTTTTATCATTTCAACGTATCTCAGAATCCTCCAATAAAAGGCAATGTGGTTTTAGATGCCAAGGATACCATCCAAAGTTTCAACTCCGCGATTACAATTAAAATTATCAAGGGAGCTGGCTATAAAGCAAAAGTTCTTCCGCTTGAAACATTAAGAGGGAGTACAAAACTTCTGGAGAATCGTGATTCGAGAGTAAATTACGCAATAAACCCAAGTTATCCGAGGAGAAGGATCAAAATATCACCGGAGCTCTTGCGCAAAGTTCATGCCGAATATCAGTTTTACTTTTCAAATATTATTTCAAATATCAAGAGAGAACCGACGATGAAGTTATAGGGGATGGATCGAAGACTTTGCAGGGCATCATTTGAATTCAATCATAGAATAGATACGCTGAATATACAGGGTGATATAACAAGGACATGGTCTTCCATATCTCCATTATGGTAATAGATAGGTGGATGATTTCATCAGCAAAATAATACTCTTTTCTGAGCTCTACAAAATTAAAATGATGGAACGTGCACAGGGTATTCAGCTTTTTCTAGGCCAAAACTTTTTTTTTAAATGGCAACGTGTACTTTTTATCAGTTTTTCGGTTTCTGAATAAGGAATAAAAGCTACTTAAGGATCTTTTTTTATAATATTGACACTTCTCTAGATTTTTAGCGTGACAGCTTTTTCCAAAATTCGTCACGCATAACATTTGAAATAATGAAGTTGTGCCAAGTCCCATTGAAATTAATATTTGGGGAAATATTCTACGTTGGTGATTCTCTCAAACAATATATCTGGAATCAACCTGTTATATACGGAATGCGAAAATCAGCTTGCAACGCATTGTGAAAAAAAATGTGCAGAATCTTTCCTATTCCAAATGGAACACCCTGTATATTATCGATCCATAGATGCGCTAACAAAGGCTCTACAAGTTTCATGAAATAATATTCCTTAAAACCTAATTTTTTTGAAGTATGGAAATTCTTCCTATTTCTTCGCCAGAATCTTAATGAACGACATATTTTATGTTTGTAACACATTCCTCGTAATTCTAAAATTGTTCAATTTGAAATTATCTTTTTCTGTTCACGAACAAATCACCTCTATAGAACCGGTGTAGAATGTTTCTCTAGAAGGTATACCCTATTTAACTTTTATCATAACGTCCTAATTCCTAGAACTAACAAATTTTCGGTTGAAATAAAAAGTTCTCAATTATCAGTTTACTTGTAATCAATGCTCTCTAAGGTAAACGAAAAAAAAAAAATCGAAAAAAAAACGAAAAAAAAAATCTTCCGAAAAAATACCCCTATATGCGATACCAGTACACAAAATGTAATGAAATTTCAATTGTGTGTCATGTTAAAGAAACTAGACCATATTTGATTCATTTTACAATACAGAGGGGTGGAACAATATATTTTCCAGCCTTGCAAAAAGGCGAATCTGATTAATTCGGCAAAAAACGTTCGGAAAAGGTATTGTCTTTGTGTAGGAAGCTGGTAGACATTTTGAACACCTCTGAAGAAATATATTTCATTGTTTGTTCTTTATCATTATTATTATTATTGTTGGAGTTTCATTTATTAGTAGTCAATATAGTATAAATTGTTATCAGTTTTATTGAAACTATGAGTTTCAATAACTGCTGAGAGAAGCTTTCTCAATATTTATCTTCTACTACTGAACAATTTCTCTCTGTTTGATCGCCGCGTCGTCCAAAGCCTACTTGTTCAAAGTGTGTGCGTTTTAAAATCTATGTGAAAATACCTAAGAGCTCTATATTTCAAAGATGACTTTAGAAAAACATGAAGTGTGTTATAGTTTTTTAAAGCTCCATTGAAATATGCAGGAGTATAAAGCGTGTCTCGTTAAAAAATCAATAACTATGGATATCTCATTTGAATAAATAAGTTACTTACACCATCTACGTAAAAAAGTATTCCAGAAATGTTTTCAAAGAAACATAAAATTTTCGACAGGAAAAATGTTACAGCAACTTTTCGAAAATGCACATTTTCGAAAAACATGCTGTAATTCAGAAACGATGATAGATATCGATATGCGGTTTTCACCATCATGTTTGACACACTCTGTACATTATGAAACCATATTGTTTCCTCAATTTTTGTCTCCTTCCATATCATTCGTCGTTACGATTTGGTACATTAGGATAGTATATAGACACAAAACTCAGCACAAATCCTCTTAACTCGATTCCAGTTCTCAAGTTTCCATGTTTATTCTCGAATTGTGACCATTACACCACTCTTTCTTGAAATAAGTTCTGAAATATGAGTCAGCCTAGGAGATTCCATACACGAGCCCCATTCGGAATAATTTACAACTATATATTCAAGAAGTCTTTACTCGCATATGTAGGGAATGGTCCGGGAGCTCCGGGAGAGAAACAATAAATTATGCTCGTATATCTTCCGAGCTGATATGAAATTAAAATAGCCCCAAGGGTGGTCGAGGGTATAGAGTAATGGATCCTGAGGAATTTCGGCTGGTTACATAAGGATTTTGTTGATGAATTCTCCCGAGGTGTCTCCAAATTGAATGTGCTGTGTACGAAAATTTCAATTTCGTGTCACTTTTGTATTCAAATATATCAATCACATCCACTGCAGTTCGCTGACGTTCTTGACTTGTTTAGCCTCCACGGCCTTCTTGCTTTTATATACAATTCGAATTATCGAGAACGTCCAGTGTTTCAGATGTCTATCAAACACTTTCGCTGTTTCGTCTATATGTTTTTCTCGAAGAATAGGTGGGTGGCATAAAGACAAAGTTTTTGCATAAAAAAAGAAAACTACTAAATATTAAATAACAAAAATTCGTTTGTACAGTAAAAAACATGGACCTACAGAACCGACACCATTACAGCAATTAAAAAAATAAGTACCTCCTCCTCGAGGCTCTACAGAGATCGCAAAGAAAATGTTGTCCACGAGAACCAGTAATAGTAAAATAACTTGATGAATTATTTTCGACTCTTTAGAGAGCGGGCCTTTTTAAAATTTTGCTGTCGTAATTTTCCTAATAATTTTCGTATAATTCCAATTTTTTTTTATATACACACATGTTCATAATCTGGTAATTTTGTAATCCTTGCTATTTTTAGGGGCCTACCCCTAATATTTTTCGAGAAATATTTGGATTTCGTCGATCGACTTGAAATTCAGATGTATGCTCATTTCATCATTCCGAATCGATTGGTCTATCTTTAACAGTTTTCAAGTTGAAAAGTTCATCTTGAGTAGAGAAAGGTAATTGTCTCAAAATTGTTGTTTCAGTAATGTTTTCATTAATTCTCGTAAAATTAATTCATTTTATACGCACTTATATGCGCATTTATATGCGCATTCAAGTTAATTTGCTGATTTGCTTTCTATTTATTATGATTCTTAGAGTATACTAATTGCACCATTCTAAATCGATTGGAGTTCGCAGAATTGCTCTATCCCAGACCGTTCTCGAGTTGAAAAGTTGAGAGAGGTCATTTCTCTTCAAAATTTTGTTTTCGTAATTTTTCTAAGAACATATATGCGTATATACAATTTTAAGTGAATTTTAGGATTTTTAATTTTTCATGATTTTTAGGATTTTTTTCGAGTAATTCTTTGTTTTGCACGACCGCATATGCAGTTTTAATTGAATATGAACACTTTGTATTACTCATCATTTTTAGCACTTTTTCCGAGTCATTTTTTGTTTTTGTCGATCGACATGAAATTCACAGAGTATGCTGATTTCACCATTCTGAATCGATTGATTCCCTAAACAATGATTTTTCTGATAATTATTAAAATGTTTTGGAGGCATGAAATACTTAGCCTTTTCATTCAGTTCATCATTTTTTATTATTCATTGTTAATGATTCATGATAATGAATGTGAATTATTTTTTACTATTTACCAATATCGAAAATGATTTGTTACAAAATAGTACACCAAGATAATTTCACTATTGGGTATTGAAAAAGTTCAAAAATTGAAAATTTGTTGGTAATTTTCTAATGAAACTTAGGATATTTTTTTATTTCAAAGTATTCAATCTTAAAATAAATAATTTGCTTCTAAAAATAAATATTTTGTTTCGATAAAATTACGATTCATTTAAAACACAAAAAAAAAATTTTACGAAGTGAAAAAATAAAAATATATCGGTTTGGACCTGGTTAAGAGTGCGTTGATATTTGCTAGAGCTTCTCAAGACTCGCAGTGAAACAAAAACGTACCGCTTGGAAGCATTCATTCGACAACACAACATGCGATTTTCATAATAATTCGCTTACTTTTTCCCGGGACACTTTCTGAAAGATTGAAACAAAACCCACCCGACGAAAAAAACCGTTTCAAGAAAACCTTCGCTTGTCAACATTCCCGAGCGGATTCTTCGGCCCCGTAAAACTTCATTTCGACACATTTAAAAACATCGGAATAAGTTGTAAGCCGCAGTACGCAAAAAATCCTATGATGTTTCCGCAGAAGTGTTTGCAATAATTTTTTTCGCTCGCCGAATTCGTTGAGTGAAGGCCACCCACGAAGGCGGAGTGATTTTGAGTGGAACTGCCGATTGCATTTCAGAATCCGAGCACGGGTGCCATAACCGTATTTAATTTTATAGTTCCGGTGTTTTTTTTTACTGGTTAGCAATCAGCGGTTTGGGAAACCGTGGAATACTAAAGTGGATTTGTTCCCGATTCTACAATTATTATTGGCGTTTGGATTGTGTGCGCTGAATACTGAACACTCAGTATGCATAACTATGACTGGTGGTTTTGTACAGTCGATTGTCAATTTGAAAAATTCTCACCCTTAATATCTCGTTTTCAGTGAATAAAAGGAAAAATAGAAACAACGCTTCAATGTAATTCTCAACGGAGAAACTGGTGATAGATATTTTAAACTTTCGTGGTTTGACCCCCTAGGAGTGGTAGATATTACCCTTGGAAGACCTGACTCCACTTTCTTTGTATGGCAAGGTTATTCCATTTGCAGCAGAAGTGAAATATCTAGGGTTCATCCTTTATAAAAAACTCACATGGAACGTTCCTTTGGAAAAGGTTTCCCACAAAACCAGAATGTCCCTATGGACTTGTAGGAGGATTTGTGGAAAATCTTGGGGCCTAGGTTCCAAACAAATCCACTAGATATACGTGATGGTTGTTAGACCAATCGGTGCCATTGCTTGGTGACCAAAATGTTCACAGCGAACGGCCTAGGTGAAGCTCTCAAGTTAACAGAAACAGGCTTGTCTGGAGATCACTGGTGCCATCAGCACCACACCATCAGCAGCTATGGAAATTCTAGTAGACCTACTTCCTCTCCACATCTTCCTAGAGAGAGGCTAGATGGACAAACCTACAGAATCAGGCATATTGTCAAGCACTTGGCACGTATCGATCATCGTCTAAGTTGGTTTCAAACTGCCAGAGAAGACTCTCCTCAATAGGAAGACTCAACAGTCTGCCTCTGGTCTGGATTCCTGGTCACTCTCAGTCAGAACCTGCCATTGGCATCTCACGAGTTGTTTGTCAGTTATTCAAATCCTCAAGTCATTCACATCTAGTACAGGAGTTATATGATCAAGAACCTTCAGATGACCCCATAAATATAAATCTATAGAAATCATATCAGGACTGCGAGCTGGCCATTGATGAGGTCCTGCACGTCCAATCCAGCAATTAGGTTAGATGATGTCGAGATGCTGACGGGCAAGAACACTGAAATGAGCTGAAGCCCCGTAGTGCATAAACCACATGTTGCCTCTTACAAGTATGGGTACATCTAACAGAATGGGTAGATGATCTCGCAAAAAGTCCGAGTAGGATTTACCTGTTGATCTTTCTGTTGAAAAAGCTGGGCTCATGTTGACACCAATAATTTCTACCCAAACGTTCAGCGGAAACTGATGCTGAATATGATTTTTTCCAATAGTGCAGGGATTTTCGTCGGTCCAAAAATGGTTATTGTGAAAGTTTATAATAGCATTTTGTTAAAAATTTTCTCCGTCCGTAATATATTTGGTAGAAAATTATTATTGTGTTCCATCATACGAATCAACCACCAGAAGAACATTGATTTTGTATGAAAATCCCGCGGCATTAGAGCTTAGGACCGCTGTATATGATATGAGTATAAAAGGTTTCTTTCTAGTACTTTCCAAACGGTTTTTGGACTGACTTCAAGGTGCAGTGCAATCTTCCTGGTACTATTTGAAAGACCTACTATCGCATCAAGTATAGCTTCTTCTAGTTCAGGCGTTGTTACCGTTTCTGGTCTTCCACCATCTGCATTTGCAGTTTCACATAAACTTGCATGCAGCACTCTAAATGTTTTAGCACAAAGAATTAATTCATTATTAGAATATCTGTCCTGGTAAATTCTCCGTGCTTCTCTCAAATTCCAATTTGCTAGACCATAACTAAGGTGCGTGTCAGCCGTTTCAGTGTTAGTAAACATACTTTTTGACATTGCAATCCACTGTAACAATGCAACGTATGTGAAACGTCTGAGATCACAGCTTCAGCTTGCACTTCATTACGCGGTACACAATGACTTCTGAATTGAGCAATTTCTTCAGCACAAATTCTTCAATTTTTTAAGACTCCAAACATTTTTTCAAAATCAATTGTCTCCAACAATTCGTCGCATCGATACATTTAATTTCTCCCTAATTAATCAGAATGTTAATTTTGTCGCATTTTTCTACCGCAGCTCATACCAGAACAATACCAACGTACATGTCTGAAATAGCCATCGATAAAAACTCGGGCCTATACCCCCATAAACAACATTCGAGATATCTTTAATCTCAGTAAGATGTAATCTTGATAGTCATACAGATCTTATAGATGCCATAAAACATTCTGTTATTTATGAGAGCCTATAGGGGCGATCAGGAACATCCAGTAGCCATCTTTCTAGTACTGGATACATAAAATAGCTACTTCTTTTCACTATAATTGGAAATTTTGTACTACTAACTGAATTTTTATTTTGTTTGTTGAATGGATGTGGTAGTGGTCGATATTTTTGACAGTGATGATAATTGAATATACAGTGACCGTCTAAAGTTTGCTCTCCCCTACTAATTTTTGAACCATCCGGGAAATAGTAACGAACTTTGGAGGGCTTCAATAGAAAGTTAAAACCTACTGTTTTGTTAAAAAATTACAGTAAAAAGTTTAAAATCGCGGCCAAGCGTCATCTTTAATGATTTTTTGTATTTTATCGTATTTTATTGTATTTTTACCGTATTTTATTGTATTTTCATGTATTTCATTGAATTTAGTTCATTTTAATGTATTCCTTCTCAGTTTTCATCTGAAACTATCTTTTATAAGACAATACAGGTTATTTGCGTCTTTATTTAAGCATTTTCATCTATTGCTCATTAAGTAATTATTGAAGTCAGTAATTGGCAGACTAAACTGATTAACTGAAAATATCTTTCAATTGCAAACAACTTTTTTCAATAATGTTTTTCGATATTTTTTATAGTAATGCCACTTTACTCCGCATAGTGAAATTAGAATATCGGCCGATTCCCACTTAACCGCAAGCCACTGATAAAAACGGCTATGCGCATATTTAGTCCAATTAAATGCACCAACTTTTATGTAGAACGAATTTTTTTGAGAAACCATTAGTTAAAAAGTTTCCCATATGGTTCCAAGTTTTTGGCGGACACTGTAAATGATTTTTCGTATTACCCACTCAATGAACCTTTTTTTGAAAATTTATTTTCATACCTGTCTTAAGATTTATGTGGTAGTAGGGTTAATGACGATGTGTTGGCTTGATTTTTAATATTAGGTGATGTAATTGGAAAATAACTTGAATTAGTCTCCATTTTTCAAAAAATCAATTAAGTTTAATGAACGTAGCGAAATTGCACCTTAAAAATCAATTGCCATGTTTACTATCAGTGAGCCATAGCATACTTATGGTTTTTTTATTCCTAACTCAAAAAACGTATGAGTATTTGAGATTCCTGAAGTTGAAATTTTTATTTTGCTATAACCGTTTTACAAATTAGCCTTTGACGCTCTCTGATCTCAATGCAAAGTTGAAGTTTTCCGTGAAATGTTATTTTGTGAGAGCTTTGTCGCTTTAGAGCAAAAATATTGAAAAAACGCTTTATACAGGGTGTTCCAAATTAAGTCGGCACCATTGCCAACTCCGTTATTATTGATGCTACGAATTCGGTTAAATAGGCAAACTAGTAGCATTTTAAATGGCCTTCTCGATGCCGAAAACAAAAAAATATTGACAGTCGCGATTTCAGAATATTTCATAAAATTATATTTATTTCAATGGAACACCCTATATTGTTTCATGCATTTCGATTCGTAATAACATTCTCAACAACAAATCTCATTTGACTTTTTTTCGTAAAGGTGAAAATTAGACAGTTTTATCGATAGAAAACATTTATAACAAACGGATTTGATAAAGCGCTATAAAATATCGAGTAAATGTTCAAAAACACCGCCTTCTTGTTGAACACATATTTGGGCCCTTCTATTGACACTACGTGTGGTATTCAACACAGTTCGGCTATCAATTCTATTAATTATAGTTTCAATATAATTTTTCAGTTCATCTACATTATTATGTTTCATTTGAAACACCTCATTTTTCATTTCTGATGAACGAAGGGGCCACTTAACATGACCATTTGTAGCAATCCATCTGTTTCCAAACCAGCCTCGCAGCGCAGCATTCTTTTTACCCCACTGACATTATGTGCTGGTGCTCCGTCCTTCTGAAAATAGATCATCTGACGAGCTTCCAGATCAAGATCATCGAAAAAGTCTTCCAACACTCTTGTTGATAAATTAATGTAAAGGGGTCCGTTCAAAGAACCATGGTAGAAAAATTAATCTGCCTCTAAATAGACCACAGTGGAACAGCTTTTTCTCTAGATAAATCTCTGATGGAATTATTTGGATATACCTCAAAGTAGGATAAAACGTCAATTTCTGTATCTTCAGATATTACAAAACGTTTTTTAGTTCTCCTCTTCTCAAAAACTTTTTATTGTTCCTGAATCGACGATGAAGCACAGCAAAAAACGCCGATTAGGTAATTCACCATCGGGAAACGAATTGCTGTAGCATTGAAGTACTCTTACGCTATTTTTCTGGCAATCCAAGTAGGAATCTAACATATCACATTTTTTTTTATGGAAAAACGGCATTTGGAAAATTATTCGAACAGTAGTTAACAATTACAATAATTTATAACATTGTCATAATATACTTGAGAATATTTGACAAATAGTATTTCAACAAAGTTTCAAGGCAACTTGATTGCTCATAATAATTATGTTTTATCAAATCAAACACATTTTTTCCAACAACATTTATATGACCCTCCAGTATTTTCTGTTCTGTACAAAAACGGCTTCAAAGTTATCATTACAGCAGACATACTTTTATTCACAAAATAAAAGCGGCTAGCGGAATGGCTTTAAGATGGATATTATCATTTTGTACATTATAGCTCAGTGGTGTCAATTGAGTGGTGCGACATGATGATCACGGGTTTCACGAGTTCAAATTCCAGCACAATTTTTTCTTTTTACTGTCTTATTTTGCAATTAGTAACAAAATATTGTCATTTGTATAAGTACCAAAACAATATGTTGAGAATGTTATTACGAATCGAAATGTATGAAAAAATATAGGGTGTTCCATTGAAAGAAATATCATTTTATGAAATATTCTGGAAACGCGACTGTCAATTTTTTGTTTGTTTTCGGCATCGACAAGGCCATTAAAAATGCTACTAGTTTTCCCATTTAATGGAATTCGTAGCATCAATAATAAAGGAGTTGGCAATGGTGCCGACTTAATTTGGAACACACTGTATATTATGTGTTTTTTGTCTAAATGCAGCGTTTGTAGAAAAAATAATGTGAGTATTTCGAGCACAAAGTGTCATTGTCGCTCTCCGAGGATTAGTCTCTCTCTGAAAATACCATGGGCTGGAGAAAGTGTTTTAAAAAAGTGGAGAAAATTATGGCATTTGATCGGTTTATACAGTATGAGGGAAATTGTCCCCGAAAGCCCCTCAATACCCCTAAAATCTCGCTTGGCATTCTCAAGAACAGCCAGAAGCCACCCAGAGGTATAAAATACCAGTTCGAAAAGTTGCCCTCTGTATGCCGTTGCCCCGTTCGCCCCGCATCGACTTTTGATGAAAATATAATCCAGAAAAAACTCACATTGTATTTGGGCGGCAGTTATGTTGTTATTCTTAATTCAATTTAATACCGACGGAATTTTATGCTAAACGACGTCCAGGCCGAGTTCCCGTCCAAAGCAGACTGTGGTGGGTGACCACAACCCGGTATAAATTTATAGTAACAAGCCATCCGTTAGTTTTTGCTCGGCCATATGAATTATAGATTATGTATTGTATTCGAGAAAATTTATTTTATTTGTGTCGATCGCCAGCTAAATTGAATTAAAAAGATATTTATTGCGCCGCTTTAGCAGGATTTACAAATACGCTCCGTAAATTAACTCGCCCGGATGGATTTAAGAGATTACAGCTCCTTTTTAAAGTTACATGGCGAAGGGATATTTTTTGAAACGGGGTATAAATCTCGATGGACAATTGAATCAGTTTTTTCGATCGATATTCGTTGAAGCGTAGTTTGCGTCTTGGAGAATCTGGTTAAATTTCCGTTTTTGCCGCATTTTCGGAAGCGCCGGGTTCTGTAATACGAACAGATCTCTGTGGCGGTTTATCTCGAAAATATCAGCATAATTTTGAGAGCTGGGGATCTGGCCAGGCACATATCAGATACAGCTGTGCTGATTGAGCGATTCACCATCGGTAAGTAACTATATGTCCGAGAAATTGAGGAGTTTTTTGTGTGAGCTCGAACCTCAATTCAGATCAGATCAGAACAGAAACATTTAATTCATGGTAAAATTCGTTGGTTCATTGGAACCAGACGCTTCCATATCGGTACAGCTGCTGATAGTGCTGGAAGACGCCGACACATTAGAATTTGTATTTTGTTATGCATCGATTCTTCTAGGTATCCTTCTGCTACCGTCGAGGACTTCCATCCTCCGTGACGCTTCAAAGTAGTCATGTTAGTCCCTGCATTGGCCAAAAGAGTCGCCGAAGACGTTCTCAGGCAGTGACCGATGTAGAGCGCTGGTTCCTTCAATTTCAAAAACATTGCAACTCTTAATGGTATCTTCGACAACGCATTTATTCCCACACACTGGCTGGTACACCTCCCATTTTTGTAAAAAACAAAAAAGCGGCCAGAACTAAGTAGTATTCTTTGGTCTCAAAGACATGTATTTTTTACGCAAATTGACCAGGTTGACTGTGAATCTTTCTTCAAGTATGGTGAAACTTCTTGATTTCTTGGTTTAGTGTCTGGCAAAACTACGTGAAAATAAATCCCTTTGTCTTAAAAATTTTCATTTCCAAATTGACCAATTCATCGCATCTACAAGAACCGCTAATCCCCATTATCAAAGCCGCTTTCATCAACAAGTACTCCGTACTCCTCGATTCGCACAGTCCCCACCACTCGATCGCTCTCGCGCGGTCGGCCGTTTTCCCTCATATTCTCGCTCGTTTTTAAGACACTTAAAAGCGTTTTATCGAAAAATCAGAATAGACGTTTTGTTACTGCTCACGTCTACTTTCCAAATCTATTTTTTAAATTTCAATCGGACGACCTCAAACGCATTCAGCTCTCCGCGAAAATATTCCCAAAAAAAATTCAAATGAGGATTGTGCGAAAACTATTATTCTGACTGAATCCAGGTTCTGCAGACATAAAGTGCACGTCAATAGCTACTATGGTGCAAAGTTTCAGCTTTCAATATTAAAAAATGACAGAGTTATGAATTAAAGAAGAAAAACACAATTTTCAGGTTTTTCCCGCTTTTCTCCGGTTCTAATTATCTGATCGGATCGTTTTATCCATCATTCTCTTCGGAATTCAATTCTCTACAGTTCACCCTTCTGCACCGTTAACACTGCTTCAATAGTTTCCATTTTACAATAAAACAACTAAAAAAAACGCAATTTTTTGTTGTTTATTGTTTATAACAAATAAAAAAATTGCATTTTCGAGTTGAGGACATGGTGGAAATAAACTACAGACTGTCCTGCACGGGATGGCACAGGTGGCCATTGCTTGGCCTATAGGGCAATTCTGCGAACTCCAATCGATTCAGAATTACTAAATTAGTATAATCTGTGAATTTCGAGTCAATCGATGTAACAGAAATATTCGAAAAATTAAAAAAAGTCCAACATCCTCATTTATATTCGCTATGCAGGAAAATAAATTCCACAATTTTATACCAGAGTGATGAACGAAAAAAAAATCTGAAGGATAATCACACTGAAACAGCCTTGTTTTCAATTTCGATCCTGTTTTGTCAACATCGGTTTGGATTCTCCCAGATTGTTTGACTTTATTCATGCGTTTCAGAGACAACTTCGAAAAAAAAAACCGCTACCAATGGGACTCCATCACAATTATGCACATGTTCTGGCCCATCCGACATCAGAAAGCTAGCTTGCCGGTGTTTCAAATTCGAACGTGTCCACCTTCAACATGTTACATGCGGAGAACATTTGAAAATATAATTTATTGCTCATCGAGCAGACTTTCAAAAAAGCATGTACCAGCCTTTCACAAACTCTGCGTTGTGATTTTGATGCAAAAAACAATAACCAAAAAGTTCGAATTTATACCCCATTGTTCCCAGAGTAGTGCAACATCTGTTTTCCGAAAGCATTAACATATGTTTTGTCGCTGAAGAAATTTGAATTCTCGTAGGATGTAATGGAAATTCTTTCGGAGTTTTTCGATGCATTCCAGTTTCGGTGCAGTGATTGATCGTTGTGTATTAGAAAATTAATGCCGAGCCGTTTGTTGAATTATGGATTGTGCAACGGCGAAAAAAAGCTACCGTGATTTGCCTCATTAGCTGTATTATAATTGAATTGCTGAGGTGAAATTCAGGAGTGGATGAATATTTATGAATTTTGCTGGAAACGACGCCCACGAACATATTTTTTGAGGCTGGCGATCATTTCTCAATCAATAGCGTTTTGATCAAAACAGATTCGAAAGCATTTCGAATACAACTCACGCGTAGGGAGCTCTCAGTCACAATACAGGCCGTTTGGCTGATCCCAATATTGCCTTACTAATAATTATCCCTAATAATGGACATACCATACATAGTATTGATGAAATTGATAATGCTTTTAGTGACCATTTTTATGAATACTGATTGTGCAAGCCCAAAATATGTGAATTTGAAGCTCACGGATTACAAGGAAAACACATTATTTCTATATTCCACAACACCTATATTTTATAAAATGATATATATTCCTTTCAATGGAACTCCCTATAATTTTTCATGCATTTCGATTCGTAATAACATTCAAAACAACAAAGCTCACATCACCTGTCTTCCTAAAGTGGAAAATGAACGACTTGTGGAAATATTTATTTCTTTCACTGGTACAAAAAATTTCTTTGTTTTGGTGAATAAAACGTCAGGAAAAATTGCGCTGGGATGTGAATTCGTGAAACCCGTGATCATCATGTCGCACCACTCAATTGACACCAGTGAGCTATTTGGTATTAATGTAAAAACGATAATTTCTATCTTAAAGCCATACCGCTAGCCGCATTTATTTTGTGAATCAAAATATGTCTGCTGTAATGATAACTTTGGAGCCGTTTTTGTACAGAACAGAAAATACTGGAGGATCATATGAATGTGGTTGGAAAAAATGTGTTTGATTCGATAAAACATAATTATTATGAGCAATCAAGTTGCCTTGAAACTTTTTTGAAATACTATTTGTCAAATATTCTCAAGTAAATCATGACAATGTCATGAATTATTGTAACTAAATGTCAACTACTGTTCGAATATTTTTCGAAATGCCGTTTTCCCATCAAGAAAAATGTGATATGTTAGAATCCTACTTGGTTTGCCAGAAAAATAGCAATTCGTTCCCCGATCGTGAATTACCTAGTAGGGTTTTTTTGCTGCTTTATCGTCGATTCAGGAACAATGAAAATGTTTTTGAAAAGAGGAGAACTAAAAAACGTTTTGTAATATCTGAAGATACAGAAATTGACGTTTTATCCTAATTTGAAGTATATACAAATAATTCCATCAACGATTTATCTAGTGAAATAGCTGTTCCACTGTCTGGTATTCAACGAATTCTGAAGAAACATAAGATTTCTCCTTATAAGTTAAGACCAGTGCAAACACTACCTGGTGATCCTGAGAGACGATTGGGGTTTTGTCGGTGGTTTATGAATAAATGCAGACAAGATCCAAACCTCTATAGAAATATTATATGAAGCGATTAGGCTAATTTTTCAAATCGTGGGATGTATATTGGAGTGGACATAACCCCTTTCTAGTCCATTCCCACAATCCGCAAAGACGATTTAGTATTAATGTTTGGTGCGGTCTATTTAGAGGCAGAATTATCGGTCCATTTTTCTACCATGGTTCTTTGAACGGACCCCGTTACATTAATTTATTAACAAGAGTGTTGGAAGAGTTTTTCGATGATCTTAATCTGGAAGCTCTTCAGATGATCTATTTTCAGCAGGATGGAGCACCAGCACATAATGTCAGTGGCATAAAAGGAATGCTGCGAGGCTGTTTTGGAAACCAGACATGACATCTATAGATTTTTATTCTTGGGGATTTCTGAAAAATGGAGTGTACAAAATGAAACATAATAATGTAGGTTGGCAATGGTGCCGACTTGATTTGAAACACCCTGGACAAAAAGACATCAACGATAACTATATTTTTTGACCTCAGCAGGGCTTTCGATACCACTGATCACACACTCTTACTTGAAAAACTTTACAGATTAGGAATACGAGGTAATGCTAACAGGTGGATTGAATCATATTCAAATGAGAGAAAACAAATAGTAGTAATCAATCAGTTTGAATCAGAAGAAGCTCATGTGAGAATTGGAGTGCCTCAGGGATCCATTCTAGGTCCCTCACTCTTTATTTTATTCATGAATGATACAGAGGAAACCTGTAAGACTCCAAATCTTGCGTACGCAGATGACACACATTTTTGTGTTAATGAAAAATCCCAGGATTCTGTCTGTAAAGCAAATTCGAGTGCAGAAGAATTTCATCAGTATTGTCTGAGCAATGGCCTTATAATCGATAACAGTAAAACTGTCTTCATGTCTTTCTTTACAAAAAACTCATGCCAAAATTATAATAATTTAAAAATAAATAATGGAAAAGTGATTTTCGTAATCATGACACATGCACCAGTAAACAGCTTCATCTGACATATTCCAGACTCGAGATTGGTCAAAACTCTTATACTTACCAACAAATAAGATTCCATAACAAATTTGTAAATCTTGTCGGTAACGTAGAAAGTAAAAAAAAAATATTTTATTCCACAGACGAATTTTTAAAAATGTAACTTGACGTACTTAGTTGTATTATAATGTTATTATTTTTTTATATATTTTTTGAACCTTTTTTTTGTATTGTCTATTATACACTTTGACTACTCCGATAAGCTATTGTATATGATGTATGTTTATGTTCTGTACAAGAGTTTCAGTGATGAATAATAATTTGTATATTTGAATACCTATAATAATAAACTCATTCAAACATGTCATAATCAACTTAGCACTTGCCACAATCGACTAAGTACTTGCCACATGAACTTCTGAGATATCTGTGACTCCATAAAGGTCACTTCAATATGAATATTCTAGCCACATCATGGTGAGCCGTAATTTACGAGAACAAACTTTACTGGTTCAATTTGGGGTAAGGCTATTATTACGAGAGTTGGAACATACGGAAACTAACTCAACATACGAATAGTTTGCATGCAATCATTTAGGTTGAAAGTCAAGAAGCCATTTCATCCGGTTGTTGGAGTTGAAATTTCCCCATTGAAATGAAGGGATGCATGTGTCTGACATAATGGCATCCTATGTGTTTGAATGGACTATTTGTAATCGATCTTGTTGATTCCAGTGGCGAATTTAGAGTTGCGTTGGAGAGTATAGAGTGGAAATTACAATAGCTTGAAATAAATGAACGTAAAACTAACTTTTTTCTACTATCTTATCAGAAAACTTAGGTATATACAAATAATTCCATCAACGATTTATCTAGTGAAATAGCTGTTCCACTGTCTGGTATTCAACGAATTCTGAAGAAACATAAGATTTCTCCTTATAAGTTAAGACCAGTGCAAACACTACCTGGTGATCCTGAGAGACGATTGGGGTTTTGTCGGTGGTTTATGAATAAATGCAGACAAGATCCAAACCTCTATAGAAATATTATATGAAGCGATGAGGCTAATTTTTCAAATCGTGGGATGTATAAAAGGAATCATTTTCATTATTGGAGTAGACATAATCCATTTCTAGTCCATCCCCACAATCCGCAAAGACGATTTAGTATTAATGTTTGGTGCGGTCTATTTAGAGGCAGAATTATCGGTCCATTTTTCTACCATGGTTCTTTGAACGGACCCCGTTACATTAATTTATTAACAAGAGTGTTGGAAGAGTTTTTCGATGATCTTGATCTAGAGGCTCGTCAGATAATCATTTTCAGCAGGATGGAGCACCAGCACATAATGTTAGTGGCGAGGCTGATTTGGAAACAGATGGATTGTTACAAATGGTCCTGTTAAGTGACCCCCTCGTTCACCAGACATGACACATCTAGATATTTATTTCTGGAGATTTCTGAAAAATGACGTGTACAAAATGAAACATAATAATGTAGACGAATTGAAAAATTATATTGAAACTATAATTAATAGAATTGTGTTGAATGCCACACGTAGTATCAATAGAAGGGACCAAATATGTATTCAACAAGAAGGCGATGTTTTTGAACATTTACCCGATAGTTTATAGCGCTTTATCAAATCAGTTTCCTATTGATAAAACTGTCTAATTTTCACCTTTACGAAAAAAAGTCAAATGAGATTTGCGGTTGAGAATGTTATTACGAATCGAAATGCATGAAAAAATATAGGGTGTTCCATTGAAATATGAAAGATTCTGAAATTGCGACTGTCAATTTTTTTTTGTTTTCGGCATCGAGAAGGCCATTAAAAATGCTACTAGTTTGCCCAATTAACCGAATTCGTAGCATCAATAATAACGGAGTTGGCAGTGGTGCCGACTTAATTTGGAACACCCTTTATGTACCACGGGAATTGATGAGCCTAGATAATCTCAGACAATTGCTGTCCCTCAGCATTCGGGACACAAACTTTGCCATCGGTAATATAATTCCCTTTATACATGGATAACTATTCTACTACTCCAACTGGAATTCATCCTGCAGAACCGTTCAGCAGGAATTATCATGAAGGGAACTCCAAAAAAAAACAACTAATCACCCAGTACTATTTCCGGAGTCGTAAATCTGCAACTCAACAGTTGTTAGCTGCTGACTGAGTTTTGCTATAGTTTTATAAAAGAATCCGGAGATTTATACGTTCATAACTTTACTTTACTTCTTGTGATTCTGCTCCAATACCTTTCAAGCAAGTATGTGGAGTGTCGCGTCCATGGAAACTTGTAAATTACTTCAATAACTCCGATAACTTGGGCGAATATTGTGTACGGCAAGAAAAGGGATTGAGAAGTTTTGCTTGGGAAATTGTGGAAGTTTTCGTAAATGCAATCTTCGGATAAATTGCACTTTCTCAGCTACCTGGGAAGTTTACTTAGTGGTCTGATTTCAAGTTGTAACTTGAAGAATCAAATCAATCGATATCAAAATATGCTTTATTGTCGAAGGAAAGCGATTCTCATAGGAGTCACAAAGAGATTATGAAAAGGTTGTGTGAAACTGGTTGAAAACGATATAGAAATAAGTATAATTTTCGTGGATTGAAGAGCTTAATTTCCTGAATTGAAGTTTCCAAGAATAGGTAAGGGATTTTATTGATATAATTTTACAGAAATGTTTGGGACAATTTCCTAGTGAAAGTTGATGGTTTTCAATATTCCACCCCAAGGCATTATCCCATAAGTGAGGTTTGGTACTACCTAGGCGTTATACAGAGTAGTCTGATAATTTTCGTGGCATACTTAGTTGTTTCTTATGATGGATTATACATAGGACTTCCATTCCAAATGACTGTCGATATAAACAGGTTGGGCAAGATTAGACGTCTAAAACCCGCAAAAACTCGATTTATTGGCAATTACTCATAAACGAAGGCAGCTGGAGCAAATATGATGGCACTCCTGATTGCGCAATCATGAATTTGGTATAGTTTATTAGTTCTGAGATAGTTCTGATTCATAATATTCCTGTGAAATGCGGGAGAGACGTCTAAAATCCGCAAAAACTCGATTTATTGGCAATTACTCCAGAACGAAGGCAGCTGGAGCAAATCTGTTAGCACTCCTGATTGCGCAATCATGAAATTGGTATAGTTCATGAGTTGTAAAATAGTTCTGATTCATCCATATTCCTGTGAAATGCGGGAGAGACGTCTAAAATCCGCAAAACTCGATTTATTTGCTATTACTCAAAAACGAAGGCAGCTGGAGAGAATCTGATAGCACTTCTGATTGCGCAATCATGAAATTGGTATAGTTCATGAGTTTTAAGATAGTTGTGATTCATCATATACCTGTGAAATGCGGGGAGAGACATCTAAAATCCGCAAAAACTCGATTTATTGGCTATTACTCAAAAACGAAGGCAGCTGGAGAGAATCTGATGGCACTCCTGATTGCGCAATCATGAAATTGGTATAGTTCATGAGTTGTAAAAATAGTTCTGATTCATCCATATTCCTGTGAAATGCGGGAGAGACGTCTAAAATCCGCAAAAACTCGATTTATTTGCTATTACTCAAAAACGAAGGCAGCTGGAGAGAATCTGATAGCACTTCTGATTGCGCAATCATGAAATTGGTATAGTTCATGAGTTTTAAGATAGTTGTGATTCATCATATTCCTGTGAAATGCGGGAGAGACATCTAAAATCCGCAAAAACTCGATTTATTGGCTATTACTCAAAAACGAAGGCAGCTGGAGAGAATCTGATGGCACTCCTGATTGCGCAATCATGAAATTGGTATAGTTCATGAGTTGTGAAATAGTTCTGATTCATCATATTCCTGTGAAATGCGGGAGAGACGTCTAAAATCAGCAAAAACTCGATTTATTGGCAATTACACCAAAACGAAGGCAGCTGGAGCGAATCTGATAGCAATACTGATTGCGCAATCACGAATTTCTTATAGTTCATGAGTTTAAAGATAATTCGGATTCATAATATTCCTGTGAAATGCGGAAGAGACGTCTAAAATCCGCAAAAACTCGATTTATTGGCAATTACTCAAAAACGAAGGCAGCTGGAGAAAATCTGATGGCACTCCTGATTGCGCAATCATGGAATTGGTATAGTTCATGAGTTGTGAAATAGTTCTGATTCATCATATTCCTGTGAACTGCGAGAGAGACGTCTAAAATCAGCAAAAACTCGATTATTGGCAATTACACCAAAACGAAGGCAGCTGAAGCGAATCTGATAGCAATACTGATTGCGCAATCACGAATTTCTTATAGTTCATGAGTTTAAAGATAGTTCGGATTCATAATATTCCTGTGAAATGCGGAAGAGACGTCCTAAAATCCGCAAAAACTCGATATATTGGCAATTACTCAAAAACGAAGGCAGCTGGAGCAAATTTGATGGCACTCCTGATTGCGCAATCATGAATTTGGTATAGTTCATCAGTTCTGAGATAGTTCTGATTCATAATATTCCTGTGAAATGCGGGAGAGACGTCTAAAATCCGCAAAACTCGATTTATTGGCAATTACTCCAAAACGAAGGCAGCTGGAGTGAATCTGTTAGCACTCCTGATTGCGCAATCACGAATTTCTTATAGTTCATGAGTTTGAAGATAGTTCTGATTCATCATATTCCAGTGAAATGCGGGAGAGACATCTAAAATCCGCAAAAACTCGACTTATTGGCTATTACTCAAAAACGAAGGCAGCTGGAGAGAATCTGATGCACTCCTGATTGCGCAATCATGAAATTGGTATAGTTCATGAGTTTTAAGATAGTTGTGATTCATCATATTCCTGTGCAATGCGGGAGAGACATCTAAAATCCGCAAAAACTCGATTTATTGGCTATTACTCAAAAACAGAAGGCAGCTGGAGAGAATCTGATGGCACTCCTGATTGCGCAATCATGAAATTGGTATAGTTCATGAGTTGTAAAATAGTTCTGATTCATCCATATTCCTGTGAATGCGGGAGAGACGTCTAAAATCCGCAAAAACTCGATTTATTTGCTATTACTCAAAAACGAAGGCAGCTGGAGAGAATCTGATAGCACTTCTGATTGCGCAATCATGAAATTGGTATAGTTCATGAGTTTTAAGATAGTTGTGATTCATCATATTCCTGTGAAATGCGGGAGAGACATCTAAAATCCGCAAAAACTCGATTTATTGGCTATTACTCAAAAACGAAGGCAGCTGGAGAGAATCTGATGGCACTCCTGATTGCGCAATCATGAAATTGTATAGTTCATGAGTTGTAAAATAGTTCTGATTCATCATATTCCTGTGAAATGCGGGAGAGGCGTCTAAAATCCGCAAAAACTCGATTTATTGGCTATTACTCAAAAACGAAGGCAGCTGGAGAGAATCTGGTAGCACTTCTGATTGCGAAATCATGAAATTGGTATGGTTCATGAGTTTTATATTCTGTGAAATGCGGAGAGGACATCTAAAATCCGCAAAAACTCGATTTATTGGCTATTACTCAAAAACGAAGGCAGCTGGAGAGAATCTGATGGCACTCCTGATTGCGCAATCATGAAATTGGTATAGTTCATGAGTTGTAAAATAGTTCTGATTCATCCATATTCCTGTGAAATGCGGGAGAGACGTCTAAAATCCGCAAAAACTCGATTTATTTGCTATTACTCAAAAACGAAGGCAGCTGGAGAGAATCTGATAGCACTTCTGATTGCGGCAATCATGAAATTGGTATAGTTCATGAGTTTTAAGATAGTTGTGATTCATCATATTCCTGTGAAATGCGGGAGAGACATCTAAAATCCGCAAAAACTCGACTTATTGGCTATTACTCAAAAACGAAGGCAGCTGGAGAGAATCTGATGGCACTCCTGATTGCGCAATCATGAAATTGGTATAGTTCATGAGTTTTAAGATAGTTGTGATTCATCATATTCCTGTGAAATGCGGGAGAGACATCTAAAATCCGCAAAAACTCGATTTATTGGCTATTACTCAAAAACGAAGGCAGCTGGAGAGAATCTGATGGCACTCCTGATTGCGCAATCATGAAATTGGTATAGTTCATGAGTTGTAAAATAGTTCTGATTCATCCATATTCCTGTGAAATGCGGGAGAGACGTCTAAAATCCGCAAAAACTCGATTTATTTGCTATTACTCAAAAACGAAGGCAGCTGGAGAGAATCTGATAGCACTTCTGATTGCGCAATCATGAAATTGGTATAGTTCATGAGTTTTAAGATAGTTGTGATTCATCATATTCCTGTGAAATGCGGGAGAGACATCTAAAATCCGCAAAAACTCGATTTATTGGCTATTACTCAAAAACGAAGGCAGCTGGAGAGAATCTGATGGCACTCCTGATTGCGCAATCATGAAATTGGTATAGTTCATGAGTTGTAAAATAGTTCTGATTCATCCATATTCCTGTGAAATGCGGGAGAGACGTCTAAAATCCGCAAAAACTCGATTTATTTGCTATTACTCAAAAACGAAGGCAGCTGGAGAGAATCTGATAGCACTTCTGATTGCGCAATCATGAAATTGGTATAGTTCATGAGTTTTAAGATAGTTGTGATTCATCATATTCCTGTGAAATGCGGGAGAGACATCTAAAATCCGCAAAAACTCGATTTATTGGCTATTACTCAAAAACGAAGGCAGCTGGAGAGAATCTGATGGCACTCCTGATTGCGCAATCATGAAATTGGTATAGTTCATGAGTTGTAAAATAGTTCTGATTCATCCATATTCCTGTGAAATGCGGGAGAGACGTCTAAAATCCGCAAAAACTCGATTTATTTGCTATTACTCAAAAACGAAGGCAGCTGGAGAGAATCTGATAGCACTTCTGATTGCGCAATCATGAAATTGGTATAGTTCATGAGTTTTAAGATAGTTGTGATTCATCATATTCCTGTGAAATGCGGGAGAGACATCTAGAATCCGCAAAAACTCGATTTATTGGCTATTACTCAAAAACGAAGGCAGCTGGAGAGAATCTGATGGCACTCCTGATTGCGCAATCATGAAATTGGTTTAGTTCATGAGTTGTGAAATAGTTCTGATTCATCATATTCCTGTGAAATGCGGGAGAGACGTCTAAAATCAGCAAAAACTCGATTTATTGGCAATTACACCAAAACGAAGGCAGCTGGAGCGAATCTGATAGCAATACTGATTGCGCAATCACGAATTTCTTATAGTTCATGAGTTTAAAGATAGTTCTGATTCATTATATTCCAGTGAGATGCGGGAGAGACGTCTAAAATCCACAAAAACTCGATTTATTGGCTATTACTCAAAAACGAAGGCAGCTGGAGAGAATCTGATGGCACTCCTGATTGCGCAATCATGAAATCGGTATAGTTCATGAGTTGTGAAATAGTTCTGATTCATCATATTCCTGTGAAATGCGGGAGAGACGTCTAAAATCAGCAAAAACTCGATTTATTGGCAATTACACCAAAACGAAGGCAGCTGGAGCGAATCTGATAGCAATACTGATTGCGCAATCACGAATTTCTTATAGTTCATGAGTTTAAAGATAATTCGGATTCATAATATTCCTGTGAAATGCGGGAGAGACGTCTAAAATCCGCAAAAACTCGATTTATTGGCAATTACTCAAAAACGAAGGCAGCTGGAGAAAATCTGATGGCACTCCTGATTGCGCAATCATGGAATTGGTATAGTTCATGAGTTGTGAAATAGTTCTGATTCATCATATTCCTGTGAACTGCGGGAGAGACGTCTAAAATCAGCAAAAACTCGATTTATTGGCAATTACACCAAAACGAAGGCAGCTGGAGCGAATCTGATAGCAATACTGATTGCGCAATCACGAATTTCTTATAGTTCATGAGTTTAAAGATAGTTCGGATTCATAATATTCCTGTGAAATGCGGAAGAGACGTCTAAAATCCGCAAAAACTCGATATATTGGCAATTACTCAAAAACGAAGGCAGCTGGAGCAAATTTGATGGCACTCCTGATTGCGCAATCATGAATTTGGTATAGTTCATCAGTTCTGAGATAGTTCTGATTCATAATATTCCTGTGAAATGCGGGAGAGACGTCTAAAATCCGCAAAAACTCGATTTATTGGCAATTACTCCAAAACGAAGGCAGCTGGAGTGAATCTGTTAGCACTCCTGATTGCGCAATCATGAATTTCTTATAGTTCATGAGTTTGAAGATAGTTCTGATTCATCATATTCCAGTGAAATGCGGGAGAGACGTCTAAAATCCGCAAAAACTCGATTTATTGGCAATTACTCAAAAACGAAGGCAGCTGGAGAGAATCTGATGGCACTCCTGATTGCGCAATCATGAAATTGGTATAGTTCATGAGTTGTGAAATAGTTCTGATTCATCATATTCCTGTGAAATGCGGGAGAGACGTCTAAAATCAGCAAAAACTCGATTTATTGGCAATTACACCAAAACGAAGGCAGCTGGAGCGAATCTGATAGCAATACTGATTGCGCAATCACGAATTTCTTATAGTTCATGAGTTTAAAGATAGTTCTGATTCATTATATTCCAGTGAGATGCGGGAGAGACGTCTAAAATCCACAAAAACTCGATTTATTGGCTATTACTCAAAAACGAAGGCAGCTGGAGAGAATCTGATGGCACTCCTGATTGCGCAATCATGAAATTGGTATAGTTCATGAGTTGTGAAATAGTTCTGATTCATCATATTCCTGTGAAATGCGGGAGAGACGTCTAAAATCAGCAAAAACTCGATTTATTGGCAATTACACCAAAACGAAGGCAGCTGGAGCGAATCTGATAGCAATACTGATTGCGCAATCACGAATTTCTTATAGTTCATGAGTTTAAAGATAATTCGGATTCATAATATTCCTGTGAAATGCGGAAGAGACGTCTAAAATCCGCAAAAACTCGATTTATTGGCAATTACTCAAAAACGAAGGCAGCTGGAGAAAATCTGATGGCACTCCTGATTGCGCAATCATGGAATTGGTATAGTTCATGAGTTGTGAAATAGTTCTGATTCATCATATTCCTGTGAACTGCGGGAGAGACGTCTAAAATCAGCAAAAACTCGATTTATTGGCAATTACACCAAAACGAAGGCAGCTGAAGCGAATCTGATAGCAATACTGATTGCGCAATCACGAATTTCTTATAGTTCATGAGTTTAAAGATAGTTCGGATTCATAATATTCCTGTGAAATGCGGAAGAGACGTCTAAAATCCGCAAAAACTCGATATATTGGCAATTACTCAAAAACGAAGGCAGCTGGAGCAAATTTGATGGCACTCCTGATTGCGCAATCATGAATTTGGTATAGTTCATCAGTTCTGAGATAGTTCTGATTCATAATATTCCTGTGAAATGCGGGAGAGACGTCTAAAATCCGCAAAAACTCGATTTATTGGCAATTACTCCAAAACGAAGGCAGCTGGAGTGAATCTGTTAGCACTCCTGATTGCGCAATCACGAATTTCTTATAGTTCATGAGTTTGAAGATAGTTCTGATTCATCATATTCCAGTGAAATGCGGGAGAGACGTCTAAAATCCGCAAAAACTCGATTTATTGGCAATTACTCAAAAACGAAGGCAGCTGGAGAGAATCTGATGGCACTCCTGATTGCGCAATCATGAAATTGGTATAGTTCATGAGTTGTGAAATAGTTCTGATTCATCATATTCCTGTGAAATGCGGGAGAGACGTCTAAAATCAGCAAAAACTCGATTTATTGGCAATTACACCAAAACGAAGGCAGCTGGAGCGAATCTGATAGCAATACTGATTGCGCAATCACGAATTTGGTATAGTTCATGAGTTTAAAGATAGTTCTGATTCATAATATTCCTGTGAAATGCGGAAGAGATGTCTAAAATCCGCAAAAACTCGATTTATTGGCTATTACTCAAAAACGAAGGCAGCTGGAGAGAATCTGATGGCACTCCTGATTGCGCAATCATGAAGTTGGTATAGTTCATGAGCTGTAAAATAGTTCTGATTCATCATATTCCTGTGAAATGCGGAAGAGTTATCTAAAATCCGCAAAAACTCGATATCAAAGGCAGCTGGAAGCAATTTTAGCTAATTTGTCACATTTTAACAGTTTCGTTCTACGACTAAGATTTTTTGAATTGACGGAACTTCTTCAGTATTAATTACTAGACTAATAAGAAACCCCTTTCAGATTCACTACACCTCGTATAATTTATTCATCGAACCCTAATCACAACCATAAACCGGAATGATTCCGGCTGAAAATAAGACGGCACAAAAGAAATCTGATATCAACCCGCTTCGAAGAGAACAATAACTTCCTGGTTTATGTTTCTGCTCGTATGTAGTCAGTAAAGAGCTCGAATGGAACCAGTTTGAACAGCGTATCGAAGTCGTCCCTATTGTATAGCTGAAATTCGATATCCCGCAGTTCCTGCCACCGTTCTGTGAATATATCACGTCTCGAAGAAACGTTCTCCGAATGTTACTTGCAGATGGATGGTCATTTCAACTCGATTTTCTTGATTTTCGAAAGGCTATTGGTCTTGTTGCCTCTTCAGCTCTTTTGTGTTAGACCGGATAATTTTGAATAAAAATTCCACGAATAAAATACCACGACGGACGTTGAATTAAATCTGACAGATATCTGTGCAACGTTCTCCCTAGAATCTGGAAGATAATTTGATGTCAAATTTGACGGTTTAATATCAGATGAATAGGAACGTACCAGTGTGGATGAAGTTAGTTTTCTACCAAGTGCGCAAAGTGTTACTTTCCCGCACGCAAATACAGTTAGGCGAACGGCGCGAAGCGTAGTTTTTTTGAGTTGTTGCGTGCGGAAAAGGCACTTCGCGATCGTGTTAGAAGAAATTTTGTAAAATTCTGTTAACTAATAGCCACGAGCTATCAAAATAGTTATTTTTGTATTGAGTGCGTAAATTGATTGTTTTTTAATCACACATGAGAAGTCGAGGCCAAAAATTCTCTCGAATATTCCATGAGAACACGAATTTTATACAAGAAATACAAACAACATTTTCAGTACAACTCTGAATGTGAATTTATGTCTTTTTTTCACGGTTAAAAGTAAAAAAAGTAAACATATACGCATCAATAGAGATGTAAAAATTTCGACAGTTGTACAAAATAGTTATTTTCTTAGCAAGTGTGCAAAGTGATACTTTTCCGCACGCAAGTGCTTAAAAAGACACTTTGCGCACGTGTTAGGAACAACATTTTTCCTACTAGCTTCATATCAGATGACTTTGAGGACACTTTTTAACGTATAGTACTTACTCCTTAAAGTACTTGGCTGAAATGTTTTTCGTAAGTCTACAAAGTAGGCACCAAATCCGTTTTGGAAAATTATAATTTCGAGGGATGGTACAAAAATGTGCCCATTGGTGTAAACGAAATTTTGAAGAAGACCAGAATTTCTGAAGAAAAATTGGTCTAGATTTGATAATAGCTATTTGTGTATTAAGAGCGCAAAGTAATACATTTTCGCTTGAGAAGAAAGTTTGACCTCAAATGTGACAGTTCATATTTTGAAACGTTCGAGCATTACTTTGGTCTACACTTCAAAAACCTTCAATAGTTTTTTGTATTAGCTGACGTTTATATCATGAGTGCTTAAAAAATTACCGCTAATTCCGAGTAATTTTTTAAACACGAACGGTATTCGGTAGAAAATTTTATGGACGTGAAATTTTCATGTAAACAAAACTCTTAGGCCTTTCCTTGAAATGTTACACTCTTTTATTAATGCGAAAAAAAAAGTTTTGTTTTGGTTTTGTGAAATTGTTCAAACGTCAAAATTATGAAATTTTGTAGATGTGTTCTACCAATAAAAAGGATATTTATGATAATTCTTTCATTACATTTGTTACATTCCGTCCTGAGCATTCATTAAGACTCACTCTGTACATCGTCAACGCATTTCAGTGGCCACTGATTGAAACTAGATCGCTTATCAAAAACCCGCATCCAAAGGATCAGTTTTGTTCCTTTCAAACAAAATGTTTGGCAAGTTTACCCGTGTATTTCTGTCCTGATTTCGTTCGTGATAAGAGAAAATGCGTATTCTGTGAACACACAATCCTCTCACGTCATCTTCTCATGCAAATTACGCCACTTCCACATAAAACAGCCTGCTGTCATGACACAAAGCTGGCCAGTCTGGCTTGTCTCATTGATCCTCATTCTCTATGCTGATAGAATGGATCAGTAGTGACACTCAATTAACTGATGCAGGGGCAAGATCCCGAAACTGAAATGCTCAAACTTTGTTACGCGCTTTTCATACTCTGTTTTAGTGCTCTTTGTTGTACAGAAAATTGGTCGAATAATTCTGTAGTACATGACTCGTATGAAAGAAATTAGTCAGCCCATCTGAAATTACGAATACATGTATCCAAAAAAATGCTATAGTTCGTGCTACCATTTCTTCTGGAGAGGAACTTGTCCTTGTGTTCTTATTCTCGTTTTCTCATTCTCTGTAATTACTCAATTAGGATAAGCATGAAATTCTCACCCTTGAAGTAAGATCTATTTTCACTGGATACAGTCAGTTTGTTGATTATATTTTAAAACAGAACATCGACAATTTTGAGCTGAGTGAGACTTGGTTGAATTCAAATATCGACTCAAATTTGATAAATATAAATTCGCATAGCTTCATTAGGGCTGATAAGACTGGAAGAGGCTGTGGCGTCGCTTTTTTATCTGGCAAAAAATTCCTTTCAAACATATTCTCACAAATATATGCAATTATAGAGCTCAGCTACCAAAAGAGGTGAAAAATTCATTTATCTCTGACCGGGATATTAAGAGCTTATATCGTCATAGTTACGCTATCAATAAAGAGGGTCATAACTCCCTTGGGACATTATAGATGCTATAATTCCCTCTACCTTTCACAAGTAAGAATAACATAAGAAATGCTAATATATATGTGTCTATATTTATGAAATGAAAACTAAACCATATTTTATTTATTCACATCAATACAAATAATAAATGTCCAATTTTGAAATGTGCCCTGAAAATTACTTTCGCCACTGATTTTTTTCTTTTGTATTGCTGAAACTTCTGTTCACTACTGTCGAGGTACTGGCCTCTTCTAATGGCAAAGTAGACAACATACGCGCCGTTTTATTTCCTAATTCGATTCTATCCTCCAAACACCCCTCGTGGAACTTTTCCAACCTCCGTGTCTTTTTAAGTTAGTCATAGTTGCTCCTGCATTAGCTAGAGCAGTAGCAGGAGTGCGACGAAGGCAATGTCCCATATAGGAAGATGGGTTTGACAATCCCAAATACATTGCGATTTTTCTGGGTATTTTTTCAAACATATTTTTTCCGTGTCAGTCACTCCAGATATATCTTTTATTCTTTTGGTATATGATCACCAACGGAGCAGTAGTGTGGCACGGCAGAACCTAACTTGCCATAATTAAGAAAATCCTGGAGAAAGTGCAAAGACTAGCATGTCTTTGTATGACAGGAGCAATGAGGTCGACTCCAACAGCAGCAATGGAGGTAATTCTGGACCTTACTCCTCTTTATATCATGGTGAGGAGAACTGCTTGGGGAGCCAACCTCAGGTTAGCTGAAGTCACCTCCTGCAGCTCACGGCAATAACAACCACAGCAAGTTGTCGGCCGTAAATGTCTATTTATTTAATTCGTCGAAGAAAAAGAGTTCCCAATGTTTCTCAGCCCTGAGAAACTCGTAGAATAGTCGGTGACTTTTAGACTTCCAATGACAAAGTTTTGGATCGTAGGAATTTTTGATTATTATATTAGCTTTTATTTCAGGCTAAATGATTTCGTCGACTTTAGTGAACTCAGCCACAACCTCTCCGTAAATCTGAAAAGGAGTACTAACTAACTTCGTCGAAATGCATTTCTTTTATAGAATTATGGCAATGTAGAACGCTTAAAAACCCGGAGTGGGCGGAGCTTAGCAGAAATTCTGCTCCGCATACACTTTCCGAGCGTAGAGATTTGTGCCGACCAATGGCAACGCGGAGCGCTTGAAATGCGGAGTGGGCGGAGTCTAACAGGAGTTTTAATTTAGATATACTCTCCAAAACTTTTGTCAGTCGGATTTCTGTAATTTTGAACAATGTGCGTTTTTCACGCATATTACGACAGTGTTATGCTGTACATCACAAGAGATTGAATATACTGGGATCACACCAGCTGACTGTGGGGAAAATACCACGAATAGACCTCCTCAAAATCCTTGAATTCCTCAAGGGATTGGGGCTTGAGGCTGCTGTGGGCACAATAGATCTAATTAGGTCGCAGCGCATCAGTCACCATCCATACTTACCATTACCATTACCAAAACTTACCATACACACCTAGTGTATCAGAAATGGTGAATTATTATATGTATATCATCAACATTATTATACGCTTCACGCTCGAGGGTCCGTCAGGGCGACTTTTTTTCGAAGACATACAACAAATAGAAAGTACAATTTGGTATGAAAAAATACTAGCCCTGAAAGTTTCGAATGATAATAAGATTGTACACGGCACAACTAATAAGACATCCGTAACGAGCTTTGCGATATTTCCCACACGCGATTATTTCAATAAACCAGTTTCGAAAAAAGAGGAATATCTCGGATCAGATCTTCATTAATTCTGAGAACGTACGTTTTCGCAAAGAAACCTGAAGAATGGTTTAATAAAGAGCTGACTGCCCGCCTTGAATATGTATACGGCTGAGGCCCTCGACATCTGCTAGGAACTGAGTTGATTCATGTCGCCGCAGAATTATACAAAATGTAACCAAATATTGAAAACGGAATTGCTGGATATAGAGCCGCGATACGACAACCGCCTACTAATGGCTCGGAGGTACTTAGGTCAAACGTATTAGGCGGGGGGCAAAGGACCCCGCAAATTCCTTATGGAATTTGGGTCTCGGTGAACTATTTAAATATTTGATATAATAAAGTCCATTTAATTCTCGAGAAAATTAACAGTTTTGCTGTAGGGGGCATCAAAATAACCCCTTACTCATGATAGATAGATAATATTGTGCTGTTTTATAAAAAATCTAACATATTCCCCTGCTCCCTGCGCATGCTAATATGAAACGCAAAAGAAATTATTTCTCCAATACTTCCCCCCCCTTTCTCAGAGGGGCAAATAACAAAAAAAATTCCGTGGGTTTTTCTGAATTTCTTTTGGTAATTATTTAAAATGCACTCGAAACAATGAGGAAACGATTTATCGAAGAAAGCTGTTTCTCTTTTCATTCACGCAGAGTGCTACTTGATATTTTGTACAGTAGATATATGTATTTATGACTGATATTTTGACAAAATGTTCAGAAATTACCACTTTTGGATTTTTTACGAATATTTTGAAAACTATAGAAGGACCAGAAACTTTCGTAGACAATTGAAACCTACAGTTACATGATATTATCTATTATATTCCGCAATATTGTTTCTCCCTGCAGCCAGAAACCCCCTGTTTGACCCTCTTTGCTTATATATTCGTTCACACACCCAGTCAATTGCGGAGAGTATTCGCATATTCAAGTTGGAAAAATAAAAAACATATAAAAAAAATTTCATCAACATCACATTTTAATTCATCGATTGCAAAATTGAAGTTGCTGAGTCTGCCTGAGTTTTTCAATGATCGTTTCTCCGTTATGGTGGAAAACAAGCCGGGACAATGGTAGATGGGTAGCTTCTTCCATAGCAGCTCCTAGTCCATCCTTCCCAATATCTAAAACCCAGTTCCGCCTGGATTTTTTTGGCACAGACTGAGTCGTTAGCAATGTCATCGTCAAGAAAATCTGCAAAAAACGATATTGAATAATTAATCTAATATAACTTCACTGACGTTGTTGATTCTAGCATTCTTCTGAATTTTGTTTTGGATATTTCGTAATTAAAGGATCCTCGTCTGGTTGGTTGATGATGAAAGAATTTCCGGAAACATCGCTTTCTATGTTTTACATCTAGGTAGTGTTTGGTGTAATGATGCTACTCACCTTCGCATTTCATGTTGCATTTCCCGCCAGGTCTTCCAAATTGACACCATTCCTTACTATTTATCTGAAACAGTTAATAACACTATCAAAAATAAATATTTTTCGCGAAACTAAAGGTTAGCGAGTTATGGAGAGGTTACAGAAATATAGGCGATAGAAAATTGCGGTCAAAAGAGTTGAAAAAATATTGAATAATCAAAAATAAAATGCATTTTTTCGGTAATATGACTATTGCCAAACAACTATCGAGCTACGAAAGCAAAAATAATCACTAGCTTTGCCATTGGCATAATGAATCTAGGCAGAGCTCTTCGAATATTTTTTAAATTTTCGATAGTTTGATTCAATGATCTCACCTGAAACAGTCCCAGTCCTTTGCCACCATTAGCTTTGACCACTTGTTTTGACGTATCCCTTCCACTCTCACTTTCTATCATACAAACCCCTGAAAACCGAAAAAGGTATTAATTTTATGTTCCAAGACGAAAATTTCAATAGGACAAAATATGTAAAGTTAAGGAACAGAAAGCAGTTTATGTTGAATGATCGACCAGGAAGAGAACGTGTTTGGTTTTTCCGTTGGCCTCCTAGAATACCAGATCGCAATCCATTAGATTATTTTGTGTAAGGTTACATTAGAAATATGCTGTAATTTTCCTCAGTTATCACCGTGGAATATATTCAAGGGGTTATTCCTTGGCGAATAAATTTTGCGACAACCATATAAAATATTTATTGAAATCATCAATGGATATAAACGTAGTGTATACGTCATGAGATCATCAAGTACAAAAAATTCGATTTTTTAACAGCAATATACGGAGATCGCTCGTTTGGTCGAGGCCCACCTCGATCCCCAGACTCAAACCATCTGGATTATTTCTTCTGGGGATATCTGAATTTGAATGATTCGTGAAATCGGATAATTTCTGAGTGTAACTCAATTAAAAACATCCCTGGTGTGTTTGAAAGAGTTCCGCAGTCCATAACGAGAAGATTGAATGCTTATTCAAGGCTGGAAGAAGTAATTTCGAACATTTATTTTAGATTAAGCAACTTCACACTTCACTTTTTGATTATAAAATGTTGTGAATTTTGTTCGCCTTGTATCTTCGAAACACATTTCTACCTCACAAAAACATTTGAAACACTCAAAATTCTTCCTTCTCATCGCTAGCCGAATGTGAACACCCTAATTGACCTGTTTTACACTTTTTCTTCATTCATCCACATAACCAACAAATCTAGGCAAAATTGTTAGTAAATACTATTCATGTCAAGTTGGTAACTGGAAAACAAATTAGTGAATGGTTTCCTATTCATGTTACCAACTTGACATGAATAAATTCACTAAACATTTTACATAAATGTAAAGTTTTGATGTTGATTGAATCGATTTGAAAAATGTTGCCATGAAGTATTGTCAATTAGAGCATAGCGAGTTCAGAAATAAAATATAAGTTTCAAATTGGTTTCAAACTATGTTACAGTTTCTAAGTGTTTATCTTCCTGGATTTTGTACACACAAAAACGGAATATGGTCAAATTATGTAGAAAAATAATTTAAAATACAGGAAAATAAAGAAACGCATATCAATAATAGTTAATATATTGCACTACGACATTTTTGATTCTGCCACAACCATTTTGACTTTCAAACGGTATTTAGATTATTTTTGAATAACAACACAATTTGTTTGGTGTGCTTTTTTCAAAAAAAATTCCACTTCGAGTATGGAGACTACATTACTTCAGAATGATATTTAAAAATGTTATTGGCATTTCGCTAAATTCAATTAACAACAATATTGACACGAGGACGAGCGCCATCTCTGGATCCGATTACCGAAACAGACTGCGATTTCACTAGTTTTATCTTCAAACAAATCTAATCAGTCGACACACTCAGGTTTTTAGACATCTCACACCCAGAATTCACAAAGCAAACGCTTGCCGCGCCATCTATTACCAAATTTGACGAAAGCGCACCCAAAAGACATTTAAAATGAAAAGAAAAATACACTTTTTAATGGAGTATTAAAGAGTTCTGGGTTTAATTAGAAAACACTTTGAAAATCATAGTTTTACTGAATATTAACTGGATACATTTATGCAATCTTGTATAAAATCGAAAGTACTTGACAAACTTGTCAGATTATTTTCTATCAACATACGAAAAAATGAATCGGGATGGTCAGGATAGGATCCAGGAATAATCTATTACTAACTGTTACAACTTACAATTTCCCACATATGTTTTGTCGAACCCGCATCTCACAAGCTCTTGAGCAAGTCCACATTTTGTATAGACCTTCGCCTGTGTCACCTCTATAGCTCCGCATACCACGAAAATCAAGAACACTAGTTCCATTTCACCACTAAATGTGGCACTAAACGAATTCAAAATTTTGCCGCAGATTTTTCGATTTCGGTCACCTTTTCCTGGTTCATATATAAAGTGCTAGTTTGTCAGACATACGTACATTTAGTAGTGAAAATAGACTAGTTAATAATATAATCGTTGATATGCAGATGCAAAATTAGCGTAGAGTTTGTATGTTTACTAACCTTGACATTGCTTAACCTTTGCAACCGCTATCGTCAATATATAGATAAGTTGGTGGAAATCCCATATTGTATCTAAAGGTGGATTTATCGCATTCATAATGCATAATTTAATGCATATGCATAACTTTAAAAATCAATTTATAACAATTTCAATACTCAGATTCATAATGTAACCATTTAGGAATCATAAATTATGAAACGTATATATGGTTTCATATGAATCTGAGTATTGAAATTGTTATAAATTGTATTTTAAAGTTATGCATATGCGTTAAATTGTGCATAATGAATCCAATAAATCCGCCTTTAGAAAAAAATTAGATTTGGAATATCAATAATTATGAGATTTGCCATGTTATCGACAATTCCACTCTCACTGGTCGGTTAAAAATTTATAATGTAATGCAGGGTATCTAGTCCTTAATTTAGGGACTAGAACATATGGTAGAGTCACCTGAACTCCACTATCAGTCTGGCGACAAACCTGATTTTCTTTTCACCACCAATTCTGATCCTTAAGGGCCAGTTTATCAATGTCGTGTTAGCGTACTTTGACTCCCGGTTAAATTTGACTCGTGGTTAGAATGAATATGACATTTGCTAGATGAAGGAATCGACTCACATTCTAACCATGAGTTAAATTTAGCTCGAAGTTAAAGTATATTGAAAAACCGGCCCTGAATAACAGCAGTTTGTGCATATAAAATCAGTATAATCTGTGAATTTCAAGTAGATCGACAAAAACAAACAATAACCCAAAATTTCTAAGGAAGCTGCACTCGCGCATATGGGTGCATATAAAAAGAGGTTGAATTTTGAGAAACTTGACAGAGAAATTAAGAAAACGGAATATTGGAAAGAAATTACCTCTTTCAACTCTAGATGAACTTTCCAACTCGCGAACTGATGAAGATAGAGCAATTCTGCGAACGACAATCGATTCAGGAGGACTAAGTTAGTATATTCTGTGGATTTAAAGTCGATCAACGAAAACGTAAAATTACCCAAAAAAAGTTCCAAGGGGTAGACCCCTAAATATTATGAAAAATACAAAATCAACAGATTCACTAGAAATTGCATATGAGCATACGTGTTCATATGAGGAAAGGTTGAATTTTACAAAAACTGATAAAAAAAATAACGAAAAAAAATTTTGCCAAAAAATTACCTCTTTCAACTCTAGATGAACTTTCCAACTCGAGAACTAACGAAGATAGAGCAATTCTGAGAACGCCAATCGATTCTGAAGGACTGAATTAGTATATTCTGTAGATTTGAAGTCGATCGAAGAAAACAAAAAATTACCTGAAAAAATTCCTAAGGGGTAGACCCCTAAAAACCATGAAAAATACAAAATCAACAGATTCACTAGAAATTGCATATGAGCATACGTGTTCATATGAGGAAAGGTTGAATTTTACAAAAACTGATAAAAAAATAACGAAAAAAAATTTTGGCAAAAAATTACCTCTCAACTCTAGATGAACTTTCCAACTCGAGAACTGATGAAGTTAGAGCAATTCTGCTAACTCCAATCGATTCAGGAGGACTAAGTTAGTATATTCTGTGGATTTAAAGTCGATTGACAAAAACAAAAAATTACCCGAAAAAAGTCCTAAGGGGTAGACCCCTAAAAACCATGAAAAACACAAAATCAACAGATTCACTAGAAATTGCATATGAGCATACGTGTTCATATGAGGAAAGGTTGAATTTTACAAAAACTGATAAAAAAAATAACGAAAAAAAATTTTGCCAAAAAATTACCTCTTTCAACTCTAGATGAACTTTCCAACTCGAGAACTAACGAAGATAGAGCAATTCTGAGAACGCCAATCGATTCTGAAGGACTGAATTAGTATATTCTGTAGATTTGAAGTCGATCGAAGAAAACAAAAAATTACCTGAAAAAAGTCCTAAGGGGTAGACCCCTAAAAATCATAAAAAATACAAAATCAACAGATTTACTAGATATTGCATATGAGCATATGTGTTCATATGAGAAAAGGTTGAATCTTACGAAAACTTATAAAAAAATAACGAAACTAAAATTTTGGAGAGAAATCACTTCTTTCAACTCTAGATGAACTCTCCAACTCGAGAACTGTAGAAGATAGAGCAATTCTGCGAACGCCAATCGATTCAGGAGGACTAAGTCAGTATATTCTGTGGATTTAAAGTCGATCGAAGAAAACAAAAAATTACCCGAAAAAAGTTCTAGGGGGCAGACCCCAAAAAATCATAAAAAATACAAATTCAACAAATTTACTTGAAATAGTATATAAACATTACTGCAACAAATTTTTGGGAAGAAATGACCTCTTTCAACTCCAGATGGACGACAACTCGAAAACTGTTGAAGTAAGAGCAATTCTGCGACCGCCAATCGATTCAGAAGGAAAAAATTTAATTATTCTGCGTATTCAAAGTCGACCGACAAAAACAAAAATTGAACTCTTTTAACTCTAGATGAACCTATCAACTCTATAACTGCTGAAGTTAGAGCAAAGTCGATAGACAAAAACAAAAATTATTACTCTAAAAAAGTCCCACAGGCTAGACCTCTAAAAATCATGAAAAACAGAAAATACGAAAACAAATTTATGGAGAGAAATAACCATTTTCAACTGTACATGAACTTTTCGTCTCAAGAAATGTTGAAGATAGAGCAATTCTGCGAACGCCAAACAATTCAGAATGATAAAATCAGTATACTCTGTGAAGTCGGCGATAAATGGAATTACTAGAAAAAAAGTGAAGAAACCCAAGGGGTAGACCTCTAAAAATCATAAAGAATAGAAAAATTATCAGATTCACTTGAAATCACATCTCCGCATATAACTATGTGCACATAAAAATTTAATTTTACAAACAATAATAGAAAAATTACAAAAAAAAGTTTTGGAGAGAAATGATCTCTTTCAACTGTAGATGAGAACAAAAGAAGCTTTTCCCTTCACCACACCTTTGATTTGATTTAGTAATTTTATTTTTAGGTGGGCATTTCGTCAACCAAGTTAACTTCATCAGTAGGATTACTGAAGTTTAGTAAAAAACGAGAAAACATTAAATTGAATATTAAAGAGTAAACAAAATAATTCAAATAAATAAAAGTGTGAACAACCGGGCCCCTTCGAGGGTCTGGGCCCTAAGCAGCCGCTTACTCCGCTTATAGGATAAACCGGCACTGATCAACAAACAACTATGTGTTTCATCGAGTTGTCTCATTTTTCAAATACTGTTGAAGTTCATCAGAATCCCACAATCATCCCCGAAGTGTTCTCTACGCTTCACCGGACGCGTAATGTTGAATGAGAGGAAACTATTTCGGACTTTCTCGATCCGACATAACCGAGAAGTGAAATGAAGGAACGTGATGTGCGTTGCGGTGGGTTTTTGTATGCAGTTTAAGACAAGACTGCATTGCGGAGAGGTTGACAGGCATTATAAATTGTGATCATGTGCAACTCGGAGCTGGGGCTCGTTGCACCGACTCGAAAAAAGCCAGCTTACTCCGATACAAACTCGAAAAATATCTGTTCACTTGTTTACCAAATAAGTGCTCGAGTATGAACATTTTGATTACTGCTTTTGCTACGGGGGAATTAGGCATTTCCAAGGAAAGGAAATGGTACTGGATGGAGTCCTGGGAATCGACTCGACAGTTTTTTTGGTATATCATCCTTAAGGTGGTCGGTGCCCAAGTGGTTAGATGCCGGCCTTTGAAACTTCCGCTTGCACTTGGCCAGGTTCGAATCCCGGGAATGAGAAATTTTTTCTTAATTTCATAGGAGTCGATAGGCGATACCTAAATACCAATCCCGACGTCTGGTGTTTGCTTGAAATGCTTTAGGTTTTTCCTACAGCTGAAAAGTGAATAAGCCACCAAAAAATCAGTAAGTCGCCCCGAGGAGTCACGGCAAGTAATAATAATGACCGTCCTCTACCACGCACGGGCTATGCCTTTGGGTACACTCTATGAGTGATCATGAGGAAGTGTTATTTTTTTTCCTTCAGGAATATCCCAGTCAGGCCCTGTTTCCAAACCAAATTACTGACGCAAACTCCAACTTAGGTCTCACCAGCATATAATAGGGATGTTTGATAGTTTTCACGTTTCCGAATGCATTAGATTGCCTTATCACTAGCCTACTATATGATGAAGAGATCGTACTATATTCGTTAAAAAACCCCCAAGTCGTTTACCACACATTTTCTCGTCAAAGATTCCTCTTCCATTACATAATCAAAATTTATACTATTCTTTAAGCGGTATACTGTCAATACACACCACTTTCATTTCACGATATCAAAATATAACTTTTTATCATCACATCGTTAATGTCTTTTTGTAATGATACACAGTCTCGCACTGTTTCTATATTATTAAATATCTTCAATTCATCCGCAAAGAGTAGGCATTGTGAATATTGTATTTATAAATGATAAAAATGAAAGAGGCCCTAAGTTGGATCCTTGAGGTACTCCGGAATTTGCTTGAAATTTTACTGACGTATTCCCATAATGTCCGACAATGAAGAATCTATTTCTTTGATAATTTGCAAAAATAAAAAAAAAATGGTTGAATGCCTTAGGAAAGTCCGTAAAAATATCATTTAATTGTGATTTGTTAAGTAAAGTTTGAAAGGGTTTAGAAATTATCCCCGTTGGAAAAAATTGGATAATTTACATTTTTCACTTTTTTATTAATAATCAAAGATATAAAAACAATAAAGAATGTAAATAAAGCAATCAGGATTTTTTTTTCAATGGTTGAGTTGAAGAGTGACTAGTGTAATTTTTCATATTATTTACTTTTATGTTTTTTCAATAAAGTCATTAATTATTATTATTAATAATTATTTAAATTATTTTGATAGCTAAATAATAATTTTTTTTCAAATTTTGATTTGCATTATTCAATTGATTGTTATAAAAACTGCATTGTTGATAGGACTTTTGAATTTTTTTTAATCTTATCCTTCATGTAAATAATGATTTTTAGGGAAAAAATCGTTTCTTGAATTATTTTTTTAATAAAAAAAACGCACTTGTTAATCGTCGATATTTTTTGTTACTGAATAATATTATTGAAGAACCATTTTTTCAATTAATTAGTATTTATGGGCCCCGTGGTCATGATGGTAGAGTACTAGTCTTACAGTCAGAGGAACGTGGGTTCGATTCCCAGCATGGTCACTGGTCTCGTGCTAGGAATCGCACTTTAAAAGGTAACACCTCGTTAATCCTTAGCTGGCACAAGCAGGCGCGTATACAGATTTGTTCCATGAGGGGGGGTACTTCGTGGAGAGGGGGTGACAGAAAATTTAAAAGCGCCACAGGTGAATATTTTTTTTGTTTGATGTCAATTGCCTTCAAATTAATAGGTTTGTAAATACACTTTTCATTTGTTTATTAAACAAACAATTTATTATTATAATATTTTCGCATTATTTTTTTCTAAATATTCAAAAATACTATGGAACCAACATACATTTTCTTTTATGTGATTTAATTTAAATTTTTTTCACAATTTTCAAACATATTGTAGTCTTGGACGTATAGTTGCTTCCATAATATTTTTTAGTAATGAAACAAAAATATTACGCAAAAATTAATTTGTTTATAACAAAGTACCTTAATATTAATATTTAATAACAAAAGAAATTGGTAATTAACAAGTGCGTTTTGTTAACAAACAATTTTTTTATAGAAACGATTTTTTTCTCATAAATCATTAGTTTCATCAAGGATCAGATTGCCAAAGATTTTTTTAAAATTTTTACAAATACATTTGTTTGTAACAATTATAATTCGAGTAATGATGGTTAAAATATAAAAAAAATTGATACTTATACAGCTTTCAGTGAAGAAAAATATTAGAATAATTGAAAACAAAAATTCGTCATTGCTTTATTTATATTTTTTATTCTTTAATATTTTGATTATCATTAAAAAAGTGAAGAATAATTTTTTTTGATGGTATCGTTTCTGAACCCTTTCAAAAGTAGCCCCGAAAAGTAAAAAAAATCTATACTTTTAGTTCTGAAATAATCAGCATTTTTATGTTGACTTTCAAACGGTAAAAATTAACTCATTAACAAAACCAAAGTCAATTTAAAAATTGGGATAAAATTATTTTGTAGAAGAATTATTGTTAAGATCATTAAGAGCGCTGCGAATTACTTTATTCTGAGACAGATACGATTCAATGTCCGTAGAGGGAAGTAATTGTTTTCTGTCAGATATTTGCATTGATTTCCACTTTGTGGAATTGTGTTGAAAGACAGGAATTCTCCGGTTTTACGAAATATCTGTTTAACTGAATTGAATTCTCCAATATACACACTAGAAACTTTATTCGTTTTATTTGAAATTATTAATATTGTCGGTACAGTTCAGGGTATTTTTTAAAATTTTGGTTATCACAAATAGTTTTTGAAATATTTGCAAAAAACCAAACTATTATCTTGTCTTCTACGTTATCGTTAATAAGTTTTGCAATTTTGGTCGGCCACAATTTTCCTCTTCAACATTCTTTTCAGATGCCATTTCCAATCGAATGATACCAAAATCATAATTTTTTGTGGTCCAGCCTAGGTTATTGACGAAATGGAACTTGTGAACCAGACTACAAGCCATTTCCTTCAGATCACGAGCAAAGCTCCGTTGCAGGTCCAATTGATCGGTTCTCATAGGAATAACCCAGGGATTCAAATCCCTGCGGCCGCGTTCAAGTGTATTCCGCCTCTGGCAGCCTCAAACACGTGTGAATTCCCCGGGAGCTGGTGAACAGTCGGTGAATCAATCACTCTTAATAAAAGCATTAATAAATTCATTGGCCATAAATGAACTCATGTGGAGCCATATTAGGTAATCCATTGAATCTTACGACTGGAGTTGCATACGGTGCGCAGAAAGAAGCCAGCTTGCAGTTGTTTGCTGAATCAAAGCAGAACTACCATAAACGACTACGAAATTGAAGGAATGGCCATTGTGGAGGATATTATCTTAATGGAATCTCAGCGGCGAAGTTGTCTCTTTTGTGTTTGCGTAAAAGTCGAGGAGATGTCAATAAAATCGGAGGATAGTCTCCCGAATATAATATTGTAGGAAATTGGAGAATGAGTTCATTGACCCTCTAGTTCAGGGGTTCCCAACCTTTTTGCACCTGCGTACCATTCGACTTTTTGAGAAATATTTAAGTCTAAAGTGTTCGAAGGCTTTTTGAATTAAATTTCTGAGAAAACTTCATATTTAATGGTTATATATTTGTTTAATTATAACATGCTTAAAATAAAGGAGAAATAAAATAGCTATTCATGTACCAAGTGAGTTATATAGATCCTATCGCCCGGAACATGTTGTCCGATAGGCGTTAGGATCTAGTGTTGCTCGTGGTGCATACAAGATTTTATTTTTCACGAAAAAATTATCTTAAATGACGTTGTTTACTTCAAGTGAACAAGCTTCATCTCTACGGCTTCAGAGGTCGAAGCTTCAATTGGTTTGAGTCATATCTGAGTGGAAGGACCCAAATTGTGAAAACTAATAATCTCTCAGATATTGGGTTTATTAGGCATGGTGTACCGCAGGGATCTGTTCTTGGTCCTATCCTATTCCTGCTGTACTTTAATGACTTTCTGAATTTAAACATAGAAGGTGTGTTCACGGTTTTTGCAGATGATACAACAATATTGTGGCATGACAAGAATTCGAACGATCTTTACAGAAACATGACTCGAGATATCTTGATTGTGAGAGAATGGTGTAACTCGAATATGCTTTCCTTTAATGTATCCAAAACAAACCTACTATCATTCCATTGCAATATACTAGATAGACATCCCTTTAGGGAATAACATAATATCATTTACATCCTCCTATAAATTTTTAGGTATTCATATTGACAGTGACCTCAACTTCCAAAATCATGTTATCATGCTCAGTAAAAGGCTATCCTCAGGATGCTATGCTTTGCGTGTAGTATCGAATGAACTGGGAATGCCAACTGCAAAATTAGTTTACCATGCGCTATTTGAATCACACGCTAGGTATGGCATAGCGTTTTGGGGAACTTGCAGTACTCAATATTTCAAGATGATTTTCATTCTACAAAAGCGTGCCGTTCGATATCTCTGCAAAATTGGGCCTACAGTCTCTTGCAAAGAATTATTTAAAGAACAAAAAATCCTTACACTTTCTTCACTTTTCATTCTCGACACGGCATGCTTGATACATAAAAACAAGTCATTGTATGATACTATTCATGGATCAACCCGCCAAAATAACGACTTGAGGCTTCCTATTCCATCTTCAAATTTAATAAAAAAATCCCTGATATATAATGCCGTTTTAATATATAACCATCTTCCTGCATCTACTAAAACCACTGACTCATTAATTTTATTCAGGAAATCACTCAAGCTGCTCCTTATCGAGAGATCATTTTACGATGTAAAAGAATTCCTCACTGAAAAATTAAAGGCTCCTTAGGAGTGATTTATAATATATAATATATTAAAATATTCAAATTAGGAGTAATGGAACTTATCTTCACTCTTAAGTCCTCTTCAACACTTATTCTGCTTCTATGTTCTATTTTTTTACAAGAGTTCAGAAACTCAAGTAACTCGTAACAAATGACATCAAAAATAGCCCACCGAAAAATCAGAGGGTACTCGGTTTAACATCCGATCCAGAATTTAATTAAAGATTTCTCTTCAAAATTTTCTTTCATCGATCATCATCTTCTGTAAAATCGATGAAACTTTCTCTCAGTTCCAATTCAATTGGTGAGGTTTCCGAAAAAGGATTTCTGACCCAGTTCACTTTTGAATAATCTTCAGAAAAATACTTCTTAAAGCTGTTTTTAAGGCCTTTCAAGTGAACAATGATATCTGATATTTAAATTTATTAAAAACATTATGATAGAGTGGGAAATGCAGATAAATTATCCGCCTGTATTTGTGAACAAAACAGGAACAACTTTCTCTTGAAGGAATTTATTTTGTGAAGGCCGTTGTGTTTGGTCCCTGAAGTCCCAAGTTCAGTGTTTTGAATTTGTCGAAAATGTCGGCTAGATAAGCCAATCTTGACAACCATCCTTCATCAGCAAATAATTTGTTCCTGTCATGATTTTTTTCACTCAAGAACATAAAAACCTCTGATTTCAGTTCAGAGAGAAATTAAAAAAAAAAATCCCCGAGATAATCACTTATGCGTGCAGGAGTATCGAGCCCTAGGCTTCATGAACTTAGCAACTCTCACAGCATCAGACAGAACGGAGTTAATATTTTTTGGCATATCTTTAGCAACTAATGCTTCTCGATGAATGACACAATGCGTACTTTTGCATTCAGGAGCAACTTCCTTTATGTCTACTGCTAGCCATGTTAATCTTACTGACATAGCTTTTGCACCATCTGTATACAAGCCAATTCACTTGGACCAGAGAACGCCTACTTTGAGCACATCGATGGTGAAAGTGCAAAACCTCGTCAATTTTTATAACTTTTACATGAGGAGCAAAAACAATTAAGGTCTTCAATCTTCAGTCTGGCAAATGAGTTTTACAATGATTTGATAGATGGCGCCACGTGTCCCTGAAATTAATAAGGAACTTGCGAGCTTTTGCAGGCTTAAAGATTATGAATACCTATTTGTAATATTTGCCACATAGTCATCAAAATTATATTAAAAACAAGTTGTGCTCTGGTATTTGATTCAAATGGTTTACAGAACAAAAACTCTTCTATCACCTCTTCATTATAATCAAATCGCACAAAAACAAGTAGCTACGCAGAGTTAGTTCATCTGGAGTGGAAAGGAGTAATTTCCCTCTATATTTTTTCCAGTGTTATTCGTGACACATATGACGTTATATTCCTTTTATATACCAAACCTTGTATCTGAGCACAAATAAATCATATATTTTCGGAATATGCATGAAATTTTACGTATATAGTGCGGATGTCGAGTGAATCTGTCGATTTTGTATTTTTCACAATTTTTGTTTTATTTCAATTAACTCGGAATTCACAAACTACACTAATTTGATCATTCTGAATCGATTGGGGTTCGCAGAATTGCTCTATCTTCAATCGTTCTACTAAAAATGACCTAACGAATCCCCCTTGCAGTTAGTAACTGTAGTTAGGAAACACCCAGAATATTGAACTGGAAAAAATGCACTGTTGTCAATACAATAATTCTGTACTGTATACCCAATTTGTATAGCATCACACCTCATTTATTACTATTTCCATGATTATACATTATTCTGGTTATAATATTAACACGATTTCACGTGGCTAAGTGGCTAATGATCTTAGCAATCGAGGCCACTATAAACACTGAAAAAACATGATTTCACAAAAGGATTTGAAGTTTCAATAACTTCTGATTTTTACATGCGAGCGCTTTAATATTAAAACATTGAAATAAGGAAAAACCAGATGAATCAATCAAAATTATTCTGGCTAATATCATTAGTATTCAGTATGATAGATAATAGATCACGCGGACCCATTGCTGACCATCAGCCATTCTATGTTGTTTCTGATGAATAATAATTCCGAATTCATTGCAGCATGTGGTGGCTAGCGCTATCGCTCGTGTGGTGGTGCGGAACATCAGTCATCCCGTTTCCCAGCCCGGAGGAATGGAAATGTCCAGAGATAGCCGAACAACCGGTGGTGGAGTGCAGCTGTGACATGCCTCACACTCTGAGGTGCACCGGAGACAAATCAGCTTTGCAGATAATTGGTGAGTGTTGAGAGACCATCAAGTATTGTGCCCTTGAGTGATATTGATATCTGTTTATCCAGAATCACTTCATAATTGATGTTTTATACAGTACCACTTAAAGTACCACTTTACACACTAGTGGAATAATGAAATTACTTTATTCCACTAATGGCATTAATATTAATACATATTTCGTTCTCTGTTTTATCATATTTCACTTCGTTCGTATTAATGACAAGCTTGTAGTTGTCATCGGTTTCAGAACGCACAGTGCCTGTCGAAATTTTTGATAAATTTCTAGAATTATGGGATGTCTCTGTTTCATTAAAAGAAAGTGTAGTTAGGTCAGCAAGAAAAATACAAGGATTTACTGGTACTAATCGTTCCTCAAAAGAGGAGACATTCATTGATTCTAGAAATGTATCAAAAACTTCGACAGGCACTATGCATTCTGAAACCGATGTAAACGACGATGAAAACGATGTTGAATATGATAAAACAAAGAACGAACGGTCTTTTACTATAAATGTTAATGTTAATATCAATATTAATTGAGTAAAATGTGATTCGTCAAAATTTATATTTTTTGAAATATCATGTCGTATGTCACTATAAAATTTTCCGATTTTTATTATTTGGTTGGCATATATATAATTTTCTATTCCCAATAACCCTAATACAAAAGCTTTCTTTGGTCCACGTTGATTTACTGAAATTTCTATAATTTTTTACATAAACTATTTCCCCTCTTTCAAAACATAAATTTCTATTCCCCTCGTGAAATTTAATTTGATTTTGCGTAGCCTATCCCAGCGCAAAAATTAAGCGAGTTTTAACATTACGTTTGAACATTAATTCCGATGGTGTTTTACCAGTCACACAGTGCAGGGTGTTGCGATACGAAAATAAATATTTACTAATCATAGTAGACCAACTAATGTCTCTATTTTTCATATCAGCCAATATCTATATTTAATATGACATATACATACCATTATTCCTACAAAAATTTCAAATTCAGCTGAAACAAGAGAAGGCCCGTTACCTGATATAATCGTGTTTGGTAAACCAAATCTTGCAAAACAATCCTTTAATTTTTCAATTATACTATTTGGATCAATTTTCGATAATTCATTCTGAAAATGAATAAATTATTATTAAGGAGATTTTTCCATTGAAAGGACCTGAAAAATAAATATGGTTTCTATCAAATGCAAGTTTACTCTCGTTGAATTTAATCAAAGGTACTTTGTTAGGTGTTTTTGAATTGATCATACAAGGATTACAATCTCTAAGATATTGTTCAATTTCACTGTCTAAATTAGGCCACCAAAAATATTGTCGAGCTAGCGTTTTCATTTTCACCATACCGTTGTGAGCTCCATGTACCTCACCTAATAACTGTTTCCTGAATTTTCTCGGTATTAAAACCCTATACCCCCACATCAATAAACCTTGATCGATACTTATTTCAGAATCCCTTCGTGAATAAGGCATAAGTTGTTGGACATTAGTTGGCCACCCATCTCTACTATACCGATATGCTCAGAGTCTATAGGATTTTGCTCTTCTATTAGAAAGTGGAAATAATCCAATTCAATTTCGTTCATATCATTATTTTTAATGGGAAATATTGATAATCAATCAGCAACACAATTCTCTGCCCCCTTGATATATTCAAATACATAATCGAATCCACCCAGAAAGAGAGCCAATTTTTGCATTCTTCCTGCTGCTATTTGAGGTATACCTGTCGTTTCACCAAAGAGAGCTAACAAAGGACGATGATCTGAACATAGTGTGAATTTTTGTCCAATCAAATACTGATTAAATTTGTGAACCCCCCAAAAAATTGATGCAACACACGTGATGCTAGACTTATGGGTTCTTCAATTCCCCCAGGAAAAACATGTAACAATACTACTCCTATACCAACCTTCGAAGCATCGCAAACCAATTTGATTGGGAGATTAGGATCGAAATGTGTCAATATTTGTTCCAAAAATATATCAGATTAAACTATTGAAAAAGATTTCATACATTCTTTTTACCACTCAAAAGGAGTATTTTTTCGTAATAATGTATAGAGCGGCTCAGATATTTCAGATAAATTTGACACAAATTTTCCATAATAAGTCACTATACCAATAAAAGATTTTACTTCCGTAACATAAGTAGGTCTTGAAGCTTCTATTATTGCTCTGATTTTTCAGGATCTTTGTGTAAACCATTTGTATCTATCAAATGCCCTAAATATTTTATTTTGTCTACAAAAAAGTTACATTTTCTTAAATTCAATTTGAAACCAGCATTATGAAGCCTTTCAAAAACATTTTCTAAATTTTCAATATGTTCCTTTCTATCTCTTCCTGTAACAACATCAAGAAAACCAATAACACCTTTGGCTCCCTATAAAATTTTTTCACCAATTTTCTGAAAAATAGAACAATTATGCTGAAAGGCGATCAAATAGTTGAAGTGTCGTTCTAGATATTTCCGTAACTTTCTCTCAGTATAAGAATGGTGCAAACTTATTATCATCCTACTGATTCGCTCTAAGTTTTTGCTGGATCTAAACCTTAAAGTATATTGAAGCTGCTCCACTCCCTGATACTAATCGCCATTCATTGGCTCTGGATTGTTTGTCATATTACTTTGAAAAATATCAACCTTTTCCCTTGGCTCCATGTAGTTTCTAGAGTAAGCTCTGAAAAACTGGCTTCTTTCAGTTCCTAGTAAGCTCCCTTCAAAGCTTTTATTTCTCGGGGGGAATTTTCCATAATTGTATAGACGTCCGCATGTCATTGCTTTTCAAACTGTTATTACTTGTTGTCTATTCTACTTCCTTTTTTGCTTCTAGGTCAGAAATTACGATCACTCAAAATGGCATCCGTCTCGCTATTGGACTGCACCATACAGAACGTCACAGTCATTTCCGAACCCCTTCTCGAAGGGGTAGCTCTGCACGGGTTGGTAGTGTCATCTGGAGAGATCAGAGAAATCCACCAAACAGCTTTCCAGAAGCTTGCTTCACCACTACAAGCCTTGGGGTTGCCGAATAATCAGTTGGTTGCCGTTCCTACCTTAGCGTTGATGTCTCTTCCAGAACTGGATAGGCTGGATCTTTCCGGGAACAAGATGAAGTCGTTGGATCAGGAGTCATTTAAGGTACGAACATTATTTGGTATGTGATATGTACCCAGTTAACACAAACATCTCTGCGATATTGCTTTCTTGTGTTTTATTCTATGTTTTTCCAAGATTACAAATTTGTTATTTCTATCTTGTTTAAATTTTTCATCTTCTGTTTGTATCTGCATGCATGGGCGGATCTGAGGAGGAGTAATTGAGGTAATTACCCTCCCCTCAGATTGATTTGATACATGATAAAAAAAATGCGATAATAATTGATGAAATATCCTTGTTTCTACTTCATACCTATATCGCCTAATGAATACATTTTTTCCTTCTCCAGAAAAATTGTCCAGATCCGCCCTTGTCTTCACGTCTACCCCTAGATACCCTCAGCACCTACACATGACATGAATCATGAACTCAAATGCAGGGAGAATAAATACTTAAACTTTAAAGAGGGGCACAGTTGTACGTCACTGTTACCAACGCCTCTAGAATTTTGTGACTATCTATACAGGGTGTCCCAAATTAAGTCGGCACCATTGCCAACTCCGTCATTATTGATGCTACGAATTCGGTTAAATGGTCAAACTAGTAGTAAAAAAAATTGATAGTGGCGTTTGCAGAATATTTCATAAAATGATATTTCTTTCAATGGAACACCCTATATTTTTTTATGCATTTCGATTCGTTCTCAACAACAAATCTTACTTGACTTTATTTCGTGAAGGTGAAAATAAGACAGTTTTATCGATAGGAAACATTTATAACAAACGGATTTGATAAAGCGCTATAAAATATCGAGTGAATGTTCAAAAACACATATTTGGGCCCTTCTATTGATACTACGTGTGGCATTCAACACAGTTCGGCCATCAATTCTATTAATTATAGTTTCAATATAATTTTTCAGTTCATCTACATTATTATGTTTCATTTTGTATACCTTATTTTTCAGAAATCCCCAAAAAAAAAAAATTTTTTTTACGCCACCGACACCGTTCAAAAAACCATGGTAGAAAAATGGACCGATAATTCTGCCTCTAAATAGACCACACCAAACAATAATACTAAATCGTCTTTGCGGATTGTGGGGATAGACTAGAAATGAGATATGTCTAGTCAAATAATTATTTCCATTATACATCCCACGATTTGAAAAATTAGCCTCATCGCTCCTATAATATTTCTATAGAAGTTTGGATCTTGTCTAAATTTATTCATAAACCACCGACAAAACCCCAATCGTCTCTCAGGATCACCAGGTTCTAGTGTTTGCACTGGTCTCAACTTAGAAGGAGAAATTTTATGTTTCTTCAGAATTCGTTGAATACCAGACAGTGGAACAGCTATTTCTCTAGAAAAATCTCTGATGGAATTATTTGTATATACCTCAAAGTAGTATAAAACGTCCATTTCTGTATCTTCAGATATTACAAAACGTTTTTTAGTTCTCCTCTCAAAAACTCTTTCATTGTTCCTGAATCGACGATGAAGCACAGCAATAAACGTAGATTAAGTAATTCACGATCGGGGAACGAATTGCTGTAGTGTTGGAGCGCTCTTACGCTATTTTTCTGGCAAACCAAGTCGCATTCTTGATGGGAAAACGGCATTTCGAAAAATATTCGAACAGTAATAGTTACAATAATTTATGACAATGTCATGATATACTTGAGAATATTTGACAAATAGTATTTCAACAAAGTTTCAAGGCAACTTGATTGCTCATAATAATTATGTTTTATCGAATCAAACACATTTTTTCCAACCACATTCATATGACCCTCCATTATGTTCTATTCTGTACAAAAACGACTTCAAAGTTATCATTACAGCAGACATATTTTGATTCACAAAATAATGCGGCTAGCCGAATGGTTTTGAGATGGAAATTATCGTTTTGTACATTAATACCAATAGCTCAGTGGTGTCAATGGAGTGGTTCGACATGATGATCACAGGTTTCACGAGTTGACATCCTAGCGCAATTTTTTTTTTTACTCTAGTGTCTTATTTTGCTATTAGTAACAAAATATTGTCATTCATATAAGTATCAAAATTGGGTGTTTGGACTAGTGAAAGAAATAAATATTTCCACATAAGTCGCTCATTTTCCACTTTAGGAAGAATATGAGCTTTGTTGTTGAGAATGTTATTTCTAATCGAAATGCATAAAAAAATATAGAGTGTTCCATTGATAGAAATATCATTTTATGAAATATTCTGAAAACGCGACTGTCAATTTTTCTTTGGTTTTCGGCATCGAGAAGGCCATTAAAAATGCTACTAGTTTGCCCATTTAATCGAATATAATAATAACGGAGTTGGCAATGCTGCCGACCTAATTTGGAACACCCTGTATATCATAGCCACAAAATTTTAGAGGCGTCCAAATATTAACGGAAGTGTTACAGAATAAACCCCTAAGAATGCTAACTTTAACCGGAGATCTCAATTCTTTTCATAATAATGTCGATCTGAGGTACAAAAGATACGGGGAATAATGTACGTCCTTATTAAAGAATTAAATGGTATGTCTCATTCAGATCATCGTGAGTAACGATTGGCATCAAATTGTGAGTAACAATTTATATCACTCACGTGATTTGAAATATGAATCTGAAGCACTTCACTGTCTTTGAGATCATTTTGTGTTAATAGGGTACTATTGCCATTGAATAAATCAGCTGAACTTCAAAGCAAAATAATTTTTGAGGAAAAACTTCAATATACTTTTAAAGTGAAGATCCCACAAGTTATTTTTCTTTAGTGTATTTGAAAAAAAACTGCTTTTAGTTCACTAATACTTTTTCAATTTACAGGGCTTGAGGAACCTATCGTTCATCGACCTAAGCGACAACATCCTCTCGAAAATCGCCAACAACACCTTCGACAACTTACCCCAACTGAGGATCCTCCGACTCCGGGGCAACAGACTATTCCTGCCCACCATCACGAGACTCATCCCCCTACCTACGATAGAAGAACTAGATCTGTCGGAGAACAATCTCAACGGGCCACTGGGCCCCAAAACGTTCCCAACGATGGAGTCCCTCAAAGACCTGCAGCTCTCCCACAACACCTTGAGCAGCATCAAAATGGGGGCGCTGGTGGGGCTGATGAACCTGACTTCTCTGCGACTCCAACACAACCAAATAGACGTGATAGAGGACCACGCGTTCAGCCAGATGGTGCAGCTGGTGGTGCTGGATCTGGCGCATAACAGGATAGTAGCCGTGTCTGGATCTTCGCTGGCTCATCTCAATAAGCTTACGGAGCTGGATCTGCGCCACAACTTCCTGAGAGCCCTCACGGCAGACTTGATCCTTCCGCTGAGGAACCTGAAGAGCCTCAAACTCGACGACAATGACATATCTATCGTCGCCAGCGACGCACTGAAGCCAACAACCATCCTGCAGCACTTCACGCTGAGCGACAACCCTCTGAACTGCGATTGCAGCTTGGGGGAGTTCGCCCTATGGCTCCGCAACTCCACTCTGAGCAAAGACGACAAGTCCAGTGCCTTGTGTACGACTCCGCCGTCGCTGGAGAATGGCCTGTTGGTGGAGGTGCCTCTGGGCGACCTCCTGTGCGGGGAGGACGAAGAAGACGCCTTGATGGCCCCCTTGGCGGCGCCTTTCAGGGCGAAGATCAACCTGAGGGACTTCCAGTTCGACGGCAGCAGCGTCAAGCTGCAGTGGAGCGTAGAGGACGAAGCTTCTCCGTATACCTGCGACGCTATATTCGTGTACGAGGAGGAGGGGCCCAACGAAGTCCTGGTGGAGTCTAGCCCCATCAAGTGCAACTCCTCGGAGATGCTGGACGCGAAGGTGTTGAACGTCACGGTCCCGAGCGCTATCCAGCTGCAGCAGAGGCATATGTACCGATACTGCGTGGTGCTGCTGGAGGCGGAGCAGTCGGACGACGTGTCCTTGATCCTGGGCTGCTCTGACGTGCTGCCGCTCATCCAGAACGTCAAGGTCCAGCAGACCACCAACTACTCCGTGAAGCTGCCGAACGTGATATCCATAGAGGCTAATCTATCCAGCTACGGCGTGCTGTCGATCAACATCAACGTCTACCCCCAAACGCGCTGCGAGCTGAACGTCGCCATCCTGCAGCAGACGGCGCTGCTTTCGCAGAGGCAGCTCAGCTGCGACAACCCCAAGTACAACTTCATCGGCTTGGATGGGGGGCCCTATCGGGTCTGCGCCAATATCATGAGGTCGGGCCCCACTCTGGACTTTAACAAGTCCAGATGCGTGACTGTTTTCAAGAGGGAGGCTAGGGGGTTCACGCAGCTGGATGTTGCTTTCGTGTCGATCTTTTTGGTGTTATGTTTGATGGTTATTGTTTTGGTTTGGGGTGTGCGGAAGGTTTTGTTGAAGCCCAAGTTGGAGACGCATCAGTGTTTTCTGCCGCCAGAATGTGAGGATCAGGTGCAGCACAGTAGATACGTTAAGTTGCAAGCGACTACCAAGTTGTAAAAGAGGGAGCGTGGGTGAATAGTGCCATATTGTTTTTTCAAATTGAAAAATCGTGGAAGAGATGTTTGTTATTGTTATTTGTAGTGCTCGATTGAGTCGGGAATTTGGATGAAGTTGTTTTTTTGAATCACGTCGTCTATCACATGATATCCAATAGTGATTGAGAAAAAACCCTCTGGATAAAATTTTTGGGTCTATGATGAATACAAGGTCATTCATGGAAATAACTTCTTGCAGTTGTTAATAATGGGGAGATTTTCATAAAAATATCTGAATCTAGCGAAACACTATCTAGTACTGTGGTAATAAGTCAGAATTTTGACTTGAAGATGAGCTATCCAGATCAAAGAAGGCACTGAACACGTTGATTGGTATTAAGGCAACCAGTTTCACTCTCACATTGAACAACTATTTGATTCTGAGATGCTGAGTCAGAATTCTGACTGAGTCTAGAGTAAAAAAAAATCATAAGAAGGAACGGTCCTAGAACTGATCCTTAGGGAACACCTAGTTTAATTTGAAATATAACCTCAAGATTGAGTGATAACACTCACGCGTCATCATGACATGATACACTACCATGTCGTTGAGTTCGATTAGTTCTATAAAAACAAGAGAGTACCAGGAACTTACTGATGAATAAATATATATTCTCATTGTCATGGACAAGGATACGAAATATAGAGAAATAAGGTCAATGAATCAAATGAAAATTACTGAGTAATCCAAATAAAAATAGAACACAAAAAAATTGCCACTGAAGAGAAAAAATTAATTTTTTTTTTCGGAAAATAAAATAAAATTTGATTCTTTCAATGGTATGGAGGATCTATTGGAAAATTCGTAGCTCACTATCAGAACAAACAAAATTTTTGAATCAAAATATTTTATTATTCAACATACTCTCCTCATAATTTGATTCATTTGTTACAAAGAACTTGCAACGCCTCTAGACCTTTCGATGAGGGCTCGATGCTCTGATTTTTCTGTTTGTATAATTTCGATCAACGTAAAACTGGTTTGACCTTTGGAAGAAAAACGTTGCATTGACATTTCTGAGTTATTGATCGTTGCTATAGTAACGCAATATTTTTTTTTCTCCATGGAACCATGAAATACATCTCTGAGATCATTTTGTCTATTACTATACTCGAAAATAATTGTACATAGATAGAATAACTTCTAGATTCTCTCATCATTATCCTCAATTAAAAATGTTTTCACAACTTTTCAATAAGCAACAACGAAATACCCAATTCTTTAAAAAAGATCATAGCTTTCGAAACCATTCCTTTTTTTTTGATCAATTAGAGAATTAGAACGCCATTATGAACATTTATGTTTCTTGGGTCAATAAAGATTATTATTATAATTAATCTCATCAAATCCGCAAGCTTTCCTGTTCTTTCTTGGAAGTCTCAAGTTATACAAGAGGGGAATTTGCAATAATTGCCAAATCTCTTACAAATCTGCACGATTTCTGTACTACCCAAAAAATGCAGACGTTTCTAAACTCAAAAAGTCATAAGGAAAGATTCATCTTTTTGGGCCAAAATTCTTTCAGTGAATTTTGAAATTTGGGACAGTTGATGAACATACAGAAGTGAAAAAACGCCTCAAGGTAACTTGAGGCATTTTATTTTGTTTTTTCAAGAAAATCAAATCACTTGAGCTTCTTTTAAAAATATTCAGCAGCTACCTCAAAAATGACAGAATTCTCTTATAACTTGCATGTTTCAACTCCATAACAACAAAAAAGTCTACGCAAAGTTTGGCGATTTTTGTTCCAAAATTCTTTCAGTGAATTTTAAGAATTAGAGAAAAATCATTGACATATCATAAAATGGAAAAGAAAAACTGTAGTTTTCTATCCCATTTTGATTTCCTTAAAAAAAAATCGATTCACTAAACATTTTTTGAACTCGTCTAGAAAATGATTGATTCATTTGATTAGTGAAAAATTATTGCATGAATTGAGATTTTGGTTGAAATTATCCATGGTTCAACTGTTATTTTTTTAATACTCGTCAATTTTAGAATCACATATTTCAAATCAAGATAATGGTAGAAAGTGTGACATATTCAGTATTTTTTCTGATAGTGCAAAGTTATGTTAGACTTTCTTCAAAGTGACTGAATATATGGACCCAGCAGTATCGTTTATATTCATTGTAAAATTCGACGTTGAACCACTCTCTAGAAGTTGAATGAAAATTTTCCAGGAATGACCTTGTATAAGCAAAGAGTCCTCAGGTTATATATAGTTCGAACAAAATTGAAGAAGAATTTTGAAAGTGCCCATTTCTTCACCAAAAACAAACACCTTTTTTATTGTCATACAGGTTTCCATGGTATTCCTTTTTGTGTAAAGACAGATCATATTTTGGAATGGTTTAATTATTTTGTATCGTAGAGATATCAAAATAATACCCAATACACCAAAGGAGATGAGAAACGCCTTCTTGAAATCCTTTTTCAATTCTGGACAAACTATAGTTGATTTTTGTATCTTGGGAAGCTAATACTAACTGAACTCCTGAACTCAGTGTATATTTTCAGGAACTGTACATAACTACCTAAATAATATGTATCATTAACCTTGCCATTTGTCCTAACTTAGATTTTATGTTTTATTGAAGATATTTATGTAACGGTGCTACTAAATTTAGATATATCAATATATGGTTGTTTTCAAAAAGGCAAAATTTGACGTACTGAAGTTGTTGAAGCAAGTGCACTTTTTAATTCGAAGTTTCACTATGTTTAGAAACATAATTTATTTGAATGGTTCAGTTGGATTATTAAGACTTGAACACAAGAAGTGTCATTGGATCTGTAATTTACTGTAAAAGTAAATTTTATAACCAGTTGAAGCATAGAAACTCAAAATGTTACTGATACATCATTTGTTTGGACGCAGAATTTCATTTTTGTGCTTCTTCTAATTTGAGTCTGAATAAAAATACCCGTCAATAAATGTGAATACTTCAGATTTTTCATACTGCATCACAATAGTGTACTAAATCCTTTCAAGTGATTGATTTATTTTGATTAAAACGACTGATTGTACAATGTAGATATTCTCCTAACTACGGACTAATGCTTGTTTTTTTTTGTTATCAGACTGTTGTTAGCATTCTCACGCACTGCCATGTGAAAATAAAGTACCTGCTTATATTTAGATATTTCATTTCCCCTTCAAATTTCCGTTGAACTATACGACGCGGTGGTAAATACCTTATGAACGACAATAACATATAAGATAACATTGAAAGAAAGTTCATCAAAATTCGAACAGGGGTGGATCTTGACAAGTAGAATCGAAAAACACAATGCGTAGGCCTGAAGAGCACAATCCAAAAACAAAATCAGTTTTATTTTAGCTCTCATAGTTTTCAAGATATTTTGATTTAAATAAAACATTCCCAAATAGAACTTATGCTATTCCGCAGTGGACAACACAATATGTTTTCCATTAGCTCTTATGGTTTTCGAAATATTTGCATTTTCGTATGGAAAAAGGATTTTAGGCACTGCTCTTCCATCTCTTGGACTGAAATTTCTCCGTTTTCTTTTGCAATAATTACTAATTAATTTTCATATTACGAACGGATGCTATTCCGTAAAAGCTTCAAAAGCGTTCACACCGAATTCGATTTCTCTAGGAAGAACTTCATTTTTTGGTCCTTTTGGAAATTTTCAGGATGAAAATGAAGAATAAATTTGCCTCAAAATGAGCACAGGCGACGTGCAGAATCCAGAAACGCAATCAGTTTTCATTAAACTCTTATGATTTTCGAATAATATTAAAAATATAGTTGAAATTCCTCCGTTTTATTTTGCAATAACTAATAATTTGCATAATCAACTGATGTTATTCCGCGGTAAGTAATAGCTTCAAAATCATCCTCCCCGAATTTGTTTGCTCTAGGAAAACCTTAATTTTTTGGTCGATTCAAAATCTAAGCCCTTTTGGAAATTTTTCAGATGAAAATGGAATTTGCACAGGGAAGGACCCTAATGAGCAGAATCAAAAAACGCAATTAGTTTTATTTCAGCTCTTATGGTTTTCAAGATATTTGAATTTATATATGGAAAAATTATTTTTAAGCACTGCTCTGCCATCTCTTGGACGGTAGCCGAAGTTGACACCCACGGTGTGTCCATAATTTTAGAGGAACTTTGAAAATAAAGTTTCTTTTTTGATCATTTTCTGGCTGAAAATGAAAAATAAAGTTGCTTCAGCATGCACGAATGATTCAAAACCGCAATTAGTCTTTTTTTTTCAGCTTTCCACCTAGGGGTGGAAAAAAGTCGTTCAGAGGTACAGTATTTCTGAAACCAATTGGAACGACAACACTTCGAGGAGTGTTCATATGCACTACCCGGAAGATGGGAGATTTACATACTACTAGAAATAAATGAGGCGGAGGTATTGAAGGTGGTATAGAAAAGAAATGAGATGAGGTCAGAATATCAAATTAACTCTGATATGACGATGGCAAATACTCTCCCACAAATACGTTTCAGGAACCTGAGAGTGACTGAATAAACAACAGTTTGAAATTTTATAACGTTTGTAATTTTTTGAATAGTTTTCAAATCATTGAAAACTTCTCCATCCAACACATCATTTATCGGCAAGGTTATTATTTTGAACTTATCCATTCAGCTTGTCTTCTCATGATAACTGATATGCTACAGGAAGCAACACGATTGGAAATCTGAATTCTGTTCTGCGTTCAGTACGATAACGAGCAAAGTTTCGAAATGACAATGATATTTCTTTCGGTGATTTTGGTATTTTGTGCAGGAACCAGTGCAAAAGTGTACTACAATAATGTAACAGGTGAGAAGGCCTCGATGAAAAATATAACTATTAACACTTGTGCACCACATCATCACCAAAGTAATGGTATGGCTGACAAGGCGGTGGGAATTTGTAAACAAATTCTCCGTAAATGTTATGAAGATTATGAGATTACAGAGAGGCCATCTTAGAGTATAATAACACTCCAATAATAAGCTTAGATGCATCTCCGGCACAAATATTGCAAAGTAGAAGGTTAAGAACTCTATAACTTACAAAAAACTTAAACCAAAAATACAAAATCATATTTTCGAAAACTTGCAAGAACAAAGACAAGCTCAGGAAATAATATATGATGAACGTTCTCTTAGATCACCTATTGAGTATAAAAAGGGGATGATTAGTTCATATTCATTTATATCTTCAAATTATAACAAATATTGAGTATTAAACATATTCCACTTTCACAATTTGCTAATTGATATTCACAGAGCGTATCTGAGTATATAGAGTCAATAAGAAACTTTAATTTTCTAACGATTCGACTCACGACGTTGATGCTTTATTCTGAAATTACTTAAATTTTCAGTAACTCGGAAAAAGTCATGATTTACTCTGTATATTTAAAATCATGCTTAGAAAACATACTGTTGAACTGGCCAAGTGTAATACTGTGGTGTGGATAGAAAACCCACTAATATTTTTGTGATATAACCACCAAGTGCAGTTAATAATAGCCTGAAAGTGACATTTTACAACTTCAACACTCTGTATCTCGTACATATAATTTTTGTGGGCCCACGGTAACTTCTGTTCAGGAGTCCGAGTTCAACAACATTGGAATTTCGGACAATTTAACGAAATACTGTTTGCATAAGAAGTGTACGTGGTCCTTCAATATCAAGCTCCTTCATTCTAGATCTAACCAAATGCAAAATCCACTACTCCCGCTCAGGAAGCGTCTACAAGGACTTCTACACCCTCTCAGAATCTCCTGGAGAGGACGACACGCTTCAACTAGACTTCCACTTCTCAGTCCTAGCACCTAGCGATGCACATATCCTCCTCGCGCCGTCAGAAAAAGTGGAAAAGGGGGATCCGGTCTACGAAATAGTCATCGGAGCAGGAGGAAACACCTTCTGCGACATCAGGAGGAAACAGAAGTCTGACGTAAGAGCATCTGTGAGGATCAAAGGATTGCTGTCTGCTCTGGATCCTCAGTCTTTCTGGCTCCATATTACTAAAGGTGAGTGAATTGATAGACCTACAGATTTGTTTTTTGTATACAACCTGCTTTCCTACCGTTGTTTACGCTCACTCGTCGTGTTGATTCATCTGGATAAGTCAATCGTGCCACATTTAGAGAGCAACAATATCATGCATGGTAAATGCGAGCAAGACCGAGGTCACCAACTTCCGTAACACGGGATTTCTGACGGGACACTCAAAGAACAGACTTTGGGAGAAATACCACGAATAGACCCCCTCAAAATCTTTAAATTCTTCAAGAAATTGGGGCTTGAGGGGCTGCTGTAAACGAGAACACCTTTAAATAGCAGAAGATGAGGCACAATAGATCTGATTAGTCACCATCCATACTTACCATTACCGTAAACAGACGGAAACCAAGTTGACATTGCATTTTGGCCATCGAAAGAGATACAAGAAACTGAATTATAAATATTTCTTCGTACATTGTGCTAACAAGAAGCATACATCGTTGAAAAATTCATGGAAATGTTTCGATACTTTTTCAGATGGAGATATTGCTGTTGGTAGAGAAAGTGAAGAGTTGCCGTTCATTTCTTGGGTCGATCCTGATCCTCTCCCTCTCAAAGTTATCAGTTTCAGTACCTGGTCTGGAATTGAAGCGAAGTGGTACTTTGATTGCGAGAGGAAGAATGAAACAGAGGTCAGTATATTAACTTGAAGCAAAACACAGTAGTAGAGATTTAAATTTTTTCATATCTACGATAGGTATCGTCAGCTTGAATTTACATGAAAGCAACCATTTCTTGAACTGACATCAACATTTTTGAAGCCAATTGAAAAATAGCATTCAACAACTAAGGAAAGAGCGATACAATGCAGAATATTGTTTTCTTCTTAGATTACTCTAAATTTCTCCACAGCCATGTTCGTTTCTTCATTGTTGTTGATTAATTCTAAATAAGAAAAAAACACATTTTCAAACAATTTGACTCTTTTCATATTTGAAGAAAACTAATAATTCAACTCATTTTCGTTCTCGTCTATAAAATCAGTCCTCCAATCAAACCCGCTCACTCAGAATATAATCTGTATAATAATTTATGAAAATTTGTTTTTGTTTGTAGGAGATTGAGAAGCCTTTGACTTCCCATGCGAGACTGCGTCGGGACTTGCTGTACCATTACGACCCTTATGTCAGACCTGTAAAAGACGTTTCAACTGTCACTAATGTAACCATTTCTTTACAAATAAGTCACGTCAGTTTGGTGAGTTCACTTTTTTTTTCGTCGGCTTTATCCGTATCTCTAGAACTGCCATTCATATGAGATGGTAAAATAGATATTTTTGTATCAAGTGCGTAAAATGAGAGTTTTTTAATGGCACATGAGAGTGTTAATTTTTAGCCGAGACCGCATTTCATACACGAAATACAAACAACATTTTTTGTAAAACTGTTAATGTGAATTTACATGGTCTGTATACTAAGAATGTATACATCCAATACATCTTGACGTGTTTTTTGTCTCAATAAGTTATCGCTTTTAAACGACTGTTGTCTTGAAAATATTATTCGATGTTTTCGGTAAAATCGTATTCAAAAATTATTCCTGTCTGAAAAAAATTGCCCAAAATAACTGAATAATACTTCTCTTTTCCTCGCATGTTATCCTCATTGTTATCAATACTTCCAATACAATTTCACAGCATCCAGTGGTCTTTCTGTGTCGTTACTATAGAAACGGTTTGTTGGCACGCAACAAAAATTATAAAACGTTCTGCGTTATGGAGTGTCTACTCAATTTTGAAAAGTACATTGAATGAAAATATTGATATGAGGAAGTTTTCAAAATTGGTCCCGCTCATTAAGACCCCATCTATTTTGAAGTAGTGAAAGCTGATCTGTAGGGTTATGAATTTTCTGATAGTTTGGACTAGTTTTGAACCTCGCTCTTGTTCCAGGATGAGCATAGTTGTGGCATGGAAGTATTGGGCGTGACAAAACTGGTGAGTGGACAATAAACAAAAACTTTGAGGACTTCCTGACAATTCTCTTCACAGATGTGGCATGACGAAAAACTGAACTGGAACCCAGACGACTATGATGGAATTGAAACCCTTCACATATTCAGAAGAGAAATTTGGCAACCAGATCTGGTCTTGTACAAGTGAGTTGGGGAGTCCAGGACGTGTAGTTACAGTAACATACTCGTTTTGTAGCATTGATTGGGAAAGATTATGTTGATATTTAATATATTTTATGAAGTTTTTCTTTGAACATCAGAATATAAATGAAATAGCTCAATATGAGAGAGAAAATATGACAGAACCTATACCAGATACCTATTGAATCAATGTAAATTCAACTGAAAATAGAAGGGCGCGAAGGGAGGAAGGAGCGAGTAGGGAGGAAGGGGTAGAAGGAGGGCAGGGCAGAGAGGGGAGGAAAGGAAAGGGATCGGTGGATGGATATAAGAGAGAGTGATAGGGAGGACCGTTCCATAAAGGGAAGGGAGAGGAAGACGAGAAACGAGGGGAAGGAGGGATGGAGGACAAGGAGGAAAAGGAGGGGAAGGAGGAAAAGGAGGGGAATAAGGGGAAGGAGGGGTAGGAGTGGAAGGAGTGGAAGGAGGAGAAGGAGGAGAAGGAGGGGAAGGAGGAGAAGGAGGAGAAGAGGGTAAGGATAGGAAAGAGTGGACAGAGGGAAAGGAGGGGAAAGAAGGGAAGGAGGGGAAGGAGATGAAGAAGGTAAGAGGGGATATAAGAGAGGAGGTAAGGGGGAGAAGGAGGTGAAGGTGGGGAAGGAAAGGAAGGAGGGGAAGAATGAGAAGAAGGGGAAGGCCTCCATTCTCGTTACCATAGAAGTTCAAAAAATGAAATAAACTCGTGGAATTTTTTCAGTGCCATAGGCGACACAAGGGAAATACTGGGCGACAGTTACATGATAGCTGATTACAGAGGAAAAGTTGGATGGAATCCTTCGGTCCATTTCAAAGTATGGTGCGATGTGGCTGATATGGGCAGATGGCCGAACGATGTCCATAAATGCGGTATTATACTGGGATTTATGCGGGATTTCACTCGGACCAGTTTGGAATTCAACTCGAACGGGAGTTCGTTGGTGAGTGAACTATGTCTTTTCACAGAGCATACTGTTTTTTATTCCTGCGGTTGTTTCTTGGATAATTTGAGTGAAACAGTTCAGGATTTTCATTCTCTGAAAGAAGAGGAATGATTGAATTCTCTCTGAGTTGCAACCTCAACTTCTCAGTTATTGGTATCTTCAGTAGTCGGTAGGTGAATACTGACAAACTTCGTGATTACCATGTAAAGTTCAAGTTTGTGTTAGTTTTCACTCAATAGTAATAAATATTCTTCCACCACCACTCTATGGAATTTTCTCATTTTTTCAGATTTACAATGGTTTTTCAGAATGGTCAGTGCAAGAAGCTGACATACTTTCTGGCATTGCCCTGAACAACAGAACTTCCGAACTGGGAATTCTTCAAGTGATGTTTTCTCTGAAAAGAACTTCAAACGTCGTAGACATTTTATTTTTCTCACCATTTATAAGTGAGTAACTATCTAATATCAAATGTACTACCACTTCTACTAGAGTCATTTCAGTTGTATCGATTTCCCTATTGGCCACGTTTTGGATGGATCCTTTCGGAAAGACAAAGATTACACTCTGTTGTAGCCAACTTGTTCTAACAACAGTAATGCTTCTTGCATTGGCTATAATCGTACCCAGTCATTCTCAGAACGTTCCATATTTAGGTGAGTTCTAAAAAATTGATCGTCAGTTTTGAATTATTTATTAATTTATTGACCATATCATCGTTCAATATTATTTCGGATCAATATGTTTTGAGAAAACAACGGGTATATAAAGAACCACACATAGGATGTACAAAAAAATTCCCACCATTAAAATCTTCCTTTCAGTGAATGATATGGAAAATTGGAAACACACGTCAATTTCATTTTCAAGAGATACACTTTTGATGAGTAATATTAGCGCTTTTAGTTGAACGCCCCAGAAGGGGTAGATGTTACCCTTAGAAACTTGGATGGAAAGGAGGATCATCGTGCACATTCAGTTCAGTTTATCGTGTTACTACATATTACAATGTTTACACTTGTCGAAGGGTTTGAAAAAATGGTAAATGTACGTCAATATGAATAAAAATTATTATTATTATTCTTATTATTATTTCAAAGGGAGTTTGATTCTCTTCCTAGTGGTTCCCTGACTTATGATTTTTTGATTAAAGAAGTGATCAGAATAGAAATGGTTACAAGAGTAGGTGGCACCGTTCCGACACTTGAGTAACAGGAATTTATCTATGGTACATGTGTGATTTTTTTGGTTATTTTTCTTTTACAAAAAAAACTTTTGTATTGCGAGTAAGAAATTTCAAACGTGGGATCTTATTTACGCCTATCTTATAACCGGGAAATGACCGGCATGTTGCTGTAATTCATCTTTCAATTCCATCAACATCAGCTGGTTGTGTTTCATAAACAACGGATTCGAGATGTCCAAAAAGACAAAATTCTACCGGAGTTAAATCCTGTGATCTTGAAGGCCATTCAACAGCTCCCCTTCTTTCAATAAATCTACAGAATCTTTCGTTTAATCACTGTCAAACAGGAAGAAAATAATGAAGTCAAGCATCTTCCTGCTGGAAATGTAACAAAAGTTCATCCCCTTTTGCATAAATTTGAGTTTCTAGCTCGAGAGTTACGGATGGATCGAAATACTCTTCAAGCATATGAAGGTACAGACAGACAGTTGAGTTTTCTTCAAGAAACATTAACTTTCTGTGGTTTTTGTGTATGTCCTTCTTGAAAAACATGCGAGTTTTCGTCACTCCATTAGCGACAATTTTGTCAATTAATATAGCCATTCAGAAAAAAATCAACAAATAATCATCTTTATGGAGTATTTCTAAAGCCCAAACATTAACTTTTGGTAAGTGAATGAAAAATAAAAATTTTGGAAAATTTGTTTTTTTCGAATATGATTATTACAGCATTTTTGATTTAGAACGCCATTTGACTTCAATAATGTTGATTTTTTCAGATAGGTGCATTTTTGTGACTGAAATCTTCTGAAATCATGTCGATTCGCTATAAAAATTAGTTTTTGCGATGTTATTCGGAATAAATTCGTCGAGATTCATGTGTGAGGAACGTTTGTAATAAAAAAAATGGAAAATCAGAATTTTGGACATTTTATCAATTTTTTATGCGGAACATTGCATCTGAGCAAACATAAATTATTTATTTTCGAAATCAGCATGAAATTTTGCGTAAATAGTTCAAATTTATAGTGAACCTGATGATTTTGTATTTTTTTTATTTTTTTTTTCGAAAATTGACTTGAAATTAAATTTGCGTTCGGTTATTTGCTCTATCTTCAACCGTTCGCGAGTTGAAAAACTCATCTGGAGTTGAGAGAAGTAATTTCCTCCCATTTTTGTTGTTATTGTTGAAATACCTTTGACAGGAGCTGTCGATTCTTTAAAAGATAAAGAATAAAAAATATAGAAAATGAGGTTTCCTTCAGTATCTCGTAAAAATGCGAAATCAGCTCGAATTTTTTCATTAGAACGTCATTTTACGTAGCAAATATTCATTTTGTGGATAGTTGCATTTTTTCAACTGAAAATCTTCTGAAATGTTGTCAATACGTCATCGAATTTAATTATTGTGACATCATTCGGAATCACCTCATCGAAATATATTTGATTAAAAAAAATGGATTGTAAAAATATTCCAAAAATTATATTGCAAGATAATTCTTGGCGTTTTATTCCTTTTTCATGCCAAACCTTGTATCTGAGCATAGACAAATCGTAAATATACAGAGTGTATTGATTTCATAATTCTGAATCGATTGGCGTTCGCAGAATTGCCCAATCTTCAACCGTTCTAGAGTTGAAGAGTTCTTCTGTAGTTGGGAGAGGTAATTTCCCTTCAGATTCATTTCATATTTCAGAATCAACTCGCCAAGATACATTTGAAGAGATCTGGTAATTGAAAAAAAATCTCAAAAATTCTGATTTCTTCAATATTAAATACTTATTGCATTATGTATTTGAGTTCAATCTTCTGTGAAGCATTCCAAAATACGAAATTAGCTCGGATTTTTCAATTAAAACGCCATTTTACATAGAAAATTCCGAAATAATTTTTTTTAGAATTATTCGGAATCATCTCGTCAAGATTTATTCGGAGGACATTTGCGATTTTTTTTTAAATGGAATTTGAAAATATTTGAAAACTGTATTAAAATGGAATTTTAAACGTTTAATTCCCTTTCATGCTAAACCTTGAATTTGAGCATATACATATCATATATTCTCAGAATCAGCATGAAATTTTGCGTGCAAATTTCGAGTAAATCTAATGATTTTATATTTTTCATGATTTTTAGGATTTTTTTGAGTAATCACTTTTATCTCGCCTACCAACTTGAAATTCACGAAATATATTATTTCCATCATTCTGAATCCATTGGCGCTCGCAGTATTTCTCTATTTTCAACCGTTCTCAAGTTGAAAAGTTCATCTAAAGTTGAGAGGGGTCATCTCTTATTCACGAAATGCATTTTTTTTTTCATATGAACACCAATTTTCGATTCGATCTCGGATTTATTAAAGATTTTATAGTCTTTTTACGGCGCCTCCACCACTTCAATCTCTCTAGAAAATTTTCGACGTTTCATTCCCTTTTTTCTGCTATACCTTGTATCGGAGCTTACAGAATTTGGTATTTTCATCATTCTGGATCGATATGTGTTGTCAGAATTGATTCATTTTCAACAGATTTCGAGTTGAAAAGTCCACGTAGGGTTCAAAGGGGGTAAACATTTTTAAATTTTTTCCTCTTCTCATTTTTTTTGTCAATTTTCCTGTACGTACGCATTCTTCGAAGGCATTCAAACTGCTCATTTCTAATTTATTTAAATAATCCCGAGATTGAAGTCGGGATTATTAAGAAGACAAACTTTGGCCCTTCAGCCATAAACGTATAATTTTCTTGTGACAATTGAATTAATTGATTATCGATACTTCCCTTTCATTTCAGTTACGCTATATAGCTTCACCATGGTCGCCTTGATTGTGGCTCTGGTAATCGCCATAGCCCTGGTGAATTTATCAAGAAACAAAAAGAACACCTCTATTCCACGGCTGTTGTCCAAAATCCTCACCAATAAAGCGATTCGTACCGGATTAGTCCTACCAGAGATGAATGTGAGTTAGGTCAACTGATCAAAGCCTGTCTTCAAGTGATATTACTTTTCAGACCTCTGAGGAGTACGGGAAGTTGAACGAAACGGCTTCATCGAAGTGCCAGGAAAAACAGCAGATGATGTGGGTTCTATTATCCCTGGCTGTGGATAGAGTAGCATTTTTGGTGTATTCGGTATTGATTGTTTTTGCAGTGTGCTCGAAATATTGAAGAATTAGTCCAGATACGATTTATATTTCTCAACTTTCGAGCGTTTTTCATTGTATCACTTTATCGCAACACTGAGCAAAAAATAATAATAATAATGATAATAATATAGGTTTATTGTTATTATTAGTCATTTAATATAACGAATAATTGTATTATCACAAAATAGATATTTTTTTATAGATGCCTATACTGGAATGAATTTTTTATAGGTGCCTATAGTGGAATGAATGAACAATAACATTTATTAAAAAAAAAATTATCCTTGAATATATTTTTGTCCTATGTAAGTGTTCCAAAGGTTGGTATATTTATGAAAAAAAGTAACTATATTAATTAGTAATGAATATTCCCTAACTCATGAAAGAAATGATTTAATCTTTTCAATAATATACAGGGTCCTGCAACAGGGATTTTCTAAGATATTCAAAATCAAAATTTTTAGCATAACAGCTTTTTTTCCAAAATTTGTCACTCGTAATATTTGCAAAGTCCCATTAAAATTCTTTTTTGGTCAAATAGTTTACGTTGGTGACTCTCTCAAACGATATATCTAAAATCGACCTCTAATATACAGGGTGCAAAAAACAGCTTGACAAACATTGCAAATAAAAATCTTCTCCACTTTAAATGGAACACCCTGTATATTATCGATCCATTAAAAGCGCCAACAAAATTTCTACAAACATTGAATATATCCTAAGGTTGGAATCAATAGTTAATCTTGAAATATTTTTAACGAAAGACCTACTCAGGGCGAAATCCATATTTGACGACTTCTGTTGAGAGATGTTTGTTTGTAACACATTTCTCCTTCATTCAATGCCTGGTTTAAAATATCGCTTCATGAATTCAAGAGTTACCCAGGGACCTTCAAATTCTACATGAAAAATTAACGTAATATTCTTTCATACATCAATATTAATGACAAAGAAAATGAAAGAATAATTACAAAAGTAAAATATAATATTTCCAGAGGAAAAATATGAAATAGTTAGACAATTACGTAAAACTGGACTAAGGATTGTTTGTGGTATAAACATTTCAAAAATTATTGTTCTATAATAATCTTAACTGAAAAATAAAAACTTAAAATGGAATAATTAAAAAAAAACAAAAAGCAGTAGTTACGGAATATATATATATATATATATATATATAGTTTAGTATAGTTTGTTTCTTTGTAAAAGCATGTACTTTTTCAATTGATTTTTCTGTCCAAAAATTAAGCTAACAGGATAAATATAAAACAAATTATTTGGCCTAGTATGATAACTAAGTTTTTCGGAATTTCTAGTTATTATGAAGTTTCATTTAAAGGTTTTATTCACGATAATGAAAAACATTTCGAAAGTTTCTATTGTATAGAGTTCTTCTATTTCTAAAATTTTCTTGTAATTATGTACAGATGACGTATTGATGTATCATATGGAACACGATACAATCTTTTTTCATCGGCAATTCAATATGTTTGTCCCACTTCAAATGTTCAAACCATTTTCCTGGATACTTCATCTGCGAAGTTTGCTTCAAAGTATTATTTTTAATTTTCAAATTCACATCAATTTTTGCTTTATTTATATGGTGGAAAATTTATTTTATTTTATTTATTTATTTGTTCGAAAATGACAAATACATAGTTTCAAATATAATAAAAGTCATTAATATTTCATGAAAACATGATCAAATAAGTTTTAAAACTTGTCCATGATCATATTAATATTTTCTTAATGATAAATTATTGCAATAAAGTCACCTTTCATATTTTTCATATATTTGTTGATTATAGTTTTTGGAATTGATGGATCAGAATTCTCATATAAAATCATTGCATCATCTGTAAAAATGGTGTATTTATCTTCAAAAAAACTCTGGAAATATTCTGAATATACAGTAAATATAAAATTGGACCTAAAACAGAACCCTGGGGTACTCCTTCATTCATGAATAGCTTGTCAGTTCGAAAGTTACAAGATTTGGAGCTGATGCTGCTGTTCAATAGATATGATTCAAGAATACCATTCACAATGCCTCTAATTACCATTGACTCCAAATGTTTCAGAAATATTGAAGTGATCAAAAGTACTTATCAAAAGCCTTCTTGAGGTCCATGAATATTGCAACCACATATTTTCCGTTGTCAAGTCCTTCCCAAATTTCATCAATTACTTGTAATGCTGCTGATTGTGTACTACTATTTTATTGAAATCAGAATTGATTTTTTCAAAACCATATTTTCACTAGATGACATCAACTGAACGTTTTTGGGTCTATAAATACCAGGTTTTCGAAAATCCCCACTTTTGTAAATAGCTGTAACTGAAACATGTATTAATAAGGGTTCAGCTAAAATATTTCTTCACTCCAAAATGTCTTTGGGGCTTAGCAAACATCAAAGTACATACTTTTATCCATAAAACTAGGCAAATACTTCGATTTCACTAATCAAATTCAACGATACTACTTCTAGACGACTTTGATCTACTAGAGGAAGGTTCTGAGAAGACCTGATCCCTCGTACTGGCCTCAGCTAGCATCTTCTTGGTTTTCTCAACAATCTTCTTGATATTCTTCTTATCCGGCACAGGTAAGGTGTCAGATAATCTCAACTCTTCGATGTCAGATAGATCGAGAGCCAAATATGGGGCACCTTTCTGTACATGAGATTGCATCTACAAAAAAAATGGTGGAGGTGCTTGAGAAAATTCATATCGCAGACTTGTTTCAAATTACTAACTAATACACCATCTAATATAGAGCCTTGTACTGAATGGTGTGCTTACGACATGAAACAGGACTGTAAGAAATATTCGGGATCAGATTGTGCAAGGCAGGACTATGTTTTTCTTCTGCATCCTTACCTGCAACTTTTTACATTCCAGTGTAGCAATTTTGTGATTGATGTTACTTTTGGCACCATCTGTATCCAGCAAGTCTTTGTCCAGGATGAATTTCAGTTGATTTATGTGGTGGTCTATGGAAATATTCTTGGAGAACTCCCTGTGTAGTAAAATTTTCCATTAGCGTGGCTCAAAACCAAAAATATTTTTAAACTCTAGCTAGTGAATCAGTAAAGTCCATAGTTTTCTTCTCAATTCATTTTTAAGTGACATGAAGGTCTTCAAAAATAGGAATTCTACCAGACAATTTTTATTATTTTCTAGTATAGAGAAGATTGAGTTGTGTAGGTTTGAAAAAATGTTCACCTCTCATGATCCATACTGTCTTTATCAGGTATTTTCCAAGACGAAGGTATCAGAACACTGTTCTGCAAAGGCGGTGGTGACAGTATCGGCATCTCTGAAGATTTCTCCAGCTCGATATTTTCAAACGTTAATTTTACCGTCGCTATATGGTTACAGCATGTGACAATGATATTTGACCTCTCCCACTTATTAGGTTGAACTCTGAAAAAGTTCGTAGTTGTTTTAAGTCGAACAGATTTTTTTTCTGAATTAAAAATTGTTGATATCGAGGAAGGAATATTATAATGTCGTCTTCTGGCAAATCTCCGCTTATTATTATTATTATATATACTGTTACCAACTTTATTGTCTCAGCTGTGCGTTCAATTTGTTCCACAACATCTACTATTCCGAAATACTCCTGGAATCGAGTACTTTCTGCTGATTCAGAAGGCTCAGGGGGTTTTCTCTTAGGGCCGGGGTAGATATTTTTCGTTCCGAACTCGATGGTTTTTCCTTGGATACGGAATGAAGGAAATTTCAGTTTGAAAGTCTGCAGGCATTTGTTATTCTTTATATCCCATAATTTAAGCACCTGAAAAAAAATTGTAAGAATTTCTATATTACTTTGAATTGCTCTCAAGTTTGCTGTTTTCATAATATTGATTTTGAAATTATTTTGTTTTTGTTTCATATTCAAGGACAATTTCGTTTCGAAAATAAAAATCTAATATCAATATTTAATTGCACAAACAAATAAATGAGTTTTACAAATATACGTGCATTTTCGAGAAGTTGCTGTTACTTTTTTCCTGCCAAAAATTTCGAAAAGTACATTTTCAAAAAACATGCTGTTACTTAGAAACGATGATAGACATCTATATGCGGTTTTCGCCACTAAGTTTGTCATAAAATTTGACCCACAGAGACAGCCATCAGTTTTCATCTGTCTAGTTTGAAAACAGAACTTTTCTTTCAAAAGTGTCCAATTTGGCCAACTATGTACATGTCCGTCATCTATTTGAAAATAGTTTAAAGTCATCTTGAACCTCTACCCTGACATTTTTGGTTAGTTTTTGAACGATACTTCTGGAGTAATGATCTAAGTATATTTTTCAAAACGGGATCGTACTATTACTCTACTCACAGAGTGAGTTCATTTGTCAATAAGACACTTTGATAATTTCAAAGTTTGTTGTTTGATAAGGTGTCCATTTCTATTTTCGTATTCATGGAAAGTATGGAAATATACTTCATTTAGCAACTTTTAAAAATTATTACAATACATTCTTCAGATTTTGGGTTTTCACACTCAATTGGTTGGAAAATGACACTCAAAATCGAGAGAATGTAATTACTGTATTCCTCGAGGTTCAATGCTTGGGCCGATTGTCTTTCCATTATACAAAAATAGTCCGTTCGGTATCAAATTCTCGAAATTTTCCTATTTGTTGATGCTACACTACCATATGTTCGCATCATAGTAACAAATAGGATCTAGATGACAGTATATTTTTTAAACTGAAGAAGTTGAAATGAATTCAGAAGCAATCTACCGTGAATATGCTCTATCGTAAATATCCAAATACAAATACTACTGGCACTATTTCAACTTCCATTACTATTACTTCTTGTGTATTATTTTGAAGCACTTACTCCATCGTACGAATATGACAGGATGGTGTTTTGGTTCTCCATGATCTCCACACTAATGCTTGGCGCATAGTGCCCCAATAAAACTGCTATTGGTTTGCCAATGACTACACAGTTCCACACTCTAACGATATTATCGTCACTACCAGTAACGATAAATTTCAACGAGTTACTCAATGAGAAGCAGTTGCAGCCCTGAAAAAAGGGGTTTCATTCAGTTCATTGCAAAGAAATGGGTAAATCAGTTAAATCTGGTGGACGAGGAGGCCTGATCTGATTTCCAAAAATATGTTTGGAAATGTATTTGTGGAAAATATGATGAAGTACATTGCACAAGAACTCTTAATTTGGTTAAATCTGGTAGCTGAGAAGGCCTGATCTGTTCTTCTGAAAATAATTCAATACGGGATTTGAATTCAAACAAACCTTTGGCATTTTGAAAATATATGGACTCCTATTCGTGAAGAATTGTTTTACAAGAGAACTGTTACGATCCTTGCTGCAAGTTATCAATTCACTACTTTCTGTATAGTACTCGATCTGTTGAATGGTGTCCTTATGAACCTCCTTCAAAATCTCAACCTTCAGATATTCTTTTTCATTCTTCAGTTCCTGAAATTCAAATTGTTGGATGGAGACTTTGCATTTTTTTCATATTGTGAGTACAGTGTTTTTGGATTGAATACTCACTTGCCAGTAGAAAATACTTATTTTATCAGAATGTTTCTTCCTCATTAATCCCACATGGGGTTGCAAAAACTTGAACAATGTTACATCGCCATGCCGATCGCCCCAAAACAAAACACTAATATTGGCGTCTCCATTAGGATTATTTTTCTCGAAGCATTTATAGTCCATACACTAAAATTCAGATTCAGATTCAGGTCACTTGAAACTCAGTGTGAAAATTAAAAAAAGATTGCTTTTCCCGAATGAGAGTCTCTCTAGATGAACTTTTCAACTCGAGAACTGTTGAAAATAGAGCCATTATGCGAACGTCAAATGATTCAGTAAGAATTAAATAGTGAATTTCGTGAATTTGAAGTTGAAGAGCTGGACAAGAGAGATTACTTGGGAAAACTCCTAAGGGGTAGACTCCTAAAAACATGAAAAATACAAAATCATAGGAATCACTTGGAAATCGCACCCTATAAAATTCTAAAAATATATGATTTGTACATGCTCAGATACAATGTTCAGCATAAAAAAGGAACTAAACATCAAAAATTCTCTGAGAAGACTCTCTGACGAACAGACACTGTCTTTTGATGATGGAAAGTTGTAACTTGGACAAGAAAGAATGTTTCCTGACCTACCACGATGCGAGCCAACCCAAAACCTATTTTTGCGGTCAGTTCAAAATATTTAAAACTCGACTGTACCCCTCTGACGACCTTACAATGTCGTTTGATGATGAAAAATTGTAATTTGGACAAGAAAGAATGTTTCCTGACCTACCACAATGCGAGCCAAACCAAATTCCATTTTTGCGGTCACTTCAAAATATTTCAAATTCGACTGTACCCCTCTGACGACCTTACAATGTCTTTTGATGATGAAAAATTGTAATTTGGACAAAAAATAATGTTTCCTGACCTACCACAATGCGAGCCAACCCAAATCCTATTTTTGCGGTCACTTCAAAATATTTAAAACTCAACTGTACCCCTCTGACGACCTTACAATGTCTTTTGATGATGAAAAATTGTAATTTGGACAGAAAAGAATGTTTCCTGACCTACTACAATGCGAGCCAACCCAAATCCTATTTTTGCGGTCACTTCAGAATATTTAAAACTCAACTGTACCCCTCTGACGACCTTACAATGTCTTTTGATGATGAAAAATTGTAATTTGGACAGAAAAGAATGTTTCCTGATCTACCACAATGCGAGCTAACCCAAATTCCATTTTTGCGGTCATTTCAAAATATTTCAAATTCGACTGTACCCCTCTGACGACCTTGCAATGTCTTTTGATGATGAAAATTTGTAATTTGGACAAAAAATAATGTTTCCTGACCTACCACAATGCGGGCCAACCCAAAACCTATTTGGGTTGGCTGAAGAATGTCCTCGGTATCAAATTCATCATGCGACATGTTCGTGGGACGTCTATGGTAAAAATCAGGGACGTTTCTAGGATATCTAGGGAATGTGCCTGATTTGTTAAAGAACTTTACTTAGTGAAACCGCTGTTTCAAAATACACAATTGTAACAAACTCACTCAGAATAGCAATTCCTCAAAAAAAAACACAAATTTGTGATCCGATTCAGTATCATCCAATAAATATCTACCTCTATGAATTCCGGAGTTCCTATAACCAGCCAGTACGGAATATGACTCAGACCGGATGCTTCATATATCATGACACTCCTGGCGGAGTTGGTAATGATCATCATTTGGACGTCCAAACAGAAAATGGCGTCGGTAACCCGCCGGTTTCTTCTTCTCCTTTCATCATCAGACCGACCGACGTCTTCTCTGGTCATGATCGCTTGGTAGGACGTGAGGAAGTTCATATTTCCATCGTATAGGCCTACGCGGCCATGCTTGGAGATGACTGCGTAGCAGAAGTATCTTTCGGTTTCAATCAGGACGATTTTCACGATGGTTTCTCTCTGAAAAACGATTGGTTTTAAGAGGAACAAAATGGTTACGAGGTTGGCCTGTTCAACATGTGATCAGATTTAAAACTGGCTCTCGATAATACACAACAGAACTTATTTTTGAGGCGTAATTGGAAACTATACAGAGTGTCAAATTAAGGTCATGCATTTGTGAAAGTTTAACGGGATATATTTCGGAAATTTCAACTAATACGATTATCTACTTCTTCAATTAAGGCCAGTTGACAAAAAATCTAAGAGGATCAAATCTGGAGATCTTGGAGGCCACTCGACGAGTCTCCTCTTACCAATTTAACTGATATGATAATGATCATGCGACCATTGTTTCAGAGGACGTTCGGATCCTACAGAACTTTCCGGAAGCTTCGAGAATATTCTAGAGTATTTTCTTCTCATATTCATGTCAAGTCTCCTCCGTGGTGGCCAAATTTCACTTGGGAGTTTTCAGTACATTTTGGAATCTGCCGGAACTTTTGTTATGCTTGGTTTTGAGTTTTTTTCGAATTTGATCATTCCAGAGATTCCTAACTTATATTCTTAAAAAAACTATGACACCTTCCTGGCGCCCGAACTTTCGAGAACTTCACTTATGTGTCTTTTCCAGTACGTTCTAGAACATTTTAGTATTATCTTGAATATCCTGAGGATGAAAAATTTCACAGAACCTTCGTGAAAATTTCATATAGTAGGCATTTTTTCTAGTAGTTGTTCTACCGCCTACGCTTTCTCTTTGATTGACAAACTTTCGAAAACACTCTGTATTTTTCTGTACAGTCTAGAACCATTTGGGTTTTCTGTTCGGTTTTTTTGTATTCTTCAGGAACTTCCAGAACATTCTAAAATTATCTTTTATTTATTCTAGAAATTTACACTCTTATCCCTGTTCTGGAGCACTCCACGGTTTTTTAGAACCTTCCAGCACCTTCCACTTGCTTCGAGACTATTCTAGTATCCCCCCCAAGGCTTTCTGCTGGCCAAAATTTCAAGAAATTAATTGTTGTGTTTTTTCAGTATGATCTATAACCTTCCATGATTACCTCAAATTTCCCAGCACCGCACTATGGCATCGAGAACATTCTAGAATTATAATTTTCATATCCTGAAAATTCACATATAGTTTCTATCCCACAGCTCCCTTCCTTGAACTTTCATTAATTTCAGAACATTCACAAACATTTATATTATCAAGATCATTTCAAAATGTTTCAGATGATTATTTCGATTGAGATTATTCTGAAACATTATAAATAAGTCTAATTCACATTAGAACATGTTAGATTATTTTCGAACATTTTAGAATATTTTAAACTCTATTCATAAACACAATGTGAGAGAAATATATAGGTATATCACATTACTATAGTTGCTTCGAAGACGTTCTAGAGTATTTTGGAACCTTCTCGAACATTCTATATTATTAAAATAATTTTAAAACAGTTAATTTTTGAGGTAGACTATTCTGGAACATTATAGATAATTCTAGACCGTTTTAGAACGTTTCAGATCATTCTCGATCATTCAGAACATTTTGGAAGTTTCTGGAAAACCCTAAATCAATTGCGTCACTCAAAACATTTTCGACTCTATTCATAAACACAATAATAATAATACTCCTTCATGAACACTCATAGAGTGTACCCAAAGACATGGCCTGTACGGGTGGTAGAGGTCGGCTATTTTTCATGATGTTTGGTGGTGTATTCACTTCTCAAGTGTAGGAAAATATGTTAGAAAAAGATTGATATAGATTATTATAGTATAAATGTTTGCTATCGACAATCTCCCCCCGTGACCAAAACTTTTACCAATAACAGGAGACCAAGGGTTATTTCACAACCGCAAGGGGCTGGCAGTAGTTCTCTCTCTCTGTCTGTTATTTTTGGATCTTGCATCCGTTTGATGCACTTGTCCAGCACTCCCTCTATTGCGTAACTGGCAGTAGTTGGTCACAATAAGAATTACTGTATCAGTGTAGCCAGGGAGAAATTTAACGAAAAGCAGATGTCAAAAACTGGGAGAAAGACAAATATGGATGGAATACTCACATTCATATGGGGTAAACTTTGTATCCTGCTGACATTCAGATGAACTGGCTGATCTGCTGTGGAAGCGAGGTTTTCGATGAGAAAATCCAGAAGATCATTCCAGGTTATGGAAGATTTCTCATTCTCCGAAATATCGTCGAAAAGTATATTGCTCTGCAGCGAATACCTCTCGTTTCCTGAAATTGTGATCGACTTTATCATTCAGAACAACAACACTGAATTCCATACCAAAAATTGAGCTGATGGCATTGAGGAACTCGAGTTTATTAAGGCCGGTTTCTTCGTTGCTTCCATCTTGTTCTTTGAAGATCTTTCTTAAGGCTTCCAAGGCTTCGTAAGATAGGTTTTGTACAAGGCCGAACCAGGCGGTATTGTTGGGCCCCTCCTCAATTGAGTCAAAGCTAGAACAAGGCTTGGAATGATTGTATCTATCCGAACAGATAATTCCAAATACCTCAAACTGTATAATTCGTCACAAAAAACGGAACTGCGGTGCATTTTATAAGGATGTATCGATAAAACTTTCTACATGAACGACATCTGACATTTGTTTGCGTTTACTAGACATAATGAGAATTTAACCGTGGCTAGAGGTTTCTACTGTAGTAAAGCTATCAATATCCACATCTATGCTAGGAGAAGACATTATTTCGACGTACTTTAATTTGTTCCTGAATGTATTGATTGATATAAAGATTACCATCTGCATTCTATTTATACTGCTTCAGAGTTTTTTTTGTCCCATTCATGGCGTTTTTGAAGTTGTTTTCCTTTTACAGGCCGCACCTTGAATCTGAGCGTAAATAAATCAAATATTTTCAGAATCTGCATGAAATTTTGCGTATATAGTGCGGATTGCGAGTGAATCTGTCCATTTTGTATTTTTCATGATTTTTAGGGGTCTACCCCCTTGGATTTTTTCGATTTTTTAAATAATTTTGTTTTACATCGATTGACTTGAAATTCACACATTACACTAATTTGATCCTTCTGAATCGATTGGCGTTCGCAGAATTGCTCTATCTTCAATCGTTCCCGAATTGAAGGGTTCATCTGGAGTGGAAAGTGGTCATTTCCCTCCATATTTCTTTCCAATCCTATTCGTCCTATTCGTATGAGCATAAACAAATCATATATTTTCAGAATCTGCATGAAATTTTGCGTATATAGTGCGGATTGCGAGTGAATCTGTCCATTTTGTATTTTTCATGATTTTTAGGGGTCTACCCCCTTGGATTTTTTCGATTTTTTAAATAATTTTGTTTTACATCGATTGACTTGAAATTCACACATTACACTAATTTGATCCTTCTGAATCGATTGGCGTTCGCAGAATTGCTCCATTTTCAATTATTCCCGAGTTGAAGGGTTCATCTGGAGTGGAAAGTGGTCATTTCCCTCCAAATTTCTTTCCAATCCTATTCGTCCTATTCGTATGAGCATAAACAAATCATATATTTTCAGAATCTGCATGAAATTTTGCGTATATAGTGCGGATTACGAGTGAATCTGTCCATTTTGTATTTTTCATGATATTTAGGGGTCTACCCCCTTGGATTTTTTCGATTTTTTGAATAATTTTGTTTTGCACCAATTGACTTGAAATTCACAGATTACACTAAATTGACTATTCTGAATCGATTGGCGTTCGCAGAATTGCTCTATCTTCAATCAATCCCGAATTGAAGGGTTCATCTGGAGTGGAAAGTGGTCGTTTTCCCCCATATTTCTTTCCAGTCCTATTCGTCCTATTCGTATGAGCATAAACAAATCATATATTTTCAGAATCTGCATGAAATTTTGCGTATATAGTGCGGATTGCGAGTGAATCTGTAAATTTTGTATTTTTCATGATTTTTAGGGGTCTACCCCTTTGGATTTTTTTCGATTTTTTAAATAATTTTGTTTTACATCGATTCACTTGAAATTCACACATTACACTAATTTGATCCTTCTGAATCGATTGGCGTTCGCAGAATTGCTCTATCTTCAATCGTTCCCGAATTGAAGGGTTCATCTGGAGTGGAAAGTGGTTATTTCCCTCCATATTTCTTTCCAGTCCTATTCGTCCTATTCGTATGAGCATAAACAAATCATATATTTTCAGAATCTGCATGAAATTTTGCGTATATGGTGCGGATTGCGAGTGAATCTGTAAATTTTGTATTTTTCATGATTTTTAGGGGTCTACCCCTTTGGATTTTTTTCGATTTTTTAAATAATTTTGTTTTACATCGATTCACTTGAAATTCACACATTACACTAATTTGATCCTTCTGAATCGATTGGCGTTCGCAGAATTGCTCTATCTTCAATCGTTCCCGAATTGAAGGGTTCATCTGGAGTGGAAAGTGGTTATTTCCCTCCATATTTCTTTCCAGTCCTATTCGTCCTATTCGTATGAGCATAAACAAATCATATATTTTCAGAATCTGCATGAAATTTTGCGTATATAGTGCGGATTGCGAGTGAATCTGTAAATTTTGTATTTTTCATGATTTTTAGGGGTCTACCCCTTTGGATTTTTTTCGATTTTTTAAATAATTTTGTTTTACATCGATTCACTTGAAATTCACACATTACACTAATTTGATCCTTCTGAATCGATTGGCGTTCGCAGAATTGCTCTATCTTCAATCGTTCCCGAATTGAAGGGTTCATCTGGAGTGGAAAGTGGTTATTTCCCTCCATATTTCTTTCCAGTCCTATTCGTCCTATTCGTATGAGCATAAACAAATCATATATTTTCAGAATCTGCATGAAATTTTGCGTATATAGTGCGGATTGCGAGTGAATCTGTAAATTTTGTATTTTTCATGATTTTTAGGGGTCTACCCCTTTGGATTTTTTTCGATTTTTTAAATAATTTTGTTTTACATCGATTCACTTGAAATTCACACATTACACTAATTTGATCCTTCTGAATCGATTGGCGTTCGCAGAATTGCTCTATCTTCAATCGTTCCCGAATTGAAGGGTTCATCTGGAGTGGAAAGTGGTCATTTCCCTCCATATTTCTTTCCAGTCCTATTCGTCCTATTCGTATGAGCATAAACAAATCATATATTTTCAGAATCTGCATGAAATTTTGCGTATATAGTGCGGATTGCGAGTGAATCTGTCCATTTTGTATTTTTCATGATTTTTAGGGGTCTACCCCCTTGGATTTTTTCGATTTTTTGAATAATTTTGTTTTGCACCAATTGACTTAAAATTCACAGATTACACTAACTTGACTATTCTGAATCGATTGGCGTTCGCAGAATTGCTCTATCTTCAATCAATCCCGAATTGAAGGGTTCATCTGGAGTGGAAAGTGGTCGTTTTCCCCCATATTTCTTTCCAGTCCTATTCGTCCTATTCGTATGAGCACAAACAAATCATATATTTTCAGAATCTGCATGATATTTTGCGTATATAGTGCGGATTACGAGTGAATCTGTCCATTTTGTATTTTTCATGATTTTCAGGGACTTTGGACTTTTTTCGATTTTTTGAATAATTTTGTTTTGCATCGATTGATTTGAAATTCACAGATTACACTAATTACACTAACTAGCACCCCACAAATATCTATAAAGGCACTTAGGGGGTGGAAGGGGGTTGATTACGAATAAAATACCCATTAACTTCCTCGAATGAAATATTGCCGAGTTCAAAGTTTGTAAAGTGATATTTGAAAGTAGAATACACCAACTGGACCCCATTTAGATTGCGAGTGAATCTGTCAATTTTGTATTTTTCATGATATTTAGGGGGCTTTTCGATTTTTAATTTTTTTTTTAGATGGATTGACTCGGAATTCACATATCATACTATTTCAATCATTCTGAATTCAATGGCCTCCGCAGAATTGTTATATTTTTAACCGTTCCCGAGTTGAAAAATTCCTCTTGGGTGGGGAACAATAATCTTCCTCCTTAGTGTTTTCTAGCACCATCCGTGGAATTTTTGACATTTCATTCCTTCTATATGCCAAATAGAGGTGTGCCGAGCACCGATATAAGCATTCTTGAAAAGTGTTCCAAAATATCGAGAACCAAGCACTTTTATGAAAAGCCTTACTACAGTATCGACAAAATTATAACAGAACCAGATTTTTAGCTTTAGAGAGAACATTGATGAAAAATTGCAATAAAAATGAGACATTAGTCGTGGCGAAAACGTCGACGTATTTAATATTCATTTTTTTTTTATTATTCCTTTACGATGATTTGTAACCCCCAATAACGTTATAAAACTGGTAAAATGCAATTCTCCTCTTTCAAAATTATTGACAACAAAAACCAAAGGATACTATTTCAGAAGGAAATACACTAACTAGTACCCCACAAATATCTATAAAGGCACTTAGGGGGTGGAAGGGGGTTGATTACGAATAAAATACCCATTAACTTCCTCGAATGAAATATTGCCGAGTTCAAAGTTTGTAAAGTGATATTTGAAAGTAGAATACACCAACTGGACCCCATTCAGATTGCGAGTGAATCTGTCAATTTTGTATTTTTCATGATTTTTAAGGGGCTTTTCGATTTTTAATTTTTTTTTAGATGGATTGACTCGGAGTTCACATATCATACAATTTCAATCATTCTGAATTCAATGGCCTCCGCAGAATTGCTATATTTTTAACCGTTCCCGAGTTGAAAAATTCCTCTTGGGTGGGGAACAATACTCTTCCTCCTTAGTGTTTTCTAGCACCATCCGTGGAATTTTTGACATTTCATTCCTTCTATATGCCAAATAGAGGTGTGCCGAGCACCGATATAAGCATTCTTGAAAAGTGTTCCAAAATATCGAGAACCAAGCACTTTTATGAAAAGCCTTACTACAGTATCGACAAAATTATTACAGAACCAGATTTTTAGCTTTAGAGAGAACATTGATGAAAAATTGCAATAAAAATGAGACATTAGTCGTGGCGAAAACGTCGACGTATTTAATATTCAATTTTTTTTTATTATTCCTTTACGATGATTTGTAACCCCCAATAACGTTATAAAACTGGTAAAATGCAATTCTCCTCTTTCAAAATTATTGACAACAAAAACCAAAGGATACTATTTCAGAAGGAAATACACTAACTAGCACCCCACAAATATCTATAAAGGCACTTAGGGGGTGGAAGGGGGTTGATTACGAATAAAATACCCATTAACTTCCTCGAATGAAATATTGCCGAGTTCAAAGTTTGTAAAGTGATATTTGAAAGTAGAATACACCAACTGGACCCCATTTAGATTGCGAGTGAATCTGTCCATCATGATTTTTAGGGGTCTACCCCTTTGGATGTTTTTCGATTTTTTAAATAATTTTGTTTTACATCGATTGACTTGAAATTCACACATTACACTAATTTGATCCTTCTGAATCGATTGGAACTGGACCCCATTTATAGTAATCTGGGTCGTCAGGGGTGTTTTTTTTTATTGTAAAATCTCGATTTTTTATATTGAAACAAAAAAATAAAAAAACGAAATAAACACTTATATAACTGCTATTCTGATGTTCAACACACACTGTCGTGAGTACTACTCTATGTATTTGACAATTTTTTTTTCTACGCTGATAGCAGATTCAATATAGGGAAGATGAGAAATAAAATTATATTAAATGTGTTCATTACTGAAAAATATATTCGTTTTCATGGGAATTTATTTATGATTTCTGGTTTCGCCAATTTTCCCTGCTTTCTCTTGGTTGGTGGTGATTTGACATACGGCCGTCTTTTAGGTACTGAAAAAATCACTTGTTATAGATATACTACACATAAACAAACTCTGATCATACGTGCTTGCCAAGCAATATAGATGGCATTCTTCTCATCAAAAGTTGACATGTCATCTAGAAGTTTGCACTTGGATCCTTTGAGCATTGACGCAGAAACAGCCTTTTGAAGAGGGGGTGGGTAATTTCTCGGCAAACCTGAAAATATTTGTACAAAATCAGTCTCACTAAAAAAGAGGTTTAAGGGATTCAGCTCACTTTAAAAACTGTTTCTGAAAATAGACTTTATTCTAATATTAACACCTTTACGTAATTGAGTACATTTCAGGAAAAACTGAAGAAGAAAGTGTCGAAAAAACAAAATTAACTGAGAATTCAATATTTCAAAAGGAAACTTCTATTCACAGAGATATCATGATGGAAAATACAACCTACTCTTCACAATATCTGATAAATTAACACTCTGCTTGGTCCTTAGTATTTTCTCCTCTTCAAACCTCTTTACAAATGTTCTGGTCGTCTCTGAAATGTCTTTACCATCAAGAACTCCTGTCAAACAAAATGAATCAACGCTAGAAAGAAATCGCTACATACAACCTTACTCAGAAAGTTGGAATTTCCAATCAAATTCTCTCTGTACCGATGTTTCTTTTTCACGGGATTATGGGAAAAGTTTGCCTCCGACAGATAATACCAACTGCGAATTGCTTCACAAAGGTCTTTAATATCATCGAGATCGTTGTCAGATGCATCAATCGATGCCAGATTCCTCAGTGGAGCCAGAGATGACAATGATGGTATGTTGTTTCCGGATATATTCAAAATCTGAAGAGTTGGCTGGGAAGAAAATAAAACAGTTGTTATGAATGCGAGTAGGAAGCTTTGAATTATCTGTGCTTTTATGTTCTGGAACATGTTTCATTCCAGGTTTCATGAATCTATTTCTTCGTATTACGAACAATTTATGACCTGCATAAATCAAATTAGCTATAATCTAACCATCGAAACACTCCTACAAAACTAGGATGAATCTAATTGACATTTAAATTGTTATTTGGGTGGTTAAACTTCCCCAAGCCGTGGAATCTTGAGTTTGGAGTATTTACATTACATAGTGGTACTGAAGAGAGCATGTGGAGATCTCCTTATTTGCATGGTCTTTGATCTTGAGAAAGTAGGAACAGGATAATTTCCTTGCATCAATTTCTGAAAACAAATATCTCCATGAACAAATCTTTCAGTGAGATTTCTCCTGCCCGATTCCAGCATTATTTCTATCTCATTAGACGAACTTCTTGTGATACTAGTCACTTCATCTTCCTTCTTCTTGAAGAAATATCAACATTTTCAAATATTATATGAATGTGACTCACCGAAATTGCAGATATTGTCCTGGGATCGAAGCATAAACAACTTCCTTCTGGCAACGATTGTTTTTCAATGTGTAACTCCTCCAAAGAGGCTAGATTGTTTAATCCTTCCAGAACACATATATTATTATGCCCAATGTAGAGCTTCTTCAATTTCTTCAGATACTGTAAGTTTCTTATTTCACCAATACTGTTATTTTGCAAATAGAGACTCGTCAAATTCGGGTATCCATTCAAATTCTCGATTTCAGTAATGTTGTTGTTGTATAAGTAAACCACGAGCGTTTCTTTCGATAGACTTGATTTCGGCTAAAAAGAAGGTTTGAAACCACTGCCCACGACACTTACCATCATTACTAACAATGACTTTGAGGTTTTTCTGTTGCAAATATAAATGAGAACTTTTCCTATTCGATTTGTTCACTTCTTTCTTCGGGTTCTTGGATTCCAGCTTCGATTTTTTCTCTTTGACATCGTCCATATCACATCAGACAACTTTCACGAAATAATGTCAAATCTGCTTGGCCTAAATTAGGTAGATATGTCAATCAAGAACAATTATGTGAGAGTATAGTTAGTAAGATGCTGAATAAAACCAACAAATCGATATGTTGATGTTTGATCACTATCGCAACAGTAACCAGCACAAAGGGGCTAATTAGGGTATTGGTAGAGTGAAGTTATTTCAGTTTGCTATTTCACTGAGATTTGTCTGCCAATATCAGGATCAATTTCGACATTTAAGGTAACTGAGTGGTGGGAGATCATCATGAAAAAAAATTAAATGGATCATCCTATTTCTTTATATCACTGTAATATAAAATAACCCTGAGGATTCAAATCGATGACTCGTGTGACTATACCTAGTGATTAAAAAACGGGGTCGTTATGCTGTATCGAAATTGGTTTTACCTGTATCAAATCTCTCTACTCTTCAGCTGATATTGGTGCTCTACTGGCCCTACAAGTATCTGATGATCCAGAAATGACCTTTTAGGTCCAGAACACGCCAGGTGATCAATAAAGGCAGCTTGACACGACTCCTGTTGTTGTTGATGTCAAAAAAACATCTGACTAGGAGGGACCAGATTAAAGGACCGAAAAAAAATTCTTGATTGTTTTATATGGTCTGTTCTGGTCTATTTGGGCTTTGTCTTCGTATTCTCTGCACGAAGAGGTAGTCATTTTTGTACAATTTTCTTTTGTAACGTTGGAAGGATAATATAAACTACTCAACACAAAATTTCCCTCTGTTAAAATATGAATTGAAAAATTTGAATTCTGTTCACATTGTTCGCTAGCCATAATCTGGTTTTTCAAAACATAAGATCCTTCATATGAAATCGCTACAGAGTGTTCCCTGAAACTGTGAAAAAATTCGGAATTTTCAAAAGAAGAAAACCTTTTTTTTAAATCGCGAAAATAGTATATTGTTTATCTAGTAGTGAAAGCAATACATTCCCAGACGACAATGTAAATTGTTGGCCGAGGCGATAAGCCGAGGCCAACAAGCATTGAAGTCTGGGAATGTGCTTTTACTACGAGGTACAAATACTATTTTTTCTGAAATCGCAATCAGCATTATCATAAATTAAGGAATTATACTTATTGTTTGCGTGCATTCATTTACTGTCTAAAATGTATACAAGCCGTCAAAAATTTTCCCGGATCGTTTACGATACGGGAAAGTACTTTCCCGTACAGTTTAGTGCCGAAAACTGTCCGGGAAAGTTGCCTGAAGTTGCTCCGAGAAAGTGGGCATTCTTGAACGATTTCAGAAAATAGTATATTGTGTATCTAGTAGTAAAAGCGATACATTCCCGGACGATAGTTTAGTGCCGAAAACGGTCCGGGAAAGTTCGTTGCTTAGCAACGGACTAAAATACTAGATTAACGTATTTTGAGGCCTGAAGTTGCTCCGAGAAAGTGGGCATTCTTGAACGATTTCAGAAAAAGTACTTTCCCGTACAGTTTAGTGCCGAAAATGGTCCGGGAAAGTTCGTTGCTTAGCAACGGACTAAAATACTAGATTACCGTATTTTGAGGCCTGAAGTTGCTCCGAGAAAGTGGGCATTCTTGAACGATTTCAGAAAATAGTATATTGTGTATCTAGTAGTAAAACCAATACATTCCCGGACGACATTTTAGTGCCCAAAACGGTCCGGGAAAGTTCGTTGCTTAGTAACGGACTAAAATACTAGATTAGCGTATTTTGATGCCTGAAGTTGCTCCGCGAAAGTGGGCATTCTTGAACGATTTCAGAAAATAGTATATTGTGTATCTAGTAGTAAAACCAATACATTCCCGGACGACATTTTAGTGCCCAAAACGGTCCGGGAAAGTTCGTTGCTTAATAACGGACTAAAATACTAGATTAGCGTATTTTGAGGCCTGAAGTTGCTCCGAGAAAGTGTGCATTTTTGAACAATTTCAGAAAAAATAACTTCTTGGATTTGCAGTCATTACTATTTTCTACGTCAACCGATTTTCAAAATGTCAGCCTAATTTTGAAGGTTAATCTTTAGATGAAGAGATATGAAGAACAGAATTGACTCAAAATAAAGATAGAAAATCAAGGTGACCCAAACCTAAACCGTAAACGAGGAGGATAAAAATGAATTGAACAAAAACATATTTCTTAGAGAGTTTACGAAGAAAAATAATTAAAGAACTACTCGTGAAGTGTCCGCTAATAGGGACATATCTAATAGAGAAAATTCTACTTATACAGGGTGTTATTCAAGTACGTGGCCAAACTTGAAGGAGTGATTCTTTGAATGATTCTTAGACTAAAAGTTCATATAAACATTGGTTCGGTGATGCTTCGTTTTCAAGATACAGGGTGTCAAAATTTTTACACGAAATCGTTTTTTTCGTAAATATCTTGATAATCCTTCAACCGATTTTATTGAAATTTAGCAGTGTTATTGGTGGTGGTAGAGGGCTGATTTAGCTCCGACTATATCTAAACTATCAGGTCCAGTGGCGTCCTGGAAGGCACCGTTGCCAATATTTTTGACAGAAAAAATGTGCGCCACTGATTTTTTTGAAACTTATGTATTTGTTTCACATTGAGCAACTGAAATTACAACTTTTTTATATAAAGAATTTTTTTCGTATCTTGGTTTGTTTTTGAGAAAAATATAAAAATCACTTTTATTGTAAGTCCTGGGACAACGCAATAAAACAATTCAACTACCAAACCATCAAAAACTGGGGTGTTACTGTTATTTTTTCCATATAATTAGTCTATTTCAGTCTTAGACTTTTTATCAAAATTGCAACAGTAATAATGATAATACGAAAACGATTTCTATAGAAACTTTTTACACCCTGTACCTTGGAAACGAAGCATTACCGGACCCATGTTTAGTTGAACTTTTCGTCTTAGAATCACTCAAAAAATCACCACTTCAAGTTTGGCTACGTACTTACATAACACCCTGTATACGATCTTGAGCGGTGTTCTGGGAGACTGTTTTTTTAACACTTTCTGTAAATATTCTTATCATTATTATGATTGAATTTTAGCCTTCGATATCAGAGTCTCATTTTCTTTCACATCCTTAAATTACGGCAGCTAGTCCTATTCATTCGTCTGGGGAATCGCTGATTTTCAATATCAAAATTCACGATCTGTTTGACCGTTTCGTTTGGTAATATATTTCATTATGTAACACCATTAAATTAATCTTCTAGAGTCTGAGTAATTTAAAACCCGCAGTGGCTCAAAACATTGAAATTTTGTCATCACCGAATATCTGTCGCTAATCGTTAAAAATCCGATCTATTCATCTCCGATGAACAACTCTCGGTGTCTTAAGTTGAATTAAATTTTTCACATATCTTTTCGTTCTTTGTTTATTAAAGGAACCTAAGAAACAAGATGTCTCCCCTAGCTCGCACAAGTTTCTGACTTCTGAGGGTTGCAGGTAGGGGTGCAGCCGGTTGACTGATATGAAAATTTTAACAATTTTCAATTATGAGAATTTATATTAATGTTGGTGATGGTGCACATGATTGATGTTCTTGCTAAGTCCGTAGACGTTGTGGAAATGGCTCTTCAAATTTTGAGACTAGAGGTATTTTTTCTCATTGTCAAATCGGAAGGACCACGAATATTTTAACAATCGTGCAGGTAGCAATAATATGTTCACACAAGGAAAATAAAACAGCATATTGGTCAAAAGCAATTGTTATTAACACACAAATTAAACTACCTGTACAAATAAGGATTTCATATACATCAGCTATGTAACAAGGTGAGTTAACACTGGACCAATCAGTACCTACTTTATTGCAAAAAGGTAAAATGGAGCATGGGGAAATGTCAACACGTAGCTGTAAGAGTTTGTACGTATACAAAAAAAAATATTACTTTCGATGAAACTGAATCTTCGTTAAAATATGACCATCTATGATTTATCAACAGAACACGATAGAGACTAGTTTAACAGAATGAACCAATCAGATTTTAAAATTTCCTGATGATGGAAATCTCAGGAGAGATATATTTCATTGAAAGTTACAGAGCTCCAGCTCGAAAACAAGTTTCAGTGAGTTAACTCGAATTCGGGAAAATTTAATTATCATTGCCAGCGTAGTTCTTTTAGAAAACTTTGCTGAGAATCAAACAGATATACTCAATTATATAATTCAACGGTCATAAAGGACATTAGCTGTCTTATGTTTGATACTTGCGAACAAAAATTCCTACTGTATACGTTTTATACAAAAACATTAAATTCTGAAATTGTCGCATGTTAGCTTCAGGAAAAGATGTTCTACCGATGATGCAAAACAGAGTACAACCACATTTTGACGTCTATCAATGAAATGGGTATGTGAATTTTATAACATTAGTCGCGCGTTCCATAATTCAGTCATACCTTGGAAATAACAGTATGTTTCATTGTGTCCAGACAGTGTACTATATTCATCAGAGCTACAACCCACATTCGCTGGAGTTCCGCAAGGAAGAATCCTAGGACCGCTGCTATTCGTCATGTTCACCAACACTAGTATAGATCATATGAACTGGTCTTCATCGATTCTGTTTGCACATGACTTTTCAATTGCAATAACGAGTAAAAATTATGAAAATCCGAGTTACTAAATCGATATTTCGAGAAACCAAAGAAACCATGAAATTACTAGTTTATAAATTTTGAGATACGAAGTCGAAATTAATCGTATCCAAGTTATCAAGCAGAAATTATGAAATTACGAGTTCAAATTTCTGGATTTCAAGATACGGAGTCGAAATTATCAAAATCTAAATAACTGAGTAGAAATTTAGAAATATCAAGAAGAAGATATGAAATTATGCGTTAGTAATTTTGAAATTTCTACCTGGTATCTCGAAACTCCATAATTTCGACCAAGTATTTCGGAATAACCACTTACTAACTCAAAATATCATAATTCTGACGTAGTATCTCCCATACCTCATAAAATTCCGAGTTGGTAAGTTGGGATTTCGAGATACCAAGTCGGAATCAAAAAATTCCGAGTTGTGAGTCATAATTCCAAAATAGTAAGTCTGAATATAACATTGCGAGTTTGTGTGTAGGAATTCTAAGATACCAAGTCGGAATTATGATATTCCGAGTTATCAAGTCGGAATTTTGAGATACGGAGTTGAAATTAGGAAAATCCCAGTTAGTATGTCGGAATTTTGAGATACCAACGAGGAACTATAAAAGTTCGAGTTTATAAGTAGGAATTTCGAGATACGAATTCGAAATTATTCAGATCCGATTTGTAATGTTGAAATTGAGATATCCAGAAGGAGTTCTGAAATTACGAGTAAGTTACCCAGAATTTCAAGACACCAAGTCGAAATCATAAAATTCCGAGTAACCCAGTCAGAATTTTCAGATGCCAAGAAGCAATTATGAAATTTGACAGAATTTCGAGATACGGTGTAGAAATAATTTAAATCTAAGTTACTGAGTTGGATTTTCGAGATATCAAGGAGGAAATTGCAAAACTATGAGTTGGTAACCCAGAATTCCGAGTAATCAAGTCGAAGTCTTAAAATTCCGAGTTGGTTAATCAAAATTCCGAGATAATAAGTCGGAATTATTGAATCGCTAGTTAAGGAGTCGGAATTTCAAGATACTGAGTCAGAATTATAAATATCCAAGTCACCAGTCGGAATTTCAAGATAACAGAAAGGAAATATGAAATTTCGAGTTGAGAAGTCGAAATTTCGAGATAAGAAGTCAGAATTATGGAAATTCGAGTTACTCAGTTACTTAATTATGGAATTCTGAAATACCAAGTCAGAATTTCGAGATACCAAGTCGAAATTTGAAAATTTAATATTGATGTGGCCCTCTTACTCCTCCCTAATTGATGTTTCATACAGCTATAGGAACCGACCATTTCCATTGAAATGTATATTTTTCAAACGATAAAAAAATAAACGAAAATAAAAGGATGGAAGGCTCGTTATACCGAGCCCTTACATCGTCCACATAAAACAGGATTTGCCGACGTTTTCCCACGCGATGAGTACAAAAGAAATGTAAGATACAAAAAGCCCATCTTATCCCTATTCGAGACTATCTACAATCCTAACACAAATCCCCAGGAATCCGCTAGGCTCGCAGACGATGTACACAAATCTATTACAAAAAGGATCATCGCGAAAGATACGGTAACGAAAATTACGGCCTTTAGCGCACCCTATGGATCATTACTATCGATATAAGGCACAACCAAGATACATAAAAACCTCTGATATGTTGACTTGCACCTCTGCAATGGCGGAGGAAGGCAATAGAAGTATAGGGTGGTGAGATGAAAATTATATCAGGAACCGATTGGAATTTACATGTTTTGTATGGTCTCAAATGTTTTCAATTTCGGAAGTGATGTTGAAAACTATGTATTCGAGCCAAATTTCATATTAAAGTCCAGTCAATTTTGTAAATGAATAAATACTTGCTTGGGCTTGATCAAAAGTGCCATTTCTTTCCATGGGGTCATGTATAGCGAAAACGTACAAGATAAATCACCCTATACGGTCAACATTTACCAAAAACTATCGCATCAGAAGTTTATACACATCTCGGGCACGTCAATTGTCACAACCGCATCTTCAGCATGTCTCTTTAATAGCTCATTAGCTCTTAATAGTCAGCCTTATATTTTTTCCACAATTAGCACATGAATGTCAGTGAAGATAGGAAAGTTTCAGATTAGAGTACACGATTCAGCTAAAAAACTAGGCCCCCCGTTGCTTCTTTCGTTTGGTCTCCGATTTGCGCTATGATTTATTGACTTTTTGTTTCGGCCGCTCCCGTCGATCTCATGCTTCGCATTGGCCTATGTTGTATCCGGTGTCGGAGTGGTTGATCAGCTGCAAGTGGTAGTCCGTGTTGATCACCAGATCGGCCACGCAACCCCTGATGCCGGTCCTGTATCTGGTGAGGGTCCGCAAGTGGGCCTGGGGCATGCCGCCTATGTAGAGGCCTTCATCTTCGGGGCGGGACGGGGGGTGCTGGATGATCTCCACTGATTGTCGCGTTACTGCGGGGCCGTTGTCCACTATCAAGAGCGCTGAAAGTCCATCCCTGTGGAAATATAGAAGAATATTTTAAATCGTTTGTTCTCATTCGCAGAGGAACCGATGTTTAAGGGAAATAATACCCATTTCAGGTACCTGCAGGCTTTCAGATGAGGAATCTGTACTACCGACAATAGGTGACACGCTAAGAGCAGCCAAGAGCCTAAAGCCACTCAACGCCACTAAGAGCCGCCAAGATCCGCCGGAAGCCGCCAAACGCCGCCAATAGCCATGCTAAGATCCGCCAAGAGCTATTCGGGGCCGCCAAGTGCCATCAGAAGACACCAAGGGCCGCTAAGAGCCACTAAAAGCTGCTAAGAGTTGCAGAAAGCTACCAAGAGCCGCCAAGAGCTACCAATAAATGCCAAAAGCCGCCAGGGACCGTCAAAAGTCGCCAAGAGATGCTAAAAGCCGCCAGGAACCACCAAGAGCCACTAAGATCCGTCAAGAGACGGAAAAAGCCGCCAAGAGTAACCAAGAGATGTCAAGAGCCGTCAAAAGTCGCCTAGGGACGTTTGAAGGTGACTAGAGCCACTAAGAGCCATTGAGAGACGCCAAGAGCCACTAGAGCCGCCCAAGAGTTGCATAAAGCTGTCAAGAGTCGCCATAGGCTGCCAAGATCAGCCAGACGCTGCCGAGAGGCGCCAAGGGTCACCAGAGACACCAAGAGCCGTTGAAAGATGCCAAGTGCCTCCAAGAGATGCTCAAAGCCGCTTGGAACTTGCCAATCACTTTCGACAGACGCCAAGAGCCAATAGCTGCCAAGAGCCGTCCAGGGCCACCAAAAGCCGTCAAGAACAGCCAAAAGTAGCGAAGAGACCAAAATATGAAAAAGTCACTGAAAGCCGCAAAGAGCAGTCAAAATTGCGGAATGCCGCTGAGAGCTGCTGAAAGAGTCGCTAAGAGGTACCAAGAGCCAGCAAAAACCGCCAAATGCCGCCAAAAGTCGCCAGTATTTTCCGGTACCGGTAAAGACAACCAAGAGACGACGCCATGAGACGTCAAAAACCATCTGGAGCCACCAAGAGCAACCAAGAGCCGCCAACAGCCGTTAAAAGACGCCAAATGTCACTAAAAGAGATGCAGAAATCTGTCAAGAGCTACCAGTGACCACCCAAAGCCACCCAGAGGCACCATAAGTCATCAAGATCATCCAAAAGTCGCTAAAATCTGATTGGAACCGTTAAAAGTCACAAAGAGCAAAAAGAGCCACTACAAGCCGCAAAGAGTTGTAGAAAGCCGTCAAGAGCTTCCGAAAGATAACAAGAACCGCTGAGAGCTGCCGAGAGTTGCGGAAAGCCGCCAAAAGCCACTGAAAGATATCAAGAGCGGCTGAGAGCTGCCAAAAATTACGGAAAGCCACCAAAAGCCACTAAAAACCGTCAAGAGCTATCGAAAAGCGTCAAAAGTTGCCAGGAGCCACCCAGAGTCGTCATGAGACATCAAGAGCTACAGAAGTCTTTAAGAGCCGCTAAGGGCTGCCAAGAGCCACTAAGAGACGTCAAGAATCGCTAAAAGTCACCAAGCGATGCTAAAAACCATCTGGAGCCAACAAGAGCCGTCGGAAGACGCCAAATGCCACCAAGAAGTCGCCAGGAGTTGCGGAAATCTGCTAAGAGCCGCCATAATCATCTAAGAGCCGCGAAAAGATGGCAAAAGCTGCCAAACGCCGTCAAAAGATGCCAAAAGCACCAAGAGCCTCCCAGAGCCGCCCAGAGCCGCCAAGAGCCGTCAATGGCAGTCAAAAGTCGCCAGAAGACGCCAAAATCTAACTGGAGCGACCACGAGCCGCTAAGGGCCGTGTGTAATGAACGCCAAAAGTGGCTGAGTAAAACTGAAATTTTTATTACTTCTCAATTTCCATAATAGATGAGGGAGAAATCTTGTTGTATTATCTACTGTAAACAAATTGTTATGATTGGGCAACCCCGTTTCCAATAGTGAAAGCATCAGCTGTTAGCAAAAAGTAACCCATACGTACCTCACAGCTTTCACCCTGTGCCAGAGTCCATCGTGGACCGTGGTAGTGTTGTGTACCACCCGAATCTCCTCTCCCCGCTCCCTCATGCTGAACCGCAGTACCAAACCTCCATTTTCCAGGCCCAACGTCAGGAAATCTTCACCAGCGAACGCGCAGAGGAGAAGGCCCATTTGCGAGGACGATTTGAATCGCACGTTGACTACGAGAGGCTCTGATGATATCGCGTCCAAGGTCGAAACGTCGTTGAGGTGTATGTAGCTATTGGCACCTTGGAAGGAGGGGGGGCCGCGTGAACACAGGTGGTCCCTGTAGCCTGGTTTGCACCTGTGGAGGTAAAATATATGGCCATTGATCATAGAAGAGTATGAAGAAATGAACGAAACGATGATTCATATTGTGACACTACTGCAGTCTTGCAGTAACAGTTTAAATATAATTTTTGTTCATCCCTGTTTCAAGATATCCACCTTTATATATTTTGTGTATATGTATAAGTATCTATATCATTTGTATTTATCCTAGTTTCAGGAACGTGTCATGAAGGTTAGGTAACCATTTGATTTATGGGGGTCATAAACTGTCCATTCTACTCTCCCAGAGAGCTTTTGAAGCACTCCCGGTGGACTCAAATTCCAGTTGCTTCTCTAAACGATAATAATAAACCGAAATAATGGAAACGGTTTTATGAGATCATCAAAATATATGAATGATCTTTCACATGGCCATCCTGAATGAAAGTCATGAGTCAAAATTATAGCATCTATTATATTGAATTGCCATCATTCTGAATCGATTGGCGTTCGCAAAATTGCTCTATCTTGAACCTTTCTCGAGTTGAAAATTTTATCTGGAATTGAGAGTCGTAATATCCCTCCAAAAATTTTTTTCGAAAATTTGCTAATATGTTCATTATAAAATTTGTATTTTCCCTATCCAGGAGAAATGCAACATGCACAGGTTTCACAATGTGGTTCAATTTCACTGTGGTTCACAATCTCGTTATCTGTGCGAGATTCTTAGAGTTGTTTATATTAAATTGTCTTTTTTTTTAATGATTATATGATAATATTCAATAACCTTGTTGAGTTGTATATTTTTCAATGTTTTATGAAATTCTGGCGCAAGGGAAAAGAACAAAAATAAAGAGGTAATGAAAGATGATTATTATTATTATAACTGGCCCGAATGACCAGAACATTCCCGAAAAGACCGTTGCGGTTTGTAGGATCGATCCAGTGACGATACCCACACATCCCGGACTGCCTAATTCGAAAAGGCCTACAAACTGATTAAAAATTAATTCTCTCACCTGCAAGTAAAGTAATCCATCTCCGGCAAGCACTCGCCGTCCTCCCCGCAAGGGCGCGCCACGCAGGGGTGCGGGCAGTTGTCGACGTTGGCGCCCCCTAGTGCCTCCGCCAGGATCGACAGCTGTCTCCCGTTGATTCCGACTTTCTGGATGCACCCCACGAAGGCGGTCCTCACTTTCAGTTTCGGAGACACCACGCCGAAGTTGGGGACGCCACCCAGATACAGATTCTGAGGTAGAGATAGTTGGGTGAACGCTCCCGGGGAGAGAACTTCCACCGGGAGTTGGTTGTCCACCGAGAGGATTGCTAATCTTCCCGTTCGGGAGATTCTCACCTGGGGATAAGAAGTTGGGCATTAGATGACGGAGTGCGAGGTGATTAATGGGTTTGGTTTGGAATTCTACGTGCATTCCCAATTCTTGATTAGTCTGGGGCTTTAATAATGTGTCAGGGTGATGTCATGAATTCTTACTTCCAGTGTACGACGAATTGGTGAGGCTTGGAGAGCTCGAATTTATCAAATACATAGTGGAGAACTATTTGAATACATCGAGATTTACATTATATTCGAAGATTACCCTTAGCATCTTAAATGGGAAAAGGGGGTTGAATGGCACATTGTTTTGATTGGCGTTCAGTTCTTTTTCCAATGATACCCTGACTGCTTATTTTTTGATGAGCAGTTCCTGAAAATTGCGTTCTAAACTCACATGTGTAATTACTATTATTACTGAGCCATGTAGACATGATAAGAGTAATTTATTAATTATATATATAGTGTAATTCACTTCTCATGGAAACACACTCGTATCTTCTGTAACTTTTAACGAAAAATCATGAAATTTCCCTGAACGATAGACAAACTAGAGATAAACTCTCTGCACGAGAGTGGTCATCCCACGTGACAAAATTGGCCCGAAATTCATTAGAATTCGCGTTCAGGATCCCCAAATCACTACTAATCCACCTGTCTCCTGAAAAAAATTCAGTTCTGAAACATTCTAATTTATTTCACTTCCTGTGGAAACGCCGCCGTGTATATCTTCTGCAGTTAGTTCATTTCAGGTTCATCCATGTATCCTGGAAATTTCATGGTTCTACGTCGAAAATTACGGAAGATACGGAGGCGTTTCCATGAGAAGTGAAACACACTGTATATTTATGATTAAAAGAGCTTGACGGAGGAACTACATTACAGTGGCTTATAAATACATTTATGTCTGAGACATTTTTTTAAGTACTTTAAAAAATAATAGTGTCACAGGCATGCACATATCTTTTATATCTTATGCAAATGCTGCTAGTCTAATTATAGTATATTTTATATAATGGTACTTTATATTGAAGTAAGTTGAATGTTAATGAGTATGAATTCTTCTTTAATTTAATCATGTCTCTATCTTTACTTTACACATCACACACATCGACATTTTTATGACGTTCCTTACAAAAATATGATCGTATAATATTTTACTTTTCACATATTATGTCATCGAAAATTAAGATAGATTTTGGTTTAGCATCAGATGATTCCACTATTTCTGCAATATTGCTATATGTTATTTGCCTGTTCTGAGATGTAGTATTGTATTGTATAATTTGTGCGAAATCATGGCAATCCTTGGAAACAAAATTATGAACGCAGGTATCTTGATGTTCTAGAAGAATTACAATTTTAATCTGTCTACAGCAATTTGCGCTTAGGTAATAGAAATAACGAGAAAAAATTGGCATATTTTCGTTATCAGAAAAAAGATTTTTTTATTATTATTTATTGAAAAAAAGTTTGACAATTTTTAAAAATTTTGTCTGGATATCATAAAATTTAACAAAAAACACTACAATTCCTTTTTTTTTCGACTTTTCATGTCAGAAAATTAATATTTTACAGCCATTTGGGAGTTGGACAAATTTAAATGAAAGCACTATACATCACGTGTCATCTCTTACTTGACACATGACATTCCATACATATTACACTCTATCTGTCATATGTCACTTGTCATACGTCACCAATAACATCACCCATCACTCAATATTTGTCACTCCTCACATCTTCAGTCAATCACCTGCCACATATGATACAACACGTGTTATCCCAGACTTTTCACCTGACATCTCTCATCTGTCATATATTATCTCACTCCCATCTCACTCTTATCCTTTCGACATAGACTTGTATAGTAATTGTCAAAATCATTTACATAGAAAATAAATTATAATTGCAGAACAGGCAGGTAATATAAAATAGGTAAAACATTTATAAGTACAACAAACTATGCAATTTTATCACATAGCTTACTAACATTATAAAAAAAGTCAACTTAAAACAATTTGAGTATCCTTTTAGAAAGTGAGAATATTTTTACAAGTACCCATACGTGGAATTTGGAAAATAAACCTCAAAATTTGTTTTTGAATGTTTAAAACGTCATGAGCAAGTGTGGAATTGCCCCAGAAGCAAATGTTATACTTCAGTTTAGGTTCAATTTGAGCATAGTACAGATTCAAGAACTCATGTCTCTTGAATACAGTACGTAGACTGAAAAACACATATCTCTGTGAACGCAACCTTAAAATCAGTTGTTGGCACCGAGATTTCCAAATCAAAAACTCATCCAGATAAATTTCTAAGATATATTCTCTATTGAAATCTGCAAATTTTCTACAACTCTCTGACGAATATGAATACTAATCATTTGTGTTTGATCCGTATTGAAAAAGAGATCACGTCCACTGACGAATTTTGCTACCTTCACAATGGTGTCTTTATATTTTGCTTCCAATTTTTTTGAATCCGGATCAGATATGACCAATGAAAAGACATCTGCGTTTGTAGTAAAATGTTCTTTACCAATAGCGTGATCCAAATGACTAATGTATAGAAAAAGTAGTATAGGCCCTAATACCGATCCTTGTGGGACACCTCTAATCGAATTTTCAGTATCTGACTCTATGAAAGATGAGATCTATCCAAGAGCCCGACCTTGTGAAAATAAGAGTATTTTATGATCAACACATTCGAATGCCCTACTCAAATTACAAAATATTACAGCAGGCCACTCAACTGTATCAATCATCTGTATCATTTTATGATAGAAGAATGAAATTGCTGTAGTAGTTGAACGAAAACCATATTGTTTTTTGCTTATAACTTGATACCTATCTAGAAATAGTAACAACCTATGGAGAAAAGCATATTCAAGTCAAAATCCTGTCATATATCACCTGTCACGTGTCAACAATCACATAACTTGCATCACCTAACATTTGTTATTCCTCATTAACCTGTCATTAGTCCGTCCCCTGTCACTCATCACCGGAGATTCCTCACCTGTCGTCCTCAGTTGTTTCCTGTCATCCATCATCTGTCATCCGTCATCGTCACCATCTCCACCCTATTACCTTGCATTCATGCAACATTATTTTGAGTTGACCTATATCTACCAAATAAAACTTGACTTAAACTACGAACCGGAGCTTTTTGCATTCTTGGCTGAACTGTCTCTCTTTAATTCTGGAAAAACATAAAAATTTAACCTGCGGTTAATTACCTGATGCCATTCCCCTAGCGCTAGTCTATATTGGCTTCTGGCAGTAACTGACCCAGTTCCCAGATCGTAGATGAACTCTGCGAATCCGTCGTTCAGGTACAATCCCATAAAATCACTGGTCCCGTCCATCCGATGGCCATTGTATATCATGAGGCCGTCGGGGGCGGTCGGCTTGAAGGTTATATCGAAGTCCAACCAAGTTAGAGCGCTCTCAGCCAAGCCACGGTAGCGTAGGTGGCTGGATCCATTGAAAGAAGGCACCTGGAAATGCGAATTTCGTTTAATATTTTTTTTCATGCAAGGAGCTTTTCCTCCTACACACACGACAAAAGCGAATGACATAAAAGAGATAACGAATTGAACAACATCAATCAAACACGTCACGTTGAGCTTTTACAGGGTCATGATCTGAAGGAAGCAGTCCTTCGTATCAGCATATTTTCGCCCCGAAAATACCAAGCATCAAGTGTAAACAGTGTGTAAAATATGATACTGTCAGTCCTGTCTTTTCTATCGCACCATAAATACGGCAAACAAAGGGACTACGCACCTGTAAATCAACACGGATTTCACACAAGTCTCCTGAAAACCCCAACGGACAAAGGCAGACTGCAGAGTTGTCGCTGGTGAGACACTTTCCACCGTGTTGACAAGGGACGTGGCTGCATCTGTCAGCTGTACATTCCTCTGAAACATAAAATATCATTCTGAAAATTGAGAAATGAGAAAAGGTGTATTGTAAACAATACGCATAATAAAAATTGTTTTTGAAATAACAATAAGTGTCTCAGTAACACTACGAACTCCGATAAATCTGGTCATCAGAAATACAAATGACCTTGCCGTCCTGATTTCGGATTTTTATTATGGAGTCCTCAAATGGACGCAAGAAGATCAGCAATTACTAACCAAATGGGAGTTTTGCATCCTGAATCGTTCGTCCCACGATAACACTGTAGCTTTTACAGTATTCAAGTCATCGGGAGAGGATGGAATGTTTCCGGCACTCCTTCAGGGCGGGCTGGACACCATCATACTCCTGCTGATGGAGTTCTATAATGTTATCTGGCCCTAGGCTACATACCGATTGTCTGGAGGTTGGTAATACTCATGTTTGCCCTATTCTCAGAGCTTAGGAAAAACAACTACTCCCGTGTCAAAGCTACCTGTACCAGGAAGTAAGTGAGTATATTGATATTTTGCAATCAACTCATAAAGTCATTACACAAATTAATTTCAAACAGTCAAACAGTCTCCTTACTAAGAACACCTACTAATGATTTTACCCTACTTACGGCCACGTATGCTTGACCAGCAGCGAAGAGCTTCGAGTCTAAGTATACAACGGCATGGAGGACAGTACTACCCTGCATTTTGTGTACTGTGCAAGCCCAACAAAATATAATTGGCAAAATTCCTCGCCGTGACTACATTTTTGCTGGAAATTGCACAAGAATGTGCAATTTCTATACGGACATACCATCAATGTCAGTATCATACATTTGCACTCCCCGGAAACAAGGTCATATGATTTCTGGTATATGTCCAATGACACCATTCATCAGATCAATACGTTATAGAACCTTTCGAAGTGTCTAGTCCGGTTCTTTCGATCTGGTTCATTCCGCGGATTTCTCGAATTTTCAAACACTCTCCAGTCAGAAGCTTCGAGAACAATCTGAAATTCTATTTTAGAAATGTCCATACTAGTACCTCCTCACTGGTGGACAAGCTCTTCAAATTTCCACTTGAGGATCTTCTCAGTACGTTTTACCTTCCGGAGTATTTTCTGGTTGATTTTACGGTTTTCTAAACATTTCCCAACATTCTATATTATCTACATTATTTTAAATTACTTTAGGTTATTTTCTAACATTCTAGATTACTCTTTGTGGTCATAGAACACTTCAGCAGATTCTTCTGAATGAGTTTGTATAATTCCAAATCGTTTCTTTTGGATTACTTCTTTCAATAAATATTTCTTGATGCTTTCGAATATACACAATCACTTATGAAAAGTCTCCCGACCTCTATGCATTACGGCCACCCAAGCAACCCTAACTTCATAAATCTATTTACAGTCGGGGCTTTCGGCCCCTCTCCATCGATGCAATCAGAAATCAATAACCAATTTACTTTGATTGCCGCACACAACGGCTACCTGCATCGAATCATCGTGCATTAGATACCAAATGAAACATCGAGAATGAACCACAATAATCAGCGCATTAGAGATTATTGGACTGACAAATAATTGCTGCCGGGGTGTCGGACTGCGAAATAGCCAGATTTGACGTTGAATTTGCCAGGTAATCGCAAAACATTATTTTCATGGTCTGGTCGTACGTGAACTCCATAGTGCAGTCATCACGGACAATATTTTCCGTAGTAATCCAGATTAATCAGGTTATACAACGAAAAACAGAATATTTTCGTAATTATCCAGGAATTCAACTTTTGCTTTAAATGTCTCCATGTAAAATATAATGGGGTGAGATCTGGCGAACGGGGAGGCCACCGTTGATAGGTATTTCGTACTAAGTATTCATCACCAAATTCCCCATTTAAAAATCCAGAAACAACTGTAGCAGAATGAGCGAGACATCCATCATGTGCAAACCATGATTTATCTCGTTCTTGTAACTCATATCTTAAAAATCCGGCAGTTTGTTCAGCAAAAACTGTAAATGGGTATCATCAGTTAGGTTTTGTAACGTAACCGGGGTTACTTTGATTGCCTGACTGCTCAACAGAGAACGGTGTAGGTTCTTTGGACTATATTGCCAGTTTCAGATTTTTTATGTGGCAGGCAAGTGTTTTAAATTTTGAACTTCAAGAATTTCAAGAATTTGACTGGCTGGACCAACTGATGGCCTTTCTGAAGTTAATTCAAAAGGATATATTCCTAAAAAATCAAAGGTGTTGGAAGGTGGACAAGTATTACTTTTCATAAGAAAAGCTCAGGATGATACTTTTCTTCTACATGAAGTTTTTCTGGCAATGGGCGTATTTGGAGGCTTAAGACGTGATGAAATGGTCAAGATGACAATTGATGACATTGAAGACAGAGGAGCCGTTTTACTGATCATGGTACCAGAAACCAAGACCTGCACCTCAAAAAATTTCGCTATTGTTGAAGAAAGCGAAATAGGAGCCTTGAACTTAGTCAAAAGTACATTGCACTAAGACCAAAAGGATGTAAACAACGTAGGTTTTTTCAAATCTTCAGAAATAATAGAGGCATTGAGGTACATAGTGGTAAAAATATTATAGGAAGTGTTTCTATCATAGCGAAATACTTTAATTTTGAAAACCCGAAGGGTTACACCGGACATTGTCTATGCCGAACGTCGTCAACGCTTCTTGTTCAAGGTGGTGCTTCTTTTGAAACACTAAACTTACATGGAAAATGGAAAAGTAGTACGGTAGCGGAGAGCTATATTGAAGAAAGTATCTCCCTGAAGAACAAAATTGCTACAATGATAGCCCGTTCCGTTTCCAAAAAAGGACGAACGAAGCGAATGCACATCATCATCGGTCAACTCACAGAATTTTCGGTAACCTAGTTACGCGCACAAGCAACTTAGACTGAAATAGCGGAACGAATAATCATGAAGGAAGGGTAAGAAAACAAACTTCAATCCAGGCAAATTTTGAGAAATGCAATAAGTAACACGGAATGTATCGACTGTTAACATCCTCGGCAAGCGACAAGCCTCGACTTTGCCTCGGCTCGTACTCGCTCACCTCGAATGTTAACACGTCTTTACATTCCTTGTTACTTAAATAACTATTATCGTGGAGCTTTAAAAAATGCAGGCATTTTGATGATTTACGAACAGGCCTATAATCTTCATCACGTAATCGTCCGAAACCACATTGCCTGGTCTGTAATAATCGCTGTTACGTGGGCAGGTGAATTCGACCACAAGTATGACGTTTGCGGTTTCTGTTTACGTACATTTTTGTAATACACACCGACAATAATTTCCCGACACGAGCAAATCGTTCGTGTAATTTCACGTGCATGGACGCACTTAAAGGTCGAATATTCCACGATATGAATTACTTCATTCATGTAATATTTCATGTTGGAGTTGAATTATGATATACACGAAGCTATACGCATGTATTTTGAATCTGAGTACCACGACAGAATGCTCTAATATGTTCGAGAATCAGAAGTTGTCAGAAAAAACTGTTATATACAGGGTGTTCCAAATTAAGTCGGCACCATTACCAACTCCGTTACTATTGATGCTACGAATTCGGTTAAATGGGCAAACTAGTAGCATTTTTAATGACCTTTTCGATGCAAAAAAAAAAATTGACAGTCGGGTTTCCAGAATATTTCATAAAATGATATTTCTTTCAATGGAAAACGCTATATTTATTCATGAATTTCGATTTGTAATGACATTCTCAGCAACAAAGCTCATATCACCTTTCTTCCTAAAGTGGAAAGTGAGCGACTTATGTGGACATATTTAATTCTTTCACTAGAACAAAAAATTTCTTTGTTTTGGTGAATAAAACCTCATGATTGTCCAAACACCCAATTTTGGTACTTATGCAAATGACAATATCTTGTTATTAATAGCAAAATAAGACAGTAAAAAGAAAAAATTGCGCTGGTATGTGAAACCGATACGACAAAACGATAACTTCCATCTTAAAGCCATTTTGCTAGCCACATTTATTTTATGAATCAAAATATGTCTGCTGTAGTGATAACTTTGAAGCCGTCTTTGTACAGAACAGAAAATACTGGAGGATCATATGAATGTGGTTGGAAAAAATGTGTTTGATTTGATAAAACATAACTATTATGGGCAATCAAGTTGCCTTGAAACTTTGTTAAAATACTATTTGTCAAATATTCTCAAGTATATCATGACAATGTCAAAAATTATTGTAACTGTCAACTACTTTTCGAATATTTTTCGAAATGCCGTTTTTCTATCAAGAAAAATGTGATATGTTAGAATTCTACTTGGTTTGCCAGAAAAATAGCGTAAGAGCACTCCAACACTACAGCAATTCGTTCCCCGATCGTGAATTTCCTAATCGGCGTTTTTTTGTTGTGCTTCATCGTCGATTTAGGAACAATTAAAAAGTTTTTGAGCAGAGGAGAACTAAAAAACGTTTTGTAATATCTGATGATACAGAAATTGACGTTTTATCCTACTTTGAGGAATATCCAAATAATTCCATCAAAGAATTATCTAGAGAAATAGCTGTTCCACTGTCTGGTGTTCAACGAATTCTGAAGAAACATAAGATTTCTCCTTATAATTTAAGACCAGTGCAAACACTAGAACCTGGTGATCGTGAGAGACCATTGGGGTTTTGTCGGTGGTTTTTGAATAAATGCAGACAAGATCTAAACTTCTATAGAAATATTATTTGGGGCGATGAGGCTAATTTTTCAAACCGTGAGATGTATAATGGAAAGAATTTTCATTATTGGAGTAGACATAATCCATTTCTAGTCCATTCCCACAATCCGCAAAGACGATTCAGTATTAATGTTTGGTGTGGTCTATTGAAATGCAGAATTATCGGTCTATTTTTCTACCATGGTTCTTTGAACGGACCCCGTAACATTTATGTACTAACAAGAGTGTTGGAAGAGTATTTCGATGATCTTGATCTGGAGGCTCGTCAGATGATCTATTTTCAGCAGAATGGAGCACCAGCACATTATGTCAGTGGCGTAAAAAGAATGCTGTGAGGCTGTTTTGGAAACAAATGGATTGAAATATTCTGAAATCGCGAATATCAATTTTTTTTTGTTTTAAGCATCGAGAAGGCCATTGAAAATGCTACTACTTTGCTCATTTAACCGAATTCGTAGTATCAATAATAACGGAGTTGGCAATGGTGCCGACTTAATTTGGAACACCCTGTATATCAAGAAACTTGTAAAATATTTTAACGAGTTATGATTATTTAAGACTTTTGCCAGAGCTGTGGAAAAAAAATCACTTCGAGTTCAGTCATGTTTGCTGGACATTCTTTGAAAGTATTCAACTTCTTCAAAGTTATTCCACCCCCATTCCTTAATCAAAAAGAAGAAGTTTGCAATCTAGAATTTAAAATAATCGTCTCCATAAATGTGGATTATATCGTGTTCTGTATCATTACTGTAATGTTCTTCATCACATGACTTTGCACTATTTCGATGAGTTTAATAATAACTTTTTCAAATATATTGAGACTGGAATAAAAGCAAAGGAAAATATTTATAATTCAGGTTGATATATTGATCATCTTGAACTAAGAATATTACGAAAAATATTCCAGCACAATAATTGTTATCTAATAGTTGATAAAAAGCAACAATATCTTTGTAGTTCCATAATTTGAGAGTATATGTAGTCAATAGACCGAAACGTTTGTATTTGTAATCAGTTTACAACATGGTTTTGATGAGAGTTTTTAGGCATGAAGTCGAAATATTAGCTAGATATAAAAGTGACACTTCCAATATTATTTTCATCAGTTCAAATTTGTTTGAATCAGTAACAAGTTCTTCAAAATAAGCTCTTCAACAATGAAATCTGTAAGTGAAGTGAAAATCTTGAGCATTCAAAGTGCATAATGTAATTTAAAATGCATTCTGAATTACTCGACAATTATGCTGAATTCAAAAAACTATTTCCTTTAGGTTGATTCGACTATGGATATGTTTCTTCGAAATAATCAGTTTGGCTGAAATCAGATAAATAAGCTGCTGATATTTCACTAAACAACATTATAAAAATACAATCAAAAACATTTAGATACATTTGGCACTAGTAAGGAATATAATAAGGTCGTTATGAAACACAAAATATTTCCATTCATAATTTCTTCACGATGCTACAAAGTACTCTGCTTCACTACCTAGTGAATTCATCTTTGGGGCTCTCACATGAATAATCTCCATTCATTCAACTAGAACATCGTGATATGTGAATACAAACCATATTCGTAAGATACAAAAAAAATAACAACAGTAAGACAGCGAAAAATGAATAAAATATCCACTATTATTGAAGTGATTCAATATAATTTGGTTTTATTTCAAAATGCGAAAAGTTTAGACTTTTTTTGATTTTTTTTTCATAACTGGAAATTAATATATTCCCAAAGCTGCCAAATGGGACAATAACATCGAAACCCTATGGAAGATAACAGTTGAACTTCGAAACAGACTTTGCTTACGAATCTCTAGTGATAGGACTTGTTTTCGTTCAATAGTAAATTAAACGGTTTTTTATTATTATTATTTTATAGATCATCCTGGTTTGCATTCTGTTCGGTGTGGCTGTAGCTGGACCTCATGGAGGACATGTGAGTATATATGAATTCAGGATCATATTCATTATGATACCTTATTATTAGAAGAGAAACTTATAATACAATCCAAATCTGGAGCACCATATCAAAATGATGTTCGCGAAAATTGATCTTCCAAAACTGAAATAAAAAAAATCCAAATTGGATATGGCCAGTAAACAACCATTCAAACTCAAGTTTGGTTGAAAATAGCAGCGAACTCCGGGAAAAAATTAATACTTTCGATATTTGTTTACTGCTATGAACATACATACTGAAAACAGATCCAAAACCTCACTTTTATCCATTCCATCTAGTTCAGTAATCTCGATTTTTGTTTCTGAATTTTCATCATTCTGAATTGATTGGCGTTTGCAGAATTGCTCTATTTCAAACCGTTCTCGAGTTGAAAAGTTCATCTGTAATTGAGAGCCGTAACATCCCCCAAAAATTTTGTTCGTACTTTTTCAACTAGAACTGGGAGGGGTTATCATCTCCTCTCAAACATTTTTGTTTTTCAATTCCTAGTCTTTCAAAAAATTCAATAATATTTTTTTTAAATGCACACTAATTTTCAAGTCAATTCTGGATTAATTGAAGATTTCATATGCTTTTCACGGCACCTCCACCATTTCGAGCTCTCTACAGCGTTTTCGATGTTTTATTACTTTCTTCTGCTAAACCTTGTGACTGGGCATATACAAATCATATATTTTTGAAATATGCATGAAATTTTGCGTTTTTGCGTATATAGTGCGAATTTGAAGTGGATCTGATAATTTAGTATTATCGATGAATTTTAGGGGTCTACCCCTTAGGACTTTTTTGAGTATTGTCTCTTTTCTTACCAATAAACTCAAATACACGAAATATACCATTTCCATCATTCTGATTCGATTGACGTTCGCAGAATTGCTCTATTTTTAACCGTTCTCGAGTTGAAAAGTTCAACTAGAGTTGGGAGGGGGTCACCTCCCCCCAGAAACATTTATCAATTTTTTTTCTACACACATTCGTGGAATGCAATCTTCCAGAAAATATACACCGAATTTCAAGTCGATTCCGGATTATTTTAAGATTTCATAGACTTTTAACGATGGCACCTCCGCCAGTTCTATCTTTCTAGAGAATTTTCATGTTTCATTCTTTTTTTCTGCTGATCCTTGTATCTGAGCCTATACAAATCTTACATTTTCGGAATTTACATGATATTTTGCGTATATATTGTGAATTTCAATTGGATCTGATGAGCGCGTCAGCAGAGAATGGTGTGAGTTGTTCAGACTATCTCGCAAGTTACTAATTTTTTTGTACCAGGTGAGCAAATGTTTCTGTGTTCAACATCTCCACTAGCAATCATTTTTCTGCTTTTTTCTGTCCAACAGAAATGAAAAACGTTTGTTCGACTACCCTTTCGTGGCTTTTTTCTATAACAACACTGATTTTTGTTCCATTTCAGGATAATGCCCATTACAAATTCGAATATGGCGTCCACGACCCTCACACTCATGACCACAAGTCCCAGCATGAGCACAGAGATGGCCATCACGCTACCGGAGGGTACACTCTGAAGGAAGCTGATGGTACTCACCGTATCGTGAAGTACAAATCTGGCCCACACACTGGATTCGAAGCTGTTGTCGAGAGGGTTGGACATGCCCAACACCCCGCCCATTACGGACATGGACATGGTCATGGACATGGAGGAGTTGGAGGTACCAGCTACGTTGGAGTTACCCATTGGGCAAATCAAGGCAGCGAAGGGCATGGGCATTGAGAACTGGACATGATGTTATTGTTGCTTTCTGTTATGAGATGAAATAAACTTCTTCTTTACTAAATGCTTCTGGTTTTGTTTTTCAAAGATTCTGAACCATATGTGGATGAGAAAAATCAAGGCGACTCAGTAATAGTTCCGGAAGTGGACTGGGGGTAGCTTAATATACGTTTTGAGGGTTAGATACGATACGATACGATTCAGTTATTCTTTGGAAAAAAAATTATACAAAAGTTGTGAATACCTAATTGAAATATCTAAAACTTTTGTTTCAATTATTTTTCAACAGTAGCTACCTGGAAATCACCTTGAAAAACGATATACATGTTTGTTTTTTGTTTTTAATTTTTATCTCCCTCAACTTTTTTTTAAGTTCTCATGAAAATTGGTGAAAACGTTCTTGTTTGTGTTTTAAATGAGCTGAAATTTTTTCGAAGCAAAATATCTATTTTCCTATCGTATAAGAATTTAAAATAAAAAAAGCCACCAAGTCCAATCGAAAAAGTTGGTTAACAAAAAAAAAAATTTCAGTACTCATTTTCTTATGTTATAAAAATCAGTTATTCGTTTGGAAAAATATTTTAGAAAAGCAATAAACCAAAAAACAACTTATATTATATTATTATCTATAGAAATAGCAAGAAACCCCGATAAATGGTCATAATTGTTGGTCAAGACATAAATCTTTCAGTTTCTTTAAACCTACTCAGTTCAAAATAATTTGAATATCTATTATTACAAACCTATCTCAGGAAATGTGAACGATCCTACACCTGCAATAGTTTCAAACATACATATGAAGTGTAATTCTTGCATTGTTTTTCTGGTTCATATCTTCTAATTTCGTCGGAAAAAGAAAAAATATATATATTATAAAAATATTAAAATTATTAGCCAACAAACTTTTTTCGAATCCAATAGAAATTAATTTAAAAAAAAGGCAGCCAAAAAATAAATGCTGAGAATTATTATTATAAAAATTATAAAGAGCGGAAACAAAGAGATTTAGTTAAAAAATTTACAGAATATTCCTCAATGAGACCTGATGCTTCCAGAATCTTCGGTAACTTTACAAAAAAATTATACGGGATGCTCAGAAATTGGCGCCAAAATCGGCCAACTCAAAAATTGTGTAACTCATTTTTTCAGATGAAAATCCCATTTTTTCTCCCTACCAGTGTATTCTACGCTAAAAAAATGGAGGAAGTTTATACCCACAACCCTATATCTGAATTATCCGGTTTTTGTGGAAACTTGGAAAAACAAAAATTTCTGTTTGTGATACCCAGATAGACCAAAACCCAATCATGATACCCTGACGCGGCTAATTCATGATTGCAAAACACAAGTGCAGTTTGTAAAAAAGCAAAAAGAAAGTAGACCTTGGCTACTTCAGAGCGTATCTAGAAAATTCCTTGGTAGATGCAGAAAGATATGTGGGAATACCTGCCAAAGGATTTTAACGAAACATTCGTATCCATTCTCATTCGTTCAGAATTCAATTGAGACCAGGAAAAAAAATTATTTTTCCAAATTCATAAAAATCAAAATTGAGGAAGACGAACATTCTTTATGAAAATTGATTCGTACGGATGAGGCAAAATTCATGAAAAATGGAAGGTTCAACCACATTACTTGAGTTATACTAATTCACACGTATAAAAGACAGTTTCAAGTAGTCACTGGAGTTTTGAAGTTTTTGCTGCAATAAAAGTGACGGTGTGCTTGTGGTGCATTTTTACGATGAAGATTCGGATGGCAAGCTTATTGGAGATCGAAAAAAATATTTTATGTCTATTTTAGGTCAGATATATTTCGAACTGGATGAACACGATGTAGCCCCACCCCATTATAATGCAATTGTGGATGAATCGTGGATAATTATTTTGAAGATCGTTGGGTAGCGAACAATGTACCCCATCAATGGCCTCCTCGTTTACCCGATATCACTCCGTTAGACTTTTTTGTCGTATAATAAATATTGTCCATGTTGCGCTGCTAACAACAAAAAAATAACAATAAGGAGAGAGTTGGGAATGCATTTTGATCTCTTTCTTCGAAAGAATTTCAATAATCATGTCAAATTCTCTATAAATTATTAAAAAATTGAAGTAATGGTCCTTTTCTTAACTCTCAACGCGCGAATTATTGATAAATATTGTTTGTTAACACTTCATCATTTGTTTTTTGTCGATTCCTCCCAAAAAAACCTATTGATGATTCAGATATCTCCAATAACTACAAGGACATTTCAGTTTTTCCAAGTTTTTACAAAAACCGTATGATTTAGATGTTGGGTTGTGAGCATAATCTCCCTTTATTTTCTAGCGTAGAATCTACTGGTGGCGTTGAGGAAATTGTAGTTGCCATTTGAAAAAAATGAGTTACACAATTTCCGAGATAGCCGAATTTGGCTACAATTCCATTGCACCCTGTATAATTTTTTTGAAAAGCTCTCAAAGATTTAGCTTATTTAGGCAAATTATGTCAATCTTTTACCCGACTCTTCTTTGTTTCCAAAATATTTATTGTATTGTGAATGGCTGCATATGTCGAAAGTTTCAAAAAAATTGTTTCCAGATGTATAATATTTTAACTAAAACAAGCTCTTGGGAAAACTCACATACAAAAATTTTCAAAAAATACTCCTTGTAGTTTCCCATATATACACAGGGTGTTCCAAATTAAGTTGGCACCATTGATGCTACGAATTTGATTAAATGGGTAAACTAGTAGAATTTTTAATGGCCTTCTCGATGCCGAAAACAAAAAAAATTGACAGTCGCGTTTCAGAATATTGCATGGAACACCCTATATTTTTTCATGCATTTCGATTCGTAATAACATTTCAACAACAAATTTCATTTGACTTTTTTCCGTAAAGGTGAAAATAAGACAGTTTTATCAATAGGAAACATTTATAAAAAACGGATTTGATAAAGCGCTATAAAATATCGAGTAAATGTTCAAAAACACCGCATTCTTGTTAAACACATATTTGGGCCCTTCTATTGACATTACGTGTGGCATTCAACACAGTTTGGCCATCAATTCTATTAATTAAAGTTTCAATATATTTTTTCAGTTCATCTATATTTTTATTTTTCATTTTACACACCTCATTTTTTCAGAAATCCCCAAATATAAAAATCTAGAGGTGTCATGTCTGGTGAACGAGGAGGCCGCCTAACAGGACCATTTAGCAATCCATCTGTTTCCAAAACAGCCTCCCAGCATTCTTTTTACGCCACTGACATTATGTACTGGTGCTCCATACTGCTGAAAATAGATCATCTGACGAGCCTCCAGATCAAAATCATCGAAAAACTCTTCCAATACTCTTATTAAAAAATTAATGCAAAGTGGTCCGTTCAAAGAACCATGGTAGAAAAATGGACTCCTAATCGTGTTTGAACTGGTCCTAACTTATAAGGAGAAATCTTATGATTCTTCAGAATTCGTTGAATACCAGATAGTGGAACAGCTATTTCTATAGATGAATCTTTGATGGAATTATTTGGATATATCTTAAAGTTAAACTTTTTCATTGTTCCTGAATCGACGATGAAGCACAGCAAAAAACCGCCGATTAGGTAATTCACGATCGGGAAACGAATTGCTGTAGTGTTGTAGTGCTCTTACGCTACTTTTCTGGCAAACCAAGTAGGATTCTAACATATCACATTTTTCTTGATGGGGAAACGGCATTTCAAAAAATATTCGAACAGTAGTTAACAATTACAATAATTTATAACATTCTCATAATATACTTGAGAATATTTGACAAATAGTATTTCAACAAAGTTTCAAGTCAACTTGATTCACAAAGTAAATGCGGCTAGTAGAATGGCTTTAAGATGGAAATTATGGTTTTGTACATCAATACCAAATAGCTCAGTGGTGTCAATTGGGTGGTGCGACATGATGATCACGGGTTTCACGAGTTCACATCCCAGCGCAATTTTTTCTTTTTACTGTCTTATTTTGCTATTAGTAGCAAAATATTGTCATTCGTATAAGTACCAAAATTGGGTGTTTGGACAATCATGAGGTTTTATTCGCCAAAACAAAGACATTTTTTGTACTAGTGAAATAAATAAATATTTCCACATAAGTCGTTCATTTTCCACTTTAGGAAAAAAGGTGATATGAGCTTTGTTGTTGAGAATAATATTACGAATTGAAATGAATGAAAACATATAGGGTGTTCCATTGAAAGAAATATCATTTTATGAAATATTCTGAAAACGCGAATGTCAATTTTTTTTTGTTTTCGGCATCGAGAAGACCATTAAAATGCTACTATTTTCCCATTTAACCGAATTCGTAGCATCAATAATAAAGGAATATATATATATATATATATATATATATATATATATATATATATATATATATGGTATGCCCTGTATACCTTAAAATATACAAGAACTGCATTGCTTTCTTGTTACAATACTGAAACCGAAAGAAGTCTTCACACTTCAGCTACATGTGATTTTTTCAACACGACAGGAATATTGCTGAAAGTAATTCATCCGTATAATTATCTAATAATCAATAAAAAACAACTATTTTACGTTCATTTTGTGATTGGAGAGTATGTGTAGCCAACAGACCAAAACTTCAGTATGCAATCGGTTTACAAATATGCATGCAACATGGTCCGGTTACTAGTTTTTAGATATCAAACCGAAATATTTTGTGGATATAAAAGTTACATGTCGCATTGTATTTTTATCAGATCAAATCCGTTTGATTCAGTACCATTATCTTCATCAACAATGAAATACGTGAGTATAATAGATTCAAAGCCTACATTTCTAGTTGGAAAAAATGTAAACTCATACATAATAGTACAAATTTCACCTCTACCCATCGTTTGATGGATATTTTCACAATTCTTTACCTCATTGGTATTATAGATAAATGACGGCTGTTCAACTTAATATTGTAGTAGCATTCATAGTTCCTCAAAAAACAACCAAAAGCCAAAAAGTACCAAGAGTAACCAAGAACACTCAAAATTATGAACAGATGTGATCCCAGAGTAGACCCTCGGGGTACTCAAGATTGTTCACTTCAAAGAATTTCATGATGGAGCTTTAGGCAGACCTCTGGTATTTGTGCGAAGTTATTTTTTACCAAAACCAGTCTGTTGGTAGAAATATCGTTCACAGAAACTTTTTGTGGACAAGGTTTTCTGATGTGATAGAGAATTCCTCTTATTATGCACAAATTTAGTAATCAATTTGGATTAAAAAACAGGATTCAATAACCACGTTAACAAAATCAGACCAAAATGAATTGATAAAGAAATTATGCTATTCAAATGATTCCTAGTAGCATGCCGGTTTGAATATGCATGCATCATTTGGTTTCCATCAAAATTCTAAAAACGATACCAAAAAAATTCCAGGAATTTCTTTGAATCAAATGATCAGATCTTCAAGAACTTAACATGAATACTGAATGCTATTACAAGAACTGTCTCTCAAACGATTGGAAGCAAGAAACGTTCTTGGCCGAAAGACAACATTGCATACCTCCTCTGATCTTACAATGCGTGTTGATTCTCCTACACGTATTTCTAACTCGGTGGAAATCGGACAAGAGTTTCATTTTCATCTCAATCCTATATTCTCTGTAAAAATAAAAGTTGGGACGATTCAATCGTGCTTCCCATTTCAAAGAATTGTATTTTATCTAGTGTTTCATGTTCGATGGAAATTACTTCATATCGGCCATTCCTTTTAATACTGCGGCATTAAATGGTCTACAAACTGTCCGAGAATGTTTTTTCAACTTGTAATTTCTTCATATCCACCATTATACTAACGCACTTGCTTTGTTCTTCATTTCATACTGACTGAAACAACCTATCACTCTTATAAAACAGGTCTAACTTTCATTCTTTAACTTTTTCACAGATCATCCTATTATGCACTGTCATTGGTACGGCTGTAGCTGGACCTCATGGCGGACATGTAAGTATATCAAATTAATATTGTTCATTTTAATCTGCCGTAGCTATGTAACTGTGGCAAAATTCCACATCCCCCTTCCCTTCCAAAGGTGAATCCCCTGGACAGCGACGTCCCACAATCATCCGCTGTGCACCAATAAGAACCAATTTAGGATGTCTCATGATACATTTGGTACCAAGGACATTTCTGGGACATCCCAGGGATGTACCAGATACGAAATCCGGTGGATATTCTTCCAGGGACATCCCTGGGAAGTCCCAAACATGCCCTTGTACCAACAAAACACTTTGGGACATAAAAGGGACTTACCTGGGATGTCCCCGTGTTGTTAGGCCAGCAATATGCCAATGTGCAGACTTCAATTAATATTCCATCCTATATTGTACATTTTTAAATGAATCTTAAAGTTCATGAAACAAAATTTTACTTTTTGTTGACTAGCTTTTATTTTGTGTCAGGATAACGCCCATTACAAATTCGAGTATGGTGTCCACGACCCTCACACTCATGACCACAAGTCCCAGCATGAGCACAGAGATGGGCACCACGCTACCGGAGGGTACACCCTCAAGGAAGCCGATGGTACTCACCGTATCGTGAAGTACAAATCTGGCCCACACACTGGTTTCGAAGCTGTTGTCGAGAGGGTTGGACACGCCCAACACCCCGCCCATTACGGACATGGACATGGTCATGGACATGGAGGAGTTGGAGGTACGAGCTACGTTGGAGTTACCCACTGGGCGAATCAAGGAAGCGAAGGGCACGGTCGTTAGGAACTTGAGATGATGTTATTGTTTTCTGTTGCTTAATGAATAAACTACTTCAATATAAAATGTTTCAATTTTTGTTATTACTTGCCATAATATTTTCATAATGGAGAGAAAGCGCGTACGACGAAAGTCCAACCTTGCAAAGAATATAAGCGTGGGGGACGATTTTAAATTGTACCGCTAACTGAAAATAATCCAAAGGGGATAAATCGGGGCATTTAACAGGCCATAGCACCACACTTGACTTTCAATCCTCTGATTGGTAATATTTAAAATAACCAAGTGAATGCTTGGGATCGCACGTCAAACGGTAAGACCTTCGTCAGTCCAGCTTGCACAAGTCTTCTGAAGACATCAGAGGGTTGCTCGTAGGAGTGGAGCTGGATGTCGGATAGACATTTTTTTTTTTTGAATCTCAATCGATCATATGGTAGTACATCATCGTTGCCATCCTAGTAATCAACGGTTAGTCTTTGTTGAACTTCAGACTGAAGTACAGAAATTATGAATGATGTGGTTATTGATTCGGGATTCAAATGAAATTCTTGGCTTTCTATCAAAATTCTGAAGCATATTGAGGTTTTTGTACGTCAAATTGTTTAGAAAGTTGAATTGTCATATTCAGACGAACGGGCGATTTCAAATGTCTATTTCAACCATATTTTTGTTCCCCTTACCTTAACAATAAATGACCTTCACGGTAAAGATACAGTCAGTCGTGGTTGACTAAACCTCTGTGAAACGAGTTTGTTGCACTCAGGTAATGATTTTACAGAAGGAAAAAAATTATTTTTAGAATTTTTTAATTTCAAATATTCTCTAAACATTAAAAAATCTCAAAATTTAATCAAGGAAACTTTTTTAAAATCAAATGGTTATATTAATACTAGTAATAATGATAACGGATTTAAATGGATGCTATGGCCTGCTTTAACACCCGATTTATCCCCATTGGATTATTCCTAGCTAGCGCTACACTTGCATGAAAACTAATAAATTTGAGTTCAGTTTATATATACTCATACCAGCTGTAACAGATCTTTTCATACATGCAATATCTCAGTTATACTGCTTGAAATATTTTTTTTTAAGTACACTGATATCAAACCTATATGACTTTGTGCCAAAGTCAACCCATGTCAAATTATCCTTGATAAACCACGCTCAGCCTCAATTAATCAAGTTGCACTTTAAATTTTACTCCGAAGTAAACAGCATTTGATAATGAATAATTTATTGTATATATTTTGGGATCACAGATGTCCAACTGACAGAATAAGAGAATTCAAACTACAATGTACGGATTTCCATAACGAAGAATTTATTGAAAACAAAAATTATAAAAGCTGCTCAAAATGTCTACCATCAATCATATTCATACATGCTTCAAATCGCCTTATCAGTTCTCTCGTACAAGATTTTCTGACCATTTCTTCCGTTATTGTGGTGCAGCATCTACAATCTTCTCTTGTAAATCGTTCAAGTCGATTGGTTCGGTTCCGTACACGATCTTTCTCAAATACCCCACAGAAAAAAATCTGAAGGTGTCAGATCTGGCGAACGTGCAGGCCATGTCATAGGACCTCTATTTCCTATCCATCTTTCTAGAAAATATTGATCGAGGTATTCGGTTACAGAGCGTTGATTATCTGGTGGAGCACAATCGTGTTGCCACCACATAAGTTGCAGTTGTTCTTGAGGAATATCATGTAGCAATTCCTGAAGTTCATTTTTTACGAAGTCCTGATATTTACGCCCAGTCACAGTGTGTTAATAAAAATGAGGGCCTATCAAACATCAATTGAACAAGGAATACCATACATTCACACCCATATGGTTTGAAAATTTGTTTCTCGATCAATAATACGTAATGTTGATTCATTATTGTAAAATCTTGATTCGTCATTTCACATGATCTGATCCAATAAATTTTGATAGTGGCATTGGGAGGTTTTCTCCTCTCAAAATCATCAAGTCGAAGCCCAACATTAGAAAATATGGTATGATTAGAGAGTCGCCGATTTTTCTAGTATAATAACATATCAATATACTCATTTGAAGTGAAATGATCTACAACTTCGGCAGTTTTTATTACTCGATTCCAATGAAGTACACTATGAGCCAAAAATGTTCACAATAAATTATTCATTATCAAATAGGAACTGTTTACTTCGAAGTATCTAATTTTGTGAGTTTGACGCCTGTCAAAATGTCAAGTTTGATACAGAGTTGAAATGAGAATTCATTACACACAAGTCGACAAAAAAAAGGATAGAGTTCTCAGGGGTAGTTTAATACGAGGTTATATTGAAAAATTCTTAGCCTACTATAGAACCAACAAAATTTCATTGTCAAAATATTTTATTACTCAACATATTCTCCTCTTAATTGGATACATTTATTACAGCGAACCTGCAACGTCTCTAGACCTTTCAAAAAAAATGTTTCTTCTTGCTCTGCGAACCAAACCTCCATAGCTTGTATTACCTCCTCGTTAGAAGAAAATTTACGACCTTTTAAACTTTTTTTCAGTTGAGGAAAGAGATGATAGTCGGACGGAGCCAAATCTGGTGAATAAGGGGGGCGTTCTAGTAATTCAAACCGTAAATCACGAATTTTTTTCATGGCAACATGAGATTTGTGTGCAGGGGCGTTGTCCTGCAAAAACAAAACACCTTTGGATAGCTTTCCGCGTCTTTTCTCTTTAATTTTTTCCCGTAGAGTGGTCGAATAGTAATCTCCATTTATTGTTCTACCCTTATCCAATCCATGGCAATCCCAAAAAACTGAAGCAAGAACTTTTCCAGCAGATTTTTGGACTCGAAACTTCTTAGGTTTTGGAGAACCGTGAGTGTCGCCATTCCATCGATGGTTGCTTTGTTTCTGGATCGTAGAAATGTACCCAAGTCTCATCCATAGCAACAATGCGGTTTGAGAAGTCTACATCGTTTCCAAATCGAGGACTGATTCGTAGGAAATATTCAGTAGTTCAGATATCCGTTTCAGCCCAATTTCGACGGTCTGTTGAAATCATGTCATGAACTGCATCGATATTTTCGGGGAACTGACACAGAAACTGGCCTTCCCGATCGGTCATCATCTTCAATGAAAAATTTACCTCTTTTGAAGCTTGCAGTCCAATTTTTCACGGTCGCATACGAAGGACATTGATCACCAAGGGTATTAGGCATATCTTCGTAAATCTGCTCACCTCTTAACCCTTTTAAATACACGTACTTGATGATGGCTCGATACTCCAATTTTTCGATTTTCACAATTTCGGTGGGCATATTGTTTTTTTAATTTATTGCGTAACTCTGGTTTACTTTTTTTGACGTCAAACTTTACACTGACACTTCTAATAAGTTATTGTTCGTTGCTATAGTAACGCAATATTTTGTTTATGCAGGGAACTGGTCTAGGCTAACTAGGTATGAGTGTTTTATTTTTCAATAATACCCAATCAATGGATTGAAAACCAATTTATGCCTATTGGATTATTCCTAGTTCGCACTTCACTTGCATTGAAACCGATGAATTTGATGGGTAATTCACTTCAGTTCCATCAGTTATTTGAAATATGTTCAATATGATAAAATTCCTAATCATCCCTCACGCCTATATTCTTTCTTAGGTTGGACTCTCGTCGTACGCGCTTTCTCTCCATTATGAAAATATTATGGCAAGTAATAACAAAAATTGAAACATTTTATATTGAAGTAGTTTATTCATTAAGCAACAGAAAACAATAACATCATCTCAAGTTCCTAATGACCGTGCCCTTCGCTTCCTTGATTCGCCCAGTGGGTAACTCCAACGTAGCTGGTACCTCCAACTCCTCCATGTCCATGACCATGTCCATGTCCGTAATGAGCGGGGTGTTGGGCGTGTCCAACCCTCTCGACAACAGCTTCGAAACCAGTGTGTGGGCCAGATTTGTACTTCACGATACGGTGAGTACCATCGGCTTCCTTGAGGGTGTACCGTCCTGTAGCGTGATGACCATCTCTGTGCTCATGCTGGGACTTGTGGTCATGAGTGTGAGGGTCGTGGACACCATACTCGAATTTGTAATGGGCATTATCCTGACACAAAATAAGAGTAAGTCAACAAATTCAATACATGGTGATAAGGTAAAAATAAGTTCACTGAATCCTAAAATTCATTCAATAATGTATAATTAAAGTCTATAAATCGGCAGATTGCTAGCATGTTACCCTAACAACATGGGGACATCCCAGATAAGTCCCTTTTATGTCCTAAAGTGTACTGTCGGTGCAAGGGCATGTTTGGGACTTCCCAGGGATGTCCCACGGAGGATATCCAGTGGATTTCGTATCTGATACATCCCTGGGATATCCCAGGGATGTCCCCTATACCAAATGTATGCGATATCCTATATTGGTCCTTTTTGGTGCACAGCGGATGTCTGTGGGACTACGCTGTACAGGGGATGTACCTTTGTTGTAAGGGAAGAGCTATGTGAAATTCTGTTACAGTTACATAGCTACAGCAGATTGTAATGAATAATACTAATTTATACTTACATGTCCGCCATGGGGTCCAGCTACAGCCACACCAATGACAATGCATAAGAGGATGATCTGTGAAAAAGTCATGAATGACATGAGACTTGTTTCATGAGAGTGATAGTTTGTTTCTGTTAGAGGAAAACAAAGTAAGTGCGTTGTATGATGGTGGATATGGGAAACTTTCAAGTTGATAAATTAGTCTTGGACATTTGTAGAGCATTTGATGCTGCAGTGTTGGAGAGATTGGTTGACATGAATTCATTTCCAAGGAATATGAAACACTGAAGAAAATGCAATTCTATGAAAAGGGAAGCACAAAAAAATCGTCATAACTTGTATCTGTACAGAGAATATACGATGAAGCTGTAGATACATTTTTTGTTTAATTTCCAATATGACTTTATTTGGTTCGACCATGGTTTTGGCTTCTACACAATTTTCAACTATTACAGAGATTTATAAAAGAGTTATATTTTTTTGTGCAGTATATCCAAAGTGCATCAAAGGTCACAACAATTCTTGGCCAACTAGGAATTTAAATAAAACAAATTCATGGGTGGAGTTCAGCACCGACATCTTGATAGCTGAGTTTGTGGGAATTTCAGCATACATAGCCCAAAAATTGAACTAGTATAGTTAGTAATACGTTTAGGAGAATTAACAGGCATTGTGAGATCGAAGGAGGTCTGCAATTTTGTTTTTTTGGTCAAGAATGATTCTGGTTTTCAACTGTTTGAGAGATAGTTCTTGTAAGAGCATACATGTTAAGTTCTTGAAGACTTATTTGAATCAACAAAATCGGTATTCTCTCTAAAGTTTTACACTTAACTAGGTAGGAATCAAATGATGCATGCATATTCCAACTGGAATACCACTAAGAATAATTTAAAGAGCTTCCCTTTAGTATCACATCATTTAAGTCTAATTTTGTTGCCCTATCCCTATCCCTATCGCATTAGGAAACCTCAAGAAAAATTCCTGTCCACAAAATAGGTTCTGTGAACGATATTTCTAACCACAGACTGGTATTTTGTTATACATGCTTCCGCAAAAATACTTTATATCTGCCTAAAGTTATAATCATGAACTTCTTCGAAGCGAACAATCTTGAGTACCCTAAGGGTCTGTACTGGGACCAGATCTATCTATAATTTTGAATATTCTTGATTATTCTTGGTACTTCTCAGGTTCTGGAAGAACTTTAAATGATATCACAATGCGGAGTTTAATTCATTTTGGCATATTCCACCAACAACAAATTCAGTAAATAAACAACATCAATAATATAAGAAATATAATGCACGATGGTATACTCATTTATAATAAACTACCAAGCACATTGAAGAATATCAAATGCTGTTTAAAATTCAAGTTCAAATTGAAACAATATTTCAAAAAATGAATGTGATTTGACAATTTATTATTTTGTTACAGTTTGTTTGTTGCTTCATTTACTTACGAATTTATTTTGATATTTCCCTATTATAAGCAGCCTATGTTTTTTGGGAATAATGAAGTTATTATTATTATTATTAATATGCCATCATCTATCTATACGGCCGATGAAGTGAAAAAGAGTTAAAAAAAAATCGTCAAACGATAAGAAATAGCTAGGGTAAAATTTGAACTTCTATGTTTGAGTTTGAATTTTTTCCAATTAGAAATGTCGACTTTGAATCTATTATACTCACGTATTTCATTGTTGATGAAGGTATTGGTACTGAATCAAACCGATTTGAACTGATAAAAATACAATGCGACATGTCACTTTTATATCCACAAAATATATCGGTTTGATATCTAAAAACTAGTAACCGGACCATGTTGCAGGCATATTTGTAAACCGATTGCATACTGAAGTTTTGGTCTATTGGCTACACATACTCTCAAATCACAGGAGACGTGAAATAATTGTTTATTTATCGATTATTAGATAATTATATGGATGAATTACTTTCCGCAATATTTGTGTTGATTCAAATATGAACACTGTTGATGTAATTTTCTTATCGAATATGACTTTTTCGTCACAACTCTCGATAATCTGACTGTCTCAAAATAGATGATAGCATCTCACAGCCAAACGAATCCAATATCTCATATTCTATATCGATCTTCTATAAAGTTTCGTTTTTTTTTGAAAAATCTCCAAAAGCAGAGGTACCTGGATTTTTTCGTATTACAAAAGTGCATTTGGTTATGCATCAAATTTTGCAACTTTTCTCAACCTATACATCTTTCTGACAGAAATAAATGACTATCTTCAAAAGGGAAAAGACAAAGGAAATGCAGATTTTATGCAGTGGTAGAAAAATCACTCAGTAAAATTCCTCTAATAGTCACGAGCTATCAAAAATATTTTGGATCTTACATAGTTTGGTTTCCTGAAAGCACACCGCGAAAAAAACACTCAAAATTTCCCCTTATTCACACTAGATCCAAAGGTACCAATCTGACATGAATAAAATTCACTAAACATATCTCATCGATTTGTTGTTTTTGAAGTTTTTTTAGAAAGGTTGAATTCCGTTTTTGATGAAAAAATAGTGTGAAACGAGTGAATTGGGAAGTTAGCAGGGGAGCCCAAGCGGGGATTTCGGGTTCTACTGAACCGGGTGGTTAAGGACCTCCACCAAATATGAACCTCATAAATAAGGCCGCGCGTCTAGGATAAAGGATCAGATTAGTAAAAAAAATTGATCATCTGAAATTCTCGAGCGCGTCAGATTGAGATAAGGTGAGTTAATTACATGCTAAAAAGTGTATATTCTACTAATCTGACAATTTGAGAGTGACGTAAAGAAAGGGGAGGGCTACAAAGTTGTAAGAAAAACGTCATCTCGACATTCTCGAACGTGGCAAAATTTTTTTTTATTCTGAAGAAAATAATTCAAGTATAACGAAAAATATATAATCTGACGATTTTCACAAGCCGAAACAATCAAAAACTCGTCGATAAAGTCTAATGCGTGCAGCTGCGTAATGCCTATATTCCCCTCTCCGCATTACTATTTCTCACTCGCTCTTTCTCTATCTATTTGGCTTGGAATCACTCTGAAATTTCTAGTTCGATCAATTCAAATTTAAAGATTCTTCATGGAGCTTGAAAAACTGCGTCGAATGCCGCCAACCGCTTGAAAATCGGTTCATTTATTCAAAAGCTATTGCGGTTTGAAAATTCAAAAAATTGTATAAACTTCTATCAGACTTTTGAGCTCGGAGAGCTCTCATAATGACACAAAAATCATATTATTGAGCTCGAAGAGCTCTAAAACAAAATAAATGCAATGTTGACCGCTTAGGTATGGAAGTTGCAGGGATGGCCTTTAGGGTCAACCATTTTCCTAATTTTTATCTTAATATATATCTTAATCTGACGCGCTTGAGTATTTAAAGATGGCGATTTTTTATTTCATATTATAATAATGGTCGCGAGTTTGCGTCACATCGACATCGTCAGATTATTGCATGGGAGCTTTTTTTTAGGTTCACCCCCCTAAGAAAATCTGACGCGCTCGATTATTTTTTTTTTATTTCCAATCCTTACCTACGATCAGATTAACATACGTACATTATTTAAAATACGTAGGACATTATGTATGTCCATGCAACAGTTTTTTTACAAATTTGAAAATCTATAGCCGCTTAAGGTATACATTACATAACATTTTTTTCTTCTTATCATCCAAGCTTTGCAACCCAATAGGTTGTGGGGTGTGTGTGTTGGGGTGGAGAGGAAAGAATTTTCACTGTTTTTGTTGGTGGAAATGTGTCCTAAAAAGTGCCAGTCATCACTCAAGAACGGGCCGATATCTCCAAAATTACTTGAAACCACCAAAAATTTCATTTAGATTTTTTGTTCAGGATACCAAACTATGCAGGTGAATTTTTTCTGATAGCTCGTGGCTATCAGTAAACAGAATTATACCAACCGTTTCGTCTATTACCTTAGCATCATCAGAAGATGATTTGAACTGATATAATATAGATCATGATTCGATCAGGAAATCACTCTGTTTACCGACTCAATCCGGTTGGAGTGTATAGCCCGAAATTGATTATCAAATATTCAAAGTTCCCTAAATTTACTGTTGGATCATCCGACAGGCATTGAAAGCATATCCCAACGCACTTAGAGGTAATTAAACAACAAAGGGTGGATTAACCCTTCATATTCATGCCGTAAAACCTGCAGACTGAGTATAATTACGGAATAGCGACCCCTGTCGGCGTTATACTGCTGTAAAGAAGAATAGAATTCACCTGAAGTTTTGTTCTTTATGAATAGTAAACTTTACGAAAATGCAAAAAAAAGAATTGGGCGCTCGGTATTAATCCGCATGGATTTACTACTATGTGAATAAAATTCATTGTGTACTTTTGTACTAGCTTATCTGTTTCTCTTTTCAAAGAAAATGCCGCTAACTTTCTTCCATGAACGTGAAAATTGGTTGTATTCCTCCTTGTGCTGATTTCAAACTTTCATGCAAGGAACTTCAAATAGAGAAATTGAAATGTTTACAGTAGTTACAGTAAAATGTAATGGTTTTATTTCTGATTTGAAACTAGTAACTATGGGTGTTCCCCAGTGGTCCATCCTGGGACCAACATTATTTCTTACATAAGTTAACGATTTCTTAGAACAAACGAAGAAACTGTCTACTGGTCTTGATCATAAACATTAACATTGATGATACCATTAATCAAAGGCAAAATATTTACTACAAAATATGTGAATGGAGTGAAAAAATAGTATTTTTTTTCGCAATGATGATAAAACTGTAGCAGTGATCTTCAAAAATGCTGAGTCTCAAATGGAATGACTGTTGCAATAGAAAAATCTACGCTGTCAATGAAGGTCTCAATAACATATTTCCCCTGAAATTCATACTCATATTTCATCAGAAATATAAACCAAGATCTGAAATCGAATTCCAACAGTGAAATTTCATACTAAACCAGCAACAGCAGTTCCTAACTAATTATATTCTTGAAACATGGAGTGATTAGGTCTCCAGTGCCCCATCTATACTGCTATTCAGAAACAGACTCGATGAGAAATTGCCCATCTTGTGATGAATATACAAATATCATGAATTCTGTTAGGTTTTCATATTACTCTGTCCTCAGCCTTGAATGAGGCAATAATAATAATGTAATACCGTGAATAATTCTCAAGTAGATACGCTGACAATTCGTCGACATCTCTTATGGTATTCAACGAAGTAAAACGTCAAGGTTCATTGTACTCATTTTTGTCTTTCAAGCCCCTCTATACGCTGAACGCTATCAACCCTGATGGATCATGGCAGCTCATAACGGCTCATGGCAGCTCACAACGGCTCATGACAGCATGAGGCGGCTCACGGCTCATGGTGGCTCTTGATGGCTGTTTAAGAGCTCTTCGTAGATTATGGCGGCTCTTGAGGATTTTATTAGATCCTGGCAGCTCATGGCATCTCTGGATGGCTCTTGGTGGCTTATTGGCTCTTGGCTACTGTTGGCTACTTTTGGTTACTTTTGGGGGCTCATAGGAGCTCATTGCGGCTCATGGCGGTTTATGACGACTCATGGCGGCTCAAGGCAAGTCATGGTGTCCCCAGCAGCTTGTGGTGTTTTCAGGCGACTTTTGGCATCTCCTGGTAGCTAATGGTAGTTCTGGGTGGCTCTTGGCGGCTTTTGTTGGCTCTTGGCGGCTTTTGTTGGCTCTTGGCAACTGTCAGCAGCTCTTGTTTTTATTTTAGCGGCTTTGGCAGGCTCTCAAGAGCCCATGGCAACTACGGTTACTTTTGGTGACCCTTGATTGCTTTTGGCGGCTCTTGTAGGCTTTTGGCTGCTTTTGCGACTCTTTAGGTGTCTTTGTTGGCTCATAGCAGCTAATTACGGATCAAGGCACTTTATTACGGCTTATGACTGTTCATGGCGGCTCAAGACAGGCCATGGCGCCTCATGGCAGCTGATGGTCGCTCCAAGCGGCTTATGGCAGCTTAAGACGTTTTTGACGGCTCATGTCGGTTTATAGCGGCTTATGGAGGCTCTTGGTGGCTTACGGTGACTCCTGGCTGCTCACGGTGGTTCTTGGTGGCTCTTGTTTGTTCATGGCGGCTCCTGGCAGCTCATTACGGCTTATGGCCGGTCATGGCCGCGTATGTCAGCTTTTTTAGGCCCTTGGCAACTCCTGGTTGCTTTTGGTGACTTTTGGCTGCTTTTGTCTTTGAATGAATAGATATTTGAAATAATACAATTATGTACTGATAACCAACCTGAATACCTGACTTTCTCCGTGTCATATCAAAACGTGAACTGCCTGAACACTTTCAGTAGGAAAAAATCATAACAAGAAAATGGTTTCATAAAAATACATTCGTACACAATTATTGAATATACACTAGTCTACCAAATACACTACAATATCCAAACAGCAAAATTTGTTTCATCTGTAAAGAAGTTATCATTTTGAAATTATGCAAACTCACCGATTCCATACCCCTTCATGGCCTCCCCCGTCGGTTCCAGAGCGAACTTGTACCCGTGATCATTCACCTCCAAATGCCTTATACACCCCTTGAGTCCCCTGCTGATCGGCAATTTTTCCGTCAAACCCGTTGTGTTTCCGGGTCCACCGATGAACAGTGGCTCCCGGAACGTTATCCTGGAGAACAACCCCTTGCTTCTGCCCTGTTTGTGTTTGCCGCTGTTGAGCTGCAGCCAGGCGTCCCAGCGGTGTCTATACAGGGTGATGTGGTTCCACTGGTTCAACAGGACGGTTTCTTCGGAGCGGACCACTCCTATGCCAGAGCCACAGTCGAAGCTGAAAGAAATAACGATATTATGAATAAATACTTATTGTAATTTGTATTACTGAATAATGAAATGAATGATTTTGCAGTCGAAAAATATTGTATCACATCCAAAATATTCGTTTGCAAAAATCAGGGAATTCATTCGATAATAAAATACAAAGTGATGTTTCGTTTCGCGATGTTGCGGGGCCGTCTTCAAATATGTATTATCATTGAATCACATGAGCATTAGCATTTGTTACAGTATATAGAATTGAGAATGATGAACCTTCCAAAAATCCCAGATAAATGAGCGACGTTGGTTAATTATGAACTCGTAGAAACGTCAAAGTCTACTCAATCCTTTATAGATGCTTTAGCGGATTGTTTATTATCTTCCAGATCCCCGGAGTCGTAAGTAAAGATGCTTTCACAAATTGTCTGTGAACAGCCATTTTATTGTCCAACGGAATTTCGTCAATCCATGACATAAAATTTAACAATCACATTGCTCGTTTACTTCCAGTTGTGAAATTATTACCAGGAAATTACTATTGTTCCAGCAATGATATTCTACATGAATAATCAGAAGTTCCTCAAAACTTGTTGCCTAAACTAACTTGATGATTTCGTAGTCAGGAGAGGAATTAGAATTTCTCCATTTGCCTTCGTTCTCGAGATACTGCCAATGAATCGAGTTTTTTCTGAATTCTAAAAGAGTATAAAGCGGCATCTGTCATAGATGCTCAAAGAAATGATCATAAGTGGTGAAGAATGTAGTCATTTACTTCCGTTTGGAAGCATTTTGTCGGGTATAATATTTGTCATGAGAGGAATGCAATTGTCGAAAAATTACAGCGGTAATTGCACTGCGGAGCAATTATTGCACTGCGAAAACATCATGTCGGCATGATCCCAACACTGACTGACAATACTGATAAATGTCAGATATACTTCGAAAAGTGAAAAAATGTCGCGTTTTGGTGAGTGGTCCATACAATCTATTGAGGAGAATGTAGTTGGAAGTGAATCAAAAATACCAAATCCAACAGACAGTTTAAATGGCGACAGTTCATGGATTTTTGCAAGGCCAAACGATATTTTCTGGACAAAGAGATGTCTATAAGCGTACTGTCAAAAATATTAACGGAGTGGGCATTCAATATGCGCAAGCAAAACGGTCAGGAATACTTATAAGGACTTCACAATAAAGACATTCTGGAATGTTACCACATAATTATTGATGGAAAACTATTACAATCAATGAGTATTGTATTGTTTTCAATCCGTTCACCGATATTGAATTGAAATCAGCAAGGGACGCTAAACAAACTAAGAGAACGCAACTACAAACGATGCCAGAGAAAACAAAGGAAAGTTGAGTGTTTCTCAAAGGTGACGAATACTTTGAGTAGGATCCATAGCCACGTGTCCCAAAACCGCTACCTCAACAGCCTCGTTCCTTATCAGACGTTCAGGATGATGTTTCTGGTTTCCCACAGACCCAGTTCTTTCGAATTTCTCAATCAACGTTTGAACATAGGTATGAGATGCATTTTTCCCTGGATGCCTTGTATTGAAAATTTTAGCTGCAGCTCTTAGACAATCATCATTTTTGTAGTAAAGTTTCACTAACTCAATTCGTTCTTCTTATGCGTAAACCATTGTCAGGCAGAAACTTAACTCACAGAATACGAATCAAATGATATTTCCATAAGAATCATGCGAACTGTGAATTCATAAACATACACGCAGGAGAACCATAAAAAACAGGTATTTTTTGTCTATGAAAAAGTCAACAGAACAAAAACTAAGAAATATGGTTTCCGGGCTTCAGTGCCGTGGTCGGTTCACCTCTGTGGAGGAGATTCCTTTGGACGTTTCGCTCACAATTGGGGTGGGCATCTTCCGCTTGTAATGTTGTATTCGCGAATAGCGACATAAAACTGATACTTGGTTGAAAGATCTTCGCAATTAATAGTCCCAGCCTGGCTACTTACTTTGTTTTGACTAATTTGTTTTCGTTTTTCGTGGGGTGACTGGGTTACCTGACCGGATGGGATGTTGCCATTTTCTATCTGTCCACTCATTGAGTCATAAAATAGTTAATAAATTGAATTTGAACAGGAACAGGTAAGATATTGACTATTTACATTGAACCTGGCAACAACACTAATTTCAATTACCATTCATTCGATTTTGAAAAAATTATAGATATTTGGATAGAGAATAAAGAGAGCTTTGAGATGATGTATCACTCGACCCACGTTCCCTATGATGATTCGCAAGGGGGTAGCCGCCCCCGTCAGGGGGATGAAGTTGCTCGACTAAATCCATTACTAACATGTGTCCCCCTAGAAATTAAAATCGACCTGTTTTCGCGTTTCCGAAAATAATTTGTCATTTCCCAGTAAATCCGGGTGGAAAGTTTTCGTTGGGACACCCTGCATAGTGTGTTACACTTCTCATGGAAACACCCTCGTATCTTCCGTAATTTTTGACGCAAAATCATGAAATTTTCAGGATCGATAGATACCCTAGAACTGAACTCACTGCACAAAAAGGGTCAACCTACGTGATATACACTGCACGCCAGCAGCGATGGAACCACCCATTTTTACGATAAAACATACTAGGAGGCAAAATTCGCTCAAAATTCTTTCAGATTCGTGATCAGCATCCCCAAATTACTATAAATGCACCTGTCTCCTGAAAAATTTTCAGTCCTGAAAAATTCAATTTTTTTTTCACTTACCTCACGTATGATGACTCCTTTCGTGTAGAGAGTTCATTTCTAGTGTATCTATCAATCCTGAAAATTTCTGTATATGAGGTTTGGCAGAAAAATTGGAATAGAACGTCGAAAATACTCTTGAAATATCGAAATGGCGGAGGCGCCCTTAAAAGCATATGAAATCTTCAATTATTTATCTGGAATTGACTTGAAACTCAGTGTGCATATTCAAAAAGATTTTTCTTCACGGATACGAGGGGAAGTTGATAGGAAACATGTTTTTGGGGGATGGTAACCCCTCTCAAATCTAGATGAACTTTTCAACTCGTGAACGGTTGGAGATAGAGCAATTCTGCGAACGCCAAACGATTCAGAATAATGAAATTTTTATACTCTCCGAATTTCAATTCAAACGGCGAAATAAAAATAAGTCGAAAAAAGTCCAGAAATCCTAAGGGGTAGAACCCCAAAAGTCATGAAAAATTGAAAATCATTAGATTCATTTGAAGTTACCACTATAGATATACGCAAGATTTCATGCTGATTTCGAAAATATACGATTTATTCATCTTCAGATATGAGGTTTGGCAGAAAAAATCAAATTTAACTCGGTGGGCATGTTTAAAAAAGATTGCTTTTCACGAATAAGAGAAAGAATTGGAAAAAAATGTTTTTGGAGGGAGGTAACCTCCCTCAACTCTAGATGAACTTGCGAACGGTTGAAGAAAGAGCAATTCTGCGAACGCCAGTCGATTCAGAATGACGAAATTTCCATACTCTGTAAATTTCAAATCGAACGGTGAAATGAAAAATAGGTCGTAAAAAGTACAATAATCCTAAGGGGTAGACCCCTAAAATCATGAAAAATATCAAATAATCGGATTCATTTGTAATTCGCACTATATACGCAAAATGTCATGCAGATTCCAAAAATATATGATTTATTTTTGCCCAGATACAAAATTTAGCATAAAATGGAATGAAACGTCGAAAATTCTACCGAAAGATTGAAATGGCGGAGGTGCCGTAGAAAGGCTATGAAATTTTCAATAACGAATCTAAAAATCGACTTGAAACTTGGTGTGAGTATTCAAAAAAGATTGCATTTCACTAATATGGGTAGGAATTGAAAAGAAAAATGTTTTTTAGGGGAGAAGACCCCTCTCAACTCTAGATGAACTTTATTGGCAATTTGCTTTTTTCGCGTAATCGCAGTGGAATGGGTTTGAGGCTGTCACTCGGGCTGAGTATTGCGGAAAGTGCAGCCCATGAAAGTCTATATTTGTACCAAAACTCAAATATCTTCTTTCAAAAATGACTAAAATACAGGGGTCTCTTCATTTTAAGTGTCACATTGTATATTATGGCGTAACCACAGGCCGACTCATAACCACACTAACAAAGTCAAAATGGACCTTCGGAAAATGAAGTCATATTTCATATTTGTGATAATTGTTAATTGTAAAGTGCGTATAATTATGATTTTAATCTCGAAGGTATCATATTGTCATAGAGAAAATAATTTCAATTTTAAAATTATTTTTCAAAATTGATGGGGTTAGTCAAAATGGTTCTCAGTCAGCCTTTCTGTTCGATTTTCTTGTTCACACATCAATAATATCGACATTATGTGACAAAATGATCGCGTGGTCGTAGGAAAAATAGTGTACATTACTTGTGCGTAAGTGATTTTTCACATGCGTGGGATTGTTGACTAATGTCATAAAATACCTCTTCTCTGAGAATCAATGTCACTGTTCTCCTGTATAAAGCTAATGACTCAGTCAATCTGACACTTGCTGGAAGGTGGTTGTACATTTTTGTGGCATTGTGAATAAGAGAGTTCTTTATTAGATTTGAAGTTGGAATGGGTAGCCTCATGGTGTTGTATTGGCTGATAGGCCCAAAGATGATATTCTACTTTGGTAGGTTTTTATCAACTAGACATACCAATTCCAGAATAAACAGAGAGGGTAGTGTGAGGATTTTCTGCTCTCTGAACAGTTCCTTAAAGGAGACTCTTGGCCCGACCTTAGAGATACAACGAACAGCACGCTTCTGTAGTGTGAAAATCATCTTGAAGCACTGTTTATTGCAGGTTCTCCAGAAAGGAATACCATATCAAAACTATTTTGGCAGTAGTCATCCCCAATTCGTTAGAGACCGCTCGTAGAGCATAGCATCCTGAGGACAGTTTTTTGCTTAGTACCTCAACATAGTTCCTGAAGTTCAGATCAATGTCAAGACAAATTCCCAAAAATCTGTTGGTAACAGTAGACGAGATGGTATCTTTTCCTAGAGGAAGGTCTGGTATAGTGCATTGAAAGGATAATAAATGGGTTTTGGATATATTGAATGAGAGCAAATTACTATCGCCCCATTCTTCAACAGCAGCAACATCTCGAATCATTTTGCTAAGAAGATTATATAGGTTCATATCATGCCACAGGATAGTAATATCATCAGCAAATATAGTGAATATGCCTTCAGTTCTTATATTTCCCAGGTCGTTGAAATACAGAAGGAACAGAATAGGTCCAAGGACAGAACCTTGTGGAACACCATGCCTAATTGAACCCAATACCTGAGAAACCATTGGTTTTCACGATTTGGGTTCTATGATTCAGATAAGACTCAACCCAGCAGTAGCTCTGCTCTCTGAATCCATAGTGTTTTAGTATCTCCTGGTTGATACAGTCAAAAGCTTTTGACAAATCACAAAATACTGCAGCGCTTGTTTCCTTCAGGTTCAATTTGGAGTGGAGATTTTTCAATAAATTGAAGATAGTATCACCTGTACTTTTTTTGATTGAAAACCAAATTGTTGGTGGTTTAGAATATTGTAGAGGTTTAAAATGTCCATCAGTCTACCTTTTACCAGTTTATCAATTAATTTTCCAAGGTTTGGAATGAGAGAGATAGGCCGAAAATTGGATTTATACAATCGTAAGTCAAAGAATCAACCACCCAAACAACGTATGCAACACCTCGATTACGTCACTGACACGTCTGACTTCAAATACCGAAACCGTTTACTATATCCAGATAGATCGTAGGTGCATGGACTCGCTCTCGACCCTCGTCCCGAATTCGGGTCGTGTCTAACAACCTGAAATCGTACACGAAATGCCTCCAAATAGCGATAGGATTTTACGTGGGTCATAATGGCCCTGCGTGACACCTGCCAGGTGGGCCCGGATCAATACGGCCGTCTGCCGTGAAATGTTCCACGCTTCTTTGCCGTGTTACGCTCATTATCTCGGATACGATCGCGAGCCAATCTTATTTAGCGGTACACCCCGAGGTGTGTGAACTAGCGTCGGTTGTTTTGGATTACAGAAGCAAGAAAATGCGGTTTGAATGCATTGAACGAATGAGGAATTCAAGAAACGGATCGAAACCAGTGGACTGTTGAAGGGTTTTTCATCATCAGGTTCACACGAATTGAAAATAAATACTCTGTAATGGGGCGTGAATGCCCTTGAGAAATCGTGGAATGAATGGTGGAATCGATCATCCAAATTTCTGAATTTTAACCAAAAATTGCAAATCACCGTTACAAAACTTCAAAATAACAACATTGGTTTCCATTTTTATAATAATGATAATAAATGTCTCTTCAATATGCCCTTCACGACTACTATTTGTTAAAATTGGTATACAGGCCGTTTCTTTTATCATGTGGTAACATTGCTATATTCTAAAACGTTATAGATACAAAGACGATTAAATGGGAAAAAAGGTAACTATTATGGTGAGCAGTAAATTGGTCATAGAAAATTTACGGGGATTCTCGCCCTTCCTAACTTATACAGGGAAAACTGAAAATGCTGTTTTCGTTTTTTTACGAATAGAATGGTTATTTCAGAAAATATAAAAAAATAAAGAAGGAAAGTTTTATTGTATTCAAAATGTACTAGAACTACGTAACGATAAATTTTTAATCAAACGTTTCTTGTCAACACCGTCATCATCAACAATTTTTTTCAAATACGGACCTGTCTATTTCATCACAAATATTGAAAGAGTGATAAAATCACAATTCAGTGGTATATCACACTCGACATTTTTATAACGTTTCATATAAAATAACTAGCATCATCAGTGACAACGGTATTACGGTCCTGTCGTTAGTTTGTTTATGAATTCCACAGAATCTAACGCTTCGATATAAAAATTATCAGTGACGCTTTGAATGAATGTATCTATGAAAATTGTATTTATACTATAAAAATTCATAAAAGATTTCTGCAGTTTCAGAGACGAACGATAGCAATTTACCACAGAAATAAACTTACTTAAGAGGAGAAGAAATGAAAGAAACAGAAAAATAATTTATTTCATAATGAATTTGTGGAAGAAAATAAATCCAATACAGAAAAAGAATTCTACATTAAATGCTCGAATTGACGACCTCTTTGTTGAATGCACATAAGTTGTCTGTCCATACAATTTCTGTGGCAATTTTCTAGCATGATGGTTGTAATGCTATTTCAATGCATCTCTTATTTTCTGTTTGAGATGGTCGATATCGGTACTAGGTGTCGAAAAAACTTTATCCTTTATGTATTTCCAGAAAAAAAATCCAAAGGAGTGAGGTCTGGGGATCGAGCTGGCCAGGCAATTGGTCCATTGTTTTCCAATCCACTTTGTTGGGAATATTGCATCTACATGTTCCCTTACTATTGCTGCATTATGGGAGGGGCACTGTCTTGTTGAAAATATTGTATTTCACGGCGGGTGCTTGATGGCAATTCATCTAAGTAGCCATCAGACTCATTGGATAAAAAATTTAAATACATTTCACAATTCATATGCTCATCGTAAAAGAAAGGACCTAGTATGTTTGTTCCCAAAATTCCCAACCAAACATTTATTCCGAACCTCTCCTGGAAATTGGTTTTTCTATGTAAATGTTCATTCGTATTATTCCATCTATAATGGATGTTTCTGTTGAACCTGTGGAACGCTATAAAAATGTCAAGTGTGATATACCACTGAATTGTGATTTCATCGCTTTATCAATATTTGTGATGAAATAGACAGGTCCGTATTTGAAAAAATAGTTGATGGTGGCCGTGTTGAAACGAAACGTTTGATTAAAAATTTATCATTACCTAGTTCTAGTACATTTTGAATACAATAAAACTTTCCTCTTTAATTTTTTTATATTTTCTGAAATAACCATTCTATTCGTAAAAAACCGAAAACAGCATTTTTAGTTTTCCCTGTATAAGTCGGGAAGGGCGAGAGTCCCCGTAGATTTTCTCTGACCAATGTACTGCTCACCACAATAGTTACATTTTTTTCCATTTAATCGTCTTTGTATCTATTACGGTTTAGAATATAGCAATGTTACCACATGATAAAAGAAACGGCCTGTATAATGACTCTACCCTGTTTATTTATATATGACTGTCTCTAAGTGAGAAAAAATATCACCAACATTCCTATTTGGATAGTCTCATGACTATCGAACCAGAAATAAACACAAACTTCAACAACCATTCACTAGACTATCGATGTCGCAAAATCATCCAGTAAGAATGAAATAGAAATGTATATTTGATAACCATCGGTAGACGGTAGACCTAGTCAGATCGAAAAATTGAAATGTTCATATTAATGAGCGTTAGATTTTTCAAATTTTATTTTTTTCTGCTCAACACTGACATAATTTTCAGTGGGTACAATCCCAGAAAAAAAAATAGTCAGCAAAATCTGTCATTTTCTGACGGTTTATAACTTGAGAGTATCTTTTGGACCGCGGGCTTCCTAATCGGGGCAGGGGGTAGGCGGATCGTCAGGTTTAGCGGAATAAAATCAAAATATTGTTAAACAAACTCGCTTTTTTATTGTAACTACTAAACGAATGAACCGATTTTGAAGAATTTTCGGTCGTTAGATTCGTCTTGATACCTTAAGTGACACTTATTATATTAAAATTATGAACAATCGAAATAGCGTATTTTTTTTTTAGCAAAATTGGCCGTCTTGATACAACATAATAATTGTGTACTAAGAAGCTGAAAATAAAAAAAGTAAATAAATAAACTGAAAAACCCGACTGTGGTTTAAAACAAAAATCAAAAAAGAAGTAATATCTTTTCAAATCGAATAAAAACTGGAAGCAGCCGGGACCTATTTGCTTAAAAAAATCTATAGAAAAAGAATAGGTCTCGGCTACTTCCAATTTTTCTTCATGATAAGATTATTGGTAATGAAAAATGGTGGATTACGTAATCCAATCTTCCGCAATTACGTAATTCACCATTTTTCATTATTAGTTTAATGGTATTCCGTCAAGTAGTATCGCCCCTCTTCATGAAAAGATATCATAGATATTACTTGATTTTGTATTTCAGTTCAAACCGCAGTCGGATTTGACAGTTTCATTAATTTATTTATTTATTGATTAGATCTAATAAATAATTTGGTTCAAATGAAAAAGGAAGTTGTTATATTTTTGGTGGATTTATTATTTAATGTGTTTGGCAGCGAAATTAAGTGTTTCCATTTGAAGAAGTTCAGTAAGTAAAACAAATATTAAAATATTATTGTTCAAACCTTCACCTTATCACTGTTATAAAATGATAATATTAATAACACATAAAATAAACAAAAATAACTAATCATAGTTCATAATATAAGGACGCAATCAGTAGTTATTGGAGGGGGGGGTGCGGCTGACCGCGTTTTATATTCTCAAGAACATTCATAGATCAATTGCTGAAAAAAGGCTTAGTGCTTAGTAATCTCGAAATGACTGAGCACTAAGCCTTTTCGTAAAATGATCGAAGCACTAAGGAATGAATCCAAAAAGTGGTCGGGCACTTCAAGCACTTTCACGAGCACTAAGCACAGTGCTTTGGAACAGCTCTGGTATCAGCATAACATCCGACAGATCTGGTCGTCAGAGCTGTCGAGGAAGAACAATGTAGCTGCAACTATCATGCTTGCCGTTTGGATTCTGCTTTACTCCTTTGGAGTAATGAAATGGACTATGGAAGAGCTGCGACAACTTGACGTAAAACCTCGCAAAATGATGCATCTTCATTGGAGCTTGCATCCTAAATCGTCTGTTCCACGGATATACTTCCTCAGACAACGGGGAGGCAACCGAGGGATTCATAATGGCCTGCCTGGATGGTGTCTTCAACACCTTCGTCTACCGTAGTCGCGTGATGGGTATAGAGGTCCCTGACACTCGATGCAGAGCGTATCGTGGGGCAGCTGATACTATAATGCTGTCAGCTAATGCGGCCTCAGCCTATTTCCACAGCCATAACGCGACGCTACGAGTATTGTACTACCATCTAACGCACTCGTACGGTACTGACAAGATATCGGTGTTGCCTTATGCTCCGGGAGATATTGAGTCCGTTGTGGAGAATGAGAAGTGACAAATTTAACGGAACTACTCATTCCCCTCCTTAAGGCAAATACAAGCCAATAAGCCTGATGTAGTCCTTCTCGACCATGAAAGTAGGACGATTTTCGTCATAGAGTTTTCTGCTCCTGGCGAAACGAACATCACCACTCAGATTTGATTCATTTATGTACCCTCTTTACACAAATTAAATCCTTTTTTAGTTCCAATCTTAGAACGTGAAATCTGCCATATTTTTTTCCAATTTGACATGAAGCAGACCCAGCTTGAGTTCGTGTGGAGATTTCCCAGAGACACATATGCTTCTAAACAGCGTGGAAAACTACCTCTTCTATGTTCATGGCCTGTTCTCATTGGGAAATTAGCCACATCTTCATCATTATTTCAAATTTAGCAAAGTGGAATTTTGATATTGGAAAAAGAAAAACATACAATCACCAATAATTACACCAATTTCCTTCCCATATCTGAATCTGATCATGTTATTTGAACTCCTGCAGAAGTTAGAAATGTTAAGCTAAATCAATACAATTGAACTACATGACGAACCTCTACAAGTATTAAAAACTCTTATTATAGTCTAGTTAAACTCTCCATTACCCTGGATAAGGTAGACGAGCGCAACAATTTTCTACATTTTGTAAAAGTGTTCCTTCATGGCAGAAACATTTTAACATTCCAGTTAAATTTGTAGGTAATAAAGAATGCATTTTCTAGGTTACTATACCCGGATAGAACATCAACAGAATCGTTAAAGCTGTGGAAAGAACATGGAACACGTAATTCAGGGTTAATACAAATTTTATAGTAGATTATAATTAGATTTATGGTCGCTAATGAAATTGCTGATGAAACACTTTTATTGTTTGTCCCGCTTGTATTCGTCACGTCCTCGTCTTTGAAAATATATTCACAATAGGATTCTGAGTGAATTATTCTTACATCTGGCCTACCTATACCAACAGATTGAACTGAGCATTTTCCGTTGAAATATCATGTAAAAAAATAATGTAGATGTATGTTATATGTGTTTTTTTTTTTCATAGTGTTATTTTTTTTCTTTGCAAAGTGCAAGAGTAAAAATGGTCTGACCAATCTTTAATCTATTGAAAGGCTTTACATTTTTTCTCCCATGTCTGATATTTGAGTAATATTTTCTGTCAATAAATGTATAAACTACTCTACACTAATATCGTCGCACTTCAAAATTTTGCACCTGATGAAATCTGAATAACTTTTTCCTGCTTTGATCAATTTCAATTCTGTTCACATTGTTTGCTAGCCCAGTCCTTCAGCTATAATCTCGTACCTCTTCAAAGCATGGGGTTCTTCACATAAAATCGCTACAGGGTATCACCTGAAACTGTGCAAAATTTCGTAATTTTCTAAAGGAAACCTGGATTTTTAGGGTGTTTCAGATTTGGGTCACCTTTGAGGAAACCCTTGATCTGCAATCTTCATCTTGAGTCAATTCCGATCTCCATATCTCTTCATCTAAAATATCAGCTTCAAAATGAGACTGAGATTGTGAAAATCGGTGGACTGCAAAACCAAAAAGTAAATTTTTTGAGATCACCCTGTAAATACAAAAAAATAGAAAACAATTCGGAAAAAGCCCGAGGTAATGAGATCATCTTCAAGCCTCTGCAGTCAAATTTAAAAAAAAAGTTTTTCTCCAATTGCCTTTTGAAAATGTCGAAATTTTGCATAGTTCCAGGTAACACCCTGTAGCGATTCAATATGATAAACCTTATGTTTTAAAGGAGTACGAGATCATAGCTGAAGGACTGGGCTATCAAAGAGTATTAACAGAATTCAAATTGTTCAAAGTAAAAAAAAGTTATTCAGATTTTAACAGGTGCAAGTTTCGTTTTTGTGAAATGATGATTATTGGAAAAAGAGTCGAGATACCCCAAAAACTGGCCTATCTAGTCGAGATTCAATTTCTGAATGATAGTACATGATAAGTTGTCTATCATTTGAAATTTTTTCAATGTTATGTAGACCAAGTATGATATTGAATTTCCACAGTGATTCTTCCAGTCCAGCTTTTCATCTTAATGTATACCAAGAAACTTCACATTATGTGCATTTGTGATTGGTGTATTGTTAATTTTGATCTGAAAAGTTTTGCAATTACTTTGTCTCGTATGGAATCTCAGCATGCTAGTCTCATTTGCATCATAACATAGATTATTTGTGCAGCACCACCTGAATACATCATTTACTATTTCATTACACTATTTTTCTAGTTTTAAATTATTTTTGTTATAGTATATGATAAGAGATGTGTTATCAGCATACGTAGTGAGATCGGCTCTGTCTGAAAACTCATCTAATTTATTGAGATACAACAGAAATAGCACAGGACCCAGAATTGAGTCCTGTGGTACACCATAGTTCACCATTGAATAGTTAGATCTGACATCATTTATTAGTATCATTCTCATTCTTTTCATTGAAGAGTTTGTATCGGTTTAGAAGGGTACATACACTCCTCTTGATATAAGGCTGTAAACTCATTTAATAACTCTCGTAATGGTAATTATTCCCGCCCAGAATAGATCAGAATTTAATTGAAAAGTGTCGTTCGTCAACCTATCGATCAGCTTTTAATCCGACGAAAGCCTTACACAAGTTTCATTTTCTCGAGTGTCACTCCATATCTGCTGTCTGGCTGTTTCGATTTCTGGCTAAGAGGATTTGGTTCGAAGGATTGTAGGATAATACAGTCTGAAACCACTTTATCAGCACCTCCGTCCTTTCATGCATATGCATCAGTGTCAAGAGAGAAAAAAGTGGTATGGCTTCCGGCAAGTGAATTGACGAATAGTGAGGGGGTTGAAGTCGTCTAGAGTTTTCAAGCATGTATGCTTTATTGCCGAAAAAATCGTATGTTCTTTTAGACAAAGCTTATTTATTTGTAGAATACCTGCTGTAAATGAGATTCTTATTTCTGAAATAATCAGAATCAAAAACAGCAGTTAGTAGTTGATAAAGATTAAGATTTTCGGATATGAGCGCGGTGGTACCAAAAATGAACCATCATTTCATGATTCGTCTTCCATTATTGCCATCTAGCGAATGTCTGAGTGAACTGTCTCGGAGATTCAGTTCAGCGCCTCCCAAAGAGATGGCGAGACTTGTGACATTGCTCGTATTTTCACGCCTATTTTCCAAAAACCGACTGTACTGTCAAATTTTGAAGTGAGCTCTAGTACCAAGTGAATATCCAGATAATTTTGTATGCTCAGTATTTAAAATTTTCATGGCGAATTAACAAAAAAACGAAAATTATCACGAATATATAAGTAATTTTCAACTTTATTTGGAAATGAGGCCTCTCATCTCCAGATGAACTCTCCAACTTTCGAAGAGTTGAAGATAAAGCAATTCTGCGAACGCCAATCGATTCAGACTCAGTAAACTTTGTGAATTTCGTGCCGATTGGCGGAAAAAAATTGATCGAAAAAAGTAACAAGTTGAATGTGAAAAATAGCAAATCATTAGATTCACAATTAATTCGCAAAAATCCATGATGATTCTGAAAGTATATGATTTGTAAATGCTCACAAACAAGGTTTAGCACTAAAAAGAAATGAAACGGCGTAAATTCTGTAGAAAGATCGAAATGGCGAATGTGCCGTAAAAAGCCTGTGAAATCTCGAATCGATCCAGAATCGACGTGAAACACATCGTGACCTTTCAAAAAATATTGCTTTTTAAGAGATTAAAAAGGGTTCAAACGGGATAAATTCTATGGAAAGATGTAAATGGTGGAGGTGCCGCAAAAACCCTGTGAAATCTTTAATTGATCCTGAATCGACTTGGAACACAGTATGAATTTTTCAAAAGAGATTGTAATTCCTGAATGAGAGTAGGAATTGAAATGAAAAATGTTTTTGGTTAGAGATGACCCCTCTCAACTCTAGATGAACTTTTCAGCCGATTCAAAATGATGCAAACAGTGATTTTTTTTTTAATCCATATAGTGGAACCCAGATTCATTTGATTTAAAAAGATATAAAACATCAGAAATTTCCTAGCACAGAATTTTCGAACGTTTTTATTCCCCATTTCTCAAAATATCGCAAACTTTTTTCAAAAATCGAAGAGCTAATTCCGAAATAAATTTTGTTGACGAATTAACAAAATTTCAGAAGATTGTTTCCAAAAAAATGCAACCATCTACGAAATAAACATTTCCTACGTGAGATGGCGCTCTAACTCGAAAATACGAGATTATTTGTCAGTTTTAAGAGATTCACAGACGATTGAAGCCAAGTAATGCAATATTCGATGTTAAAGAAAATCAAATTTTCAAAAATAGTAAATTTTTCAAAGAATTGCTAACGTCGCTCAAATGTTTCTCGACAAGCTAATTCCAAACATACCAAAAAAATTTTGCGATGATAAATTGACAGAATTTCAAAATATTTTCGGTCAACAAAATGCACTCATCAACCGAATCAACATTTTCTAATTCAAAAGTACGAGCTGATTTTGTATTTTTAATTGATTCGCAGGGCACCATCAAATGTTTAAGCTCCTTGTAAGCTATGCATTTTTTCATGAAACGGAAATATTGAAAGATTGTCTAAATTTTTTCCCTGGTATATTTTATATGAGTGTCACTCAAGACACATTCGCAGAGCCGTGAATCTAAATAAATAATCTGTCAAAATATCCGTCGCTTGAACAGATGCGAATACTTCCATTCGAAATGAAAAAGGTTTTGAAGAGAGTAGATGGTCGTCTGATACAAGAAATGAGATGCGAAATGGAAAATGTCACGATATGGATTATATCGTTCAGCATTCGCAACGGAGTGTTATAGCTTTCGGGTTTTATTCTGCATACTTCCGAACTCGCCTTGCGATGTTTCATCGATTCGTGCCACAACTTACTTTCAGGCTTTATAGCCGTACGTTTTCCAGACGGTTTCAGTATATCATGAGTCTTTCGTTTTATGGAGAAAAAAGTGACTTCATGCATTGCAACGAGACTATTCATTATTTAGCATATGATACTGCAAGAAGATAATAGGCATTTTCCAGTGATGATGAAGAGAATTAGTGGGCATTCTTCATTTTTGAAAGCAGAGGAATAGAAATGAAAATCAATAAATGACATCACTATCTTTTGATAATCAAGTATAATATTTCAAATATAATATTTTTCAACAAGCTGAAATCCATCGAGATAAATCGAAACTTCTCGAAAATGGCAGAGGACTACAAGAAAAGAAAATTGCTTCTAGAATATTTGAATGTTGCTAAAGCTGAGGATAAGTCTGTAAGAGTTGATTCCAAAAACTTCACTCTAACAAGAAGAGAAAAGAAGTATACCATAGAACAACTCAATCAACAAAGGACTGCCAAGTAACCAGCTACAAAGGAATAGGAGATTCGCAAACGAAAATTATCACCCTACGAGATTCTAGAATTGAGTTCGAAATATACCACAGTTACAGTTTACAGTTATGCCATTCGGCCTCTGCAATACTCCAGCCACGTTGGAAAAATTAATGGAGACGGTTATGAAATGACTATCATGGAAGACCTGTCTGGTGTATCTCGACGACATTATTGTGGTCGGCAAATCGTTCAACGACCACGTGAAAAACTTGTAAGAGGTACACCAACAACTAAGACCCTCCGGATTGAAATTGAGCCCTATGAAATGTCATCTGTTCCAAAAAGAAGAACGATATCTCGGCCACGTTGTCTCTGGGAAAGGAGTGGCAGTTGATGAGCAGAAGATCAAAGCTGTTAAGGAATTCCAAAAGACAAACACCAGCTTCGGAGTTTTCTTGGCTTGTGCACTTACTATCGCCGATATGTGCTAACAGCGCTAAACCACTGATCATGCCTACAGAAGGGCGAACAAAGTTCCAGTGGTCTGAAGAATGCCAAGACTCGTTCAGGAAGCTGAAGGGAGCATTGATCAACTCACCAATTCTGAGCTATCCCCTTCCGGACGGAAAATTCATTTTGGACACGGACGCCAGTAACGTGGGACTTGCAGCTGCCCTGTTTCAGATCCAAGAAGGACAGGAGAATATCATCGGTTATTTCAGCAATACCCTCAGTAAACTGGAGCGGAATTACTGGGTCACCAGGCGGGAGCTGTGGGCTGTTGTCAAAGGAGTAGAACACTTCTATAAGTACGTGTATGGGAAACGATTCCTACTGAGAACTGACCATGCAGCTCTCAAATGGCTCCTACAGTTCAAGAATCCCGAGGGTCAAGTCGCACGCTGGATTGAGAGGCTCCACGAATTCGACTTTGAGAATGAACATCGATCAGGGACCAGCCAAAAGAATGCAGATGCCCTATCGCGAAAACCATGCCTATATGATTGTTCGCACTGCCGATGAGCAGTGGAGAAGGAGTCGACACTCTGCAGAATTACGGCGGTGTATGATAACTGGAATGACAACAAGATCCAAAAAGACCAAGAGAAAGGTCCAGATCTTGGTTTAGTCATCGGCTGGAAGAAGAGTGACGAAGACCCTCCAGAAATTGAGGCAACGGTTCCACTGGGCCAACTGTCAAAGACTGGTTCAGGAAATGTTCGGTATGCCCTGTCAGCAATGTAGGCAGCCCATTTAAAAGGATCGCCATTAACATTGCTGGCCCGTTTCCACAATCTGATCATGGAAATGAATGAAGTACATCCTTGTAGCGATGGACTACTTCAGCAAACTACGACAAAAGATGGACGACATCCATGAAAGAGTCCGTTTGAACATCCAGAGTGCCAGCGACAGAATGAAGGAGACCTAATACATCAAGGCCGATGCTGGCGGATATCAGAAAGGTGACCTAGTTTGACTGTACAACCCTAAACGTCGCCGTGGCCTATCACCGAAGCTTCGGAACTCGTGGGAAGGTCCATATAAGATCATGAAAAGGATAAACGACCTCGTCTACCGAATATATAAGGCATCACGAGGAAAACCTAACTTCAATAGGTCACGAGATGTTTTCCAGTTGGCTGCCGATTACGCGTTAGCTCACTGTGTGGCAGAAGATCTCCAAATGTCCAGAGGCATTGACGTAGTTTTCTCCAAGAAGTTCGGTCGATTCCAGGAACTGCGGGAACAGAACCCAAAAATTGAAGGGGTGTTACAGCTGAGAACGGGCCAGAGAAGTATATACTATTTGGTTACAAAGAAGCATTTTCGAGATAAGATATCTGGAAGAGCCTTTCCAGATTAAGAAACTCGATGCTGGACCAGAATTTTGTGGTCCTGGCAATCCCAAAATTGTCCCTGAAGGTCAGTGTAAGGTCATATGTGACATAAAAGTAGTGGAGGGGGTCAAGATCCGGCTAAGTTCCCCTACTAGAATTTATATATTTCCTTTCAGTGACGTTGATGAAAAAATATTATCTTTCGAACATCATCACGAGTTCCGAACTGAACGAAATATAATATCCAAGGCTGAAATCAGTGAATGAGTATGCCTCCCCGGTGATATTTGAAATGTTAAGTAGAACGAAGCCAGGAGTAGAGAAAAGAAGAACAAGGAGATTATGGAACGCGATCCAATCAACTCTGGAATAACGATACTTCGAGAATAGATACCCTTTGAAGCTACCTTCGATAAATAATAATACTCCACGGATTATTATTCGTCCCAGATATAATCAATCCCCTTGCTCCTTTTTTATGGGTTGATATTCTTGACTGAAATGAATATTCAAGAAAATCATTCCGGGAAAAGGATATTGGAAATGTCTGAAGTGCTCTTTCGAGCAAAACCATCTCAATTCACTGAACGATTTTGAAATTAGTAGCTTGAGGAACGGTTTATATCTAGAGAGTTCGAAGAATCTGATGAACAGATATTGCTCAGGATGCACTGAAAAAAGATATTTGATGGATTACATTTGAATTAAACTTCCATCGGATTATACATGAGATAGTTGTGGACAACCCGAGAATAAATTTCAGTCATGAAAAGTTGTAAATTGGACTAAAATTAATGTTTTCTGACCCACCACCAATCGCGCCAACTCAAATCCTATTTTTGAGACCAATTCAAAAAATAAAAAAATCTGCCGATCCCGTCTGACGACCCGAGAATGACTTTCAATCGTGAAAAAATGTAAATTGGACTGAAATGAATGTTTTCTGACCCACCGTCAATCTCGCCAACTCAAATCCTATTTTTGAGACCACTTCATAAAATAAAAAAATTGGCCGAACCCCTCTGACGACCCGAGAATGACTTTCAATCAAGAAAAGTTGTAAATTGGACTGAAATTAATGTTTTCTGACCCACCAGCAATCGCGCCAACTCAAATCCTATTTTTGAGACCACTTCATAAAATAAAAAAATTGGCCGAACCCCTCTGACGACCCGAGAATGACTTTCAATCAAGAAAAGTTGTAAATTGGACTGAAATGAATGTTTTCTGACCCACCACCAATCGCGCCAATTCAAATCCTATTTTTGAGACCACTTCAAAAATCAAAAAAATCTGCCGATCTCCTCTGACAACCCGAGAATGATTCTCAATCATGAAAAGTTGTGAATTGGGCTAAAATTAATGTTTTCTGACCCACCACCAATCGCCCCAACTCAAATCCTATTTTTGAGACCACTTCATAAAATAAAAAAATTGGCCGAACCCCTCTGACGACCCGAGAATGACTTTCAATCAAGAAAAGTGGTAAATTGGACTGAAATGAATGTTTTCTGACCCACCACCAATCGCGCCAACTCAAATCCTATTTTTGAGACCACTTCAAAAATCAAAAAAATCTGCCGATCTCCTCTGACAACCCGAGAATGATTCTCAATCATGAAAAGTTGTAAATTGGGCTAAAATTAATGTTTTCTGACCCACCACCAATCGCCCCAACTCAAATCCTATTTTTGAGACCACTTCATAAAATAAAAAAATTGGCCGAACCCCTCTGACGACTCGACAATGACTTTCAATCATGAAAAGTTGTAAATTGGACTAAAATGAATGTTTTCTGACCCACCACCAATCGCGCCAACTCAAATCCTATTTTTGAGACCACTTCATAAAATAAAAAAATTGGCCGAACCCCTCTGACGACCCGAGAATGACTTTCAATCAAGAAAAGTGGTAAATTGGACTGAAATGAATGTTTTCTGACCCACCACCAATCGCGCCAACTCAAATCCTATTTTTGAGACCACTTCAAAAATCAAAAAAATCTGCCGATCTCCTCTGACAACCCGAGAATGATTCTCAATCATGAAAAGTTGTAAATTGGACTGAAATGAATGTTTTCTGACCCACTACCAATCGCGCCAACTCAAATCCTATTTTTGAGACCACTTCATAAAATAAAAAAATTGGCCGAACCCCTCTGACGACCCGAGAATGACTTTCAATCAAGAAAAGTGGTAAATTGGACTGAAATGAATGTTTTCTGACCCACCACCAATCGCGCCAACTCAAATCCTATTTTTGAGACCACTTCAAAAATCAAAAAAATCTGCCGATCTCCTCTGACAACCCGAGAATGATTCTCAATCATGAAAAGTTGTAAATTGGACTAAAATTAATGTTTTCTGACCCACCACCAATCGCCCCAACTCAAATCCTATTTTTGAGACCACTTCATAAAATAAAAAAATTGGCCGAACCCCTCTGACGACTCGACAATGACTTTCAATCATGAAAAGTTGTAAATTGGACTGAAATGAATGTTTTCTGACCCACCACCAATCGCGCCAACTCAAATCCTATTTTTGAGACCACTTCATAAAATAAAAAAATTGGCCGAACCCCTCTGACGACCCGAGAATGACTTTCAATCAAGAAAAGTGGTAAATTGGACTGAAATGAATGTTTTCTGACCCACCACCAATCGCGCCAACTCAAATCCTATTTTTGAGACCACTTCAAAAATCAAAAAAATCTGCCGAACTCCTCTGACAACCCGAGAATGATTCTCAATCATGAAAAGTTGTAAATTGGGCTAAAATTAATGTTTTCTGACCCACCACCAATCGCGCCAACTCAAACCCTATTTTTGAGACCACGTCATAAAATAAAAAAAATGGCCGAACCCCTCTGACGACCCGAGAATGCATTTCAATCGAGAAAAGTTGTAAATTGGACTGAAATGAATGTTTTCTGACCCACCACCAATCGCGCCAACTCAAATCCTATTTTTGAGACCACTTCATAAAATAAAAAAATTGGCCGAACCCCTCTGACGACCCGAGAATGCATTTCAATCAAGAAAAGTTGTAAATTGGACTGAAATGAATGTTTTCTGACCCACCACCAATCGCGCCAACTCAAATCCTATTTTTGAGACCACTTCATAAAATAAAAAAATTGGCCGAACCCCTCTGACGACCCGAGAATGACTTTCAATCAAGAAAAGTTGTAAATTGGACTGAAATGAATGTTTTCTGACCCACCAGCAATCCCGCCAACTCGAATCCTATTTTTGAGACTTCTTCAAAAAATTCAAAAATTGGCCTAACTCCTCTGACGACTCGACAATGACTTTCAATCATGAAAAGTTGTGAATTCGACTGGAATGAATGTTTTCTGACCCACCACCAATCGCGCCAACTCAAATCCTATTTTTGAGACCACTTCATAAAATAAAAAAATTGGCCGAACCCCTCTGACGACCCGAGAATGACTTTCAATCAAGAAAAGTTGTAAATTGGACTGAAATTAATGTTTTCTGACCCACCAGCAATCGCGCCAACTCAAATCCTATTTTTGAGACCACTTCATAAAATAAAAAAATTGGCCGAACCCCTCTGACGACCCGAGAATGCCTTTCAATCAAGAAAAGTTGTAAATTGGACTGAAATGAATGTTTTCTGATCCACCACCAATCGCGCCAACTCAAATCCTATTTTTGAGACCACTTCAAAAATCAAAAAAATCTGCCGATCTCCTCTGACAACCCGAGAATGATTCTCAATCATGAAAAGTTGTGAATTGGGCTAAAATTAATGTTTTCTGACCCACCACCAATCGCCCCAACTCAAATCCTATTTTTGAGACCACTTCATAAAATAAAAAAATTGGCCGAACCCCTCTGACGACCCGAGAATGACTTTCAATCAAGAAAAGTGGTAAATTGGACTGAAATGAATGTTTTCTGACCCACCACCAATCGCGCCAACTCAAATCCTATTTTTGAGACCACTTCAAAAATCAAAAAAATCTGCCGATCTCCTCTGACAACCCGAGAATGATTCTCAATCATGAAAAGTTGTAAATTGGGCTAAAATTAATGTTTTCTGACCCACCACCAATCGCCCCAACTCAAATCCTATTTTTGAGACCACTTCATAAAATAAAAAAATTGGCCGAACCCCTCTGACGACTCGACAATGACTTTCAATCATGAAAAGTTGTAAATTGGACTGAAATGAATGTTTTCTGACGCACTACCAATCGCGCCAACTCAAATCCTATTTTTGAGACCACTTCATAAAATAAAAAAATTGGCCGAACCCCTCTGACGACCCGAGAATGACTTTCAATCAAGAAAAGTTGTAAATTGGACTGAAATTAATGTTTTCTGACCCACCAGCAATCGCGCCAACTCAAATCCTATTTTTGAGACCACTTCAAAAATCAAAAAAATCTGCCGATCTCCTCTGACAACCCGAGAATGATTCTCAATCATGAAAAGTTGTGAATTGGGCTAAAATTAATGTTTTCTGACCCACCACCAATCGCCCCAACTCAAATCCTATTTATGAGACCACTTCATAAAATAAAAAAATTGGCCGAACTCCTCTGACGACCCGAGAATGACTTTCAATCAAGAAAAGTGGTAAATTGGACTGAAATGAATGTTTTCTGACCCACCACCAATCGCGCCAACTCAAATCCTATTTTTGAGACCACTTCAAAAATCAAAAAAATCTGCCGATCTCCTCTGACAACCCGAGAATGATTCTCAATCATGAAAAGTTGTAAATTGGGCTAAAATTAATGTTTTCTGACCCACCACCAATCGCCCCAACTCAAATCCTATTTTTGAGACCACTTCATAAAATAAAAAAATTGGCCGAACCCCTCTGACGACTCGACAATGACTTTCAATCATGAAAAGTTGTAAATTGGACTGAAATGAATGTTTTCTGACCCACTACCAGTCGCGCCAACTCAAATCCCATTTTTAATACCACTTCAAAAAATAAAAAAAACTTCCGATCCCCTCAGACGACCCAAGAATGACTTTCAATCACGAAAAGTTGTAATCAATTAATTGTACAAATGACGTTTTTTTCTAATGGCATGCAGTTTGGAATCACGAAAACCCTATATTAAATTTCCTCAAATTTTCCACCGTTGGTCTGACGAGGGGCGCATGCCAATTTTCCCAGAGTGTTTTCGTTACCAAAACTTCAATTATTTACATCGGCATGCAATTTGAAAACACGGAAGTACCCTTTAATTTTTTTTCAGTTTTTCGTAACCCTTTGAGCCCTTTCGGCCGCTGCGAATTGCATGCCATCAATTAGTAGCGTTTCAGTTTGTTTGAACTTCCGTATATTACAACGGCAGGCAGTATAATATCGCGGAAGAACACAAAAATTCTCCACAAAAAGAAATGCGCTTTTACTTATGGAGTGCACACATGCGGCGGCCAGGAACCCGTCTATTTACAAGCTTGTTACTGATGGAATCGAATTGAAATATGATAAAACAATCAATCAAACAATATATCGGTTGATGAAACTGTTAATGCTAATATTAAAATAAATAAGTAAAATGTGATTGACTCAAGATTATATTCTGCATTATTCCACCAGTGGATAAAGTGGTACTTTATACGGTTCATGAGGCTGGATAATATATCAATTCTAAGATAAAAATACTGTGCCACTTGTCCAAAAAGTCCATTCATTTCAGAGTTCCTGAATAAATACCAGAATTCCAAAAACGTTTCACTTTGAATATTCTAATTGGGAATCGCCACTGCTTTGTTCCTGTAAAAAAAAATTAGGTGCGCTGATTTTGCTCGGGGAAAAATGTGTGGTGAAACGCGTGCATCAATTATTTTCCCCGTGCATTCATTACACTCGCCACTGCATGGTAATTTTCCGCTGAGCGTGAGAATGACCAAATTAACAAAGTGATGAGGACGCGTCCCAATTACCTTTAGTTAGTTTACACTTTGATAACTTCCGTGGAATGAATCGAATCAGGCCGTACCCTGATCAAGTAATTGCCTAATGTCCTGATAACTAAACAATGTACGTGCTGAATGGTGGGGCACCTAGCTCAGAATGGTTAATGATAACGCATACAAGGGATATGCATCGACCAATAGCGGGTAATTCAAATTCGAGGGATTTCAGAAACTATAGAAGATACAAAGGTATCTGCCGTTGAGAAAGTTTCAAAATTCCGAGTATATCCGGAAAACACAAAAATTTTGAAAAATCATTATTTTTTTCTGGCGTTAGTTGATAGGATATCATAATGAATAGCACATTTACAGTGCTATTACGATGCTGTTTTCAGATTTGCTATCCGACGTTTCATCTCTTCGCCACCATTCGCATCAACTTTAATTTTTCTTACAGGCGTCATATTTTTTATTCCGATTCTAACGATGTATAATATGTGATATTTTGTTTAGTCACAACCTTTTATATTTCACAATTGCTAGAATTTTTCACTGACTCCTTTTTTGTTAAATGAGTTGATTCGTTGTCACGCTATTATTCATCACGAAATTACGTCTGCTGTGACAATTTCAACGTGATAATAAACGTAACTATACCCAAAAAGCCCCCAAGAGTGGCTCAGGCGTTGCAGTCAACGGGAGTAGCGACACCGACGTCAAAAACAAACGTATTCCCCCGACACTTAACACACACACTCACACCCATTACAGAGGGATGCGAGAACATGAAAATCTGCCTTCAGTGGGAGCTAAGAAGGGGCCTCAGATTTGGTATTGCGGAGCTGGTAGCCGGTAATGAATCACCCGCGGCCGCCACCTCGCCAGTTTGAGAACCAGCCCTACCAGGGTTTTCACTAAGAGGCAGTTCGAAGGAACTCGCTGCGGGAACTTAAAAACCTGGTCTTCGGTGGGAGTCAAGGAGGGGCCTCGTATCGGGTGCTGCGGGACTGGTAGCCGGTAATTGAATCGCTCGCGGCCGCTGCACCACCCAATCGAGAACCAGCCCTACCACGACTTTCACGAGGAGGAGAATGAAAGGAACTCGCGGTGAGAACTGGAGAACTAGTCTCCTATGGAAGCCGAGGACAGGGTTTCAGGCACTTTCTCGTCTCGAAGTAATAAACAAACTCTCGTCTCGATGTTTTTGTCGAAGTCAATTTCTCGATTTCGATTCGAGACTCTCGACATGTTATGAAAAAATGCTATGTACAGGTTATAACGTATAACACAGGGCCAAGGCTGCACCAAAATACAGGGTATTAATTTTTTTCTATGAGAAAAATTACGTTAAAATACAGAGGCTATATGGTATGAACTAAAAGCCACGTATAACAAAAAAGCCGCCGAGTATCAGCACAAAAATAAACAATATTGTACCAAAAAATAAAAATGAAACGAATACTTGAAGTTTTAATTTAATCTTTTATCCATACATTTAAAATTTACCTAGGTACGAATGGTGAAAGTTTGAAATTGTTTTTTCGTTCGTGAAGAGAAGAATGTACCAGCACCAGCAACAAACTCATTTTTTATAATCGAAACATTCGTCTGTTGAAAAAAAATTATCGATAATACCCAAATTATTTTATCTCAATAGTAGGGGTCGCAGTGCTGCATAGTGAAATTTATGTAAAAATGATGCCATAAGTGTCCATAAGTGTCCTTAGAAGTAATATAGTAATAAACTTGGACAAACATATTTAAAGAATACAAAAGAAATAAAATTGAATTTATGGTCCTTTCCCTTTATGGAATTTCTTTACCCTGAAAGGCCAGACTGAATATTGTCCTATCAATTAATTTTTGAAGTAATAATAATTATCTTTTAATAAATCATTATTAATTGAATAATTTCTTGGCATAGTTTTTTATTTTCTCTTTTCTGGTGTATTCAAAGCTCTGAGTTATTGCAGCAGGTATATTTTTTCGAGACCGAGATATCTCAGAATAATTTCTCGATCTCGTTCTCGAAAAAAAACATTAGTCTCGTCTCGATCTCGTCTCGAAATCGAGACGAGACGAGGCGAGAAATCTCGAATTTTGAGAGTCTCGTGAAAGACTGGCCTAGAAGGGACCTCGAATCGGATACTGCGGGTCTGGTAGCCGGTGATGGTATCAACCGCGACCGCCGCACCACCCGACTGCCTTGGCAGAAAAAGTACAACTTTCAAGCCTGTCAGTGTCACAAAAAGCCGCTTCTAGTGTCATTTGGAGGAAAAAAATATTATTGGAACTTTCGGGAAAATAATTAATTTTCGAAATAATCGACGTTTTGTTCGTCAAGCATGCAATCTTACCGAAATTCAACGAATCCCTGGTGAAGAACCAGGGCCATGAAATCTCCAGCCATGTCGTCCCTCTCACCAGTCAGGAAGAAGATCCCATCGTACGATTCGGGACGAAGCTCAAGACTCAACTGGACGTGTTTGTAGGCTCCTCTCAGGGCTGGAAAAGCCAACCAACTGGATCCGGTGAAACGCGGTGAGTGGATTTCTTTCTCTGTAACAAGATTCTTACTTTAATGCCTTATTATACAGAAGAAGAGCCTTTACCGAGTATCATCAGTAAATTGTGTTTTCCCAAAATTTCAATAAGTTCGTGCAAATCCACATCCGTTTTTTCTTGAAACATTACAGTACTTTGAAGAATTAATTATTTTGATAGCATAAATAAAAAAGGAAGCGGCCCTGAAATTGAGCCTTGCGGGACGCCAATTTCTGTTTTACAATGGGCAACACCCTCTCTCAGTTTCAACATATTGTGGACTGTTATTGAAGTACCTCTTCATGAGTGCTACAGCCGCCTATGTAATTTAGAATTGATTCACATAGTCATGATTTCTTCAACAAATACCTTTGTTAACGCAGATGGAATACCTACTGGACTAGAGTCGTTTCAACTTTCAATGTTGGAACTTTTTTTTAAATATGGTCCAAGAATCGGAAAATCTTCCCAAGGGAACCATATTTATGCTGAGTTCATCCACTCCCATGTCTGAGATTTTTATCCAGCAGATTATCCTTCATATCGCTTTCAAAAACGGCATAAGAAGCAAACGTTTTTAATATTCGAGGAAATTAAATAAAAATCGCTATTTTTCTTCGTCGTTGTCGTTCTTTGGAATTGTTTCCCAACGTTTCCCAACGAGTGGCTAACTTCTGCAGAGATTTCATCTTGATAATTCATCGATGACTCAAAGTTTTTCACTACGCAAATTGTATTTTTTCTGCCTCAGATGGTCTGGCTCTATTGTTTCTTGATTCGCACTTTTATTTGTGATTGTATTGTTATTCGATATGTCTGTACTTGCTGTAATTGAATTGTTCTTGATTGAATTCTTTCCCTCACATTTTTGTTTTGAGAATGGGAATCCCAGATCCGGTTTAGGTTCCGAGTTCCTTCTATCCTATCAAAATTCTCCACGTGCTTGTGGATCTCTATTGCTTCGAGCACAAGTCGACTATGATAACCATAATTTGGGGCAAGAATATTGTGTCTTCAAAAAGCTCATTGTGATCTTCATTAAGCGCATGGTTCGCTACTACCGATTCGGACATAACTCTAACGTCGGATGAAGCTGGGTGTAATATTGTCAACTGGCCACAGACAGGTCAAATTCGATCTAGTTACCCCACCGTGTACTTAACTCAAATCTATAAACCCAAGACTGGGCAAGATAATCAGCGTCGCTCAGTGAGATTCTTGAGAGGTGCGCGACTGAAATACGGGACAAGTAGAGCCTTGGGATGGCAGTATACCAAGTGGGCAAGGCAATAGTCGACGGCTACGAGGAAAACTCTTCTGAGAAAACAAGGCAACAAAATAACAAATCAGTCTGGTGGAAAGAGCACCTGGAATCCCTCAGAAGTGTGGTGCGAAAGCTTGTTAACAAAACAAAATCCAACAAATATTGGACCACATACAAGGTCAAACTCACAAAGAAATAAGAAAGGCCAGAAGACAATTGTGGAAGAAATTCTGCGAAGAGGTAACAAATATCCATGAGGTAGTAGCCAAAGAAGATACTGTAAACTGAGTAGGTTTCAGCCTCTCTAATTCTTAACGTCCCAATAACAGTAGAAAGCACCAGGGGCAAGCCAAATAGGCCAACAGCTTTGGAATGGAGGCTAGCTAGGGAAATATCGAGACCAAATAGAATCAGTTGGGCTATCGGTAGATTCAAACCATTCAAATCCCTTGCAAAAGTAGGGAAAATAGTCGACAAACCACCCAAGGCATATCGTCCATGAATCTAATGTCTTTTTCACTCAAAACGTTGAAACGGCTGGTAGATAAATACATAAGAGATGAGGTGCTGCAAACAAGCCCACTCAACGAATGCCAGTATGCGTATCAGCCAGGCAAGTCACCAGACTTAGCAATGGGCTACTGACAAAGTCCTTGGAAGGCAAAGAGATAGTCATGACAACATTCATAGTCATCGACGGTGCCTTCAATAATGCATCTACCTAGTCTATAGTAAATTCTCTAGCAGAAAACATCATCGAGGGCACACACAATACAGTTCCTTCGATATTCCTTCAGACTTGTTTCAACGGATCTTTTTGTGGCTCCGATGCATACTTTTCAACAAGAACACGGTATCAACGTTTCGGAAAAAAAAAGAGTTTATTCAAATTCAACTGGATTTTTAGACTCGTCGCCTCATCTCACCTTCCATTGATCTTTGATCATCTGACGAACGAAGGAGTATAATCCTCCGAAAATCCATGGAAAGTTAGACTCGACTCCATCAAGACGAGACCGAATTTAATTAACTTAATTAATTCAACCTGCCAGTTATCAGTTAAAATCCCGTAAAATTCCGAAGGGCCCATTTCACGAATGGAGGCTGTCATCCATTTCCACTCTTTCGATGGAACACAATGAATTTCATGCTAAACGACTTAGCAACTGACAGGTCAATAAAGGGGTGCGATTTTGATTCATCAATGCCTTATAGCCATTACTGATGGCAAATCGTTTTCGATATCTGTGGATGACAAGCACGAAGAAATCGATGTTTTAAGATGAAGCGCAGGCATACAAAAAAATTTTCGTTTTCGAGATTTTTAATTTATTTGGAGTAAAAGGGTTATTGTTGGAGGAAATAAGGGTTGTAAATATATATTAACACCTTGCTCAACATCAAGTTACATTGACTATTAAATCATAAATAAAAATCCACGTACTTGTTGCAGAAAAGTGACGAATACACTGTATGTTATTTTCTGTTGGTATAGTTGACATAATTCTTGAAAGCGATGGTTTTTCGAACAGGATGGTTCCTACACTAGGTTTGAATTTTCGAAAGTTGTAGACGATGTATAGTAGTAATGTTTTCAGATATTTTTGGGTGGGAATTATCACTCTCAACTCCAGATGAACTTTTCAACTCGAGAACGGTTGAAGATAGAGCAATTCTGCGAGCGCCAATCGATTCAGAATGATGAAATTAGTAAACTCAGTGGATTTGAAATAGAAGTATAAATGGACCAATATTTTTAAACGAGCCCATTAGCGAATGTTCGAAATTTTCAACTCGATCGTGCAGAGGTTCCGTAAAAAGCATACGAAATCATCAATTGATTCGGAGTCGATTTCAAATTCAATGAGCATATTTGAAAAAGATTGATAAAATTAGTAAACTCAGTGGATTTGAAATAGAAGTATCGACCGTCCAATATTTTTAAACGAGTCCAATAGCGAATGTTCGAAATTTTCAATTGGATCGTGCAGAGGTTCCGTAAAAAGCATACGAAGTCTTCAATTGACTCGGAATCGACTTCAAAGTCGGTGAGCATATATAAAAAAGGTTGGATTTTCAGAATAAGTGTAGAAAAATACAATTTCAATGTTTTGGGGGGAAATGATTCCTCTCAACTCCAGATAACTTTTTCAACTCGAGAACGGTTGAAGATAGAGCGATTCTGCTGGCGCCAATCGATTCAGAATGATGAAATTATTATACTTTGGAAAGTATCAACGGACCAATATGCTTGAATGAACATAATAGCGAGTGATTTGAACTGAGACAATCGATTTTTGTAGAATTTCACCGAAAACTCAAATATTTCTCACCTTCACATTGTTCAATGAGCTCCAACAAAGATGTCCTCGAAAAATTTCAACCAAATGCTACTTATTTTCTGAAAAATATAATATTTGAGATTTTGCTATTTTTGAAGAACACGTTTTTTCAAGTAATTGACACTTTGTTTTTTTGAACAATCAAAAATGAGGATTTTTTCCATTTATTGGATACATTTTGAATGTGTCACTGCATAATCCCATAGATTCACACATCATGTGAATTTTCTCTAAATCTAGATACCCCCTGAGAAAATCTTGGTAACGCCAATGCTACCCATATGGTTATTTCATGGCGTGCGGTTTGTCATTTTCATTATACGAAAACTCTTATTCCGAACAATTTTGATATACTTTTACTCCCTTTTCGTTCACGTTCAACTTGATATCCATATTTCAAGCCGCCGGAGTTGAGAACTGTCAAGCTAGACATATGTATATCCACGTTATCCTGCTGCTTCTGCAGTAAGGATTACAAAGGAGGGCCAAGCGAAGGAGAAAAAGGAAGAATGAATTTATAAACTCTAGGTGAGATTTGGCGTATAACTTGGGTTTTATTGTCGGTGAATAAAAGGCGAATCTGGGGTACTTCGTAGAGTAGAAGATCTGTTTTAAATTGCTTTCGAAATGTAGCTGTGAAATGTGTAAATATTCGGAATGCAAATACATATTGACATACTGGATGCAGTACCGCGATCGGTTTTGGTATCATCAAATATCAGTCGAATATTGAAGTTTACCTTTTTACATTTGATATTTGCTTTACAGCATACGTTCAACGTTTCAATGATCTGTCAAACAAATTGTAGCTCTGTTGATCGTTACTAAATTAATACATATTATAATAATACTCCCTCATGAACAGTCATAGAGAAGTCTTCAACTCGGGAACCGTTGAAGATAGAGCAATTCTGCCAATGCCACTCGATTTAGAATGATCAGTTTTGACATATAAGAACAATGCAATGTCTGAAGTTTCACGAATAGAAGTAGAAAAAAATATGGAGGGAAATGACTCCTTCCCACTCCAGATGAACTCTTCAACTCGGGAACGGTTGAAGAAAGAGCAATTCTGCGAAAGCCACTTGATTTGGAATGATCAGTTTTGACATATAAGAACAATGCAATGTCTAATGTTTCAAGAATAGAAGTAGAGAAAAATATAGAGGGAAATGACTTATTTCCACTCCAGACGAACTCTTCAACTCGGGAACGGTTGAAGAAAGAGCAATTATGCGAACGCCACTCGATTTAGAATGATCAGTTTTGGTATATAAGAACAATGCAATGTCTAAAGTTTCACGAATAGAAGTAGAAAAAAATATGGAGGGAAATGACTTCTTTCCACTCCAGACGAACTCTTCAACTCGGGAACCGTTGAAGAAAGAGCAATTCTGCGAACGCCACTCGATTTAGAATGATCAGTTTTGACATATAAGAACAATACAATGTCTAAAGTTTCACGAATAGAAGTAGAAAAAAATATGGAGGGAAATGACTCCTTCCCACTCCAGATGAACTCTTCAACTCGGGAACGGTTGAAGAAAGAGCAATTCTGCGAACGCCACTCGATTTAGAATGATCAGATTTGGTATATAAGAACAATGCAATGTCTAAAGTTTCACGAATAGAAGTAGGAAAAAATATGGAGGGAAATGACTTCTTTCCACTCCAGACGAACTCTTCAACTCGGGAACGGTTGAAGAAAGAGCAATTTTGCGAACGCCACTCGATTTAGAATGATCAGTTTTGACATATAAGAACAATGCAATGTCTAAAGTTTCACGAATAGAAGTAGAAAAAAATATGGAGGGAAATGACTCCTTTCCACTCCAGACGAACTCTTCAACTCGGGAACGGTTGAAGATAGAGCAATTCTGCGAACGCCACTTGATTTAGAATGATCAGTTTTGGCATATAAGAACAATACAATGTCTAAATTTTCACGAACAGAAGTAGAGAAAAATATGGAGGGAAATGAATCCTTTCCACTCCAGATGAACTCTTCAACTCGGGAACCGTTGAAGATAGAGCAATTCTGCCAACGCCACTCGATTTAGAATGATCAGTTTTGACATATAAGAACAATGCAATGTCTGAAGTTTCACGAATAGAAGTCGAAAAAAATATGGAGGGAAATGACTCCTTCCCCCTCCAGATGAACTCTTCAACTCGGGAACGGTTGAAGAAAGAGCAATTCTGCGAACGCCACTCGATTTAGAATGATCAGATTTGGTATATAAGAACAATGCAATGTCTAAAGTTTCACGAATAGAAGTAGAAAAAAATATGGAGGGAAATGACTTCTTTCCACTCCAGACGAACTCTTCAACTCGGGAACGATTGAAGAAAGAGCAATTATGCGAACGCCACTCAATTTAGAATGATCAGTTTTGACATATAAGAACAATGCAATGTCTAAAGTTTCACGAATAGAAGTAGAAAAATATATGGAGGGAAATGACTCCTTTCCACTCCAGACGAACTCTTCAACTCGGGAACGGTTGAAGATAGGGCAATTCTGCGAACGCCACTTGATTTAGAATGATCAGTTTTGGCATATAGAACAATACAATGTCTAAATTTTCACGAACAGAAGTAGAGAAAAATATGGAGGGAAATGACTCCTTTCCACTCCAGATGAACTCTTCAACTCGGGAACGGTCGAAGAAAGAGCAATTCTGCGAAAGCCACTCGATTTAGAATGATCAGTTTGACATATAAGAACAATGCAATGTCTAAAGTTTCACGAATAGAAGTCGAAAAAAATATGGAGGGAAATGACTCCTTCCCACTCCAGATGAACTCTTCAGCTCGGGAACGGTTGAAGAAAGAGCAATTCTGCGAAAGCCACTTGATTTAGAATGATCAGTTTTGACATATAAGAATAATGCAATGTCTAATGTTTCACGAATAGAAGTAGAGAAAAATATGGAGGGAAATTACTCCTTTCCACTCCAGATGAACTCTTCAACTCGGGAACCGTTGAAGATAGAGCAATTCTGCCAACGCCACTCGATTTAGAATGATCAGTTTTGACATATAAGAACAATGCAATGTCCAAAGTTTCACGAATAGAAGTAGGAAAAAATATGGAGGGAAATGACTTCTTTCCACTCCAGACGAACTCTTCAACTCTGGAACGGTTGAAGAAAGAGCAATTTTGCGAACGCCACTCGATTTAGAATGATCAGTTTTGACATATAAGAACAATGCAATGTCTAAAGTTTCACGAATAGAAGTAGAAAAAAATATGGAGGGAAATGACTCCTTTCCACTCCAGACGAACTCTTCAACTCGGGAACGGTTGAAGATAGAGCAATTCTGCGAACGCCACTTGATTTAGAATGATCAGTTTTGGCATATAAGAACAATACAATGTCTAAATTTTCACGAACAGAAGTAGAGAAAAATATGGAGGGAAATGAATCCTTTCCACTCCAGATGAACTCTTCAACTCGGGAAACGTTGAAGATAGAGCAATTCTGCCAACGCCACTCGATTTAGAATGATCAGTTTTGACATATAAGAACAATGCAATGTCTGAAGTGTCACGAATAGAAGTCGAAAAAAATATGGAGGGAAATGACTCCTTCCCCCTCCAGATGAACTCTTCAACTCGGGAACGGTTGAAGAAAGAGCAATTCTGCGAACGCCACTCGATTTAGAATGATCAGATTTGGTATATAAGAACAATGTAATGTCTGAAGTTTCACGAATAGAAGTAGAAAAAAATATGGAGGGAAATGACTTCTTTCCACTCCAGACGAACTCTTCAACTCGGGAACGGTTGAAGAAAGAGCAATTATGCGAACGCCACTCGATTTAGAATGATCAGTTTTGACATATAAGAACAATGCAATGTCTAAAGTTTCACGAATAGAAGTAGAGAAAAATATGGAGGGAAATGACTCCTTTCCAATCCAGATGAACTCTTCAACTCGGGAACCGTTGAAGATAGAGCAATACTGCCAACGCCACTCGATTTAGAATGATCAGTTTTGACATATAAGAACAATGCAATGTCCAAAGTTTCACGAATAGAAGTAGAAAAAAATATGGAGGGAAATGACTCCTTTCCAATCCAGATGAACTCTTCAACTCGGGAACCGTTGAAGATAGAGCAATTCTGCGAACGCCACTTGATTTAGAATGATCAGTTTTGGCATATAAGAACAATACAATGTCTAAATTTTCACGAACAGAAGTAGAGAAAAATATGGAGGGAAATGAATCCTTTCCACTCCAGATGAACTCTTCAACTCGGGAACCGTTGAAGATAGAGCAATTCTGCCAACGCTACTCGATTTAGAATGATCAGTTTTGGCATATATAAACAATAAAATGTCTAAAGTTTCACGAGTGAAGGTAGAAAAAAATATGGAGGGAAATTACTCCTTCCCACTTCAGATGAACTCTTCAACTCGGGAGCATCAACATATGAAATGACTTCTTCCTTCCTCCAAATGAACCCAATGAAGTCAATCGACATAATATTTTCATTTTGTGTTTCATTAATGCATGTTTGACATAAATTTCAATGAAACGTGTGAAATAAACGGATTATTTTGATAAATATTGTCCGTTTCTCATCACATAAAAAATTAAAAGAGATTTAGCTATTATTGTTACTAGGGAGAAAAGTGCCACTTTTTCTCCCGTAGAATGTGGTTCACTGTACGACTTCCATTCTGTTTTCTTCGGAAGAAGGTTAGACCTTCACTGCTTTCAATAACTTTCCAATTTGCGTGAAAATAGTGCTGATTATTTCATTCACACATTACATGTTTGTATAAGTGCCAAACGTTGACAACAAAGTCGCTCAAAATTGAAACGTCTCGTTTTGGGTTGTCTTCTATGACAGAAATCAATGCATATATAAGCAAATCCATCCCAGAAAATACCGTGAAGAGTAAAGAGTATATGAACGAGTATATTTAAATGAATAACTCCCTCGAGCTAAAGCTCTCGAGAGTTATTCAGATTATTAATGTTCATATGGTCTCATTAAATTGTCAAAATACAAGGTACTCTCGATTTTTCATGGTCTTGGGATATTACCTACGACTATTATCGCTCCATCAGCATCTAGGCCATTGAATATTGATGTACTGGAATGAAAACCGATTCCTCTGCCAATTAATGACTGTCGTTGAACTTTGAATTGCAGGAAATGCTGTATTTCAATAAATATTATACTAGACGATGAGATTCTAATAAATGAATGAACTGTAAGATTTTGTACCTAAAAATATCCAAATATTATTTTTGTTTTCACATATGGTACAAAAATTTTGAATATAGAAAAATGTTTATGCTGGGTGCTATTTCTCATACTTGATATTATCAAGGATCCCTAAGTGTTTTTAGAAAGGCGTAAATCTTGTTTCGGTAGACATCTTACTACCGCCTAGTTCTCCGCAAAAACCCAGAACCCAGCCAATGAATAATAGTGAGAGAACAAGAGTAGGATTGCTCACCACAATAGTCCAGAAATTCATTACCGGATCCGATTGGAAAAGGTGAAATATGGCGCTGGAAGACTCCTTAATTGCAAAATCAATACGGTAAATTATCGGCAACATTAACTGAAATAACGAACCTATTTCACCAAACCCTCTGATAGAATTCCGCGGCTACACAAAAGTTAAAACGACTCAGTAAACATACTTCCCGGTCTCGGGATAAATTATGCCTCAGGGTTCGATATAATGAGTGCTCGACCAATCATAACCGGGATATGATTTCATTATTGCAGTGTAACTCTTCCAGAATACGCCTTTATTATATTTTCCATCATCGTTCTTTCCCGGCCGCTTTTCTTCGTTCCTTGGTGGAGAATTCCGCAGGGAGTATAATTGAGATTCTCGAGATATTGCGTTTTCGTGGCCACCACTGGGGAGGGTGGTTATCGGGGAACGTTTTCGAATCTTGCGAGACGTAATCATGGGAGACACGCGAGAAGTTCACGGCAAATGATAATGTGATTCGATGAGGTAACTTTCGCTATCATCGCTTCTCCAGAAATTATTGTCGCGAGCTGCTCCGGAATTTGTTGATTTTGAATCGAGATACACGTTTGTCCTTGTGGATGTGTTGAGAGACATATCGTAGCATTCGTCTTTCCACAATTGGGCCGTGATGGTCGTGACAGTCATAATAGCAGGGGAGCCCAAGCGGGGATTTCGGGATTTACTGAAGCGCGGTAGATTAATATTATATAGGGGGATACCTTGTACCCGTTTAAGTACCTCCACCAAATATGAACCTCATAAAAGATCAGATGAGTAAAAAAAAATTGATCATCTGAAACTCTTGAGCGCGTCAGATTAAGGTAGGGTGAGGAAATTACATGCTAAAAAGCGTATATTTAACTAATCTGACGATTTGAGAGTGACGTAAAGAAAGGGAAGGGCTACAAAGTTGTAAAAAAACGTCATGTCGACATTCTCGAGCGTGACAATATTTTTTTTTCATTTTTAAAGAAATAACTCAACGATAATGGAAAATATATAATCTGACGATTTCCACAAGCCGAAATAACAAAAATGCGTAATGCCTATATTCCCCTCTTCTCCTTACTATTTCTCTCTCACCTTTTCTCTATCTATTTGGCTTGGCCAAACTTAGATTTTGAATATGATTTGAACGGATTCGTACCGGTAGATTTTGAGAAATCTCAAAAAAACTAGGATTTTTTTTTTAAATGTGTTTGTTTTGGAACGACTTTATCGATCGAATTCAAAAACTAATCAGCTCTTAATATCAAAAAATCAAGTCGATCGCCGCTAGTCCCGTCAGAATTGGTTGAATCGTTCGTGAGTTATCGTTGTCGAAAGATAACTGAAAAAAGTGTTTTTTCGGAATCACTCTGAAATTTCTAGTTTGATCAATTCAAACTTGAAGTTTCTTCATGGAGCTTGAAAAACTGCGACGAATGCCGCCAGCCACGTGAAAATCGGTTCATTTATTCAAAATTTATTGCGGTTCGAAAATTTAAAAAATTATATAAACTTCTATCAGACTTTCGAACTCGGGGAACTGATAATGACAAAAAATCATATTTTTGAGCACGGAGACCCTTACCTACGACCAAAATTATTAAAAATACGTAGGACATTGATGCTATCAATATCTGACGCGCTCGAGTATGTCCATGCAACAGTTTTTTTTACAAATTTGAAAATCTTCAGCCACTTCCCCACCGATGAAAAGGTATACATTACATAAATTTTTTTTCTTATTATCATCTAAGCTTTGCAATCCAATAGGTCTCTATGACGCTCGTCTACTATAAGATCGTGGGTTCAGAGGCCATTGATCCAGGATCTTTTCCTTGCTCGCACAAGCTCCTAGGAGCTTTTGAGGGGTTTCCTCTTTCTGGAAACCTGAAAAATTCGTAAGAGAAAAAAAAATTGTATGGTCCGATAATGAGTCCTCGAACAGACGATGGGAGTAGCGGATTTTGTCGCAATAGTTTCTGTCCATTTAATCAACAACCAAATTTTTTATCTAGATTGTCTACAGAAATTGGACTTTCTTCGATTTTTCGAATAATTTTGTTATTTATCGACTCGAAATCCACAGAATAAACCAACTTGACTATTCTGAATCGATTGGCGTTCGCAGAATTGCTCTATCTTCAACCGTTCCCGAGTTGAAGAGTTGATCTGGAGTGGGAAGGAGTCATTTCCCCACATATTTTTTTCATATGCCAAACCTTGAATCATTGAGCATTGGCATATCATATTTTTTCAGAATATGCATGAAATTTCACGTGAATAGTGCGGATTGCGGGTTAATCTGCCGATTTTACATTTTTCACGATTTTTAGGGGTCTACCCCTTTGGACTTTTTTCGATTTTTCGAATAATTTTGTGTCAAATCGATTGAATCGAAATTCACATATTAAACTAACTTGACTATTCTGAATCGATTGGAGTTGGCAGAATTGCTCTATCTTCAACCGTTCCCGAGTTGAAGAGTTGATCTGAAGTGGGAAGGAGTCATTTCCCCACATATTTTTTTCATATGCCAAACCTTGAATCATTGAGCATTGGCATATCATATTTTTTCAGAATATGCATGAAATTTCACGTGAATAGTGCGGATTGCGGGTTAATCTGCCGATTTTACATTTTTCACGATTTTTAGGGGTCTACCCCTTTGGACTTTTTTCGATTTTTCGAATAATTTTGTGTCAAATCGATTGAATCGAAATTCACATATTAAACTAACTTGACTATTCTGAATCGATTGGAGTTGGCAGAATTGCTCTATCTTCAACCGTTCCCGAGTTGAAGAGTTGATCTGGAGTGGGAAGGAGTCATTTCCCCACATATTTTTTTCATATGCCAAACCTTGAATCATTGAGCATTGGCATATCATATTTTTTCAGAATATGCATGAAATTTCACGTGAATAGTGCGGATTGCGGGTTAATCTGCCGATTTTACATTTTTCACGATTTTTAGGGGTCTACCCCTTTGGACTTTTTTCGATTTTTCGAATAATTTTGTGTCAAATCGATTGAATCGAAATTCACATATTAAACTAACTTGACTATTCTGAATCGATTGGAGTTGGCAGAATTGCTCTATCTTCAACCGTTCCCGAGTTGAAGAGTTGATCTGAAGTGGGAAGGAGTCATTTCCCCACATATTTTTTTCATATGCCAAACCTTGAATCATTGAGCATTGGCATATCATATTTTTTCAGAATATGCATGAAATTTCACGTGAATAGTGCGGATTGCGGGTTAATCTGCCGATTTTACATTTTTCACGATTTAAAGGGGTCTACCCCTTTGGACTTTTTTCGATTTTTCGAATAATTTTGTGTCAAATCGATTGAATCGAAATTCACATATTAAACTAACTTGACTATTCTGAATCGATTGGCGTTGGCAGAATTGCTCTATCTTCAACCGTTCCCGAGTTGACGAGTTCATCTGGAGTGGGAAGGAGCCATTTCCCCCCATATTGTTTTCATATGCCAAACCTTGAATCATTGAGCATTGGCATATCATATTTTTTCAGAATATGCATGAAATTTCACGTGAATAGTGCGGATTGCGGGTTAATCTGCCGATTTTACATTTTTCACGATTTTTAGGGGTCTAACCCTTTGGACTTTTTTCGATTTTTCGAATAATTTTGTGTCAAATCGATTGAATCGAAATTCACATATTAAACTAATCGATTGGCGTTCGCAGAATTGCTCTATCTTCAACCGTTCCCGAGTTGAAGAGTTGATCTGAAGTGGGAAGGAGTCATTTCCCCACATATTTTTTTCATATGCCAAACCTTGAATCATTGAGCATTGGCATATCATATTTTTTCAGAATATGCATGAAATTTCACGTGAATAGTGCGGATTGCGGGTTAATCTGCCGATTTTACATTTTTCACGATTTAAAGGGGTCTACCCCTTTGGACTTTTTTCGATTTTTCGAATAATTTTGTGTCAAATCGATTGAATCGAAATTCACATATTAAACTAACTTGACTATTCTGAATCGATTGGCGTTGGCAGAATTGCTCTATCTTCAACCGTTCCCGAGTTGACGAGTTCATCTGGAGTGGGAAGGAGCCATTTCCCCCCATATTGTTTTCATATGCCAAACCTTGAATCATTGAGCATTGGCATATCATATTTTTTCAGAATATGCATGAAATTTCACGTGAATAGTGCGGATTGCGGGTTAATCTGCCGATTTTACATTTTTCACGATTTTTAGGGGTCTAACCCTTTGGACTTTTTTCGATTTTTCGAATAATTTTGTGTCAAATCGATTGAATCGAAATTCACATATTAAACTAACTTGACTATTCTGAATCGATTGGCGTTGCCAGAATTGCTCTATCTTCAACCGTTCCCGAGTTGAAGAGTTCATCTGGTGTGGGAAGGAGTCATTTCCCCCCATATTTTTTTCATATGCCAAACCTTGAATCATTGAGCATTGGCATATCATATTTTTTCAGAATATGCATGAAATTTCACGTGAATAGTGCGGATTGCGGGTTAATCTGCCGATTTTACATTTTTCACGATTTTTAGGGGTCTACCCCTTTGGACTTTTTTCGATTTTTCGAATAATTTTGTGTCAAATCGATTGAATCGAAATTCACATATTAAACTAACTTGACTATTCTGAATCGATTGGAGTTGGCAGAATTGCTCTATCTTCAACCGTTCCCGAGTTGAAGAGTTGATCTGGAGTGGGAAGGAGTCATTTCCCCACATATTTTTTTCATATGCCAAACCTTGAATCATTGAGCATTGGCATATCATATTTTTTCAGAATATGCATGAAATTTCACGTGAATAGTGCGGATTGCGGGTTAATCTGCCGATTTTACATTTTTCACGATTTTTAGGGGTCTACCCCTTTGGACTTTTTTCGATTTTTCGAATAATTTTGTGTCAAATCGATTGAATCGAAATTCACATATTAAACTAACTTGACTATTCTGAATCGATTGGAGTTGGCAGAATTGCTCTATCTTCAACCGTTCCCGAGTTGAAGAGTTGATCTGAAGTGGGAAGGAGTCATTTCCCCACATATTTTTTTCATATGCCAAACCTTGAATCATTGAGCATTGGCATATCATATTTTTTCAGAATATGCATGAAATTTCACGTGAATAGTGCGGATTGCGGGTTAATCTGCCGATTTTACATTTTTCACGATTTAAAGGGGTCTACCCCTTTGGACTTTTTTCGATTTTTCGAATAATTTTGTGTCAAATCGATTGAATCGAAATTCACATATTAAACTAACTTGACTATTCTGAATCGATTGGCGTTGGCAGAATTGCTCTATCTTCAACCGTTCCCGAGTTGACGAGTTCATCTGGAGTGGGAAGGAGCCATTTCCCCCCATATTGTTTTCATATGCCAAACCTTGAATCATTGAGCATTGGCATATCATATTTTTTCAGAATATGCATGAAATTTCACGTGAATAGTGCGGATTGCGGGTTAATCTGCCGATTTTACATTTTTCACGATTTTTAGGGGTCTAACCCTTTGGACTTTTTTCGATTTTTCGAATAATTTTGTGTCAAATCGATTGAATCGAAATTCACATATTAAACTAATCGATTGGCGTTCGCAGAATTGCTCTATCTTCAACCGTTCCCGAGTTGAAGAGTTCATCTGGAGTGGGAAGGAGTCATTTCCCCACATATTTTTTTCATATGCCAAACCTTGAATCATTGAGCATTGGCATATCATATTTTTTCAGAATATGCATGAAATTTCACGTGAATAGTGCGGATTGCGGGTTAATCTGCCGATTTTACATTTTTCACGATTTTTAGGGGTCTACCCCTTTGGACTTTTTTCGATTTTTCGAATAATTTTGTGTCAAATCGATTGAATCGAAATTCACATATTAAACTAACTTGACTATTCTGAATCGATTGGAGTTGGCAGAATTGCTCTATCTTCAACCGTTCCCGAGTTGAAGAGTTGATCTGAAGTGGGAAGGAGTCATTTCCCCACATATTTTTTTCATATGCCAAACCTTGAATCATTGAGCATTGGCATATCATATTTTTTCAGAATATGCATGAAATTTCACGTGAATAGTGCGGATTGCGGGTTAATCTGCCGATTTTACATTTTTCACGATTTTTAGGGGTCTACCCCTTTGGACTTTTTTCGATTTTTCGAATAATTTTGTGTCAAATCGATTGAATCGAAATTCACATATTAAACTAACTTGACTATTCTGAATCGATTGGAGTTGGCAGAATTGCTCTATCTTCAACCGTTCCCGAGTTGAAGAGTTGATCTGAAGTGGGAAGGAGTCATTTCCCCACATATTTTTTTCATATGCCAAACCTTGAATCATTGAGCATTGGCATATCATATTTTTTCAGAATATGCATGAAATTTCACGTGAATAGTGCGGATTGCGGGTTAATCTGCCGATTTTACATTTTTCACGATTTAAAGGGGTCTACCCCTTTGGACTTTTTTCGATTTTTCGAATAATTTTGTGTCAAATCGATTGAATCGAAATTCACATCTTAAACTAACTTGACTATTCTGAATCGATTGGCGTTGGCAGAATTGCTCTATCTTCAACCGTTCCCGAGTTGACGAGTTCATCTGGAGTGGGAAGGAGCCATTTCCCCCCATATTGTTTTCATATGCCAAACCTTGAATCATTGAGCATTGGCATATCATATTTTTTCAGAATATGCATGAAATTTCACGTGAATAGTGCAGATTGCGGGTTAATCTGCCGATTTTACATTTTTCACGATTTTTAGGGGTCTACCCCTTTGGACTTTTTTCGATTTTACGAATAATTTTGTGTCAAATCGATTGATTCGAAATTCACATATTATACTATCTTGACTATTCTGAATCGATTGGCGTTCGCAGAATTGCTCTATCTTCAACCGTTCCCGAGTTGAAGAGTTGATCTGGAGTGGGAAGGAGTCATTTCCCCCCATATTTTTTTCATATGCCAAACCTTGAATCATTGAGCATTGGCATATCATATTTTTTCAGAATATGCATGAAATTTCACGTGAATAGTGCGGATTGCGGGTTAATCTGCCGATTTTACATTTTTCACGATTTTTAGGGGTCTACCCCTTTGGACTTTTTTCGATTTTTCGAATAATTTTGTGTCAAATCGATTGAATCGAAATTCACATATTAAACTAACTTGACTATTCTGAATCGATTGGAGTTGGCAGAATTGCTCTATCTTCAACCGTTCCCGAGTTGAAGAGTTGATCTGAAGTGGGAAGGAGTCATTTCCCCACATATTTTTTTCATATGCCAAACCTTGAATCATTGAGCATTGGCATATCATATTTTTTCAGAATATGCATGAAATTTCACGTGAATAGTGCGGATTGCGGGTTAATCTGCCGATTTTACATTTTTCACGATTTAAAGGGGTCTACCCCTTTGGACTTTTTTCGATTTTTCGAATAATTTTGTGTCAAATCGATTGAATCGAAATTCACATCTTAAACTAACTTGACTATTCTGAATCGATTGGCGTTGGCAGAATTGCTCTATCTTCAACCGTTCCCGAGTTGACGAGTTCATCTGGAGTGGGAAGGAGCCATTTCCCCCCATATTGTTTTCATATGCCAAACCTTGAATCATTGAGCATTGGCATATCATATTTTTTCAGAATATGCATGAAATTTCACGTGAATAGTGCAGATTGCGGGTTAATCTGCCGATTTTACATTTTTCACGATTTTTAGGGGTCTACCCCTTTGGACTTTTTTCGATTTTACGAATAATTTTGTGTCAAATCGATTGATTCGAAATTCACATATTATACTATCTTGACTATTCTGAATCGATTGGCGTTCGCAGAATTGCTCTATCTTCAACCGTTCCCGAGTTGAAGAGTTGATCTGGAGTGGGAAGGAGTCATTTCCCCCCATATTTTTTTCATATGCCAAACCTTGAATCATTGAGCATTGGCATATCATATTTTTTCAGAATATGCATGAAATTTCACGTGAATAGTGCGGATTGCGGGTTAATCTGCCGATTTTACATTTTTCACGATTTTTAGGGGTCTACCCCTTTGGACTTTTTTCGATTTTTCGAATAATTTTGTGTCAAATCGATTGAATCGAAATTCACATATTAAACTAACTTGACTATTCTGAATCGATTGGAGTTGGCAGAATTGCTCTATCTTCAACCGTTCCCGAGTTGAAGAGTTGATCTGAAGTGGGAAGGAGTCATTTCCCCACATATTTTTTTCATATGCCAAACCTTGAATCATTGAGCATTGGCATATCATATTTTTTCAGAATATGCATGAAATTTCACGTGAATAGTGCGGATTGCGGGTTAATCTGCCGATTTTACATTTTTCACGATTTAAAGGGGTCTACCCCTTTGGACTTTTTTCGATTTTTCGAATAATTTTGTGTCAAATCGATTGAATCGAAATTCACATATTAAA